>JAUMIR010000003.1:203169148-204391648 GCA_030847615.1 Gambelia wislizenii | reverse complement strand
CCTGTTTTTTTTTTATGTTTGGACCTTTTCTTGCTTCTGGGATCTGCCTCTGACCCCTTGATATCTGGTATGTGGTCTGACCTTGGACTGTTTTTGGACTTTTGCTTCCTTGACCTCTGATTCCTGTGTTCCTGACCTGGCACTCCCTTCCTGGACCTTGTCTTGTCTCTGGTCCTCTGGATTCCTAAATAGGTGTTCTGACCCTGGACTGTTTTTGACTTGGCTTATCTTTTATCCTGCCTGGACTTTGGACTCTGTTGTTCTCTGACACAGCCCCAGTATCTCTGTTCTGAGACTCTGTCACCCATGCCTCAGACCTTGACACACCATTGGGGGAGGGTGACTTAGTGAAGCCACAGCCTTCCCCCTCCATATATCCCCACCCAGGCATATAATACATCACTAATCATGCAGTGAGCTGTAGAGCTTAGACTACAATTGGACACCAGGTTAAATTGGAGCTTAGACTACAATTGGAGAGACCAGGAAAGACCACTTCATCATGAGGCTCACTGGATGATCTCGGGCTAGCCAATGTCTCTGAGCTTAACTACTTTTCATGGGTGGTGTTAGGATAAAAACAGATAGGTGGATCCTGTATAATACCTTGAGCTCGTTGGTGGAGAGGTGATATGTATAAATCAAACAAATATATAGATACAATTAGAACACACTTCAATCATTTAAAACATTGTTCCAAATGCCTGTAATAGTGACATTAAAATTTCTTATCCCTCTCTCTGCCTCCCTCCCTACAATTCTGATAAATGTAATGGTTGAAGGGGGGGGGAAATTGCTTCCTCTCATTGGGATTCAATAATGGGAGTATTAATGAACTGAAAACAGCGGATTTGTTTATTTCGGATTGGCCTTTTTAGTCATCAGTGCGCTTGCAGAAAGTGCAGGACGAGTCCTTCCTGAATCTTCATTTGAGAAGAAAAGCCAGAGAGACTTAACAATATGCCAAGTAGACTCTGGCTTGGAAGCCCAGGGTCCACCTCAAAGAAGTGATCAAATCAACTTGATATAAAATTCTTCCAAAAACATACAGTGGTATCAGTTGAGCAACAAAAGGATATGACAGTCACACAAACTCACACATAAAGATAAGTACAAACTATGTTTGATAAACTAAGGTCTTGTCTATACAAGAGGGGGAAATACAAACACATCTGAAAGGACAGGCGTTCATAACTATGTGACCTGTCTACATGGCCAAAACAGCCCCCCTAAACTCTGTATGACCCCTTAGCCAGATGGTAGCCACAAGTGATTTACTCATGATTTTAAATCTGCCGCCACCATTTTTTTTTTTAAAAAAAAGTTTTCCAGGGTGCACAGAAGCAACACAAAGACAAAGAATAAAAAAAGTATAAAATCACTCTTTGATCAACTTACTGAACCCTCATTTAGCCAAAAATCCGACATGGTGGCCACAGCTGCATTCCCTCTTTGCTAGCCCTGCCCCCATCCTCTTCTAGCCAATCAGATTGCACTGCCTGTTTGTATTTGTGTGAATGTGAGTGTTCAAATGATCACACATTTGGAAGTTGTACAGAGCTTTTCAGAAAATCCATACGAAGCCCCAGATGTGGCACACATGGACTTTGCGGTGGATTTTGCTGTCCCCCTTCTGAATGACACATATTTGTGCAAACGGCCATTTGAATGGATCACTGTACGTTTGCATCTTGTTCATATTTTTTTCACCATATAGACAGGACCTAAGTTTCCAAGTTATGAATGCCAACCTTATTCTTTGCTTCTCACACTGCTATTTCATAATATTTCAGATTATGGTTTTACATTACCTTGAAATCACTAAGAGCCTACAACATTTTTATGTGTAAGTAGATTCTTTTGTCACCATGGTCACCTTACTTAGTGTGTCACTCAGAAAGTGACTTTCTGACCTTTCCTCTTCATAGTCAATGTTATTTAACCTGCTATTTAACAATATCATTTTTTTAAATTGTGAGGGAAATTGTGTAAAATCATAAGCACCCTTTAGAGAAGAGAGAGGGCATCTCTTATGTTTCAGTTCATAGGCCATTACTTCTCATGTGCATTTATGTTTCTCACAGGTTCTGTGGACAGGAGCATAGGTGTCCCTGCCATTAGGCAGAGTGGGTGAGCTCCTTTAGGAAGCTGACACAGGGGTTATCTTCCCAGATGTCCCTTATGAAATCTCCATGTGTCCTCCTCCTCTGCTGGAAGTCAGAGCAGTTTCTATCACAGGGCCTTTAAATTAGCCTGCTGCATTAAGTGTAGTGGAGGATGTAATTCTGTTACCAGTATTGAATCATGTGCTAGTCAGCTTTGCTATATGGACTTAGGAAGGGTCAGCACCTTTTCATTTCTGTCAAGAAGCAAAATGTTTTGAGCCACCCTTATACATGGTGGATCTTGTTATATGCAGTTAAATACTATGCAGTTACATTGGATATAGAAGCCAAAGACACACACTGTAAAGAAATATGAAGAAATAGTCATGTAACATAACAATAAAATGTTTTAAACTTCACAATTTTGGCATTTTCCAAGAAATAGCACATAGTCGTAAGTTAGATACCTGTTACCCAGAAACCAAACTAAATAGACAAAACTTGTCCAGTCCTAGAAGCTGGATACATTACAATATAATCTGGCTAGTTTAGATATTCGTGTGTTGACAACAGCCTCAAGGCTAACATGATGTTTTGGCATTATCACATCCATGAGATCTGGCTGCGCAAAGCCAGAAGATTTGGAACAGCTCAAGAGCAAGTGCCAGGCCTGTGGCATCAAAGACAGTTCCAGGGGAGGCATGCGAGAAAAACGCCTGGGAATACTTGCTTACTCAAACCAGCGTCAGTGGGTCTTGAGGTTGTTGGAACCAAAAGCTGTGGAAAGACTAAACGGGTAAGCTATTGAGCTATTTCGTAACAGAGACAGAGATAGTGTCCCCATGCCAAGTCTTTAGCCTTGCCTTGAACCCTGGTGTAGATGAGAGGAGGAAAGAAGGCATAACACTGGAATAAAATTCTAGTATACATTTTGACAAGATTGCTGAGAAAACATGATTGTTCCAATTCTAATAGGTCATGAAATCTCTGGAGATCTCAGTCTCTGGAGCTCCGTGTACAGCAGCGAGGCGAACAGAAGAGAGGACACAGGGGTGTTTGGCATGGGTGTGGTGGCAGAGACAGCATAAGGTAAGCTTGTGGCTGTTGAATTAAACTTCTTTAGCCCCAGAGAGTTTGTTTGGCTAAGGCTAGTGTGCTTGCTTGGGTCAAGGCTGTTTGTTTGTGTGGGCTGAATGTAGGCTTGCCTGGAGGAGGGGCTCATTAGCATTTGTTTGGTGAGCTGCTTCTCTTGAGAGCAAGTGAGTCATAGAGACTTCTGAAAGGAAGTAGGTAAGTAGGTCAGAGGCAGAGGGAGGAGCTACGAAGTAGGTAAGTAGGGCAGAGGCAAGAGCTAGCAGTCATTAGCCCTCGCTCCCTATAGCTGCAGCTTCAGTCTCTGGAGTTTGGCATACAGGAGCAAGGTGAACAGGAAAGAGGACAACAGGGGTGATTGGTGTGGGTGCTTAGTGGGGGAGTTTTCAGGGAAGGTACAGTTCTTTTCTGAGGGGAAAGGCTGCTGCTAAGCTGCTGAGGTTGAGGGGTTGAGGTAGCAGTCACTAGCTCTATATAACTGCTGCTGTAATCTTTCCAGGTTAATCTTTAAAAAATCAGCAGCAAGTGCTTTGTGGCGTGCACAGTTCTGACATAACAGGGGCACAGGAGCTCTTCTGAGAAACAAGGCCAATGGGCATTGGGTCAAGGGGGGGGATACTAGAGGAGTTTGGACAGGGAAGCCTAAAGTTCTCTTTCAGTGACCACTTAAGAAGACTGAATATGGCCAGTGAGGGAGCTGGTGCAGTTACCTGCAACACCTGTGGGATGATTGTCTTCTTGCCAGAGGAGGTGGAGACCTATATCTGCAGCAAGTGCAAGTTGGTAGCACTGCTGGATGAGAAGGCCAAGCATCTTGAGGACAGGTTATCTACTCTTCTGAATATTAGGGAACAGGAAGGTTTCTTGGAAAGAATGGAGAAGACCATCCTGGAAACAGAACACAACAGGGAGGTGTCTATGGAGGAGGCCACTGTTGGAAAATATAGTTTGCTGTCCAATAAGTGGAAATGGTTTTGCTATTGAAGGGTTAACTGAGAAGCCATATAAGATGAGCTGATGTAACTTCCTGAAGTTTTGCTATTGGGGAATCTGGGATGAAGGGGAGTGTCTGAGTTTCCTTCTTTGTTCCAGCAGCCATGATCCATTAACCAACCACATGGCCTTTGAACTGAGAGGACTCAGCCAGTGGAGTCCTGAATTTAGTTTTGTAACAATGTAGTTTTTAAGCATTTTTAACTAGTTTTAGTTTATTTTGATGGTGTTACTTATTCCTGCCAAGAATGAGCTCTCTAACTGTGAGTGAAGACGTTTCTGTACTTTTTAAACTAACTTTTGAGTCTTGAGTGGTTATTTTGCTAGTTAAACAACTTGGGAAAAGACAAAGGGTGTTTGGCTATTTACTAAGCTGTGGTTTTATATGTATGCTAACAATCTAACACTACATGCTGCTGCGTTTGTTTTAAACTCTGCTAAATAGGCTGTATTCTCCACTAACGTGTGAAATACAGTGTGGATGTTTAAACAGGGACAATATACCCTGGTATTTTAAACAACTATATTATTATACTTCCAATAGCCACTACCCATACGCAGGAAATGAACACTTGGAGGAATGTGACACAGAGAGCTGGAAAGGCCAGGGCTCCTTTGACCAGCTTGAAGCTACAGAATCGATTTGAAGCTCTCTCTCTTTCCAAAGAAGAAGATGAAGAGCAGCAGTGCCAGGCCTTAGGCAATATACAGGAAACCTTGGTTGATTCAGCACATGAAGTGGCCTCTGACAAGACTCAAAGGAGGAGGGTGGTGGTGGTGATACGGGATTCCCTGTTGTGAGGAACAGAAGCTGTAGTCTGCAAGCTTGACAAAATGTCTCAGGAGGTATGCTGTCTACCAGGGGCGAAAATTCAAGATGTAACAGAGAGAATGAAAAGACTCATCAAACCTTCTGACCATTATCCCTTCCTTTTGGTCCATGTGGCAACCAATGACACTGCAAGGCATAGCCTCCCAAAGATCACAGGGGTTTATGAGGCTTTGGGTAGGAAGCTGAAGAACCTGGATGTACAGATAGTCATTTTGTCTGTCCTTCCAGTGGAAGGGCATGGCCCAGGAAGGAGCAAAAAACAGTGGAGGTGAACAACTGGCTATGCAGGTGGTGCCACTGGGAACAATTTGGCTTCCTGGACCATGGGATGTGGTTTCAGGGAAGTGGACTTCTGCAAGAGATGGGCTGCACCTAACTGAAGGTGGTAGGCACATTTTTGCAAAGAGTCTGAAATATCTCATCAGGAGGGCTTTAAACTGAGTTGTATGGGGGAGGGAGACACTGCTCTCGAAGGCAGAAGTTCATCGAGTGCTAGACAAAATAGCCCAAATGTTATACAGAGAACAAGGCAAATAACACAACAACCCAACAATGGGAGGAATAAACCCTTTGAAAGGCAGATAGGGGAAATGGCCCATGGTCTCAGATGTCTCTATACAAATGCACAGAGCATGGGAAATAAACAGGATGAACTTGAACTCTTAGCACAGCAAAACAAATATGGTATCACTAGCTATATACCCAGTGTAGCAAACAATATTCCCCCTGCTGCCCTCCCCAAGCCCCCTGTGTGAACACACACACACACACACACGGGGGGGTACTGCTACCTCCCCATTGCCTCCCCCCACAGCCCTCCCCAATCCCCCTTCCATGGGCGCACACACACATGGTGTTCTCTCCCTCCCTCCCCACCCCCGCAGCCTCCTTCCCACATAGCCCTCTCCCTCCCCCATGTGCATGCACACACATTCATGTGTGCCTCTTCCTCCCCACCCCCACTGCCCCCCTCCCACATGCCCCTCCCCAAGCCCCCTCCCCCATGCATGCACACACACATGTACCCATGCCACTCCCTCCATCCCCACCCTCGTGGGCCTCCCAAAGCTCCTTCCCATGTGCACACACACATGCTGCTCCATCCCCACCCCCCACTGCCTCCCTCCCTATGATTCTATGAAAGCCCTGGAGAACCTCATCTAGGTAGTGAAGACCACATTGTGCTATATGAGCCAATGATCCAAAACAGTTGGATATGTTTATTTCTTTCCCGATATTATTGTATTCAATTCTAGTATTTATTTTCTTATAAGGTAGAATGGATATCCACTGTACAGATTTTGATGGCAGGTTAATTGTAAAAAAAAAAAAAAAAGCCTTTCTTTCACCACTGTAAATGAAGGTATTCTGTAGTCATGGCTCGGGGCTCTGACTCTTTGGAAGATATTCTAGTCAGGCCCACCGGTGTAATAAAACTCACTTTCCAATCCGTGGGTCTGCTGTTCCATGATTTCTGCAACATAAAGGGTGTGTTGGCCAGGAATGAAGAGCAGGTGATGGAACAGGAGGTGGCATTTGCTTGCTCTAACTGCCGTGGCTGGGAAGGGGCCATGAGCATGCATACTCATTTGGGGTGCCACCAACCATTTGTTGGAAGAACGAGAGTCTGTGCCATGGCTGCCTGAACAGCAACACGCACAAGGAGAAGCCAGTAAACGGAGAAGGAAACTGAGCAGCCCTGCCTCCAAAGAAAACAGGCAAGTAAACAAGGGAAATATTGTGGCCCACTCCATAAGAGCTTGATCACCCCCTAAAGGGCAACCCAAGTACTCAGATAAGACGCAGTGAGGGTGCACTGGTGAAACCGTTGTACCATTGAAGCATTGAGAAAGTGGTAATACTGTAATTTGGGGCAATTTTGGAAAAGTGGGAGGTAGGAACGAATGCCTGTGAATTGAATATATGCATTGTGTGTGTGTGTTTGTATGCGTGGCTGTCGCGGTTCTTGCTACGTGCTGTTGAGTGTTCGTTGAGTGTATTTGCTAAATGCTGTAATCTTACAATCACTATTTGGGGTCAGACTAGATAGCCCATGAGACTCTGGGACTGCAAAGTCTTTTTCCTTTAACTCTCAGGCCTAGTCAATGTTCTTTACTAATCAACTCTATGTTCCATAAACATATGATATGCTGATGTAAACAAATTCTTTCTCTAATAACGGTCGAACTGTACCTAAATGTTCCTAAGCTGTCTTGCCTTAAACTATCAACAATTGTTTCAAGGAAGAGAAATTGCTGACACCAAAGACACCAGAGAGAAGGAGGAGGGAATGGCTTTTTGCATACTTGTCATCACTGTATAAAAGTATTTTGTAACTACAGCTCTGGGTTCTGACTCTTTGGAAGATATTCCAGTCAGGCCCACCGGTGTAATAAAACTCACTTTCCAATCTGTGGGTCTGCTGTTCCATGATTTCTGCAACACTATAATGTAGTCTTCCTCTTTTCCTACTGTCTTCTGCCTTACCAAGCATTATTGTCTTTTCTAGTGGGTCATGTCTTCTCGTTATATGGCCAAAGTATCACAGTCTCAGTTTAATCATCTTGACTTCTTGAAATAGCCTGGAAAAAAGACAGTTAAGAGGTGTTACAATTGCCCTGTTTAAGTATTTGAAGGGGTGTCACATTGAGGATGGAGCAGGCTTGTTTTTTGCTGCTCCAGAGAGTGGAACACAGAGCAATGGATGCAAGCTCCAGGAACAGAGATCCCAACTCAACATTAGGAGGAACTTTTTGGCAGTAAGAGCTGTTCGGCAGTGGAATACACTCCCTTGTAGCATGGTGGAGTCTCCTTCCTTGGAGGGCTTTAAACAGAGGCTGGATGGCCATCTCTCGGGGATGCTTTGATCATGATTTCCTGTCTGGCAGGGGGTTGGACTGGATGGCCCTCGTGGTCTCTTCCAACTCTACAATTCTATGATTCTGTGATTCTAAATTCAGGCTTGATTTGCTCTACGACCCACTGATCTGTCTTTTATCAGTCCATGGTATCTGTAGAATTCTCCTCCAACACCACATTTCAAATGAGTTGATTCTCATCCTGTCAGTTTTCTTCACTGTCTGTGTTTCACAACTGTATGTAGAAATCAAATGTACTATGACATGGACGATTCTGACTTTGGTATCCAGTGCCCTATCTTTACACTGAAAGTGCTAGTGTGGTGTAGTGGTTTGAACATTGGACTACGATTATGGAGACCAGGGTTCGATTCCCCGCTGTGCCATGGAAACCCACTGGGTGACCTTGGGTGAGTCACAGATTCCCAGCTCCCAGAAAACCACATGATCATTAACAGGATGGGAGAGACCTGGCTGAATGACACTACGTGTGAAAGGGATCTAGGAGTCCTAGTAGACCACAAGTTGAACATGAGTCAACAGTGTGATGCGGCAGCTAAAAAGGCCAATGCAATTTTGGGCTGCATCAATAGAAGTATAGTGTCTAGATCAAGGGAAGTCATAGTGCCACTCTATTCTGCCTTGGTCAGGCCTCACCTAGAATATTGTGTCCAGTTCTGGGCACCACAATTCAAGAAAGATATTGACAAACTGGAGCATGTCCAGAGAAAGGCAACTAAAATGGTGAAAGGTCTGGAAACCATGCCTTATGAGGAAAGACTTAGGGAGCTGGGTATGTTTAGCCTGGAAAAAAGACGGTTAAGGGGTGATATGATAGCCGTGTTTAAGTATTTGAAGGGGTGTCACATTGAGGATGGAGCAAGCTTGTTTTCTGCTGCTCCAGAGACTAGAACACGGAGCAATGGATGCAAGCTCCAGGAACAGAGATTCCACCTCAACATGAGGAGGAACTTTCTGACAGTAAGAGCTATTCGGCAGTGGAACACTCTCCCTCAGAGCGTGGTGGGGTCTCCTTCCTTGGAGGTCTTTAAACAGAGGCTGGATGTCCATCTGTCAGGGATGCTTTGATCGTGATTCCTGCATGGCACGGGGTTGGACTGGATGGCCCTTGTGGTCTCCTCCAACTCTACAATTCTATGATTCTATGATTCTAAGTCTCCAGGGCCAGATGAACTTCATCCAAAGATATTAAAAGAACTGCCAGAAGTAATCTCAGAACCACTGTCAATAATATTTGAGAATTCCTGGAGAATAGGAGAGGTCCCAGCAGACTGGAAGATGGCAAATGTTGTTCCCATCTTTAAAAGGGGAAAAAAGAAGACCCTAACAATTGCCTCCCAGTCAGTCTGACATCGATACTAGGAAAGATTCTAGAGCAGATCATTAAACAGACAGTCTGTAACCACTTAGAGAGGAGTACCGTGATAACAAAAAGTCAACATGGATTTCTCAAAAACAAGTCATTTCTTTTTTTGATAGTTACAAACACGATAGATGAAGGGAACACAATGGATGGAGTGTAACATATTTTCCAGCGTATAAGATGACCCCAGAATTTCCCACTTAAAATACAGAGTTTGGTATATACTCGCCATATAAGACTCCCCCTGTCCAGCTGGCCACCCCATCATAGCTTCGGGAAGCATGGGGGGGGGGGCTGGCAAGCTTCCCCCCCAGCCAGCCATCCCTATGCCCTTCCTCAACCCATGATGGGCCTGCTAGCCCCATCTCAGATTCGGAAAGGGTAGGAAGTGGCTAGCAAGCTTCCTCCATATCCAGCCACCCCTCTGCCTTTCCCGAAACTGAGATGGGGCTGGCAGCCCCATCTCAGACTCTGAAAGGGTGGGAGGTGGCTAGCAAGCTTCCCCCCCCAGCCAGCCACCCCTCCGCCTTTCCTGCACCTGAGATGGGGCTTCCAGCCCCATCTCAGACTTGGGAAGTGCGGGGGTGGCTAAAAATCTTTTCCCCCCTCCATCCCTCCACCATCTTGGGTTTGGGAAAGGCAGAGGGGTGGCTGTCTGTGTGGGGAAGCTTGCTAGCCATTTCCCACCCTTCCTGAGTCCGAGATGGGTCTCATAGCACTCTCTCAGGTTTGGGAAAGGCGGAAGGGTGGCTGGCTGGGGGGGGGGAGTTTGCTAGCCACCTCTTGCCCTTCCTGAGTCCAAGATGAGACTGGCAGTCCCATCGCAGGTTCGGGAAGGGAGAGGGGTGGCTGGCTGGACTGGGGGGAGGCTTGCTTTGGGGAAGCATGGGAGGTGGCTGGCAAGCCTCCCCTCACCCATCCAGCCACCCCTCTGCACTTCCCCAACCCGTGACCACTGTATACCCAGTGTATAAGATGACCCCCAACTTTTGAGGAGATTTTCCTGGGTTAAAAAGTTGTCTTATATGCCAGAACCTACGGTATCTTGATTTCAGTAAGGCTTTTGAGAAGGTCCCCCATGATATTCTTGCAAAAAAAGTTAGTAACATGCAGGCTAGACAATGCAACTCTTAGGGGGATTTGTAATTGGTTGACTGACTGAATCCAAAGGGAGCTGGGCATGTTTAGTCTGGAGAAGAGAAGGTTGAGAGTGGACATGATAGCCATGTTTAAATATTTGAAGGGAAGCCATACTGAGGATGGAGCAAGCTTGTTTTCTGCTGCTCCAGAGACTAGGACACTGAACAATGGGTTCAAACTACTGTACAGGAAAAGAGATTCTAACTCAAAATAAGGAAGAACTTTCTTACAGTAAGAGCTGTTTGGAAGTGGAATGTGCTGCCTTGTAGTGTGGTGGAGTCTCCTTCTTTGGAGGTTTTTAAACAGAGCCTGGATGGCCATCTGCCAGAAATGATTTGATTGTGTATTCCTGCATGGCAGGGGGATGGACTGGATGGCCCTTGAGGTCTCTGCCAACTCTATGATTCTGTGAGGAAATAGAAAATAGTAATTGTGCCCTAGTTAAGTATTCTCATGTATGCATAACTAAGCAAAGGTCTGAATCATTTTTTCTTCAACTCACACACAAAGTGACAATTGAGGTGGCCAGTCCTTGTATGATGTTTCTGAGTTGGCTGATTATTCAAAAATTAGTTAAATTTGATCAGCAATAAATGAACAGAAAATTTCAGACCTTTGCCTCACTCCATTCTTCTTATCTCTTTTTTTTTTTACTCCCCTTCCTCACATCCATCACTTTTGGTGACCAATGGGTCTAATGTCATAAGAGTAACAAATCCATTATGGGCTTTAGCATGAATTTAAAAGGGGGGCATCCAAGGTACTGTACCCAATACCCAATACATGTTCAGCATCTCTTTGGACAGGTCATTGAAATTTTGACCTAAAACCCACAGTGGAGTCACCACCATTCTGACCTGGAAGAAACCAAGACCATTCATTGCCTCAGGGAAAATGGAGTAGCAGACAGTACTTGCTTAACCTCCATTCTGAAAAACCAAACATTGCTTCCAGGTGAGGTTGAAGGCTTTCACAGCTGGCATCCATAGATTTTCCTTGCTTCCAGGCTCAATCTATTGCTTCCAGGCTCAAGAAGAATAATATGGGCACACACACCCCTACACCAGTTTCACCTTCTTCTTCATCAGTCCAACTGAAGTTTCAAACAGAGAAGGGATCATGAGGGGTTATGAACATGGGGAGGGATTTCTTTTTCTTTCTTTTTTTAAAGTTCATGAGTCGAACCCAGCTTCTTTGAAACTCCTCTCCCCCTGCCAGCAAGTGCACAGAAAAGCTTTGCATAGAACAGAGACTCTTGTATTGGAGCATCCATCCTTTCCTTTAGGATTGCTCTCTAAGAATAGTACAATATTTCTCTAGGTCACTGCATCTTCGTGAGAACACAGTTTTATTATGATACTGCTATAAAGCAGAATGCTTAGAGTTCTTTTCCTTGAAGAGGATACACCTAATTCAGTACCCATCAGTAAGTGCTGGCAGTCTAAATTGCTCTTTCCAATGTACATTATCTCATGCTTATTGAGAGGCGCTTCAGCTGAGTCAAACTGCAATTGCTTTTTTTGAAGACTCTAGTATTTGCATGCTACATACTGTCACTATAAATGGAGGACAAATGAGTTGGAAATCATCTCAGTTTAAAATCAGCTTCATGCTCTATTCAAATGTGCTGAAGTTTCCCTTCACACAAACTGAATGTACAGGAACTGCTATGTGATGACTGTTTATTTCTTTCTTTTATGGTGTTTTTAATGATGGTGCCATAGTTGTAGATCTCCTATAAAATCCTAAGGACATCATTCCTAAATCAGACCAAGAGTCCATCTGTTCTGTTCCCATCTATTCTTGTGGAAAACTTGGGGCTTGGAAGTGTTACCTTTTGGACTACAACTCCTAGACTACTCCTGCCAGCATAGTCCAGTGCTAACGGGGTGTGTTTCAAAGGATTTCTGTCAGAATACTAAACTACCATACATCTACATTATTCCTTCTTCTGCAAGGATTTCAGAATGTGACAGATGGCCATGGGCTAAATACAATGTCTCAATAGTGGCCACAACATTCTTCCTCTCTTCTCCATGTCACCTGCAAGCTGGGTTGAAAAGTTTTCCTAGCTCTCCAGATGTAGTTTTGGGAAAATGTGGGTCACCCACTGTATTCTGCCAATTCACGGACAGTCTATGGTTCACTTGGATCCTGCACAGTGTGCTAAAGTGGATGGATTTAAACCAAGGGCAATTAGCCATGAATGTACTGACATAAACCTGGAGGAAATGATTGCTGATCCCCAATTCCCTATATGAAGTTACCATCTGTAAAGTGAAAAAAAGTAATGGGACCATGCCACATAGTTTAGTTGAGAGAGGAAACCATGCAAGGCAGTCTGCACATGTTATCAGTGAATACAGCTGTATGAGGAATGACCTGATATTTTAAGCAATGTTTCAGTGTGTAGGATAAGGCTTTTTCTGTGGTAAAGGTGTCCTTTATGTTCCTTCAGGAGTTTATGGCACAACTCTCTAATTCTATGCAATGTAAAGTCCAAATACAATTTTCTCAAATATGGTATAACTTATGCATCTAAGAAACACTTCAAAAGTAGCAGAAATCTTGGTCTAAGTCAGACTCATAGGAAGCTTTTTTTTTTTTAAATGATGCTTGTGATCTTTGCCACAATGCTAACAAATAGGATAAACATGACTATTAAAGATTTGGTGCATGAGGATCAAGCTGGCTTCATAAAAGGAAGGCAAATGTCCCTAAATATAAAAATAATGCTAAATGTGACAGAGCATTATGAAAGGGCAAACAAGAAAAAAGCGGAAATTATTTTCATCGATGCTGAAAAAAACCTTTGATAATGTCAATTGGCAATATATAATGAAGACACTAGAAGAGTTAAATTTTGGGGAGGAATTCATTAAAAACATCAGAGATTAACAAAATACAGAAAGCAAACTTGCTGGTAAATGGGCAAAGAACAGAAACGTTTAACATCGAAAAAGGAACCCATCAAGGCTGCCCACTTTCCCTGATCTTATTTATACTTGCATTAGAAACTTTAAACAACTGAATAAGGAAAGATGAGAGAATACCAGGACTAAAGATTAAAGGGCAAGAATACAAACTGAAGGTGTTTGCTGATGATCTGGCAATTATACTAGAAGATCCAGTGAATAACATTACAAATTTATGGGAAATATAAAAAAAAAATGATGAATTATCCAGTTTCAAATTAAACCAAGAAAAAACAATTATACAAAAAAAATCTATCTAAGAATGAAGAAGAAAAGCTTCAAAATAAATCAGGATGCAAAATTGTTTAAAAAATGAAATATCTGGGGATATGGATAAGCAAAAGAAACATCAACCTTTTTGAAAACAATTGTAAAGGACTGTGGTCCAAAATAAAAAAAAGATTTACAAAAAGGGGAAAATTAGACCTTTCCCTGTTGGGTAAAATTAATGCAATAAAAATGAATGTGCTACCTAGGTGTTTATTGCTATTTCAAAATTTATCAATCTTGCAAAATGATAAAATAATTCAACAATGGACACACAAATTCAGCAAATTCATATGGAATGGAAGAAAACCAATGATTAAATGGTCAACTTTGATAGCGAATAAGAGATCAGGAGGAACTTCACTGCCGAATCTTAACCTATACTACTTGGCTTATGGAATGAACTGGCTGATGAATTGGATCAGACTGGATGATGATAGAACCCTAACATTAGAAGGAAATGCTCTCATATTTGAGTGGCATGTTTATTTAGTGTACAGAAAAGCACGAGTAAACAAAGACTTTGGAAACAATATTGTAAGAATAGCACGATTGCGAATCTGGAACAAGCTAAAAGAAAAAATTTATACTAAATTACCTATTTGGATATCTCCTCAAGAAGCTATGCAAGGAAGATGGGAATCATTGAGGAAGTGGTTAAGGTATAAGGATTTAATAGATCAACAAAAGTGGAGAGATGGAAAAGGTATAAGCTTATGAACCCGGGAAGAAATAGAGGTGATGGGAATCCAAATGAATTGGTTTAAATATTTACAACTTAAACAAAAATTCCAAGAAGACAGTATGAAATACGAATTTGAACTGCAAGAAAACAATCTGGACAAGATAATTTGGCAAAAAGATGGCAATAAAATAAATGTATAATCTGTTACTAGGAAGAGAATTGGAAAAGGAGGTGGTAACTGAAGTGATGATTAGATGGGCAGCCGACATAGGAGATCTGATACAGCTGGAAGAATGGGAAAAAGCTTGGGAAATCACAAACACATTCACAGTGTGTTTTCAGTTGAAGGAGAACCATCTGAAGATGGGATGACACCAATAAGAATAAGTAAAATTTATAAAATAAAAGAAACTCAGTGTTAGAAATGTGGTAAAGAACTGGACTCACTTTTCCACATGTGCTGGGCATGTCCAATTGTAACAAACTCCATAAAATACATACATAAATACATAAAATACAAATACATAAAAAAAAATACAAGAGATCTACAGCATCTAATGTGAAATGAATCCTAAATTATATTTATTAAACCTAACATCAATTGACAAAATATCTTTTAAGCAACATTGCAGAACAATTTTATATCTAATAACCGCAGCCAGACTGATAATCGCTGCAAAATGGAGAAGCAAAGAAATCCCCCACATTAAGGACTGGGTGCTCAAAATTAGAGAAATGCAAGAGAATGATAATCTGACTTGCATCTTAAATAAAACAAGGCGGGCAAAATTCAAGGAGGAATGGGCACCAATTAACATTTTTTTTGAAGAAGTGTTGGAATATTGATGAGCCAATATAATGGAATAAAGTTAAGAGGACAAACTGCCTATTCGTTTCTGGGCACAGTACAAGGTGTTGGTTATAACCTTTAAAGCCCTACATGGCTTGGGTCCAACTTATCTCCGGGACCGCCTCCTTCTGTACAACCCTCCCCGCGCACTTCGGTCTTCTGGGAGGAATCTGTTACAGCCTATGAAAACAAGGCTGTCGGTGACCTCCCAGAGGGCCTTCTCTGCTGCCGCTCCCAGATTATGGAATGGCCTGCCGGACAAGATCCATCTTATTACCACCTTAGACAGCTTTTAAAAATCTGTCAAGACGGATCTTTTCCGGCAGGCCTTTCCTGAATAACCATCCCGGCCCAAGACTCAGCTGTCCTTTCTGAGCTGCAATCAGATTTTTTTAACTATTGTATGTTTTAATTTTTTTCTTTCTAATTTATATATTTTTAATTAGTGTATGTTTTAATCTTTTATAATTTAATATTATTTTAAGGGGAGGGTGGGCTAGGGTACTGTGTCTATGGAGTTTTTATATTGTAAGCTGCCCCGATGGCGTTGCAGAGGTGCGGGATAGAAATAAAATTTTATTATTTATTATTATTATTTTTATAAACTATCTCAGATCAAAGAGAACCAAGAGAGCTAAGAGAAAAGGAGTTATGGGGGAAGGCAAAAAGCTGAAAAACGACTCAGATGAGTTAGATGATACTGGGAAAATGAAGTAAAACCATGAGTTAAATCTTTTAGATTAACAATTAAAACTGAAATAAAATAAGGAAACTAGATCATTGACATTGTAATGTATGACATAATATATATGTATAGATATGTATATATGCTATTAAAAGGGATAAAGGAAAACACAAGAATATATTTATATACAGTTAGAGATGTACATAAAGGTAAATTGAAGGAGGTATTGAGAGAATTGAATATAAAAGAAGATCCAAATTGAGATGCAAACAATAGGAAGTTAAGTTGAATGGGAAAAGGGAGAACAGGGATTGAAATATGTAAGATTTAGAAGAATAGATGAAAGTTGTATGTGGGAGAAGGTATGGGTATGTCGAAGAGGGATAGGAAGAAGATGGAGTGTATAAGGAAGAAGGAAAGAAAAGAAAGAAGGGACCAGTATGTACTAGGTAATATGAAAGGAAAATGAGTATGGATAGTGGTAAAAAGGAATGGAAGAGAAGAAATGATAAGAGAAGAGGAAAAGAAAGCTAAACAATAACTACATAAATGAGAACAAAATTAATTTTGGTTGTAATGTAATGCATGTATGTATGTTTGTGGATTGAAATGTATGTATATATGTTTGTGGAATAAAAGTGGTTAAATAAATGTTTTTAAAAAAGATGCCTGTGTAATTTTCATCTGTATACCTGAATCAAAGCTAGCTGCTCAATTATTTCCATGCTTATATGCCATTTTAAGAAAATCTGAGTAATAGTTAAGAAAGGGCAAAACAAAAAAAGAGCAGACATCACCTCTTTTTCCAGGAGAGGTACAGTTTGTTTTACATTAATGAAATAGACAATCCCTTAGGACGGTGATGGGCAACCTTTTGAGCTTGGTGTGTTAAACTTCGCCAAAAAATTGAGCATAACTTGGGTGGTGTGTCACTTGGGGGGGGGATATTTCGCAATATTTACTGTTTAAATAACATAGATGTATACAGTTGCCCCTCCACATTCGTGACTTCGACAATTTGCGGAAAGCCTCCAACCTGCACGTTTCCCCCCCTCCCTTCCCAAGGCACCGATGGGCTTCTCATGAAGCCCATCGCTGTCTTGGGAAGGGGGTGGAAAGCCTCCCACCCCGACGCTCTCCACCCATCCCTTCCCAAGGCGCCAACGGGCTTCTCATGAAGCCTGTCGCTGTCTTGGCAAGGGGTGGGTGGAAAATCTCCCACCCACATGCTTCCCCTTCCCTTCCTAAGGCACCGATGGGCTTCTCATAAAGCCCGTCACTGCCTTGGCAAGGGGAGGGTGGAAAACCTCCCACCCGCACATTTCCCTTCCTTCCCTAGGCACCAATGGGCTTCTCATGAACCTTGTCACTGCCTTGGCAAGGGGAGGGTAGAAAACCTCCCACGCACACGCTTCCCCCCTCCCTTCCCAACACACTGACGGGCTTCCAAACCTCCCGCCTGCTGCCTTCTCTGGCCTTTCCGAGGCAGCTCTGGGGCTTCAAAGCCCCAGAGCCCGCTCGGGAAGGCCAGGGAGAGGCTCGGCAGATTCCCTCCTGCCCGGCAGCCCACCCACCACCTTCCCCAGCCTTTTTAAGGTGGCTCCAGGGCTTTGGAGTCCCACAGCCCCCTCGGGAAGGCCGGGGAGAGGCTGGGCAGAGTCCCACCGACCCACCCCCCACCTTACCCAGCCTTTCCAAGGGGGCTCCAGGGAAGCAGGCAGGCCTCAGGTGTGGTGGTTGCGATTGGGGCTTCGTAGCCACTTTCCTCCCCCCTCCCTAAATTGGTGATCGGGGCTTCAAAGCCCCCCTGCTACTTCAAGGAGGGTGGTGGGGTTGCAGGGGGGGAAGGGGGAGGAGGTCTAGCCCCATGTCACCACAGATGGCTATGTGTGTTAGTGGTGACACGTGTGTCATAGGTTCACCATCACTGCCTTAGGAGAAAAGATCTAACATTCAGGTAGAGGTATTAGATGTGCCA
Source organism: Gambelia wislizenii (assembly GCA_030847615.1). NCBI lineage: Eukaryota > Metazoa > Chordata > Lepidosauria > Squamata > Crotaphytidae > Gambelia > Gambelia wislizenii. Next base: position 204,373,804 of record JAUMIR010000003.1, on the reverse strand, counting down.
AGCAAGCCAAAAGTTCAGCTAACATTACCGTGAGTTATCCAGTGGTTATTAAGCAAGTCTCATGCACACTTTTTTTTTTTTTTTTTTTGGAGGGGAGGAGAGCTCAGTCATTAAATTTCTCCTTGCTCATCATGAGATTATTTATAGAATCAGTGATACCATCAGGCTGTAACATAGCCAGTTCTCCAGATCTTGTTGAGTAGTAAAGAAAAATATATTAATACATGCATTAGACGTATTTTTTGAATTGTATTCAAGAAAATATGCATTACAAAAATGTGCATATTTATTTTTAAAAAGACACTTTGTGGGGAGAAAAGTATAAAAATGTGTACATTAAATAAACATGCAAATAAAGGCATACATTAGGAAAAGTCCATACCAAAATACCATAAACAAGTTTATGCTGGCAGGGAGGGGGCAATGTCATAACCCAGTAAAGACCTTGGGCAAGAAGATAATGCTAGGGAGATTCTGAGAAATGCAATTTAAAAAAACAGAGGCTAGAATTCTATAAGTGATATATGATGATGTAACTCCCAGTCATGTTAGCCTATGTACAGTAGCACCCCCGTATCTGTAGGTGATTGGTTCTGAACCCCCCCCCCGTGGATGGTGAATTCCACTGATAATAGCAAATGCCACCCCAGGGGCCATCTAGCCTTCTCCCCTCCCCCCATCGCCCCCCCCATGGCCCCACTGCAGCAACAGGAGCCATCCTGAGGGAAGGGGGGTGAGATCACTCCTCCCCTTCCCTTTGACCCTGCTGCGGCCCTGCTGCAGTGGCAATTGTGGGGGTCAAGGGGGAAGGGGAGGAAGATAGATTGCTCTCCCCTTCCCCCCACCTGCTATGGCCCTACCACAGAAGCAATTGTGGAGATGAATGGGATAGATCACTCTTCACTTCCTCCTACAATGGCCCCCACTGCAGTGGAGATTGCAGAGGGGAGAGGACTAGATCGACCCCCTTCCCCCCACCATGGCCCCACTGCAGTGGCAATTGTGGGGATGAAGCGGGAAGGGGAGGAATCTAGATCACTCCTCCCCTCCCTTCCTCCCTGTGATCACTGTGGCAGTGACCAGGAGCCCTCCCAGGGGAAGGAACAGGAGAGGTGAGATTGCTCCTCCCCCTCTCTTCCCCCACCATTGCCAACCGCGGATAATTGAATCCACAGTTTGCAAATCAGTGGATGCGGGGATGCTACTGTAATTTTGAAAACATTGCTCAAGGAAGTTTCTATTACCTCCTTATGCAACACCTCTTACCCTGTTTGCACATCTGGAGAAGAAGGGAGAGTCATACATTGGGGGTTAAGGGTACTTCATGTTCCCTATTGCACATGAACATCTGGAGTGCACCCAGGTGCACCTTAGCAGGTTGGAAGTAGCTGAAGTATGGAGTGGGAAGGTAGGAGAGACTAAACAGAAGCCTCTGCTTTCCTCCTCCCTGATGGTGAATGTACGAGCACTGGTGGAGACTTACACTCTGATAGTATGCTTACTGGATCTCAGTGTGACAGATATTCATGTCCCTAGATCCAGTTCTATATCACAGTGTCCTGTAAGCTGAGGATTTCTGAAAGATTGTTCCTAACTGTTGGTGATCGCAAGCTGGCAACACACTGCTATCCTTTGACACAACAATATCTGTCAGATTTGCCAGTCCAAGAGTTTTACATGTCATAATCTTTTAAAAGAAAAGTATGTGTTTGTGTATTTTTACGCAACATGGTGATATATCCAATGTGGCAAGATTTCCAGATTTTCCATTGTTCATCTAAGTCCTCTCATCTCGTAACACTGATGCTTCATTGACAAAATAGCCTGCTATAGTTCACTCAGTATATACACTGTGTCTGTTATTGGCTGATTGGTTTTCTGAAATATTTGGTGGATTTGTTTGCCATTGCTGTTGACAGATAGGGTCTTTGTTGGTTTGTTATTAAGCTAAAAATATGTTCCTTTTCCTTTCAAATTTCTGAGTTTTCATGTAGGAAATATAGACTATTTTTACATCTCACTTTTAGATGGCAGGCTCTCTAATCCATTTTTAGCATGTACTGTAGAGAAAATCCTGGAGGTTCAATAATCTAGTGAGCATGTAAAATGCTCTTTAATAGAATTCAGATCCCTGCCAAATGACTCCCTGCTGGGCACAATGTATCCCAGTTTCTGGTATACTGCAATTGTAAGAACATATTTCGAGATAGGGGTGAGTCAACAGCTCATCTAATATGAAACCAGGCTATTACTAACTGTGATCAGTGCCAAATGCCTTAATGGAAACTATCATTAAAATGTTACTTCTTGCTACAAACAACAAAATCATCTAGAGCTTTCTTTAATAGGGCATTGTTGGTATGCCTATTAAACCATATTAATATATTACCTGTTAATTGGGGAAGTAGCAATTAATACTGGGCAGCAATGATAGTGGGAGACGACACTGGCAGAGGATCTCTCAGAGACAACAGCAGTGACACCATAGCTCACACTGGTTAGTACTGTGCAGAAGGAGGTATGGGTAAACCCTCTTTGAATGCCTTCTACCATGAAAACCCTATGATGAGACAATCCAAAATGAAACAAGAGATCACACCCAAAGATGAGACTCCCAGGTTGGAAGGTACTCAGTGAGATACTGGGAAGAGCAGAGGCCAAGTACAACTAGGGCTGTGGCTAATGATGCAAGTGGACTCAAACTGAGTCCGTACAGCTGTTGACATGCTCAGAGACTAAAGGAAAGTCCAATGCTGCACAATACATATTATAGAAATATAAGATGTAAGAAGCATGAATCAGGGGAAACTAGACTTTGTAAAACAAGAAGTGGAAGGTATATACATTCCAATACTTGGGGTGAGTGAGCTAAAGTAGACAGGGATTGGACATTTTGAATCATAATTTCACAGTGCTTTATGCAGGAAATGAAAACCTAAGAAGAGATGGGGTGGTATTAATAGTGAGGATAGATGTAAAAGCAATCAAGGGATATGATGCAGAGAAAGCCTAACTAATGTAAATAAGACTTCAGGGAAAACTCATCAGTATAACCATAATCCAAGTTTATCCTCCAACTACAGAGACAGAAGAAGAAATTGAAAGATTCTGTGCTGCAGTCCAAGATGAAATTAATCACACACCAAAACAGGACACGATCATCATTGGTGATTAGAATGCAAAAGTAGGAAACAGAGCAGAGCCAATCATTGTAGGAAAATTTGGCTAAGATCATGAAATGAAGCAGGAGAGCAACTTTTTGAATTTTGCAAAGCCATCAGTTTGTTCATCTAAAATACATTCTTCAGGTAATCAACAAGAAGAGTATATGTGGACATCACCTGATGTCCAATATAAAAAAAGAATACAAAATTAAAAGAAGAAGATGGAGAAGCTCCATCTTTTCTGCAAAAACAAGACCTGGAGCAGATTGTGGTGCAGACCATGAACTGCTAATATCAAACAGTAGACTAAAGCTAAAGAAGAACACTAAACTAATCATTGTGCCAAAATCCAACCTGAAGAACATTCCTGTAAAATTTAAAGACAATGTGAAAAATATTTGTACTGTTAAGCCTAATTGACCAGGTGTCAGTAGAACTCTGGGTTGAAGCCAAGGACATTGTCAGGGACCTTTTTTCCCTCACTCCTTGTTTGACTGTCTTGCTAATTTGGGCCAAGCTGCTAGGCACAAACCTCACTTTTGTGACAATTTTAGTGATCCAGCCAGGAGAAGTTGCCCAGCTTGGACCCTATTGGATCTTCTCTCTCATGACAACCCAGGTGTCAGTGCATGAGTTCACGTACAAAAGGATCCTCGAAGTGGGGGGGGGCAGACCATTTGGGCCAATAAAGAATGGCTCCTTCACAGTACAAGGTACCATTTTTGTTTTCCATGGGTTTTCTTCTCTACAAAGTTTCAGACCAGCAGAACTGACCTACTGGTTGATTTGAGCAGAGGCAGTCTCCAAATTTAGCAAACCACAAATGTTAGTAGCACCCCAGATTGCAAAAGCTGCAGCTATCCTCAATTTGGAGGAAGATTTCTCTAAAGTGCCCCCCAAACATTAGCTCCTTCTCCATACCCCACTTTAGATCCAAACCCCTTCTTAGACCAAGAGCAGCTCTCTCCACAGAGCCCAGAAATATCCACTGGAGCACCCATGTCCTGGAGACGAGACCCACCCCTTTGTCCAGATTTGGTGACATCGCCCTCAGGCTTGAGTGCCCCCCCCCACTGGCAAAGGTGCAGTGGTAGAACAGTCCAGGCTCCCCTCTGAGCTTATCCAGTCCCATTAGCAAATGCCGAAGTTGAGGGGAGACTGTGCCATGTCCTATTTTCTTTTTTTAAAAAATGTTTATTGCAAAAATGTTATACATTCATATCTTCATACATTCATACATTGAACATTTGTTACATAAATTACATAAATCCTCAAACATGTGTCATGTAAATTACATAAATCATCCAACAACATAACATAACATAACACCATACCACACTTACACAAGATGCAATGCACAGTACAAAACCTAGTACAAATACAAAACTCATATACAAAACTCATGCATGTTTCCAACTGACAAGTACCAACTGCTTTCTAATCGTTCAGTTGGTCAATAAAAATATCTCCAGTTTATAAACTTCCTTCTACATCATCTTCTTCTTCAAGTGTATAATTTCATATTTCCTTCTCATCCCAGTACTTAGTTATTTCCTTAAACTTCTGTTTCCTTTTTTTGATTTTCTCTTTATCTTGTTATTTTATATTTATTAACCATTCCCACCCCCCTATTTCTTTCCATAGGGGTATCAGATTCTTCCAGACCTCGCAGTCCTTTAGAGTTTTCTTATCATCCAAGATTATTGTTAGTCTGTCCATTTCATACATCTCTAATAGTTTATATTTCCACTCTTCCAGTTTTGGGGAGTCCGCACTTTTCCAGTTCTTCGCAAGTACTATCCTGGCTGCTGTTATCATATATAGTACAATCCTACTGTAGATTTTCAAGTCTTGATTTCTTATGCCTTGTAACATATTTAACAGATATGTCTCAGGTTTACATGGGAATTCAATTTTCAGGTATTTACATATATTCCAGTGTATTCTTTTCCAATATTCCCTAATTCGTTTACAATTCCACCATACATGAAAATATGTGCCCACTGCTTTACCACATTTCCAACATATATTTGGAGATTTCTTATATATTTTTGCAATTTTATTCGGTGTAAGATACCACCTAAAGATTGACTTATAGAAATTTTCTTTTAATCCATTACTTCTTGTGAACCTAATATTTTTAGTCCATGTCTTCTCCCAGTCATCTAACGATATTTGGTTTTTACAGTCTCAGGCCCATGCGATCATGTATGGTTTTATTGTTTCTTGTTCCAGATTCAACTTCAAGATTTCTTTATACATTTTTGACATAAATTTCCCTTTCTCATCCCATATTATTTTGTCCACTTCATTCATTTCTTCTTCTATTCCTTCTTCCGCTGTATCTCTCTTAAATTTCTCTGTTAGCTGTCTAATAAGAAACCAGTGACAATGTATATTCTCTCTCCTCAATTCTTCCTCCGATTTCATTTTATATATTCCATTGTCTTTCTTTAAGATCTCTCTGTATCTTAACCATCTATTTTTTACCAGATTTTCCCTTTTATGAAAAGCTTCATGAGTTGATATCCAAATGGGTATCTTCCAATATAATTTTTCTTTGTATTTTAACCAGGTTTTTAATAGTGCGCGTCGGATGACATGATGAGTAAACTCTTTATGTACCATGTTCTTTTTGTACCAGATATATGCATGCCACCCAAAGCGTAAATTAAAACCCTCTAGCTGCAACATTCTCAGATTTTCCAATCGTATCCACTCTCTTATCCATAAGAAGCAGCTTGCTTCAAAATAGCTTCTTATATCTGGGAAGCCTAACCCTCCCCTTTCTTTTACATCATATAATATCTTCCTCCTGATTCGTGTTTTTTTCTTCGCCCATACAAATTCAAATATATCTTTATTTCCCATATTAAAGAAGTTTTTGTTATATAATATCGGAATGTTTTGAAACCAATATAATAATTTAGGTAGCACCACCATTTTTATCACTGCCATTCTACCCATCCATGATAAATTCAATTTGTTCCATCTTTCTAAATCACCCTTTATACACTTCCACCCCTTAATATAGTTGTTTTCATATAGGTCTTTATTTTTACTTGTAATAACTATGCCTAGATATTTTGTTTTATTTTCCACTTTGAATCCCGTAATCTTCTCTAGTTGTTGTTCTTCCCCTTTACTTATGTTTTTTGTGATTATCACCGTTTTATCCCTGTTTATCGTTATCCCGGCTAATTGGCCATATTCCTCAATAGTTTTTAATAACCTATCAATGTTCTCTAAAGGGTTGTCTAAAAAATATACCACGTCATCTGCAAACGCTTTGTATTTGAATTGATATTCTTGTAATTTGATCCCTCTTATCTTTTGATCTGCTCTAATCTTCCTGTTCAGAATCTCCAAAACCGTAATAAATAGTAAAGGGGATAGGGGGCATCCCTGTCGTGTACCTCTCTTAATCGGGCATATTTTGGATTTTTCCCCATTGACTAATATACAAGCTTCCTGTTTCTTATAAATCTTCTCAATCCAATCCAAAAAGACTTTGCCGACCCCTATTTCTCTTAATACTGTCTTCATAAACTCCCAATTAACGTTATCAAAGGCTTTTTCAGCGTCCATAAATACCATTGCTAATTTTCTTTCATTGTGTTTTTCATAGTACTCAACCGCATTTAATAGTGTTCTCAAATTGTCCTTTGTACTCCTTCCTGGTAAAAATCCATTCTGATCTTCATATACCCATGATGTTAATACCTTTTTCAATCTTCCTGCCAATATATTTGTAAAAATTTTATAATCGATGTTTAATAATGAAATTGGTCTATAATTTTCCATTCTTGTTTGATCCTTCCCTTCTTTGGGTATGAGAACAATATTCGCTTTTCTCCACGTGTCTGGTATATCTGTCTGATTGATCTCATTTAAGAGTTTATACAATGGATTTATTAGTTCTTCTATAAATACCTTATAATACAATACCGAAAAGCCGTCTGGTCCCGGGGCTTTACCACTTTTTAGTTTTCTTATTGCCTCCCTAATTTCTTTGATGGTTATGGGTTCGTTTAGATCTTGTTTTTGTCTTTCCGATATTTGGGGGATGTTTTCCTTCTCCAAATAATTTCTAATTTTCCCCTGTATTTCATTTGAGCTTCTATGCTCTCTATAGATTCCACAAAAGTATTTGCGGAAGCCCTCTATGATTTCTTTTTGTTTTGTTAATCTTTCATTATTTGTCCTAATCTCTGTTATTACTTTTTTCTCTCTCTCTTTTTTAATCTTCCACGCCAACCATCTTCCTGGTTTGTTCGCGTATTCAAAATATTTTTGGCGGGCAAATATCAATTTCTGACCGATTTCTATATTCATCTCTATTTCCAACTGTTTTCTTAACAGTTTTATCTCTTTACCTATTTTCTCATCTCCAGGCTTTAGTTTATCTATTTTTTCTTTCTGTCTTAGCTCCTCTGTAATTCTATTTATTTTTCCCTTTCTTTCTTTTTTCTCTACTATCTCCTGTCTTAGTAGTTCTCCCCTCACTACCGCATTTCCTGCATCCCATACTACATTCATTGTTGTCCCCTTTTCCATGTTTTCTGTAAAGTACTGTTTTATAGTCTTCTTTGTTTGTTCTATTATTTTATCTTTTTTCAATAACATGTCATTCAATTTCCACTCAAAGGGTTTTTTCCTTCTACCCATTTCCATTTCTACCGGTGCATGGTCTGATATTATTCTTTGCATTATTTCAACTTTTTTAACCTCTTTTTGCAATGTTTTAGATATCATAAACATATCAATTCTGGACCAGCTCTGGTTGTGCCATGTCCTATTTTCGACAGCCAAACTGATTCTGGCAAATAAACACTTCTTGACTGAGGGACAACCCAGAACTATTCCTTCACAGGTTCTGGACTATTTTTCAGACACATAATCCAAACTGGGCTTTTAACTGCTGAGGAAAAGGATCAGGTAGTCAAAAATGCAAACAAATGGTTGTGGCAAAGAATGACAGAATGGAGGGGGGGATAATGGAAATGCCCTCTGCTAAGAGCAAGGAAGCTAGGAAAACTGCCCTAGAAGTAATGAAAACTGCTATACTGGAGGGCTTAAAAGTGGCTGGGACCCACAAGGTAAATTAGAGCAAAGTTAAAACAGTCCCCCAAGGGTCCTGAGGAACACCCTAGTGAATATTATGCCTGGCTGATGAAACCACTCAGACAACATGGAGACACAGATCTAGAAGCTGTAAATGATCAGTGCATGATAGCCTCCTTGTCTGTTGACTAACTGGCTATGGATATACAGGAATATTTTCACAACTATGCCCCCAGGCAGCAAGGCAAACCATTAAATGAGATCTTGAGCCTAGCACTTTTTGTAGTAAACAGAAGGGAGGAATGAGAGGAAAGAGAGAATGCGAGAAAAAAAGAATAAGTCTCAGCAAATCAGGACCTTACCTGCTGCCTTACAGTAAGGCTTCCAAACAAAAAGGGACCCCCTATGAATAACAATCAGATTCCTTACGACACATGTCAGTTATGTAAACAATCTTGACAATAGAAGAGGGACTACCCAATAAGACCAAGAGTCAAAGACAATATCAGAAGGTGGAGTATCCACCAAGGACCAACTAGAGAGACAAATAGAGGAAACAAGAATCAACCCAAATTCAGGCAGATTCCAAAACCTGCTCCTGAACTGAATGTTTATATGAGAAAAGCCAGATGTAAAGGGTATAGAAGGCAGGCTCTGAAAATTGTTTCTTGTCTCACTTTGAGTAGAATCATAGAGTTGGAAGAGAATACAAGGGCCATCCAGTCCAACCCTCTGTAATGCAGGAATACAAAATCAAACCACCACCAACCTGACAGATTGCCACTCAGCCTCTGTTTTAAAAAGGTCCAAAGAAAAAGACACCACCACTCTCTGAGGCAGTGTATTCCACTGTTTAACAGCTCTTATCATCAGGAAATTATTCCTAATGTTAAGGTAGAAACTCTTTTCCTATAGTTTGAATCCATTGCTCTATGTCCTAGTATTTGGAGCAGCAGAAAACAAGCTTGCTCCATCCTCAAGATGACATCCTTTCAAATATTTAAACACAGCCATTACATCACCTCTTAACCTTCTCTTCTCCAGGCTAAACCTACCAGCTCCCTAAGCTGCTTCTCATAGGGCATGGCTTCCAGACCTCTCACCATTTTGGTCACCCTCCTCTGGAGATTTTCCAGCTTGTCAATATCCTTCTTGGATTGTGGTGTCCAGAACTGGACACAGTATTCCAGGTGAGGTCTGACCAAAGCAGAATAGAGTTACACTTAACTTTGGACATCACTTTCAAGTGTGTGCCTATGTCTGCTACAGAAATAAACTTTTTTTCCCCCTGAGTCCTTGCTCAAATGCCTTGCTAATTTGGACGAAGCTGCTGTACACGAACCTCACTCTTGTGACATACGTAAGTATCTATATACACATTTTGATACTCATTGCTGAATATTGTTACATCTGAGGTTGATTAATGGAGTGGGTGGGTGGGGTCATTTCTTGGACCTCTCCCTGGTCCCAACAGAAATGTTTTAAAAATGTTTTTAAAAATACTCAAAAAGATTAACTCAGATTGCTGTACCAAACAAAGTTTTACTGTTTAACTCTGAAACTGCTGGTTACTGAGTCTGAAGAAGCCAGTACATGACGCCCAGAAATTTCTAGAACCGTGTGTCTGGGTTGTTTTTTTTTTGGGGGGTGGGGAGGAGATGGCTTTTTAAAATGTTTAAGAGTGCTCACAACTGCAACCTATTTAAAATTTGAAATGTCATTCCTGAAGGCATTGAGAAGAGGCATCCCCTGCCCCTTTTGCTAGAATAAGGTCAGTCCACAGGAGTCTAGATATGATAAAGGTTACAAAAATCAGCTGTTTCTGAAGATGTGAGTGCACGTCACTATCTGTGACCATCAGATGTTATGTACTAGTAATTGTGCACGATGAGATCAGGATCAGGGCCAAAGAGCCAAACATCTTTGGTTTGGAAGTTAATTCCAAAATAAAGGATTGTGATGTGTGTTGTGAGCAGGAAATGCATTTATTCATCAGGGTTTAATAAGTAAAGCGATCCCAGAAAACTTTCTGCAGGTTCACCATTTTGAAATGAAAGCTTTGACTCATACAGTAAGTCAATATAATGAGCACATTGACTCCAAAAATGTCAAAATTCAGCTGTAAGTAGTAAAATAATGTTCTGCAGAGTGGGAGTTTCATCCAATTCTCTTTAATGATGTAGTAATGTGGTTTTGTCCATTCAAAAAGTGACTGACATTTGAATTCTCTCACAAGGCTTTGGAATTCTGTTACATTTCATTTTCAAAGTACATCACAGAGTATTAAGTTGTAAGAAGGAACAGAGTTACAAAAATGGTTTAAATATCTTGCTTGTTTTGATCTCTGTAATTTTAAAATGTGAAATTATAAGCTAGTATGATTTGTACTGTTTTAATTAACTACAAGGCAAGGTTATTGTAAAGGTTAATTAAAATCTGCCTCCTACGACTGTAGGGAAAACACTTTATGATAAGTACTTCAAGAGGTATTGTATTTTTCTATATGTGCATTCAAGCATGGTAACTTCCATTGGTTTAACATGTACAAAAAGGGGAGAGATTTTTGTGTGTGTCATTTACTCAAGAAGGCTGATCATCAAAACTATTATCTGATCTCTCATATTATAAGAAAAATAACCGAGACAACCAAAAACAAAAGAGAGAGTGTGTGTGGAGGGAGGAGATAAAGTAACAATTTCATAGGTTTATTATTGAGCACTTTGTCAGTTGGGTAAAAATGCTGGCACATATTTATTTATTTATTGTAGAAAATATATTGAGATTATTATGGTTGGAGAGACAAGACCAGAATAGTTCCCCAGGTGCTCTACTCGAAGATAACAGAGGTGGTAATGTCAAGTATACAGGTTTTCCTCTCTGATTAAACCTATTCTCAGAGGTGACTTCTTCCATGAAGCAAACAATAATTAAGCAGTTAATTACACTGTTGGCTTACCTTCTGAACTTGAGAGCAAATGAAATTTAATTTCAAAAGAATACCATGGCTTACTTTTTACTTCCTTTTTTCTCTCTTCTTGAAAAAGTGTCAAATTATTTAAGGAAAACAGTTCATATAAAATAAAAGTTTGTATAGAAAATATTCTACACTACTACCCTTGGTATTCTTACAGCAGTTTTCATACCATCATATAATTTGGGAGCAAAATCAGACATTAAGTGATAAGTGGGGATAGATCTGTGCTGAACAGTGATGAAACTACAAGACAGCTGTAATGGACTCCAGCCCCACCGTCTGTTCTTGAATAGGAGAGGGGACCCCCAAATTCTATCCACCTGCCACCACCCACTAATTTACTCACATGACTCAGTAACTTAGTGGGAAGTTATTGAGGGGTTTAATTTGCACTTTCCCCCACCTCTGACTCTGCAGAGACTTTGGACTTTATCAGACCACCCCCCTAAACCCCATTCTTTTGCCGGCATAACTTCTGCCATTTTTATGCCAGCAGCAGAACTCCCCATGCCACATCTACCTTCTATTCTCACTAAAGGCTTCCCTAGCAATGAATGAGGAGTGAACGGAATTCTGTTCACTTCCTCTATTGATATCTCGCAGATTTTCATGAGAGTACATAGTGTGGGAAATTAAAAACAAAAACAAAAGTAACACTCAAAGTAAAAGAAAGCACACAAACACACTTAAAAACTTACAAGTAAACCAGGGAGGGTCATAAAAAGAGCATCACCTCCCTGGATGTCATGATCTCACCCAGAAGTGTTCTCAACAGACTGGCCATTGAAGCTGCATTCAAGTGATTGGCATGTGGATTCAAACTCCAGCAATGCTGGCACAAAAGCACCACATGGGGTCAATTGATGACTTGGCCAGTCAATAAAATAGGACATGTTTTAAACTGGATATGATCACGAAAGGGCACTGTCATCTGGTACATGCATCCTTTCATGATCATTAGGCATCCTTATAACATTGTATTTGGATGGTCTGAGAACGTCCTTTGCCTCCCCTCTGGCAGATGAGAATCCTAAACACTTACATGTGCACACACAGAGCAAAGACATGTGAAGAGAGTGTGGAAAAGAGTAGATCTAATTATTATTATTAATAATAATAATAATAATAATAATAATATCCCACCCCTCTATGAAATGCAATTGGGGTGACTTAAAACAATTAAAATATACATCCAGACCCTCAATCCCACCCCCCCTTAAAATACAATTAAATATTTTAAGAATTAAACATGTTTTTTAAAATACAAAAAATATAAATAAAAATAAAAATAAATAAACAATGGACAGTGGCCGTGGCGAGATCGGGACAAGCTAGATTTCCTTTTTTTTTTATGGCCGGGTATCTATTCAGGAAAGGCCTGCCAGAAGAGATCCATCTTAAGAGCTTTTTAAAAGCTATTTAGGGTGGTAATATGACAGATCTCATCTGGCAGGCCATTCCATAATCTGCGAGCAATAGCCAAAAAGGCCCTCCGGGAGGTCGAAAAAAGCCTAGTTTTCAAAGGTTGTAAGAAATTCCTCCAAGAGGACCTGAGTGCACGGGAAGGATTATATGGATGGAGGCGGTCCCGAAGATAGGTTGGACCCAGGCCATTTAGGGTTTTAAAGGTGATAACCGACACCTTGTACTGGGCCCAGAAACTAATGGTGTGAAGAGTTTTTTCTAAGCAAGCAATCTTACATTAGCAAAAGGGTATTTTGTACATGAAGGCACCATCCTTCAGGCGTTACTTAGGAGTAGTTCTCTGGCTTTTTCTTCGCAAACGAAGATTCAGGAAGGACTCATCCCGCGCTTTCTGCAAGCGCGCTGATGACTAAAAAGGCCAATCCGAGATAAACAAGTCCGGTTGCAAAAAGCACAGCAGAAGGTCTCCTTGGGTGATGTTTTTGGGTTGTGATTCTTTCTGCGTTGTCGTTTCTCTTCAAGACTTGTTCGGCGTGAGTTCTCAAATAAGGCTGCAGCATTGTGGATAGTGCGTCTCCATGCCTCCCGATGTGAGGCCAGGGCGGACCACTGTTGGTGATCAATTTGGCCAAGCCTGAGATGTTGTTTCAGGGAGTCTTTGTATCGCTTTTTTGGAGCGCCCCTCTTACGCTGACCCGTGGTGAGTTCACCGTAGAGTAGTATTTTTGGGAGGCGATGGTCCTCCATCCTAGAAACGTGCCCTGCCCAGCGCAGCTGTGTTCTCAATATCATGGCCTCAATGCTGGTGATCCCTGCTTGCTCAAGGACAGCAACATTCGTCACATAGTCAGTCCAGTGTATATTTAGGATTGTGCGTAGACAGCGCTGATGAAAGCGCTCGAGGAGTCGTAGGTGGTGGCGATAGGTGACCCATGTTTCAGACCCATAAAGGAGGATAGACAGTACGATGGCTCTATACACACTGATTTTTGTGCTTTGCCTCAGGTGTTTATTGCTCCAGACTCTTTTGTGAAGTCTTCCAAATGCACTATATGCCTTTGCTAATCTGTGATCGATCTCTTTACAAAGTTACAAAAACAGCCTAAATTATGTTTAGTTGAGGTCAGAAGAAACATAACCCCTAATGTGACTAGGTGAATATTTCTTTTCTACTCATGAGATGGATTGTGTTCTGGTTCTTTGGATGTTCTTGGGAAGCTGGGAGTTTGGACCTCTTTGTCTAGCCTACGACCAAGCTTCCCTAGGGACAGTGAGGCAGGCAAAACCTCCCCTACTTCTCCATCAGTCCTAAAGTCTTTTAGTCAGTCTTAGTCTCTCCCCCCCCCCCTTAAACCTCATGGCACTGTATTTTATAACCTCTCAGTTGGTAGCAACTTGAAGCTTCCACACTTCTCCCCAAACTGGTCATCCTCACTGAGCAATTGTCTCTCAAGATCTGTGTTTCTCCTATGAGATGCTGCCTCCAAATAAATGTGATGTGAAAGCCTGACATCATTAACCCTTTATTTATCTGGATGAGAGACAATACCCCTCAGTTATGTTGTCCAGATAATTGGAGAGCCCATTATCACAGCAGGCTAGGATTTATGTGTTACAGGTTCAGGAGGATTGGCTTCATCTTTTTCCTAAGGTTTCAAGCCATAAGTGGAGAGCCAATAATAATAATAATAATAAGAAGAAGAAGAAGAAGAAGAAGACTATCCAAATAGCAAATATGTAATTAGGATGGTAATTTTGGAGGTGTTTGTTGTTTAAAAGCTGAAAAAAGCTTTTTTAGATTTGTTTAAAAAGTTTTTTAAAAGCTGAAAAAAGAAGAGAGGAAACAGTGACTGATCATGCCACCATCCTATCCAGAAGTCAGGCAGGAGAACAAATTTAAGACACTGACTTAAGCTGCAATCATTTAAACCAAGAGTAGAGAACTTTGACTTTCCACTCATGACTTGAGAGTCAAAAGTTCCCCACTCCTGGTGCAAAATAAATAAATAAATAAATAAAAATAAAAAAATAAAAAAAATCAGCTTAATTCAGCTTCTTAAGATTACTATAAACAATGAAGTGATGGTTTATGGGACTAATAACTACAGATCACAACTCAGAAAATATATGCTGTTGGAAATTGTGGGTGTGAGGTAGATGCTAAAATGTACTGATGGTTTAATGCTTAATGTAATTTCATGGAATATCAAAGGTCTGTGAGATGTAAACAAACACAAGCAAGTGGTTTCCAAGTTAAAAGAAGCTCTGGAAGCCATGTCCTATGAGGAGTGGCTTAGAAAGCTGGAGAAGAGAAGGTTAAGAGGTGACATGATAGCCATTTTTAAATACTTGAAAGGATGCCATATTGAAGAGGGCACAAGCTGATTTTCTGCTGCTCCACAGTCTAGGACACAGAGCAATGGATTCAAACTGCAGGAAAAGAGATTCCACCTAAACATTAGGAAGAACTTCCTGATGGTAAGAGCTGTTTGACTATAGAATATGATGCCTGGGAGTGTGATAGAATCTCCTTCTTTGGAGGTTTTTAAACAGAGTCTGGATGGCCTTCTGATGGGAGTGCTTTGATTGTGTATTCCTGAAAGGCAGGTGGTTAGATTGGAAGGCCATTGTGGTCTCTTCCAACTCTATGGTTCTAAGATCTCTGACTGTCTTATACAGCAGAAGTTGCTCTTCTGGTGTATTGGTCACTACAATGTCTATTCAAGAAAATTCTTTCTAAATGAGGAAATTGTTGGAGATGTGATATGTCAATGCTTCTTTAACATATCTGTTTGGAATTATCTCATATTAACTACATTTTGGGAGGAAGTAATCATGAAATAAATTTCATTTTGGAAAGTTCCTTGATTTTCAGGGATGGGAATGTTCTTTTGAATTATTTGCCTGTTTCTTGGAAATTAAAAAATGGCCAATAAAAATGGATTTTTCACATCCTTTTGACTGTTAAAAGATTGACACTTTATTACTGGAAAGATACTTTTTCTCCACTTGTGATCCAATGGATAGAAGATCTAATAATGCTTGCAGTATTTGAAAGAATAATGTATACATGGAATTAACGAATGAACATATTTGGATATTTTGTCAATTTTTATAGAAAATTATGACTAATGTAGTTGCTGTTTTCCTGCTTTTGTTATATTAGGACATTATTTTATATAACTAAAATCTCTTTTTAATGTAAAAATTATTTTTTCAAAAAAAAAAAAAAAATCTTCCCCTGCCTGAGGACCAGAGTGACTTCTTTGAGAACAGATCCAGGTTTGGGAACCCGGGGGCCCTTTCACTCTCCACAATTATAGTGGTATGATCTCACTTTGAGTGTTATGGTAACATACTGTGGAATCCTGGGCTTTGTGGGTTGGGGGGATTTAGAATCCTTACTCAGAGAGCTCTACTTCCTCACCAAACTATAAACCCTAGGATTCCATAGGATACCACCATGGCAATTCAAGTGGAATCATAGTGCTATAACTATGTAGTGTGAAAGGGCCCCATGTCTTTGCCAAACTACTGTACAGCAGTAGAGCAAAAGATGATTTGAAGCAGAGAAGAGGCAAAAATGTATATTTAATCCATTCACAATCTACCATATTAGACACTCCCCTCCCCACAAACATATGCACCTCTTCCAGTTGCATTTCTCTGTGATGTGGAAAAGAGATATCCTAAACCCTAGCTAGGAAGGTGGGTGCTGAGAGAAAGAAGTTCCATGGGGGAAGCAGTGGAAGGGAGTTTCAGAAGGTGGGAGCAGCCACTGAGAAGGCTCTCTCTCATGTTCTCACAAAATGAGCCTCTGATGGTAGCAAGACTGAGAGAAATGGTGTATAACCATTACTGTCTTTTATGGTACACTGCCAAACTAGAGAAAGCAAACTAGATTCAGAAACATGTTTATTTTATGTTATTTATGTCCAGCTTTTCTCCTGGTTAGTAGACTTCGGAGATTTTCAGACACGGAAAAATTGTCCCTTGCCGCGCGAGCAGCCTCCCGAAACTGCTGCGCGGCAAGGGTATTTTTCGGACGACGCTGTGCCTCTTGCGAAGCCGTCCGTGTCACTTCCGTGAAGCTTGGGACGGCTCCGCGCCATATTTCAAGCACGGGCAGCCTCCGTGATTGAAATATGACGCGGAGCCGTCCCAAGCTTCACAGAAGTGACACGGACGGCTTCGCAAGAGGCACAGCGTCGTCCGAAAAATACCCTTGCCGCGCAGCAGTTTCGGGAGGCTGCTCGCGCGGCAAGGGACGATTTTTCCGTGTCTGAAAATCTCCTTCAACTTATGAATGAGAGAGATTCAAGAGCACATGTCATCAACTGCCCTGCTCAGATCTTGCAAACTTAGGGTCGTGGCTTCCTCATTTGAACTTTTTCTAAGCTATTTCTTATTGCATTCTGACCTCTTTGTACTAGCTATTACATTTCAACCAGAGGGGGGAAATCCAACAACAACTCTAAAACACAAGAACAATTGTGGATCAGACCAAAGTCCTGTCTAGTCCAACATTTTCTTATCACCAATACAGCACATATAGTATGTTCACCAGGAGGGTGAGTGCTCCATCACAAGGATCCCAACAATAGTGCCTTTGATACTGGAGGGGATGTATAGTCAAATGAAAGTGTTTATGAGCTCTGAAATTTGGTGCATTTCAATCAGATGTGAGAATTTCCAGATACTTGATCTTCAAATGTATTGTTGGGGTGGACACTTCAAAGAAAAAAAATGGATGTCCAGGGGTTTTATTGCCTATACAATTTATGTAAATTGTCATTTAGACAAGGCCTTAGCTGAGCATTTAATCTAGAGGTGTTCTGTTTCTATATAAACATCAGCAAGATCTGTTTATTTTAAAGCTTATCAATGACAATCATCTTAACCTTTTTTATAGAGTCTCTGGAGTGTCTGTGCATGCATAGCATGAAGTAGCTGCTCTGTAAAAAAGAAAATCTATGTTTTTGTTTCTGTGTCAGCAATGTTTCCATTGTGGCGCAACAATGCACCAAGTATGTGATTGTTCTGACTGAGTCTATGGCATCCTTTGGAAAAAAATAATAATATGAAATCATGAAGATCAATACATTTTTAGAAACATTTCATGGAATCTGATTTTACTCCCCCCCCTTTCCTCTCCCCCTTCTAATTGATATTTATGGAAAACAAAACAAGACCTTTTCCTTGTTTGGCCATCCTTCTGTCTCATGTTTGGAGTGCAAGAAAATTGCTTTAGAGAGGAGAAACCTTCCATCCATCTTCATGTTGGAAAGATATATTAATATAGGAAGCTGTTCTTATTATATTGACAACAAGCTATTGATTTTTAGTTTATTTTTTTCCAAATGACTGGATTCAAATTTGTCCTTGCCCAAGGTCACCCAGTGGGTCTCCATGTCTGAGTGGGGATTCAAACCCTGGGGAATGTTTACATGACAAAAAAAGCCCAAGAAGAATTTATGTTCATCCCTAGTAGTCCATCCCTAGTAGTTCACACACATCACGGCTATTCAGAAGGAGGGGTATCAAAAAGCCTGGTTAACCCATGAACTTCCACCCCTCTATTTTTCAGGAACTTTTTAGGAAAGTCCAAAACAACCCATGCTATTGGTTGTATGAACAATCAGGAACCATCTCGGGAAATGGGATGATTTCTGATTAGTCAGACATTGGAGGAGGGGCTTGCACAGGAAGCCTTGCAATTCTCCATCCACCATTTTGGTATGCCCCTCAGTGGGGTCCTCCGCTGGCTCCAAAGCAGCCAGCTGAGAGCCAGGCAAGGTCTCCCCCTCCCCTGCCCCCACCCAAGCAGCTATGGAGAAGACTCCCTGCCCCGCACAGTTATCCCCACTGCCCTCGTAGCTGCATGAGGTGGGGGATGGCTTCTCCATGACTACCAGTCACAGAGACACCCCCCACCCCATGGAGCTAGTCCCTTCCTCACCCATAGTGGCATGAGGCGGTGGATGGGATCTCCATGAATGGCAGTCAGGGAGAAGCCCCCCCCCATGCAGCTAGTCCCTCATTCCCCTGTAGCTGCATGAGGTGGGGGTGTCATCTTCATGACTGCCAGTCACAGAGAAGCCACCCCCATCTCGCACTGCTATGAGGGTGGAGGGGATAGCTGTGTGGGGCAGGGGGGCTTCTCCATGACTGGCAGTCCCGGAGAAGCCACCCCTGCCTCGCATAGCTATGGAGGAATGAGAGACTAGCTGTGTGGGGAGGGGGGCTTGTCCGTGACTGGAGAAGTCTAGGGCAGGAGGCGGTTAAAGGTTTTGGTGGGCTTTTGGCAGGGATTACTCTTTCTGGTAAAGGATCCAGACACTGCCTAATAGCCTCAAAGAGTATCCTCCGCAAATAAACCAATCGATTAGCACAAAGTACTTAAACTTTGAACAGTTTTGAAAGCTCAAAACTCCATAGGCTTACTTCAAAAATGAAACGGTCAACGCACAAAGTTATAAACTCGAGTTTTCACATCCTGCCTCATGGCGTTACGATGGCCGAAGGGGGGAGAGGACGTATCCGGCCGGATCGGCACATCACCTGTTGGGGCACCAGGGAGACCAACTTGATGTTGGAATCCCTGGCCCAGCAGGTTGGTGCGCCGGACCGGCTGATGCGGTCCTCCAACCGGAGGAACCACAACTTCTTTCTAGAGGCAGTGCGGTTCCTCCGGTCGAGGGGCTACTTACGTTCTGGCCTCCAATGCCGCTCAAAATTTAAGACCCTTAAGGGCAATTTTTTTGCGGCATTGGAGGCCAGTGATGGTACCCCCCCCCGAAGGCAGGTGCCATTTTATGCCATCCTGCACAACATGCGGGTCCGTGCAGGACGGCCAAGCTGGCGCGACAGGCTCCCCAGAGGTAAGCACCTCCCAGACATATCTTGTAATAATGGGTATGTGTGCCCTTTTAAGTGTATGTGTGTGTGTGTATTATTTCTTGTTATGATACAATAATAGCTTCCCCTTCTATATGTTATTACAGCGGTCCGGATCCAGAGAAGGGCCGCTGGGGAGCCCGTCTCTGAAGCCTCATCGGACGAGGAACAGGCAGGCCCTGCACCAGCTGCACCCCCCCCCCAAGGTAACTTTCGCAACAATTCAAAACTCCCTTAATATTAATGTCCATAGAATAATGTATTGGACAGTTTATAGCAGTGGGAATTTAAGTGCTGCTTCATTGTCTTTTAAGGTCCCCAAGATGCCCAGGAGGCAGCGGCTCAGCTGGCTGGCCTCAATATAATTGCCAGAATTGAGGAGCTAGGTAAATATTTCTTATTAAATGAAAAGTAAAGGCAGAGCTAAGTGGTATTCGCATAGTTCAGTTGCAGCAAATGAAAATTTTTATTTATTTTACATTACTGGGAGGACGCTAAGGGAGGAGATACGGGACCTTGGCAAGAGGGTGAAAGCCATAGAGGAAAGGCTTGCCTTGTAAATAATGTAAATACTTTCCATTTTTTAAATGTATATTTGTTTTTTAAAAAATGGTTTTTCTTTGTTACTGTTGTAAATATTGTACATATTATCATCATTGTAAATAGCCCTATTTCAGTGTAAAATATGTAAATACCCGCGTCCATGTAAATATGCCCTTTCCTTCATGAAAATTTCTTCATGCTGTAAAATATATATGTATATATCTGTAAATATTTAAAAGAATTTATTTTTTGTTCAAAAAAAATAAATTGTTTATTGTTTGCACCACATACAGCCTGATTATTTCAATCAATTATCCTTAACTAAGCAGTTACACAGATTAAGAACAACCTAGGTAATTTTTTATTGAAAACATAGGTTCATTTGTGAGGTAGATAACTGCAGTAAAGACACAAGCTAATTATTAAAACTGTGCATTTCCTCCCCCACAACACTTACAGATATATCTAACTTTTGTATTGTACAGCTACAGTGACGAGGGAATTTTTTTCTTAATCACCCTTGTCGGTCTGATTGCATTTAAAGTACTTGGTATCTTTTTTTGTGTGGGTGTATCATGCTTTTCAACAACAGAATTTTCCTTATCTTCCACAGAAACATTGTTAGTGGTGGTATTTCTCCTTTCAACGGCACGTTTTTTTTACATTTCCCATTGACCTAATATGAGTTACCAAGTCACCAAATACGTCATTCTGCCTTTGAATTTCTTTCAGCATCCTCTCTGATTCATCAATTGAATGCTCATAGAATTTTTCTAGGTAACCTTGCAAAGACTGCGTTTGCTCTTTGGATATTTTTTCAATCCGGGAAGCAAACAAATCAGCCACAGATCTTGTATTCACCATCATCTGTTCGACATCCGAAGAACGTTTTTTTTTTCTACGAAATAAGGCCAACCTCTCTGCGGGGGATAATGTGTCATGTCTGCTGCTGTAGGGAAAAAAGAAAGTAATGAATGATTTATTTATTTTTTGCCAGAACAGAGGAAGGTGTAGTGAATTCCCAGCCCTATAGTCCTTGGACACATACCGTTTCATGCAGGTGTTGTTGACCACACAGTGTCAATTTCCTCCACAACAACAGTATTGTTAACCTGAGTTTCATTTACCACCACGTTTGCGTCTCCTCAGTTAGGCTTACAGTCACAGTTGTATCATCAGATTCCTGGGTGGGAGATACATCTGGTTTACCAAGTAAAAGAGAGAAAAAACACCAGAGTTATTCTTGTGAATAAACTTAGGCAGTTTACATATTCTGCAGCAGTGCATATGCCCCAGTGAAAGAGGGCAACATGTAGTTTACATACTTGCTTATGGCTAGTTCAGGAGGCGCCATTGCAAACGTGCCAAGGTGCACGCATCCCTTTTCAGTCCCAGGGCACAGAAACAAAAGATCCCCATTTGCCTTTTACTGCCGTCATTAGCATAAAACAAAGAGGAAACCTCAATACAGCACATCAATAATTCAATGTTGTAAACATGGAGAACTTAGGTAAGGTTTCTAACATTAAAAGATGTACAGCTACTGTTCATCATAGCAGCAAGAGACAGTAAACAATATTTTTTTTGAAGATGTGTAATCGGAAAATTAAGCAACCGAGTTTCCACATAGATTCCCGTACATTTCCACTCATTGTTACATAGGAAAAAACAGCTGTGAAATACTCGGTGTGCATATTATTGACCCAAAGATGGGATACCAGCATCGTATTAGCTGTTATCATTTTGAAATAAATTATAATTGCACACTAATGAAATTTGCGTAAAGGATTAATCGATTTTTCACATACATTGTACGTTGAGAAAAACAACTCACCCAGGGGTTGCGAAAACAGTTCCTCAGAGAAACCCTGCAGCATCTCTTGGGATGATGGAGGGAATCCCTCTTCTTCTGAGATGAGGGGGGGCGTGATGGGGAACTGCTGACCCTCACGGAACCCGCACAATGTCGGTGGTGCTTCCAAGCCACTTCGGGTGGTAGTTGGCATGCAGTTCTTTATAAAAGGGCATTGTAGCCACGTTGTTTCCACTTTTTGAATTGTGGTCATTTACCTGGCGATAATTTTTCCGCATCAGTTTAGTCTTTGTGCGGCACTCTTCTGCGGTGCAGTCATGCCCTTTCTTTTTCATTTTGGCAGCAATCTTTTCAAACAAATCTATATTTCTGTGTGATCCCCTCAGCTGCTCCTGCACCTTCTCTTCGCTCCATATTGCCAAAAGATCTACGGTTTCATTGTAGGACCACGAGATCCCGCGGCCACCTTTTCTGGGACGAGGTGCGCTTTCTGCGTCCATTGCCGCAAATGCTCACAGGTAAACATGCAGCAGGAAAATGGAGATGCATCAACTTTAAATTTTAGGGATGGCTAAAAAGGGGGCAGGTACACCACCTACTAACTGGTCAGAGCCCGCCCACGGGTAGGGCAATTTCCGGGCATCTCCTGTACACGGGATAAGTTGTCACTGGCTGTTTACATTTTCGATTTTCCGCTTCCCCCCGAGCCTTTTTTAAAATTCGGCACAACCCGCAGGATTGAAAGTCCCGCAGGTCGAGCAACAAAAGGTGGCCCCCCTTCTGAAAACCACGTGTCCGACCCGATGTATGTGTAAACTGCTGGGGATCGACACGAATTCTTCCCAGGACATTTTAATCATGTAAACGGCACCTTGGTGTCACCATAAGTCAGTGGGTGACTTGAAGGCACATGAACACATACACCTTACAATCTCTACAGCCCCTGTCACCAGGTGGGCCATATCTGGCCCTAGGGCTGAATGTGACCCCAAGGCTGTTTTTGCAGGCATTGGTTCCTCCAGCCTGTTGCCATGACAATAACCAGAGCCCAATAAACTCCAAGTGTGTGTATGTGGAGGGGGGGAAAGCATGTTTGGGATGCTGAAATGGCTTTTGTATTTTTCTTACCTTCTCTCAGTAATCCCTAATTACCACCCTGCAAGGTAGGCCAAATTCACACTGAATTTAACAGGTAAAAAAACAACAACCTTCTCCTCCTATCACTCTAATCCCTGCCAGACAATGCAGGAATTTGCACTTAAATCGGGATTTACTTGTGCGTAGACACAAACCTTTTGAGGCAAAATACAAATTTCACCATAAAAATCATGTGCTTATCATGAGCCAATTTCATTCCGATAGCTTAAGCTACCCCACAGGATTGTTCTCAGGACAAAAAGGCAGTCTTTACATCCATGCAAAAAAGAGAGTCCCTTCCCTCCTCACTGGTGCACTCAATGTGAGAAAGCATCAGTTAGTTTTTAAAATAGAGTGTGTTAGGTACCACAAAACTCCACATCTGTTTATCTTTACAATTGATTCCACCCCTCCCTCTTTGGCAGATCCCCTCAAGGCAGGATGTGTGTGGGGGTGGAAGCAGGACAAATGTGTTGTTCCATTTGCAAAAGGGTTGAGATTCACCTCCTTCTGGTAAAATGGTTGGGGGGGGGCATTTGGACAGAATAGGCACAACTTAGGAAAATTATTTTCTTTCTTTCTTCTTTTTGGATGGGCTACAACTCACAGAATCCCCATCCAGCACAGCACAGATGGGGATTCTGTTGGCTGGGTAATTCTGTGAATCATAGTCCAAAAATGTAACTCTTCCCAAGCCATGCCAGCTGAGGGATGCTGGGAGTTTCAATGTCCAAAAGTAACTTTTCAAAAAGGTAATTTTTCCAAGCCATGCTGGTTAGGGGATTCTTGGAATTGTAATGCATAAATAAATAAATAAATAAATCCTTTCCAGTCCTTTTACAGATCATACTGATTTGGAAATTCTGACAGTTACAGTCCAAAAACTAAACGTAATTTGGCCAGCAGGAAGCTTCATTTCTTCCCCACGTGTATAATGGGAGTCCTACCCCCTCCCCAATGTATTACAGCAAGGTAAAACTCCCCCCCTTCCCACAACGCTGCAAAATTTGCAAGCTCTTTTAGGCTACAACTTCCATCAATGTAGTTTAACGCTACAGTTTGATGTAGCTGCCCTCAACCTGCAATTAGCTCCTCCTTACAGTTGAACTTCAGTCCCCATTATCCACAGCCAGATGGTTACCAAGAGACTTTTAATGAGGCCTGTTATCCTTCCAGCGATGCTTTAATGCATTTTTAAACCATTTTAGTTTACTGTTTTAATAGAATTGTTTACTTCAGGTTTTTTTTAATGTAGCAAATAAAATTTAGCTGTACTTTGTTTTACTTTATTGTAAGCTGTACCATAACAAAAGTAGGATACTAATTAATTAATTAATTAATTAAATCACATTGAATGAAGGTTCTACTCATCCCTGTATGAAAGTTAAAGGTGTCTCATAGTGGTATGACATAATAGCAAATAGATTTAGCAAGGGTAATTTGAGTAAATGCTCTCATTATGCAAATAAGACCCACACAGGAAGGCTTTCTCTTGGTCCCACCACCATCACAGGCTTGTTTGGTGAGGACGGGAGAGAGAGCATTCTCTGTGGCTGCTCCCACCCTTTGGAACTCCCTCCCATGGAAGGCAAGAGTGGCCGCCACCCTGTTGTCATTTCACTGGGAAGCAAAAAAAAAAAAAAATCTTGTTCAAGCAGGCCTTTGACACATAATTGTGGCTTTTATTGGGGTGTGTTTTTATGCTATTTTTATGGGTTTTTTTATGTTGCCTTTATCTGTTTTTCCCACATTGACATTGGCAAATCTGTGCTTAAGTCCGTTCAGCAGTTCACCTACCTGGGAAGCATCATCTCCTCAGATGCCAAGATTGACAAAGAGATCGATCACAGATTAGCAAAGGCATATAGCGAATTTGGAAGACTTTACAAAAGAGTCTAGAGCAATAAACACCTGAGGCGAAGCACAAAAATCAGTGTGTATAGAGCCATTGTACTACGATTCTCCTTTTGGGTCTAAAACATGGGTCACCTATCGCCACTACTTATGACTCCTTGAACACTTTCATCAGCACTGTATATGCACAATCCTAAATATACACTGGACTGACTATGTGATGAATATTGCTGTCCTTGAGCAAGCAGGGATCACCAGCATTGAGGCCATGATATTGAGAACACAGCTGCGCTGGGCAAGGCATATTTCTAGGATGGAGGACCATCGCCTCCCAAAAATAGTACTCTACGGTGAACTTGCTATGGGTCAGCGTAAGAGGGGCGCTCCAAAAAAGCGATACAAGGACTCCCTGAAACAACATCTCAGGCTCGGCCAAACTGATCACCAACAATGGTCTGCCCTGGCCTCACATCAGGAGGCATGAAGACACACTATCCACAATGCTGCAGCCTTATTTGAGAACTCACACCGAACAAGTCTTGAAGAGAAATGACAACACAGAAAGAATCACAACCTGGAAACATTACCCAAGGAGACTTTCTGCTGTGCTTTCTGCAACCGGACTTGTTTATCTCGGATTGGCCTTTTTAGTCATCAGTGCACTTGCAGAAAGTGCGGGATGAGTCCTTCCTGAATCTTCATTTACGAAGAAAAGCTAGAGATTATCTGTTTTTATTTTGTATGTTTTTATTGGTTTTAATTGTCATTTTAAATGTTTTGTGAGCCGCCTTGTGTCCCACTTTGGGAGAAAGACGGCATAGAAATGGCACAAATAATAATAAATGTGAGAATTTGTTAGGAAAGTGTCATCTTCATTGTAAGGGACTAAAACGTGAAATATCTCGCTCTTCACCCATCAGTGAGAAAGTAACAAAATTCCCTGCCCCCTCACACTTTTCAGGGAGCAGATGAATAAAACATACACTTGCATCACTAATAATGACTGGTGGAGATTAAGCCAAAGTGAGAGGAGACCAGCACACTAAAAGGGATTCAGGATATGGGCAGAGGATGAAGGGTAGGTCTTGGGGAGTCAGCTTACAGATTTGGATAACAAGAGCTGCCATGTTGGGGCTGGCCCACTCCATTCTCCCTTCATCTGGCAATAGTTTGCTTGGGCTTGAGCCTGGATATTTGGTCCAGCACAAATATCAACACTGCAAGCAAAAGTTTCCCCTCCTCTTCTCAGGTAATATTTTATGTAAAAAAAATTGCAGCACCATTTTAATTCCATTCAGGATGTCTGTCTCTTTTGCTGATTCAAACTGCATTTTGGAACTTCATATAAAAAAGAAAGAGAGCAAGGGAAATATAAGATGAAATTTCATTTGGGGGAATTAGGTACCTTCAGAATCTCATTGTGGGCAGCTAATGTGCTACCTCATAGTGGCAGCTGTTCTTTTTCTCCCCCCACCCCAATTTGCTCTATTTATGTTTTTGCAAAAAAGACAAACATAAAAATAAAAATCCAAAACCAAATTTTACAAAAAGGCAATCAATCTTTACTGACCTCTCAGCAGCATTGCCTGACTTGGACAGGAAAAAGTAACAGAGCTAGGTTTCATCAGCATATAGGTGGTACTTCATTTCAAATTCTCAGATGACCTCTCCCAGTTGTTTGTTATAGATGTTTAAAAGCACAGACAGTTCAGGGCAGGTTGTTACAAAAATAACTGTATTTAGTGTTGGATAGCCCCTGACTGATTATATTTCTTGGTGAAAGGCATTTTAATTTTTATTTATTTATTTAAAATACCGATATATTACCTTTCCTTGTGTTAATGTGTGGAAGAGGTTAATGGAATAACTCATAAAGTACAATCAAAATCAAGAATATGTAAGAAAAGCAAAAATAAGTCAAATAGGATTTCTTTTCAATTAAAAAATCTAGAAGGTTTGAATAAAAGATATCTGAAACATTTATTTATGCATCTCCATATACTCATATAATCATGCAAGTGTTTGGAGTGTCATTGGATTTTATGATCAGTGTACTGCTAATGGAAGCTGGTATTCACTCAAGTACTGCATGAATTTACTGCTTATTCATCTAAATATGACCGTTCAATTATTGGTGTTTCCTGCCAGAAAATGATCTCTCAAAAAACCCAAGTAGGTTTTGTACTTTTTGGCTATCATGAATTAATCCATAAGACAAACTGACCTCCTGCAAAGCTTTAGAACTAACAAGTCAATAAACAACCTAAACCTGTACACAAAGTAAATCCCTAATATTCTTTTCTATGAAGGAAGGCAAGATTAGAGTGGTATTGATTATGTAATTCATTCTGAAGTTTCTGCATGAGAGATCACTAAGAGTGTTAAGGCTAAAATGGCACATCTGATATTGCATCTATGGTGGCAACAACCTGCTATCTGTTAAATTAAAGAATCCTTTAAAGACAATCCATTAAGAAGAAACATAACATGAAAGTCATGATCTACGAACTGAAGGGTGATTTCATTTCCCCCCATCCTGTTTGATCAATGCACCTTCTCAAGTGGTCCTTTCTGGTATCCTACCCTATCCACATTACTACAGTCTGCAGATATGGGCATCAAAGGTGCTGGGATTTTACCAAGACACTTTGATCGTACCCACATAAGGGCCGAGTAAGGATGTGTAATGTTTAAATATTTTCATTGGATTTTAAAAATATAAATACAGAGAAAAAGCGGAAGGACAGAAGAAGGACAAAGGCATGAGGAAGAAGTACACAGGATTGTGTTGTAGTGGTTTCAGCATTGTGACTTTAACTCTGGGTAGCAGGGTACAAATCCCCACTGATCCATGAAAAGCCACAGGGTGATCTTGGGCAAGTCACACTCTCTCAGGCCCAGAGGAAGGCAATGGCAACCCACTCACCCACCCCACCCCAAACAAATCTTGCCAAGAAAACTCCATGATTGGTTCGCCTTAGGGTCTCCATAAGTTGGAAACAACTTGAAGGTGCACAGCAACAACAACATGATATATTAATATGAGCTGACCATGGCATAAATCCTATTTGTAATCCTAAGTGGAGTAGATCCATTGAATCAATTATTGAATATTGAGTCCACATAATGTAAATTCCATTGAGTATCTAGCTGAGTCTATCAATAAGGAACATATATCAACAAAAATAATAATCTTCAAGCTGACTTTTATAGAATACATATTTGCATGTGGCTAAGATTTTCTGATCACTGAGAAATGGGTGGTGAATATTTTTTTTGTACTCTGAAATAAGAATCTTTTAGCTATAGTAAGGCTATACTGACAATCAGTTTTTAAAAAACATGCATTTCTGCAAGCATCTCATACAAAATTAATCTGTCACATACACTGAGCCAGAAGTGAATGACCACTAGGTAAGTGCACACCTGATGCCATAAGAAAGCATTATCTGTATTATAGCTGAATCTCCCTTATCCGGAATTCTGAAATCCAAAATATTCCAAAATCTAAAATATCCACATGAGTTGCTGAGATAGTGATGCCTTTGCTTTTTGATGGTTCAATGGACACAAATTTTAATGCACAAAAAAATATTTAAAATTGTGTCTAAAATTACTTTCAGGCTATGTTTATAAGGTGTATAGGAAACATAAATGAATTTTGTTTTTAAACTTGGGTCTCATCTCCAAAATCTCATTATGTATAGGCAAGTATTCCAAAATCCAAAATACCTTTGGCCCCAAGCATTTTTTATAAGGGAGACTCAACCTGTAATGAAGTTTAATTGCCATTCATGGATGCTCACCCAGTCTGATGTTAGAAATTAATGATTGGAGAGGTGACTTACACATTGAGAATATCCACATAAATCCATTGTCTTTACACAATATTGGTTTATATGCATGTTTGATGGCCAGCATCTGGCCATAGCAGCTTTGCTACTTAAGCAGGGCAACAAGTGTATTAGTTCTTTCTTTGACCAACATTCTTTTGTTCATTTTGGTTATACTGCCACAGATGTACATTGCCATACGTGTTACAATGTCTGATTTGTCATATATGATTTGTCTAAGTGAAACATGCATATAAAGAAAGTGAAGGAGAAAAAGCAACATTTCCTGTGCCATTGTTATTTGACAGCACATCATAAATAAGGGTCTTAGCCTACTAGATTCTCCTTGGTACATACAAATGTAGACAAAATACAGCACTGGAAACACATGTGCCCAACAAGGCTGATTTTGTGATCCTTGGCCTCCTCAAACTCCCCAGAATACTTTTCTCTGGAAAATAATGAAGTACCTCTTCTAAAAATCTCCAGAAGTGTCAATTCACCTTTTTCATAGGTTGCAGCCTAACTATGTATGATATAACATTAAAAATGTTCACCAATATCCTACAAAAGCTACTTGGTTACATATAAATAACTAAGCAATATCTCCTGACCATCCTGGCTGCCCCCTCCCGCCACCATTCCACCTTAAAAGCAGCTGGATTGGGCAAAGGGTATCTATTCAGCTTCCAGGGAAGATAACGTTTCCAACCCCTCCCAACAGTGAGCAAAGCTGCAACAAGGATTTGCAATAGGGGTCCTGCTTCCAATTGTTGTGGCCTCACACACTGGCAGGAGGGAGGTGGAAATGTTGTCTTCCTTGTGGCCTTATTGGAAGCTAAATTGACTTCCTTTGTCTCATCCAGCTCCTGGCTCTTAAGGTGGGCTGCAGTGGCATTTACATACTTTTACAGTAAGACTAGATGGACTTACTAAATACAGACCTTTTAGGTTACTCTAGGTTTCAAATCTGTAACTGTAGTACTGAATATTGGCCACCATTTTTCAGAACTAAAAATGGACTTCCAGTCATGTCTAGGTTTGAGGGGATAGGATTGTTGTTTTGGGCACTCAGGGCAACCCCAGAGGGCAGAAAATTTACTTTTA
Organism: Gambelia wislizenii; assembly: GCA_030847615.1. NCBI lineage: Eukaryota > Metazoa > Chordata > Lepidosauria > Squamata > Crotaphytidae > Gambelia > Gambelia wislizenii. The sequence continues at coordinate 204,343,993 of JAUMIR010000003.1, read as the reverse complement.
GGCCTACAACAGATGTCCATCCCCAATATATTACATAATCTTGTGTGTGTGTGTGTGTGTGTGTACATATGTATAAATCCAAATGACTTTTCAAAAACATTAGAGAGACTATTCATTGTAATGAACAGCAAATAGATATTCTCTTTTTATAGGAATGTTCCATTGCTCAAACCTGGCACATAGTCTAAGAAAATAAATGCACTTGTTTTTATTCCATTTAATTGTAAGCTTAGGATTTCACAAATCTAGAAAAATATGAAAAAAGGCAAATTGCTTATGACATCTTACAGTACCTAAATGGATGCATAAAGATGATAATTATCATATTCCATTTTACAGTGCAGATTCCTCTGTCTGAGAAATAACTGTTTGCTCTCCCAAGTGGGAAATGGAATTAGTGTGGAAAATTAGTCTGTTCTTCTAAGACAGTGCAGCTCATTTGTTTACTACTTTTTTCCAAATTTTAAAGCAGTTTGTGACAATAAGATATGTCACTGGGAATTAAATGGGAGATACAGGTTGGGGGGGAATCATAAATCATTATAATGTAGCTTTACAATATTTTTTTTAATTATCATTATTCTTTGCTTTTGATGGGTTTTCAAAGCATAGGAATGAAAGAACTTGTTCAGTGATGAAATACCTGGTGTGATCTAAGTTGACAGCTGAACAGTTGACAGCTAAGTTGACAGGGTGAACAATAAGAAGCAATAATTTGCATATGTCTAATTTAGATGGCACACTGTTCAGGACAATCTCTGTTTTGTCTAGGGCTATTGTTTCTTTTTTTTCTTCTTATTCTTATTCTTCTTCTTATTATTATTTGCTGGACTTTGGTTTGAAAATATCTAATATCCATGAAGACCAAGGCCATACATTGTGATTTAGTTTTCCAAATTGTGTATTTGCTTTTCCTGACTATAATACTTCCACGGATAGGATCCCATGAGTTAATGCAACTAATCTTTCTCACCCCTCTTGGAGATTCTACCAGTTGTAGAATTTATTTTTATTTAGTTAGTTATTTATACCCTGCTCTTCAGCCACAAGGCTATCAGAGCAGCTTACAAATTGTTTTTTTAAGTGATAGCTATTTACACATCTACACTGCATTAAACAGTTTCCAATGTGTGTTAGCTAATTGCCCCCCACAAGCTGTGTACTCAGTTTACCGACCTACGAAAGGATGGAAGACTGAGTGAACCTTGGAGCCCGCTGGAATCAAACTTGCAATGTGGTGGCTTGCAGTACTGGCACTTAACCACTGCACCACCAGGGCACCAGAATCCATTAGGAGTTTTCTTCACTTTTTAAGGAAATATCCAAGGTGCTGAATTTATTTTGTGGATACTGTTCAACACCTGGATAGCTTCTCCAAAGTCTGGGATAAAGCACAGAGTGGATTCACTGAACCTCTGCCATAGACACCACCAACTGCCTGCCCCACTTTTCTCCTTGCACAGGTTCCAAGGTGACTAAATTATGCTGGAGCATGGAAAATTATTGGTTAGATTCCCGTGTATCCCAGTCTGTGTCAAATTTAAAGCTCCATCATAATCCAGGACTAGACTGCATTTATTTAGCTCCCCCATTAATCTAGCACTACACAAACTGTATTATGGAAGGCAGCAGTGGGAAAGAGGAATTGCACACACATACACACACACATATCGGGCAGGACATCCTTGCATCAATTGCAAGATGTGGATACAAATTTCTTCTTCCCAATTTGGGGCATTTTTCCTCTCCCACTGCAGCAGCTTCCCCTAATAATGCTCAGGGCAAATTAGTGAAGCTACAAGATTAAAGGGGAGATCAATATTACATTTGCCAAATAGAATACTGTGCTGCATAATTAACAAATAATCAAGAAAACTTTCAATGTAAACTTACACTCATGTGCTGAACAGTTGTGATGACATTCATAGCTATGCCAATACCCTGATTATATTTTCTTGATTTTCTAACAGCACTTACTTACAGCTTCTCTATACCATAGAAAAGATCTCAAATTCTATTATGACTGTGTGTAGTATGTGTATTAACCTGAGATGAACAGAGTATCTTGAGGATCAAGGTATTCTTTCTCACTGAGGCCAAGCAAATTTGTGAATATTCATTACAAACTATTTAAATAACAATGTGCTGCAGTTTTATGATACTTCAAATCAACAGCCTCAGGCAGCCACATCTCCTTGACAAATGGTAAGGCCAGCTTTATTTGCAGGCTTTACAAAACACACCATATTAAGAAAAGGGATAAATAGTCAAACAGGTGGAAATTACATCAACAGGTCAAGATGGTAAGTTTACTGTGTCCTCTCTTTTGTTGGCTATATTTATGGGACCGGATCTAACAACAAAAGGAACTAAGGTTGCATTGAGGCTAAGCAGCCGTAAACATAATTTTCTTTTTAGAAAATTCCCAGCTACTTTTTTTTAGAATAAACCATTTTCAACTAGGGATTACACTAGCAAAGAAATTAAAGTGACCAAAAATGCCAAAGAGGAAATAAAAAACTGAAACATTCTATAACTGTCCTTCAATCAAACAATAAGGCCTATCAAAAGTGTTTCTATACGAAACAAAAGCCATCTGGGACAGTCGAGCACCTGGTGCTTACTCCAGCTGTTCTTAGTGTGACAGATAAAGGGTCTTTTTTAGCAGTTCTGAACCTTAATTAACCTGAATTTCAAAGATGACAACGTGTCTAGAGAACAGAGTAGGAAATTGAAAGTCAGGTGATACAGCTTCTATTTGCAAGGCGTGCACACACACACACACAAACACAAATGGAGTACTTGTTTATCTGCACTCTTGTTAATGAATTCTGAAATATTTTGAAGTGTGTGTGAATTAATTCATAGAGGTAGCCCAAGGGCCCACATTAGTCTTGTTCCACTCTCATTTCCTGAGATTTGTTATTAAACACAGCCGCCAAAGCCAAGCTGCTACATATCTATTATAGCCTTTCCCAACCAGGTGTCCTCTGGACATTTTGGGCTCCAATCTGACCTTTGTTCACACTGCCATGCTGAGATGGTGGTGGTTTGTAGCCTGACATATTTGTACTTCACAGGGCTTTGTCTGAAGGCCTTGGCCATTTTATTCAGTACCCGAGCATTTCATATAAACGCCCGGAACTCTATCGGGTTGACGGGGTCCACTTATCAGACATGGGGATCCAGCTCTTTCTTGATGGTATGCGACAGGGGGTGAGGGCTGTGTTAGCTTCCCTCTTGGGGGATAGGGGCTAAGTGGACACTTGCCCCTATCTATGGCAGGGAGCGGGGAGATGATAACTTGGCGTTCACCTATGGCAACCTCAAATTGAGTGGAAGGATATCTATCACTGAACTGTACCGGCGTCCCTAATGGATAGGGTACAGGGATGTAGGATATCCTTAGGGTCAGACTCGGGGGGGAGATCCTTCGCAGAAGCTATATGGCTTAGGGGTTTCCTTCCCGATGCTGGGCCCTCCAGCAGATGGCGCCCAAGGGGAACCCCGGATAACGGGATCCCCCTTGGGGCTCAGGTGAGTCGCCCAGGGACGCTGGGGGTTAGGTCGGTTGTGACCAACCACCCATGTGCGTGCCCCCGTGAGGGACCTCTCCCCCCTTTTTCCACAGCCGGCATACCTCAAGAAAGTCACAATAAATAGGAAATCTAACAATAAAGTGGCCCGTATTTCAACCCAATTTTATGTGTGTGGTCTCGTCATTTCTGCATCAATCATTAACAGACACCCCCCCCGGATCCTGAAGAATGGTGTTTTAAAATATTTTATACTGTTTTATTTTGTAACATTTTAATTATTAAAAATATTATCCAGCTTTTAGCTGCAATTTGTTTTCATCTATGTTATAAAATACCTTTGGCCCCATGTCATGAGAAAGCTGGGATTATAAAGTAAATATTTTTTATTATTTTTTTAAGTGAAGGGCCATTAGATTGGGGGAAGGCTAATCGATCGCTTCGCTTTGCTTGTTTTGAAAAGCCATCCCAAAGATTGGATGGCAGCAGTCACAGTTTCCTGAGATCAGTTCTTTAGCTGGGAAATCTTAAACTCTGGTTATAATCTGAGGTGTAGAAGAATTTGGTGACTTCTATGATCTCTTCTCCTTTGAGAAAAACATTAACAAATCCATGAAGCACATTTCTAATGCTGGGTCATGCAATGTTTGCTGGTGAATCCAACTTAAATTCATCACTAAACAAAGATGTATCAGAGGGCCACACCATCATATTACTGCCTAACTGGAATTTGATATTAAATATAACACTGTGGGATTTTTTTTTTGTTTTTGTTTTGTTTTTTATTGAGTTTTCATTGCAACTTATAGTATACAGACAGATAGAAAAGACAACAAGAATACGAACAGTAGGCAAAATCTAGAGTCTTAAGCAAGAACATTCTCCCCCTTTCCCCCCAGCATTTTATTAGAAAAGTTTATACAAGTGTTTATTCATTCATTTGTCATCTTTTCCTTGCAACTTATTATGCAAGAGCATGATGGACATCTACTTCTACATCATTTTGGTGTGTTTAATACATCCACCCACAAATTCAATTGTGAAGGAGGAGGTGTTATAGAGCATGTTTGTGTGTTAATATAGTCAATGAATTCGAACCATTTCTCAATAAAAGCAGTTTTTGACTTATGACCATGTTGTGTGTTTATTTTGTCAGTAAGTTTTTCGTAGAGCCATTGGTCCCATACTCTGCCCCACCATTCTCCTGTGCTGACTTGTCCTGTCTTCCATGCGGCTGCAATCGTAATTCTAGCTGCTGCCAATAGGAAATTTATTAGGTATTTATTTTTTACTTTTTTATTTTTGCCCGTGAAGATGGAAAGAAGTAGGAGGGCTGGGCAAAAATAGAGCTTTTGTTTTGTGATGGAGGATATTAGGTGTAAGATTTTCTGCCAAAATGGCTTAATTTTGGGGCAATCAAACCACATATGTCTGTAGGTACCCCAATTGTGGCAATTTCTCCAACACATGGAAGTTGCACTTTGTGCTATTTGGGATATTTGCACAGGGGTCAGATACCATTTGTGGACTATCTTTAAAAAGGATTCTCTTGTTAGTGCAGATCTTGATTTCAATGGTGGTGCCGTCCATATGCTACTCCATTCTTTTTCTGAAAAGGACATTCCAAGGTATGTTTCCCACACTCCTTTAAGTGCAGTGTTTTGTGGGTATGTAGCTTCAATTAACATATGGTATATTAAGGAGGCCAACCCTTTGATATTGCTTTCAGTTGAAACACATTTGGAATCGAATAGCGTCAAAGAGCGTGGGGTGTCTCCTGTGCGATTTAGGCAGGTAATAAGTGATGTTACTTGACAAAGCTGTAGCCAAGTTAGTTAGGATGGTTGCATAACTGTTTCGAGATCCTTATGGGACATTGCCTTTCCATCAGGGAAAAGGTCTCGGATCCTATAGATACCTTTTTGTGGGATTTTGTTTTTAACAAGCCAGAGGAACAGGGAGCTTAGTGTAGAAAGCAATGGGCCCTCTTTACGTGTGCATTTCTACTACTTGAGCCAGCAATGCCTATTCATGATCACAATTCACCAAGACTTGGTCCCACACATTCTGACTGGTTCTATTTCAGTCTGTTTTCATTTTAAACATGTATTTAATATTTATTTGTATGTTCCTTATCCAAAACTGTAACATGGTTGCTACTACTTCTCATCCATATTTGAGGCTAGAAATTAAAAACTCTTTTATTTAAACTAAGCTAGGATCCTGTCCAGTATATCTGTCCAGTATATCTGTTATGTCAGCAAGGTTTAGTTGCATGAGTAATCATCAACACCATTGGCCTGGGCTTAGAAAAGTTAATTTTCAGACTGCAGTTACCAGAAACCCCTGGTCAATACAGGACTGGCCATGACTTGTAGTCCAAAAATGTAACCTCAATAGTTGGTGTGCATATAGTCCCCAGCATTTACAAAGTTTTGTCCAGTGGCCAAGGTTCCAGTTAGTAATATCTCTCACTAATATCCCTAGTTGTCTGTCCAGGGGAACAACAGAATAAATTGTGGTCTAGATTAAATGAGATAGTCCCTAATCATATGACTAGACTTGCTTGCATGTAACCCAAGCTATGGATTGTGCTTTTCAGTGCCAGGAATTCTAATATACTGCAGCCTATTATTGCTTGTATAGATAGTTGAATTAGGACTTTTTCTTGTTACAATTTACAGCTTAAAGATCACAGCATAGTTTCCATCATGAATCCAGCATGAGTGGGCATGCCCATGTTAGATGAGTTCAAAATCCCAGCCTCAAGACATTAGCAGAAAGTTCCCAGTCAAACTTGATTATTTGCAGGTTTTGCCCAAAATTGTACAGCTAGCAGATAATGCCTTCAGAATGATTTCTCCTTGTCATTTGTAGTGTTTCCCACACAGATTGCAAGACAGATGGCTTAAAGCAGGGGAGAGAGTGCACAATAAATTTGAAAACCTAACATTCTGCTTTTAAAATGAACTTTGGCTCCCCCAAAAGCCACCTATTATTTGTAATGAAGCAATTCATAAAACATATATTGACTTAAAATAGAGCTGATGGAAGGAAAGGAACAGGCAAGGGAGCTGTTCTATCTGATTCATTTAGCACTGAACTGAGCACTTAGAATTGTTTGTCAAACAGTCAGCAATTCATTTAAAATACTGCTGGTTCCTTATTTACCTATAGTGATTTATGTAACTCATGAATGTCTCATTTGGACAACTTTGTAATTTTTTAAAACAGCCTCTTCCCAAAACTGAAATAAAAGTTTACAGTTCCAGAATAATTCATTCAGAGATTGAAGACCAAGTCTTACTGATAGACAAACAGCCATCATTGTTGTGGCCCTTTAGGAATGAATCATTCCATGTTTTCAAAGTTTGCAAATTGCATTATGTTCAAAGTAACAGGCATACCAAGAAGTTGTACAAAGGTATCATTTCTTAATTTCTAAGTTACCTAATTTATTAGGTAAGACAGCCTGAAGCAAGCAGGTTGGCAAGCCAGAAACACACTAGAGCTTCAAGTAGAGTCCCAGTGGGAGAGTGGTCCCTACATGTTAGACGATGGTCCCCCAGGCCACCTGATACAAGATAACTAGAGATTTGCAGCACAGCCTCAGGCAGTAGTGGGACTATAGAGCAAAGAAGTCAGATCAGCATTTCGTCCTATGTAAGTGGTATTAGAGACTGAGAAGAAGGGCCTCTGGGATCATGTTCCCAGTGCTTACCATTATTCTACATAAAAATCAGATTAATACCCTGTATAAAAATAAAAGTTACTGTGCAAAAATGACAGAAAAATCTGGGGCAGTGATTCCACACTGAGTTGTACAGGTACTATTCTTAGTGATACAGGAGCTATTCAGTGTGATGAGCACTGTTCCTATACTAGGTTCAACACCTTAAATAATTCCTGCAAATTATTTGAATGGGATTGTTCTGGGTCCTTACTTGAAGAAATGAGATTTGAATGTGCTTAGTTTGTATTGGATCAGGTCCATAATACTGTGGATACAAACTAAGAAACAAAGAGCATACAACATTAAATGTATAGCATCCCCGCTTACATATTTGGTGAGGACTCCAAGAGACCAGGATTCAAATCCCTACTCATCTATGGAAACCCGCTGGGCAACATTGGGCAAGTTATGCTCTATAAGCCTTAGGCAATGACAAACCTCCTCTGAATAAATCTTGCCAAGAAAACCCTATGAGCAGGTAATCATAAGTTGGAATCAGCTTGAAGGCACATAACAACAAAAAATTCAGGTAGAGAAAACTTAGCTGAACCCATAGTTCAGTGTGTGTAAGGGGGGGGGCAGAAGGAAGGGAGGCAGGGAAAGGGAGAGGGACTATCCCCTGCCCCATTGGCAACAGATGAGTTTTGTCATTTTTAAAGGTTTCCCAGGAGGGGAAACTTAACTAAGATTAATTACTTCTTACCCATACATGGGAGGGCTGATCTAGACTGTGTCCCTCTGTGTTTAAGGTAAAAGGGGGAAAAAAGTAAATAAAACATAGCTGTACACCATTAAATGACACATACTTTAACCTAGTGACCATTAAAATGATAACATTAAAATGATAACTGAGTTGACTTCAGTAGAAACTAAGTACAAAAACTATCTGGATACAAACGAATGCCTTTCCTTTTAATCGTCATCATCATCATCATCATTTCCTCATAAGAATCAGGGGAAGTGACACTGACAGACACCCATTTTCTGTCTCCAAATGCTATGTGTGGGATCTGTAATTTTGGTTTTGCTTGTCTAAGAAGTCTGATTTTCCTCAAGATATCTGATGCCAGAAGGTAGTGGGAAATCATTGTATATGTCCCTTCCATCTAAATCTTGACACATGTTTTCATTCTAAAATGAAAAACTCTTCCTCGACAAAGGTGGATGCATCCATCACCAAATCTGACAGCAAATTAGATTTTGGTTGGCAGGTGCACATTCTTTACCTCATTGGAAAGTGCTGATCAATTTAGAGAGCCATTCAATGCAATATTCATAAGCCAATTAAGAAACTACTGAATAAGATCACCCTTAATTAAAGAAATATTACATTTCAAGCCATTAATTATTAATCACCAAGCCTGTGAACCAGATAACAGATCTAGGCTTCTCCTTGTTGACTCTTCTTGATGAATCTATTCAGCACCCCATTATAATTTCATTCCACAAACACTTTGCTAGACTTTAGAGCCAAAACGTAAATATAATCGGTCAAATGTATTTTACAGCACCCACCCCCTCATACATTGGGTCAGTAGTGACTGTCACTCAATCCAATAAGTTTGGAAATGGAGACAGCTAATTTACTTTTACTCAACAATGCTTTGCCTAAAAAAAGTTAGGCAAGTGTCCCTCAAACTTTTGATACCTGTAGTACAGGTTTTATGATTATTATTTTTTCCTGGATGAAAACTGGAGGCACATAACATGACCTTTAATCTCAGGACAACTACACATAGTTCCTAGAACAGTGAAGACTGCCTTCTTTGCTAAAGTATGACATAGGATCCCCCCACTTTTCCTCTCATATTATTATATCCTAAGGTCACCAAATCAAACTGACAGATGTCAGGTTCAAGACTAAAAACTGGGGTAGGGGAAAACGTTGTTTATACAAGGGGTATGTTTGGATACAAAGACAATGAGCCATAACATTCTGAATGAGCCAGTGTGAAGAATCACCCTGCAACTATGTTGCTGAGTTGTGCTTTGATGAATGGGTGAATGGGTGTGAAGCAATGTGTGGGGATAACAGAAGGCAGTCAATCCCAACACAGAGAACACTGTGAGGGGGGAGAAATGCCTATATGAGTAAGAAGGGTGTGTGTGTGTGTGTGTGTGTGTGTGTGTGTTTGAGAGTTGTCAGTTGGGAGTTGACTGTTGTGTCACCTGAATCCAGACAGGTCTCTCAGAGTGAGGATTTGTGCCCAGCATGCTAAAGTCCCAGTTCACACACTGAGTGACAGATTCTTTCAGGCACTTTATTAAATCTTGCAAGATTGAAGTACATGAGGCTGTATCAGCAAATCAAATGTTGTCACCATTTTCTGATGAGCATAAAACTTTTATACATTTTACAGTTACATCTATGACTTCAGATCAAGCTGTGATTAGAAAACTACATTTTGCACACAAACCATGGCCTGAGCTCATGGACACTGTGTGCCTACTAACTCTTACATGCCTGCTCAGGCTTCACCTGCTACGTCACATAGATGTTTTTGCTTAGGTATAGCAAAACTGAATTCATCTATTGTCTATTCATCTCTCAGAGACATGTTATATATTATAGTTGTACTCCCTTCAGTTCCCAGAGATAGGAAAGCCAGTATACAACCTCAAGGCTAAATACTTGCCTCTCGACTAGAGTATGTTTCTCTCACTTGACCAAAGTCTGCTTTTCTAAAATGAGGCTGGGGGCCTACTTTCTGTTCATGCCTAGGTCCTCTGGGGATTGCAGGTTAGACTATACTGATCCTGTAGAGCTGCAATTGCAAAGTAAACTGACAGCAAGGGGGTCTGGAAGATAGAATAATGACATGAACTGACGTGGTGATGGAACACAGGGGATTCGTATACACTTGGGTGGTGTTTTAGGGTGATATTTATACATGATAATTCTGCTAAAGGAATTGGATTTTGAGTGAAATACAATGTTTCTCGGAGGTTCCAAGACTAAGCAAAGGGTGTTCTGGAAGAGTTAATGATCATTAATGGGCAATGTATTTGGAATTGAATGGGGGCAGGCAAGGTCTATTGTTGGAGGGGAAGAGGGAAGGAAGAACCCATTTTACAAGCATTAAGGACTTTGCTATTGTTCAGTGGATTAGTGAATGACTCACCTCCAGGTGTTAATCTCTGACCTGAGTATTTCTTTGGGGAAATTCCAAAGGCACCCCCCCCCTTGATCATACGTGATTCCAGCCTTGGTGTTTTGGGGTTCCTGGATTACTTCCTAACCATGGAGAAGGCCACATTAAGCCAAATTATTAAATATTGCTAATCATTTGATATTCCAAAATAGGGGCTACCAGGGTAGGTAACACATAGAGGAATGTGAGAGTGACAGGCAGCCAGGGCTAAGAACTGCAGGACCAGCCTGGTTAGGTCAATGTCACAGCCAGTATGCTAGGTGTATATTGAACAATTATTCCCAACGCAAGCAAGAATACATGAACCAGCCACCATCCTTTTCTTTGTAGTTTATTATAACATCTGAACTATAACATCTAAATTGTCTCTCCAGCAACAAGCATGAAAATTGAACCTAGAACAAACCATGGAGCTGGATGATGGCAAGATAAACCAGACTACAAGATCCTACTGGATTGGTATTACATAATAAAAGAAGGTCTCTAGTCTGTCTAGCTGTTCCTGCTTGTAATGGGAGCATGTGGACAGTACGCACAAGCACATTGCTCATGCATGATAGACAAGTTTACCTTGGAAGTATGCAAAGTGGAATATAAGCCAGAAATTTCAGTACCAGAAGCTGCAATAATTAAGACAAACTTAGTTGCTTTAACCAGGATTATTATGAAGATAATGTTGCTGCTGAAAAAGTTTTCAGTTCAACCAATTATTTCCTGGCTACTAGAAAGGTTCTGATTTTGGTTTCCATTTCCATTTGAGTGAATGTAACAACATTATGTGGTAGGTTATCTGAAGGGCCATGTTCTCCCATTGGAACCTGTCTTTGTTTTCAGAGTGCCATTCTTTCTGTCCCACTACCCTCACAAGAACACTAGTGGGGACACTGGAGAGAGCCTTCTCTGTGTTTGCTACCAGGCTCTGGAACTCCCTTCTCAGTAAGGCTAGACTGTCACCATCGTGACTATTTTTCTTCAAGCAAGTAAAAAACGTTAGTTGGAATCCTGTTGGTTAATCCCAAGTAGATTAGAGCTGTTAAATGGTACATATAGGTAAATCCCATTGATTCAATGGGTTAGACAGGACTAACAACAGAATGCAGGCCTTTTTTTTATTTTGACAGACCTTTGAGACTTGATTTTGTTAGGGAAGCAGGGTTTGTATATTGTGCTGGACTTGCATTGCTGTTGTTTTTAATGGTTTTTTTTTGTGGTATTGGGCTTTAATTATTTTAAATTAATCAGCTTTTATCTTCTGCATGGTGTGAATTTTTACTATTTTTGTTTTAAATGTTGCAAGCTGCCTTGAGTCCCAAATGGAAGAGAAGGAGAAGGAGACAACTTTTTTTTTTTTTTGGCGGTGTGGGGGGGCGTTTACATTTATAGCCCATCTTCCTCCAATGAAGTTAAGGTGCCATGGATTTCCTTTGCTTCACTATTCCCACAACTCTACAAGATAAGTCAGGCTGGAAGAGAGAAGAAAATGTCTGAATTCATTCAGTAATTATATGACCCAGATTTCCCATGTTCTAGTCCAAAACATGCAACCACTGCACAGCACTGGCTTTCATATATAGTTATTTCTTAGCCAATGTGATGCAAACTGGGTAAAAGCCATCTATCTTTTCTCTTAGTTGATTGTACATTGTGCCAGCACTTAGTAGGTCCAGAGAATGTGAGACCTATTCCACATGAAGTACAAAAAAAAAAAAAAAAAAACAGAAAGAGATTGATATTCATCTGCTTTCAGATACCAGCTAATCATTTCTCCTGACTTCTTCAACATTTTTAGGAACGTTGATCTTCTAAAGCCTTGCAAGTGACAGCCTAACAAAAGCCAAAATTAGCTTGCACAAGATTACACTTAAAGCCTCAATCAATCTAATGAAATCCATAGAACAAATGTGGGGAATCAGAAAGACTAAAGGTCTTTTGAAGCTGATTTATTATATCCACTTGACCCAGTCTTTGCATTAATGTAACTCATGTGATTTATAGTGTCTTGTCTTGGCAACACAAAAGGAAAAAGAAGTGAGATTAACATCTTTGACATTAAGAAAATTATCAAAAAGTACAAAGCCCAAGAAAGTGGGGAACTGTAGCCTTAAGGGGGGAGGTGGAACCTTTTTATCTCTTTTTAATTGGCTTTATATTTAAGATTAACTTCTATCAGCCTGTTAAGCATGGAATGCTATTGTATTTTGTGCTGTCAGGGACTGACAGAAAGAACTGTTAGTCACTGCATGATTTCCTGTAAGACATGTTGTAGTAAGTGCTCTCAGGAAGATAGGCTGAATCCAGACAGATCACCTTAACTGAAATGCAATCCCTTCATTTCTGTGAAACTGAGGCCAGATTCCCATTATAGCATTTTGTTGGCATAGCTACTGTTTACACTAGAGGTTGCATTATTATTTTAGACATTGTATAAGAAAGTTCCAATTACCTCCCTATGCATGGTTGCCCACTCACTAAAAATACAGTAATGCAGGGCCACAATTTCACCTTCATACCTTAGCAATCAGAATGGGTACCAAAATGGCCACAGAACTGCTGGGAAGGTGTCATCCATGCTACAGATGTTAAATTTTGACTATTTTGGGCTCACAAGTGAGGATGAATAATTGTTAGTTTTCTCCCTGCTGTGGAGAAAACAAATATTTATATTTAGTTCTTACCTGATATTCACACACCTAGAAGTATTTTGGGGGAAAATAGGCTTTTTAAAATGAGAACTGTGATGTTGTTTCCAGACAGCCATGTGGGCTTTTAGTTTTCTGTGCAAACAATAGCAATCTTGCATAAGAAAAATCTCATGCAACAAAAATCGTGTGCAGAAACCAACAATCTTCCACAAAAACACATGTGGTCATCATCTGGAAAGAGTGGTGTGTGTGTGTGGTGTGTATGCACACATACATGTGTGTGTGCACTAAAGCCCACAATTCTCACCAAAATACCCATGTGTATTTCTGTGCAGAATAATTTTACTTGTATTAACACTGGGAGAAAACGGCACAAAATTCTCACTACTCTTCAACAATCAGAATGGGTACCAACAACCAGAATGGGAACTGTATTACTATTCTCAACTCAGAAAAACCCATTTTTCAGCCAGGAAATAAATAATGGTGAATATTTTTTTACATCACCACTATAATTGCTACCACCTCTGTCAATTTAAGTAAATCAGCTGAGCTTTATACTCTGTCTGTGTCAACCCAGAATAGCAATGTAGGCTGCAATCCCATATGTACTTAACCTGGAATATGTATGCAATAAATAAGTAATAAATAACTATGGTGTTGTCTAGATGAGGCAAATTTGCAGCAACATTCATTTTTCTCCTTTTTTTAAGCAAAATTGCTGGTATGCGAAGCTATCCATGTTTGATGTTCACCCAGAGCCATTCCTGCAAGTAAAATGGTGGTTGCAAGTGAGTAACTTGCATTATTATTCTCCACAAGTTGTCTCTGCTGCACAGTGTATATATATATATATATATATATATATATGGTGTGCAAGTGTGACCTCCTGCTTAAAATAGCAGTTGGATTGCCTCAGTGCAGTGATAAAGCACATAATTGCTACCACAAAACTCCAAAATGGTGCTTCTGGCCGGTAAGCCCTCCCCCTGCGCATATCTGACCAATCAGATTTTCACTTCTGTTCCTCTCCAGGAATGTGCTGCAATTCGAATTGGATGTCCAAAGATACGGTAATATACATTTCTACAAATTATTTTTAAAAGTTCAGGGAAAGCTGTAAAGGATTTTCCTGTGTAGTTTTTGGCATTTTTGGTTCCCCTTCTGAATATGGCAAATCACTGCATGATCTGATTGGGAGGAAAGGTATTCCCTGTGGGTTCTATGAGGTGTATTTTCATTGTCTAGATAACACTTGTGAAGTGCTTTCTAAAAAAAGAAATGATTTGTTTGAAAGTGTTGAACAAATCCAGCATTCTTTCTCCCCCACTGATTTGCTGTTAGAGTAAGTAAGTAATAGATAGGGCAGGGTCTCCTGAATGCCTTCCTGTCATCCTATCTTTAATGAGCATCGTTGTAAATAGTTCACAACCAAACTACAAGATCATGTGACCTGGGTTATTTGCCTTCTGGTCTTTGATTTTTTTTATTACTCTTTCTTCTTGCCTTGGATGCTGATGCTGCTCTCTCCATCTTGCTTCGCCATAATGCCTTCCTTCTCACTGAAATGGTGAGTGAAGATGAACCTCTTTCTTATCCAAAACCTATTCATTAACTTAGTTAGGATGTAGGCTACATGCATTCAAAGCCACTAGTAAAGCTTAAATTTTTCTTTCAACAAGAAGTTGCCAGCTTTTTTTTTTCTTGCAGTTGGGTCAAAGCACTGTACCTTTGAGTCATGCTTCAAGCTCTGCTCTGCTACAGTAAAGTTAATTCCTGACAGTTTTAACTTTTAAGTTTTCCAAAAAGGGCTAACACCCTGGGACCTGAAATTTTACTACAGAAAGGCAAGATCCTCAAGCTGACAGGGCCCTTTCAGAATATCACAAAAGGAATGGAAAGCAGGTGTCCCCCTGCACAACTTGTATGGAAAGCAAGTATGGAGAGTAGGTGTTTTTTTTGTTTTGTTTTGTTTTTATGGGGGGAGTTGTATGATCACTCTCTTCAGTAACTTATTCTGTATTGGTTATATTCTGGAGTGATTACTATTGTATATTATTGCATAATAGACAATCTTGTATAATATTATTTGGGGCAAGCTGTAATGAACTTCGTTCTAATCTTATCCAATATATGCATATGAAAAATTATCTCCTCCTCTCAATTTTATCCTGTCTTAAGGTTTTTCCTCTCACTCTCTACCCCCTCCCCCCAAAAAATCTGCTTTTTACCCTCTTCCTTTCCAATTATACAATTAAGGTAAGATTAGTGAAGATAATATTGTTGAATGCCTGATCATTTAAATTGAAAAAGCGACAGACTGAATTTGGAATTCATCACACTTGCATACAAAACATGTGTTATATCACTGATCTCTGCAGACCACATTTTTGATTGAGGTTGGGGAGACAGAAAGAATGCAGTGGTTAAGTTGTGCAAAAAAAAATGTTCTGTATATACTCAAATGCTGTCAAAACATGTCTGAATAAGAATCGCAGCTCTTGATTCACTGACAGAACTCTGTAGCTTTCAGTGGTTGATTCAGTTGCAGTGGATCAGTGTCAACTAACAGAAATATAGAATTCCTTACTAATCATTAATACATAAGACATTTGAAGAATGGGTGAGGTGTACACATTGGTGGGGTGGTGGAAAGAAGAGAGTTGTAGATTAATTGACAAGCTTAATGGGAAAACTTGTAAGATGAGACCCCATTTTTTAGGATAGGCATTCCAAACCTGAAAGTTACCAGACACATTGGACTCTCACTATTCCACAGTGAAAATCATATTATAATCTTTGTAATCCATCTGGCAAAAGAAACTCTAGGGCTGGAGGAGAACAACTTTAAAAAGACTAAATGAGCCTTTTTAAAGAAGCCAATAACAAAATGTCCTCTCTCAAGGTTCCCAGGGTGCCCCAAACTATCCTTTAATAACAGCTTAGTTAATGAGTACTTAGTTAAACAATCAATTTCAGTTATTAGTGTTTATGGTAATGAGTTATTTTCCCAGTTTCGAATATTTTAGATTATCCAATTTATTATCAATCTTAATGTTTCAACCTCTGTGCATCCCATGGCAGGTGCTAAGGGTAAAAACTGGTCTTCTAGAGTTGCCTGCTTCTGCTTCAAGAGGTCTGCGATGTAACAGTCTGTTTTCCCCTTCATATTGTCTGGTGCGATGTACTGCCATTATTTTTGGCTGTTCCATCTCTATGTGTGTCTGTGTGATAGTTATGCTTCACTGAGTTGTTCCTTGTGAAAAATACATTATCATCCACCCCCTGAGTCTCAATGTGGAGTAAGGACTCACCAAGACATCAGGAGTCAGAGACTGAACTCTGTTGAAAATGGCCAGACAACTTCCAAGTTTGTCATGCTAGCTGAGGCCAAGGCCAAGGAACAAGCCTTGAGGCCACAGCTGCACAAGAATGTTATTGCAGGGCATTGCATCAGGCTATAGTGTGGGGTGTACAACAGAGTCTGGTGTGCAAAAACAGATGTAATGCACCCGTGTGGTTGAGGGAGCCAATGCCCTGTGAAACTGTATAAAAGGCTGTGTTCAGAGCACATTCTCTCTTGAGAAACATTAATGTCTGTCATAGCAGTTTGTCCATCTGCTGTTTGTATCTGTACATATTGTAACTGCCTTGAGATTGAAGATAAAGTACCTCCTATTGTTTAGATGACAATCACTCTGTGTGTGAGTATTCTTGGGAACAGGTTGCCGCTGAGCTTGCTGAAATATTTTTGGCTTCTGCCAGGGATTGCGTGTCCTATCATCCCCCAACAGATGACAACTGGTTTTGTCTCTCCTTTTCATCAGATACAGTTGAGTCAGTGGAGGCTGTGAGTCAGGGCTAAATGTGGTAATGGACTTGATAAGGACAAGACACTGATATTCAATCCAGACAAGATGGATGCACATGACTACTAGTGTGTGATTTGTCTGTCAAGCTAAGCAGTAGTTACGGTAACTTGTTTTAGAGAGGGTTGAACTAAAATATTAGGGTTTTTGGTTGGGAGATCCCTTTAACCCAGCATTCTCACTGGAGGCACAGGTTACTTTGCTGGAATGGAGCACTTGTACTACCTTATGTTGATATACAACCCAGTTACAGTCCATGGTTCCCACGTTAGTAAGTGCAATGAGGTCAGTGAATACACTCCAGAGTTTAGTGTGAACCTTAAAGGAGCTATGTAGCATATTGAATAGTTCCTTGAAAGTTCAGAGTAAACCCCAAAATGGATTCCCCATGCACTAACATGGAAACTACCTGCTGCTACTGACACCAGGTACAATCCCATCAAAACAGAAATGATCTAGCTGCATTTATACATACACAGTTAATTCCTTCTTTGGATTACTGCAATGTGTTGTAAGTGGGGTTACTATTGAAAATGTTCAAAAATGTTCATCTGGTCTAAACTAGTGCAGCAAGGTTCAAATGATCACATTATACCAGTGTTCTATGACCTGCACATGGCCAAAATGCACTGGGTTTCAGTTTATTTCTGGGTCCAATTGTATTAATCTTTAACACCGGCAATGCCTTTGGAGTAATATTACCTAAAAGCCACCTCTGGTCCTGCGTGTATGTGCATGCCAGATGCTTAGATCAGATTCAAACATCCTTCTTCAATTATCCGTCCAAATGATATAAGGCTGGCTACTAAGGGGAGGACATTTTTGACAATGGCACCTTGGTTGTGGAATGCCATCCCTAAAAGAATACCTAATGCCTCCCTTTGTGTAATTTCTGACACTTGCCTAAAACCATGGCCTAAATCCAGTTGCTATTCTCAACTAGATAAGGCTCATTGAATCAATGGGGTTCACAGAAGGGCTGTAACTTACCATTCAGCAATTGATTCAGTGTGTCTACTATAATTGGGACAAGCAATTATGACGACAGGGAATCTTAAATGGTGCATTGATTTGTATGCTTAGATAGATAGATAGATGACAGATATATGAAATAAATAAATAAATAAATAAATAAATATCAGAACAAAATGTACCAAACAATAAAATTGAATGAATTAGAACAATTTTTCGATTTGTGGCTAAAGGAATGCAAACTTAAAATCTGAGTCCATGTGCTTCCTCATTTATTTCTTAGATCTCTTTACAGAAAAAGTAACACTTGAAAATAAATATGAAATGACAATATAATAAAGTTATACTTTCTTGTGACTTAGGATAGCTTTATAAGCAACAAAAGAACAACTTTTTCTTTTAACAATGGCTCCCAAAACCCTAGAAATGTTTGGCACCTTTCTTGACTATATGAAAGAACAAGATATTAATCTTGAATCTGAGGAAGTAGACTAAAGAGATTATCACACGAGTTTAATAATCCGGGACAGGGATACCACAGGATTGAGAAAGGGCTTCCTTTTCAGATGACGTCATCCCTGTCCTGTTCTGTCCCATTACTGTTTCTGTTACCTTCCATTTTTTTAATTGATGGGCAGAAGCTGTCAATACATTACCCATTCCATTTCAGAAACAGAATCACGGGTGAGTGAAAAGGCACCCCATTATGCTGGCGTAATCTGGGAGCTCTGTGCCGAACACTTCCGGGTACGATCAGGACATCTATGTAAGTGGCAGCCTTTTTTGTACCCTCCCCTGTTTACTTGGTTTTTTGTTTTGTTTTGTTTTGTTTTGTTTTTAGTGTATTTAGGTGCTTGGTGTACTTTTTAACTTTTTATTTTTGGTTTTACTTTTAAATTTCCTGTGTGATTGTTCTCATGTGAGAATGGCCAGGATTTGCTTTCCAGGAAGTCAAAGGGGCTTGGCGAGACCTCCATTCACTTCCTGGACTGCCCGGGGGAGCAGTTTCTGTCTCACTATAAAGGTAGGTGTGTGAAATTAATTTTTTTTAATTGTGACAAGGACAGGAGCAGGGCAGGAATTAGAAGGCAAGACAGGGATGTTATATTTGTCCCCATCTGATAATCTCCTAAATCTATGAAAGCTTATGCTACAATTTATTTCTCTCAGTCTCAAAGGTGCTACAAGATCCCCTTGATTACTGATATTCCAGACTAACATGGTTATAAATCATAGAAACATTTCTGAATAGACTGACCTGTGAATGTGTGTGTGAGAGAGTGAGTGCATGTACACTGAATTCCATGCTAAACTCCTGTAAATGCTATATCTGTCAATGGATGCTCTTTATCACTTCTCTTCCAGCTGACATCACAGAGAAAGGTAGAAGCAAGAACAGCTGATGTTTTATTCATACAAATACCTGTTTTCAATCTTGAGAGAATGAGAGAGAGAAAGGGGAAGGGGGAGAGAGAGGGAGATGAAGTCCAGTTTAAGTAGACATTTATTTAGCTCCACATGATACTTACACAGGCTCCCCATACTCCCTGTGCAGTATCCTGTTGTTCCTAGGCTTTTCATGCATGGGTGATGCCAGCATTTTTCCAAGTAGCTACTCCAAGAACATATTTATCACTTAGGTTACTCCTTTATTTTTGGTTGTGATTCTGTGTGATTACGATTCTACATTAAAGGGCAGTCAAATTCTATGTGTGCACGTGTTTGTGTATATGTGTGATTGAAGGGAGGTTTATGAAGAAATCTTACAAAATGGAGACAAAACATTTTATTCTCAAAATTTTTATTTTATTCATTAAAAAAACCAAATAATGATAAAAACTCTATAGTTTGAATACTACTTCTAGTCCCAACTAGAGTAGACCAACTGAATAAGTGAGGTTTACCTGTGTATTGCTTATTTTTCAACAATCAATTCAGCCAGCTTACTCTAGCTGAAACTAACCAATATGATTCTGGTGTGTGTGTGTGTGTATGTGCACATGTGTGCATGCATATGTGTCTATGCACTTTTGTGTCCACCACAGTTCAAACACTATGAAACTTAGTCACTGATGTTTGGTCAACATAATACGGGGTCATGACAGTGTTCATCTCAGACTTATTTTATTTTTATAATGAACTAAATAATCTTAATTAATTAAAAATTCTGTGCAGCTTGCAGGGTCACACTTAGTCATTAGGAGATACTGGTTGGAATCTTGTTAGTGACACATGCCGGCATAACCTCCCATTACACCTGCATATGGGCTTTTTTTTTTTTTTTTTTTTTTTTTTTTTTTTTTTGCACAAGGAGTAACCATGTTTGTCCATACTGGAGTTCAGTTCAACTGCCATGCTGGATTTTTGCCATAGCAATCATCCATTGAGGTGACAAAACAGCCTTTTCTTTCTGTTTATTTCAGTGGAAGGTCACACTTCTGAACCTTGGATTTGCTTTTTTTTTTTTAAAAAAAAATACTGTTCGGAGGCAGTAACAGGAGAGAATAAAAATGTGAGTAATTCACTCACACCCACCATTTCGATTTGCAGGCATGCCCATTTGAACATCAAATGTAGACAGCTTCGTATACCTGTGATCTTGAAAAAAAAATGTGGAGACAAATGAAAGCTGCTGTGAATTGGCATTACTGCAAACCAATCCACATTTTATTGCATTTTATTGGACAAGCCCATTGCCATTCTCGGAGATAACCAGTGTGATGGGATCCCTCTCCAGGTTGGCTCCACATTTCCAAATCTTGGGCTCCTCCAACTCACTTTGTTCTTTTACCTTCAATATCCCTCTCTGCCTCTGGTACTCAGGCCTCAGGTGACCACTACCCTGGATAAGTGGCTATGTTGTTCAGTGAACTCACCATGGTGAAGTCTGACCAGTTCTCCTTTCAATTCCTAAATGTAAAGAATCAGACACAATTGCAGAAAATAAAACCAGTAAAGATTTACTGTAGATGAGTAAGACTGCTGCCACAGTGCAGAAATAATGAAGTTTGACACAACGTTAATGATCATGGCTTCATCCTGTGGAATTCTGGGATTGTTAGTTTGTTGTTGCACCAGAGCTCTCTGATAGAGAAAGCTAAATATCCTACAAAACTACAAATCCCATAATTCCATAGCATTGAGCCATGGCAGTCAAAGTGGTGTCAAACTAAACTATTTCTGCACTGTGGCAGCAGCCAAAGTTAACTCTCCTATTCAGAACGTTTCCATTCCCCTCCATCTCTATTTGACCACACACTTCTGACTGCCCTAAGGGCTTGTCTACATGAGCTAAAAACCCCATACTCACCCCATAGTCATGTTGCAGTTGCCACATGACATTTGCAATGATTCACATCTTCACCAGGGTTTCTGAAGGAAAATCCGGGTCTGAAAGATTCAGGGTTTGTTCTGCATTTGAGGGGGAAATCCAGATTATTGACCATATGGTGGCCACAGATTGGCTTCAGAGTGAAGCCAGAGGTGCGCCTCCAGTGGATGGGACTCCATTCTGGCACTTTAAAAAAAATCAAAATTTTGTTTTTGCACATATCTGGATAAGAGTATCTCTGCTGATCCAGTAATATAGGACTTTGGGATATGCATGAGTGAACAGGGGGAAAAAAAAAACACTGGTGCAGCCCCAGCCATATGGCCGGAAATAATGTGACGTATAGGACATGCGATCAGCATTGAACCCCCCTTTTATGCTGATGTGCAATGTGGTGGGATACTCCGGAGAAGCCCTGGTGAATATTGCATTTATTGGGCCACCGCGATGAAAAACACCCACAGGGGCTATGAGGTGGATTTGGTGTTTCCTGCCATTGTAGACAAGCTCTAAATCTTTTACAAACAAGCCCCTAGGCTCTAACCTTTTCTTCAACAGGCCCCCTTTCACTGTATTCCATAAACTGTGATTGCCTGCCTCCATCCAGGCTAGCCCAGCTTCTCTTTTCCTAACCAACATACTCATGTGTTTTTGTTGGACATCTGGGAGGATGATGTCTTGCCCTGGTTGCATAACCATTGGAGAAAAACCACTGCCAGAAGAGTGAGAGTGGAAGGAGAGTTTAACAACATTTGGCTGATTGTACTTGGAGTCCCCTGTGTGATTGGGAACCTTATATGTTTAAGGTTCCTGATTGTGTTCCTGAGGACTGCCACCATTTCAGAGGAATATAATTGCAATCTTCCTTCACGTATTCCCATGTTTCCATTAACACATTGCATGCTCAACGTGGGAAGATATTGGGTGGAGGGGGTAAGGCCAACACACATAGCCCTTTGTAACAACCCTGTAGATGTAATTCAATGTACATTTGGAGTTTTGGACTACAACTCTGGAGATCAAGGTTCTAATCCCCACTCTGCCCTGAAAACCCACTGGGTCAACATTTCCAAGGCAATTATGTTACGTCTACCTCTCTACATGTGTAACATGTAGTGTAGTTAGCCCTGTAGAAAGCAGCTATAATGCTATCATCATTGACATAGAATGTTTCATAGGAAGGAACTGATTACCATATGATGCTTCTATATAAATTAGAAATTGTACCATTACAATGATGTCTATTTGTATGGGACTGGAGCAGCCATGCTCACCATTAGGAATATCTACCAAGAACAGGACATAACAATAGTATGATGACAACCTTTCTGTTAAGAAATTGACTTGATTCATTTGAAAGCTACCTTAAAATACAGACTGTACTTCCTGTGTGCTTACAAGTTTACTCCCCTCCCCAAGTCTGAGCTACTACCAACTTGGCACCTGTTAACCATGCTCTCTAAGATATCTTGTCATTCTTTATGGGGCATCTGGAGATGCTTGATGCACTAATTGCTCAGTGTCTTGGAACATAACTGTTATATACTTTTCATGCCATCTAATAATATTCTTGAATTTCACAATAGTCAGTTCTAGCTGATGTACTGTCAGAAAATGACTAGTTAATGCAGCTACTAATGCACCATACCACTTTGTGATCCCCCCGAACAATTACTTAGCACAAGAAGTTGCAATCTTTTCAGAAAGACAGAAGGAGCAAGCATTTTAAAATCCTCTATTTAGAGGGGTTTTTTTACATCCTTGTAAATTGGTCAATACAGCATATTTCTAGGATATTTTTCTTTAAAGCATTGGTGAGGAAATATTTATATATTGCTTACAAATGATTGTTGTGAAATTTGTAAACAAAATTGCCACTTCTTTCTTAATTTGTTGTTAATGTTTAAGCAACCCCAGGAATATTGATGGCCACTAAGTGCACTGCTACTCCTCTTGGGGGCTGGGGTCAAGGTTTAGCCTGGATTAGAAAAGCTGCTGATATGGCATGACATGGGGGTGGCATGCCTGCCAAAGCTAGCTGCACCTACATGCAGCGGAGACATTGCCTGCATTGCAGGTGTAATCCCTGTGAGTATGGCCTATTGGGTGAGAAAATCCTAAGGAAAGGAATGTACTACTTGACTTCAGAAGGAGAGGGAGAGCTGGAGCTAGAGAGGAGCTGCAGTTGCTCAGGCTAAAGATTAGGCCCTTTTCACTTTGCATATGGTAATAGTATTTTCAGTTGTGTATTTAGAAGGGAAACAAAAGGGTAAGTCCTTTCCAATGTCATTTCTATATTGCATTTGCTTCGAATTTGTATTTTATATTACAAATGAGTCAACATCCCTCATCAGCAGTGTGGGAATCAGACACCACTGCATACAGGGAACATGTGCAAGTATGCTACTCAGCTGATGGGGGACGTCACCAGGCCATGCCTGTTCCTTGGTGTGAGAGGTGACAGACCTGCCTGTTCCATCACACCACCATGCAGCAACAGCCTACACAGAGAGAGCCTGCTCTGGTAGTCACGGTACTGCCGCTGTCATTATAACACCCATCTCCATTCCTGCCATCTCCAATGATGAGTGCAACAAAGGGAGGTAGGGATGGGCCTGGGGAGGAACATGCAGGCAAAGGCAGTATGGAGACACTATACTCCTTACCCCACACCTGCCTGACGGCCTGACTTCTGCCTAACATAGGGGAAGAAATCAGCTGCCTCTCTGGGCTGAGTAAGTCCATTAAGCAGAGTCCCCCTCCCATCACACCAGTACTCATGGTTTATGAGCAATCTCTGGGAGGAGGTGGTTCAGGATCACCAACAATGGGTGGAGAGGCACAGGAAGCTTATGTCTGTGAGCATGAAAGTGGTGACATGTTACAGCAGCTACTCAGAGAGGTCAAGGAACTGTGCAAAGACCTCAGTGATGCTGCCCTGGGCCAAGAATAGAGGGAATGAGGCAGACATCATGAACTGATCAGTGGTCTCAGGGAGCTCATATGTGAGATCTGTACCATAAGATGTTCACCTACACCCTTACCCACAAGCACACATTTGCAAGCAGAGCAAACATCCCTGGAGTTCCAGCCACTCACCGTGTTGCTCCATATGCTGACTCCTGCTGCCAAAGACCACTAACAATTCCATCACCACAAGCTGGTTGCTCCAGCCATGGCACTCTCAGTGAGGCTTCCCCCTCCCAGTCTAGCCAGATGACCTACTGCACTTCACTCCCCATTTGCCTTTTTCAAATCTTACAGGGGCCTGGGACATCTTAATTCCGCAATGAGTTTTTGGAGGCGGGTCCTGTTTCCCCCACATAGGCCCCCAGGGAGCCTCCGCCCATGCCTCCTTGCCCTCTCCCCTGGAGTTTTCCCCCTCAGGGAGAGAAGGCAGCCTTGCCACTGCCTCAGATGCTGCAGGGACAGCACTTGATCCATATGCTGCACAGGATACAGAGATGGCTGGGCTCTCCCACAGGGCTGATCGTAGACATGTCATTGCCCCACCACATCTGGAAGCAAACATCTCTGTAAGCCTCCAAGCAGTCCTGCCAAAGCAGAGGTGAGCAGAAACAGGAGGGCAGTGGGAACATCTATAGTGCCATGAAAGAAGACGGCAACCAAGGTGATAAGACCTGGAAACCAAATCCATAATGAGGAATGAAATCCTTTCCTCAGGTGGTTGTGGGGGAGGTGGAAAGGGCTCCTCTGGGAGGGATCATCCTGTAGGGTATGGAGGCAAAACAAGGCCCTGGAAAGAAGTGGTGGGCCATCTGGCCAGACTGGGAGCAGTACCAGAGATGGTTCCCAGGTTGGGGGAAGTGGCTGACAGAGATCTGTGTTCTACTCACCCAGGGCAGCAACACAGAGCAGCCAGCATTGGCGCAGTTCAATGTGGTGTTTTCAATTGTTTTCCCCAACCCCATATTAAGGTGCAGTGGGTAATGAGGATGGGAGCTCATCTCAGTCCCCAGCCACTCACCCCTCACTGAAAGCTGCCCAAAGGCTGAGGTGGTGCCAGAGTTCAAGAAGCACAGAAGTGTCAAACAAGGAGTCCTGGTTATGGGATTAGAACTTGTTGTCCTCAGCAAAACAAAGCCATCAAATGAGCTCTTATATAGCCAGCTTAGTGTGGGCTATAAAAGTGCTTCTCCTACTAGTCTTCTGACATTTCAGAAGGTTTACTGTTTCAGCATTTCTTTACTGCCACATCTGAACCTGCCTGAACTTCCTTGCTCTCTTACGCCACCTCTACAGATTCCTCTTCCAGGTAAGGTATGCCATCAGAGGAGGAGGAGGAGGAGATATTAGTGGCTATGGTGGGTAGGAGAAATCACAACCTGCTCCCCCCCTCGATCAGGGGAGGCCCTGGCACCAGCAGTACAAAAGGCCCTAGTGGTGGCAACAGCACAGGAGGGAAGAGGGGAGACTCTGGATCCCAAACAGCTGTGGCCCAGGACAGCGAGGGACAGGGCCCAGCCTCACCATCCCCATGGTGTTCTACAACCACCAACAGAGCCAGGACTATCAGGTGTGGGGCTTCAGTCAGTCACACAATGCAGGAGCCACATCTTGTGCCAGTCGCCTGTCTCCCTGATCCTGGACAAGCAAGACTGCATTGTCCAGCTAGAGGGGAAGAAGAGCATGGTAGGATCCTGATCTCTGGCACTAATGGGATCACCACCTCTCTCTCTCTCTTTTTGTTTTGTTTTGTTTTGTTTTTTGAAATAGTTTTTATTCAGTATATCATTCTTTCCGTTCTCACTTCACTTTCTTGCAAAATAACACAAAATAATACATATAATAAAATCTAACACAAACAATTACGGTATACTTCTTCCACATCATCCTACACATACTCTCACCAAGACCATAACAAAAACAACATAAAAACTCATCACCTTCCATTTCATCATACCTCGACTTCCTGCCTTCCCAATTCTCTAGGTTCTATTAGTCTTTTATTATTTGGCCCTCAAATTAATTGTATCTGTCTCTGTTTAACTAACATTCATTTTCTAACATATCTCCATCTAAGTAACTATATATATATATATATATATATATATACCCTCTTGACTTTCCTTTAAATCAATTATATCTCTCCAACCCTTTAGATCTTTCCATGTTCGTTTGTAGTCCAATATTATTTATAACCTTTCCATTTCATAAAAATCTTTCATTTCCCTTATCCATTCATCTATTGAGGAAATATTCTTTTCTTTCCATTTCTGGGCGAAAATTAATCTTGCCACTGTTATCGTGTATAATAGGATTCTTCCGTGTTCCTCTTGTACTGTTGGTTGCAGCATGTGGAACATGTTTAATAAGTACAATTCCGGCTTAAGTGGGATGTTAATATTGAATATCTTATTTAGTAGATTCCCTATTTTCTTCCAAATTTTTTTAGTTTTCTCGCAGTTCCACCATATATGTATAAAAGTTCCCTTAGCTTTTTCACACTTCCAACATCTATTAGATGTGTTTTTATATATCTTCGCTATTCTTTCTGGGGTAAGATACCACATGTTTACCATTTTGTAAAAGTTTTTTTTTGTTTTGTTTTGTTTTGTTTTTTTGTTCCCTCCAGTAGTGAATTCCTGTAGTGAATCAGCTTCAGGGGGAGCTTTGGCTCCTGAAGTAGTTGACATACTGGCAGGGTGCCCAACTAGCAGAGAAGTGCCAGTTATGGCACAGGAGATACCAACAATGCTGCCTCTATCCCTCCCCTTCCTCTCACCCTCCCTCTCCCATGTCCTACTCTTGTTTCTAGCCTGCCGCTTCCTTCCCCTCCCTTATGAATAACTTTAGGGGTTTTTTTCTGAGTGACCACCTGTCACGCACCTGTTATTTCTTCCTCTTTTGTGTGGTACAAAAGGTAGGCTGTGGCATCCATGGCAGCTGCTGGATGTCTGGATCTCCTAGTTTGTAGCTGGTGTCCTGATTAGGGTGCCCCATATGCATTGGGTGGTCCCAAATTGGGACACTATCTAGGGATGCATCAACACTATCTGATGCTGGAGTAAGAGAACACTCTTGCTGGTGTCCTGTAACACATATTTGTGATTCACTAATGAGGTTTCCAAGCATCTCTTCTACATAGCTAAGTATATGTATAGTTACGTAACATGGACTACGATAGAGATTTTTGGTCATTATTGTTTAAGTCTCTTTAAAAAACCTTTTTGGGAAAAGAAGGTTTTAACTGAATCTTGTTTTAAATCATTATAAGCCCCTTTGGGTCCTATCATGGGGGAAAGGTGGGGTATAAATACAATCAATCAATGTTGAGAAACCTAAATAAAATATTCCTCTCTTATAGAAACTTCCTCTTGCAGGAGTTGACTTCCTTTCTCTTCATTTTGGATTCTAAAGTGGTGATTACAGGGAAGACAAGGGGTATTCAAACCTTTTCTTGTTGGGGTGCCTAGGGAGTAGTAGTAGTAGTAGTAGTAGTAGTGGAATCTTTGCTAGCATGTACCTGTTATCATGAGTTCATTTCCTGCCTCTATGGAGGGGGGATCATATAGATGTAATAAACAACAAAATCCCTGATAGGTTGGGCATCACAGCATTTGTAAGAATGTTGGAGGGGAAGGGTTATCTGTGACTATTTAAAAATTTTCTAAAATCTATGTCCCCCACAGCCCAGACTGGGCTGACCACACATTGAATGTAGTAGTCCTTATGTCATGGCAGATCATCCTGCAGTTGTGTGGTCACACTGTAGATTGGATACATATGACTGTGAAAGTAAATATTATTTCCTGGGTGTTAGCCTGCAATATTTGTTCACAAAACTATAGATGGCTGACATTCTGCATCCTTGAACCAGTGCTGCAATTATGAGACATTTCAATGCACAGCTTTAAAAGAGAGAGGAAGAAGGAAGGGCTTTGTTTAGGACTGGAGATAAAAACAGCACCTTCAAATGTCCTCTTACATTAAATGGATGTTTTGACATACTGACACACCTCATCAAGAAAATGCCCCCCCCCCAAAAAAAAAGGTTTTGAGCAATAAACAGTGGCTTTTGTGGAAAATATAACATTCTGTGCACAAATGAATTTTTCACAACTATGGTCCTGGAAAAAAATGC
Source organism: Gambelia wislizenii (assembly GCA_030847615.1). Lineage (NCBI taxonomy): Eukaryota > Metazoa > Chordata > Lepidosauria > Squamata > Crotaphytidae > Gambelia > Gambelia wislizenii. The sequence goes on along the minus strand of JAUMIR010000003.1, from coordinate 204,315,653 downwards.
CAAATATGTAGGAAGGACACAGGAAGTAGACAGCTGGAGGAATGTCACACACAGAACAAGAAAATCCAGGGATTCTTCCAGCAGCTTGCAGCTACAGAATCGATTTGAAGCCCTTTCCCTTATCAAGGACAACGAGGAAGAACAGCATGGACAGACTTCAGGGGTAGAGCAGGGGACCTTGAGAGGACCACCGCAAGGAACAGCAGCTGCGAAGCCTCAGCGGAGGCGTGTGGTGGTGGTGGGGGACTCCTTGCTGAGGGGTACAGAAGCAGTGGTATGTGGGCCTGACAAGATGACTTGGGAGGTGTGTTGTCTCCCTGGGGCAAAGATCTGTGATGTGACCGAGAGGCTGACAAGACTCATCAAGCCTACGGATCATTACCCCTTCCTTTTGGTCCATGTGGGAACCAATGATACTGCAAGGCACAGCTTTCCCAAGATCAGAAGAGATTATGAGGCCCTGGGGAGGAAGCTGAAAGAAATGAACGCACAGGTGGTCATCTCGTCTCTTCTGCCAGTTGAAGGGCATGGTCCAAGAAGGGAGAGGAAAATAGCCGACGTAAACAACTGGCTCCGTAGATGGTGTCGCCGAGAACAAATTGGATTCTTGGATCATGGACTGCGCTTCCATGCAGGGGGACTTCTGGCAAGAGATGGGGTGCATCTTACAACAGTTGGAAGAAACATTTTTGCCAACAGTCTCAAGAATTTGATCAGGAGGGCTTTAAACTGAGTCAAATGGGGGAGGGAGACAGTATTCTGGAATGCAAAAGGGCTGGAGAAAATAGTCAAACTGTCATAGAGGGAACAAGGCAAACAGCGCAAGGACCCAACATTGGGAGGCAAAAAAACTTGCACAGGGAGCAAGTAAAGGGAACACATGGTCTCAGATGTCTCTACACTAATGCACAGAGCATGGGAAATAAGCAAGATGAACTTGAACTCCTTGCACTACAAAACAAATATGATATAATAGGCGTTACTGAAACCTGGTGGGACGAGTCTCATGATTGGAATGTAGGAATAGAGGGGTATAACCTTTATAGGAGAAACAGGCCAAACAGGAAAGGAGGAGGAATAGCATTATATGTCAGGGATATTTACACCAGTGAAGTGATCCATGACATCAATACTGGAAGCCAGGTGGAGAGCATCTGGATAAAAATTAAAGGGGAGGGAAACAACAGGGATGTTATTGTGGGACTCTACTACAGACCCCCAAATCAGACGGAGGAATTGGATGTTGCCTTTCTAGAACAGATGAACATACATGCAGAAAGGAGAGATGTAGTAGTGATGGGTGACTTCAACTATCCTGATATTTGCTGGCAATCTAACTCAGCCAAAACTACAAGGTCTAGCAAATTCCTTACATGCCTGGAAGACAATTTCATGGTCCAAAAGGTGGAAGAGGCAACAAGGGGGTCAGCTATTTTAGATCTGATCCTAACCAACAGAGACGACCTTGTTAATGGGGTGCAAGTGGTGGGATCCTTAGGTGAGAGTGATCATGTTCTCCTGGAGTTTGTTATACAATGGAAAGGAGAAGCCAGGCATAGTCAGACACGCATTCTTGACTTTAGGAGAGCTGATTTCAATAAACTCAGGGAAATACTGGGGATGATCCCATGGTCAAGAATACTAAAAGAGAAGGGACCTCAAGACGGATGGGACTTTCTCAAAAGGGAGATACTGAAGGCACAATTTCAAACAGTACCATTGAGGAAGAAAAATGGGAGGTGTCTCAAGAAACCAGGATGGATGACTAAAGAACTTTCAATGGAGCTAAGTTTTAAACGGAACATGTATAGGAAATGGAAAAGGGGGGAAATCACCAAAGAAGAATTCAAACAGATAGCGAACACGTGTAGGAGTAAAGTCAGAAAAGCTAAAGTGCAGAATGAGCTCAGGCTTGCTAGGGAGGTTAAGAACAATAAAAAGGGTTTTTTTGGGTATGTCCGCAGCAAAAGGAGGAAGAAGGAAATGATAGGGCCACTATGTGGAGAAGATGGCAAAATGCTAACAGGGGACAGAGAAAAGGCAGAATTACTCAACACCTTCTTTGCCTCAGTGTTTTCAGAAAAGGAAAAGGAGGACCAACCTGAGGAAAATGGAACAGAGGACACAATAGGGGAAATCCAGCTGAAAATAAGTAAAGAGGTAGTACAGGAATACCTTCTTAATCTAAATGAATTTAAATCTCCAGGACCAGATGAACTACATCCAAGAGTATTAAAAGAGCTGGCAAATATAATCTCAGAGCCATTGGCAATAATCTTTGAGAACTCCTGGAGAACAGGAGAAGTCCCAGCAGACTGGAGGAGGGCAAACGTTGTTCCCATCTTCAAAAAGGGGAAAAAAGAGGATCCCAACAACTATCGTCCAGTTAGTCTGACATCAATACCAGGGAAGATTCTAGAACAGATCATTAAACAGAGAGTCTGTGAACATTTAGAAGGCAATGCCATAATCACAAAAAGTCAGCATGGGTTTCAGAGAAACAAGTCATGCCAGACTAATCTGATCTCTTTTTTTGATAGTTACCAGCTTGGTAGATGAAGGGAATGCTGTGGACATTGCATACCTTGATTTCAGTAAGGCCTTTGACAAGGTTCCCCATGACATTCTTGCAAACAAGCTTATAGAATGTGGGCTAGACAAGTTAACTGTTCAATGGATTTGTAATTGGTTGGCCGGCCGAACCCAAAGGGTGCTCAGCAGTGGCTCCTCTTCGTCTTGGAAAGATGTGACCAGTGGGGTGCCACAGGGTTCTGTCCTGGGCCCAGTGCTATTCAACATCTTTATCAATGACTTAGATGAGGGAATTAGGGGCATACTTATCAAATTTGCAGATGACACCAAATTGGGAGGAGTAGCTAATACCCTAGAGGACAGGATCAAAATTCAGAATGACCTGGATAGACTGGAGAGCTGGGCCAAAGCTAACAAAATGAAATTCAATACGGAGAAATGTAAAGTACTGCATTTAGGGCGGAAAAATGAAATGCATAAATATAGGATGGGAGAGACCTGGCTGAATGAGACTATGTGCGAAAGGGATCTAGGAGTCCTAGTAGACCACAAGTTGAACATGAGCCAACAGTGTGATGCGGCAGCTAAAAAGGCCAATGCAATTTTGGGCTGTATCAATAGAAGTATAGTGTCTAGATCAAGGGAAGTAATAGTGCCACTCTATTCTGCCTTGGTCAGACCTCACTTAGAATACTGTGTCCAGTTCTGGGCACCACAATTCAGAAAGGATATTGACAAATTGGAGCGTGTCCAGAGAAGGGCAACTAAAATGGTGAAAGGTCTGGAAACAATGCCTTATGAGGAGAGACTTAGGGAGCTGGGTATGTTTAGCCTGGAAAAAAGACGGTTTAGAGGCGATATGATAGCCCTGTTTAAGTATTTGAAGGGATGTCACACTGAGGATGGAGCAGGCTTGTTTTCTGCTGCTCCAGAGACTGGAACACGGAGCAATGGGTGCAAGCTCCAGGAACAGAGATTCCACCTCAACATGAGGAGGAACTTTTTGACAGTAAGAGCTGTTCGGCAGTGGAACACACTCCCTCGGAGCGTGGTGGGGTCTCCTTCCTTGGAGGTCTTTAAACAGAGGCTGGATGGCCATCTGTCGGGGATGCTTTGATTGTGATTTCCTGCCTGGCAGGGGGTTGGACTGGATGGCCCTCATGGTCTCTTCCAACTCTGCAATTCTATGATTCTATGATTCTATGTCCAAAAACTCTAATAACCATACTCATTTGAAATTAGTTTTTCTTGTTAGTCAAATAAGCAAAGAATTAAATTCCTTTTAAGGACAACACTTGTATTATTTTCCTGTCATTTAAAACTCTTCAAACACAATGCATCCAAACTCTATTTCTAAGTAAAAATATACATCTATCCACTGCAAAAGTTTCTTTATGAGTCTTGTCATTTTTTAAAAAAAACTGAAAATTTTACATGTACTTGTTCAGAGTGATAGCAGGGTTACGGGAGACTGGTGAATTGATACATTAAACCATACCCCATCTGTCCTTACAAGAAGTGATAAAAGCAGAAAAATAATGCTTCCCACTAAAAACTAGAGAAGATGCTACAAACATGAAAAATTAAACGGGATGTATATCAAAGACAGAGTGAGGATGCCCCTAGGCAGACTTTTTCATTTAGTGAAGAGGAAATCATGAAAGTATGGGTAGGTCTGTCAAAGAGAGGTGTTTTGTTATTTTAAAGAAATAGAGATGTCACAAGGGGCCAACTAAGGACATGTTCTTTCTAACCCTTGGGGTGTGTTTGCACTTTGAAAGCAACAACAAAAAATAAATAAAATAAAAATTAAGAAAGACTTGATTCAGTGCTTCAGACTCAAGTGGAGGGTTTTGTATCCTAGGATTCTATCCTTGGGGTTGGATATTAAGAAAGGCGTATCTTCTCCAGATGGGGCTGAAATTATCAAAAGAACTAAGCTTTCATTTATCTAATATGCTGAGTACTCTAGGCAGAGGAGGTACATTGAGAGCTGCTTTTATGAAACATTTTTTAATAACTAACACTTCAGTACTTGAATTGCTGCTTAATAGCTCAAAATAGTCTGGTTTCCACAGTGATTCTGAATATGATAATATGACCTCACATTTGTTTGTGTTATTCCTACTCCTTATAATAAGGAGTAATCAGTTTTTTAAAAAAAATATTTCAGGTCTTCAAGGGGCAGCATAAAATATTGGGCACAAGTGCTGAACAAAACCTGTTTCAACCACACATGTATTTAAACTGGGAATGCACCAAGATTCTCTGCTTCTAAAATTTCTGCCCAGTTTAGGTGGGATAGAAATACCCCCCCCCACACACACACACTTTGTTTGAATAATAAACTTCTTAAGAATGGTTTGGTAACATTGTGTTACTGCTAAATTGGCACCATTTCTGTTATTGGCCTATTTCTTCTGTTGAGGTTATTCACATGAGTGATCTCAGCCAATTAGGGGAAAATGTAATAAAGAGATTATTTTACAGTTGTCCCTTCACATTCACTTGGGTTTGGTTCCAGGACCCCCCGTGAATACCCAAATCCATGAATACTCAAGTCCCATTATATGCAATGGCATAGCAAAATGGTGTCCCTTATATAAGATGGCAAAGTCAAGGTTTGCTTTCTGGATAATTATTTTTTAAAGAATATTTTCAAGGTGTGAATACTTAAAACCATGAATGCCCAATCCATGAATGTGGAGGGACAACTGTATATTCATTTGAAGCCATTATACACCCATGTATGGCGCAGAGTAGCTGGTGTGTTTCCTCCGTAGATGAAAAACCCAGTACTGTGAAGTCATAAGATACTGCCAGTCCCCTGAGACAAGCAGTGCCTTAAGCATTTCACGATAATATAAGCTGGGCCCATCTGTAGTAGATGCCCTGAAGGCCCAATGGGTGCACTCCTCACTTTGAAGAATCAGAGAAACAGGTCAGTGTAATTCCCAACCCCAAAATATGTTCCTGTAGGTATAAGAAAAAGTAGCTACTTGCTGATGGAGCAGAGTCCAGAATCCTTTTGGGTAGTTATGAATGTGTAACTGTCATAATTTCAGAGCTACACAGTGAATTCTTCCCTCATCCCCACTTACCATGAAACAGATGCCGCAATTGACAGGAGTCCATTCCCCTTTTGTTTGGGAAGTAGCTGACTGACATTTCCACCCCATCCAGTGAGTGATCTCCATTGTGACAGACAGAAACGAAGTTTTGTCACAATCCCCCCTTGTGCTGGAGAACTCTCATGTAAGTGTGGTGGGTGGGAATATCAGTCAGCTGCCTCATAAGTGACAAGGGAGTGGACCCCTGTCGATCACAGCAGCTGCTTCCTGGTAAGGGTGGATTGGGGGACTTTCATGATCCCTTCATGGGCTATGTAGGGATCATGAATACCAAATTGGTATGAGTGCATAACAGGTTACACAGTTGTAACTTCTCAAAAGGATTCTGGGTAGTGCTTCCAGGTACTGAAGAACAAGTCTTCATGGGAGTAAAGAACCATTGGGGTGTATGCATACAGACGTTTTTAAGACACAGGGAGTCTTGAGACACAATGCTCACTTTAGGGCCCTTCCCTGGGACTAGTGTGGTATAATAGTCAGAGTGTTGAACCAAGACTCTAGAAATACAGAATCTGGGCCCTGCTCACTAGGTGACTTTGAGTTAGTCACTGATTCTTGATCTAATCTTCCTCATAGGGTTGTTGTGAAGGTAAAAATGGAGAAGAAGAGGGAAAGTCTTGTGTAAACTTCCTTGGCCTTTTTGGAAGGAAAGGGGAAGAATATAAATATAACAGCAGCAGCAAAAACGACAGCAACAAATGTCTGCTTGGGCTGGATTGTTATATTTACTGCTGCCTCTGGCTGTAACCATCTTGCTTGTGTTGTCATATGAAAGGGGTACTTTTACAAGTATAAACGGTGTTTCCCCACCCATTCGGTTTATAAACTGTTATTCTGAAAGAAATTAATTGCCAACAATGCAGCAACATTGGTGTTGGTGGAGCCCCTCCATGTGTGAGGCCTTTGTCATGCAGTATTCAAATTTCCTGAACTCTCTCCTTAAAATGTCCTACTTTATGGATTCTGAAGGGTGGCCTAATAGGTTTCATCTAAATGTGGCAGGGGTCTAGGTAGGTTTCTCAGAGTGAAAACTGGTGAAGGCTCCTATAACTTTAATGGTTAATAATAATAATAAAAAAAATTATTTTTATCCTGCCCCTCTGTTAAAAACAATCAGGGCGGCTTACAAAAATTAAAATATCAATACAAATTAAAATCCCCAAACACCACCCACCCCCGGCCCTCCCTCATAAAAAGACATTAAACCAAATACATTAAAACAACTGATATAAAATCACATTAAAATAATAAATAATAAACAGCAAACAGACTAAAAAGGGCCAGGAGCCCCTGAAGCCGGGAACTAATTAGGAAAGGTCTGCCGAAAGAGATCTGGTTGTGTAGAAAAGGAAATTTCAACAGGTGGTGCTTGTTACCTGGGGCTCAACTAGATGGGAATATTAATTCTGGAAAATAGCACCTTAGCTCACTATCTCATTACTGTTCATTTGTCCCCATGAATCATTCACAAGATCGCTGGCATGGAAAGCTATCCAAGTTTGCCGTTCACACGGAGGACGCCCACAAGAAAAGATGGTGGCCGCAAGAGAATATTTTCTCCCCAAAAGCTCTCTCCATTTCCCCCTTTTTCTTTTTATCATTAAATGACACATGTGGAAGAGCAATCTTCTGCTTACAAACTTTTTTTTCTCTGCTGCTTGAAAATAGTGCTCGGTCGTGTGCTCGACCGTGTCCCTGAAAAGAACAATGGCAGCTCCGGCCGCTTTGTTGCTAGCAAGCCCACTCCTGCACACATCCCACCAATCACATTTTGACTTCTTGGATGTGCTCCAATTCAAATTGGTTGTTCAGATGGCCTGTTATGTGCATTTTCATATAATTTTAAAATAAGATTGAGAAAGCGAAAACTGTTATTGCTAACTACTTGGAGTTTTCAGCTCCCCTCCTTCCCAATATGGTGAATCCTCGGAGGAGCTCATCTGGACAAAAGGTATTCTACCCACATTCTTTGAGGATTTTTCTTTCATTGTCTAAACAACCCCCTGGTTTTAAGGTGTTCAGGGCTGCATCTGCACTGCAGAAATAATCCAGTTTGACACTGCTTTAACTGTAGTGGCTCAATGCTGTGGAATCCTGGGATCTGTAGTTTTTTTGCGATATTTAGCCTTCTCTGTCAGAGAGCTCTGGTGCCACAGTAAACTAAAAATTCCAGGATTCTGTAGCATTGAGCCACAGCAGTTAAAGTGGTGTCAAACTGGATTATTTCTGCAGTGCTGGTGCAAACCAGGTCATGTATACTCCTTGCAGACCCAGCCTGGATACTTCCCCTCCTCCCATATGAACAAATACACAGACATGGAGTATCTTCACAAAATATATTGAGTACATGATAGAGAAACATATGAAAGATACTTGGATATACTGGTAAAATGTTGGATATATATTGGCAATAAAAGGCCACAACTTTGGTAATAGCTGTAAATGGTTGGCACAAATCACATGAGTCCGGATCCCTTCATTGACCAACCTGCTATTGGTCAATGGACTGCTGTTGGTCACCACTGACACCTCCTCGTGTGGAGGGGAGGAATCCTGGCCAAGCTCCACCTGCCTTACAACTCTCCCCTCCCCTGTGAAACAAAGTTATAAAGGAGGGAACTTGAACTTGACAGAGGCCCCTCCCCTGGCTGTTTACTCCGGATCAGGACCCATGCTAGCTACAACAAAAGGTGGTCCCTGCCTTCTGCCAACCCATTGACAGCCATCACCAACAGGCTGGACCCTCCAGACCATCAGGCAGTCTGCAGTGGAATGGCCAATTCAGGCCGAATGTACCCTGCAAAGGCCCTAGAGCGCCACTGGCTGAGATGCTTGATAGTCTCCTTAGACAAACCCCCTTGCGCTACTGTGGTTGCCACCCCTATCCAGAAGGAGTGGCTCCCAAAGTCCTCTACGGGTAAGACCAGCTGCCTCAATGCCAATGCCTCAATGCCACGGGCGAGCTGGGCAGGCTGTAAAAAGTCTGTCAGTAGGTGGAGCAGCAGATCCCTTTGCTTTGTGAAACCTGTGTTCTTGCAATTGTGTCCTAGCCAGACAAACCCTAGATTCTTAGGATATTGGCTGTGCCTGAGGACCTTGATATTGGACCATGTTTATTTTTTGAGCTGCCTTATCATGCTTTACACCAGCTCCTCTTTAAATTCTAAATTGTCCTGTTATCTGACTGAGGCTGTATATCTGTAGGGCTTAGCCAGTCATTCATCCTGAGCCAAGCTTCCTCCCTTGCCTCTTGCTCAGGGACTAAACCAAGAGAAGGTGAAGGCAGGATTTTGATTTGGCTATATGATAACCCCAGGAAGGGCAATATATAGCAAGGACAATGCTTCCAGATCTACCATATTGGCAGACAATGCTTCCAGATCTACCATATTCAAATATAATAATTAATCCCACTAAAATGATGATGATGATCATGATGATGATCATGTTTTATAGCCTGTCTTCTCCTTTATAGCCTGTCTTCTCTCAAAAAATTGGGACTCAAGGGTCATAAAACAAATACAGATAAGAGTCCATACAAAGACAGAAGTAAACATATACAAAACACATGCTGGAATTCTAGATCAGCTACTTAGTTACATCTGTTTAACTAAGGTCCTTTCCAAATGGTGAAAATATTCCTAATGGAATTCAAATGGAAGGTGATCTGTCTATACAGACATTCACATCAATACATCTCATTCAGAAGGGGGTGAGCCAAATCTACCTTAAACTCCTTCAGGGAAGCCTTTGGAGGCTTTTCTCAAGAGTTTTTTAAAAGCTCTGTAGGTGATGTGAATGTGTGATTGTTTAGCGGACAAGTTTACATAGGGCCCACCAAACACAGTGTGCAAACACGAATCAAGGACCATGAGAGACACTGCAGACTGGGCCAGCCAGAAAAATCAGCAGTAGCAGACAGAACATGTTATAAACCAACCTGGACACAAAATGTTATTTAAAAACACCAAAATTCTGGACCAGGCCAACAATTATCATGTCATAATGCATAGAGAAGCTATTGAAATCCACAAACACCTGGACAACTTCAATAGGAAAGAAGAAACCCTAAAAGTAAACAAAATCTGGCTTCCGCTTTTGAAAAACACTAAAATCAAAACTCAGCACATGCAAATGAACTCCACCCAGGGACAGGGGGATTTCCAGCAGACAATGGACCATTAGTCAAACAGACACTAATCCTCCTTGCATATCTCTACCCAGAAACTAGCTATTCAAATACACAAATTTACATATCCTCCCCAACAGCTCACAGTATATAAACCCCACACACACTCCTACCCAACCGGTCTCTGAAGATGCTAGCCACAGATGCAGACAAAACGCCAGAAGTAAACTCTTGAAGAACACAGCCTTACAGCCTGGAAAAAATCCAAGGAAAACCTATGGATGCCGGTCATGAAAGCCTTCGACTTCACACATCTTGTGTATGTTTCCTTTCCCAATATGCTGATTGGCCACTTACCCAACCAATTCCCTCACTCCCCTTACTCCCTCAGCCAATCACCACCCACATGGAAATTCACTCAATCTGCATCTATACCCCCAGCCTCACAAGGGCCCCTCCCTTCTCTCACTCCCTCAGCCACTCACCACCCACATGTAAAACAATGCAAGATTATTTTCCTAAAATAATAGTGTGACGCTGAACTGTGTGAACCTTTCAAATCTACTGTAATGGTGTATGTTATGCTGGGACAGCTAGTTGTTGTTGTTGTTGGTCTTGTTATTACATTAACCCCCCGCCTCCACTGCTCCAAGCTTCTGGCCTGTGGTGTAAAACTTGTTTTCTCCCATCCACCTTGTTGCAACTTGAACATACATAACAGAACACATGGCTGCAGCAGGAGGCAAAGCAAGAACCAGCACTTGGACCATATAATATTCCTCCTCCACCGATTAGTCAGGCCACATTCCTGTAACTAATGTCTAGCTTGCACCACACAAGGGATGAAGTTATCCTATATTATATTATATTATATTAATAATCTGATGTAGTTATATACCTTACTTATGAGAGTAATTAATTGTTTACAAGTAAATTATTGTTTGTAACTAGTTACAGCTAAGCCCTTAGTATGAACATACATGCACACAAACTGATTTGTCATGACACTTTAAAAAACATGACAGCCTATCTGAAACATTAGGAGAAACGCAAGATCAATGGCAGAATGAGTATTTAACAAATAATATACATAATATGTGAAAATGTTTTTTTGTTTGTTTTTCTTTTAGTGGGAGATTGTTACTGAAGTGACATTAAAACCTTTCTGAATTTAGCAAAAGCAATGAGGAACTTTCCTGCCTATTACCACATTTCTGGTTGCCCATATTTGCTCTTATGCAAAATTATTTATGCATTCTTATGAGTAAGGAGCAGATATTTGTTTTTCTCTGGAAGGCAGTTTACTTTTCTATATGCACAAGTTAAATAATCATAGTAATACTTCACAGGCATGAAGCAGAGTTTAATTAATTATTGTTTGTAGATGTGAAAGTGCTTATAATTAGCAATTATTCTTTCATGTGCTCCAATGAAACAGGCAAATTTCAGCAATTAAAGATCAAAATGGCTCCCTGCTTTCCACAATTTATGAGTTTTAATTAATTAGGAGAATACACTTTATACAGAAGGTCAGATCCAGAGGAAGGCAACAGAATCTTCTGTGCATAGTAATGCTACTTGTGTTGGAAAGAGGCTGATCATTCAGCCCAGGGCCATAAGCCCTGTTGGCCTCAGGCAAGAGGATGGAGAAAAATAACTAAAAGCAAAGTCTGAAAACAGAGTTCAGAATCAGCCTAAAACACTCTGTTCCAGTTTAGACAAAGAGCTTCAGCCAGGAAGGCAAGAGAAGGAAGATGAGAATATTTAATCTCATTTAAAGACCTCACTTTAATTTAAAATATGACAGAAACACTGAGTGAGCATGGAGTGTCAGATTTACCTCAGGGGGAACTAAATTCAAATTCCCTCTTAGCCCTGCAGCTTATTGGGTTACCTTTGGCTAGTCATTTTCTCTGAAAATAACTCCCCCCCACACATGAAATAGTGAGGATGCAACAGGGAAAAGCATAGAACTCTAATCCTATTAAATATTCCTACAGAGTGCAGCCTACCACTCTATCTAAGATGACTTCCACACGATATCAGGATTTGCAATGGTATAATCTGGTTGGGATCCTATGGTCACCCACCAATGAAGTAAAATATATATGTAGTAATAGCATTAGGAAGATGGTGAGCTAATGCAGCTAGAACCATGACCACTCTCCCAGAGATTCAGGCAACTATGTTGACACTCTCCAGTCATGATGACAGTTACTGTTAATGTCCTCTACATTAACCATGCATGAAAGGCACAATCTAACACATGGTGTTGACTGCAATACCAAGATAATTTTACACAACCTATTGCATACCCCTCCACATACCATTTCCAGTCAAGATCCTGGGAAGAGCCCAAGGTGATAACTCAAGCTAGAAGTCAAACGTCTTGCAGATATAATTAAGAAATGGCAGGCTTCTCAAAACAAAGGTTTAAATTCCATCATGGAACCAGTGCTTCCAGGCAGCCAGTGTTCATGTGCTAGATGTTATGGGAACATTTCTTTTAGAGGATCAAGGACAAATAAGTGCTTTAAAAACAATAGCAAGAGCTAGCATAGTATAGTGGCTTGAATGCTGGAATAGGATCCTAGAAGATCAGGGTTAGAATTCCCATTGAGACATAGAAACCCAGTGGGTGACTTTGGATAAGTCACTCTCTTTTAACTTTAGAGGAAGACAATGACAAATATGCTCTAAATAAATCTTGCCTAGAAAACTCTATGATATGGTCTCCATAAATCAGAGTTGACTTGAAAGCACATAACAACTACAACAGCAAGTAATCCTATGGTTTCACTCATAAGTCAGTGGGAGAAAATGAGACCAGTTGGAAAACAGATGTCTGAATCAAGTTATCCATTAGAGCTAAGGGTGATACTGATTTTTAGGATATCTTACCAGAAAGTATGGATGTTAGATGGAAAAAAATGAGGTGCAGTAGGCCTAGAATGCAAAAGAACTACACCCTGGCTACATAGCTACAGGAATTAACAGAAGAAGCAACTCAGAAGCCTCCCCTATGACTTATTATCTCCCCCACCCCTTTCTATCTCAGACATGGGACTGAGGCACTCAGTCCTGTCAGTGTGCTATGCTAATATTTGTACTTTTTTCAGAGTTGCATAGTGGTGGTAAAAGAAGGAAGACATCATCTACTAGCTCTAAGAAACTTGTTTCTCTGATTTTCAGTATCTACATGGCTGCTGAGTCCACAACCTTTTCCTCCTATCACTTCTGCTTATTCCAGAATAATAATGCCAGTATGGAGCACCAACAGGATTCTGGGCAGAGTCTAAGGGCTGGTCTTGATGAGGGAATAAAATGTGGATTGGTACAAACCTATGCCAATTCGCAGCACCTTTCATAGGTCTCCACAATTTTTTTGCAAGATTGCTGGTGTGTGAAGCTCTCTGTGTTTGCTGTTCACAAAGAGGCATGGCCAGCAAATCAAGATGTGGGCATGAGTGAACTACTCTGAGTTCTATACTCCCCAAATTGCCCCTGCCAAACAGTATATTTAAAAAAAAAAACTAAATCCAAGGTGCAGAAATCTGCTGAAATAACAAAAAGGAGGAGGAAGAGGAGGAGGGGGGCAGAGGCTGTTATGTCATCTCAGTGCATGATCACTATGGCGACAATACAACATGGCAGTTCCGGGCACTGCCTTCTTAACAGGCTCCACACACACCCCACGCACATCCAGCCAATCAGCTATTCTCTTCAACAATGTGCTGCAACATGATTTGGTTGTCCTAATAAGTGGGAGTATGTGTTTCCCCTGCAGTTTTTAAAAAACTCAGGAAAAGCCCTAAAGTCTTTCCCTCTCTAGTTTCCCCAAAGACTTTTCCTCCCTCCAAAAATGATGGAATGCTATGGGATCACATTTGAACACATGGAATTCTCTGCAGGTTCCATGAGGATTTATTTCACAGTCTGAACTACTCCTAAGTAATGACAGAAACTGTTTTGGAGCCCTTTGTACATATCAGTTGAGCAAAGAGACAGAAAGACTTGTGCCTATTTGGCTACATTTGGCATGTGACACCCAGTCAGAATGCAAATTCCATCTAACTATGTCAAAAAAAACAAAAAAAAAAGGGGGGGGAGAAGAAATAATATAGCAATTTCCCTGGAAGTTTAAAAGGGGTTCAGGTTTTCTCAAACAAGGCATACCTCATGGGTCTGAGGTAAAATGGTTTCTGTCCAAAGTATTCTGAGTCAAATTGGCCTGCTTCCTAAATGGTCAAATTGGGGTTCAAGCTGAATACAAATATATATCCAATACAAACATATGCATGCACACACACCTTTTAATCAGCTAAACTAGTCTGTACATGGTGTAATGAGTGGTAGCCAACCCTCCCAGCCTGGCTTAGTCATGTTTTTGTGAAACAAACTGCTAACTGATGGACAAATGTCCAGTGGCTATTTTCTCAATAGCCAGGAAATGGTTGTATCATCCCTCAGTGTTGCAAATGGGGTATGCAAAAGAATGGCATAATCTCACTCTTCCTAGATCAGTATATACTGGAAAAATAATGGAAGCAATTTTTGGGACAGTGGGAATGGAGAAAATTACAGTTTGAGAATGGGAGACAGAGCAAGAGAAACTATGCAAACTAAACTGTGAGCTGATAACAACAGATTGTGATGAGGTGTCTCTGGTTAGATGTAGTGCAATGGATTTTCAGCTTGTATGAGTTCTCACTGTCTTCTTTATCTTTAGTTATGCTAAACTTGTATATTTATAACCAGGCATATTGCAAGAAAACATTGCATGCTTCCAGTAATTTCTCCTTCCAAAGGAAAACAAATTAAGGTTAAGCAAAGTTTGGTCCCCCAAACTGTGCATACAGTAATCCAAATGCTCTTTAAGGGCTTGTCTAGACGGGCCAAATAAAATGGCTTCCCCTCATTCCTGTGCCCTACATTCTGGAAGATGCAGGGGTTTTGCCCCAATCCTAGTTCAAACTGCCCACATGATGTCTAGTTCTGATGAGACTGTGAGGCAAATACCCCTTAAAATGGCATGGAAACATATTTTAAAAACGCACTGGTTGCTCCAGTTCTTCTTGAGAAAAACAAGATAGCACAAACCTCACGTTTATCACATTAGTGATCACTTGCTAAAGCAAAAATCTAACATGGTGGCAGTGGGCACTTGTTCTGTAACCCAGCCCAGCCCCCTGTGCTTGTCCAGCCAATCAGGTTTGCATTGTGTCCTTCATGGGGAAGCGATTCATGTCGAATTGCTTATCTTAACAAGTGAAAATGCACATATCACTGGAGTTTTTTATAAAAAGTTGGGAAAAGCCACAAAGGCTTTTCTCACATAGTTTTTCCTCATTTGGCCCCTCTCCTTTATAATACAATGAGACAATGTGGAATCCCATTAAGCCAGTTCATTTTCTGAGCAAATTCTGTGAGGGGTATTTTCACCTTGTGGACAACCCCATTGAACTGTGGATAATGTGTGTGTGTGTGTGACTACACACATAGCCTACAGTATGTGATGCTTGGTGCAGCCATTTTCCCAGCTGAGTCACATGCATTGCACTGCCCTATGAGGAGCAGCTTAGGAAGCTGGGCATGTTTAATCTAGAGAAGGTTGAGAGGTGACATGATAGCCATGTTTAAATATTTGAAGGGATGTCATACTGAGGATGGGGCAAGCTTGTTTTCTGCTGGTCCAGAGACAAGGACATGGAGCAATGGGTTCAAACTATAGGAAAAGGTATTCCACTTAAACATTAGGAAGAACATCCTGACAGTAAGAGCTGTTCGGAAGTGGAATACACTGCCTTGAAGTCTCCTTCTTTGGAGGTTTTTAAACAGAGGCTGGATGGCTATCTGTCAGGAATGATTTGATTGTGTATTCCTGCATGGCAGGGGGTTGGACTGGATGGCCCTTGAGGTCTCTTCCAGCTCTATGATTCTATGATATGCTGAGGTCGCTGCAAGGCACCAAGCCATGTGGCCACAGCTGGTTGTTCATTCTTGGCCTTAGAAGCTGTGGTGGGTGCAGGGAAGAGAAGTGAGCACACTCAACTGTTGCTCCAATGGAGAGACAGGTAAGGGAGTGGGAGGGAAACACTGTGGGCCTGGGGCTAGAATAGTCCAGGCAGAATGTGGATTATTCTGGCCAGTGTAGACAAGCCCTAGGTCTCAAGCTCTCTGAGCTCTTGTCATCTCTACATCCATTCTGCACACCAATTCCCAACTGAGTCCTCTAGAGGGTGTGATTGGCCTTTTTGTCAAATTTTCCCTGTAACTCCATTTTAAGTCTTTGGGGTCCCTTTTGCACAACTGGATGTAGCTGCATGATCATTGCTGGTTTGGAAAAAAAAAGAGCCCAATGGGCCTTGAACCGATCAGGAAGGAATGTAGCAACATGTTCATTTTTGCTCCCTAGTAGTGTTGAGCAACAGGGGTAGTCCTCCAGACCTTCGAAGCTTGGCACCCCAAATGAAATGCACCACCATTTAAATATTTCCCCTGAAACCTCTCAATGTTCAGGGAAGTGGGAAGTCCACTAGGAGAGTAATTACTTGCATACAAATCATTTTCTTAGCAACTGATATCCAAAATGAAACAGAACCAATTTATTTATTGAAGGAGTCATTAACAGGATCACTGATTATTGTTATCCTGTAACTGCAGGTGTCATCAATGTGACATCAGTTATTAGATTTATCTAAAATGCACTGCACTGGAGTTCAGACTTGCCTTTTTGCATATGTTACTCTTTTACAGCTGAAACCTACAGTAATATCACAACCATTGCAAGGAAACAAGGCAAGGCTTTGAGTAGTCAAGTGGGTTCCATTTAATTTTCCTTCTGATTTCAACACATGGGCAGCTTCTGTCAGCCACTTCCAAGCTGTTTGATCATGAAGCTGACTAGCTGTGATATCTCCCTCACATACACTTAAATGTCATCAACAATGAGAACCTCCCCCCTTCTCCATTTTCTGGCATTACAAAGCTGCCTATGGCCATCTGCTTGGCCTTCTGGTGTGCAAGTACTTTTCCTCTCGATATATATTCCAAGTTTATCTACTGAGAAGTATTTTCAGTTGATGACTTTATTTTAACCCCATTTAATTCCAAACAGGGGAGTTTTCTAGAAGAAAATGAAGCCTTAATTGAAATGAATATATTGTCTGCTATTTCATTAACAGTCAATGGCTGTCAAATAAAATTTCTCACTGCAAGAGATCTGTGAGAAAAAACACTTCATCAAAGTTTTGTTTTGTTTTGACGAATTTATCTAATATCCAAAGTGAACACAAAAGCTGATGCAATTTAGTCAGATGCCTAGATCCAGCTGTTAGTTCTGAGGAGAGTAGACTGGCTGAATCAGTGTAACTTTCATAAATGTTGAGTTACTAAATTTACATTGATTTAATAGATCAAATGTAGGTGGGACTAACTACTTGATCTAGGCCTTGTTCGCTTGTGATGTGCTGTATGGAAGAAGAAGAAAAGTACATCTGAAAATAATCTTGTTCCATCCTCACTATGATGTCCCTTCAAATATTTAAACATGGCTAACATGTCACCTCTTAACCTTCTCTTCTCCAGGCTAAACATACCCAGCTCCCTAAGCTGCTCCTCAGAGGGCATGGCTTCCAGACCTCCCACCATTTTGGTCACCCTTCTCTGGACATGTTCCAGCTTGTCAATATCCTTCTTGAATTGTGGTACACAGAACTGGACACAGTATTCTAAGTGAGGTCTGACAAAACAGAATAGAGTGGCGCTATTACTTCCCTTGATCTAGACACTATGCTCCTATTGATGCAGCCTACAATCACATTGGTTTTTTTAGCTGCCACATCACACTGCTGGCTTATGTTCAACTTGTGTTCCACTAAGACTCCTAGGTGCCAGTTACATGGCAAAATAAATCCTCAAAGAATGTGACAAAAATCCTGATAGCTCCCATGCATTTCGAAGCCACAGCGCCCTTTTCAGAAGGAGGGGGAGCAAAAAACCCATAAGTCATGCAGTATCAGCTTTCGCTAGTTTTCCTGACCTCTTTTATAAAGTTTGCGAAAATGCACACAATTGGTCATGTGAACTTATTGTTCACAAATGTCTGTGTGAACTTGTAGTGACCTTTTCAAATTAGGGTGAGCAGAGCTGAATCCTGATTGGTTGGAGAGACCATTGTGACTTCTCTGAATTGACAGAGGGGTTGGAGAGAGAAATCCACCGAGCCTGCCATTTGCCCCTTCTTCTGCTTGCAGCCCACTTTGGGAAATCTGCTCTGAGCCCTTCCTGTTTGTTTCAAAGGAAGGCTTTGGGGGCAGGGAAGATGATTGGGAACTTGGGTGGTGTGTGTGTGTGTGCGTGTGCGTGCTGCATCCAACAGACCGCTCTGTCTTTCTTTTGTTTATTTGCACTTTCCTTCACTCTTCTGTCTTTATTTAAGGCTTTGGGGGCAGGGAAGACGATCAGGAACATGAGTGGTGTGTGAGTGTGTGTGTGAGCATACTGCAACCGACAGATCGCTCCATCGTTCTTTTGTTTGTTTGTGCTTTTATTCCCTCTCATTATTTATGGTCTATTTTTGCCTCACCATGACCCCCTCCTTGCTCCCTTCCCGCCTCCTCCCTGGCTTTAATCATCTGGAGGCCATACCCCCCCACCTTTGCCTGTGTAAACTAATGAAAACCAAAACTGGCTGCATCTTCCAAATAAGCAAGAATTTGTGTGAATTATGCACTGCTGATGCAAAAGAACGGTAATCCAGAATTTCACAAACTTTATCCTGTCGTGTAACTGGCACCCTGGTCTTTCAACATTAAGACCCCTAGATCCTTTTTGCATGTCCTGCCATCAAGCCAGGTGTCACCCATCCTATATCACCGATGATGATGGTGGTGGTGGTGGTGAAGGTGATGATGATGGAACATCCACATTCAGTTGCATATGGCTTCTTATTTCTAGTTGTGGAGAACAACACCAAGAGAAACCAATGTCTTCAGGTCCTACATTCCTAGGTCCATAACTGTAACTTGTGGAAAATGACATACTGGACTTCAAAATGCTGATCTTGCAACACTGATCTTGCAACAGTGTTCATATCTTCTGAAGTTCTGATTTTGCAACAATGTTCATATCTTCTGAAGAGGCTGCAGGAGAGTTTAGAAGAGGACTTTGCAAGTTAGCTGAATATTCTGGGAGTTATAGCCCCCCCCCACCCTTCCACCCCCCCAAAGTCTGGGAAAGGCCAAAATGTCAAGAAACATCCCTCCTACATAATATCAGTATCTTGCCCTCAGGAGAATGCTAACTCAGAAGTATGATCTGACACCCAGGGTTAAGATTTCCATAACTAAGAGAGAAAAAGCTAAAAAGAAATAAATTCATCTTTTATATTACATTTTAAATACACTTGAACATTTGCTTCTGTGTATTAAAAAAGTGTTTGTAAGCTTGTCATGTAGGAAAGCATCCATTTTCCCTTTTATCTCTGAAAAGACAGGAAGTAGATGCAGGAACAAATTGGAGTAATCTTGCATTGTTTTCTGGGTCATATATGATATGTGACATTTTCAGCTATATCAAACTCAGTGAATTGCTTTTGAATACAGTGAAGATGCATATGTGGACTGTTTTTGAATACATTAACTATGGAGATGCACACCTCTTGAACAAAATCAGCACCAATGTGCAATTGTACCAATGAGTATTCAGTACCAATTGAATATTTTGACATGGTTTTAGTAAAGAATATAGAATCATGCTTTGAGGCACAAAATCACAATTGCATCCTAGCACAATGAAGCCTTTCTATAGACTTCTGCAATAATATTTACCTCAATATGTACATGTTCTGATAACGATGGACCCTCCTGTAGAACTTCAGAACCACTGAAGAAAAATTATCAACAAAAAAATTTGGTAAATTCAGGTGTCCTCTGAAAACTCAAATTAATGACTTTACAACAACTTTCTAACACATTGTTTTGGAGACGAAATCTTAAGTAGGGAATGATTTTGCACCCAACTCAAAAATGTGCCACTTTGAGTAGGTTAGGAGTAGACAGGAGCCTCCTATACTGCCTGAACTGGCCTTCAATATGCTGAACTATTTTTATGCAGCATAAGCACCTTCTCCTAGCTAATCTCAGAGATCTTGCAGAGCACAGTTGCTCTGCTGGTGGCGATCAGCTAGAACAAGAAACTAAATAGAGATGGGGAAGAGGCAGGGCAAGGAAGAGCCACGTAACCCCAGATCCAATTTTTTTCCAGCCTATGGAGATATGACACAATGTTAGGCCAGGACATTTCCAACATTCTTAGGTTAGGACGTGTTTGGATTCAACATCCTAGTCCTCAGCCATCTTGGTGAGGTTGGATTGCAATGTAAGTGAGGTGGGCCATCACGGTGTAAGTATATCTTTTCTTTGGAGATTATCAAACACAGCAAAAAAAAGTGTCCCAAACTGCATCAGAAGAATGCAATAACAGAAAGGACAATATTATTAGATGCCTGTGTCCTCAGCCTGTGTCCTTGGGACATAGCACTGGCATGGACAAGGCTTCACTTTTTATTGATAGGTCAATATGCCTGCTATGTCCCTGGAACGCTGAAGGATGACATTGTCTAAATAGTGTCGTTGGTTCTCATCATGTTCTTCTGATGCGGTTTTTGCCATGTCTGATTATTTCCTTTATGTATGGTCATTTAGAACATTGTTTTTAGAAATATGAAAAGAGCTTGGAAAAGTTCCTTTTTTAGACTACTACTCTTAGAAACAACAAGTTATTCTAGAAACTATAATCCAAAAAGTAAATTTTCAAAGCTCAGATACTCTGTTGTGGACAGATGACGTTTCACAAATGTTTAGCGAGGTTTAGTTTAGCAGGGTTTAGTTAGAAAGTACAGAATGTTACAGTGGGAGAAGTCTACTTGAGGTAACCTTGCATATGAACAGTCAAGTTTAAATTGGTATTCTTTAGCATTGAACATTTTAAAAAAATCCATTCTTGGTTTAAAAAAAATGGATTCTATCTATATTTGACAAAGCTGATTAAAGTTTAAAGCCACAGGACAATTTTGGAAAAGAATCTAATTTTGACTAATCCATGGAGTCATTGTAGGATCAGTTTGAAAGACAGAATCCATTTTGAACTTGGGATGTTCTCAACTTTCATTGCCAGCAGTAACTGTTAACAAGAATAACCTTGCACAGTATTGCCTGAAGAAAGGACATACTATCCCCGAGGTATCGTTAATAGTATGATTGGGACTCAAATGAACTTTTAAGAGACTCTGTATCCTCTCAATCAAGACACACAGAGAAAAAGAAAGACAGCTCTCTGAAGAAGGGGAAATAATAGCCTAAGAAGAACACAACATGGCAGAGAACAATAATTATAAAGCAATGACAGTATGTGTTCTGTAGCTCTTTCTGAAGCAGAACCTCAGCGGATAGAACTCTCTGAAATTAACACTGCCTCAGAATTAAAGGTCTGAAGCTTAGGACTTGACTTTGATTTCTGAACTTGAAATAGGCCTTGATAATATCTGTTTAGAAGTGAGCCGGGCTCAGTAGTGTTCTCTTTTCATTACTTTGTTTTTGTTCAACAAACTATAGTTCTTCTTACTAAACAAATTTCTGGGCCTATATTCTCAACTCCTTGGTATAAAAGATGCTGCAAACTCTTCTTATCCTCAATGAAAATAACTTCAGTCATTTGGCTAAATCCAGTGTTGGGAATTTTCCTCTCCCCTTAACCATCATCCCACTGTGCTACCAGAAAAGTAGCTCTCTGTGTGTGGGAGCCCTCTAGAGACAGTGTTGGGCTATGTGAGAGGTGGATGGGCTATGGAACAGAGAGGGGATTTTCCCTTGGTGAATCCCATTGTCCCACTAGCAGAACAGCACGTTTAGATACTGGTGGATGGTAGTTACATGAAGAGGTGGGGATGGTTTATACCCCACTTGTGATGCCAAAGACTATATTACTATTTGGGGAATTATTGTTATTAGTTCAAATGGAAGGCTATGAGAGGTGGGTAACCAGGATCTTTTCACTTTTCATCAGTACTAACTGCAGAGGACTCAAGTTAACATGAAATTAAAAAATGGAAATAACTCCAATAACATTCACACACTCAACATTATTACAAGAATCACATGAGGCTATTGGAGAGTTAAGACAGAAAGGTTGAATAGAGGAATAGATTTGGGGAAGAGGGTGATAGTTACCAATCTTGAAGAGCAGCGAAGCACCGAAGTCTGAGGGTGGCACTGGAAGTTCCGATCTGAGCACACGCCAAAAAAGTGAGTCTCATCCACAGTGGCAGACCTTTCTATTGTTAGAGGCTAATATCATACCCTATTTCATATCCTGAAGGGAGTACTGCAGCTTAGAACAAAACTTAGATGGGTTTCCCACTGAATAAACAAAGGAAACTAAAACTTGGCTGATTGTTGTTAATGGCTGGGAGACAAAAATTGATGGGTTTATGACAACCTTGCATTGTAGGACAGGAGGGGGTTCCAGGAGCTATTTCCTGGAAATTTGGGATAGAAAAGCCACCTAATTGTTTAGGTTATGTGACTCACCATTGCGGAGCCCAAGAAGGAATTACCACATGCCTCTTAATGGTTTTGTTTACTAAGGGGCTTCCACTCAACCCTAGCTTGGGTGTGCTTGCTAAAATATTTCTAAGACACCTTCCCATGTCATTGTGACCTCCATCTAACCTAATTTTGGACCACCCAAGTCTACTTGGCCCCTTTGAAGTCTCCAGTATTTCTAAATTTTGAGACATTGTAGGGCGGGTAGGGCATGCTAACATGGCCATTGGTTTTACCTGAGATAAAATTATCCCCTATGTTATTCATTATCTGTAAGTTCAATCCTATATATTTTTACTCAGAAATAAGTCTCTGTGTTTAATGGGCCTTACTTTTAGATAATGTGTGAACAGGATTAGAGCCAAAGTTGTACTTTAATCCTTAATGTAAGTGTAAGCACTTTCCTACCTTATGATCTCCTTCTCATTCATATGAAATACATATGGATATAGTATTTTAGGAACATAACATAAATTAGCTTATACTGGTCCTTACTTCAGTTGTACCTTATTATGGTTCTAGTTGTAAAACTATTTACTGAATGAACTTTAAAGCATTTAGCAGAGGATCTGACTCATACATATAAGGCTGAGGAATATCAGTCCCCATCCTGATATACCCAGTCATAAGATTTTTTTTTTTTACAATCCCCCAAAATTTGTTATTCTACTTTTTCACAGGATGCAAATGTCACATTATAAGCTTAGCTCACATTAATGGCAATGATATGCATAAAAGATATCTTTGGGTGCCTCTGCACTGCAGAAATAATCCAGTTTTACACCACTTTAATTGCCATGGCTCAATGCTATGGAATTCTGGGATTTGTAGTTTTGTGAGATATTTAGCCTTCTCTGTCAGAGACCTCTGGTACCACAACAAACTACAAACCTACTATACAAATAGTAGAGAAACAACCATGAATAATAGTTGTACAGAAATAAAGAAATAATGTAAATATCTGTCTTTGTAATTTTGAGTAATGAATATGTGCATGCCCAGAGGATGGCCACCAAACTGGTCGGTGGTCTGGAAGCCATGCCCTATGAGGAGCAGCTTAGGGAGCTGGGAATGTTTAGTTTGGAGAAGAGAAGGTTAATAGGTGACATGATAGCCATGTTTAAATAGTTGGAGGGATGTCATACTGAGGATGGAGCAAGTTTATTTTCTGCTTCTCTAGAGACTAAGACATGGAGCAATGGACACAAACTGCAGAAAAAGAGATTCCACCTAAACATTAGGAAGACCTTCCAGATAGTAAAAGCTGTTTGGCAGTGGAATGCACTCCCCCGTGGTGTGGTGGAGTCTCCTTCTTTGGAAATTTTTAAACAGAGGCTGGATGGCCATTTGTCAGGAATGCTTTGATTGTGCATTCCTGCATGACAGGGGGTTGGACTAGATGGCCCTTGTGGTCTCTTCCAGCTGTATGCCTCTATGATTCTATGAATATACTTGTATCCCACCTTTTTCCCAGTTCTGGAACTCAAGTAGTCTTACAAACTTAAAACAAGTACAAATAAAATTGCAGATCATTCAGATATATAAAGAAGTTAAAATACAGTTGTGGGTTCTTCTGCCTCCTGATAACCCCTAAGCTGCTCTTTGCTGTCACCGTGTGATACAGCTTTTGCCTCAGTTTGCACTCACACACCTGCTTTTCAGGACTTGTTGCCTTTGTGAGACATAATCTTGGGGTTCCTCTGCCTGGGAATTCCCTTTAATTCCCTCCTTTTGACCTAGCTGCCACCACCCTTTGAATTCTACACCCCCTTACAACACTGTCCAAAGGGAGACTGTAGGGTTTCCTTCTCTACTTCCTGCCACTTTGCAGAGATTTACCGCCCCCTCCCTTCTATCACAAAGAGGAGAGAAAATGACTGAGCAAAACAAGGCACATGTGCACATCATCTGAGAAAGATTAGAAAAAGCTTATTTATTTCAAGCAGAGTTCAAAACATGCAGATATCTCTCTTGGAAGGCTCCTCCCTCCCAGGTACATTAATAGAAGTTAAAGATATGGTTAAACATTCAGTTAGCATTCAGCCAAGTGGGAAAATAACATAATTACCTAATACAATCTAGCTAATACATTTCCTGATTTACTCACTCACTGACATGAAGTTCAGTCTATTGAGTTGAGGGGTTGGCTGTGAGCCACATGTCTGTTTTCAGACCAGTCTCAAACAGCCCTCCTCCAGGATCCCATTGTTCTCTTTGTTCATCTCTGTACCCGAGATGAGGGGTCCCCCATCCCAGGGTCTCTTTGTTCTCTTCTCATAGCCCCGAGGCAGTATTTATTACCTCTTCTTCAAAGCATCCCAAAGGTTTGTCCACTCTGAAACTCCTGATTGGTCAGTGTCCCTTTTGACCTATGACATCTGTGATGATGCCAACCCTAAAAGGTGTTACCTTTCTCTAGATCCTTGTTAACCCTTTGTTTACCTGATTGTCTCTTTGGGTGATGTTTCTGGGTTGTGATTCTTTCTGCATTGTCATTTCTCTTCAAGACTTGTTCGGCGTGAGTTCTCAAATAAGGCTGCAGCATTGTGGATGGTGTGTCTCCATGCCTCCTGATGTGAGGCCATTGTTGGTGATCAATTTGGCCGAGCCTGATATGTTGTTTCAGGGAGTCCTTGTATCGCTTTTTTTTTTGAGCGCCCCTCTTACGTTCTGCAACCGGACATGTTTATCTCGGATTAGCCTTTTTAGTCAACAGCATGCTTGCAGAAAGCATGGGATGAGTCCTTCCTGAATCTTCGTTTGCGAAGAAAAGCCAGAGAGAGAGACCTGATTGCTGAGCTGGCAGATAATGGGAAATGGAGTCTCCCCATTATCACAATAATCAAATATGATTAAAACAATTGGCAGGTGTGTGAGTGAAAATGGCATCAAACATCAAATAAACAATACAACACCTTATTAAAAGCCCTTTTATCATGAGAAGTTCTCAAAGGCCTTTCCCACCAGAGGTATGGTGAGGGTGGTGAGATGGATAGAATGGTTTCCCCTGAAGATCTCAAAACACAGGCAGGCTCATATGAGAGAACATGGTCCTTCAGATAACCTGGATCTGAACTATAATCTGCCCTATCAATTGTGCCCAGAAAGGGACCAGTGGTGAGTGATGCTGTTGTAACAATGGAGTTGCATGCTCCCTGTAAGTAACCTTATCCTCCATGAAATTGTCTCCTTCCCTTTTAGAGGTATGTACATTGGTAGTCCTCCATATTGCAGCAGGAAATTCTATAGTTTAGTATTGCACTCCATGGATGACAGACATCTTCTGTCTATCCTGAATCTTCCACAATTCAGCTTCTATGGAAAACTTTGGGTTCTAGAGTTATGAGATAGGGAGAAAAGCTATTCTCTTTCTCCACATCATAATACAATCTGATAAACCTCTGTCCTTGTGTTCCTCTGTACTCAATTTCTCCTGAACTAAAAAGTATGAAATGCTATTATCTCCTGTCCCTAGGGAGTTGCTTCAGACCCCTGATCATTTTTGTTCAACCTTTTTTTTTCTTCCTTTCCTTCCATTATAGTATTATATTTTTAATAACATTTGTTGTGGAATTCTGTACATTTGTCATCACTGAGGAAGATGTAGGACAGAGACTTGTGCCTGAGTTGACCCTGAGCTTAAGATTTCAGGCAAATAAAAGTGACAAGATATGAAATAGGCCTAACTGCCAAATTTAAAATTAACAAAACAGAGCAGCTAGTTTATTAAGTACAACTGAATGTGTGAGGTGGTTTATCTTGACAGTTCTCAAACAATCATTCCAGCTTTTGTTGTGTTTCCAAATACAATCCAAAGTATTAGTTCTGATGCAAGTAGCTGTTAATGGTTGGGGTCTCTGGAGTGCTTCCTTTTCTATTGCCAGGAATCTACCTGGGGATTTATCACACAAGTGAAGGGAAGCGAAAGTAAAGCCTGAGAGCAGCATGTCCTGCCTTGCTTTATCTCAGGATGCTGGCGTGCTTCAGCTGTTCTCCTATACCAGTCCCATGGGAGACGGTGGTAAAAGTGAGTCTTTTTGCTAATGGATTTTCCCAGTTAGCAAAAAGAAATGTGTTTACCACTGTCTTCCATGGGACCAGAATGAAAGAATAGCTGAAGTACCCCGACCTTGTGTGATAAGGCAAGGTGGTGGCACTGGGGCGTGTGTGTGTGCAGAGAGGTTGAACTACACCAGGTGACACCGGCTTTAATAACCCCACAGACAGGACATGCTACTCTCAGGCTTTACTACCACTTCCCTTTCATTGTTTAACAAGGCTCCTGGTTACAGAAATCAGGCCCCGTCTACACGATTTAAAAATATCCATTTGGGGGGGGGTTTTTAAAAAAATCTGAAGAGGCAGCCATTAGTATGCGTACGATCTGCCTACACAATTTTTTACCCCCCAAAATTCCCTATGACCCCCCCCTTGCCCAGCTGGCTGGAGCGAGCTATCCAAGCAGCGGTTTTAAATCTCCTGCCACTTTTTTATTTATTTATTTAAGAAGGTGCCTGTTATGTGGGCAGTCAGTTTTCTATATTTACAATATAAAATAAAAAGGAATAAATGTAAAATTCATGGACTTACCAGACTCTCGCTTAGCCGGGAATCCAACATGGTGTCTGCTCCCAATTCCCCTCTTTGCTAGCCCCGTCCCTGTGCTCAGCCAGCCAATCAGATTACACTGCCTGTTTGCATGTGTGTGAATGGGGGTGTACCGACCATCGACAATATGAACGGCTGTATGGATTTTAGGTTGAGATCCACTAATCCTCCTGAATGCTGAATCCATGGAGTTTAAGGGGGATTCACTAGCCCACCTTCCGAATGACACGTATACATCCGAACAGTCGTATCTATGGATGATTGATCTTCTGAACGCCGTACGTATTTTTTTTTCTCATGTAGAGGGGCCTCTGTCTCTGATGCCCTTTGCCAAATACCTCAATTTCTGAGGTACAGGGAATAGTGTATTCTCACCCATGTAGTGTATACTCAGCTTTGCCTCCCCTTTTGAAATCTTCCTCTAATCCCAAAAGTAAGGTTTTCCATCTTTGTTTGCTTTGGGGCTCTTGAAAGGGGAAAAAAAATATTTCATGGCCAAAATCCTGTTGCCAACTACATTTGTATTTTATCTGTTTTCGTTCACCACTTCAGTGTGGCCCTTTAAGAAGTGCAGCAACTAGCATAATGTCCTATCAGCACTGAAGCCTATGTGTTCCTTTACACTGTTCTTTTATTCTACTCTGCTCAGATGTGTGTGTGCGTGTGCCTGTGTTTGTGGCCTTCAAAGATTAATCATTTATATAATATATTTGAATTGTAAAGTGTTTAACCATCTATATTGTGTTCACTCTTGCAAGACACTCATGTTGTAGGCTAGCATTATATCCATTTTACAGATGTGTAAACGAGGCTAGGACATTCTGACTTGCCCAGAGTAACACAATAAATCTGTGGCAGAAGTGACAGATGAACTGAAGACTTTTAACTAAAGCTTTACTATGACTATAATGTTTAGGCACTTTTACCTTTTATATCCTGATTTAGTATGTTTCTTTGCCCTTACCAACCAATGATTAGGAGCAAGAAAGATAAGTGAAAAATACAAAATAAGGGTACATGTCCTTAAGTATTATGGGATAAAGAGGAAAAAAGCAATGTCACATGGGTCTGACATATTGAATGTTGCCAAATCCATGACAAGAAAGGATTTTGCCAAATCCTTGACAAGAAAGGATTTTGTTTTCATGTTTGGAAAGGGTGTCTCAACAGGTCAAAAAAAATCCCATTCCCCAAATTATCAGCCACCATGAGATATTTTGTGAGCTATTTAGTCTTCTGTGTCAGAGAACTCTGGTGCCACAACAAACTACAAATTCTAGGATTCCACAGCATTGAGCCATGGCAGTTAAAGCAGTGTCAAACTGCATTATTTCTGCAGTGTGTCAGCAGCCACTGTTCTGTAGGTATGAACAACCCATTGGTTATTTAGTCACATTGATAAACACACTTTGTAGCACATTTCTTCCCCACTGACAACTGGGAGAAAGAGCTACCGCAGACGAAATATGTGGTGGAATTTTCAAGTGTCTAAGATACTACATGATTATTAAATCTCAGTGTGAAAAATATAATCATGTAAATCCACCCAAGCCATGGCCCTATGCATACAGCCTCATTTCTTGCCCCATTGATGATTGACATTAATTTGTTTCACAGCCAAATGCTTTCAGAGTATCTTAAAAATCCCATCTGTTCTCATGAGATGGGTTGTAGCAAAACATTCTTGAAGTGAAGAGGTATTTTATTTATTTATTTTTATTTATTGGATTTATGCCCCACCTATCTCCGGGGATGGGATCCAAGGTCACAGCTGAATTGTGTTGATCAGCAGGTGCTCAGAGCATGCACAGAGTGCAATGCATAGAGATATCAATTTGTCTGCAAGCAAATGCATATTAAGTTTTGAGAAGAGCCACTTCTTTCAGTCTAGTAATGCAAAAGCAAATGTTAGGTTTGTTCCACAGAATGAATGCTCCAAGGAAAATTCAGTCTATTTCAATGCATAATTGTCATTAAATTAAAGACAAAATTAACATTTTCATCACTAATAGAACATGTTCTGCCTTACTGATACTGTTGTAGACAAAGGGCTTGTCTAGAGAGGCTATTCATCTTGCCCCCATCTTGGAGCCTACAGTCCAAATGACACAGGGCTTTTGCCCCATTTTGCTCCCAGGAAGTTCTGATGATCCCCAGGGCAAAGATGGGTCAGGGAAAGATGGGGTAAAGCCCATTAAGCCATTTTATTAAAATACCCAGGAAAACCTGCTTCATGTGTCAAGTCCTTACCTGTATGACAGCTCATATCTGTACCCCTCACTGCCACTGGTGTCTCTCTGAAGCCAGGAAGGTGGCCCTCAACATGTGATCAAGGCCCCCTGCATGTGACCAGAGAGACACCGGCAGTGGTGGTGACAGTGGTTGTAGATCCAGACCTGCAGGTATGAACCCTGTCCCATTTTGTGTAGCTAATGGGGGTGGATTGTGGCCTGATTGTGGTCTGATCCAGAGCCAGAAAATGCTGGTGGAAAGATGGCATATCCTGGCTGGTCTAGGCAAGCCCAAAGTTAAACCTTTTTCTTAACATCCTCTCAAGCCATCTGTTCCTCAAAAATTCCGTAAAGACTTTCTAGTGTCCTTCCTTGATTCTAAATGCACTCAGCCTTACTGGGCCATTTGTACACTTAGAACATTTCTTCATTGCAACAAATCAGACAACACTGACCAGCTTGTCAGGGTGAGTCAGAGCAAAACCATGGCATCTGTCTGCAGTGTGTCAGTGCTGGACCTGAAGCTGACTCACTGTAGCAGCTCCACATATTTATCTAATTCTTTATTTGCACCAAAGGACATAGGAAAGAAAGTGGAAAAACTTTAAAGGAACATGCTGGTTTCATCTCTTTCTTCTATATGGTATTGAAAGCGACCCATCTCTCTCAGCTCCCTCTTTCTTTTTCTCCCTCCCTCCCTTCTTCTTTTGTCTTGACAAGTTCAGGCAAGTGGCAGCCCCTTTCCAGCTTAAAAGCTTTCCTGAGTACATTGAGAAAAGTGATGCCACTTAGTGTTTACCTCTATAGAAGGATTTTATGGAGCTGCTGCAATCTCAAGTTCTTGTTTCCTCAAGGTCAGTCGCAATGATCATAGATTCTGGATCATAAACCATACCTGGATGAGAGCAAAGAACACTTATGCATTACAGGGCTAACAAAACCAGCAAGAGACAAGGCATATTTTAGATATCATAAATCATCACACTAACCATATTTATTGTCTGAGCTAAAAGGAAGAAAAGGAGAGAGGTTAATAGGGCAGAATCTGCAACATATTAGCATTTGTTTCAGAAGAAATACTGTACAAGCTAAGCATGAAAAAAAGAATTTGATTGGAGAAATGGTACCCACTCAAGGCTACATTTTATTTACCAAAATTTCAATAAAATGACATTGATTACAGCCCAATGAATTTCAGAATCATATGACAAGAAGTGGCAAACATATGACAGTGTCACTTTCTCTCACATTCAGACATTTTAAGCCTAATGAGTCCCCCCTCCCACCAATCTGCAATACAAAGATCATTTTAGGGAATTCTTCAAATCTGAATTAAACAACGTTCCACCACTGTTTTCATGAGCCACATTCAGTTTCAACACAGAAAGAACCATATTGTACCTGCCTGCCATATGGGTGTTCAACATTAGGGTCAGGGAAGGTAAGAACACTAATTCAAGCCTGTCATGGTTCATAAGTTATGATTCATAGCCAAACTTCAAGAATTTAAGTCCTGGATCTGAATGGGCAAATGTATTAGTTTTATTATATTAATAAAATTTATAATATATTATATTTTCAGACTCTGGCTGAGATATTTTTACCACTCCTATTTCATCACTGCACATACTGGATACTTTTCAGGGTCATGCTGACCAGACTCTGTTTGGGGGTCAACCTGACTCGAGGACAGTCGAGATCACAATGACCTGAGGAGTGCCTAGAATAATAATGGTGGGAAAGACCAGATAGGTTTATGCCCAGATAGGAAAACCCTGCCATTAATGGATCTATGCTAATCCTCTCAAACATGCAGTCAGTGACCTTCCCTCAACCCACACCCTATGGAAATATCTCCTGTACACACTAACTGTCCAAACATTAAGAGGTTGTTGCAGATTCATCAACATTTTGTTACTCCGGAGGTAGGGTGATCAGCCCATTCCGGATCCTTTTGTCCATTCCGTGAGAAAGCCATTTAGGCTTTGTCATAACCAGAACACTCCTCCAGGGTATGAAAAGGGGTATAAATATCCTAACTCATACCTAACCATATGTGCTACAGACTGGAACCACCATTCTGTGTGCCACAGACTGGATTCACCTGTGCCACCCTCAGCCATTGTCTGAATCTCTTTACTACTCAGACCTCTTTCTCCAAGGCTGGCAACTATCAGCCTTCCACCCCAGCTTCTCTATATCCAGTCCTCCAGCCTTTCCCTTCAATAACCTTGTAAAGTTCTTAAGAGTGTACATTCTTGTGAAATAAGTTTATCTCTTGTGATAATTTGAATAAAACACTTTCTTTAATTTCAGCTGAAGTGTTCTCTACAGTTAATACTGGTATACATAGGTGGAAAGGTCCCCAAAGTTACCCTCCTCTTACAGGCCTCCTTTTATAATTTCCCCAAATTTCAAGAGAGATGCTGGCATTGCAGGTTGGACTCCAACACCACCCCCACCTCATAGGGTAAAAATTTATGTACACTTGCCAAAACATGGACAATTTTCCAAGCCATCCCTATCATTTTGTCTTGGTTCTGAGGATTCCTTTGAACCAGGCACTGATTTAAAGAAACAGCTGGTGGGAGGCTGACAATCTCTCATAGCAAGAGGACAATGTTCATGGAGTGGTTTATGTAAGTAGTCCACCATCATTCATCACTGGTGCTCATCATCACATTCTTCTCCACATCCTCATCCCCATCTTTGCAATCTTTGGGTAGTGATGGGTGGCAAGAGTGTTACCTTCTCCTCCATCTCCAAAAGTGGTAAAGTGGAGCGGCTGCCTTTGCTATCACTGTCTCATCTTACGGTAGTGGTGGTAACTTTTTGCATTTTTATTTGATGTTTTTTTAAAAATGTTGACAGCTGCTGGAGAATGGTGGGATGTAAAGGAAATGAATGAGAAGTGATTGTCCTTATGGCTTGCTACTTCTAGGATTAGTTAGTTAGTTCCTCCTATAGATTTAAGGCACTTAAAGGCATGAAAACTTCATTAGAACAATTACACTGAATACAGTTTAAAATCCCCTGAAATGTGCTGACTCATTTGTTGCTAAGGCTAACCCACAGGGTGGGGAAGATATGACCCTCCAAATGTTGTTGAACTGAAAATCTCATCACCTCCTGTCATAATAACCAGTCACAAAGAATGATAGGAGTTGCAGTCCAGCAACATCTTAAGGGTCGCATGTTTCTTATTATAATGATTCTGGATTATGTTTTGGCTTTGGCTTTGATAAATGACCATGCCACCATTTCATAAATGAGAGAAGTCAGTCATGGAAACTACCTGAACATCCCTTTGTCACATATGCAGCATAGATGGTAGTGTTAAAGGGATGCTCTACAATGAGAAACCCCCCAAAACATTGCATTGGTTTAATTGACTTACCAAACCATTTATGGTAATCAGGACTATCAAAATGCCACATAAACTTCTAGTAGGTTTAAATAGTAGGTCCATTCTTGATCTTTAGACATACTGAAAAACACTGCAAGGATCAGATGGTGACCACTTCCAAAATTTGGGAGAAATTACATGTTTGGATTATAGCTCAAAGAATCTTCTAGACAGCATGGCAATTTTTGAAAGTCCAGAAAAGTCCTCCTATAAACTGACCAATTCATTGGCTAACACCATCAGACTATTTTCAACATTGTGTGTGTGTGTGTGTGTGCATGTGTGCATGTACCTTCAAGTCACCTATCAATTTATGGCAACCCTATGAATTTCATAGGGCTTTCTTAGGCAAAGAATACTTGGAGATGGTTTTGCCAGTTCCTTCCTGTATTTAGCTTCCAAAATCAGATGGAACCTATTGCCTGTAGGGTATTTAGACACTAATTTCAGTGCCATGCCTAAATCCCAGGCTTCCTGGTTGCTGTAATAGTCAAAGCAGCTTTTAATAACACATCATGAATTTTAATCTTATTTAGAATGTTATTGCAGAGGAGAAATCGGATGCACATTGTTATATTACATTGTCCAATCTTCATAATCCATCTTGTTATTTCAATCCTTTTTATTCCCGCTCTTTTCATTTTAAAATCAGGTCTATGCAGACATGACAACATTAAGAGGAAGGCCGTGGGGGGATACTGAAATATACAGGAATTCCATACAGCTGGCCTAACATTTAAGAGGCTCTTTAACCCATCATTTGGGCCATACATCATTGGCAAGCAAATGCTGAATACATATGTTCTGACATATGGGCAAAACAGCTTTCCACATGGGACACTTACATTAAGAAGTGCTTTCTGGCAGCCTCTTTATGGTTTCTATCACACTTAAATCAGCTGTAGATAACATCATGCAGGAATGTAGAAAGAGTGAGGCAGAGGCAGAGAGGAAGGTGTATGTATTCAAAGCTATGGTATAAGCAAAGGACAAAGATGGCATTAATAAGTGACATCTCTTCCAATTCAATCTTCTCAACTATGTGACTATACAGTCTATACAGTGCAGCACTTAGGAGGCTTTTCCTATTGAATGCAACCTGTTTTAAGTTTGTTTTCTCATTTCTCTGCCACACCAAAACCCATTTTTGTTAGGGAAAGCAAACTATGAAAGTTTCACTTTTGGATGTGTTGAAATTTTTAAGGTCTCAAAGCAATTTTTGGTCTTTACTTTGTATAACTGTGTGCCTTCATGTAATTTCCACTCCTATGGTCATGCTAAGGTGAACTTATCATGGGGTTTTCTTGGCAAGATTTGTTCAGAGGGAGTTTGCAATTGCTTTCTTCTGAGGCTGAGAGAGTGTGATTTGTCCAAGGTCACCCAGAAGGTTTTCTTGGCTGAACAGGGATTTGAAATCTAGTCACCTGCATACCTAGTCCAGGTTTCCATGGCTTAGCAGGGATTCAAACTCTGGTTTCCCAGAATCCTAGTCCAACTGTCAAAGCATTGCAGTCACAGAGTCCTTGTCCACAGTCAAATTATTATTTTAATCTCAAATTAAATGTATCATTTTCTGATTTTTGGTAAATTCTTATCAAAACCAAATTGAAAGAAAATTCTTCCTGAACTCTAACTGTGGTACTGCATCATTATATTGTAGCAGTTTTCCCTACTGGAAGGAAAGAATAAGCATCTGTGGCTCTGAGCTAGTTCTTAGACCATAGTGACAACTCCAATATAGTGACAACTCCAATCTTTTGATTCCCATCTGGGCATCTATACAAATAATTCTCCCCTCCCTTTTCTATTGTTTCATCTAGAGACAGACGTTGGGTGCAACCTATCATCACATTTCCTTTTATGTTGTTGCTGTTATGTGTCTTCAAGTTGACTGCAATGTATAGCAACTCTATCCTAGGACTTTATCAGACTCTCCCTTTAAAGCATTCTTTTGCTGGCATTAAAAAAAATAATCCATTTTTATGCCAGCAAAAGAACGTTAACCCCTCTGCACTTACCTCGAATCCTGGCAAAGGCAGCTCCGGCAATGAAAGAGGAAGTGAATAGAGCTCCGTTCACTTCCTCCTTTGAAATCCCACAGAATATCATGAGTCTTCATTATGTAGGAAATTTTTAAAACCCCTCAAAAAATAATACTAAAAAAGTTTTTAAAAGCACAAAAACACACTTTAAAATTTATAATTAACCTGGGAAGGGTCATTAAAAAGTGTGTCACTTACGTGGATGTCACAATCTTACATGGAAGTGTTCATACTGGACCGGCCACTGATGGGGTAAGTACAGCGGGGGAAAGACGTGAAGTTTTCATGTTGGCTATGCCAGCAAAAATAAATAAATAAATAAATAAATAAATAAATAAAATGGCAAGGGGGGGAATTAAAAAGTATGGGTTTTTAAAGAGACATAACCACAAAAAAGCGATGTTGTGTTGTACCCAGCCCTTTCACGGTATGTGGCATCATTATGACACCTTATTCTGTATGTCTGATAAAGTGTTTTCCTGCCAAGATTTATTCAGAGGAAGTTTGCCATTGCCTTCATCTTAGGCTGAGAGAATGTGACTTGCCCAAGGTCACCCTGTAGGTTTTCCTGGATGAATAGGGATTTGAAACCTGGTCGCCTGGATTCCTAGTCCAGACCAGCCCTTCCCTTTATGTACTGTAGAACAAATTTCCTACAAAAACTTTTATTCGGTTGTGTGAATTAACAAAATCAAAAGGGCGTTTGAAGAAATCCACAAAACAAATCTTTAATTAAGCAAATTCCCTTCTTCTGCCAAATCAATTTGTATGCAGATATTAAGGTAGGCCTAAAATGTAGATATTCAATGTATATGCAGCCCAGATACTGCAAGCTATGTTTGACAGTTGATACTTAAATATTTAAGATGCACCAAATTTATTAAGTACTGGACCATGCATCATAAACAGAAGTTGTCTTTGAAGGCAGGCCTGCAGCATTTGTTTAATAGAAAGTTACATGTCAAAGGCAAAGGTAATCAAGTACTCATAAAAAGGATGAAACCCCCTGCAGCTTCACATGGTTGCTGTAGGGATTGTTTAATAGACACTGATCATGTACCTGTGCTTTATAGACCATAGCAAAACATTTGGATAGATCATAAAAAACTATAGATTGCCCTTAAATAAATGGGTGTGCCACAGCATTTGATTATCCTTATGCGTAACCTGTATTCTCAAGAAAAGAAGCTACCATCAGGACTGAATATGAGGAAACAGGGTGGTTTCCAATTGGTAAGGGGGTCAAGCAAGATTGTATTTTATCACCCTATCTGTTTAACTTGTATGCTGAACATATCATACATAAAGCAGGATTAGACATGGAGGAAGATGTGAAAATTGGAGGAAGGGACATCAATAATGCAGATGACACCATACTACTAGCAGAAAATCTCAAAGTCTTGGAACATTTATTGAAGAAATTCAAGGAAGAAAGTGCAAAGACAGTTTTACAGTGGAACATTAAGAAAATAAAAATAACGACCACAGAAGGTTTGCATAATTTTAAAGCAGATGATGAAGAAATTTAAAGAGTTCAAGATTTTCCATACCTTGGCTCAGTCATTAATCAGAATGGAGACTGAAGTCAAGAAATCAGAAGGCTAGAACTTGGAAGGGCAGCTATAAGGGAACTAGACAGAATCCTGAAATGTAAAGATATATAATTGAATATTAAAATTAGGCTTCTCCATGTCACTGTATTTACAGTTTCTATGTGTGTTTCTGAAAGCTGGACAGTGAAGAAAGCTGATAAGAAGAAAATCAACTCATTGAAAATGTAGTGCTGGAGATGATTTCTACAGCTACCATGGACTACTAAAAAGACAAATAAATTGTTTGTAGAGCAAATCAAACCTGAACTCTCCCTAGAAGCCAAGATAACTAAACTTACAAACTTGTTGCTCTACACTGTTATACAGTGGGCCCTTGGTATTCACTGGGATTTGGTTCCAGGACCCTCTATGGATACCAAAATCTGTGGATACTCAAGTCCCATTAAATATAATCATGTAGTAAAATGGTGTCTCTTATATAAAATGGCAAAATCAAAATTTGCTTTTGGGATTTTTTTGGGAGGGGGGATATTTTCAAGATGTGGATGGTTGAATCTGTGGATGTAGAATATGTGGATAAGGAGGGCCAACTGTAGCAATTTTATTCCACTTTAACTGCTATGGTTGCCTCCTGTGGAAATCCGGGATTTGTTTTTAGTGAAGACTAAGAGCTCTCTCGCTGAGAATGCTAAATGCCCCTCTCTAAACTGAAAATCCCAGGATTCCACAGGGGCTAGCCATAGTGGTTAAAATGGAATGATAGTGCTATAACAGTGTAGAGGCTTATCATATGCAGAAGTAAAGCAGCAGGACAGCTGGAAGGTTCCACTTTCTGTGCTGCCTTACTGCATGATGTCATCATTTTTCCTGTGTCCCACTATTCCTGTCCTCCGGGAGATAGAGATAAAACTGCGTATTTTTACTAACAGATTTTTCTGGTCAGTAAAATGACACCATTTTACCTCAGTAACCAATGGGACTGGAATGGCAGAACACCAGATGAATGACAACATCATGAGGTAAGGAAGCACAGAAAGCAGTACCTTCCAGCTGCCCTGCTGCTTTTGGTATATGATGAGTCTCATAGTGCAATAAGGTCCGGAGACTGTCATGCTTTGGCCATATCATGAGAAGGCATGACTCACTAGAAAATACAATAATACTTGGTAAGGTGGAAGGCAGTAGAAAAAGAAGAAGATTGTATTCCAGATGGATAGACTCAATCAAAGGAGCCATAGCCCAGAGTCTGCAAGACCTCAGCAGGACTGTTGATGATAGGATGATTTAGAGGTGTCTCACTTATAGAGTTGCCATAAGTCAGTCCACTTGACTGCAGTTAACAACAACAAATATCTTCTTGCATCTTGTTGATATATTTTAGAAAGAAAGGTACCTGTTAACACAAAATTATTCCCATGTTGACTCCAAATAGCCACTTGACCCAGTTTGAAGCAAAAAAAGGTCCTCTTAGGCCACATGAGGAGTTCATCTATTGTTGCTGCTCACAGACAACTCCAACTATGTGCATGTCAGAGCTGCTTCAACTATTACCATTTCCACATGGAGATGGAATAAATACCAACAAGAGAGCATCGTGAATCTATATTTTCTTTTCTTAGTGGTATTGATTTGTTTCTATTTATAACAAGCACACCATTTTGTATTCATTGCCCCAAAAGAAATCATTTTGCATAATTTACCTGATGAAAAGTCCAAGACCTGTCACAGAAGGAAATTGAGGGAGGAAAAAGAAAATACTGCCAGATCAAAGTGTGTCATGAGATCCTTTAGTGTGAAATAACCACAGAGTTGTGCTCATAACTGTGTGCCTGTCTATCTGTGTGTCTATGTTCAGTATAGTGTTTCAGAAATGAAAGGGGAAACTATTATGTTCTATTTTGTTAAGAAGTTCCATCAGAGTTGTTCCATTTCCATTGAGTGAAATATGAGCTTTATTGTCTATAGTCATGCTTGAATACTTGAAAAGCACTGCAGAATTTTAATGCTTAAAATAAAAGAGATAGGACACTAGTCCTTGAAGAAGGAGTAGAGTTCTTCAGAAATTTTGCTTTGCTTAATCTTCAAGCATTGGAATGGCTCATTTTACATCACCTGACTGGAGAGCCAATCAGATTGGTCAATGCAGAGCCAATCAGATTTGGCTAATGGAGTTTTGAGAAGCTGCAGTCTTTGTTCACAGCACATGGCTTTGGTGAAGGTCTGAGGACGTAGACCAGACACATGGCTTAGGAGTCATCATACAGCCATGATAATGGAGACTGAAGGAGCAGGCTTTGCATTGCTCTGAAATTCCATCATCAGAGACTAGCAGGCCAATTTTTGATAAGCTGGCCTAGCCATCCCAAATGGGACATATTTTGATCCAGATGGACTTCCTAAATTGTGAGTGGAACTTTTCTTAGAGTTAGGAAAATGTGTTTAGGGAGAATTATGTTAGATTACTTCACCAAAATTGGTGCCTAGGTGCCCACTGAAACTATGCCTCCCCCTTCCCCACCAGAGAAAGGGGCAAGCATCTGCTTAGTCCCTTTTGCCCACTAGCTCATCCAAAAGGTCCCTAACCCCTTGCTGAAGATTGCCCAAGATATCAAATTTCCAATGTCCAAGAGATGCACCCCATCTACTCTGTAGAGATTGGGTCTCTTGGACACAATGTCTGGATGTGACAGGTAAAATCCCAACCCTTTATGCATGGCATTTTTAATTTCCCAATTAGCCCCCTTCTGGGCCTTGTCAATTAGATGGGGATTCCATCCCCTTGCCAAAGCCTTCTAGCCAGCATGGCTGACCACATGACAGTAACCTCAGACCACCGAGACCTGATTACCCACATGTCATGTTATTCTCCACTTCAGGGAGGCACACAGGTGCTCCTAGAACAGAAAAGCAGCATCAGGTGGAGGCCCATGGCAAACCTGAAACAAGAACAGAGTATAGGGCGGAAGCCCAAGGCTCTCCAGGAACAGAAAGGGAATAACAGCAAAGGCCTCTCCTCCCATCCATCAGACAAGGGGAACTGGCTCAGATGGGCCTGGTGCGCAGCCCTGCAAGACAAAATGTATAGTTTAGAAATTATTTAGGTAATGGTCTCCCATACAAGTACAGTCCCTGCTTAGCACCCAAGATCAGCCAGAATACAGAATCCTCAAAAATATGGTATCTCTAAGGTATTTGAAGAAATGACATAGAATAAAGAACAGCAATGAATTTATCAATTAAATAATATGTAAAATCATTACACCAGTAACTCTAGAAATCTATTAATCAATTAAGTACAGTTGTCCCTTCATATTCGCTGGGGTCTGGTTCCAGGACCTCCATGGACACCAAAATCCGTGAACGCTCAAGTCCCACTACATGCCCTCTCTCTCTCTGGCTTTTCTTCGCAAACAAAGATTCAGGAAGGACTCATCCCGTGCTTTCTGCAAGCGCGCTGATGACTAAAAAGGCCAATCCGAGATAAACAAGTCCGGTTGCAAAAAGCACAGCAGAAGGTCTCCTTGGGTGATGTTTTTGGGTTGTGATTCTTTCTGCGTTGTCGTTTCTCTTCAAGACTTGTTCGTCTTGAGTTCTCAAATAAGGCTGCAGCATTGTGGATAGTGCGTCTCCATGCCTCCCGATGTGAGGCCAGGGTGGACCACTGTTGGTGATCAATTTGGCCGAGCCTGAGATGTTGTTTCAGGGAGTCTTTGTATCGCTTTTTTGGAGCGCCCCTCTTATGCTGACCCATGGCGAGTTCACCGTAGAGTAGTATTTTGGGGAGGCGATGGTCCTCCATCCTAGAAACGTGCCCTGCCCAGCGCAGCTGCATATTCAATATCATGGCCTCAGTGCTAGTGATCCCTTGCCTCTTTGATCACTATTCTTCCAAGAATATCTTCAAGCTGTGAATACCCCAATCCGTGGATATCAAATCCGTGGATAGGGAGGGACAACTGTAATTAATTAAAGCTAGTAGACAGAATTCAGCAATAGCAATAGCACTTATATTGCTATACCGCTCCACAGTGACAAACACTCTACAAGCGAACCACAATGTGCCAGCCAATTGTCCCCCAACCAGCAGGGCACCCACTTCTCCAACCCATTGAAGGATGGACAACTGAGTCAACCTGGATCCCAGCAGGACCAAACCCCCAATGCTGTGGCTACAGCACTGGCATTCAACCATTGTGCCACCAGATTCTGCTAATGCTACCATGGGGTGATACAGTGGATGATGAAAACAGAACACAAGTTCTAGTGTCAAAAAGAAACTGCAAAGAAATTAGAAGTGAAGACACAAAATGTTAAATCAATGATCTCTCATCCAAAAACAAAACATAGATGAACCGGTGTGGCACCTAGTATGACTATGTCAGCAAGAACCGAAAATCCCCAACCAAGTCTTCACCAGTGGGCAGCCACCTAATCACCAATTAGATCTGACCCTGTTGAATATCCAAGAGACCAAGTGCTAATTCAGAGCTCAAACCCCAAACAATTTAATGCCTCAAAAATAAGGCCATAAATGTGATAAAGTAAGCAATATAAATAAAGCCTACAATGAGCCTTCATGAGTGGTCTCCTTTCCAAGCTACCACCAGGACCAACTCCCCTTAACCTCCAAGATGTAAAACTGTCTTTGGCCTGGAGAGATTATTAATGGCAAAACACAGGTAATATTGATAAAAATAAATTAACAATAGGTAATCAATTAATCCAATCATACCAATAGCTTTTACATTGTCAACAACTGCTTTATTCATTGTTATTTACATGAAAATATATATATTTAGGTAGTTATTCATTATACTTCCTAGTAATTGAATCACTATAAGTATATAATCAAGGAAGGTAAAATATTACTGAGGCAGCACCAAAATAGCCACCAGTGCCAGTCAACAAAATAGCTCCTGCAGCCTCACACCAAATGGCTGCCAGTGCCAATGAACAAATTGGCACCCCTTGCTTCAACCAAAATTATCAGGCACCAAAACACCTCCCACTAAAAGACTGGCTGAAACAAACCATGGTGTCAGCAGTAAAAGAAAGAAGTCTGTACCTGAGGTTTCCCATCCAAGCAT
Source organism: Gambelia wislizenii (assembly GCA_030847615.1). Taxonomy (NCBI): domain Eukaryota; kingdom Metazoa; phylum Chordata; class Lepidosauria; order Squamata; family Crotaphytidae; genus Gambelia; species Gambelia wislizenii. The sequence continues at coordinate 204,274,329 of JAUMIR010000003.1, read as the reverse complement.
AAATCAGGACCAACCCCGCTGAACCCAAATCAAATGTGGTCTGGTGTCCTGGATGATTAATAGCTATAAATGCAAGAATGTCGGCTATAAATTAAGAGTAGTATTTAATACAACTACATTAACAAATTGTGTAGGAATAGAATCAGTCTCCCCACCAAGAACAACCAGGACAGACTCAGCATTGCTTTCAAGATCAAACAGAATCTGACACTGTTAAGTGAGTCAAACTAGCTAAAGACAATACAGCAGAAAGCAATATTAATGAATTTTGTAAGGATCTGTCTCCCATCCAAGGGCAATCCAGAACTGACCCTGCTTAGCTCCCAATAGCAGACAGGATTTGGCACAGTCAAAAAGGTCAGAAAAACTGAAATTAAGATAGTAGAATTCAATGGAAATACCTTACTAAATTGTGCAAGGTCAGAACTGGTCCTTATCAAAATCAAAACAGAGATAACCCTGCTTAGCACGCCAGATCAAATGGGATTCAGAGGAACCCAACTATCTAAAGATACGATAGCAGAATTCAACATAATCCATAATCTCCCATCTAAAATAAACCATAACTGACCCTATGTAGCACCAAAGACCTGATGGGATCCAACAATGTTTAAAAAGTTCAACCCTAAAATTATGATAGCAGAATTCAATGTAGTCTATAGTAATGAATTAGGTAGTAATATAGTTGGTCTCCCATCCAAAAATAAACCATAGATGATACCACGTAGCTATCAAGACTCGATGGGATCCAGCAATGTAAAAATACATAAATAAATATATAGCCAAACAACTAAAATCAGATGGTAAAACTCAATGTATACTATAGTAGTAAATTATGCCGCGATATAATCAATCTCTCATCAAAAAATAAACCATAGCAGACCCTACTTATTCTCCCAAGTCCAATGGGATCCAATGTTAGTAAAGCCTCGCCAACTAAGGATAACATAGTAGAATTCAGTATAATATATAGATAGTAGAAATTAATACAATCTATAGGAATGAATTATGGAGTAATATAATTGGTCTCCTATCCAAGAAGACACCATAGCTGATGCTGCTTAGCGTGCTATATCTAATGGGATCTGTCACTATTAAGAGAGTCTACAAATTAAGGATAAGCTAGTAAAATACAATGTAATATATAGCGAAGAATTATATAGTGATACACACAGCTCCCATCCAAAATTAAACCATAGCCAACCCTGTTTAGCATGTATTATTATGCCAATCAATTATGTATATATGATGAATGTGACTTTTTATCCAATATCAAATAGATATTTTAAACCATGTATATGTTTTAAGGGGGGGAAGGGATGTTGAGTTGTTTTATATTATGTATTATTTTACTGTTGTAAGCCACCCCGATTGTTTGAAGAGGGGTGGGATATAAATAAATGTTGTTATTATTATTATTATTATTATTATTATTATATTTATTAGCAACCAATTAGATAGATGTGATCAAGTCAGATCCCCAAAAGATGATGACAATTGAACATCAGCTATTAATTTGTTATTGAAGTGCATGTGGCATATTAACAAAATCAAGTGGTTATTTATTAAGTATGTATATATACATTAATAAGCCAATACATTAATTGGAAAGAAAAAACTACCCAGAAAAAAGGCCCACTAAAGTGTAGCCAAAGGTAAAAAAAGAAACTTACTAGAGACAATCAGCTCCACCAGGGGCTTAATCCCACCCCCCTTTGCACCATTTGGGGCTGACCCTCCTAACACTTCAAGATCACACAAGATCTGGGGCAGCAAGTTTATTTTTACCACCCTCTCTCTCTGGCTTCTCTTCACAAATGAAGATTCAGGAAGGACTCAACCCTTGCTTTCTGCAAGCGCGCTGATAACTAAAAAGGCCAATCCAAGATAGAGAAGTCCGGTTGCAGAAAGCACAGCAGAAGGTTTCCTTGGGTGATGTTTCCGGGTTGTGATTTTTTCTGCGTTGTCATTTCTCTTCAAGACTTGTTCGGCATGAGTTCTCAAGTAAGGCTGCAGCATTGTGGATAGTGTGTCTCCATGCCTCCCGATGTGAGGCCAGGGCGGACCATTGATGGTGATCAATTTGGCTGAGCCTGAGATGTTGTTTCAGGGAGTCCGTGTATCGCTTTTTTGGAGCGCCCCTCTTACGCTGACCCGTGGCGAGTTCACCATAGAATACTATTTTGGGGAGGCGATGTTCCTCCATCCTAGAAACATGCCCTGCCCAGCACAGCTGTGTTCTCAATATCATGGCCTCAATGCTGGTGATCCCTGCTTGCTCAAGGACAGCAACATTCGTCACATAGTCATTCCAGTGTATATTTAGGATTGTACGTAAACAGCGCTGATGGAAGTGTTCAAGTAGTCGTAAGTGGTGGCGATAGGTGACCCATGTTTCAGACCCATAAAGGAGAATAGACAGTATAATGGCTCTATACACACTGATTTTTCTGTTTCACCTCAGGTGTTTATTACTCCAGACTCTTTTGTAAAGTCTTCCAAATGCGCTATGTGCCTTTGCTAATCTGTGATTGATCTCTTTGTCAATCTTGGCATCTGAGGAGATGATGCTTCCCAGGTTGGTGAACTGCTGAACGGACTTAAGCACAGAGTTGCCAATGGCAATGTGGAGATGCTGGTGTTCGTCCTGTGGTGCAGGCTTGTAAAGAACTTCCGTTTTCTTCAGGTTGACTTCCTCTCCATTGACTCTCCCTTGTACCTCTCCATTGAAACCCCCTTGTTGTGGGAGAGAGGCTTGCGTACCCTAATGATGTTTTGAGCTCTGCTGGTGGTGGCACAATAGCCACCGGTAGGGTCTCCCATGCCAGACAGGTCAAAACTGAAGGGTTTGACAAAGAGCGTCAAAGTCAGGATGGGCTCTCTAGACTTATGGCAACCATCCTAGGAGAAGGAAAACTCTAATCCCAAACCCGGGCAGATGGTGTTCATCCAACCCTGTAAGGTCAACCATCTATGAGACGGAAAGTCTAATCAAACCTATTGCCTGAGGACCTCACTGCTGGCAAGGCCAGCAGATGAACCTTTGGTTTAAAGGGTGAAGCCAGTTCTGTGCATGCTGCGCTCCACCATACAAATCCATTGCACAGGCTCGAAGGACAAATCCAATTCCAAAAAAAAAAAAAAAAAAAAAAGCCCTGTAGCGATAGGCAAGGGATGAAATGGCAGGTGTAAAGATGCACTGGAAGCCGCAGACCCAACCCTGCATGCAGACGGTTCAGGACTTTGTTTGCTCAAGGCTGACCCGGGAGATGACAGTCTTGTTTGGCAGCATCCTGAACGACCAAGCAGCCTTTTTTTAAGGAGAGCACTGCTTGCTTCATATGGAGAGGGGCCTAGAAAAGGTGGCCTAATGAAAGCTCATCCCTAACTACCTAGTTGGCTACCATGAGAGACAGCTTCTAGGTAAACTTGCAAACAAAACTTGAAGACCATCCTATAGATCCTTCTCCTACAGTGCTTTGGCAACATATCAAAAATTTTATCCTCCAGTCTGCAGAAGAATCCCTCAGGTTCTCCCACAAGAAAAATCAGACTGGTTTGATGAAAACAACCAAGAGATCCAGGAGCTGTTGGCAAAGAAGAGAGCTGCTCACCAGGCTTACCTCGCCCAGCCAATTAGCCATGTAAGAAAAGCAGCTTTCCATCTCACATGTAGTAAACTTCAACAAAAACTCCGAGACATGCAGAACCAATCTGTTACCACCAATCTGTTCTAAAAAGCCTACAACACCTAGGAATCACCATGATCTCCCATTCAAGTTCCAACCAGAGCTGATCCTGCTTAGTTACCCCCCAAAACAAAAACTAAAACTAAAACTAAAACCCTGTGAACAAAGCAACTAACAGGGGGCCTAACATGTAAAAGCATACCAAAATGCAAAGGCTACAAATGTAAACCCAGCATATTTAATAAAAAGCCGGCCAAACAGGAAGCTATGCAAACGGCCCATTAAAAGGCAGCTTGGTCCAGAAAAGGTCCATAAATGCTCCTGCTAACATCTGTACTGTACATCTGCACGTACGCGCACACACGCACACACACACAGAGGACTATCAGCAAAGACCTGTCAGCTCCAACAAGGCTACTAACAGTCAAGCAAAGCAGGCAGGCTGACAGCAAGGAAAAAGGTGGTGCAGGAGAAGAGGGGGCACAGTGGGACTTGAACTCCCAGCCATAGGAACCCCAGTCATCAGACTAGCCTCTTAACAGTTCCTGCAGAGTTACCTGATCACCCACAAAGCTCAATGGGGGAGGGAGACAGTATTCTGGAAGGCAAAAGGGCTGGAGAAAATAGTCAAACTGTCATAGAGGGAACAAGGCAAACAGCGCAAGGACCCAACAGTGGGAGGCAAAAAAACTTGCACAGGGAGCAAGTAAAGGGAACACATGGTCTCAGATGTCTCTACACTAATGCACAGAGCATGGGAAATAAGCAAGATGAACTAGAACTCCTTGCACTATAAAACAAATATGATATAATAGGCGTTACTGAAACCTGGTGGGACGAGTCTCATGATTGGAATGTAGGAATAGAGGGGTATAACCTTTATAGGAGAAACAGGCCAAACAGGAAAGGAGGAGGAATAGCATTATATGTCAGGGATATTTACACCAGTGAAGTGATCCATGACATCAATACTGGAAGCCAGGTGGAGAGCATCTGGATAAAAATTAAAGGGGAGGGAAACAACAGGGATGTTATTGTGGGACTCTACTACAGACCCCCAAATCAGACGGAGGAATTGGATGTTGCCTTTCTAGAACAGATGAACATACATGCAGAAAGGAGAGATGTAGTAGTGATGGGTGACTTCAACTATCCTGATATTTGCTGGCAATCTAACTCAGCCAAAACTACAAGGTCTAGCAAATTCCTTACATGCCTGGAAGACAATTTCATGGTCCAAAAGGTGGAAGAGGCAACAAGGGGGTCAGCTATTTTAGATCTGATCCTAACCAACAGAGACGACCTTGTTAATGGGGTGCAAGTGGTGGGATCCTTAGGTGAGAGTGATCATGTTCTCCTGGAGTTTGTTATACAATGGAAAGGAGAAGCCAGGCATAGTCAGACACGCATTCTTGACTTTAGGAGAGCTGATTTCAATAAACTCAGGGAAATACTGGGGATGATTCCATGGTCAAGAATACTAAAAGAGAAGGGACCTCAAGACGGTTTTGACTTTCTCAAAAGGGAGATACTGAAGGCACAATTTCAAACAGTACCATTGAGGAAGAAAAATGGGAGGTGTCTCAAGAAACCAGGATGGATGACTAAAGAACTTTCAATGGAGCTAAGTTTTAAACGGAACATGTATAGGAAATGGAAAAGGGAGGAAATCACCAAAGAAGAATTCAAACAGATAGCGAACACGTGTAGGAGTAAAGTCAGAAAAGCTAAAGTGCAGAATGAGCTCAGGCTTGCTAGGGAGGTTAAGAACAATAAAAAGGGTTTTTTTGGGTATGTCCGCAGCAAAAGGAGGAAGCAGGAAATGATAGGGCCACTACGTGGAGAAGATGGCAAAATGCTAACAGGGGACAGAGAAAAGGCAGAATTACTCAACACCTTCTTTGCCTCAGTGTTTTCAGAAAAGGAAAAGGAGGACCAACCTGAGGAAAATGGAACAGAGGACACAATAGGGGAAATCCAGCTGAAAATAAGTAAAGAGGTGGTACAGGAATACCTTCTTAATCTAAATGAATTTAAATCTCCAGGACCAGATGAACTACATCCAAGAGTATTAAAAGAGCTGGCAAATATAATCTCAGAGCCATTGGCAATAATATTTGAGAACTCCTGGAGAACAGGAGAAGTCCCAGCAGACTGGAGGAGGGCAAACGTTGTTCCCATCTTCAAAAAGGGGAAAAAAGAGGATCCCAACAACTATCGTCCAGTTAGTCTGACATCAATACCAGGGAAGATTCTAGAACAGATCATTAAACAGAGAGTCTGTGAACATTTAGAAGGCAATGCCATAATCACAAAAAGTCAGCATGGGTTTCAGAGAAATAAGTCATGCCAGACTAATCTGATCTCTTTTTTTGATAAAGTTACCAGCTTGGTAGATGAAGGGAATGCTGTGGACATTGCATACCTTGATTTCAGTAAGGCCTTTGACAAGGTTCCCCATGACATTCTTGCAAACAAGCTTGTAGAATGTGGGCTAGACAAGTTAACTGTTCAATGGATTTGTAATTGGTTGACCGGCCGAACCCAAAGGGTGCTCAGCAGTGGCTCCTCTTCGTCTTGGAAAGATGTGACCAGTGGGGTGCCACAGGGTTCTGTCCTGGGCCCAGTGCTATTCAACATCTTTATCAATGACTTAGATGAGGGAATTAGGGGCATACTTATCAAATTTGCAGATGACACCAAATTGGGAGGAGTAGCTAATACCCTAGAGGACAGGATCAAAATTCAGAATGACCTGGATAGACTGGAGAGCTGGGCCAAAGCTAACAAAATGAAATTCAATACGGAGAAATGTAAAGTACTGCATTTAGGGCGGAAAAATGAAATGCATAAATATAGGATGGGAGAGACCTGGCTGAATGAGACTATGTGCGAAAGGGATCTAGGAGTCCTAGTAGACCACAAGTTGAACATGAGCCAACAGTGTGACGCGGCAGCTAAAAAGGCCAATGCAATTTTGGGCTGTATCAATAGAAGTATAGTGTCTAGATCAAGGGAAGTAATAGTGCCACTCTATTCTGCCTTGGTCAGACCTCACTTAGAATACTGTGTCCAGTTCTGGGCACCACAATTCAGAAAGGATATTGACAAATTGGAGCGTGTCCAGAGAAGGGCAACTAAAATGGTGAAAGGTCTGGAAACAATGCCTTATGAGGAGAGACTTAGGGAGCTGGGTATGTTTAGCCTGGAAAAAAGACGGTTTAGAGGCGATATGATAGCCCTGTTTAAGTATTTGAAGGGATGTCACGCTGAGGATGGAGCAGGCTTGTTTTCTGCTGCTCCAGAGACTGGAACACGGAGCAATGGGTGCAAGCTCCAGGAACAGAGATTCCACCTCAACATGAGGAGGAACTTTTTGACAGTCAGAGCTGTTCGGCAGTGGAACACACTCCCTCGGAGCGTGGTGGGGTCTCCTTCCTTGGAGGTCTTTAAACAGAGGCTGGATGGCCATCTGTCGGGGATGCTTTGATTGTGATTTCCTGCGTGGCAGGGGGTTGGACTGGATGGCCCTCGTGGTCTCTTCCAACTCTGCAATTCTATGATTCTATGATTCTATGATTCATCCGCCCAGCAACAGCAGGTCAACTCTTCCCCAGCAACAGCCACCAGCCACCAGGGGGCAGCAGAAAGGAAGAGCCAAACTGACAGTTGGAGACACCCCCACATTAATCCAAGGCCCTAAAGGAAAAGCTCCCTCACAGCACTCACTTGAGGGACGGGGAAAGAAAGAAGAAAACCCTTTTTAAACACACACCAGGCTGCCAAGGTCAAGCACACCAAACAATAATGCTGGAAACCCCTCCCCTCCCCTTCGAGCTCAGGCCCTGTGAGGGTCCAGCCGTTATAAGGCAGCTCATAATGGTGGGTGGTGGGTGGGTGGGAGGTGACAGGCTGGCAGATGCACCCTCTCTCTAAATATAAATAATTAAATGATCTAAATAGTGAAAAGCGGATGCTCCCTCCCTCCAAATCTCTATATCTAAATAGTTGAGGAGGAAGGGGTATAAAAGGTGCCTTAAAACCCTGTGAAGAAAGGCCTGTCAAAGCACAGATTCTCTAAATATAAACAATTAAATGATCTAACTAGTGAAAAGCAGATGCCTCCTCCCTCTGTATCGAAATAGTTAAGGGGAAGAGAGAATAAAGGGTGCCTTAAAACCCTGTGAAGAAAGGCCTGTCAAAACACAGGCTGAAGCTCTCCTGTCTCTTCTTCGATGATTCTGGCTGGAGAGGAGGCGTTGAGGGGCGGTAGGGCCTTATATGGCCTCTGGCCCCAGCCCTCTCCTCCCATCGCAGGTGACACTGCCTGCAACGTTCTGAGGGGTCTCTGACCCTCCTCGGCGGCAAAGGCGGCTCCTTCCCAAAACAGCTCTTCTGATGCGGGGGGAGCCGGATTCTATGTAACTCTTAAGTTAGGACCTGGAGAGAAATAACTTTCTCCATGATACTATTTCTGCTAACGTTTTGCATGTTCTCAGTATACAATTTGAGCTTTTTCTATTTTTCCTACTAAGCCTACGTACATGCTCCTTGCTTGGGCAAGCTACCTTGATTCTTCTCTGAGACAGGGAAGGGGGGGTTGGTGATACTTTAACAGAGCGAGTAGTTCCACTGGTTAATCAGAGAACCTGCACAGCTTCTCGCTGCACTGTTTGGAAGGGGAGAAACACAGCGAGTGGTGGCAAATACCAAAGGGAAACCTAGTTCTAGGGGATTTCAAGGCTAGAAGAATTCCTAAGAGTAGGACTCAGAGTGTACAAACAGACGGACCTTTTTCCCAACTCTGTGATAGCGTGAATGCACAGGGAAGGAGGGGCCCCCACCCATAACAGTATCTCTTAAATCTCACTTCATATTTCCCTAAGCTTACTGTGGCTCTCCAAAAAGCATGATTCTTTCTTTCTTTCTTTCTTTCTTTCTTTCTTTCTTTCTTTCCCCAAGTATATTACATTGGTTGAGAAGAAAAAAAGGAGTACCCTAACCACAAAAGTCAGTAGATTTTCTGCCATATTTTGTCCTATTTCTTTCTTTCTTGGTTTATAGTTTGTTCATTTGTAACAAAAACTGTAAATGACAAGTGACAGGAATTTGTGGATATTCTGCAGTACTGTGCAGTTGACAATGTCCTAGAAGGAAAACCTTGTTCTATTTCTTGGTCCTTTCTGTACCAACAGGTGAATTAGGCAGGCTGAAATGTTCACTCCTAGTGCTTTACAATTTAATAATGGAGACATCATAATGAATTATAATGGAATAGATGTAGTAATAATCAGCTTTTGAGAAATGTATGAAAATATAGATAGGACAAAAACATGTTATAAACACATTCATTGGAAAAAAAATACCCCTTCATTTTTTTAAAAAAATTCTCACTCCAATTTTAAATAATTTATTTCATTGTATACAACAGGTTTCAGCTATGTTGTGATTTACAGGTGAGAGAATCACTTGGTGGGTTTTTAAAATATTCAGGTCTTAAATTAAAGAATGCACAAATTGCTGTTTAAAGACAGAAAATAGCAGAAGTGCTTTAAAAAGTAACAGCCAGGCATTTTCTTTCTCTTAGGTGACACTTTCTAAATGTCCCTAAATACACAGCAAGCAGTTTAGCTTAGGAAAGTGCTGTCTCCTGTCAGAAGCCCCCATAATTCTGCAATATGATAAAAATATACCTCAAGCAAAATAACTCATTGCTTATTCCCTACAGAACTCTGGGAGAAAATATGTTGAACTGCCATGTCACAATGAAGTGACCAAAAGGGCTGAATATTCTACATTTTGGAATCTCCTTCCTCATACACACACACACACATAAACATATAAAATAGAGTGTCTTGACATCACTTTAAAGGACAAACAATCCATTTTAATGTCTTTCTTTCTTCACTGCTAGCTATTTGAGACCCATTTATTTCCTTTCTTCTTTCCCTACATGCAGTGAATAGTGTGGATACTGCTATCCACAATGCTGCAGCCTTATTTGAGAACTCACGCCGAACAAGTCTTGAAGAGAAACGACAACGCAGAAAGAATCGCAACACGGAAACATCACCGAAGGAGACCTTCTGCTGTGCTTTCTGCAACCGGACGTGTTTATCTCAGATTGGCCTTTTTAGTCATCAGCACGCTTGCAGAAAGTGCAGGATGAGTCCTTCCTGAATCTTCGTTTGCGAGAAAAGCCAGAGAGAGAGAGACATGCAGTGAATATTTTTAATATCATCCCCACCTAACTATTTTGTGATATTTCTAAAGCACATCTTCTAGAAGGATATCTTCAAACGTTCCTCATCACAATCAGATAAGTTATCAATTAAACTGGAAATTTTCTAACAAAAAGAAGTGACTTTAACCCCATTTATATTTTAACTAAACTGATTGACAGGGTTAAATTGCTTCCAAAATGAAAATGGAATTATTAATAGTGAGACAGAACCATTGAGGAAGAAAAATGGGAGGTGTCTCAAGAAACCAGGATGGATGACTAAAGAAATATCAACAGAGCTAAGTTTTAAACGGAACATGTATAAGAAATGGAAAAAGGGGGAAATCACCAAAGAAGAACTCAAACAAATAGCGAACACATGTAAGAGTAAAATCAGAAAAGCTAAAGCACAGAATGAGCTCAGGCTTGCTAGAGAGGTTAAGAACAATAAAAAGGGTTTTTGGGGGGTATGTCCGCAGCAAAAGGAGGAAGAAGGAAATGGTAGGCCCACTACGCGGAGAAGATGGCAAAATGCTAACAGGGGACAGAGAAAAGGCAGAATTACTCATCACCTTCTTTGCCTCAGTATTTTCAGAAAAGGTAAAGGGGGACCAACCTGAGGATAAAGGTACAGAAGACACAACAGGGGAAATCCAGCACAGAATAAGCAAAGAGGTAGTACAGGAATACCTTCTTAATCTAAATGAATTTAAATCTCCAGGACCAGATGAACTACATCTAAGAGTATTAAAAGAGCTGGCAAATATAATCTCAGAGCCATTGGCAATAATCTTTGAGAACTCCTGGAGAACAGGAGAAGTCCCAGCAGACTGGAGGAGGGCAAACGTTGTCCCCATCTTCAAAAAGAGGGAAAAAGAGGATCCCAACAATTATCGTCCAGTTAGTCTGACATCAATACCAGGGAAGATTCTAGAGCAGATCATTAAACAGAGAGTCTGTGAACATTTAGAAGGCAATGCCATAATCACAAAAAGTCAACATAGGTTTCAGAGTAACAAGTCATGCCAGACTAATCTGATCTCTCTTTTTTTGATAAAATTACCAGCTTGGTAGATGAAGGGAACGCTGTGGACATTGCATACCTTGATTTCAGTAAGGCCTTTGACAAGGTTCCCCATGACATTCTTGCAAACAAGCTTGTAAAATGTGGGCTAGACAAGTTAACAGTTCAATGGATTTGTAATTGGTTGACCAGCCGAACCCAAAGGGTGCTCAGCAATGGCTCCTCTTCATCTTGGAAAGGTGTGACCAGTGGGGTGCCACAGGGTTCTGTCCTGGGCCCAGTGCTATTCAACATCTTTATCAATGACTTGGATGAGGGAATTAGGGGATCAAGGCAGGGGAATGAATGGGCAACCCTCTGCCCACCATGATCTCTTTGTAACATGCAGTTGAGGAAGAGGTTAAAGCTGAAGGGTTTGCAGTGTAGAAATCCATTTAAAAAGGTGATTGAGTACATGCGCGCGCACACACACACATCAACCTTCGTGCAGCTGGAAGGGATGCCTTTGTTTTTGACTGGTGAGGCTGGATCTGTTGAATGGGTGACTGACCCCTCCTTTTCTGATCGCTGATCTCTAAGCCCGCCCCCAGACACACCATTTCCGGTCATCCCCTAGTACTGAGACATTTTGCCCCAGGCTGTTTACATTTCTGATTTTCTGAATCCTCCAGTGACTTTTTTAAAAACCGGCACAAACCGCGGGACTGGAAGTCCCGCAGGTTGAGGGATAAAAGGTGGCCCCCCTTCTGAAAATCACCTACCCGACCCAATGTACATGTAAACTGCCAGGGATTGACACAAATTCTTCCCGGGACATTTTCATCATGTAAAAAGCACCTGGGAGTTTTGCCAGGACCCATGCAGGAATCAGTAGACTAAAGAAAACAGGAGGGTGGGCAAATGGGATTACAAAGGAGCTAGAAAAGGAAAGCAGGAGAAGAGGGTGTGGTGAGGTGGATGAGAAGTATTTCTTTATGAAATTCAAGCAACAGTTTCCTTCTCCCCCATGCTCAAGTCAAGGAGAATGGGTGTAGGGACTAAAACTAAATTTGAATGGTAATTGATCTTAAATGTAATAGTTATTTTCTCTCCACATTCCATAAATGTAATTGAACTGTTAACAGGTAACCTCCCCCCTTTTTAACTAACTTTCATTTCTCTGGATACCTTTATATTTCTCAAATAAATCTCCATTCCAATTGGTTTTCTTAATAATAATAATAATAATAATAATAATAATAATAATACCTGTTGCCCATTTACTGTTGAAAACCAAAAGAGACTGGGGCCTCATTTACATGGGCCAGAATACACCAGCTCCCCACCAGCATATTCTGACCATGGATCTGGCCTGTTCCTCCCTGGTTATTGGCACAAAACAGGATGGAGTCCAGACCACCACACTATCCCATTTCTGCCGCAGCCACCACCACACCACCTGCGTCCCACTCTTCAAAGCCAGGAAGCTGGTCCACAGCATGTGAACAAGGCCCCCTGCATGTGGCCAGCCTGGTCACATACTTCAAGCCTGCTTCCTGGATCCGGAGAGTATGACACAGATGACAGCTGCAGCGACGGGCCTCTGTGGCAATAGGGGTCCCTGTGGTCTCACAGGGTCCCATCAGTTTCTTTAGCAGAGAAACATTTTTCCCAGGGATTTTTATATAATGTTTTATCGGGCTTTACTTCTGAGTATTTGCCCCAGATGTCATGAGAACTGCCCATAGGACAAATGGGCCAAAAGCCCTGTGTCGTTAGGACTGCAGGGCTCAGAGACAGGGTTAAGACAGTGTAACTAGCCCATGTAGACAATGCCTAGGTCTCCAAAATACTTCATTTTTTACTGGCTTTTATTGTGTTTCATTATGCATTCTTTATCAAGAGAACACTACAAATAATGTCCAATTTTTCAACATAAAGGAAATAATCAGTCCTTAACCCTTACTATCTTCCTTTTATATGGTCATTAGAACCACACAAGTGCAAAACATATCAAAAAAATATTGCTAAACCATATCAGGCTCTATCATTCTTGTGTCTCTTCAAGTTGTTCCTGGGGCTAGTTACATGGCAGGTTTTATTGCGGCAATTTGTGCTTTAGCGCTTTTTCACACCAGTGCTTTGCAGTTTAGACAATTTATGGGGGATTCAGTTGCTTTGTTTACTTTTTAGCTTTCTGGTTCAGATGGGCAAAGGTGCGGGGTGTGTGGCCTCCCAAGCACAGACAGAGGGAGGTAAAGGAGAGAGAGGAAGGAATGGCTTATGAATGCCTGCCTCTTAAAGCCAAAAGGAGCCCTTCTCCTTCACTCTCAGAAACGTTTGCTGTTATTGTTTATGACTGAAAGTGCTTTTGGAATAATAGGCATGAAAAAATAGCAGGTATTCCTCAGAGGGAAAGATCGGAGCACATTCTCTCTCTCAATCTCTCTCTCTCTCTCTTTCTTTCCCTCCCAATCTCCCTCCTCTCTCTCTCTCTCTCTCTCTCTCTCTCTCTCTAGCACACACACACACACACACACACACACACTTCTTGCTGAGTCTCCTTTTCTCTGCAGCTGAGCAGACTGCCAAACACACAAGAGAACAATCGAGCGATCAGCCAGATGCAGCATGCTCACACACGCATGCACACACACCACCCAAGCAAGGTCTAGCCCCATTTCTGACCTTCTTACCCTGACCCCAAAGCCTTCCTTTGAAACAGACAGGAAGGGCTCAGAGCAGATTTCCCAAAGTGGGCTGCAAGCAGAAGAAGGAGCAAATGGCGGGCTTGGTGGATTTCTCCCTCCAACCCCTCCGTCAATTCGTAGGAGGCACAATGGTCACTCCAACCAATCAGGATTCAGCTATGCTCAGGCTAATTCAGAAAGGTCGTTGTAAGTTCACACAGACATTTGCAAAATGTAAGTTCACACTATCAATTGTGCACATTTTTGCGAACTTTATCAAAAAAGTCTGGAAAACTAGCGAAAGCTGAGACTGCCCGACTTATGGGTTTTTCACTCCCCCTCCTTCTGAAAAGGGTGCTGTGGCTTCGAAATACGTGGGAAGTATCAGGTGTCTTGTCAAATTCTTTGAGGATTTATTTTGCCATGTAAATGGCCCCTCTGACTGATGGAGACCCTAAGGTGAATCTATAATGGGTTTTCTGAGACAGAGAGTGTGTGACTTGCCCAAGGTCATCCAGCAGGTTTTCATGGTCAAGCAGGGATTCAGACCCTGGTCAAGAATAATAGTCCAATACTAAATCCACTACACCATGTGTAAAAATCATTTCATGGGTGCTTCCACTCTCTCAGAGGTATGCAGTGTGGTCCCAAGTACAACCAATTGTTCTCCAGAAACACACACTGCCCTCTCTCCTACTTTTGACTTTGGTAGGGAGGTAACTGAATGATGTGTAACAGGTGATTTTAAGACACCGATTCTATGCCCAGTTGTACAACTGTAGGATTCCACATAACCACAATGGTGTACATTTACGCTATGACAAAATCACATATGATCTTGGACATATTAATAAAAAGCTTAAAGACAATACGTCCAAAATCAAGTTAAAACTGAGCCATATATATATATATATATATATATATGCCAAACACCCATATCAGAAATATACTAACACTATACAGAGGCTGCCTTCTTCTAAGAGAACTGATTCCCAATGTCAAAATGAAAGTGGAAGCTCCTCTTATGCAAAATACCATATATATTCTGGCTATAAGATGCCCCCCCCGATATTTAAATTAAAATATAGAGTTTGCCCCGCCTCCATCCAGCCAGCCAGCTCAGTGGCTGTAGATGATGGAATAGTCTATGAAATTAAAGGACTGAGAACAGCTAAAAAAGCATGGGATATTTTGAAAAATCTCTGTGGTGTTCAATCTTTGGAAGGTAAGGTTGCATTAATAATTAAGTTGGTTAATATGAAGCTGGTTAATATGAAGCTATCAAATCCCAAATTTTTGAATGAGCACATTAATGATTTTAGAGCCACTTGCAAACTCCTGGAGAGGAAATCCCCCAAAGCTATGCAAATAGGAATCTTCCTGGCAAATTTACCAAAATACAATCCCATAATAAATACTTTGCAATTAAAGAATGATTTAACTCTGCCAGAAGCTTTTATTCAGATAAGAGAATTTCACCATAGACAAAACTTGATGCAAAATGAAAATGCTGAAAATGGCATAAATTCTAATTTTAGGCTAACATCATTTTAATGGACTGTTTTATTTCTCTCCTGAGCTAAATGGAGGGCAATTTAACACTTCAAAGGCAAAGCAGTCATTCTCACAGCAGGGGGAAGAATCTGTTGGGAAAACTGCCCAAGGAATTTGACACTTCAAAGACTAGGCAGTCATTCTCACAGCAGCGGAAAAGATCTGTTGGGCCTATAAGATGACCCCCCACTTTTGAGATTTTCAAGTGTTAAAAAGCAGTCTTATATACCAGAATATACAGTATATGCCCACGGAGGGAACATCTGAGGAAAAGTAAAGGAATTTTGCCTGAACTTGTAAAATTGCTCAGGGAATTTTGGTATTTTCATGTCCAATCCAAAAGAAGCTGTAGTTACACTGAAGGGGCATTGTGCATTTGCAGACCCAGACTGGACTTCCCCGCTCCACACCCAGATAAGCAAGACATAGACATAATATATCTTCACAAAATTATATTGAATACATGATAATGAGTGAGGTATGAGGATATATGATATAAGATATGAAACAGAGACATAATATATAACATAAATGATATTGGCAGTAAAAGGCCACAACTGAGATAACAGTGGTAAATGGTTGGCGCAAATCGCATGGGTCCGGATCCCTTCATCAACCTACCCGCTGTTGGTCAATGGCACCTTGTCAGTCACCACTGACACCACACCACATGGAAGGGAGGAGTCCTGGCCAAGCTCTGCCCACTTGATGACCCTCCCCCCCTGTTAAATGAGCAAGGGAACAGGGGTCTCTGTGAACTTAACTTGACCATGAACTTGATGGCGTCCCCTCCCTGGCCGCTTACCCCATATCAGGATGGCTCCCAGCAAGCCACTGACTGCCTCAGCACCAGGGCTGGGTTAAACACTGGCCCCGGTGCTGTAAAACAACAGCCGCTAAGCGGCTGTTACAAAAATGCTGAAAATGGCAGCGTCATCCAGCTACACTGGCCAAGAGACCCACCTCCTTTGCAGGGCCAGCCAATTAGAATGGGGGAGGCCCGCCCTGATTTGCCAGCTCCTTGCATCCCTCTCCTGGCCTGCAAGGCAGGCTGGGAAGAAGGAGCCCAAGATGGCAGCCCCCATGCTGGCTGCCACACGGCTGTGGGGGCCACCCGGGTGCTACCGGGGAGCCAGGATGGGCCGCAAATGGGCCACCGTCTGAGCCCGGCAGCCCGCTTCTTTAGAATTGGTTGTGACAGCTCTATTCAGTGTTTCTTACTATAAAAGATAAAAGGAAAGAAGTTTGCTCTTGGTCAGAAATTCAACAGGAAAAGTGTTCTCAACTGGTATCTACCCACAGGAAAAGCTTCTTAAATTTAACTTCTGTTTGTCATCTAAAACATCTATACATTTGCTAAAACATTTTCAGGGAAACTGAACTATTCCACCCCAACTGTGATGGACAAAACATGTACATTTTCCTTACTTTACTAGGGAATAACCC
This sequence comes from Gambelia wislizenii, assembly GCA_030847615.1. Classification (NCBI taxonomy): domain Eukaryota; kingdom Metazoa; phylum Chordata; class Lepidosauria; order Squamata; family Crotaphytidae; genus Gambelia; species Gambelia wislizenii. The sequence goes on along the minus strand of JAUMIR010000003.1, from coordinate 204,257,724 downwards.
TAACAGATAGCAGCATACCCTAGGGCTCATCTACACAGGCCAGAATATACCAGCTTTCCACCAATATACTCTACCTGTGGATCAGGCCCATTCCTCCCCTGTTACTGGCACAAAATGGGATGGAACCCAGACTTCCATGCCAGCCTGTTACTGCAGCTGCCATCACCACCACAACCCACATCCCAATCCCAGTCTCTGAAGCCAGGAAGCAGACCCACATCTTGTAAGCAAGGTTCCCTGCATGTGACCAGCCTGATAATACATTGCAGTCCTGCTTTCTGGCTGTGGAAGAGTGATAGCAGACAGCAGGTGCAGCAATGGGCTGGCATGGCAGTGTGACCTCCTGTGATCATGCAGGGCCCAATCCATTTTTTGATGGCTGAAATGGTTTTTCCTGGGTAGGTTTTACCCTGTCTTGGTCTTGTCGTTGCCCCAGGTGCTGTGCGGATTGCCCTGGGGATAAACAGGAAAAATGTCCTGTGTCATCCAGACTGCAGAGCTCCAAGACAGGGCCAAGATAGGGTAAATAGTCCACATAGACAAGGCCGTAGTCTTGGGTCCGGTGTACACGGTAAAAAAAATATGTACGCCATTCAGAAGATCGCTCTTCCGTACGCACAGCTGTTCGGATTCATACGTGTCATTCAGAAGGGGGGCTAGTGAATCCCCCATAAACTACGTGGATTCGGTGTTCGGGAGGATTAGCGGATCTTGGCATAAAATACGCACAGCCATTCGAATGGCTGATGGTCTGTATGCCCTGTTCGCACACATACGAACTGGCAGTGTAATCTGATTGGCTGGCTGAGTAGAGGGGGCAGGGCTAGCAAGGAGGGGAATTAGGAGTGGCCACCATGTGGGATTCATGGCTAAGCGAGAGTCCGGTAAGTCCGTGAATTTTATATATATTTATTTTTATTTTACTTTCTAAATAGGGAAAACCAAATGTCCGCAAAGCAGGCACCTTTTTAAATTTTAAAAAAAAGCGGCAGGAGATTTAAAACCGCCACTTGGCTTGCTCACTCCAGCCAGCTGGGGAAGGGGGCTCATATGGAGTTTAGGGGGGTAAAAATCATTTAGGCAGATCGTATGCATACAAATGGCTGCCTATTCGTATTTTTTACCCAAACTGATTTTTTTTTTATTTTTTTTTATCATATAGATTCACCCTTGGTCTGGGAAATGGGGCATCGACTAGCTGAAGTGAAGCTAGTAGATTGGTCACTTTATTTGCTTTAACATGAAATCATTTGCTGTTTCAGTTTCAGGTTTTTGGTGGTTTTTTTTTTTTTTTTAAAAAAATCAAATCAGTTTCTTATATAGTCAAATTCTTTCCATCCTGTTGTCTGTAAAAAATTACACATTTTGGAAGACTTGGTTCACTGAGATAGAAAAAAGTTTGGTGGATCATTTTCTGAAGCACTGAATTAAGATTGAAAATGAGGCCAAGATTCTGTTTAATACAGGTGGGATGTAAAGCTCCACCAGTGTACTTATGTGGACCAAAGCAGAAGCAGTGACAATGGAGGGGCTAGTGTAGCTGGTCACTTCCCACCCATTCTAGGAGGATTCCAGGGGCATCCCAGCACCCATTCTTTTGGTGGCATGAGGAGTGAAGAAATGTGGCCCTGAACCACTGCATTGTTTGGAAATGGAGAAGTGGTGTGCTTGCTTCAGCAGCACATATACTAAAATTGGAACGACAGAGTGTATGTAATATGTATACATTAATATATGTTCATGTGATGTGAGAGGAATTTTTGACTGTGTTTATATATATATATATATATATACATATATATATATATATATATATATATAATTTTATTTTTTAATCTGCAATAAACATATTGGAAATGGAGAAGTGGTATTGTATCCCTCTTTACGCAATATTGGATATTGGATACCTTGTTAAACAAGTGTTTAACTTTTCTTAATTTTTATTTATTTAGTTATTTATACCCTGCTCTTCAGCCACAAGGCTATCAGAGCGACTTACAAATAGTTTTTAAGCAATAGCTATTTACACATCTACACTGCATTAAACAGTTTCCAATGTGTGTTAGCTAACTGTACACATTAGCTAACATTTAGCTGTACTAAAAGTACAGCTTCTGGCCAAATTAGGGTTTTACACCAGTGTAACATCACAACAGGATGTTTCATCTTATGATTGGTGCAAATCCTTATCAGCTACCACCAAACAGGAAAGAAAGAAAGTAAGTCAGTAACTCAGCCATACTTCCACCTAATTTTATAACAGTTAGAGAGAAATCATTCAAGGGTCATGGGGGGAAACCTGGCGTGAACAGATGGGATAGCAAGGGAGATGGATTATAAAGCTCACTTGTTCTTTGAAGAAAGCTTTGCAAGCACACACAGCTCATACTGCTTTCAGGCTGCTTAAACTGCTTTGAAATCTCTAAGCAGGAGTAAGGGTTTCCATGTTCAAAAATATGGACTTCACTTCCCTTGAGATTTCACGGACACATAGGTTGTAACTAAAGGAAACACCATATTTCTCATGGCAGAGTAATTTTGGTAAGTTCTTCAAAAATGCAGCTTTGGTCCAGACTATCTGAAAGATCATCTCTCCCTATGCAAAATTGCAGAGTACTAAGATCTTTGGAGGAGGGCTTTCTCTCAGTCCTTCCACCATCACATATCAATCTAAAGAGGACACAGGAGACAAACTTCTCTGTGGAATTATCTTAAATTGTAAGCTAGGCTAGCCCCTTTTCTGTTTTCCTTTTTGTGGCAGGCAAAAACCTTTTTATTCAAACAGGCATTTAGTGATTAATTGATTACAGGAACCCTTTTTTATAGTATGAGTGTATGTGTGCATGCACACACTATGGAGATTTTCACACGGGGAAATTATTCCCCTGAGAGACTGGGAGAGAAATGGGGCTCTTCCGGGAGCAGAGCTCCGTTTCGCACGCCCCTTTCCTTCTCCTGATCTGACGTCGTCCTCACTCTTTGCTGCTTCCATTTCTCTGCCAGTATCTTCTGCCATTTTTTAATAAAAAAGAACTTTTGTTATTAAAAAATGACGGAAGATACTGGCAGAGAAATCGAAGCAGCACAGAGTGAGGACGATGTCAGATCAGGAGAAGGAAAGGGGCGTGCGAAACGGAGCTCTGCTCCCTGAAGAGCCCCATTTCTCTCCTGATCTCTCAGGGGAATAATTTCCCCATGTGAAAATCTCCTACATTTTTAACTATAATTGTTATATTTTTAAACAATTTTATACATTTTAAAATCTAATGGTATTTTAATGTGATGATTTGTTTCATTATGTTTTAACTTTTTGTTATCAAGTTTTTATTTTATCTCATCTTAACCTTTTGTCAGCTACCTTGATTTCCATCATAGGAAACAGGTGACATAATAAATAAATAAATAAATAAATAAATAATAAAACAACCTAGAACTAATTTCTCCACCATTTTCACTGGTCTATTTCAATAGGAACAGCTATTGCTAGCATGAAGAGGGCAATGTTTTCTCTACCTGCAACATAAATGTTTGTTGTTTTTGTTGTGTGCCTTCAAGTCATTTCTGACTTATGGTTACCCCAGGGCAAAGCTATCATGGGGTTTTCTGAGGCTGTGAGTGTGTGACATGCCCTAGTGCACCTGGTGGGTTTTGATGGCTGAGCTGGGATTTGAACCCTGGTCTTCAGAGTCATAGGACTTTTTCGGACAATGTAAAAATAATGCTAGCAGCGTCGCCAGGTTGTGACACTGCAGCGCTAGAGGGCGTCAGTTTCGTATGACGCTCCTTCCCAGCGGTACTGTTGCAGTACTGCTGGGACATTTGACCATGATATTTTTGCTTTCTACCGTCATATTTTACTTGTGATCAACGATCGTGAGTAAAATATGAATGTAAAAGCAAAAATATCACGGTCAAATGTCCCAGCGGTACTGCAACAGTACTGCTGGGAAGGAGCGTCGTATGAAACTGACGCCCTCTTGCGCTGCAGCGTCACAACCTGGCGACACTGCTAGCATTATTTTTACATTGTCCAAAAAAGTCCATAGTCCAACACTCAAACCACTACACCATGGGGAAAAAATAGCAAACCTAATTTAGTTCTAACACAACTGGGGAAAAAACCAAGCATACAAGTACAGATTTTAATTAGGCAAGCATCAAAGATCTGGTCCAGGGTTGACAAACTTATTAGTTTTACTTTTTACTAAGTCCATTGAAACACACACACACAAAAAAAACCTCAAGGCTTGGTAAATTCAGATGAAAAACAAACTGAAACAAATTTCTTAACCATTTCTTATCATTTGAGGTGGTCTTAAGTACCATTGCTCCAATATGTTCATCATTTCTCATGTGTCTATACATTTGCTGTACTGCACTTATATGTCTGGAAATGGTATCTGTAGAAAGCCTGCTCTGACTTGTGACATTGCTGTCTAAAGATCCACAACTACATACTCATACTTTAGATGAAAACATCAGTGTACAGACAGCCATTGTTTTTGATGTCTAATATGTGGTGTTGCCCTTAGAAGAGTCTGACTCTGGACTCATCTACATGAGCCAGGATATGCTGGCTCCCCACTGGCTGAAGGATGCAGGTCAAAAAGCCACACTCTCTCAGCCCCAAAGAAAATCAGTGGTGGCAAACTTGCAGTATTTGCTGTGTGGTTTAGTTTTAAAGGTGTACATAGTTTTATTGTATTATAATATTTTTAAGGGTTTAAAATGTTTTAACACTCTAAATTGTTTACTTTGTTTTTTAAAATTCATACTTATATATATTTATATTTTTAATATGTATGTATTGTTTTAAATCCATTATTAGCTGCCTTGGGTCCCTTCTATGGGGAGAAAGGCTGGATATAAATAAATATAACATAATAAAACAATATGATGTCCAGGCCACAGATCAGTCCCATTGTTCCACAGAATGGAAAGAAGTCCTGACAAGCACATTGATCCTTTGCTGCAGCCGCTGCCATTTACCTAGCTGTCTTGGAAGGCAGGAATGGAGGCTGCAACATGTAAACAAGGTCCACTGCATGACCAGCCTGCAGTCTCGCAGGGCCTGATCCATTTCCTCCCAGTGGAAACAGATTTAAACAGGTATTATCTTGTACTGGGCCCTACCCCATCTTCCCCCCATCTGAGTACCAGGGGTGGTGAGGAGTGACTATGAGCAGAACCAGACAGATGCCCTGTGTCATATGGACTGCAGAGTTCTGAGACAGGGGCAAGTTGGGGTATATTGCCCATCTAGATGAACCCTCATATAGTAAACACACACACTCACACACGGTGGCAGGGTGGATAGAAATAAATGCAGTTCTATGTTCACTCTCCATGTTACCTTCAGAAGAGTACTGGAGTATGTGGCAATTTGTCAGACAAAGTACTAAGGTAATAACATCCTTACTGACCGGTTGGAGGAAATATAGAGGTGGAATGCTATTCAGTTCAAATATCCACTGGGTATTTCCTGCTAAGCTACAAAACATTATAAGTTCTATGGTGTACCATTGCTCTAAGACTCTTGGTTTCTCTGTGCTCGTGTTGAGGGACATGCTACATAAATCCAAAGTGAAATTCAGTTAGTCAGCAAAACTGGCCCTTTTAAATAATGGATACATTCTTTTGTTATGCTTGTTTGTCAATTATTTTGAGATATACATAGAGAACCAACACAATTATTTTCTTTGAGATTTGATGTTTTTTCTGTCCAGGTACATATTCAGGTTACATAATATTCTTAAATTTCCCACTTGTAACTTATTTATTTTGGTATCTCGAGACATGTATTCTAGAAAAAAAGCAATCTGAGCTGTGAAAATCTTCATTTCTGCTGGGAATTTTATTTTTAGAATTTCCATCTGCCTCTGAGCAATTTTCTGTGCTTCAGGCATGAGCAAGCAATATTAATCCAATTTCTAGCTTCTCTGAGGTGCATTAACATTAGACTGTATGCACCTCAATTCTCCTCCTTAGGAACTCTATGTCTGTTTAACCATTTCATTGTCCTTGCCCTCTATAGTCATAGCTACTAACACAAAGCTTCACACAGTGAGGGCAGGGCAGAGAGCGGGGAGGCAAACAGATTTTTGATGTTACTTTTATGTCCTGAGGTCTCCTAGTTTTATAATGACTTTGTCTAATGCAGACAACAAAAAACAATGATCCCTGTTTACACCAAGTGAATTAAAAAAAATATTTGAAAAAATGTATGGGTCTCTTTTACCAAAGGGTAACTTATAATGATTTGCATACAACCCCAGTTGGTAGGCCAGTTGTCTGTGTTGTCCTAGCATTGGTGAGAAGAACCATAACAGACATTTGTTTCCCTGCCTTTCTACCATTTTACCACATATTCTGCCACCCAGTGTAGCCACTGCAGGTCAGCCAGTGCAGGGGGAGGGCTAAAAGGGAGAAAGGCAGATGACAGGGAGAGAGTAGGACCATGGTAGTAATGTGGGGAGGCTGGAGCATTTGCTCCTTGTCTCCTGCTATTGAAACTGTACAATACAACTTGGCCTGTGTTCAAGCCCAGTATATAGACGATCTGGTGAGACTTGTTGTGGATACCTTTGTCTTGGCTGATGATTGTGCAGAACTTATGGAATTTCCTTTCCAGAGAAAAGTCTTGGGTCAGTTCTCCTGAAATTTTTAAATCTTGTCAAAATAATTTTCCAGTTTTTCCAAGTGGGATGGAGGAGTTATTTCCTTTGATTTTTTAAAAATATTCTGAATAAATATACTGTCAAAAATCACATTACAGTTCTCAATTACATTTTCCTCCAACTTTTTTTTTTTTTGGGAGGAGGGGGTGAGTTTTGCAAACTTGTAGGTTGGGATACATGTATTTGGGAGGAAGGGTTAAGGCATAACACTTGGTGGCATGTGATGGGTAATTTTATTCCCCCAAATTATTGTAGTGGTGGTGGTTGGAGGCCTTGGCAGAGCCAAGTAAGTGGTTGAGGGACACATGAAGCCAATAAGCCACCCTTTCCTCACCCACTCAATTAGAAGATTTTTCATGGAATAATCAAAACAACAATGAACTAACAGTACAGCCCCTCTCTCCCCAGTAATCTACATACTAGCTATCCATATATAAAGGTTTGTAAATCAAAAGAATATACAAAATTCCCTGACATGGTTCTTTGAACCTATAGCATACATGGTATGTTGGCACGTCACTCAATGGAAGCAAAGGATTGACCCTGGGAGGTTATCAGACCTGGGGGAATGCGACAAAAATGTTCCCAGCTGCATCAGAAGATTGTTAAAAGAACAGAAAGGGAAACCTTACCAAACACTGTGTCCTTCAGCCATCCCTGGGTTGTAGAACTGCCACTGCCAAGGCTTCCCCTTTTCATTGGTGGGGAAAAGCCACAAATCAAAAGGAATGTCTTATTGATGACCACACCATGCCCCCGGGACACTGGAAGATGATATTGTCTGGTAAAGTCACCCGTTTTTGTTCTTGGCATGATCTTTTGATGTGGTTTTTGCCGCGTCTGATAATGTGAAGACCCTAATAATTTTGGTGATTTTTCTGATTGGGGGGGGGGGAGATTACAATTGACAAGTAGTGTGTTGTGAAGTCCCCCCCTCTCTTAATCCTCTTCTTTCCAAAGTATAAAAAAGGATATCTGAAAAAGAAGAATGGCAGAAAAGGACATCTTTTAAAATCTTTCACTCTCTAGAACCTCTGTTAGGCAAATCTAAGTATACCAAAGTTAACAAACAGAGGTGTTCCTGGACAATAACTACTTTAATAGAAACTTTGGTACCAGAGGCAGCAATAACATGGAAACAATATTTTATTTTTTATTATTTTACCACCCCCCAAAAAGAGAGAGAGAGAGAGGGAGGGAGAGAGGGAGGGAGGGAGAGTGCAGTTCAGCAAGTTAAAACAAAGCTTTTACTGAAAACTCACATGCACATGTGAAAGAAACTTTCAAGGTCAGGTAGGCCTTGCATAAGTACACTTTTTTTAATGATTTGTTGGAAAAATCCAGCATTCCCCCCACCCTGCCGCCCACTCTCTTGTCATTAGGGTCCTAGGTAGGACAGAATTCCCTGTATGTTCAATACAATACAATCTTTATTACGGTCATTGACCAGAGTAATCAAAAGAACAAGTTTCACCATTAAATACGTAAGTATGAGTACAAATGGAAAAGTACTATAGATTATTATGAAGTACAGCACTTACAGTGTTTAAAAACTTAAATAATTAAGATACTTTAGCTTTTAGAATATAAAATATTAAAATATTAAATTTTAGTCAATAATGGTAATACTAAAACTAGTCATAATAATCCCACCTATAGGCTAGCACGTTATCTAAATCCATATATTAACCCTACTTTGTTTTGGCTCCCTAGGCTACCCTGCATGTTAAAATCCTTCTTTTTCTCTCATTCAAGAACTTGCTTGTTCTACCTTTGAAGTACATGGTTGTAAATAGTTCGCAACCAAGGGACAAGACCATGTGACCTAGGGAACTTCCTGGCTATATAAAGATGTACCCCTTCTCCACTCTTTTTGTTACCATGATATGCTCTCTCTCGGCATTCTCCTCTTCTTTCTGCCATCCTGCCTTCTCCTTGAGATGGTGAGTTAAGGTGAAGCATCTATCTTTTACCCATCCCTATGCATTAGTGTGTAAGGATGTAGGCTCTCCATGCATATGTAAAGGCATAGCCATTATTAATGTTTTAAGTTTTTTAACTTGAAGCTGACTGCCTGTTTTGTTTTTGGAGTCAGTTTGAGTCAGGTCAAAGTAATGTAGGTTGAGTCATGTTTTAAATCACAGTCTGCTACAAGAAAGTTAACTCTTAACAGTTTTTTAACTTCATAGAGTTTCCCAAAAAGGGTTAACACCTTGGGACACTCTAATTCCCTACATTCCATTGTGATGGCCAAACTTATAGATCTTTTTAACATGTCAAGGGGAGCTGATATGGCAGGCTTATCTGCTCTACCCTTTCCCTTCTGTTTTGTTGTTCACACATACTCAGGAATTTTGGAGGCATCTGCTATATACCTTGTTTATTGTAGGCAGACACACACAGCTGCAGTAGCATTGGGTACATTAGAATCCCATGTTTTCCCAGGTTAATCATTGTTTATTACACTATTTGCCTCAGCTATGCTACTTCAACCTGAAACCCCAAATCTATGCTTTTCCAGACCTCCTTCTCCATCCTACCAATGTGGATGCTGCTGGGAAAACTTACAGCTAGATCTGGATGTGTGGGCACAAGAAGCCTTTGTAAAATGGAGCTTCATTGTCAGAGGAATTGTTAACTGAGGTATGTCTGTGTAGCATGTGTAGGTTCAAGCTTTGTCTAGAAGCAATAGACTTCTAATTGCAAGGCAATAACTACAGAAGAAGGCTGGTGACTTCAATTTCTGCCTGTGGTCTTCCCAAGAAGCATCTGGCTGGTCACTGTGAAAAACTGGATGCTAGACAAAATACACCTCTTTTTTTTAAATCAGAACAAGGATCTACTAGCATTATAATGTTCAAACCCTTGAGTGCTACATAGCAGAACAAGGGAAGGTATTGGTGTGGAAAAGGGGAAAATATCCTCTCCTCTTCTCCCGTCATGAAATTTCCCATCCACAAGAGCCCTAAACAAAACTGCAAGGCTCCTGCTCTACTTTGGTTGAAGCCCTGAATGGAAGAGTTACTCCTATGGGGTACACTGCAAACTTTAGTTGTAGGTTCCAGTTTTCAACAACTATTCCTTGATTAAGTTAGGTTTGTTAATTAGAAACATCATTGGGGGTTGTATCACAGTTTCCCACTGTATGTCAGAAATCTTAGCTCTGGTTTGCATTGCTAAGACGGAAGGTGGTAGAGAGATAATTAATATGAAGCTGGAGACATAATATCCTATATGCATCGGGATGAGTCCTTCCTGAATCTTCATTTGCGAAGAAAAGCCAGAGAGAGAGATTATATCAGTAGGAGAACTGCAGTTTAGGTAGAATTAAAAGCTCCAGGCATAAGAGGCTTGTTGCCTTTTGGATTATTTGTTTTAAAAAGATGGGTGTGCTTTAGCAGTCAGAAGTTTCACCAAAATTGATGGCTACTTTTGTTTATTTCTTGATACTTTCCACTTATTTCAGATTTTCTACCCTGCTATTCAGTGTGAATGCCTTCAAGGTAGCTTTAAATGTTGATGAACATTTTAGTCATCTATAAGTATGTGAGAGAATAAATTCTTGTTGTTTTTTTTCTCTATGCAATTTGTATTTTTATATATGATTTTGATTTTGTACCATTTTTGATCTTGTACAGAACATCATCACTATAACATGAAAGAAAATTTAGAAGACTTTGTACATTGCTTTCCACATATACTGATCTACTTGTGTATCATCTGATGAGATCTATTAGTCCAAACTTCATGAATGCAGAACCATCTGGGAAGGAATAATAAGGAAGTGTCTGTTTGAAACAGGTCAGAAAGTAAAAGGCTGAGAAAAAAAATGAAACAAAAGCAATTTAGCAAAACAATAATAGATTGAACATTTGACTAAAGCTATGTGATAGGAAAACCCAACTACTCTTCCAAAAACCACAATAACAATAGCAACAACAAATAACAACCCATGACTGTTAAGAAATAATCAGCTGCCTTAAATTATAGGGTTGTCTAATTGGTGAAAATACTCCTCATGGAATGTGAGGAGAATCCTACTGGTCTTAAAGGGATCCTGCATCATATTGCCTTATTCAAAGGGAGTGGGGGGGGACATAAAAAACTCCAAGGGAAAAGCCTTCATTACTTTACCCAGAGTTTTTAAGAAACAGCGAGGGGGATGTGCATTCCTCCTCGTTGGAACAAGTGATTTGCTTTGAATCGCTTTCCCATGGGAGAGAAACCGCAAACTGATTGGCCAGATGAGCATGGGGCTTGTTAACAGGTCAAGCACCCTGTATTACCATGCTGATTTTTCACTTTAGCCTGGTTAGTTGCTTGGAGAGGGAGGTGGGGGGCATTTTCCCCCCTCCTCTGAGTGGCTGGCCAAGTGGCTACTAACATTTCTTCCCAGCCTCAGAGGATAGGAAGGGACACTAGCCTGGATAGGCAGTTGGAGAGGGAGGTGAGGGGTGTTTCTTCCCCCCCCCTTCATCCAATCCATCTAACCCTAAACAACCAAGAGCAGACAAAGGTAATGCAGGCCATTTCAGCCATAGCAGGTGGGTGCTGAAGAGAGACTACTTTCCTTTTCACAACAAGGACAAGCGAAGCAGAAGCAGAGCCTGAGTCAATGCCTCAGATACCAAGCAATTAGCCACCTGACTATCAAAATCAGACAGATATTCATCTCCCAGCAGCAGAGGCGAGTCCTCACTGCAGAAAACTTATTTGCACTCTCATGAACCCCCTCTCATATGTTTGGTTTCTTGAACTCCATTAGCAACAGAAAGTAACTTCCCATGAGATCCAGCTGTCAGCTTTGTTCTTCATGACTATTTCCCATGAAACCTGGTTACTGTGCCTCCCCTCAGCCCTACTGCTCAGCCCTACTGGAGCCTGACTTTCCCCAGTACTTACTGTTTCTTAGGAGATTTTCAGATGCTCTTAAAAAAAAAAAAAAACAAAAAACATCGAGGTCAGGAGGAGGATGGAGCAGTCCTGCTTCCGGCGATTGATTTCACATGATGCCATCCTCCTCCCGTCCTTCCTCCGTGTTTCTTCTGTGCTCAAGGGATGAGAAAGGTGCCGCTTTTCATTGACAGAAGATTCCGTCAATGAAAAGTGGTGCCTTTATCATCCCTCCATCACAGAAGAAGCATGAACGAAGGATGGGAGGAGGACGGTGTCGTGCAAAATCGATCGCTGGAAGAGGGACAGCACCATCCTCCTCCTGACCTTTGTGGGGGGGGTTAGAGCATCTGAAAAAGTCCTTAGGATAGGGCAGTGGGGTACTTAGGGCTCATCTACACTGGTGCTGTAATCTGAGGCCAGTCTGGAGCATTATGCTCTGGAACTGACCTGGATCAACACGATGCCAGCTACATTTACAGGAGAAGATCCACTCCAGATACATGACATAGTCCGGATGTGCTGATGGACTGACACCACATCAGCCCCATGGGCTCATCCCCCTTGATGCTGCCACTGCCTCACTCACTCACTGGCCAAGCAGCTCTCTGCAGAGCCTGGTCATCACCATTGCTGCTGGGGAGATCAGAATGGGGAACCACATCATGTGATCAGTGAAAAGGGGATAGTTGATCACATGGTGCAGCATCCCATTCTGACCTCACCTGCAGTGACATTGATGGTCAGACTGTCAGAGAAAGCCGCATGGCTGGTAGGCAAGGCAGCGGTAGTGGTGGCACTGAGAGGTATGGGACAGCAGGGCTGATGCTATGGGTGTGTAGACATATGGGTTGCTCTGGATCTAGTCTGATTGGGCTGTCCACACTTGCAAAACTATGGGACCACTCCAGAATTTTCTGGAAACTCTGGAGCAACTTAGGGTGTCTGTTGATCCAGATTAATGCCTAAAAGGAGAGGATTCTCTGTGTGTGTACAAATTGTACTGGATCTGGGGTGAGTATGTGTTTTATCCCTGGTCTAGACAAGCCCTTAATGACCCAAATGAATTCTGATCCCTCCCCATGGAAGACATTTCTGTTTCCTTGAATGGAGACAACCTACTAACAGTCAAACTTGTATTCCACCATGTTATGGTTATCCCCTCAAAAATACTGTGAGGCTTTAGGGACAAAATAGATTTTTGGTTTTTTCTTCCTCCAAACAGTTTTATTTAATGGGGTGGCAGGGGTTGAACATTTCAGATGGCTGAAATTTAGAGACTTTGTTGATAGTGTATAGATGAAAAGGATGTACAATGAACTCTATTGTAGGTCTCTTTGTGCGCATGTTCTGTAAGACAAAGGTGCACCTCGGAGCTAAAATGTCAGATGAGAGTTAAAAGCAGGCAGATTTCTCTAGTGCCCAGTTTCAAATAATGAATACTTGCAGAAGTATAATGTCATTCCTATTTAAAATGCATTCACATTTAATTTTATCTCGAATGTTTTCTTCAATTTTTGCCATCCTTGTGCCCCAAACAATTCTGTGAGATAGGTTAGACTGGGCAGTGCCACCCAGTGAGCTCCCTCTCTGAGCACCACTGTGAGAAGCTTTCTAGCATTTTTTTAAAAATCCCCAAAGCATCTAACCCTTCTAAATTCTGAGATTATTTGCTAAGCAATGCAAATTTTATGGCAAAGGCTAATTTTTTGGTTAAAAAAAATCAGATTTAGGAGAATATGTATGTCTAGAGTATACAGAAGCTGGCCATCCCAGGTTTTTGTGGGAGGAAATGATAAATTGGATTTGTGATCTCATATGACAGAGAGGTAATTGTAGGACGATGCACCTGTGAAACATGCTAGAATCTCGGTTTGAGAACTGCAGAGAATGAGAAATGTGGCCTATTTGCAAGCATAGTGCCTTGAGTGAGAGATTAATGTATAAATACCATTTGATTTTTTTCTGAAAGCTGTTCTTTCATTGTCATGACTTGCAAACATCTCAAGATGTTCAACTTCTCCCTTTGTCTTATGAAGTAAATAGGACGTCTATAACAAAGCTGGAGGCCTTTTATTTTGTTTTGACAGAACAGTTACCTCATTAACTTCACTAAGAAGCTTTTATAGCCTCTAAATCTGAATCTGTGTTGTTACTTCACAGCCTCTGGCTACATTAGACACTTTTCTGCACTTTACTATTTCCTTCATTAAGAGCAGAATCCTATTTCAAAGCATCTTTTAATGTATGCTCATTACAAAACTCTTGCCAGTGCACAAACTAAACTTAAACTTACTGAAGGGCTGCCATCACCAGTCCTAGATCTCACATCCTCAGGACAATTTCCCTTTCTTCTCAGTCTGCTTCTACAAGTTTGTCTCCAATTTCTTGTTTTACTCATATAATATCTGTTTGACTACAACTTCTTGGCATAATGCTATGGACTTTGATTATCTTCCTTTCCTCCCATTTAATTTGTTTAGTACATGCCCCCTTTTAGGTTAGACATTTCTATATGTCCCTGTACCATCATCAGGTAGGGTGAGAAAACAGCTTTAAGTGGCAGACTGTATAGGTTGTATAGTTGTACTATAGGCTGCCAAATTGTTTTATTGGTTTATTGTTGCTTATATCTGGATGATGTGCAGTACAGATTGTCTGTCTAAGATATCAAAATACTTAAACTCTCTTAGAGAATAGACCATAAGAGAATAGCAACAGACTAGCGCATTGGGTTGAGTATGTCTCATTTCTCAAACACATTTTCTTACTAATCCTGGACATTGCATTTTTCTTCTCCTTCTTCACCTTTTTCTTGTTCAGCTAAAGCAGCCAGTATGTTAGAAAGGAGAGATGCTGTTAATTAAAATGTTTTAATTCTTCTCCATATCATACTTCCTTGGCAGATAGATTATATGCTCCAGTTCTGTCATTTTTCAGTTTCAATTTCATTCAATTTTATTTAGTGTCTCTGGTCTACAGACCAATTATGGAAGGTCTACAAAACTGACCAGAATAATTTACATGCCTCAGATCATTTGCTGTTGACCCAGGACACTTATATAAATTCTTCTACTGATGTGCTATGTATTTTAATATGAATGGACCCTGTGTTGTAGGGGGGAAAAAAGGTATGCTTCCCACTAATAGAATGGTAAAATAAAAACCAAAAGAATGTCCATGGCACATTTTAATAATGAACATAAATGCTTAACATAAACCACTAAGGAAATTACAGTGGGGGGAAACATGATTAAAATGTTACACTCATCCAACTCACATGGATGCTGATGTGCTGCAAGAGAAATGTTTACAATACAGCCTGTTTAAAAATATGATGATTAAATCTAGTCCACATATCCCTTCAACAGAACAATATTTTAAATTATCTATCAGGTAACAGGCATGATCTTCTAGAACCAGCAAATTACACGTAGAAACTGATCTCTATCCTCTGTGTAGAGTGGCTTCGTATCCATTTGTCTCATAATAACTCCTATAAGACTCTGCCCCCACTGTGGGACACAGTGATTTTTCTTTTGTTTCAACCAATGTAACATATTGGGGGCAATATTTTGTCTCATGCCATTTTTGGTGAATCATAAAGTAAAAGTTGTGTACTCTGATTGTTAGTAGATTGGTCCTATCCATGTTAAATTGAAATGTCTTACAATCTAGATATATACATTTCTCTTGGGTATGTTGCCATTTTCAGTGTGCTGATTGGCTGCTTAAGTGACAGGATCTGCCTCTCCTTGCAGGACTAAGCCTCTGGCTGCAGCAGCTGGCACAGACTCTTTGCAGACTCAGGCCCTGGCTGTGGGAGACTTGGAAGAACCAGGGCCAAGCTATCAGATGCAGCCAGCTGCAATTATGCAGCACACTGGAAGCAGCAAAGGGAAATATTATTTAAGAGTGACATTCAGCCCTCAGTCTTGGCCACCACAACATGGTCTTCTGTGCTGTCTGTAGCTGCTTTATGGGCCTTGGGCTTTATGTGCTGTTTGTGGCTGTTCCTTGGGCCTTCTGTGCTGCCTGTAGCTGCTCCTTGGCCTTCAGCTTTAAACCTTTTGTGCTGCCTGTAGTTGCTCCTGGGCCTTGGGCCTTCTGTGCTATCTGTAGCTGCTTCTTGCTCTTGGGCCGTGGGGTGGAAAAATCTGGAAAGCTTCATGTCATTTCTAAACATGGTGGTGGAGGGACCCTTGTGTCCTGGTGTGTGTGTGTAGCGTGGGGGTGTATGTGTGGTGTGGGGGTGTACCATGGGTGTGTGTGTAGTGTGGAGTATAGCATGGGGTATAATGTGGGGGGGGGAAGCATGGGGCTGTTGTAGCATGGTGTTTGTGTAGTGTGGTGTGTGTGATTGTGTGATTGCATTATAGCCGTAAAGGGTTCTCATGTCCTGGCATGTGTGGTATGTGTGTTGTGTTGTGTGTGTGGTATGTGTGTGCAGCATGGTATGTGTGTGTATGCACAGTTGCATGGCAGCAGCGGAGGGGCTCTTGTGTTTTGGCATGAATTGTGTGTGTGTGTATGCGTGGTTGCATGCCAACGGCAAAGGGACTCTCCCATCTTGCCATGTGTGTAGTGTGCTGCTTGTGTGTGTGTGTGATTGCATGGCCGCAGTGGAGGGGCTCTCATGTCCTGGCATGCACGGTGTGTGTCTGTGGTAGCTTGCTGTGTGTGTGTGTGTGTGTATAGTGTGGTGTGTGTATACACACAGTTGCATGGCAGCAGTGGAGGGGCTCTCATGTCCTGGTGAGCGTGGGGTGTGTGTGTACTGTGGTATGTGTGTGCATATACACAGTTGCATGGCAGCAGTGGAGGGGCTCTCGTGTCCTAGCATGCATGGTATATGTGTGTAGTGTGGTGTGTGTCACGTGGTGTGTGTACACACACACACACACACAGTTCCATGGTGGTGAAGGTGTTCTCGGCATGAAACTAGCCATTATAGTTTATTTGAAAGGTAATATATTAATGTGTCAAATGATCGTACTCTTGACATGTTTCCTAAGCGGCCAATTAGCAGAGTGGGAATGGAAACGTACTGAAGCATTTTATATATGTAGATAATGGTGTATGTTATACCAGGTATAGCTAGTACACATGTATTTCCACTGGGGTTAGAAAATATCTCCCTAATTCAAACAATGCCAATGTTACTATAATAACACAAGAGGGCTAAACAAACTATAATGTTGAATTTTGCAGTTAAGAATTTATGCTCTTTTTATTTCAGGATATGTGTTTTTATTTTTAGTGAAGGCTGTGTTGCAAAAGCTATGTTGAGATATACTGTAAATAAATAAATGTTTCTATATCCTATTATCCCCTCTGTGTCTGTAACATTTTGCTTGGCTGAAAGGAAACAAGAGATAATGACCTCTATTGAATGCCTTCTACAGCAAGAGCCTACTTGGGAGAGATTTGTTATTGGCTATTTTGTCCTCTGGTTGAGCACAGCCAAACAGCAGACTTTTCTCTGAAAACAAGCAAAAAAAAAAAAAAAAAAGGCAGTGTACTTAAAGTGCAGTGTTTTGTTACATAGTTGTCCAGCATTTTCAAACACTGTTTAGTTCAGGAGCAGCATTTCTTCAGAACACAGTTTCATAATAAACAGAATGCAGTATCTAAACATGTGGCTATTTTCTGTCTTCTGCCATATGTTCCCAAATATCCCTGATTAACAGGGATTGTGACTACCTTCTGGCACTCATCTCTTGTAGAAGAGTGTTACTATTTTTTTTTTTTTTTTGATATTTCTCCCTCATTTGCCTTTTGGAAGGATCTTGGGATGCCACTCAGAAACGTTGCAAGTAAATTTCAATTCCTTCTTTGGGGTTTGTTGTGCAGCAAAGACAGGTGAAACATTCATCTACCATGACATGAACCACATCTCTCAAAGATTTATTGAGAGAATGGGGTAAAGAGTGCATTTGAGGAGATGGATCTGGAAAATATGAAACTTCTGGTTGCTCCATGTCACTTTTGATGGCTCACTTCAATCTCCACTGTTTCACTCTTTAAGGCACAGATGAACATGCCCCAGAGAAGGTCACTGCCAGAAACAGAAAGTGACAAAAGCCCCATTCAAGTATAGAGCATCTGGTTTCGATCCATTGGCAAAGAGGGGAACACGTAAGCCTGAGTAGGGCTTTTGTTAACAGGGGGCTTGTCTACACCTGTGAAAAACACCCCCCCCCCAAAAAAATCCAACCCAATAATGCCAAACAACATGCAGATTTTTTCTCAAAGATGGTGCGATAGTGTTACATGATATACAGCCCTATTTGCACCCTCTTAACCCAGGTTTTAGAAAACTCAGTTTTCTTTGGCGTTTGCTTGAAACTTTCGAAAAAAACTACCATGTGAACAATCCATGTACTTTGGATTTGGTGGGGGGGGGAGGGCAAGTACTGCCTGAGGTGCCACCATTTTTCATTCCCCCCCCCCCCGTGGTGCCACTTCTCATTCCAAAGGCAGAGCCCCTGTGGTAGTTGCTTTCTGAGGTCAGAATGCCTGGTGAGCCCCACCATCAGAGAGAGTGGCTACTGCTGGGCTTTTGCTTTTCCAGTGCACAATTGTCCCTCAGAGCTCCAGGAAGAGCAAAGCCCCAGCAGTAACCTCTCTCTCTAAAGCCAAAATGGGTGGCCTGCCTCAGCTTCAGAGAGAGCAGCTACCACTGGGATTCTGCTTTTCCAGGTGCCCAATCACCCCTCTGAACTCCAGAAAGAGCAAAACCCTAGCAGTAGCCACTCTGAAGCCAGAATAGGTAGTCTGCAGCTACCACTAAGGCTATGCTTTTCCTGGAACTCAGAGGGTGATTGTGTCAAAACCCCAGCAGTAACCATTCTCACTGAAGCTAGAATGAATGGCTTACGAGATTTTCAGACTACACTGTTACAGTGTTACTATTCCACTTTAACTGCTCTGGCTTCCTCCTGTGGAATTCTGGGGTTTGTAGTTTAATGAGGCCTAAGATCTCTCTGGCTGAGAGTTGTAAATGCCCCTCCCTAAACTGCAAATCCCAGGATTCAAGATGAGGCAGCCATAACAAATAAAGTGGAATAGTAACACTATAACAGTGTTGTCTGAAAATCTCCTTAGTCTCACAATGGTGGGGTGGACCACCTGTTCTGGCTTCAGAGACAGTGGCTACTGCTGGAGCTTTGCTATTCCTGGAACTCTGAGTCATGCATGAGTAACAGCTTTGAATGGAAGCCAAGTAAAAATGTGAATGCAGATTCAGGCTTTGGCAGGTGTGGTGCTTAAATCTGGGCCAGAGTAATCCAAATTTCATGCACTGCAGCTCTGGGCTAAAGTAGTCCACATTTCATCCAGATTTTGATCCACTGTGTAGTAAATAAAGGCCAGGGTGACTTGGAGGTCTCTCATTCATAGGTTCACTATAAATCAAAGCTGACTTGATGACAGTTAACAATAACAACAAACACAGTTGCTTTGAGAATTTCAAATCAGATAAATAGATCTAAAATGAGACAGATCTTTGGTTGAAGAACTGTGTAAAAAAGTGCTTGTGGAGGCTGCAAACATTGCTCTTCTTGTACTGAAAGTCACAAGATTTGTAGTTAGTAATGCTGTCTCTATGAGGCAGAGAGTCACAGTGTGTGTGTGTTTTCCTTAATGCATTTGCTTAAGTTTACTACATAGATTCATTCTGGAAAATTCTGTCATGGATTCAGTACAGACCATGACAGTAAAGTAACCTCCTGCATTGTGAGCAATGAAATAAAATGCCAGTCCAAGTCTGTGAGCAAAGTAAAGTTATTTTATCATTTTATTTTGTTTTATTAATATGTCAGGTGCAATACATCAGAGGATTTATGTGTTTCTTTACCAGACACCACATAAAATGAAGTTCTGTTGGCATTTAGGCACCAGCAATGAAACACCTGCCACAACTTCCTGAAAAACTTCACCATTTCACATTGATTTAATAAAGAAAAATGGAACCACTCTGCTGTGGATACCAGTGTATAAAAGTGGATTTAGTTTTAGGACTTATTTCTTTCAGGAAAAAGTGTCTACTACTCTGCTTCTTCATTTTCTTAAGTGTAGAATCTACAAAATGCCTCAAAACTACCTAAAATTATTTCCCTCAAATTGACATATTTTCATATTCAGCAGTTAAATCATGCATTAAACTAAGCAAGATAAATGTTGAAATTCAGTGCCATGACACATTTGAAAACATATCTTCAGGTTGTCTGTCGACTTATGATGACCCTAAGTTTCATAGGGTTTTCTTAGGCAAAGGATACTAAGAGTTAGTTTTGCCAGTTCCTTCCTCTGAAATATAGCCTACAACACCTGGTATTCATTAGCAGTCTCTCCAAGTACTAACCAGAGCTGACCCTGCTTAGTTACCAAGATCTTATGGGATCTGGTGCCCTTAGGGTATTTAGGCATTTACCCAAAGGGAAAAAAAAGTGTTTAAATTGTGTTTGAAATAATCCAAGTTATATTATCTGGAGCAATTAAGTGTAGTGATGCCAGCAAAATTTCAGCATGCATGTTGGTTCAGCTTCCAGTGCTCTAGTCTATTACAAGTCAAGCACCTTTCTCCCTCAGAGCTTCTCCTTGGATTCCAATATTTAATTATTTCTATGTCCCATGCTAGAATGAAAAAATTCAAATAAATTGTCTCCTCATTGGATGAGATTATAAATGTTTTTGCATATTATTGATTATTTTTCATACTTCAAGATTTTTTTTGTGATAGATAGTATGAGCAAAAAGGTTTTCTGCAAAATACTTGTGCTTTGCATAGAAATAACATTTTTGTACAGAAAAGAGTGCATTTTGAACAAAACACAATAGGTTCCTCCCACCCCCTGCCCCTGAAAAAAATGTTTAGGCCAAATTGTAGAGGTTTTCACACATTTTAATGTAAAACCTAAGAGTGTCTCGTTTAAATAAACATATTTGTGTAGATTACATTTTTAACACAAACACATTTGTCACTAAAAATTCTCAAGTGCAAAGAAAAATACTGTCTTCATCAGCTGTATCAGTTGTGCAAAGTACCAGTGGGGGGGGGTGGGGTGGCAGCTTCTTAATTCGCAAAGTTGTAGATCTTTTCCTCCCACTGAAATACCCTTCCAGTAATAAAATTACTTCATAATCATCCCATTCCCTAGTAGTTGCTTTCCCCCTCCATTTCCTGATCTCTCATTCCCCCCTTCTCCCCCTTTCCACTCCAATTTTGCTCAAGTCCACTGTAAAGCTCTTCCCATAGAAAGCAATATGTGAATGAATTTTCAAGCACTTTTTTCCTGTCAATTAAAGACTTTTCAGCTAATAAATCCACCTCTCCACCTTCTTTTTGGCTCAGGAGCCTTGGAAATAAGAGGAAGGTCTTTCATAGTAAATAACAAAAAAAAAAAAAAAGAAAAAATCTTTTTCTTAATGACCTTTTAGAATAATTGCCTTTTGACACAAAATTCTGTTGAATGTAAAAAGTAGATGTAAGATTGCTTCTATTCCCTCAGTTCTAGTGGTGACATTGTTCTCAATATTGCAAAAATAATTTTAGCTCCTTGAGTAACAGTGTTTCTTTTTTTAAAAAAAAAATCTGTATTAGAATTTCCCTTTTACAAATGCAATCAATCACGTATCCCTGGAGAACTGATAACATACCCTCCATTTATTTAGAATTAAATGCACAAGGTTCATTCTATGCTAATGCAGATTTCAGCTCAAGAGAAGGCACATAAAAAGAAATACCGTCTCCATTTGTTCTTGCAGCCAAAGTTATGGAAATGTTGAATTATTCAAAGTCATTAAAGTTCTAAATCTATGACAAACTCTATAAACCTTAGAAAATTAACTTCAAGTTTGGCTTTCACTTCTCTCATTTCTCCCACCTTTTTCTGGATTAGAACTTTAGGCTGCAAGTTTAGCAAAGTGTGAAAAAGTAAGTTATTATGGGCTATTGTCATGGACAAGACATTTTACAATTCTCAGAACAGCATACAGACACATCTACTTGAGATCCTATGAACTCTGGGGTTCTATTTTGCATAATCAAAATTTCCCAGTAAATCTGCAACCATAATGTATGAAAGAGTCTAGGAATGTTTAAATTCTCAACTATTTGGTTCTAGTTTCTGTTATTTTCTCCATGGTGTAGGAGAAAATTAATACAATGGCTCCTTGGTATCCTTTGGGATTTGGTTCTAGGAAACTCCCCCCCCCCATGGATACCAAATTCCATGGATTCTCAAGTCCCATTATATACAGTGACATAATAAAATGGTGTCCCTTATATAAAATGGTAAAATCAAGGTTTGCTTCTTGCATTTTTTTGTTGGGGGGGGGATATTTTCAAACTGTAAATTATTGAATCCATAGATCCAGAATATGGTGGGATGACTGTACTTCTGTGTAGAATTCTCCCCATACTTGAGTATCTTAATGTTCTGAGGGATTTTTCTATGCAAAAAGACACATTGTTTGGTTTTTTTGGTTTTGGTTTTGGTGCAAAAAAAAAAAAATCTGCTCAAAACAAAACAAAACAAAACCCATGTATCTTCTGTGGATAAAAATCCTCCAGAAATCATTGTGACATGAGAATACTGGGAGAAAACGGTGTGAAAGTCTCACTGCTCCCTTATCATTCTGACAAAACTTACCCAACTGAAATTACCCAAACCATTTTTTTTTGCCATTTAATGAATAATACTCAATATTCTTTCCATCTGTAGAAGAGATGTAATACTGGACAATAGCTTAGGTCTTGTCTATACGAGAAGGAAAAATACGAAAAAATACAAACACATCTGAAAAGGCAGGCATTCACAATGATGCAATCTGCCTACATGGCCAAAAGAGCCCCCCTAAACTCTGCATGGCCCCCTAGCCATCTGGTGGCTGTGAGTGATTTACTCACGATTTTAAATCAGCTGCCACCATTTAAAAAAAACAAACAGTTTCCCAGGGTGCGCACAAGCAACACTTTGTATTTACAAATAAAATAAAATAAAATAAAATAAAATAAAATAAAATAAAATAAAATAAAATAAAATGTATACAATCGCCATTTGATCAACTTACCAGATCCTTGCTTAGATGAAAATCTAACATGGCAGCTGCAGCCACTTTCCCTCTTTGCTAACTCCACCCCCTGTGCTCTTCCAGCCAATCAGACTGCACTGCCTGTTCGTATCTGTGAAAACATGAATATTCAAATGGTCACCCATTTGGAGGTTGTATGGAGCTTTTCAGAAAATCCATATGAAGCCCTCGATGCGGTGCACATGGACTATGCAGTGGATTTGGTTGCCCTCCTTCCGAATGACATGTATTTGTGCGACTGGCCATTCAAACAGATCACCAATCTTTCACATCTTGTTTGTATTATTTCAACCGTATAGACAGGACCTTAATGTTGCATAAACAAGCCTGCTTTCCTCTAATTTTTCATTCTATTCCGCTGTTTCTAGCCATTATTCTTTTGGTGCACCATACATACTTCTTCCAGCTAGTCTGCCTAAATAACCTAAAGGCACCCAATCCTGACTGATCATGGAATCTAAGCAGGGTCAAGGCTGGTTAGTACTTGGATGGGAGATCACCAATGAATACCAGGTGGTTTAGGAAGGATTTTAGAGGAAGGAACTAGCAAAACCACTTCTGAGTATTCTTTGACTAAGAAAACCCCATGAAATTCATAGAATCATAGAATTGTAGAGTTGGAAGAGACCACAAGGGCCATCCAGTCCAACCCCCTGCCACGCAGGAATACACAATCAAAGCATTTCTGACAGATGGCCATCCAGCCTCTGTTTAAAGACCTCCAAGGAAAGAGACTCCAACACACTATGAGGCAGTGTGTTCCACTGCCGAACAGCTCTTACTGTCAGAAGGTTCCTCTTAATGTTGAGGTGGAATCTCTGTTCCTGGAGCTTGCATCAATTGCTCTGAGTTCTAGTCTCTGGAGCAGCAGAAAACAAGCTTGCTCCATCCTCAATGTGACACCCCTTCAAATACTTATACAGGGCTATCATATCTTAACTGTCTTTTTTCCAGACTAAACATACCCAGCTCCCTAAGTCTTTCCTCATAAGGCATGGTTTCCAGACCTTTCACCATTTTAGTTGCCCTTCTCTGGACACGCTCCAATTTGTCAATATCATTTTTGAATTGTGGTGCCCAGAACTGGACACAGTATTCTAGGTGAGACCTGACCAAAGCAGAATAGAGTGGCACTATGACTTGCCTTGATCTAGACACTATACTTCTACTGATGAAGCCCATAATCGCATTGGCCTTTTTAGCTGCTGCATCATACTGTTGACTCATGTTCAACTTGTGGTCTACTAGGACTCCTAGATCCCTTTCGCACGTAGTCTCATTCAGCCAGGTCTCCCCCATCCTATATCATGGGGTTGTCATAAGGCAACAGGCAACCTGAAAGGCATGCACACACACACACACTTCTTCCAGCTTCACTTTTTCCTGGGTTATATAGTGGTGGCAGAAAAAATGTGATTGCTGCAAGCAGATTGTTTCTCAGTGCCATGCTACCTTCATGGCTGGAGCGCTCCTGACATTTTTCTTCTACTGATGCTTTTGCCTATACTTTGTTATGAAATTGGTGATAGGAAAACATTGTATAGAGCACAATACTACCTTCTAAAATAGATTAGACAGAATGGTAAGAGTCCAGACTGTGGGATCACTATGATTCCACCCCCTGCCCTCCATCCAAGACCACTGGTCCTCAACAGCCCTGCTCAGATCTTGCAAACTCAGGATTAGGGTTTCCTTGATTGAGTCTATACACCTATAATGCAATTTTTCACTTTTCCTACTGCCTTCTATCTTACCCAAGCATTATTCATATTCATATTATCATAGAGTTGGAAGAGACCTCAAGGGCCATCCAGTCCAACCCCCTGCCATGCAGGAATACACAATCAAAGCACTCCCGATAGATGGCCATCCAGCCTCTGTTTAAAGACCTCCAAAGAAGGAGACTCCACCACATTCCGATGTTGAAATGACGTTGAACTCCCACTCCCATTAGCCCCACCCAATCAATGACCAAGGATGATGGGAGCGGTAGTCCAATACCGCCTGGAGGGCTGTTGCCTGGGGTTCCTTCCTGCCTGCCTTCGGGGTGTCCCATCCTTTTTTGGCCCAACCACAAGCGACTGACATTATTGTATTTTCTCTTGAGTCATGCTTTCTTACAATACTTGATAGTATCAGTTTAGTCATCTTGGCTTCCAGAGAGCATCCAGGCTTGATTTATAAAAATAAAAGGCATTTATTTGTCTTTTTGACAGTCCATGGTATCCACAGAACTCTCCTCCAGCACCACATCTCAAATGAGTTGATATTCTTCCTATCAGCTTTCTTGACTGT
Source organism: Gambelia wislizenii (assembly GCA_030847615.1). NCBI lineage: Eukaryota > Metazoa > Chordata > Lepidosauria > Squamata > Crotaphytidae > Gambelia > Gambelia wislizenii. The sequence continues at coordinate 204,232,762 of JAUMIR010000003.1, read as the reverse complement.
CCAAGTTTCACAACCATTCATTGAAACTGGAAGCGGGGGGGGGGGAGCACTTTTTCACAAATCTTGGGAAAGATACTTTCATTACTACAACTCCCAGAATGTCCTAGTCAACAACTTTTCTAACCCCTGCCTTAAGAAAATAACAACTCAAAACTCTTCTCTATTCCAACCTGCCTGTAAGTATATTGGGAAAGGAAAGAGGGGGAGTATGGGTTAAGTTGTCTCTACTCTAACCACACAGTCGTGTTATTTCCACTGGTGTCCATAGAACATGTCAATAAACAGTATACAGTCATAAAAATGGGCTTTACTCCAAATAGTCTAGAAGTTGAATTGTAATCCTGCTTGCAACATACAATGGTAGAGCAATTATTCTCAAACATGGGTCTCCACATCTGGAAGCAGCTGAATTCACCTCATACCTCCTTTTTTTCAGTGGTGATATTTAAATCTACATCCCTGTGTTCTCTGTAAGGAAGTATCAAATCAGTCTCTCTACACGTTCAGATATTACAGATGTAAAATCTTATACATATTTTCCTTGAAGGTAATCACAAATAATTTAATATGTTTTCTCCATGTTCTAAAAACTTCCTCACAGATTCATCACAGGTCAGTATTTATTGTGTGAAAAATCCATGTGTGTGTGTTTTCGTGCATGGAAAACAGTACTTCATAACATTTTTTGTGCAGAAAAATTGTGTTTGCTGTGCAGAAAAACCACATGGTTTTTTTTTTTTTGCACACCAGGAGCCCTGGTGGTGCAGTGGTTAAATGCCAGTACTGCAAGCCACCACGTTGCAAGTTCGATTCCAGCGGGCTCCAAGGATCACTCAGCCTTCCATCCTTTCGTAGGTCAGTAAATTAAGTACCCAGCTTGTGGGGGCAATTAGCTAACACACATTGTAAACTGTTTAATGCAGTGTAGATGTGTAAATAGCTATTGCTTAAAAACAATTTGTAAGCCGCTCTGATAGCCTTGTGGCTGAAGAGCGGGGTATAAATAATTAAATAAAATTAAATAAAATTAAATAAAATTAAATGTGGTTTTCACACTAAATAAGTCCTAAATTGCAAACCTTCTCATCTGTTTGGATCCTGTTCTTCAACACCTTTTTTTTTCCCCATCCAGGATTGGCTTATTTACAAAAATTATTTCCATGCCTGTTGAATATATACAGCCACATGTAAGTTCTTATGATCATGCTTGAGTTCTGGGCCTGACAAGTAGTTCAGTTCAATGACATGACAATCACACATTAAATGCTTACCTTTTATTGGTTGCAGGGGGGGGACACCATATTTTCTTGGGGGGAAGCTTGCTCCAAACTGCTTCACTGTCCTTGCCAGTGAATAATTCACATCTAGAGATAAATGAAATCTATCAGCTGCCACTCATCTCAGACAGATAATAGGAAGATATATCTACTGAAAGACTAGTAGAGATAGGCATCTTTTTTATTTAAACCACAGGCATTGCAGGAACAGCTTTTATCAAGCTGGGGGAGAAATTTAGCTAGAGACCAAATTCTTAGACATCTCAAGCAGGAAGATGGGAAAATGTAAATTGCAAAGAACCTCAAAGTTCCAAGGAGTTTATTTCATACAACATATTGGAAGGTTTTCATTTTTTAAAAAAATATATTTATTTATCATTTTCCATACAACAACCAGAAAGGAATTTCCACAGATTTACATAAAATATAACTTAGATTACAACTCATAATATATTTTACACATGTTTTATCTCTTATTTTTTTTACCAATAAATGCTCACTCCTTTCTTTTACATCCTTCACACAATTTACTTCCTTTCTTCCCCTTTCTCAACCTCCTCTGATTCACTCATCCAAAGATTTTCTTTCCTTCTTCACTTTTTCCCTTTCTCTTTGCTTCCTCCCTTTATTCCTTGTTTCTTCGTATTATAATATATATCCTTGCTCCATAAACTCTTGTATTTTTCATTCTCATAGTTCTTATCTTCAATACTCCCTTAAATTGCACCTTTTCAAAGAATTTCCAGCCTTCTTACATTCATTTATTCTCTCCTAAATAAGTTTCCACCATCTACTCAAGTATTGTGTTACTGCCTCCCATTCATTATTAAGCTCCTCTATATTCCCTTTATTTATTATTCTGGTCAATTTGTCATTATTTTTCATCTCTAAAAGTTTATTTAGCCAGTCATCTACCTCCAGAACCTCTTTCCTTTTCCAGTAGGCTGCTATCTTAAGTCTCACCAATGAGATTATATATTATAATATTCTGTATTTCCTCTCAATTTGTTTCTCTAACAGCGTTGTCATGTTTAATAGGTATAACTTCGGATTCATAATAAAATTTATTTGTAACATCTTCTGTATTATTCTATGTATTTTCCCCCAAAATCTCTTTATAATTGTGCACCCCCACCACACATGGTTTAATGATCCCACTTCCTTTTCACCTCTCCAACATCTTTTGCTTTTATTTTTGTATAATTTATTTATTCTAACTGCGTGAGGTACCACCTATTTGAAATCTTAACAAAATTTTCTTTTAGATCTTGGTTTGCCGTAAAGCAGTTTGATTTACTCCACGCATTTTCCCATTCCAACAGGCTTATCATATCTCCTATATCCTTTGCCCATCTTACCATTGATTCTTTAATTGTTTCGTTCTCTAATTCCCTTTCCAACAAAAGGTTATAAAATTTTGTATTTTTTTCCTTCCTTTATCCCAAATAATATTATCAATCTCATTATGTTTCCTCTCAAAACCATATTTAATCTTATCTTCTCTATACCTATTTTGTATCTGATAATAACTAACCATTGGATTTTATAACCTTGCGTTTTCATTTCCTCTTTTGTGTTCAGATGATGCTCTTTCTCATCAGTCCACTTTATTAACTCTTTATATCTAATCCATTCCTCCTCCTTTAGCCATCTTTCATGAAACGCTTCTACTGGGGATAACCACATGGGTATACCACCATAAAATTTTTGCTTTACATTCAGCCATGTTCTCAACAAAGGTCCCCTCACCGTATGATTTGTAAACTCCTTGTCTATTTTAGTTTTCCCATACCATAAATAAGCGTGAAGTCCAAACTTTAAATTACAACGTTCAAGATTTATCAATCTTGAATTTTTAAGTTTTATCCATTCACTTAACCAGTTTAGACTGCATGCATTGTAATATAATTTAAGATTAGGGAATGCCATGCTCCCTCTATTCTTAGCATTACTCCGGTTCTGAGGTCCCTCCACTGGCTGCCTATCAGCTTCTGGGCCCAGTACAAGGTGTTGGTTATCACCTTTAAAGCCCTAAATGGCTTGGGCCCAAGCTATCTCAGGGACCGCCTTCTCCCTTATAATCCTCCCCGCGCTCTCCGGTCCTCTGGGAGGAATTTGTTGCAGCCACAAATACCTAGGCTGGCGACCACCTCCCAGAGGGCTTTCTCAGCTGTTGCCCCCAAATTGTGGAACGGCCTGCCGGATGAGATCCGCCTATTGGCATCATTAGACAGCTTTAAAAAGGCTGTCAAGATGGTTCTTTTCAGGCAGGCTTTTCCAGAATAGCTAACCCCGGCCTCAGGAACCCCCTCTGGAGGTTGCTTCTGGACCTCCAAACTGCTGCTGCTTGCTCGAAAGGGTTTTTAATAAACTGTATTATATATTGATTTTAATTTGTATTAATTTAATAATGTTTTAAGGGGGGGGAAGGGATTTTGAGCTGTTTTATACTGTGTATTATTTTATTGTTGTAAGCCGCCCCGATTGCTTGCAGAGGGGGGGGATATAAATAAATTTTATTATTATTATTATTATTATTATTATTATTAGCATCTGTGACTGTTGTCCATTTTATCCTTGGTTTTCGTCCGTTCCAAATAAAGTCTTTCAAATCCTTAGTCCATTCAAAAATGGATTGTCATTATTCAGAATTATTAAATTTTGAAATAAAAACATCATTCTTGGCAATACGTTCATTTTTATAGTTGCTGTTTTACCTAACAATGATATATTCAACTTTTGCCATCTTTTAAGGTCTTCTTTTATTTGTTTCCAAGTTTTCTTATAATTATTCTCATACAATTCTCTGTTTCTCTTACTTATCCATATCCCTAAGTATTTTACCTTATTTGCAACCTTACATCCCAAGTTGTTTTGTAATTGACTCTCCTCCTCTTTTGTTAAATTTTTGGATATTATAACAGTTTTATCTTTATTAATCTTGAATCCAGAGAAATCCCCATATATACCTATTATTTGCAGTAGCTTATCCATATTGTTTAAAGGATCGTGAAGAACCAACAGTAAATCATCAGCATATGCTAATATCTTGTATACTTTTCCTTTATATTTCAACCCAGTGATTATAGTCGTCCGTGATTTCCTTGTTTAGGTTCTCCATGGCCATAATAAATAATAATGGAGACAGAGGACAACCCTGCCTCATTCCCCTCTGTATATTAATTAGATTCTTAACTAGTAGGTATGCTTTTTGGGTTTTGTAAATTTGTTCCACAAATTGATAAAAGTCTTCCCCCACTTCTATCACTTTTAAGACTTCTTTCAAAAAAGACCATCTTAAATTGTCAAAGGCTTTCTCTGCATCCACAAATATTAAAGCCACTTTTTTTTCATTACTTTTCTCGTAGTATTCTAAAATATTCAAAACAGATCTTATATTATTTGCCATTGTTCTTCCTGGGAGAAAGCCCCTTTGATCTGGATGGATATATTCTGTTAGTACTGCTTTTAACCTATTAGCCAATATCATCGCATAGATCTTATAGTCTATGTTCAATAAGGATATTGGGTGATAATTTTTTTACATCTGTTGTATCCTTTCCTTCCTTTGGAATTAAAACAATTTCTGCTATTTCCCAAGATTCCGGAATACCTTCCTCTTTGATTTTATTCATCATTTCACTCATTTGTTTTACGATTTCTTCTTCGACAGCTTTATAGAATTCTGCTGTAAACCCATCTGGGCCTGGCAACTTCCCTATTTTCAAGTTTTTTATAGCCATAGAAATTTCTTGTGTGGTTATGGGTCCTGCTAATTTTTCTTTTTGTTTCTCTCATAGCTTTCTTATTTTAATATTCTTTAAATATTCTTTCATCTCTTTGTTCTCTATTCCTTTCTCCTTGTGTATATACAATTTTGTGTAAAATTGCATGGATTTCTTAACTATTTCTTTTTGCTCTGTGTAAATCATATTCTCATCTCTAATTTCTGTTATAAGCTTTTTATCCTTATCCTACTTAAGCCTATACACCAACCACCTTCCAACTTTATTTGCGTTTGCAAAATAATTCTGTTTGAGTCTTTTAAGCTTATATCCAATCTCCTCTGTCATCTCCTGATTTATTTCATTTTGAATAATTCTTATTTCACCCAACACCTTCATATTTCCCGGTTCCTGTCTTAGTATTCTTTCTTTTTCTTTAAGTTCTACTAATAGGCTTTCCTTTTCGAACCTTTTCTGCTTATACAATTCAGCTCCTTTCTGTAAAAACAAACCCCTTATAGTTGCTTTATAAGCATCTCATATTATCTTATTTGGAACTTCTTGTGAATTATTTATTTCAAAATATCTCTTTGTTTCCTCCTTAATTCTTTGGAGAAATTGTACATCTTTCAACAAAGTTTCTTTCATCCTCCAGGTATACTCTTTCCTTTTATTATGCAATGTAGGAAGGTTTTCCTTTTTAATACATGTCCACAAGCAACAATGAGTTCAGCCTGAAATCTTACACACACTCACCTGAGGAGAATCCCACTGAATTTTGCAGGTCTGATTTTTGAGAAGGCATAGGACAGTGATATGCTGATATTATAAACCTAGAGTTTGCTTTACTGACTCTGTTTCAGAAGGCAGACAAAAGGACACATAGTTCTACTAATTTTGGGGGGTGAGGTCAGAGAATTATTACCATAATATATAAATAGTATAATAGTTATATACATTTCAAAGGGATATTATAGCACCTTTGAGGCTGAGAGAAAGAAGTTTTTAGCATGAACTTTTGTCGACTCAGGGATCATCTACACTAGCCAAGATATGCTGGCTCCTTACTGGCATACCCTGGCTTCAGAGGTGGCCCTTCCTCCCATTACCTGGAGAAAATGGGCCAGAGTCCAAGCAGGATGTTGGCCCATCACTGAAGCAACTGCTGCCACCATTTTCTCAGCTAGTGTGGAAGCCAGACAGGAGTCCTGCAACATGTGACTGCAGGCCCCCTGCATGTGACCAGCCTCGGTCATATGTTGAGGGACCCCTGTCTGGCTCCCAGAAGAGCCAGGGAGCTGGCAGCAAGAGGGAGGAGCAGCATGCCAAATGGGCTCCTGTGGACATGCAGGGCCTGATCCAATTTTTTCAAGGTAAACTGGGTATTTTCCTGTAAGGGGTTACCAGGCCCCATCCTGGTTTGCCCCTGTTCCAGCTCCCTATATGCCCTGGGGGTCATTTGGACTGGCTGGGGGCAAATTGGATATTTGGCCAGTGTAGGCAAACTCTCAATTTATGGAAGCTTATGCTACAAACTTCTTTGTCTGTCCATCTCAAAGGTGCTACAATATCTCTTTGCATGCTGATCCAGACTAGCATGGCTATCTCTTTGAGTTACATCCATTATTATATATAGGTTTGATATATTAATTATATAAAACATACATAAATATCTGACACTATTAATGCATAATTGAACAATTATATATTTGTTAATATAGAATGCAAATTCAATTTTCATTTTATGCTACTTCTGTTGAATAATTAGAATAGTGTGTAATTTTGAGTGGCTACTGCTATACCCACTGAGCTTTATGCTATGGGATAACTGAAGACTGCATCTTGTCCACTGTGATTTCCAATATCTATAAGCAAACACTGGGGAGATTATCAGATGCATTAAAAGTGGTGTTACACAAACATCAGGAGATTGCAAAAGGCCTCCCTTTTCAGACGCCATCAATCCCCCCTTGTTATGCATCCATTCTTCTGCTGTTCAACCACCGCTGCTTTTTATTGATGGGAGAAGACAGAAATAGATTTTTGTTCTGTTTCTGTCACAGATGTTCCTGCAAGCAAAAAAGGTGTCCCATTATGCCATTGAGATCCCAGCATCAATGGGAGGTTCCTGCCAGAACACTTCTGGGTAAGATCAAGACATCCAGGTAAGGTACCCTATTTTTGTACCCTCCCTGGGTTACTTGTAAATTTCTTAGTGTTTGTATGTGATGTTTCAAAATGTTTTGGTGTATATTTTTGTTTTGTTTTTAATTTTTGAATTTCCTGTCATCCTCTTGCTTGCTGTCTTCTCATAAAAACAGCTGGGATTTTGACCCAGGAAGTGAACAGAACTCTGTTAGAGCTCCTTTCACTCCTGGGCTGCCCTGTTGACTGGAGAGGAGGTAAGTGCGGTGGGGAGGGTGATTGTGGTGGGACTGGGATGGGACAGGGGTGGGAGTGCAAATTGTGGAACAGGAGCACTTTTTTTGTTCTTGTCTGATAATCTCCTGGAAGAGAGGACTGAATAGTTCAGAGTATGGAGCTATTGTCAGCATGGTTATAACACCTATCTTTAGTTTTTCATTTTCATCAAATCCAGGAGAAGCCATTTAGTCCCTGAATGAAGAATGTTTGCTTCTATACCCTGTCTGTGTGTCTTTGCTCTGAGAAGCAGCTGCCCAGCTACTGATGGAACCAGAATAACAGACTAGAATGCTTGGAAAACTCTTTTTGTTAAGTTCTTAAAGGGACCCATGATGCTCCAGATGTTATTGTATTACATTTTCCATAATTCTTCACTATTGGCCCATGATGGGATATTGGTGTTGAAACATCTAGAGAACCATCTATTGCCAAGCTTATTATAAGCTGTCCCAAACTTATCACAGGCTTTTTTTTTTTTTTTTTTTTTTGGTGGGTGGTATAATACTGCATTTGGGATATCCCTATAACAGAAGGAACAAAACCCACAGTTTTGTTAAGGAAACATCTATTGCCTTTTAAAATGTTTTTTGATAGGACTGCCTGGTTCTCTTGAGCTTCTTCCAGTTCCATTATCACAAGAATGCTGCAGTAGTTGTGTGTGTGTGTGTATGTGTGTGTGTGTGTGCTTGGGTTTATTTTGTGTTTTTCCCTAAAAGCAAAAGGCAACAGACCTATGGAAATGTCATAAGAAGCCCCTGAGAATGAGTGCCATATGAATGCCATTTCTCTCTCTCTCTCTCTCTCTGGACTATCACTCTGAGAAAGAGAGACTAATTTACATTTCTTTGTCCTATTCAACCAGTACAACACACTAGTCAGCTCATCTATGCTAGGACACCTGTATTGATAACACCTAGGGGTTGTCTATATGGTGAAAATACTCCTCACAGATTTTGCCTGGAATATGAGCTGTCTTAATGGGATCCTGCATTGTCTCGTTGTATCGTGAAGGAGGGGGGCAAAAAGAGGGGAAACTATGTGAGAAAAGCATTCATGGTTTTCCCCAACTTATAAAAAAAGTTCAGTGATGTGTGCTTTTTTTGCTCGTTAAGACAAGTGATTCGACATGAATCACTTCCACGTACAAGACAAAGTAGAAACCTGATTGACTGGATGAGTGCAGGGGGCAGGGCTTGGTTACAGGGCAAGCACCCACTGCCGCCATGTTGGATTTTTGCCTCAGCGATGGATCACTAAGGTGATAAAATAGGGATTTGTGCTATCTTCTTCTTCTTCTTCCTCTCTCTCTCTCTCTCTCTCTCTCTCTGAAAGGTGGACTATCACTTGTGTGCACCACAGAAATAGTTTTGTTTTTTAAGAAAAAAAGTTTGGTGGTGGCAGATGTAAAAACACAAGTAATCCACTCATGGCCACCTCCTCAGCTACAGGCATGTGAACTTTATGGGGGCTGTAAAACCATTAAGACAGATTGCAGCTGCTGCAACTTGCTATTACTATGGAGCAGCTCATTTTCCCCCTTTGTGTAGACAAGGCCCTAATGTTTGGATGACCAGTTTGAGGCAATGATAAATGTGTGTAGTTTTAAATGTTCCCATACCTTTTCACCCAACTAAATGCATCATCCCATCTAACAATGTGTGTAATAATCTGCCAATTGATGAAACCATCCATGCATCTCAGAATGTGGACTATAGTCCACAAAACGTTATGCCTAACAAAAATTATTACCTTTTAAGGTGCCACTAGACACTATTGTTTTTGCAGCACAGAAAAAAAAATCAAAGCAAGTGTTAATCCAATGTGACAGACCTGTTTATACCCTCCCAAATTTAATTTCCATTTCTCCTTGATATATAAATCCTTCCTACATGTTCAAGCTCATTGAATCTGCTTTGCTTCTCTGCTACAGTTAAATGTTTAGAAGGAAATGGGATAGAAATAGAAACACACATGTCTGCAGTACACATTTGCTTAAATACAAAACCCATTTAACTAAATAGGACAAATGTGTAAGTAAGCAGATGGCCATATAAGCAAGTCATACAAATAAATATGGGGATAGGAAGCAAGAGAGGGGAGAGAAGAAGATGGTAAATCATGGGGTGGATCACAGCTGTCCCTCATAAAATGGAACTTGACTGTTTGCCCTAAACATCCTGGGGGAAAAATTGCATTGTACTGCTACATCAAGCAACTAAAGAAAAACAACATACTCCATGAAGCATTAAATATTAATCAGTGACTGAAGCTTTTAACCCTGCTTTCTTGCATTTGTCCACCTTCATTCCAGTGGCTCCCTTGCTTTCTGTGCAGTCTTTGCAAAGAACCCTGCAAAATAGATTTATTTAACTCCAAAAGCTAAATGATCTGCTAGAATTTTAGTCTCCCAGGGAACTAGATAACTAAACTACAATGGATCTTATTTACAATTATAACTTGGCTTTAAAAATGACAGTCATAGGTATGACACTTTACTTGTTGACTGAAGACATTCAAAGAAAGGGAAAGGGGTGTTTCCCATAAAATAATTAGAACAATAACTACACACTTGGCTCCATAATTTCACTCTTGCAATGACTAGAGACTTAGGGGTTGTCTACATGGTGAAAATACCCCTCACAGAATTCGCTCAGAAAACTAGCTGCCTTAATGGAATCCCACATTGTCTCATCGTATTATGAAGGAGGGGTACCAAAAAGAGGGAAAACCATGCAAGAAAAGCCTTTGCGGCTTTTCCCAGCTTTTTTTTTTTTTAATCCAGAGATATTCACATTTTCGCTTGTTAAAACAAGCAATTTTACATGAATTGCTTCCCCATTCAGGACACAGTTTAAACCTGATTTGCTGGATGAGCACAGGGGAGAGACTGGGTTACAGGGCAAGTGCCTGCTGCTGCCATGTTGGATTTTTGCTTTAGCAAGTGATTACTAAGGTGATAAAATGGAGGTTTGTGCTATCTTTTTTTCTCTTTCTTTTTGGGGAATGGTGAAATATCACTTGTGCATACCATAGAAATAAGTTTTTTAAAAAGGTCAGTGGCAGCAGATTTAAAAACATGAATAATCTACTCATGGATTATTCTCCATTATACTCATCTACTCGCTGTCTCAACTACAGGCATACGGGTTTATGTAAAACCATTAAGACAGGTCACAGCTGCTATGACTTGCTATTACTGTGGAGCAGTCCATTTTTTACCCCTTCGTATATACATGGCCTTGCTTTAGAAAAAAGGAAGGAAGGAAGGAAGCTTGGTATCTTTCCCAGTGGTGTGTACAAATGTCATGAGACAAAATCTATCACAAGTGGCCATAGCATTGCAATCAAGAGCTTCAAATATGGATCTGAAGTGCCTCCAAGACCCTTCAAAACTGACCTTATCTCACTAGATGACATGAACTGACATAAGCTATGGCAGTCACCATCTTCAACTCTCAAAGACCTATGGTAGTGGAAATGCTAGGAAACCTCTGTTGTTTTTGATGCCCTCTGGAGAGCATATTTATTGATCTTTTTAATGAGTAACTATTAAATCAATAACTTAACCATTTTGGCAAGAAACTGAGGAGAGTTAACTACTTTGATTGCTTTTAAATGTCAGCCTTGTTCTCTTGTTTGGCATTTCTTAAAATAAGTCTTGAGAACCACAGAGGATGTTTATGACAGAAAAAGAACTAAGCTTAATTGGCAGTACATTCCATACTCTCAAGGAAACTGATACAAACTTCTATTGCCACATGGAAAGGCAGAAAGAGATGAATCTGTCTTACATTTAAAAGACAGAATAGTTAGGCAGAGAAGGAAAATATGGGCAATATAATATTCTTTTTTTAGGGGGAGGGAGATTAGCCTATCTGATTATGGTTGTGAGTTGTTTTGAATCCTCTGTTAGGACAAAAAACAGGATATAAATAAACTAAATAAATAAGTGTTTCCTTCAACCTCTGCAACTTTGCTATTGTTCAAGAATCCCTCTCTCTGGGTATACGTAAGCTTCAATATGACAGTTAATTTTTTTTTAAAAAAATACTAACCTTTCCCATTCCTCCTGAAATTAGGGTTCAAGAAGAGGTATGTTTGTACTCTAGGGTGCACAGGAGTAGAGTTAACATTTCAGATTTCATTTGAAGTATGCTTCCCCAGAATTCTGCCATTAAAAAAGCTTAATTTTTCAAAAAACGACGAAGGGCTTAACTACACAGGTTAATACCCAGGCTTGCCCCAGTCTCAGAAACCTGCAGTCCATATGATGCAGGGCATTTGCCCTGTTCTGTCCCTGACCGGTCTTCACCACCCCAGGGCAGTTATGGGGCTGAGACAGGGGCAAGCCACAGTAGGGCCCGATACAGTGCTATAGCATAATACCCATATAAATCCAGGACCACTAGCCAAAGCCTTGATGTGGCCACAAGTTTCCATAGGACCGTGTCTGGCACGCCTGCCCTTGCTGCCACTGCCAGCTACCTGGCCCTCACAAAAGCCAGGCAGGGATCCTGCATCATGTGACCAAGGCTGGTCACATGCAGGGAGCCTTCAGTCACATGATACAGGCCTCCTTCCTGGCTTCCAGGTCAGCAAAGAAAATGGCAGCTGAGTTTGCAGGGATAGGCCAGCATTCCTGTGTGGACTCTGGACTGTTTCCTCCAGATAATAGGGGCAGAATGGGCCACATCCGCAGCCAGGATATACCAGCAGGCAACTAGCATATTTGGCTGGTGTAGATAAGCCCAAAGTTAAAGCAAAGTGAACACCCGACATCATTTTATCTCTATATAGCCATGATACACTGTGTCTTCTTGTCTGGATTGAAAGCACACACTATTTTGAATATGTAGTTAAACAGATCATTAAACAGACAGGCTGTAACCACTTAGAAAGGAATGCTGTGATCACTAAAAGTCGACATGGATTTCTCAAAAACAAGTCATGCCAGACTAATCTTACCGTATATTCCGGCGTATAAGATGACTTTTGAGCACTCAAAAGTGCCCTCCAAAATCCACAGTCGTCTTATACGCCGGATATACTTTGCTTAACCTGCCTGCCTATCTCCTGCCTCTTCGCAAACGGAGCGAAGAGGCAGGAGATGGGGCAGGGGGGTGAAGCAAAGTGCTCCTCCCTGCCCCCCGCCCGCCCTCCATGCATCAACCCCCCCTGCCGAAAGCCGCGGAACCGTGGCTTTCGGCAGGGGGGTGGCTGCGAAGACCCCCTCCCTGCCCCCGCCCACCCCCCGCACATCCACCCCCCCTGCCGTAAGCCACGGAACCACAGCTTTTTGCAGGGGTGGGTGGCTGGGAAGCCCTCCCCTCCCTGCCACCTGCCCACCCCACACACATCCACCCCCCCTGCCATAAGCCGCGGAACTGCGGCTTTCGGCAGGGGGGGTGGCTGGGAAGCCCTCCCCTCCCTGACACCTGCCCACCCCCTGCACATCCACCCCCCCTGCCGTAAGCCGTGGAACTGCAGCTTTTGGAAAGGGGGGTGGCTGGGAAGCCCTCCCCTGCCTGCCCCCCGCCCACCACCCGCACATCCACCCCCCGCCGTAAGCCACGGAACCGTGGCTTTTGGCAGGGGGGTGGCTGGGAAGCCCTCCCCTCCCTGCCACCTGCCCACCCCCCGCACATCCACCCCCCTGCCTTAAGCCACGGAACCGTGGCTTTCGCAGGGGGGGTGGCTGGGAAGCCGTCCCCTCCCTGACACCTGCCCACCCCCCGCACATCCACCCCCCTGCCATAAGCCGCGGAACTGCGGCTTTTGGCAGGGGGGTGGCTGGGAAGCCCTCCCCTCCCTGCCCCCCGCCCGCAACCCGCACATCCACCCCCCCACCGTAAGCCGCGGAACCGCGGCTTTCGGCAGGGGGGTGGCTGGGAAGCCCTCCCCTCCCTCCCCTCCCTGCCCCCCGCCCACCCCCCGCACATCCACCCCCCCCACCGTAAGCCGCAGAACCGCGGCTTTCGGCAGGGGTGGGTGGTTGGGAAGCCCTCCCCTCCCTGCCACCTGCCCACCCCCTGCACATCCACCCCCCTGCCGTAAGCCACGGAACCGCGGCTTTCAGCGGGGGGTGGCTGGGAAGCCCTCCCCTCCCTGACACCTGCCCACCCCCCGCACATCCACCCCCCCTGCCGTAAGCCACGGAACCACAGCTTTTCGCAGGGGTGGGTGGCTGGGAAGCCCTCCCCTCCCTGCCACCTGCCCACCCCCCGCACATCCACCCCCCCTGCCGTAAGCCGCGGAACTGCGGCTTTTGGTAGGGGGGGTGGCTGGGAAGCCCTCCCCTCCCTGACACCTGCCCACCCCCTGGACATCCACCCCCCCTGCCGTAAGCCGTGGAACTGCGGCTTTTGGAAAGGGGGGTGGCTGGGAAGCCCTCCCCTCCCTGCCCCCCGCCCACCACCCGCACATCCTCCCCCGGAACCGTGGCTTTTGGCAGGGGGGTGGCTGGGAAGCCCTCCCCTCCCTGCCACCTGCCCACCCCACGCACATCCACCCCCCCTGCCGTAAGCCACGGAACCGTGGCTTTCGCAGAGGGGGTGGCTGGGAAGCCATCCCCTCCCTGACACCTGCCCACCCCCCGCACATCCACCCCCCTGCCATAAGCCACGGAACTGCGGCTTTTGGCAGGGGGGTGGCTGGGAAGCCCTCCCCTCCCTGCCCCCCGCCCACAACCTGCTCATCCACCCCCCCACCGTAAGCCACGGAACCGTGGTTTTCGGCAGGGGGGTGGCTGGGAAGCCCTCCCCTCCCTGCCCCCCGCCCACCCCCCGCAGATCCACCCCCCCTGCCGTAAGCCGCGGATCCATGGCTTTCGGCAGGGGGTGGTGGTTGGGAAGCCCTCCCCTCCCTCCCCTCCCTGCCCCCCGCCCACCCCCCGCACATCCACCCCCCCCAGTGTAAGCCGCGGAACCGCAGCTTTCGGCAGGGGTGGGTGGTTGGGAAGCCCTCCCCTCCCTGCCACCTGCCCACCCCCTGCACATCCACCCCCCCTGCCGTAAGCCGCGGAACCGCGGCTTTCAGCGGGGGGTGGCTGGGAAGCCCTCCCCTCCCTGACACCTGCCCACCCCCCGCACATCCACCCCCCCTGCCGTAAGCCACGGAACCACAGCTTTTCACAGGGGTGGGTGGCTGGGAAGCCCTCCCCTCCCTGCCACCTGCCCACCCCCCGCACATCCACCCCCCCTGCTGTAAGCCGCGGAACTGCGGCTTTTGGCAGGGGGGGTGGCTGGGAAGCCCTCCCCTCCCTGACACCTGCCCACAACCCGCACATCCACCCCCCCTGCCGTAAGCCGTGGAACTGCGGCTTTTGGAAAGGGGGATGGCTGGGAAGCCCTCCCCTCCCTGCCCCCCGCCCACCACCCGCACATCCACCCCCGGAACCGTGGCTTTTGGCAGGGGGGTGGCTGGGAAGCCCTCCCCTCCCTGCCACCTGCCCACCCCCCCGCACATCCACCCCCCCTGCCGTAAGCCACGGAACCGTGGCTTTCGCAGGGGAGGTGGCTGGGAAGCCGTCCCCTCCCTGACACCTGCCCACCCCCCGCACATCCACACCCCTGCCATAAGCCACGGAACTGCGGCTTTTGGCAGGGGGGTGGCTGGGAAGCCCTCCCCTCCCTGCCCCCTCCCACAACCCGCACATCCACCCCCCCCACCGTAAGCCGCGGAACCGCGGCTTTCGGCAGGGGGGTGGCTGGGAAGCCCTCCCCTCCTTGCCCCCCGCCCACAACCCGCACATCCACCCCCCCTGCCCTAAGCCGCGGATCCATGGCTTTCGGCAGGGTGTGGTGGTTGGGAAGCCCTCCCCTCCCTGCCACCTGCCCACCCCCTGCACATCCACCCCCCCTGCCGTAAGCCGCGGAACCGCGGCTTTCAGCGGGGGGTGGCTGGGAAGCCCTCCCCTCCCTGACACCTGCCCACCCCCCGCACATCCACCCCCCCTGCCATAAGCCGTGGAACTGCGGCTTTTGGCAGGGGGGGTGGCTGGGAAGCCCTCCCCTCCCTGCCCCGCGCCCACCCCCCGCACATCCACCCCCCCTGCCGTAAGCCGCGGAACCGTGGCTTTTGGCAGGGGGGGGTGGCTGGGAAGCCGTCCCCTCCCTGCCCCCACCCACCCCCGCACATTCACCCCCCCTGCCGTAAGCTGCGGAACTGGCCTGTTTTTCCATTCCCTTAAGGAATTTCCCTGAACTGTAAACTTACGCTTTCAAATTTGTAAAGAGTCCTATAAAGGATAGGAATGCTTTGGTAAACAAAATCCTTGATGCTGCAAAGGGCTGGTAATGAGCTAGAGATGCCACCTTTTTTCCTGACGTGGTCACCCTGAAATGAGAACATTTCAACATCACTGCACTTTCTCTGCTGTGTAAATGGATCCACTCTTGAATTTCTGCCTGTTACTTTGTTCAAAGCAAAGAAGCCTTGAAAAAAAAGGGGGGAGGGAGAGTGGCAATGCTAAAAAAGCAGTCTTTTTTAATCAGATCACAAGACTGTACACTGTATTATTTCAGTGCCTGTTCTGTAAGCTTCACTGTGAAGACATTGCCAAAAAAGGTGGAGAATTAAATAAACTATGAGACAGTAAACAGATGGCTGCATTAGTCTAGCACATACCTACGGTACTCTTTATCGGACACTCCATAGATTTCTTCAGAATATTTTACAGTCATTGCTGCTTGGCAAATGTAAAACATGTTTGGATAAAATGTTAGAAAAGCCCAGAAGCTTTAATTGACCCTTTTATCCACTGCATGGATCACTCTATCTGAAGGAGGACTGATTAGACATTGTTTCACTCTGAACATTTCACAGATATTAATGGGACTGCCCACCCCCCCAGCCTCAGAATGATTGCTCTCTCTGCTCCTAAACCTCTTCTAGACATGGGAGGTGAAGGGAGAATCCATTTAATGTTCTTTCCAAATAGTGTTGCTTTAATTTATGACAGCAACTCTTCCACTCTCACACCTCCTATCAGTTTTTGTCTTGGTACCTCTATCTTCCTTGCTATGCTTTCCACCCCTTGTTTCTCCCACTCAGTTTGTCTGCTGTGTTATCTCTTCTCCTCCCTCAAAAAACTAATTACACCCTTGACCCACTTCCCTCTTCTCTGGTTTCTTTCACACCTGCCTTGTGTACATTGTGGGTTACTTCCACAGTGAATTATTATTTTCCTGTAGTAATTTATTCCACTCTCCCTATGCTTTATTTAAAGCATGCCTCAAACTTGGTGTGAGCCTGAGATGCTCCATTTATTGCCCCCATTTCTGGTGTATGTCTCATCACAGTGCCTGAGAAGGAACACTGTGGATCTCTTTCTTCATATAAATTTTCCAGCACACAATGAATGTTCAGTTTCTTACAGCATAATTAGAAATGTCTTACTATCTTTTTTAAAAAGTTATTATTTGAATCCTACCTAATGTTGTCATTATTTCAGGTTCCCCAAAATCTTTTAGAAAGACAATTATAATTAAAAGGGGCTTTGTTTATCAGCTGTCTCTCAGCCTGTTATCCTAATAAATTATTTCAGTCTAATTGAACATTCATTCATATAAGCATTTCTTGGTTGTGGGGGTGGTGAGGTGTCAGGGAGTTCTTTTTTTCTTCTTCTGTAGAGAATACATCTCCTGATTACATTAAACGAATTCTGCTTTTGTCTAATCTAAAGCGTAGAACTAAATACAGGACACAAATATCTACCACCCCAAAACATTGTGATGTACCTTTACTACCAATGGCATCTAATAATTCAAAATATGTAAAGTATCACTATAGCTACAATCAGTTGTAATGTTGCCCTTCCTTTGTTCTTTCAGTGAGTATGCAGATTGCACTATTGTGGCAGTATTTCTACACCAGGAACCCTTTCACATTGTTACATGTCCTTATACCCCCTACAATAATTGATTAATAGAGTGGCAATAATAGTCATTCCCAGAAGGGTTCATGCAAAGATTACCAGAGATCTAAATGAAATTGTCTTAGAAATTCTCCAAAAACAGACATGCCCAGGTCTAGCTATGGGAAGCCCCCTTATACAAGGTGTTAGGGAGGAATGTGCTAATGGACTCTGAATACACCTGGCAATGAGTCATGCTTTAAAACAAACAAGTGATTGGAACATCCATTATTCTGCAAAGGTCTTCCTTCACACCTCTCCTATCCAACAATGCAAGGTTGCCTCAAACCCATCACTCTTAATGTTCCAACCATTAACAGCAAGTAATAAAGCCAGGGCTTCCATTGTTTAAATCTGGGAAACTTATTCCAACATGGTTCTCCATTCAAAACACCCCTTAAGGGTATGATTCTGAATATAAATATTACCCCAAAACATGACTAAAGGATGCACAGTTTTCTACATGCAATCATTCTGACCATTTTCTGTGCGACCTCAGCATCAAGCCTAAGTATTCTTTGCTGCATGAACCTCTCTGCTCTTTGGACAGGTAAAGTATAGCCCATCATCCCTGAATCTATCCCTCTGTCCCAGTACTTCCTCCTGATTCTGAATTAGCCTTGTGTTATTACATGAAGTATGAGTGTATATATGAGGGGTTCTGTGGTTATTTTCCAATAAAAATAATCTTTGTTTTACTTTTTGGCTTGGAGTCTCGTCAGTTAGTACAGGTATACACAGCTATAAAGCTCCTGTAGTTACCCAGCCTCTCACTGCCGTATTTTGAGCTAATTAAAATTCCCTAATTTGAGTGACATGAGTGGATCCTGCTGACCCCACACAATTTGGGTAGCAAGTTTACACAGTTCTAGTGCTGTGATTTCATTTTAAATGCCATGGCAACATCCTCTAGAATCCTGGCATTTGCAGTTCAGTGAACAGGATTTAGAAATCTCAGCCAGAGGCCTTTAGTGCCTCACCAGACTACATGTTCCAGGACTCCATAGGATGTTGATGTGGCAGCTAAGGTGGAATCACAGCAGTATAATCCTGTCATGTGAAATGGCCTCACATCTTAGGGTGCATCTACACTATATAAATAATGCAGTTTGACACCACTTTAAGTGCTATAGCTCCATCCTATTGAATCCTGAGATTTGTAGTTTTACAAGGTCTTTAGCCATTTTAGCCAAAGAGTGTTGGTGCTTCACAAAACTACACATCCTATTATTTTGTAGGATGGAGCCATGGCAGTTAAAGTAGTATCAAACTGCACTATTTCTACAGTGTAGAAGCACCCTTAGTTGCTGGAAATATATTAGATATGTCTGTTCCTTTCTATGTCCTATAGAGGAAGAATTTCCATCCAAGGAATTTCACATCCAAAGTCTTCTCATTTGTTTTCCCTTTTTATAAATTATATTTTTTTCATCTTAAGGAAATAGTAAATATGAGGAAAATATTCATGGATTATCCATAACAGGGCTGTGTGTATTAATAGCATTATGACTTCCCCCCTCCAGATAATAAGAATTTTATTACAGTTAATTTTGATAAGGTTGCAACAAAATTCCTAAAGTTCTTCACATTCAGGACAAAAAATCTTGAGATAAAAAAAAATCAAATGTGAGAAAAATTTGATTTGAGATTGTAAACTGGTTCAGATCACTGTGTTTTTGACCATTTTAATGTAGGATTGGGGTGGTCTGAAAGGCTCCTGACCTTTCAGGCTCCTGTCCTTTCAGGCTCCTGTAACAACTAAAGAGAACTAGGCACACCATGGCCATCTCCATGTATGGAAATATCTGTATCTTCTGAATCTAGCCAGAGCAAATGGGGAGTGGGAGTTTTCTCCCATTCATTTTTTTGGAGAGATTATTAAAATCTGTAATTCCTTCTTATTAGAGATGGGGGGAAAGTGAGTCTCAAAAAAGAAGAGAGTAGGAATTGAATGGCCCAAGAACTACACACAGTTCCCAAGTCCATTTTTACAACCCTTCCTAGATTCCCGTGGGCTTTCTCTCCCCCTACCAAAAAAGGGGACACTTCCTTTCCTAGTATCCTCTAGGAGATGTGAATCTTCTTAAACAGGTTGGAGGGGCCTCTCAGAACTTTCTGAAGTAATAAGAAAGCCCCATGCTCCTTTTTATGTTTATTTTTCAAAGCTGTATTCCCACCAGTTTGGTATTATTATTATTATTATTATTATTATTATTATTATGAGTATTGCAGCTACTGGTGGGTTCCAAGGACAAAAGATTAGACTCTGGACTCCTGAATCTGGCTCCCGAGTCTTCATATTACACATTGCAGAAGGTGGGAGTTGGGGAATGACACCGGGTTGACATCTTTTACTGCCCTCTTTCTCACAGTACTTTTAAGAACACACATTTTTTTATGAATTACAAGGCTAGTTTCAGGCACTTGTAAAATAATATGGAAAGGAAAAAAAGATATCATAGATACAGCCAGTGTCTGTTATTCTGCATTTATAGCTTTGCTCCCAAAAATGATTTTTGATTTGGAATTCAAATTATACTTCTTCACATTACTACATGCACTATTTCTGGCATGTATAGTAAGCCTTGGTTCCCCACCCCCACCTCGTTTTTCTTTTTTAATAAGTGCTTTCTATGCATGTGGGGATTATAACTATATAAAGCAGAGATCTTCTCTCTGTCATAACATTTGAAAGCTTTGGAATTATTAATGGTCTTGTTACTAGACAATTAACATGTTCATGGCTAAGGCCTGTTCAATAAGAATTCTAAGGCTGGGATCAAAAGGTTGAATTCATTTCAGTTAGTGAGAAAGATAAAAAGTGTTAAGGCATTATTGTAATACTGCAAAGGATTTATGGGGGGAAAGGGGAAGGGAGAAAGAAAAATGAGTTGTCAGACACACTACAGGTTCCAAAAGGTGAACTGACATGAGGGACTTCTGTCTTTTCCTAAAGGGATGACAATGAGGATGCTCCTAAATCAATTATGAAAACAGCCCTGATGCCCCAAAACACACAGCTGATGTTTGCCCTAGGGGAATGGATCAGATAACAGAGACAAAATGCTTCTACAATGTGGAATGATTCAAACATTGCAGTGTTGAGATTTTTAAATTGTTCTCTACTGCAGTTTTGTATTGAAGAAGTCATCTTTTTACAAAATAAATAAATAAATAAATAAATCCAGATTATGGCTCAATTAAGCCACACAGGCCAAGCAAATATTTATTTTATTAACTCTCAATAGACAGATGATAGATAGATAGCAGTGTTTTCATTCTCTTCCTGACTTTTTAAAGTACAACAGAAATACCACTGTATAAATGTAGATTTGTTGATTATTCTTCCTGTCTGATTTCTTCTCCTACTCTCCCACCCTGAAAGTTTTCACAGGCTTAAGTGACTTTTAGCAGTAGACCCACTGCTCCATGCTGGTGAGGAAAAAAATGGTGGCTGGTTTTGTACAATTGTTTATGAATTTACATTTCACATTTAAAAGAGCCTCCAGTCTTTCCTCCTTAGGGAAGAAGTTGCACTATTAAGGTGCTGACACAGAAAAAGTATGTCCCACTTTTCTATTAGCCTAACCTAACATCACTTGTTAGTGGGACAAATAGCAAAGTGAAAAAAGTATAAACTACAGGCACTACAAATGAGAGAAGATCATCTTTCAGGTATCCTAGCCCTGAAACATTTTTTGGCCTATATAAGTAAGAGTCCTATGCATACTTGCATGGTTCTTGAATTGTACTTGCAAGAAAATTGAAAGCCAGTGTATGTGGGGTATAACATGCTCAACGATCACATAGCACAAAGGAATCTAACCACTGAAGGCACAGGTGGAATGGGTCATGCCCATGTAGGAATACCTATAAACAATTAACTCATAAAAAGGAATCTACCATACAAGTCAGGGAGAATAACACAGGCCATGGTATCTAACTTATAGCAACCTGGCAGCTAATTCATAAGATTATATATCAAAATGTCAATGTTCTGTGTAAGATACAAGTAGTCAATAGTGTTGCAAGCAGATCCCCAAAAGAAAAAGTCTCAACCTTCACCTGACTGGCCCCCGGAGCAGTAACAGGCTTTATCCACTCTTGAAGAGAACTTTCAATGACTCACTTGGATCATCAGAAAGAGTCTCAAGGAGGGGTTACCTTTTTTTAACCCGGGAAGGATGAATCCATGAATGATGTCCCTCGGTCTTGATGACGGTATCTGCTGTCAAAAGGACTTGAGTTGGTTGTGTCCACTTGGGATGGAGATGCTTGGTATCCCAAACTGTAATTACATCACAGTCTCCTGGCTTGGTGGAATGGACTGGGCCATCCAAGCTGAAGAGTTGTTCCTGAAGAGCTGCAAAATGAAAAGAAAGACAGACAAGCGAGAGCAACCAAACACAGCGACGAAACATATATTTTTCACAAAACAAAACAAAATATTGCCAATCATCCAAACAATTCCTCCCCCCTCTGAGACCCGAGTAAGCCCGTCATTTGCCAAAGAGGACCGCATACTCTCTCAAAGGGAGAAATTTTCATTGTCCCTCTGGGGTAGTCCTAAAAATAGTTAACACAATAGATATCTGTATCCTACAGCTCGTGGGAATCCAGTGATTCTTTCTTATGTCCTTCAGTCTGTTCCCGAGGGCTGCAGTCACTCTCTGACAGATGTCACAAGTTCACAGGATGTTAGCAAGTGCTGGGTGACTTGGGGCTCCATCAAAGTATTGGTTCCATAAAATCAGGAAAGATTCTTCACCTAAATCACATTGATCATGCATCTGAGAATAAGAACCTTATGCATCACTGCTGGGATCCACACATGCTGGGTTTCAGGATGTACAAACCATTCATCTTCATTTGTTGGTATTGCAGTTCCCTTACTCTGTGCTTCAGTGGTGGTGGAAGTTGGCAACCTATCCTTGAGAGGGATGGGCAAGGTTAGACAAGCACTGACTTGATCTGCAAAGTGATCTCCTGCTGTTTTCAGTGAATCCAGTCCCTTTGATGTCCCTCACAATGGATTACAGCTAATTCCCAGGCAAGCCAGGGGATTCAGGTGACTCTTGATATGTAAAAGCAAAAATGGGCTGGCTGGCTGGATGCACTGGGATACAGAAGAATGCATCTTTCAAGTTGTGGGAGATTTAGTATAGCTGCATTTACCACATGGAGGTCATGGACCAAAGGAACCTCCCCAAATGCTTTCCGGCCAAGAACTAACGCAGTATACAATCATGCCCCCTTTTTAGAAGTCTAGAAATCACAGTCCTCAGTCCAGCCAACAAAGACCTTCGAAGTGGGTCATGCCCATCAAATCACAGCCCAGTAAATGAACAGGAGTCTCCAGCAAGTGTAACAAAGAAGCATGTATTTTCTGTCCACCAAGTTTGCATTCCACCTTCATTTTTCACTAGGGTTCACGTGGGGGGGGGCTGACACCTTCAATCAGACTCCTCAACCATCACTCTAGGAGCAGACTCTCACAGCAGTGTCTTAATAAATGGGAGTGGTCCCTACCCTCCTCTGGAATTCAGGTTCTCTGAAAGGGCATGAATCCCTCCAGTGCCCAATCTCTTGACAAAGAGCACATAGATTTCTTGCTAGCCAACCAGGGCCAGCCCCCTCCTCCTCTCCTGAGGTCCTGGTCTCCCCCTGCCATTGTTTCTTTTTTCATTCCCACTAAGCCCAAGCTACCAAAATCATAGCTTTGGGTCCTTTATCTTTCTCAAGTTACCTATTTTGAAAAGTCTTTGGAGCTGCTTCTAAAAGAGCTGCTATAGGCAAACCAGCTCCCCCAGGTAAAATAGCAAGTTTTCTTTTAATATAAGGAACACTATGGGTCATGAACAAGTATTTTAAAACAGGTGCAGCATTAGGTCCATCTGGATCTTCGGTGGTATTATTCTTAACTGCATCCCTGAGTTTCTGAAGAAATTGAGTTGGAGATTCCTTTTCATCTTGATATATTTCCTCCACTCTAGGCCAATTATTAATGCGCACCAGTGAACCCCTCAAGTCCTTCCATAAACAATTGTCTGAAGTGTTGGATTCTCATGGCACCTGAAATTTGATTATTTTGAGTATTGGTATCATTCGGCTCCCAGGAGATTTTCAGACACGGAAAAATCGTCCCTTGCCGCGCGAGCAGCCTCCCGAAACTGCTGCGCGGCAAGGGTCTTTTTCGGACCGCGCTGTGCCTGTGGCGAAACCGTCCGTGTCACTTCCGTGAAGCTTGGGACGGCTCCGCGTCATATTTCAAGCACGGAGGCTGCCCGTGATTGAAATATGACGCGGAGCCGTCCCAAGCTTCACGGAAGTGACACGGACGGTTTCGCCACAGGCACAGCGCGGTCCGAAAAAGACCCTTGCCGCGCAGCAGTTTCGGGAGGCTGCTCGCGCGGCAAGGGACGATTTTTCCGTGTCTGAAAATCTCCCCAGTTGGGGTTCATACTCCAAGGGAACTGTTGTTCAGGGGTTCCTAATGCCACATTAGTCGGGTGATGTTGCTCTGCAGCTCGTCTAGCTTGTTGAACAATTTGACCAATTTCCACTTCTGTGAATACCAATTCAGCTAGGGCTCGGAGGTCCTCCCAGCTTGGCTTGTGGATTGTAATTAAAGCCTGAATTTGGGAGATCACCTCCTGTGGCTGCAATGAATATTTGCCAGATAGTTCTCTTAATTTGGCCACTTCAATAGGTCCCCATGGGACTTGTTTAATGATTGAAAAAGTCTAAGCCTGGCCATGTGCATTAGACAAAAGAGTTATGTCTGAAATTAAAGGGCATTTTCCCACAGGAGCAGCTAATCCTGGATATAATGGTGGGGGCTCAGGCTGTGCAGGTGATGGCAAAGGCTAGGATGGGGCTGAGGAAATTTTAGTAGTTTTTTTTTTCTCAGCCACCAGGGTTTCAGAGGGGTTCCCAGTCTCTGTAAAAGTACAAACATCTGACTGAACACCATCCCCCTTCCCTTGCGCACAAGGCATGGATTCTGGGAATCCATGTGCAGCATTTTAAAATTTGTAAACACACTCATATAATTATTTTCATCAAATTTTCCAGTTGAGTCTGACCAACTGATCTGAATATACAAAATCCACATGCTGCTACAGAATCCACATGTTGAAAGTGCCATTTCACCCCATTCCTCTAAACCCAAGACCCTGTATGTTCGCCAAATGCCTACACAATACTGTTTCATTTTTTTTTACTTCTTCCTTTTCCCATTTTCTTCCAGTTCTGAAGAACATACTATAATGGAGTCTGGGGAGCTCTATCTCCCAGGGAGCTCTATCTCCCGGCCCAGCCTTGGGCAGTGACTCATTCCTGTTACCCATATCTTGATACGTCTATCGAATCAAGGTACTCACCAATTTGGGGTTCTCTGTTACCAGAGGAAGCATCCCTCTAAGGCACCAAACTTTCAACTTTCCCCCAAAATAAGGTGAGATCTTTTTCTTTGTGGCAGCCACGGGGAGTCAGGTATCAATAGATACTCAACCGGCTTTGTGACTCATCGCAAAGAGGACACCCACCATGTCACTGCCCTTTTGAAGTGCAGACCTACAGCCCCTCTCCGGTCGCCAAGGGGACAGAGGTGGAAAGTTGACACTTTCTCTGTCCCCAGTCTGAATCAAGCCTCAGAGAGGGCACCATGAAGCTGTCACCTCACTCTCCCATTAAGATGAACAACCTCAACTTTGAACAGACAGACAAAGACAGGAGAGTTTCTTGAATCAGGAAACTTTTACTACAAGAATACAAAACTACACCAAGTGCACTTGGGGTGCCAGATTAGGGATAAAGAACTATAAAATGACCCTACCTTTTATAGGTAGCTATGACGTCTGAAATCACGCATTTGTTTAAGCCAATTCCTGCTATTCAGGGGAGGGGTCCATTGACATTGATCTATCTTGTATAGTGTCCATCTTCCCTCATATAATGGTGGGTCACCATGTGGCATTTATAGACCTCTGGTATTTATTACCTCTGGGGGGGAATGGGGGGGAGATGCAGAGCAATTATCTTCCCATGGAATGTGTACCTCTAAGGGGGCCCAAGCTCTCAGAACTGTTATTTTTGCTATGTTCACAATGCCTCTGTAACTTTGCCTGCCCCTTTTCTTTGGAAGCCTAAATAGTATTTCTAAATGTGCAACTGACATTTTAAATTACTGGAATGCTAGAAATTTGGGGATGGAAGAAAAAGTAATGGGTGGCAAAAAATTTATCTGGGGAAGTTACATTCCATAGCTGCACTCCTGCAGAAACGGTGTTAGGTTCAGGTCTACCGTCAGCTACAAAGCTAGTCCTGCATCCACAACAACTCCATAACAAGCTGTATGGAGCTTGCCTTCTGAACAACACTACTTTAATCTTGTCTGAATTAAGCCTCAACCCGTTAGTACACTTCCAATCCATTACTGTATCTACTGTCTACATAATGCCTGGAGACTTCAACAGTCTTCTTCAAACAGTTGGATATTAGGAAGGCTGGATAATGGTGTGAGACAACTGGAATCCTCCAGGGAAACTCTTACAGAGGTTTTATGAAGATATTAAACAATATTTTTGGAGAGGGGAATTGAGCTCTGAGGGACCAAATAGGTAAATGGCCAATGGGCTGAGTAATACTCTCCCATTACTGCTTCCTGAGAAACTTCAGCTAGACAGGATCAACACTATTGCAAAAAAGTGTCCCTGAGCCACATATTGGCCAAGTCTCCCAGAAGGACACAGCAGTCTACGGTAGGAAATACTGCTAAGAGATCCAGTAAAATGAAAAGGGACATACTCTCCTCCTCTAACCCCCAGTATAGGACATCCATCAATGTGACCAACACATTATTTCTGACCACAAACCTAGAGGAAGTAGAGATTGAAAAGGATCCAAATAAAAAAGGTTCTTACAAGGAAGCTTGGGTTTATGTTATCATTGCCTCTTTTAGGACTCTACACTCAATGGAAAAACAGGCAGGTCTTAAAATTAAATTAGTGTTTCTAGTAGGATGGCATTTAAATAGGATGGGTTTTTAAAAAGGAAAAAAAAAACATTTTGTATTTCAAATTGCTTTAGCTGTATTTTGTTTTAACCTATGTGGTAAACTGTCTTTGGTCCCATAAAGGGAGAAAGCACAATAAAAATTAAATAAATACAACCAGTTGGGAGGATACTGCAGAAATTATTCATTCTTGCTTATGAGGATGAAGGATATGAAGATTTACATTCCTAATCACTGCCATGGCCAGTTAGCCATGTTTTCTTGGCTTATGATTCTTCGTCTGCAAGTATTTTACCTATCTACCTGCTTTCTGGATGTACACTTAAAAAAAAAAAAAAGATACACCTAAATGGTGCATGGTAATGTGTCAAGAATCTGGACCACCTTCCCATTCCACATACCAGTCAGAGGTTTGGCAAGTTTTCTGGATCTAGGTTGTGGAAGAAAAAAAGAAAAGGAAAAAGGAAAATAAAGAAAAAGAAAACAGAGCATCCAGAAATTGTCTATCCATCATCCTTTGTGGGCGAGCCATTTTAAGAAGCCTATCACTTTCGAGGCAAAAGTAAACCCTATTAGGTAACAGAGGTGTGTACATGGAAATAGAATTTATATTCTCCCCATACAGAGATTATTTTTATTATAGCGAATAACATACTGATTGATCATGTATCCTGCTACAGGCGGTCAGATACTAATTATGCACAGAAAAGCACTAGGTAGAAAGGGAAATTAAATTTTTTCTATCCCCCTGAATTGATTTTTTTCTACTACTATTTTTTTTAAATTAACGTTTTCCTCATTGTACTCCCTTCTGTCCCTAAGCCCTTTCATTCTGTCACTTAGCGCTGTTAAAATATTGGTCATCATTCCATGGCATTACAGTAACTCAGGTAATGGCAAGGACAGAAATGAGGGGAACTAATTTTCAAGTAACTGATTCAATTACATTCCAGTATCTGCAGGTAACCTTGATTCATTCTCAAGGTTGTATTCTCATAGTTCATAGTTATATTATCATAGTTCAATAGTATAATATACAAAGTTCAGATGGAAATTTTCTCACCCAGACATAATTTAATCTGATCTTGTTTCACAGAACATGATAGCAAATATAGCTCACAGCAAGTCCAAATCAGCGAACTGATCATTGTAATCATGCCATAAGGTTTTAAGAAAGCAGTACTCTCTGTTTGTTGTAATATCACATCCTTTCTAAAGCTAGTTGTTTGAACTGTATAAGCATGATAACATGTAAACAACTATGACTTGTTGCCACATTGAATTATGAACTTCTTATTGCACTAGTAGTATTCAATAACATCAGATTATTGTCTTATTAACACCACAAAGTTCCAAATTGTGCACTTTTCAAAGGCTCATGTAAAACAATAGGTTTTACATATGAGAATCCAAATTCCTCCAGACCAAAAGCAAAAACCAAGATAAAATGTTTCTAGAATAAAATCACATTACCCCTAATCTAGAGATTTAGGAGATTATTGGACACAGAAAATGTGGCACAATCACAGCACCAGCAGAACACAAATGGATGCCAATATCAGATGACATCATTCTTTTGCATGCCACTGGCATTATGGTTTCATTTCTTTTTATTGATGGCTGAAGCTGTCAATAGATCGCACATTCCATTTTGGTATGGCATTTCCAGCGTGTGAAACCTTGGGCCATTTAAATCCCATCACTGCAGCAGGAATGGCTGATCAGGCATGAACACTTCTGGGTGAGATCAGGACAACCAGGTAAGTTTTGTTCTTTTTATGACCCTCCTTAGGTTACTTGAGACCTTTAAAGTCTGTCTAGGTGCTTGGTGGAACTTTTTATGTGTTTATGTTGTTTTTATTTTAAAATTTCCTGTGCAACGAAGTCTTGTGGGATTTTGATTGAGTAAGTAAACAGGGCTCCATTCATTTCCTCTTTATTGCCAGGAGAGGAAGGCAAGTGTGGAGGGAGTGAGTGTTCTTCTGCTGACATAGAATTTTTTTTTAATGGCGGCAAAAGAACATTTTAAATGGAACACCTGATCTCCTTACATTCACTTGCCTAACTTGGGATATATAACTGCTCACCATCACCGCGCCCCAACACACTGGAACTGTCTAGAGGGTAATCCATGATTGCCATCCTAAAAACAGAGAAAGAGAGTAGGGGCAGGCAGTGTTGATGTCAGAGGTGAAAGCAGCTCACTGATTACCATTCAAACTACACAAAAACAGCAACAACAAAAAACCCTGTTTGTAAGCACGGTTCCCAATCTAGCTGAGAATCAATGGACCATCTCCACTTTGACTTAGATATTGTCCTCAATGGATCAGGGAAAATATATGTCAATGTTGCACTGTCTATAGAAAATCAGAGTTCTAAAATGTAGTATGTGGGGAAATAATCATTGTAATGTAAAAGAAATCTTGTGTACCTCATTCACATCCTAAGATAAGTCTAGGGTTTTTCCCTGCATGCTTTTGTTCTCCCAAGTTCCCTTTCTCTTATTTCTCTCGGCACTTCCAGCCAACTGGAGTGATGGGTCATTCAACACATGACCTAATTTAAATTTTATTGCTCTATGTAAGTTCTCTTTTAAGTTAGAGTCTCCATGAGGCTGTAGCCATCTTAAGCCATCTTAAGCTATATCATCTTTGTTTAGCCATCTTTCCTGCTACCATGCCATGATGTTCACCATGCAGCCTCTTACCGCTGTAGGCTGGGTGAGTTTTCCTACCCTAAATACTCTTAGTCAGTTAGGAACCTCTTTTAAAGTTTGTTTTAGTATGTAGATCGAGATTGATATACCTTCAGTAAACTTTTGATTTGCATTTTAAACTGACTCCTTTGTTTTGTAATGAGTCTAATTTAACTGAGTGATCTCAGACCTCTGAACACCCCCTTTTAAATGTTAATTGAGCTTGTCTTAGCATTCCTAAATTGCACTCTACATGAAGTTAAAAGTAAATGAATGATTTTTAACTCTCTTTTTAAAAGTAGATAATAATTATTGTTGTTTTTTAAAAGGACTAGATCCTGGAACTTTTAATACAATTTTATTTTTTAGACTCATTACTCCTACATAAAATGCTTCTCTCAGATCATGAGACATTCATGTTACCTGGAATTCCACTGAAAAATTCTTTGAAATGCATCCCTTTCTGGTCAAGCTAAAGGTTACTTTAGAGACATAGGAGATTATCAGATGCGGCTAATGTGGCACAAGAATAACAACATCAGTACATGGTCATTATTCTGGCATTTCTTTTTATTAATGGGCCGAATCATCAATAAATCACCGTTTTGGTTCCGGCGTTGCCAGCATCTGAAATCTTGCACCATTGTCCTGCCATCAATACAGCATCAATAAGTGGTCCTGCCAGAACACTTCTGGGTCGGATCATGAAAACAAGGTAGGTTACCCGCTTTTTATAAACCTTCCCATGTTATTTGTTGTTGTTGTTTAGTGTGTTTATGTGCTTTTAAAAACCTTTTTCTTGTTAATTTTCTTTTTTTTTTTTTAATTTTCCATGCTCACGTCTTCTCACTAGAATGGGTGGGATTTCAGTCCAGGAAGTGAACGGAGCTCTAACAGGCTGCCTGTCAATGAAAGAGAAGGTAAATGTGATGGGGAGGATTATTGTGCCAGGACAGGGACGGGATATGAGATTGGAGGACAGGAACACTTTTTGTGTTCCTATTTGATAAACTCCATAGCTAGCAGTTACAGTATATCTTTCTTTTTTGCCCCCTTTTTTTCCCTGGAAAAGAAACTCAGAGATGTGATCTTTCAGGGACATAGTCCTGCCAGAACTCTTATGATGGGAAAAGGGAAGCTTAAATCCTTTGCAGTCCTCCTGGTTCCAATTTGGATAGGTGTCTGTAGGTACAATTAGCATATCCCCTCCAAAACTAGGGAGGGAATGCACCCATAGAAACAGATGAAACCCTTTTTCACAATGTAAATTGTAGCCATTCTTCCCTCCCCCCCCACACACACACACTGTAGAAAGCAAAGGCTTAAGTGTCCTCTATCTACATGTTAGGATCCCTAGGATCAGGTCCGCTACTATTTAATGTTGTGTAATGATGATGGGGGTGGGAGACATAATTAATAGTTGCATTTATAAAGCAGTGATTCTCAACTTTTACTACTCTGGACATTTTGGAAAGTTGTCAGTTTTCCTGTGTTTGTACAACCTCCCTGTCCAGTCTTGTATATGTATGTGTGTACTATCTGGAAACTGCCAGTTGAACTAGAATTTGTTTGGCAGAGAGTCTCCAGGAAAGTAACACACTAAACCAGGCACTAAGAGAAATCTCTCTTTAATCTCCCAGTGACCTTCCAGGGGAAATGACAGAAATATAACTCCAAAATAATTGTTACTATTGAATACTAAATACACTCAGAAAGTAGAGAACAACCAATCAGGCATTAACCATGAATAATTCCCAGGTAAAGAACTTTAGCTCTAGCTGGTCATCCTGCATCTAGGCAATAGTCATACTGACATTCAGAACTCCTCAGCTGAGTGATTGTCAGGACAAATACCTTGCAATAAGTAGGTAATAGTCTTAGAAATTATTTTTTGTTGAGTCAATTACCCTGCAATGCTTAGAGGATATCAGTTTGGAAACCAGTCATACTGCTCTTTCCGTTTCTTACTGAACCAGCCTAGGACTTTATCAGACAAGCCTCTCCAAATGTTCTTTTCACGCTATATTTTGAACCGTTGTTCTGCTGGCAAAAGAACCCTTTTTATCAGACTTACCTTTACTAGCATGAAAAGGCAACCCAAGCATTACCAAAGCATGAACAGAGCTCTGTTTACTTCTGCATTCATGATCTCATCAGTTCTTGTGAGAAGATGTGAGCATGGGTTAATTTAAGAAAACAGCCCCCCCCCAAAAAAACACAGAAAAAGTAAACACAAACACGGAAACACACTCGCAAAGTCCCAAGTAAACTGGGGAGGTTTATAAAAAGAGTGTCCCCTACCTGGCTTTCTCAATCTCAACTGGAAGTTTTCTGCCCATTGACGCGGTAACCGCAAGAGGACAATGGTGTGTGGTTTCAAACACAGGCAATACCAGCAAAAAAGCACCACAGGAGAGCTATTGATGGCTCAGCCCATCAATTAAAAAGAACACCTTATTCCCTACACATAATCATGAAAGCATGGTGTTGTCTGATATGTGCACCCTTTTACATTCATTAGGCATTGTTATGACATCATATTTACCATGCCTGATAAAGTCCTAAGTGAAGGGACATTTTCCCACCTGTAAAATCATGTCATACAAGGCTAATTCTGTTCCAGACCCAGGTCTGCATGCTGCCTCTACCATTTTCAGAAACTTCTTTGCCTTCTACATCTGAATAACTCTTGATGGAACATGGTTGAAATCACAGGCTAGGCTTGACTAACTCCCTTTGGAGGTAACTGCTAGAACATGGAACTATAGGCCCATCTAAAATCATATTTCATCTCAGACCTATGAATGTAGTATTTCGGGCAGAAAACCTAATGTGTTTATTTTATCTCCTAAATTTCTGGTTTTAACTCAGAGAACTTTGATTAGCTTTTTCTCTGAGGTCTCTGCCAATATTTTCTATCTGCACTGCTTCAGACAGAAATACAATGCTTGCTAGCACTAGAGTTTCTATTCCTCCAGGTTGGTCTGGTTTTACCTAAATTCTAGGCATGTCACACAGTGTCTGTTTGGACCATCATCTGGCCCAGATTCCAAGCTTATTTTCCCTCCCCCCCCAAAAAAAAAGTATAGATCTAGCATTTGTAAGTGCTGAGAGATGGGAGAAGTAAGAGATCATCTGGAAATATTTATTTATTTATTTATTTATTTAACAAGAATGAATGCAAGTATTATGCAAGTAGCTATGGAAATGAAGAGAGGAAGCACCAAAAAAAAGAAAAAAAAGAGATGATGAATGGAATTGTAAAGGTTACTTCTTTCTTGACTTTTGGTTGCTTTTCCAGATTTATTGGTCAAAGTAAGGAACTAGAAGGCTTACTTGTTTAAGTGATAATTCTTCGTGCTCTCTATGAATGCACACAATAAAACCCCAACTCTAGACATGGCAGTACAACCTAGATCTCCTGTCCCACCGGTACTTCCAAGGACCCCACATCATGGTTCAGATGACTCACACTCCGAGACTCCTTTGCCCAAATTGTCCCATCAAGGGAAGGGTACACAGGCTGACATGCCGTCCCCTACAGACGACATCTGGTCATTCGCGGAGGTGGTAAACAGAGTGGCAGCGTCACTTGGCCCAACAGTTACTAAGCTTGACACTCACGTGGATGATCCCATCTTTCATGATCTGCAGAGGCAGGCCCCTCCACTGCCTTCCATCCCCATCTCACCCTTCCTTACAGAGATCATCAAAGCAGCTTGGGCTACCCCATCCTCCATTCCTTCTACATCCAAGAGATTGGAGCACCTTTATCGGGTGTCTGAGGAAGCACCTTATGGCTAGCCTCACATCCGAAGCCAAACTCTATTATAGTGGACATGGCCCGGATGTGCATGTCGCATAGGGTTCATTCTTCCACTAAGGACCATGAGGGTACAAAATTAGACACCATCAGCCAGAAATTCTACTCCTCAGCTTGTTTGCTGACCAAGATTGCTACCTACTGTGCCTACATGAGAGCATACCAGAGACACCTGTGGGAGATGCTATCTCCCCATATTTGGATAAGATTCCTCCATAAGATCTGGCCTTAGCCCATAACATGGGGGACAGTGGCCTTGCCTTAGCAAACTACCAATTGCAATCAGCTAAGACGTGGCCGACTGTGCCGGAAATGTACTTGCAAACGCAATAGTGGTCTCCTGGCATGCATGGCTGTGTTCTTCTGGGATCTCCAGTACAGCCAAGTTGGTGATCAAAGACCTTCCCTTTGACTAAGCCAGCCTCTTCCATGAGGATATGGATACTAAGTTGGAACATACAAAGTGAGGACCACAGCAAAGTGCTTTCGTATGCTGCCTCCTGGGCAAACCTCTCAGTCATGACTATATGGAAGACAATTCCCTCCTGCATTTCGTAGGAGACATAGCCTTTGGTGCCATGCCCCCAGCACACCACTCATTGTATCTGCAGTATCAAAAGAAGTTCCCTACCACCTCAAAGACCAAGTCTCAGTCCAGAAGAAGAAGCCAGAATTGTCCAAGTAGCGGGTTTGACTGCCCCCCCCACCGCGCTCACCCTATGGGCTTACGCAGATGGGCTTCTCACCACTTTTCATTTATGGTGCTCAATCACGTCAGATTCCTGAGTCCTGAGTATCATACTCAAAGGCTATTTCAAAGACTTTGACAGCCTCCACTCTACAGGGATCTTCAATCTACTCCCCCCTCCATGACCTCAGAGAAGAGGTGGATACCCTCTTCAAAAAAAAGTGCTATAGAGCCTATTACCCGGCATCAAAGGGTGGAGTCCTTCTTCTCTTGCTATTTCCTGGTCAATAAGAAGGATGGTGGGTTGTGCCTCATTTTAGACCTTTGAGATGTCAACCGCTATATTGTTCCCAGTGGTTCAGAATGGTCACCCTTTCATCCATCCTCCCACTCCTTCAGATTGGAGACTGGTTCACAATGATCGATCAACCTTTGCAATGCTTACATCCATATCACTATAGCCCAACTGCACAGACACTTCCTCACCTTCGCTATTGGATCTCACACATTCTGCTTCACAGCTCTTCCATTCAGCCTTTGTACAACTCCAAGGGTTTTGACCAAATGTGTAGCACCAGTTGTAGCCCATCTCTGCACACGAGGGATGGTGATATTCCTGTACCTGGACAACTGGCTCATTATAGGACCAGCCAGAGCAAAGGTTGCCAAGGATGTCACACTGACTATCTTCCTACACAGAGAGCTAGGGTTTGTAGCCAACCTAGAAAAATCTCACCTGGAACCATCACAGCTTGCAAAGTTCATTGGAGCACAGCTGGACTCAATACAGGGCAGAACATTCCTTCTGGAGGACAGGTTCACAATACTGCAAGGGATGGTGCATCGCTGAATGGCCCGAAGGAGAGTGATGTCACACTTCATTCAGTGCATTCTAGGCCATATGGCCTCCACTACAGCTATGACACCCTTTGCCAGGCTAAGAATGCGACTGTTACAGGCATGATTCCTCCGGACATTCAACCCACGGTCGGGCAATCCCTTCAGGATGCTCTCAATACCTCACCCGATTCTCAGGGCACTGAACTGGTGGACCTGACCAGAGACTGTGTGATGCGGCTTACCCTTCAAACCCCTTCAACCCTCCAGATCCCTGATGACAGACGCATCCATTACAGGGTGGGGCACTCACTTGCACGGATTAAATGTCCATGGGCAATGGTCTCCGAGAGAGTCCAAGATGCACATAAATGCCCTGGAGCTCCTAGCTCCTATTCAAACCATTAAAAGCCTTCGAACTGTCCCTCCAGGGATGAGTGGTACAAGTTCTATCAGACAATACCACCACGGTCTTCTACATCAACAAACAAGGGGGAACCAGGTTGCAGACACTCTTGGATTTGTCGCTTCAGATGTGGGATTGGAGCATGTCCAGACAAATTTCACTGACGGCCATACATTTGGCAGGGAGCCAGAATGATGTTGCAGATGCACAGAGCCGAGCCCAGAGCAACTGTCACGGGTGGTCCATGGCAACGGACATTCTCACAACTCTTTTTGCAGACTGGGGAACACCAGTCATATCTCTCTTTGTGACCAAGGAGAATGCCAAGTGTCAGCTATGCTGCTCAAGATAGCTTCCATCATGAAGGAACGTAGGAGATGAATTTCTCTTCAGGTGGACGGGCACCATGCTCTACGCATTTCCCTCCTTCCCAGTACTTTCCAGAGTAGTAGTGAAAATACAACATGACAAGTCGACATGCCTGCTGATAACCCACTGGTGGCCCAGACAACTGTGATTCTCTCCTCTTCAACTCCTATCACAGAGGAGGTTTAGACATCTCCCTCTCCGATGAGACATCCTATCCCTTCAGGATGGTTAGATACACCATCCCGACCTGGAAACAATCAAACTAATGGCATGGTTAAACAGCTAATATTACCCTTTGGATATGGCCAGGACCATCCAGCAGGCTGCCCAACACCCCTCTACCCAGAAGGCCTACCAATACAAATGGCAGAAGTTCTGTGACTTCCTCAGCAACATGAATATATCCCCTGTCAATGCATCAGTTCCACTTCTCCTTGACTTCCTTGCCAGTCTATCGGCCAAGGGACTTTCCCTCTCCTCTATCCGAGAGGATGTTGCGGCAGTGTCCTGGAATTTTCAGAGACTTGGAATGCAATCATGCTTCAAGGACCCCTTAGTCCACAGATTCTTACAAAGATAGAAGAACTTAGACCCCCTAGTGACTGGCCCAGTCAGCTCATGGAACCTCCAAATGGTTCTGAAGGGGCCTCCTTTGAACCAATGTACACAACCAATGTACACCGTCTAGCATTTAAAACTGCCTTCCTGATCACCATCACCTCAGCAAGGTAAGCGAGTGATTTCTGTGCACTCAGGGTAGACACTTCCTATACCCAGTTCCATAGGGACAAGGTCATCCTCAGACCAGATGTGGCATTCCTACCCAAAGTGGTGTCATCTTTTCACCTGAATCAAGATATAGTCTTACCATCCTTTGGCACCCCAGGCACGACCTGTAATCAGGTCTCACACCACCCACTCGACATCAGGTCAGCTCTGGAGCTCTATTTGAATAGGACAACACCATTTCAGCATTCAAACAGACTGTTCATATGCTACCCAGGCCCCAAGAAGGGAGTGGCAGTCTCATCACAGCGGTTCTCTAAGTGGGTACCATCTACATCTCCTATGAGGTAACGGGCAAGCCCCTACCTTCCTCAATATGAAGCCATTCTACTAGAGCAACGGCTACCTCAATGGCGTTCCTGAGAGGTGTTCCTCTGCCAGACATCTGTCGAACAGCCACATGGGCAACACCACTCACCTTTGTGAAGAACTATAAGTTAGACTCTGCCAAGAATGATGGCTCAGCTCTAGGCAGGGCAATACTTATGCCTTCACTCACCTGTGACTGACAGGTTCTTTCCCCATCATGAAATTTTAATATAATCTATTGATTTTTTTTCTACACTGTTGTCCTGTTGTTATTGGTTAGGACACCCCTGCCTTCTGGGCTCCTAAGCTTCCTAGTTTTCCCATAGTGTGCATTTACAGAGACCACGAAGAAGAAGAAGAGGTTACTTACCATAACTATAGTTCTTTGAGTGGTCTTCTGTGAATTCACATGAATCCACTCTTCTGCCCTCTGGTGTCCCACCTCTCACATCATTTTTTTAAAAA
This sequence comes from Gambelia wislizenii, assembly GCA_030847615.1. NCBI lineage: Eukaryota > Metazoa > Chordata > Lepidosauria > Squamata > Crotaphytidae > Gambelia > Gambelia wislizenii. The sequence continues at coordinate 204,196,026 of JAUMIR010000003.1, read as the reverse complement.
AATATGCAGCTATAAGTAACTGATCAGTGGGTGCATGGTGGGGGCTTATATAGGCCAGGAGTGAGGGGGTGGAGCTACTGCCCAAAAGTCTGAATTGAGGTTTCTAGAAGTTTCTGAAGTGTTCTGCACAGGCGCAGGATTAACCCATTGTGTGAATTCACAGAAGACCACTTGAAGAACTTATAGTTACAGTAAGTAACCCGTTCTTTTCACTGCATCCTAGTCATCCTTCCACTTTTTTTTTTGCTTCAATTGCTTTTCTCCCTAAGATTAAATCTTTACCAGAACCATTTTCCTTCTTTATTCTCTTCCTTACTGAACTTAGCCACTGAACTTAGGTCCCTTTCTGTTTAAAGACAAGATCAGCTGAAAAAGATATAGGATGGGAGAAAATCTACTCATTAGGGAGAAACAGAAGAAGAATGTACAATGGGGTCAGTGTCAGGTGAGGGCAGAGTTGGTTAGTTTCATAGATGAAAATGAGACAAGGCTGAAACATAGTTTTCTTATTATTGTTTTAAACCAGTAAAAGGTAAAGCACAGCTCTTCAGATGTTGTTGGATCCCAGCTGCCATTCTTCACCACTGGCTCTGCAGGCTAAGGGCTGATGGCAGTTTCAGAACAGAAATAGTTGGAGGTCCCAAACTTGCCCTCTAGCATTTTAAAGTATGGAATAGATCCAGACTTAATCTTATTTAGAAAAGATTAGTCATGACTAACTTAAGTCCCATTGATTTCAAAAGTTCTGTTTCAGTGCTGGGAAACATACAGTCCTCCAGATGTTGTTGAAGTGCAACTCCCAGGATTTCTCACCATTGTTTATGCTGGCTGGGCTGCCAGGCATTGCAATTCAACAATATCTGGAGATTTGCACAAATTCCACCATAAACATGATAAATCTGGATCACACCATGTATAAAAAAGAAGAGTATAGAAAGTATTATGGTGCAGATAATACTCTATTATCATATGTGAAAAGAGGAAGATTGAGGGATATTAACTTTTTAACCCTGAATATTCAGGATAGAAATTAAAATATATTGATCTTTCTAGACTCATAATCAGAAGAAGAATTTTCCATTAAGCAAGGAATATTGCCCTTTTTAGGACTGTATATTCCTTTCATGAAAGCAGAAAGTGAAGACTGGCAATAAGATCTCTAATGATTTCACCTGCAAGGACACCTTCTATTGCAATCTATGGGTAATTTTTATTGGTATGATTAGCATTTCAAACTTTTCTCCAAAACTGGTACTTCTACAAGACTTTTAAAAGGCACAGACCTATTTCTGATGGATCAAAATCAATGGCATAATTCAGACAATGCAGATGCTCCCATGAGTCTCAACAAGTAGCAATGAAAAGACATATTATCTTAAAACAATTTAAATGTGAACTTGAAAATTATATCCTTCTAAAAGGTACAGTATAAGCCTGAAGAAACTATTTATGGACAACATGGGATTTGATGATTGATGCAGGAATAAGGAGACCAGACACAATAAAGAGACCACACATATAGGCTGGGTTATAGGGGCAACTTTTATTTAATCTATTCAGCCCATTTCTGAGAGATCTGCAATGGGAGAGAAACCCAGTGTGGGAATTGTTGGGGCATGAGGTCAGCACCAAAAATCCCTCCCAACTTTCCTTGGGTGAAACACCTGAACCCAGGAGTAACCCATAAGCTGGTTTGCTTCCCAGTCAGTCTGCATCTGGAAGGCTGACCCAAAAGTCCCTCCCCCCAAGAGATGAGGGTTTATTCCTCAGGCCAGACCCAAAGGTGGTCACTTTCCCAACCCCTCAGTTCACAGGACCAAAGAGGAAGTTTCAGATCTCCCCCCCCCCTTCACCTCCAGAAAAGGGAAGGTACCAAAGTTGCTCACCGAACTACCAAAATCTCCACCTCTACCTGCCAAGTGACCGCCTATTTAAGACACTACCTTAAGCCAATTGTCCAGTCTGCATCCACAGTGTGGGGTAGGCAGAAAGACCCCAGGTAAAAGAGCAAAAATTCCTATCTGGCCCTGAAGTGACCAATTAAATCACACATTCAGCAGTGGGAGGGTGGGCGGATCAAATGTTGAAAAGGAGGAGGTAGAGGGCAGCCCGGTTTAAGTACCTACTTAAGTACCCTCTGCTCTCCAAGTGATGATACTGGTGCTGAGGCAACATTAAAGGCCTCCATCCTATGCTTCATTGAAAGGGGTTCCTCCAACACATTTGTGACCATGCTCAAAATCCTATAATTGCCCATTCTTTTCAGGTAATCCATTTAAACACAAGAAATATGCAGAAGTTAACTGTTATTGCAGACTAGATATTATGATCCAGGTTTAGTTTTGCTTTAAAGCCTGTTCATAGTAACTTGATAAAAATTGTGCACTTCTCCTCTTTACTGTTTCTGTTGTGGAACTATCACATTGTCCTTGAACTTATGTGCTATATTGCATATGCACTTCCTGTCAGAGAAAGCAAATCAATTACTTTTGCAATTCCTGTGTAGAATTTGATTGCCTAAACACCATAATTGGATATTGCCTGTAACAAAAACCATGGTGGGTTTGTGCACATGTCAGTTTTGGTATATTTGAAGGTTTATTTTATTATTAAATGGTTTCAAGGCTGAGTACTTTCTCACTGTAAGATTGTACCCTTTGCAAATAAAACTGGTGAACACAGACAAGGCTATTACTTCCTCCCACAGCAGTGACACAGAATTTCACTTTAAAAAAAAACCCTACACTCTACACCTGCCCTCAATTTCATCCCTGCTTACCTCTCACCCACTCACTTGTTCCCAACTCAGCAATGTCTCCTGACCCTCAAAGAAAGATTTTCAAGAGGCTCTGGTAGAGGACAGAGAAGCCAGTTTCTTCTTGACTTTATCCATGGCTAGATATCTTGATCCAGCCCACAAATATGATGTCTTATGAAATTACAAGATTCTCTTATTATAATTTCATTAGTCACTGATTTTTTAAAAATCCAGAAAATAAAACTTATTCATATCAGATAATTACATTACCAAAAGTGATATCAACAAACGTGACCATCTAAAGTCAGTCATGAATGGACTTTGGGGATGACTAACTGTATGCAAGTATCAAATATATTTACCGAAAAGAGCTGTAATGAAAATGGGTTGTTGTTAGAACAGTGAAGCATTTCTTGAACAGCTGTTTCTCTGTAGAGTACAAATGATAGAGTACAAATGTAGAGGTGCATAGGTCTCAATTACTGTATGATAACTTAAAAGCCAGTTGGATTCTCTGTCCACCATCCACAGAAAGAATCAGAGCCTGGAATCATAGAATCATAGAGTTAGAAGAGATCACAGGGGCCATCATGGAGGAATAGACAATCTAAGCACTCCCAACAGATGGTCATCCAGCCTCTGTTTTAAAAACTCCAAAGAAGGACACTCCACCACAATCTGAGGCAGCGTATTCCACTGTTGAACAGCTATTACCATCAGAAATTTATTCCTAATGTTCAGGTAGAATCTCTTTTCCTGAAGTTTGAATCCATTGCAGCAGTCCTAGACTGTGGGGGAACAGGAAACAAGCTTGTTCCATCTTCAATATGACATCCTTTCAAATATTTAAACATGGCTATCATATTCTATTCTTCTAACTTCTCTTCTCCAGGCTAAACATACCCAGCTCCCTAAGCTGCTCCTCATAGGGCATGACTTCCAGATCTCCCACTATTTGGGTTGCCCTCCTCTGGACATGTTCCAGCTTCTCAATATCCTTCTTGAATTGTCCTAAACTGGAGCCATTATTCTATGTGAGTTCCCTAGAATACATCTCTTTATCTAGACACTACAATTGATGCAGCCCAGAGTTACATTGTCTTTTTTAGCTGACACTGTTGACACATGTTCAGCTTGTGGTTGACTAAAGCTCCTATGTACTGTTGTCAAACCAGGTGGCATCCATCCTATATTGGTGCATTTCATTTTTTCTGCCTAAGTGTTGTGCCTTACATAGTGTGATACTATTACATCTCTCAGGCTAGAAACTATACTCCTATTGAGGCAGCCTAGAATCACATTGGCCTTTTTAGCTCCTGAAAAAGGTGGAAGAAATGAGTTGTAAGAAACACAGATACTGGCTGGAACTAGTCCTTTTTGAAGTTATGGGAGTGTGACAAAATTGCATTTCAAAAGCATTGTAACAAGTTAAAGTTAGTTTGCTGGTATAAAAAGTAAGGCTTTCTAGTCACTTTATGGTTGAGATCTTGTTGATTGATGTAACTACACTGGCATATGCTATCTTTGCAGTAAAGGCTGCCAAATGCAGGAAAAAGTATGTGAATTCAATTTTGTTAAATTGTCAGGGAGGCCAGAAAATATGGGTAATAGTACAGTCATAAATCTTAAAAGTTATTTCATTCTCCTGTCAGTAATATTATGTGTTTCATGAAGGATGGGTGTTTTTTTTTACATGTTGTAATATTCTCTGTTTTATAAGCAATATGAGTATTTACATCACTCACTCCCTAATTTTATTAATTTGCACAATCCATTATCTCTGCAAAAATCTTTAATTTGTTTTTAATCTGCTGCACTCCAAAGACTAACGCAATAAACATTCTACCACTACTCTAATGTCATATGTGGCAACCTAAGCACAGTAATGGCATCAGCAGTACAGGAATGGCAGCAACAGACATAAAACGACCACAGGCTCAGCTGCAAGAGAAGATGCAAAGAAAGACATGGCTGATGTTACTGACAGCTTTCTGTGCCTTCTACTTGCTTCTGCTATATACCCCTGCACATCTGCACTATGTTGGCATACCAAACTGAAGTACTAGCAGAAATCCAGCCTTAAGGTGGCATTTTAAGCTAAAGTTACATTTTAAGACCATACTAAAGTCAATATTTTTTTTCATTTTTATGTCATTCTCTTATGAAACTTAGTTTAATAGAAAGTAACTAAAAAGTAAAGAGCAATGTAACAAGTAACATATTGGCTAGCATCCTGTTAGTGACATATGCAAGTGTAACTAAAAGTTGTGCCCATGTATTGTAATGTTTTTGTTGTTACAGAGGGAGGAATTCAACACCTACCTCATGTAATGGCCCAAACGGCTTCAGGACTCACTTTCTTCCTTTAGGGATCTCTCTCTCCATGGCTACTTAACAGTCAGTGGAGAGCAGGGGACATTGGAGAAGCATCTGGCTATGTCCCTGTAGCCAAACACAGAGCAACAATGGCTCCCAGGAGTCTTCAAGAGGTTCTAAAGGATGTCATTCTTGTTGCTTTCCGACTAGTAATAGGCACATAGCTAGATACTTCTCTGATGCCTGCCACTCTCCATTGGTCACTAAATGGCCATAGAGGAAGGGACCCCACAGGTGAATCCTTCAGAAGGTGAGAAAAGAAATGTATCATAGTTTTGCCTGTGGGGAACTTTATATTGCATCACCTAATGCAGGATCTTGGCCAACTTTGAGATACTTTGTCAACACTGCAATGTCTGGTGTTAATAAGTTGCTTTTCAACTATTGTGATGAATAATGGGAACAAATTACTTTTACAGAGTAACATTCCAAGCTGTGGGAGCAACCCACATATTGGAACTTAGATTCTTTCTGGCATAATTATAAGAACTGCCCTTTGAGAAATCCACTTGAACTTTCTGTTCCAACTTTCTGTGCCTCAGGGATGGTGAAATTAACTGGATTTGCTTTTTCCTAAGAAAATATCAGTTTCATTCTTTTCAATACTGGCAACTTGAATAGATTTCTGACACCTGTGATCTTTTGGGGGTGGGGGATCAACAAAACCATGCATACTTTTTTCAAATTGTACATAACTACAAATTTATAAAGAATGTTAAGAATGCATGTATTTTGGGAAAGTTTTTTTTTTTATGTATGAATTTCTGTGCAGATGGGGGGAAATGTCTCACAGCCCAATACCAAAGTGGGACAGGATAAGAATGCCAGAGAGATTTTGAGAGACATGACTAAAGTGAGGTTGATTGAGTTTTACTCCTGTGGAAGAAAACAGACACTGGAAGATACTATATGCAGCAAATTAATTCCAGTATAGTATGAACACTCATGGCATCATTGATATAAAAATGTATATGATACAGAGGGGATTATCAGATGTGGGGCAATGTGGCAAAAAACCATGTCCCCACCCATGTCACAATATTGTGAGGAGAACAGAAAGGGTGACATTATCAGATGCCTGCATCCTCAGCTGTTTCTGGAGTGTAGCGCTGCCATGGACAGGATTTCCCTTTTTCATTGACGTGGACAAACCACCAATAAAAAGGGACACCTTACTCATGCCCACACTACACCCCCGGGACACTGAAGGATGACGTCATCTGATAATGCCACCCCTTCCTGTTTTCATTGTAATCTTCTGATGCAGTTTTTGCCGCATCTGATAATCTCCAGAATCACTATAGATAAGCATATAACAGAAAAGAGAGCACGTAGGAAGTATTTTTAGGACATTAAATTTCCTAAACATATTTGGGCTTTTTGATTTTGATGATAATCCTTTCCAAAAGGATTCTATGGCAACAGGAGTGGTTAGCATGTCTCAGTTTAGATTGGGATGCTGTGAAGCAAATTGCCTCTTCAAAGGCAAAGGGGCACAGTAACCAAGCACATGTCAGATGCAAAGAGGAATGTTTAATCATAGTAATGAGAAAATTGCACAGGCAATCTAATTGGTGCACACCTGCAAAATAGATATCCAATATGAATCTGGATCTGTGTTTCTTAACTTGGAAGGAAGGAGTGATTCATCCATTCACAGTATATCTCTTGATTACACTACACTTGATTACATCAGCAAAAGGTTTTATGGTACTCTTAAGCCTAACACATTTATTTTATCATGAGCTCCCATAGATTACAACCCATTTCCTCAAATACACTTGAAGATGTGGATTGTAATCCATTAAACACCATGCTAAAATGCATCTTTTTGTCTTAAAGATGCTTCAGGACTCTTTGTTGATATGTTGGACCAGCCAAATGCATGAAATGAAATGACTGTATTTTAAAAAAAGATTCATTTGAAATGATAGCTGGGTGAAAGAAATAAAATGGGTGAGATGATATGGTGTGAAATCAGGCTCATCTTACCCACACAAAGAAGCCATCCTTTGACATTTCAGACATCAGGTGGAGAACATGTGTATGTGAAGCAGCCCTAGCTTACCCAGAGTGGAATGAATTTCTACGGATATTTTAAGACTGGATTGACCAGTACGGCTTCCTTACATGAAGCAGCTGCAGGAAGAAAAGAGGTTTTGCTTTCTAAATGTTTGTGCCAACATCAAATACTGACCTCAGACAAATGAAGTAGAATTAAATCGACAATCTGCTGCTTTCTGTGCTATCTGAGACTACCCAACACATCTTAGCCCCCTATTCACCAAATTGCTTTTTCTTTTTTCTTTTTTCCTTTTTTCTAAGAAATGCCAGATGTCAGACTCTGAACTGGACAGTTTAGGTTTGAAATGCCTTTACCTCAATATATAAGGTCATTTATCAAAGATCCATGCCAAGATTTTGGAAAGCTTACCCAGAGCTTTACAAATATAATATTTCATTCTCACATAGATGGGACTTTAGGCAAATATAGAATTTGCTACACAACAAGTACTCATGTGATAAACATTGAAATAACTATCTTCTCTCTATTCCTCTTCTTTGTCTTTAAAATAAACATGCTTCTTTTATAAAAGAGGTAATAGACTTGAGATGCAAAGTGTCTAATATACAGAATCTGGTGAATGCAGCTTCTCCTGCAGGCCAGTGCAGCCTCCTGCCAGGAAGCTTATTTGTGGGCTGGGAGGAGGGAGAGACCCGGATGTCTGAGATGAAGGGTGGGGACAGAGATGAAGGGTGGGGACAGAGATGATAAAAGGCCCCCTGCCCCTCACCTCGGCCTCTTTACAACTTCGCGAGAGGAGAAGAGAGGAACTTTGCGGTCGACTCCAGGCGGAGAGGAAGGAGTGACGTGAGTTGGGCCTTTGGGAGGGGTGTTTTGGGCGGGGAGGACTACGGAGCCACGACAGTCTCTTTTAGGCCCAGTGGCTTTGGATCCCTTTACCTGCTGTTGGTGTCCCTCTTCGGGGCGGCCGGGTCGGAGTTCTCTCGGTGGCTGCCGGGCCTCAGAATTGGCTGGCGGAGGTGACGTCCCTCCTTCAGAGGTGCACGAAGGCCTCAGTGGCTGCCGGGCCTCATCCTTGGCAGATGGGGGTGGCGTCCCTCCTCGAGAGGTGCACGAAGGCCTCAGTGGCTGCCCGGCCTCACCTTTGTCGGGCGGGGGTGGTGTCCCTCCTCGGGAGGTGCACGAAGGCCTCGGTGGCTGCCAGGCCTCACAAAACAGACATATTTGAATGGGGAATTTCAGAAATGGAAAGGCTGTTTAAAAAAGCAACCTGTATAATCAAACTTGTGGGGCAGAACAAGAAGTCTAAGGAGATTATCAGACGTGGCTAATGCGGTGTCATAATGACTCCAGAGGAATGCAAAAGGATGCCAATATCAGATGACAATGTCCTTTTGTGTTCCTCTGGCATCATTATGGCATTTCTTTTTATTGAAGGGCTGAGATATCAATAGATTCCCCCATTCCATTTTGGTGCCAGAATTGCCGGCGTGTGAACCTTGGGCCATTTAACTCACGTGAATGCATCATCAATGGGCGGTCCAGCCAGAACATCCAGGTGTGATTGTGACATCCAGGTAAGTGACACATTTTTTTAACCTCCCTGGGTTACTTGTAAATTTTAAAGTGTGTTTCTGTGTTTGGTGTAACTTTTTTGTGTGTGTTTTACTTTTTATTTTTCAATTTCCCATGCTCGTATCTTCTTGTGAGATCAGGTGGGATTTCAGTCCAGGAAGTAAATGGAGCTCCATTCATTCCTGGGCTGCCTGATGATTGGAGAGAAGGTAAGTGTGATTGGGGAGGGTTATTGGGCTGGGACAGGGGAAGGATTGGAAATTGTGGGACAGGAACACTTTTTGCATTCCTGTCTGATAATCTCCTAAGAAAAAAAGTAGGAAGAGAGTATTACATATTTATTATGGAATAAAATATTTTCATCCCAATCTTTTGTTCATGAGATTTCAGGCAGCAAACAGATTAAAAATTTAAACAATTCCAGATGAAAATTAAGATAATTTAATCAAGCTAGAAACATACTGAACAATTTAACAAGTTAAAACAGTTTTAAAAGGCTAAAGGAGTTTTTCATTTAAAAAAAATGCACATGCTTGTAAGTAAATTGGGCCCCAGTGGCTTTATTAAAAAGCCATGTCATGACCTGGTGCCAAAAAGAAACCAACATTGACACCAGTCAGGCCTCCAACATTATTTTTGCAGCATCAATATGCAGTGCTATTTTTTTTCCCCCTTATTTGTTCAATCAAGCTGAAGTTTGCTTGGAGCCAAGTATGTTGTTTTATTCTTCTTATAGTGGTTGCTTGGTGCAAGACATCACTCATAAGCAGCTGTCCACCATGGAAATCTAGTAATTTAAAAACAAAACAAAACAAAAATAATAAGAGCACCATCTTTCATGCTAGGAAGAGTAGGCGTGTGCAGGTGAGTTAAAGAGGTCTGAAACAATGTGAAGAATATTCCTCACACCATGCAGCCGACCATACCTGCACAAGACCAATTCAAACTAGTATTTATGTGTCAGCTATTTTGTATGTTCTGTCTGTACTTTGCAAACAATTCAGAGTCTTTTTTTCCCTTTTGTTGCTGCTCCCTTCTCTTAAACAGTGCGATTTAATTAGCTATCAGAGTAAATGATTTATTGAAAAATGAACATTTTTAAGGTTTGGAAGAACAATTGTCTAGGTAAGATACAACCTGCTTTTCCAATGCAGATGAGTAAACGATTCATTCTTTTGTGTTACACTAATTTAATATATTAATATTTTAATATTATCTTTTTATTTTATAATATTTATGTTTCAAACACCTTCATTTTGATGTTGCAGTTGCTTAGGTTGCATTTGTTTTACATTTTACTAATTTGTGCAGTCTTTTTAATACATATGAAGGAAGACAATACAGCATACATCTATATAGATGTATGTGTGTGTTTGTGTTTGTGTTTGTGTGTGTGTATGTACATATACATATAGCTATACATGTACTGGTATATACACATCTCTCTCTGGCTTTTCTTCACAAAGGAAGATTCAGGAAGGACTCATCTCGCGCTTTCTGCAAGCGCGCTGATGACTGAAAAGGCCAATCCGAGATAAACGTGTCCAGTTCCATGATATATGGATCCTGGCTGAGCCAACTGGATGCTCTGTGCCATATGACTATCAGTCTTCTGGAAGCCACCAGAAACACTCCAGATCTCTATTAAGAACTTGTCCTTCTCCCTCCCCCTGGCAGGAACAAAACAGCAGAGCCCCATCCATGGGTATTGAGTGTGTATATGCACATGTGTGCACACACACATTATCTATCTAGGTATCTTGTCCAACCAATTTAAATATGGTTTAGAAAAATATAACAGGGTACCAATAAATGCCAACTTAAATACAATTAATAAACTGCATAAAAGAAATAAAGTAGATAGAACATTTAAGGGAGGGTTTTACTGATATTTCCCCATTCAAGTGACATAAAACAATTATAATGTGTCATTTTGCTTTAGGGATTTGAAAGCTGCCTTTTTGGATCATTTTATGGGGTCCCTGTTTCCATTAGTCATAATTTTTGATAAAACACCATTAGAAACTCAGAAGCAGGACAGGAAAGGGGCAGGGGAAGTCATCCTCCACTCTAGGCCCCACAGCAATTGTTACTTGGAAATAGATTTCATACCCTTGTACATGAAGGTTCTGAAGAAATTAAAAAACAAAACAAAACAAAAACAAATAGAATGCTTAGCAGGCTAATTAAACTAAATCCTCACTTTGCCCAGTCAATAAACTCATTCTTGTGCCCTTCAAAGATCTCTCATAGCCTTCATCACATTCCTTCTTTCTTTTGATGGTGCTTCTGTTGTGTAATAACTGTCAGGGAATATATTAATTATATGTGAGCCTACCTGTGGACAAGAAATTGGAGCTTATTTAGTTCTTCAGTGGCATGATGCTTCCCCCCCACCCCGACTCTTACCCATAGGAGCAAAATCCATTAACATAGTTAATGTCTCCATACCCAGTATGATGGAGGGTGAGGTGAAGCAGAGGTAAATACAGAGGTATATATACAGTATTGGAGGCTTCTCATCTTTACTGATAGTGAAAATATGTTATACTAAGGAGCCAAAGGTGCTTAGTGTGACTCATCAGGAAGTGCTGAGCTCCTCTGACTGCCATATCCCACAATTTCTATTAGTGGTTATCAATTCAGAGCTGTAATTGTGAGGGAGAAAAGCAGAAAGAAGTATTTGCCACATACACAATTAAAAGCATAACTGTCCTGCTCAATTATAAAGCAAGGGAGAACCCTACTGGAGAAGCTCAATAAATGCAGTCAGCTTTTCAAATCCAAGCTGATGATGTACCACAATAAAGAGATTAATAAGACATATGGCCTAGGAAGAGAGCCTTGCTTGCTTTAGTTGACATGTTTTGGCTTTTGGCTTTCAGACAATCTTGGCACAACCAAAGGATTCCTCAAGAGAAATTGTGCTGCTCAAACATCAAGAGGACCAAGGGAAAATGGCAAGCCAGGAAAAGATCAGCCCTAAACACTTGCAATCTGTATCATATCCTTTAGTTTCTAAAGAAGTGCTAAAAGGGCAAAACAGAAATGCTGCATGTCTTGCAAAACTATCCAGATAGAACAGATTCATTGTTGTCTGAGTGGCAACTGATATTGAGAAGTATTGGGCAGGGGGGTTGACAAGGCAACAAACAGCAGAAAAAATAATCACAGCAGGTAATGTGAAACTGTCCATGTCGTTTCATTTATACTGTTTTTCCATCTGAGAAAGGTAGATTAATATATGGATTAAAAGAAAACCCAGTTGAATAACCTACAATCTACAATTACAAAACCCCAAATCAGAGCATATGCAGACTAAATTACCAAACCATTCCAAGAATTAATCTAAACAAGTTCATGCCAAATGCCTCTTGCTGGGAAACAGGAAAGGAAGAAACCAGGTCTCCCAGGACAGTATGTTCTATACCTTGGCTGTTATCCTGAACCACAGCTATAATACCTCAGATGCACAGGAAACAATATTTTCTCTAATTCTAGAAGTCAGGGGGCAAGATCATATAGGAGGAGCTAGTTCTTTAGATTTGATTAGAGTCCTTAGGTTTGGGTCAACAAGATGATGTATCCCAGTCTTGGAGGCCATGTAGGTGCCACCATCTTGGATTAGAAGTGAATGTTAAACTTTAAAATGTGTTTCACTAAAACAAATGCTTTCATTCCATTTGAGATGAAGGTGAGCAGGACTAGAAGTGACTGGTGAGTTATGGGGCTGGTCATGACAGCCAGGTGATAGAACATGATAACTCCCCATGATAAGAATGTTGATGCACACAAAAACTTCCATCACTTAATGATAGCATGATATGATGATGTACATATGGCTGAATGGACACGTGCTAAAGAGAGACAGACAGATTGATAGGTAGGTATTGTCTGAGGCATAACAGTATGTGATGCTTCCACCCACACAAATCAAGTTGCATAGTACTTAAATGTAGCCAAATTGTTTTGACACATAACACATTAATCCCACAAGCACTTATTCCTATTCCTGATTCTAAAATACAATAATAAATAATAAATAACGAGTAATTTGATGCCATTTAGGATACCTGAAACCTGCTGTCTAAGGTGACGATGACTACAGCTGGCCCAGAAGCTGTGATACACATTGAATTCCACAGACAAATGTTCATGCCATATTATACCACCATAGAAACAGTGCATGTCAACATTAAATCAACTCAGATATTCCTTTTACAACACATGTTGAGCTATGGTACTGAACAAGATTCAAAATAATGAGTATCCTCATTATACAATGTCTCTGAAATGCCTGATTGGGTAAAGATTCAGTCAGATAATTACATTGGAGAAAATACAGTATATATACCATACTTGACCTCCTGTCCCCATAATGTGGGAGTATTTTAGACATGCCAGAATTTATTTTTAATCAAGTCATCCTCTTGAAATGCTATTCACATGATATTTCTCCTAAGGTATCTATAGTAAAATGATGGTAGGGAAAGAGAACCTTCCAGCTCCATGTCAAAGAACTACATTGTATGTGGCATATGCCCAGCAGTATCATTAATTCATGTAATAACTTTGTATCCAAACTCTTGAAATCTACTGTGACAGCTTCCAAATCCAGACATTTAAGACATTTTGATCTGAATGGCACAATGTGTATATGAGTTTTTTTCAGACACATGTATAGAATACACTTGCAAGTGTGATTTTGGTATCATTCAAAGACTTGGGCTGAACTGAAGCAAACACTAAGCATGAATGGACTGCAAAATAGGATTATATTCTATTGAAAGTACACCCCCCCACTGTGTCTTTATACTTGTACACAAAATGAACATTAATGTTTTCTAGTACTTAAGGAATAGCATCATTGAGAATACAGTTGTCCCTTCACATTTGCTGGGGTTTGGTTCCAGGACCCCCCATGAATACCCAAATCTGTAAATACTCAAGTCCCATTATATGCAATGGCATAGCAAAATGGTGTCCCTTATATAAGATGGCAAAATCAAGGTTTGCTTTTTGGATTATTATTTTTTTAAGAATATTTTCAAGCCGTGAATACTTAAAACCATGAATGCCAAATCCGTGAATGTGGAGGGACAACTGTACATTCAGTATTGAGTTGTTCTTGTTGTTGTTGTTTTAAAGAACAAAGATAGGATTTAAGTTATCAAAATCTAGGCAAACTTGTAGAGGAGATATTTTTGTTGTTAAAAAACAACAACAGTGATGTGGATAAATGGGACTACCTATTTAAACGGTGCATCCTTCCCAATGTATGTGAAGTAAGCTTTTACATGTGAATAAATTATTTTATGGTGTTTCAAAGATGCTATGAAGGGGCCTGGGAATACGCACAACTTGCCTTTCTCCTGTCCACAATATAAGTTACTGGGTCTAGGGCACTGGAAAGCATGAGGGGGTATAAACAGATTTCTGGTCTTCATGCTTATTGTATGGTCACATCAGTTTGTGAGCTGGGCTTTGCTTGCTTTGAACCTGCTCATGAGTATTCAAATGGGGGAACTCACAAGTGAGTGCTCCCATTTGAATTCTTATAACATCGGTTTTATGTGGGGGGCTTTCCAGGCTGTGAGGCTGTGTTCTCGAAGAGTTTATTTCTGACCTTTTGCCTGCATCTGTGGCTGGCATGTTCAGAGAATGGTTGGGTAGGAGTATGTGGGGGGTTTATAACATCACTTCTCTCAGCTTCATCTAAAACTCTTATTAAGGCACCGGAGGCGATCAACAAGCTAAGGCAGTACTTAGTGTGATGAAATGAAGAAGGGCTCCAAAGGAGAAAGTTTGTAATCATGGGTGACTTCAGTTACCTTTACTGGGTAAACACATTTTCTGACCATGACAAAAAGGTAAGCTTACTGGTCACCCTAAATGACTAACTCAATTTTCAGTTGTCTGATGCAACATATAAATGTCATTAAACTAATTGGAAACTGTGACTTAAAAAAAAAATTCTTCCTATCAAATTTACAATGAATTTTGCAATTTTCTTGTCAGAAACAAATCAGACAAAATTATCATCCACCCCTGTATTTTTGCACTAGCTATTGAGGTCAAGCTAGATAGTGCAAAGCTGGTACTTTCTAGTGCAGTCTTGGACAAGGACCAGGGTTCACTGCTCAATGCATAAGTTGTAGAAGAAATTAGAAATAAATAAATAAATAAATAAATAAAAACATTGTTCAGTCTGAGCCAGCTATTATTTTATTGCCTCTTCTTGTTTGGGCAATATTTAATTAGATGTGAAGAAAGGATTTCCAAGAGCAGTGAAAGTGGCTTTCAAATAGCTTTCAGTTTCAGGAATTCTTTTTCTTTTTCCTTTTTTTTTTTTTTTAATAACTCAAATAAAGGCAATGAGGAACAAAAGGCAACTTAGAATTTATAACTTGAAAGCTATAAACATGAGAAATGATCTGTCTTCAGGTGAAAACTAATAAATAATGAATATACGCATCTCTCTGAAAGCCACCATCACATTGTAAATTAATGCTAACATCATAATGGACCAAGGCATAATTGGTACTGAAGCTATAAAAACATATGTGTAATATACAGCAGTAATGAATGCAAGATACCAAGTGTGTTTAAAATTAAAAGGGCATATGTTCTTTGTTTTGTGTGGAGATTTCAATGGGGTTTAAGGAGAGATTTTTAGCATATGGTCATATATGTTTGACAAAAACCCCAACGACTCCTTTTATTTCTCTTTCTGAATTTCATCCCAGTGTCCTACACCCTACTACAAATGACCCCTTTATCTTTGTGGACCGCAGTTCTTTTCTTCATGCACACAGATATTTGTGTGTTCTTAGACAAGCAACTGTGAGACTAAACTGAAAACAGATGAAGCATCCTGAGGAAAGGTATGCTTATATTTTCTCAAGGTACTCCATAATTCATGAGGAGCACGAAAAATATTGGTCCCTTACTCAAATAAAGAGGTGATGTGATTTTAAGAGTCTGAGGAGACACATCAGCATTGTAATAGGTCGTAATGGTCAGGGACTTATTAGATACACATTGTACATCAATTTATTTCTAAACTGTGGTGGAGATGTCTCTAATGAATTCAACATTTTAACTTAAAGTGAAAATAATGGGCCTCATTCAGAGAAATAGCAAAACTGTGTCCTAATTAACCTCAACAATGAACAGTGCATTGAAAACAATGAAAATGTACAGTGATAAATCCTTCTATCCCTGTTTTAGCCCCCTGGCATGGAGTAAATACCCGTGTCCTTTTTGCACGTTGCAAATTTGTGCACTAGCTATGTATTTGGAGACAGAGGTTATTTGTAATGTTCTCTTAGGTGATAAGAAGAATTTACTTTTGCTTGCCAAGAGCAAGTAGAGAAATACAGTAAAAAATTAAAATAAAACTCTGTATCATCATGTGGTAGAGAAATAGAGTAAACTGACTTCTCAAGTTGTTATATGTTATATGAAATATAGAGATGTTAAAAATCTCTCCATTTTGATTTTGTACTTTCTTCCCCGCCTTCATTAGTATCAGGTTTGGAGAGTTTAAGCATGGAAATATGTGAACATTTTTGCATGTATTCTCTATGCTCCTTTCATACTAGATGATTATAGCGCTATGATTCCACTTTAACTACCATGGCAACATCCTATGAAGTCCTGTGGTTTTCAGTTTCGTAAGGCACTAGAGGAGCTCTCTGATGGAGAACTCAAAATATTTTACCAAGACTGCAAATCTCATGGCTGTTAAAATGGAATCTTTGTGCTGTTATCATTTAGTGTGCATTTTTTAAACAATCTTAGAATTTTCCTCATAGACTAAAATGTGTTTATGTGTATTTTTTCGCAGTGGTGCACATTTAGCCATTTCAATTTTAAAATGTGCAGGTTTGCATACTTTATTTCTATGGAACAAACCTGTAAGCTTCAAGAAAGTACAAATATTTGAGACAAGATGCATCTCTTCTTCTCAAGGTGAGTCTCAAGAGGTGTGATAATGCTACTTTCACTCAGACTATTGAATCCAGTTCACTTATTTTCTATCCCTAGGTAGGCTACAATTTTGAAAATGGTTGTCTGTATTAATTTCTTAACCCTCTGTGAAGTGGTAATTAAATATATAAATAAGTTCTAATTTTGGAGTTCCACAGCATTTTAGGAGTCACGCATACCTCTGTTAAGAAATGTATGTTTTAGTACTAAAATGTAACAAAATCTATTTCAAATTCAAAGCATTATGATAAAATATTGTTGGGTATATTACTTTTTTCTACGAAATTCATACTTTTTTATCATACCTCCAAGAAATGAAAAAGTTAATATATTATGCAAACATCACCTTGTGAACAGGTTATATTCTTACTGACAATATTTTAATGACTACAGCAGCTACATATATGGTTTTGTACAGTATCATTGTGTGCCTGTATGTTTTGCACAGCTGTTAGCAAAGTTTCATATAGACTTGCTTCCTTGCTTGCTTTTGCAATGAAACTAAAGAACTGTGTACTCAGAGATGAAAAAGTGGAAGCATATAAAGGAGGTCGTGCATGCAGAAAAATCTATTAAAAATACCAATAATTCACGACTAACCACCCAAGGTAGAGGTAAACCTGTCAAGAAGGGAGCAAATGGCATGACCTCAAATAAAATAGCTGAGACCAATAAAGAGGCCTCAAGATCACCTATTGTTCATGCTGATTAAGAAAACCAGGTAGAACAAACTGCTTCTGTATCCTTAACCTTGAGCCACAAACAATTAAACCGGGTGTTGATGTTGTTTTACAACTCCCACAGCTGCTTTATTGTACTGAGAATTATGTTTTGTATTATTGCAGTGCAGAATTAATAGCATTTACTTTTACTCACACTTCTTCAAAACAATATTCTATCACAGAGAATTAGGGACCTCTCCTCCCAGCCCCACCCCAAACCCTCACACAATGTTTCAGGCAACATAAGAAAGTAATACCTCAGAATCATCTATGTATCTGGTTGGTTCAGAGAGTCTATGCACACCTAGTTGGAAATCCACTCCAATATACTAAAGCCTCAGAGTTCCCATAGCAACTACCAGTTCTAGCAGTTGCTCAAGATGTTTTGCTGTCAGAGGCAAAGAACAAGGTGACACCCATGCCCATCTCCCCTACATGAGCCCATTAGTCAGGCAATTGAATTTGTGACAGTATAGAGTGCATCAGGCTAGCTTAAAGGGTGCAAAGTAGATTGCCTAGAATTCACAGTTTTGGTTTTGAGCAAATGGGAAGAGTTGTATCCCCTCCACACCACCCTGTATCTGTTACCTGAGGTAACCATCTTATTTGCCTAATTTTAAGGTTGGCTCTGAACCAAACAGAAAAAACTCCATCCCTCTGAGCAGGATAACTGTTACTACCATTTCTCTTTGATCCTCCTCAGCAGCACTTTTCTTCTTCAGATAGAAAAATGGAGGAATAAGAAACTCATTCTGATGCTTGAAGAAGCCCCTGAACTTTCCAGGGCTGCCCCTACTATTAAACGGGGTGAGGCAGCTGCCTCATGCAACATATACTGGGGTAGGACATCAATGACATACAAACACCCCAGCAGTTGCTGTTCATCCTGAGCTCCTTGACCATTCTCCCTATTGAAGGACAGAACTGTATGTGTCATATTATCTGTCTTCATCTCCTAAACTGGCCCTAAAGTGCAATGGAGGATGTTAAATGTACTGAAGGAAGAGTCAACTAGCAGTACAGGAAGTGTGGAATATGTGGGCAGGCAGTGCTATCTTTTAACTTCTATCTTTTCCTTCAACTCAGACAGCAAAACAAGTGATCTTGGCATTGTTCAGGAGAGCTACTCTTGATATTACCATTTTCTTGAAAATCAATCTTACTTACAACTAAACACTGTACAACATTTATATCCATTCTATTCCCACTGAACTCAACTCCTAATTAAGGGCAAGAATTCATGTTTGATGAGTAAGATTCCCTGACACTTAAAGTCCCACTGTGAGGTCTTTTCTGTCATTTACTAGATCTTCCCTCTCTCAGCACATGGTTTACAAGACAAAGCCAGAAGGTAAGACTCTTAATACCACCATCTTCTTCACTGAATTTTTAACCAAAAAATGAATCAAGTCACAACATTTTAGGATGGATAATTCCCAAAGTTAAATTACTCAAAATACTTTAAACATCTGTTAGACAGTTAAAACGTATGTTGATATAATAATAATATCTTCCAGCCAGATTTATGGTTAATTACTAAGATTATATTCAGGTCACTATGGTCTGTCTGAACTCTTTACTGTTTCTATTGAATCTAATCAAACTTGAGGAAAAAGTTGCATGAGATTGTCCTTCAGATTTTTCCAGGCAGTTGTGCTTGGTGGTACCAACCAAAAGCCATAGTGCAATGCCAGTTATTCTATTTATTCCTCTTTAATGGATGTGTGTGTGTGTGTGAGAGAGAGAGAGAGAGAGTATAAAGGAAAACAATGCTGTTGACAGGTATGCTGTTAGAACACATATATCACCCCACCGATTTTCTAACTATACACATTTGTATTTTATTCTTGGCAGTTGTGGATCTTTGAGGAATTTGAAGCAGCAGCCTATAGCCACACTGTGCTAAATAATGGAGATTTTACTCAACACACAAAAATCAAAACATATAGAATAACTGCATTGTGGAATACTAAATATTCATTGTGGAATACTAAATATTATTGTAGAGCTTCATAAATTGCTAATGAAATTAAAGTATAGCACAAATAGCTACTAATACTGCCTGATTGCTACAGAATGGGAATATATCAAGTCAAAAGGGGAAACTGACCAGTTTGACAGGATTTTAAGATCCAGGCTGTCACTGAAAGGTCTGGAGGTGCTATAAAGATCTGGATTCAGAGTGTAGGAGCTACCAAGGTTTGGGGCTAATGTCTCCTCAGGGACTGTCAAGAGAAGAAGGGGAAAAGAGAACTACCACAAAAGTGGTGAAGTTCTTTCTTAAGTTGCACACACATCAAAGAGGGAGCGGATGGAGTACTTTCAAGTGGCCTGTCAACTTATGATGTCCCCATGAATTTCACAGGTATTTGGAAGGCAAGGAATACTCAGAGGTGCTTTTGCCCAAATACTTCTTGAAAACAAAGATTTTGGTATAATGGGGATTAGCTTTCCTTAGTCTGCTAATTCTTTTCAGGAGAGGTGCTGAGAACTGTTGTTATTTGGTCTGAAGCTGTGCAATGAGAAGGAGGTTTTTTTGGCTGAGAGCCCAAAGGAGAAAAATTGAGGAAGTTTACCTGACACATGGAACCAGGCCTTTATGGGAGACAAATAGCTAAAGAAATTATTGGGCATAATTCTAGAGTTTGGGGAGTGTCCTTGAGAGGGTGGGATTTCAAGTAAGCTTTCAATTCCAGATTCCAGTGAGTTCAGTTTCAATGCAGTCTTGCTTCCAACAGTGAAGCCATATGGACAGGGGACTCTTTTTGGGCATGGACTAGGCTTGAGGTCTATAATCTGGGTAATCAGCACTTTGGCCAATTATGTAAGCACAGGGGCAGGGGCAGAAGCTTTATATGGCCCTGCCATCTCCTGTAGCCTCTTCCTTCTTTGATCAACCCATCATACTCCCACCACTATCATAGTGGGATATCAGTGGTCACTTCGGGGCCGAGAAGGAATTTTTGCCTTCCTCCATTGTTGGGTCCCCCCCCCACCTACCCCATACTGTGGTAGTTGGCAAAGGGCAATTGGGTAGGGCGGTGTTTTTTAAATAGGCAGTCACTGGCTGGTTAAGGGGGGAGAGATTTTATTTCGGTGTGCACTTGGCACCATTTTTCATTGAAGGGGGTCCCTGGCATTGCCCCTTTTGGTCCTGTGACTAGGGGGTTGGCAAAAGGACCTTCCCATGAGGCTAGCCTGAGAGATAAGCCCTCTCCTTATGTTGTGTGACTTTGGGGAAGGACTTTCAGGTTGGCCTTCCAGACACGGGATGGCTGGTTAGTAACCCAGAGTCTGGGGATTGACCTCTTGCCCCAGCTGCTCCCACACCAGGTTGCCTCCCCGCATTGAAGCTTTGAATGTTAAAATAGGTTAAGATTAAATAAAGTGGCCCTTTTATCCATATGTTGTGTCTGGCCTCATTCCTGGTTCCATCTGCAAATGAACTAGGCAAAGCCTAGTCAGTTATTTCAATAATGTTTTAGCAAGAGACCTCTAAGATGTAGTATGTGGGGAAATAATTATTGTAATGTAAAACAATCTTGTGTACTCCATTCACATGCCAAGATAAGTCTAGGAATTTTTCCCTGCATGCTTCTGTTCTCCCAATTTGCTGGCAATCTAACTCAGCCAAAACTACAAGGTCTAGCAAATTCCTTACATGCCTGGAAGACAATTTCATGGTCCAAAAGGTGGAAGAGGCAACAAGGGGGTCAGCTATTTTAGATCTGATCCTAACCAACAGAGACGACCTGGTTAATGGGGTGCAAGTGGTGGGATCCTTAGGTGAGAGTGATCATGTTCTTCTGGAGTTTGTTATACAATGGAAAGGAGAAGCCAGGCATAGTCAGACACGCATTCTTGACTTTAGGAGAGCTGATTTCAATAAACTCAGGGAAATACTGGGGAAGATCCCATGGTCAAGAATACTAAAAGAGAAGGGACCTCAAGACGGATGGGACTTTCTCAAAAGGGAGATACTGAAGGCACAATTTCAAACAGTACCATTGAGGAAGAAAAATGGGAGGTGTCTCAAGAAACCAGGATGGATGACTAAAGAAATTTCAACAGAGCTAAATTTTAAACGGAACATGTATAGGAAATGGAAAAGGGGGGAAATCACCAAAGAAGAATTCAAACAGATAGCGAACACGTGTAGGAGTAAAGTCAGAAAAGCTAAAGCGCAGAATGAGCTCAGGCTTGCTAGGGAGGTTAAGAACAATAAAAAGGGTTTTTTTGGGTATGTCCGCAGCAAAAGGAGGAAGAAGGAAATGATAGGGCCGCTACGTGGAGAAGATGGCAAAATGCTAACAAGGGACAGAGAAAAGGCAGAATTACTCAACACCTTCTTTGCCTCAGTGTTTTCAGAAAAGGAAAAGGAGGACCAACCTGAGGATAATGGACCAGAGGACATAATAGGGGAAATCCAGCTCAAAATAAGTAAAGAGGTAGTACAGGAATACCTTCTTAATCTAAATGAATTTAAATCTCCAGGACCAGATGAACTACATCCAAGAGTATTAAAAGAGCTGGCAAATATAATCTCAGAGCCATTGGCAATAATATTTGAGAACTCCTGGAGAACAGGAGAAGTCCCAGCAGACTGGAGGAGGGCAAACGTTGTTCCCATCTTCAAAAAGGGGAAAAAAGAGGATCCCAACAACTATCATCCAGTTAGTCTGACATCAATACCAGGGAAGATTCTAGAACAGATCATTAAACAGAGAGTCTGTGAACATTTAGAAGGCAATGCCATAATCACAAAAAGTCAGCATGGGTTTCAGAGAAACAAGTCATGCCAGACTAATCTGATCTCTCTTTTTTTTGATAAAGTTACCAGCTTGGTAGATGAAGGGAATGCTGTGGACATTGCATACCTTGATTTCAGTAAGGCCTTTGACAAGGTTCCCCATGACATTCTTGCAAACAAGCTTGAGAATGTGGGCTAGACAA
Source organism: Gambelia wislizenii (assembly GCA_030847615.1). Taxonomy (NCBI): domain Eukaryota; kingdom Metazoa; phylum Chordata; class Lepidosauria; order Squamata; family Crotaphytidae; genus Gambelia; species Gambelia wislizenii. The sequence continues at coordinate 204,173,624 of JAUMIR010000003.1, read as the reverse complement.
GTTAACTGTTCAATGGATTTGTAATTGGTTGACCGGCCGAACCCAAAGGGTGCTCAGCAGTGGCTCCTCTTCGTCTTGGAAAGATGTGACCAGTGGGGTGCCACAGGGTTCTGTCCTGGGCCCAGTGCTATTCAACATCTTTATCAATGACTTGGATGAGGGAATTAGGGGCATACTTATCAAATTTGCAGATGACACCAAATTGGGAGGAGTAGCTAATACCCTAGAGGACAGGATCAAAATTCAGAATGACCTGGATAGACTGGAGAGCTGGGCCAAAGCTAACAAAATGAAATTCAATACGGAGAAATGTAAAGTACTGCATTTAGGGCGGAAAAATGAAATGCATAAATATAGGATGGGAGAGACCTGGCTGAATGAGACTACGTGCGAAAGGGATCTAGGAGTCCTAGTAGACCACAAGTTGAACATGAGCCAACAGTGTGATGCGGCAGCTAAAAAGGCCAATGCAATTTTGGGCTGTATCAATAGAAGTATAGTGTCTAGATCAAGGGAAGTAATAGTGCCACTCTATTCTGCCTTGGTCAGACCTCACTTAGAATACTGTGTCAAGTTCTGGGCACCACAATTCAGAAAGGATATTGACAAATTGGAGCGTGTCCAGAGAAGGGCAACTAAAATGGTGAAAGGTCTGGAAACAATGCCTTATGAGGAGAGACTTAGGGAGTTGGGTATGTTTAGCCTGGAAAAAAGACGGTTTAGAGGCGATATGATAGCCCTGTTTAAGTATTTGAAGGGATGTCACGCTGAGGATGGAGCAGGCTTGTTTTCTGCTGCTCCAGAGACTGGAACACGGAGCAATGGGTGCAAGCTCCAGGAACAGAGATTCCACCTCAACATTAGGAGGAACTTTTTGACAGTAAAAGCTGTTCGGCAGTGGAACGCACTCCCTCGGAGCGTGGTGGGGTCTCCTTCCTTGGAGGTCTTTAAACAGAGGCTGGATGGCCATCTGTCGGGGATGCTTTGATTGTGATTTCCTGCGTGGCAGGGGGGTTGGACTGGATGGCCCTCGTGGTCTCTTCCAACTCTGCAATTCTATGATTCTATGAATTTCCCTTTCTCTTATTTCACTAGGCAATTCCAGCCAACTGGAGAGATGGGTTATTCAACACATGACCTAATTTAAATATTATTGCTCTTTGTGTAAGTCTCTTTTAAGTTGAGTCTCCATGTGGCTGTAGCCATGCTATGAAGCCATGCTATGATGCGATGCCATGATGTTTTGCCTTTTCAAGTCACTATGCAGCCTTACCGCTAAAGGCTGGGTGAGTCATTCTACCCTAAATTCTCCTAGTTAGTTAGGAACCCTCTTTGTTAAAGTTTGTTTTAGTGTGTAGATTAAGATTGATACACCTTCAGTAAACTTTTTATATGCTTTTTTAAACGGACTCCTTTGTTTTTGTAATGAGTCTAATTCATTGGGTAATCAGACCTCAGAACACACTTTTAAATGTTAATTCAGCTGTCAGTCTGCATTCTTAAGCGTCACTCTGCATGAATTGGAAAGTAAAGATTTTTACTTTTTAAAGAAGATATTTTTATTTCTTTTTAAAAGGGCTATATCCCTGGAATTTTTAATACATTTTTATTTTGAGACTCATACCTCCTACATAAGATCAGGAAGAAGGAAACTACATCCAAGGAGTACACAACATTGAACTGTTAATGTTATTAACAGTTATATTTCTGTAACTTTCCGTGGAGGCTAATGTGAGTATCAGAAGGAGATTTATGTTTAATTGCTGCATTAATCCTTCTCTGCCCTTGGCAAGACAAGATTCTAGTTTATCCAGCAATCTCATAGGTCTCACAGACAGAGGGGGGGGGAGAGGGGGGATTTTTTAAAAAAAGTCCCCAACTCAATTTTGAGTTATTCTTCCCTTCTTCTTTTCATAGGTTTTTATTTATTTATTTAGAGTATTTATTTCCTACTCTTCAGGCTCTCAGAGCAGCTTACAATTTGTTACAGTAATAGTTCCCCACCCTCAAGCTTACAATCTATATAAGACAGGACATAAAAGAAAAAGCGAATGACAGTTGTGTGTGTGGGGGGGGATTAAGTCAAGCAGATACTGCCAGTTCTCTCCCTCTGAGGCAAGGGCAGTGGCAGTTGGGATGGAGGAAGGGCCTTTCATCTGCTATCATATCTTGTTCAGGAGCACCTCCCTCAGCCCTCCAAGGAGAAAAGAGAGTTGCAGGTGACTGCTGCGGTGGGAAGAGGAGGGGGAAGGAAACTTTCCGTAATGCCATTTTTAAAAGATATAAGTCCATATTTGGCAGGAAAACTAAATCAGGGTTTTGGCTACAGAGTAGGGTGTTCATTTAGAGTGTGTCCTATTCTAAAGGCTAAGGTGGATGAAATGTATTAAAACTGCCAGAAGACAATAAAAAATTAAGCAATATAAAAACACTAACCCCATATCTATGCAACCCCATCCATCAAATACATCTGTAACTCCTAAACACCTGTGATACTTTCATGACCACTTCACAGCTAATTAAAATGCCCATAGAAACCCCACAGGGTTAAAGTCCTTCAAATACAGTACTGTGCTACTTAAGAGGAAGTGTATGTATAATTGGTCTCTTACAAAACAAAACCTAGAGAGGCGTGTTGACTGCTCCTGAGGACCCCCCCCCAAAAAAAAATAAACTGGGCTGATTTTTGTTTTTCAACTGTATATACTACAGTAGCAACACAAATTAAGATTTGCTTGTTTTTCCACCTTGTTGTTTGATAGTAAGCTGTAAATGAGCCCACATATGGTTCCCATAGTTTTCAGACAATGAATGTGGGGCTTCAAGCTAGTGGCAACTAGTGGTGTCACTGTAGTGATGAATCTTCTCTGGATTCTAGTTTGAATTTCAAAAGAGGTATCTAAGGTGCTGAACCTATTTTGAAGATGAGATCTAATACCTTGGATATGTCCTTTAAAGTTTAGGCACATCTTTGTGACTACAAAAAATCTGAGTTGCAGGGAGAGACTTTTGAGCTCCTGTATCAACTGTGTCACAAAACTGTCAGGAGGAGACAGAGGAGTATTGTGAATACAATAATAAAGCTAACAATGACCCTCCAAGGAAGAAACCTCTGTATTTCTGGCTATTAATTTATATTTCTTGGCACTTGGCCATTCATGTGCCTTTAGTCTGAATGTTCCCAAAATTAAGACTGGGATCATAAGTCATGGTGCCATCATGCGCCAGTATCCTATATTAAATTCTGCCACCTCTTCCTCCTGCTCCTCCTCCTCCAAAACCTCCCCCCCACACTTTTAAATGCTCCTATGCCAGCTTTGCTATCTGGGAAGGATACTAACATGTGTAAATTCTCTGAGGGAATTCATCAAAGAGGATCTTATGAGAAGAAAGGGGGAAAGACAAGAAAGTTAAAAAAAAATGATTAAGACCCACCTATTATTTCTTTCCCCCTTACCTTACATCATTACCCCCCTCCTTTCTCATTGGGGACAGCTACACGACACTTTTTATTCTAGGAGGTAGCGAGAAATAGAGAACTTGAATCCGTCACCCACTGTACCCACGATTTGTTCACAGGTAACAAAAGTCTCTTTTTTTTTGGATTTGTTGTTTACACGTACCACCACCCTGGGAAAGGGACACATAGCAGTGCTGAATTTTGATTGGTCGGACATTAGAGGGGGCAGGCTTGTAAGGGAAGCCTTGCAAATATTGATCCACCATTTTTGTATGGCCCTGTGCAGGGTCCTCCATTGCCTCCAAAGCCCAGCTGGCAGAAGCTGCAGCCAGCTGAGAGCCAGGCAAGGGCTGAGCAGCCCAGACCTATCTCCCCTCCCCCAGCCAGCATTTTCTCCCAGCTCACAGCCAGCTGCAAAGACTTCTTCCACTGAGGGACCTTTCCCTCATTGACATAAGCCATCGTAGTCAGTGGTGAGGTGGGCAAGGGGCGAGTGGGCCAGATGTTCCCCCACACCTAGACCGCCCTTTCTCCCATCTCCCCATTGGCTGCAGAGACTGTTCCCTCAGTGACAGAAGCCGTCATAGTCAGCAGTGAGGCAGGTGAGGGCCGAGCAGGCCAGATGTCCCCCCCTCCACTAGCCTGTTTTGCCCAGAGCCCCTGCTGCTTCTGTGGCAGAGGACGCTTCCTCCATGACTGACAGTCACGGAGGAAGTGTCCTCGGCTGCAGGAGCTCATTCTGCCCAGCGATGCCACAGCTCCCATGAAGGACGAAGCATCCTCAGCTGCAGGGCAGCAGGGGTGCCGGGAAAAATGGGCTGCCATGGCCTAGGGTGCTTCTGACACTCGGACACACCCTAGGCCATGGCAGCTCATTCCACCTGGCGCCACCGCAGCTCCCGCAGCCAAGTACAGTTCCTCCATGAGTGAAAGTCATGGAGGAAGTGTCCTTGGCCACAGGGGCTGCGGTGGTGCCAGGCAGAATGAGCTGCCATGGTTGAAGGTGTTTCCTCCATGACTGACAGTCATGGACAAAGTGTCCTCTGCTGTGGGAGCAGCAGGGGTGCCAGGCAAAATGGGCTAGGGGAGGGGGGGTGTCTGGCCCACTCAACCCTCACCCCCTCACCGCTGACTACAACAGCTTCTGTCATCGAGGAAATGGTCCCTTGGTGGAAGAAGCCTCTGTAGCCAGCAGGGAGATAGGAGAAAGGGTGGGCTAGGGGAGGGGGGATGTATGGCCCACTCAGCCCTCGCCACCCTCACCGCTGCCTACGATGGCTCCTGTCATTGAGGGAATGGTCCCTTGGTGGAAGAATCCTCTGCAGCTGGCAGGGAGATGGGAGAAAGGGTGGGCTAGGGGAGGGGGGACGTCTGGCCCACTTGGCCCTCGCCCACCTCACTGCTGACTACAATGGTTTCTGTTGCTGAGGGAATGGTCCCTCGGTGGAAGAAGCCTCCACAGCCATCAGGGAGATGGGAGAAAAGGCAGGCTAGGGTAGGGGGGGGATGCCTGGCCGGCTTGGACCTCACCCACCTCACCACTGACTACAATGGCTTCTGTCACCAAAGGAAGATGTCTCAGCAGCCGGTGGTGAGCTGGGAGAAAGGGCCAGCTAGGGGAGGGGAGAGAGGTCTGGGCTGCTCAGCCCTCACCTGGCTCTCAGCTGGCTGCAGCTTCTGCTAGCCAGGCTTTGGAGGCAGCAGAGAACCCTGCTCAGGGCCGTTCAAAAATGGAGGATCCAGAATTGCAAGGTTTCACTTGCAAGTCTGACCAATCAAAATTCAGCCCCTTTCCTGGGATGGTTGCTGATTGTTCAGATAGCCAATAGTGCAGGTTTTCCCAAACTTTCCAAAAAAAAAAAAAAAGTCCATGGAAAATAGAGGGATGGAATGTCACAGGTTTACTGGGTTTTTTTGTTTGTTTTTTGTTTTGTTTTTTGTTTGTTTGTTTGTTTTGTTTTGTTTTTTTGCTACCCCTCCTTCCGAATAGCACGTGTCTGGTCTGGTGAGTATGTGAACCAATAGGGTTAGACTCAAATTCTTCCCAGTTATTTTTTGCTGTGTAAACTTCCCTGTTATTTTGGAAATGTTTCTAGGACCTACATTGTGTGCTAAGGTCATAAAGTCCTTTCATGCTAGATGTACGCAGCTTGATTTAACACTACTATTATTTCTTATTTTTATGGGCCATGAAAGGCAACATTGCACAGCTTAGCCTAAGTACCCTAAAACACTAGATCCCATCTGATCTTGGAAGCTAAGAAGGGTCAGCCCTGGTTAGTACCTGGATGGGAGACTGCCAAAGAATACCAAGTACTGTGAGCTATATTTCAGAGGAAGGAACTGGCAAAACCACTTCTGAGTGTTGGTTGCCTAAAAAAAAAAAAACTATGGAATTCATGGGGTCACGATAAGTCAACAGGCAACTTGAAGGCACTTACACACAGGACTTGCCAAATTCAGTGGTCAAAACCATGATTTTATAGGTCCCACTCCCTCAAATAGTTTAGTAGCTTATGTCACGTTGATGTGAAGGTTGTGTGTGCCTCCTCATAAATCTATTCAGATTGCTAGATCAATTTTTCAATATAAGGATGGCTTTGGATAAAAGCATGTCATAGTCAACAAGGTTGGCTTTTGATAATGGCAGCCTCGAGTCATGTCCCCACCCCCTTTAGACCTTCTCACTAATAACAGTTTTTCTCAGTGATTTCATCCTGACCAATAGCATCCTGTACCTCTAAATATATATACTTGTATCTCCAACTGCTTGTACCTCCATGTAAATAGTTTTAGGATTCCAGCCTTAGACAAATACTGTGCTGTTCAAGTCCTTTCCTCCTTACCTCCTTTCAGTTTTTTGTACCAATCTACAGTGACATCACATGTTTTGAAACAGGCCAACCTGACCTAACAAATCTGAATTCTGAAGCAAGGTCATTACAATTCTGCTACCCATGAAGGTGAAACAGTATGACCTTTCTGTCTTCATTTATGAGTGTACTTTTCTGGAGCATAATAAAAATGTTAAATCAGATGCCAGAGACTGTTTTTTCTTGTTCTGCCTGTTTTTCTCAGTTCAACAGCACAAAATAATAAACTGGCATATAGGTTTTGTTTAATGTGATCACATTAATAAAAATGAAAGTAGTAATTGAACGTTCATGTTAAACATTTTTTGGATTGTTTGTTTGTTTTTAAGAAAGAACCAGCTCCATAAGAACATCTAAATAGACTGTGCTGAAAAATACCAGTGAAACTTGTCCGTAGCCTTTCTCCTTCTCATGCATTGAGTCAAGTACAGCATATATATAAGCAAAGTCAATATGTCTGGGAGTAACACCAGAAACAGACACTGTAGTTACACTTTACTGAAAATGTTTTCCCTCCTCTTTCTTACCTCCTGGTACTCTTTTTTGGTACCCCATTTGTGGAACTGGAATTATCTAGGTTAAACTTATGTGACGGGAGACCACACGTTTGGGGGAAGGCACTGAAAAGTAGCTTGTGGGACTATTGCAATGGCAGTGATGACTCCACCTGCCATTTCCAAAAGTCAAATTACAAAAGTAAAACTGCTTTAGGGACACCCTAAGGTGAAGCACAACACAAGTGAGTGAGGGTGATTGTTACTGGAACCTAGCTCTTTAGCATTACTGCTTTAGAAAGTGTTAAAAGAAAATGAAATGAAGGTTATGAGCAAACTAAAGCAGTTTTACTTTTAATTATTTATATGACATTTGGGAAAAAGGATCTAACTGCTGTTCCTCCTACCTGGGATCTATATGGGGACTGTGTGTGTGTGTGTGTACGTGTACACGCGTGTGTGTGTATATATATTAAAAATGCCTTTCAGGTAGAAATTAAAAATGGGAATGGAGGGTAGAAAGCCTGAAACACCTTGCAATTGGGGGAGGGGCATTTTTGGATCAGAGAAAAAGAAGTGAAGTGCAGCAATAAATGTCACGATGTTCTAACACATTTGACCTATCTGGATAAGTCCTTAGCCTCATACCACTTGCCTTAACATCTTAGCTGTTCTCTCCCCATTTGAGTTCATATGCTGGTGGCAGGGTCCTATGACTGGGTGAGAAATCATATATCCTATGCCGTATCCTGTGTAATGTCATGGCAGTGTGTGTTACGCAGTCATCAGTGAATGGGTAGCCATGGGGTTGGTGATAGAATTTTACAGAAGATAGTTGAGGTACAATGCCAAAATGGGAAGAATAAAGTTCCAGAAATAATGCCATATCCAATTGGGAGAATTTGGTAGGGAATTGTTTTTGTTTTGTTGTTATTTGTTGTCAAGTTGATTTTGACTTATGGTGAACATATGAGAAAGAGACTTCCAAGAGCCCTGGTTGTCAACTGCCTTGCTCAGGTCTTGCATACTTATGGTTTCTTTGATTGATTGAATCAATCCACTTATAATGTGGCCTTTCTCATTTCCTACAGCTTTCCAGTTCACCAAACATTATTGTGTTTTCCAGTGAGGCATGCCATCTCATGATATGTCAGAAGTATGACAGCTTCAGTTTAGTCATGGGTTTGGATCTCTTTATGCAGCTCATTCTGACGTGCAAGATAAGGTGAAAATCTGTCTTCCCAAAATATCAGTTGGGGGCTACCTATAAATAATATTATCATCAATGGGGGACGTTTGGGCATTGTGACTTTCTTTACTGCCAGTTTCCTTGCTGCTTGTGTAAAACATAGATTTTCTTGGTTATGTGCCAAGTGTCCATATCCGTTCCAGACATTGGCAGGTATATGTCATTGGATGTATTCAATGTTTTTCTTCATATGACCCAGAGGATATCTAGAAAATGCACTCCTGCACAGGGAGTGTTCATGTGGAGCTTTCCTGCCAAAACATTAAGGTAATGTATAGACCAGCTTCTTTTTCCAACTGGAGTTTCTCACATTATATCAAAAGACCCCCTTGTCCCCCTCCCCAACCATACACACTTGAATTTTTCAGTTGGTCTTTGTTTCTGATTTAGATGTGAAGATAAGCATCCCATCAATGCACACAGCTCCCTACATGGTTTTCTGGGCCCAGCCACACAATGAGAGTCCTATTTGGGGATTTCTGATTATCTCAGCCACAGTCAAGATGAATGCATTTCTCCAAACATAAAGGGTGTGTGCTACAGGACACAGAATTATAGATTATTGTTGTTGTCATTTTATATTTCTGTTTGCCTTCAGGAACTGCCATTGATCTGCTTTGTTTTTAAACTGCAATAGATCATGACTTTTACTTTATAGTGACATTTTGATACATAATATGACCAGAGAGGTCAAAATATTGGGAATAGAGATGAAAACAAGATGGGGATGCACAAATCATGGTATGTCATTTTTTAAAAAAGAAAAGATACAAAACCTTCTATTGTAAGTATAGAATATTTTGTGTTTGTCAAGCCGATACAGGTAGTGATATCTGTAGAAACCAGAGCTTTGTACTTGGAAGAAAATGGATACCTTCAGAACTGTGATAATGAAAATGAACAATGGTTTGAAAAATCATAGATGTTCAAGTGTTTTGTCTGTAGTATCAGCTCCTCTGGTGCTTCTCGCTGGTGAACATGATGGTTGAAGGAAAAAAAAAACTGATGGCCATTCAACAGTAATTGTTTGAGATCAATAGACAATAAAGGAATCTCTCCTCATTTGGGCAGTAATAGAGGTCCTTCTAGGCATATTGTTCTTCCAATTTCATCTAGCAGTAAAATTGTGAAGGTTTGCTCTAAGAGATTGTCATAACATCACTCCAGATCTTATCCAGTGACTATGAACCAAGCTGCATCCAGTAAACAAAAGATTAATTTAACCATTTAGGGAACAGAATTACATAAAATCAGGGGAGATAATATTTGTCAATCAAGTTCCATCTGACTTGGGGCTTGTCTACACTGGCCATTTAATCCGGGGCCAGTGCACAGCATTATACACCAGACTGGCCCAGGATCGACAACAATGGCAGCTGCATGCACTGGCTGAATCCAGTGTGAAAGTGCATCATTGTCCTCATTGTTACGCTCTGTGTGCAGGGCCTAGCAAAATATTGGTTCAGGCTGTATTTGACATGCTAGGCCCTGTTTTCCTTTAATAGAATGGGTCAAAGAGAGGTTTCTCTCCACAGCTGGAGGTGATGGGAGGGAATGAGAATATCATCCCTTAGCCAAGGAGATAAGGATATTTTGAGACACCCCGGTACCTGGCATGATAATTAGCATGAGAAAATCTCCCCTTGTTAATTGGCTTGAGAATATTTCCTTTCTACCCACTATGCATGCAAAGCTTCGATAAGAGAAACACATATAAGGTGGGTGCCAGAAACAGGGATTCACCTAACAGCAATGTGCAACTCTGCTGAGCCAATTTGTATCTTTCCGCTTTGTCTGTCTGATTGATGAGAATATGCCTGTTTGCTTTTCTATCTGTTGCTATTCATAAAATAGCCTTGTTTTCAAGCCCAGAACTGGTGCATGGTCATTTTGCATGCTTCATATCCTGAACCAGAAGCTCTCCCCCACCCCAAGCCCAGGAGGTGCTGCCAGTGCAACACTCTGCGGTCAAGCTGGGCCAAGACCACATAGGTCCTGCTACCTCATCCCCTTGTGTTTGGTGCTGCTGCTGCCTCGCCAGCCAAGTAGCTCCCTGCAAGAGACTGGCCAACAGAGTTGCCTCAGCTAAGGTCAGAATGGGGTGCCCGAACATGTGATAAACAAGGAGACAGTCAATCTACCCTCCTTGTTGATCACATGGGCACCCATTTCTGACCTCAGAAGAAGTGTCCATGCTGGGGAGATGGACCCCAGACATGTGATCAACAAGGAGAGGGTTACTCTATCCACTCCTCATTGATTACAGGGGCACCCTGTTCTGCCCTCAGCAGAAGTGGCAGCACGCTGGAACGGCTTTCCTCAGAGCTTCTCTTAATGAGGAGGAGGTGGCTCTGATGAGATACATCCCCTGTTCTGTGCTCTCACTTCTGCCACATTGCTAGCCAAGCACCCCAAAGCCTGTCCACCCTGCAGGTGCTTCTGCTGAGGGCAGAAACAAGGCACCCATTCAGTCAATGAGGGAGTAGAGCAACTACATCCTTGTTGATCACTTATCCAGGTGCCCATTTCTGGCCTAAGCAGAAACAGCAACACACCAGGCAGGCTATTCATGGAGCTCCTTCTTGTGAGGCAGCAGAGGCTCTGAAGACAGGCCATCCCCTCTCCCTGCACTGGTCAGTATGGGGAAGGGGAATGGTGCAACTTTTGGCATGTAGCCAAATTGGACTCAATCCAGCTGTCCACATGCCAACAGAACCCAAGCCCACTCTGGTCTTTCCACAAAGCAATTGACTTTTCCCTGACTTTGCTTAGTGTAGGGCAAAGTCAGGTTAGAGCCAAAAAAAACCCCTCTAGATTCTACTTCAAAATAGCCATACATCATCTAGCACCAGCACCAGACTGCCAGCACCAGATTCAGGGTGAGTGCAACTTTTTTCAGCAGTGTATACAAGCCTGTAGATTGATGTAAAAACATTGGGGACCAGATATATAAAAAAGAAAGAGGGTTTAATTAACTTTTTTTTTTTTAAATGTACCTGTTCTGGTTCAGTGTCATTTGAATGGATGTGATCAAGGAGTGATAGTGGTTGGATCCATAAAGTCCAGAGTCCCAATTTCCCTTATGGAAAACTTGAAAACAGAATATCTGCCTCTACATAAGTGGCAATGGATCATTTAGTTAGGGGCATCAGACATTTTGATATGTTGTCAGTTCCAAAGATTCTTAGATGTAACTTGTTTTTGCAACTTAAGCTAATTATCTAGACAGGAACCCCAAGCTATATGGTGCTCTACTAGCCTGATGTAATCTTCCTTTTTTAAAAAGGATTACAACTCTTTTTCCATATTTAGTTATTTTATTAAATTTGTATCCTGCCTTTCTCCCAAGATGGAATACAATCATTAAAAAATACAGCTAAAAATATCACAAGTACAAATGTTAAAAAAGAATTAAATTAAATTATCATTATTAAAATATGATTAAAAAGATGAATTAAAAGCATAAAATCATAAAAATACAACAATATTAAAAGTTTAACATATCTGTTATACTTGGTTGGCACTTTGACTGCTCAGGCACACAGAGATAAAGTGAAGACTAGAACAGATTTTCTTGAATGTACACATTAATTTATTCCTACAGAGGAAAGGAGAGAGAGGGGGGCTGTGGGAAATGAGTGGGTAGGATCTGTGAGCTTCTGGTTGGCTAGACCTTCTGCCTTTTTTCAAGGGTTCTGGAGGAGGTAATATCTAAAATGTGTGTGAAATTTGCTCAGTTCACATTTCAGTGCAAACTCATTAGATGCTCACTTTCCAAATCTAAATATGAACTGGGTTACCCTCAAAATCAGTATATTTCCAAAGTTTGCCATTGAATTCAGGGGGGGAAAGTGTGCATTTAAGTAGTAAATGTATTTTAGAAAAAAAAAAATAATGCATACAAAATCACTTTATTCTTTCAGTAATTCCTTAGAGAAACTGTGCATTTGAAAAGCAAGCACGCTTTGGAAATGCATATAAAATGTGGTCTTTTTAAGCAAAATATGCATGAAAATATGTACAGATTTCCGTGCGTACTGAAAGAAAGAAAAACAGTTGTGACACTAGACAGATACGTAAGAGTTAGCATTGGGAAAATTAGATCCTAGTTGAATTCACAATCAAAAGAATAGATCATCCATATTTGCCATATGAGTGAAAACAACATGTGAAACTAATAAATGTGTACATGTGCACATATGACAATGTGATGAAATCCTTCCTTCCTTCCTTCCTTCCTTCCTTTCTTTCTGGGGCATTTAGTCTTATTCTGGGTGGGGATCTCATGCACTTATTAGCAGTTTGCATTACATAATAATAATAAGCACCTAATAATAATAATAATAATAATAATAATAATAAAATTTATTTATACCCCGCTCCTCTGTTAAAATAATCAGGGCGGCTTACAAAAATTAAAATACAATACAGATAAAATCCCCAAACACCCCCACCCCCACCCTCCCCCATAAAAAAATAATAAACAATTATAAATTAAAACTAACTGATCTAAAAACACATTTAAAAACAATAAATACAATAAGTGGCCAGCGGACTAAAAGAAGCTACTGATTGTATGATATGTAATGATTGTAGCTACTGTTCTTATGTTTATAAATAGTGTCATTAGGAACAGTGTGTCTTGGGTCTACTCCAAAAAAAGGAAAATTAACTTTACTGAGTTTCTGCTTCCTTGGGAGTTTACCTACATTTGGCTTTCCATAGCACTTAGACATCATGTCTATATGGGGCCCACAGATTCAGAAGCAGCATGCCAATGAAATTCAGTTATTGGGAAGCAATAGCACGAAAAGAATAATTAGTTCCTTTATACACTGCTTGTTAACCTTCTAGAGGCAAGTAGTTTACCACAGGAAAAAAACAGAACTCAATAGAATTTTGGTTTGTGCCTGCAGGACCCCATGATCTGTCTCCTCTTGGTTAGCCCCTACTAGAGCAGTCCCATTGAATCAAATGTTTAACTCGACACACAGGTAAATCTCATTGATTTAGTGGGTTTACTCTAGCTGGGACTAAGAATAAAATTAAGGCCCTAGTCCATTCTAATCTGCTCTATGGCAGTGCAATTTTTAGTATCCTGAATTTATGTAGCCAGTGTAAGTTAAAGTCAGAATTGCTCTGAAAGTTGAGGTTTGTTCTGTAACTAAAAATGTTAGTAAAAAGTTGTAGCAAAACTTGGAAAGCTGATTTTAGGAAATTAACTATGCATAACTTTAAAGCACATTAATTCATATTCTTTAAGTGTATGACTTTATGACTTATATAAACTAATTTGTTTCGGAAGGAAGAGATTAGATTGGTTTAGGTCCATTAAATAGTTGACATTCAAAGACATGAATTATGTGCCTACCAGTGATGTATTTTCATAATTATTGGGATACATTTCATGGGTATAATACAACATTTATATTTTAAAAATTCCCATGGATTTCAGTGCATTTTTTTTAGCCAAGCTTCCCTTTCCTTATTCTTCTACACCTTTTTTGCTTGGATTGTTGATTGGACTCAACCTTTCATTTCATCACACAAAAGGAGATGTAATCACAACCTTGGAAACATGACTTTTTCAGAATGCTGCCCTTAAGAATTTGTATCCATCATAAACAGAATTTGGAAGTTTTATTCCTACAGAGTCGCTTTCCCAAACTCTGTGTAGCTTATGTAATATCATGATACCATTACAGTGACTATATGAATCTTTAGCTTATGGAGAAGAGTGAAGTAGTTTTCTTATAGAGTTAGTTTCACGTGTTCAATATGGTGAAAGACCTGCCCACTGATTCTCTACACAACTGAAGTGGATCAAATTCTACATATCATGCCAATGGGGAAACTACATACTATCCTAAAGTAGCTTTAGGAGGACAGGGTAAAAAGAAGTGTAGAGGGCTTACAAAAGAAGATAGGCCCTCTATTGTCAGAGGGCAAAAGCAGACCTGCAAAAGTAGAAAGTGTCATCAGTTTTACTCATTCCTGCATTTGAATTTGTTAAAGCTCAAGTACTTTCTACCCTTAAGGGAAAGTGTACCAATTTTGGAAAATTGGTCAAAAATGAACAGAAGTTAAATTCTCCCCCATTTGTACAAAATAAACTCAACATGTACAGCTATTCCAAGCATAGAGAAAACCACATAGTCCTTACATGCCCTATAGTTGTTAAAGATGAAAAGATTCTCAGTGGGAAAAACAGAGATATCTAGCTGTAATTAAGCACCAATGCAACTCAATATAGAGGGTTTAAACCCAGACATTTACAAGTTTAGCACTCAGTGTTTTGGCCAAATCTGTCAGTTTTGCTTTCTCCTACATTTTTTTAAAAACTCATTACAACAAATGACTTCAGCATAAAGAAACAGGTAAATTTTGGTGAATTCTTATAAAAAATGAATGGACTCAAATTCTCATCCATTACAAGGAATATGCTTGCATTATATTCACTTCAGATTACTTCCGGACTCATCTATGTAAATCAGCAGCAGAAGATGTGGACAGTTTACTAGATGAAAGTGTTGTCCCAGGGCAACTCTGGGTTCATGTGCCCAGTGCAACTCAAGCCCAATTAAAACACACCAGGGTGGAGATCCAATGAAGTTTTATTTACTGTGCAGCAAAGGTGCAAGGAAGATAAATTCCTCAAAGCAAGTACTGTTACACAAAACTCTCATGTCCATGGGAAAAGTCCATGTGTGTACTGGTCTTATTATATTGGGAAATTATAGCAACTCAAATGGCAATGCAAGAGGCTGCATAACATTTGAAATCATTAGCCTTATGTATACCAATGGAGCCAGGAAAGAACATAGAGTCCAGGATGAAAATAACTAATGAAACTTTATTGAACTAACTTAAAAGGCATTCACTCTACACACACATTCATTTAGTCAAGTGAACAAGACTATCAAAGCAGGAAATAGAAGGGAATTTAGGCTAAGGCTTTAGGGGAAATATTGCACCTGATACTGAAGCTGGGTTCTCCTCATGAGAAATGGAATTACTCTTGAGTAGTAGCAGCAGCTGCACTGAAAGTGGGGTAGGTGGAACTTAAGAAAGGGAAATAAGGTTAAAAGGAGTGCCTGGTTTGGCTAAAAGCCGGCCAGGGGTTGGGGAGGCATTAGCAGGACTCAGATGGAAGGCAAGGGGTTACAAAGGAAGTGGGGGAGCCTAAGGGACAGAGTGACATAGATTCAGGAGGAAACTGGGATCCAACCAATTAACTGAGATTTTGAGGGGGATTTATAGGAAAAATCCCCTTTGAAGGTGCCATCTGGATAAAATAAACATTTGTTTTTAGATAGTTCCCATTGATGTAAACAAAGGGATTCTGGACTAGCCAGGAACTGGGAAATGGGGGCATCTTTGGGTTGGATGACTGACAGGCTACCTTCCTATTGACTTGCAGATTTAAAGAAGATGAACAAGTTTAGCATGGCAATGAAAACTTCCAACTGTATAGATGGATGTCTGCCTTTCTAGCCACAAGACGGGAAGAACCTTTTCCTACATCACAGAGATGTTGAGGCCAGATTGATATCAAATTATTGCCAATTGTAGGAGAACCAGCATGGAGGATGATAAGTTTTACAGTTGGAGATGATGGATATCATTACAGCACACCAACACTGTAGAATTTGTACACAAGGAACAAGGAGGGGAGGGGAGGGGAGGGGCATGGATAGTCATCATTACCTCAGTACATACAGATTATATATCTTGCATATGCTTACAGACACGATTATGTTATCATAATAAGCCTGGGGGGGGTAACACGGATACAGGGGATCAACCTGTATAAGCCAACTGTTTGCCCATTTATTTATTTATTTGAGGAGTGGAGTTGGCATGCTTTAAACACTTAACAATAGTCTTCTCCTAACTATTTTATTCCAGCCCCTAGCTGTGACCTGAACTTCTTTTCATGTTGTTTGGATGCTCACACATCATCAAAAGCACACTTCAGGAAAGAAATATAAGTCATTAATGGCAGATGAAAGTTGATTTTGTTCACCTTTTTTTACAAGATGCCCTTTGCCACTTCTTTACCTTCTTTAGTTTCAACAACACCTTCAATAGGATTTATTAAAATGATAAAGGAGGAATAGGAGCAGGAATAGGAGCAGGGAGGAAACAAACATAGTGTTCTCTATTTCTCTAAGTGGTAACTGAACTGATTAACTGATGCCAAGAAATACCATTGTATATGTGAATATGTAACATACTATGTTTTATCAGGGAGTCACATATGCAATTTGTTACTCAATGCTGGAGTCTTCAGGTGATGAGCACATATGCATCATCTGGTTCATCGTACTCATAGAAGACAGTTCATGTAGCAGAAGAAAAGAGGGATAAAAATGTTCCTCCAAGAAAGAAAGACCTGGTGTTACCACCCCACACCCAACTTTAGAAGTGCAGTCCATTCATATGTTTTTTTCCTGAAGGCATAACAGCCACTATTCATCTATCACCACCCTTGAACACTTGTTTCCATACAGCCAGCTAGGTCAGAATCAGAGAAGCAAATCCCCACCCCTTTCCACAAAACCACAGTATGTAGTACTCAAGATCAACCCAATTACTATGGCATCTGTGCCGAAGTGATACTTAACTAAAAATTGTGTAGTTTTTCAAGACATCCCTTTTCATCTGCCTGAGGCATCTGTCTTACTTTGCCCAATGATAGGGCTGGCCCTGGCATCCACAAAGTTTGGCAAGTCAAGCAAAATATTCCATTCCTTTTCACCATGTTGCAGTTTTCTAAGAGATAAAGCAAATGTAATCATGATTACAACGTTATAGTGAACAAATATGGAAGCCACAAAAATAGAATGTTTGTACAGTTTGAATTTCCTGCAAGGCTGCAGTTTGGAAACCTTTTAAAAGCTCTGCCACTTCAAGCTATAGGGACTGGCAGAGATCCAAGAATGATGGCTACTGTTGGCTTTCAATACCACTTCAAATGCATAGCAGCTGCCAAGGTTAAATCTGTAGTTAAGTGATAATCCCATAGCAGCATTGAAAGTAGTGAAGGTTTAGCACTTTCTGAATTTATCCTGAAATGTGGGTTGTGTATTTCTAAATTGTAATATTTCTAAAGTATCAAACAAATCTATTATATTGCTTAACAAACTAGTCAAGAAAGGTTAGTTTTAGACCTTTAAAATTGTCTTCCATAGTCCTCTTTCTCTACTTTATTAAAACACAAATCAAAGTACAGAACAGCAAAAGGATACAGGATAAGGATACCCATTTTCTGAAAAGCCAAACATCCAACTATCTACTTATTCTCATATGAAAGCTTCCTATTGTTGTTCTGTTCCTCTGCAAAGTCATTCAGGAGTTGGGAAACCTGAGAATGCTCAGTTCTGCCTCCATTTAAGTGTGTTTTTCTGGTCCACCCAGGAAAAAAAAACCCAGCTGAACCCTGAAAGGAACACCAAGTAGAGACGAATGATGTATATTCTTAATAAAACTAAGGAGCATGAATCACAGTACTTAAGAACATTTTGACTATGTTTACATAGAGTACTTCCTCTTTAGACAGGCTACAGCAGCTGCTTGCTGCAACTCATGAGAGCAGCTCATTGAGGACCTGAGGCCAACAATAATGGTCTTTGACCCATTAATCATAACAAATGGTAACCACAATTATTATTTATGCACTTATTAGTCATATTTATATCCACTTATTCCCTGCCTTTCGTCCAAAGAGCTCGAGGCAGCATAAATAGCTCTCCTTCCATTTTATCCAGGCAACAACAACCACCTGGGGCTCTTTCACAATATACAATTATAACCCTGTAATTCCACTTTAACTGCAGTTGCAACTTTCTAAGGGGGCTGCAGTGTGATAAGGCACTAAAGGAGCTCACTGGCTGAGAATTTTAAATACCCCTTCATAAGTTACAACTCTCAGGATTCCAGTAGGATGTTGGCAGTGAAGAGGAATCATTGCTACTGTAAATATTTAATATGAAGTAAGTTGTGTTGAGACAGATCCAGGTTTATGCAGAGAGTTCCATGCCTCCGTGTGGATATGGAAGTCCCAGGCTGACATTTTACCTATTATACCACACTGGCTTTCACATTTGGCTTGCTTTACATATACCTCATATTGTCTATGGTTGCTCTTACATGAACCTGTGTGACTACTCTTTCCCCCATGAGGCTTCTGCCCATCTATTTATTTATTATTTGCTTATTTAATTTGTAGCCCATCTTTCTCCAGACAGGGGATCCAAGTTGGCTTACAAAAAACTTAAGAACTAGATACAAATAAGAACCTGATGATACAAAAAGGATGATTTTTTAAAAAAGAAAGCTAGCTATCATGTCAAAATACCCATGATTTACAACAGGATAGAATCATTTAAATGACCTAATAAAGACCAAGAATGCAACACATGTACCTCATTAGAACAAGGAAAAAAAATCTTGGCAAACCCAGTTAAACTGTTATTTTTATTATCATGTTTACCATATCCCACAAACGATGTCCTTTCAAAATTGGGCCACCTGTTTGCATACTCGTACAAGTTCCTGTGAATACGTAATGATGTCCATTCTGATAAATTATTCAGTCCCACCTCAAAAGAAGAGCTTTTAATGATTTGCCTCTTGAGATGTTGCTGATGGACCTGAATAAAGTCCATCCCTTTGTCTTTCTGCATCATTGCCATGTTGTCATTGTTGCTGTTTTTTTCTTCTTCAGTTCTGGACTCCTGAATGTAGAGGTAGCTCAGTCTGATAAAGGAAAAGAAAAATGTAGGTAAGGGGGACTACTGGGCTTGCCCAGTGTGCCATTTGTGGCCCACCCAGAACTCCATCCCAAGCTGGGTGGCCCCTGCGGCCATGTGGTGGCTGGCACGGGGACCACCATACTTCCTGTCCTCTTCCTGGTATGCTCCGGGGCCGGGGTAGAGGGAGGGAAGTCCAGGCCAATCAGGGAGGGCCTCCCCTGCCCTGATTGGCTGAGGCAGGGGTAAGAGCAGCTTCCAGCTGCAACTTCTGGCACAGCCAGATGATGTAGTCTCTGCGCCAGTGGGCAGTATAAAAGCTGGCCCATGACATCAGAGACCACAGTTAGCTCGGAGGAGCACAACACCCACCCTCCCTCCCTCATTATTTGTTTATGTTTCATAGTGATTAGTATGCTGATTTTCTTTCATGTCACAACTTGCTTGGTGGATAGCATGGGCCCTGATCCGGGGGTAAGCAGAAAGGAGGGTATCCATCAAGTTCACGGTGAAGTTTAAGTTCAAATTCAAGTTCACGGTTATCTTCCTTTTTATAACCTTGTTTCACAGCGGAGGGGAGAGTGTCAAGTGGGTGGAGCTTTGTTGTGGCTCTCCCCTCCATGCCTTGGTGTCAGTTACAGCTGACAACAATCAACTGGGCAACACAGGGTTGGGCAATGAAGGGATCCAGACCCATGCAATTGCTGCCAACTAGTTACATCCATTACCAAGTTGTGGCCTATTATTGCCAATATTCACCTTTACCAATATTCTACTATTAACCTCATATATCCAACCTTTTATGTTATTAATATGTACTCAATATATTTGGTGAATACAGTATATTCTGTGTTGTGTAGTCTTTTATGGGAAGGGGACGAGAATGTCCGGGTGGGTCCACAAATAATTTTTAAAAGTGGTCAAATTAGAGAAATCGTATATATCAGGAGTATAAAACCATTTTGCACTGGGGAATTGGATTTCACTCAGCTGCAGCTCCCCAAGAGTGGCATGACACAGCAGCATGGCTGTGCCACCTGATATCATTTTGTAACAGCTTCATTATGAATGCTTTGGGAAATGTTTTTACATATCACTGGCCAGAAATATTGAGTATCAAAGCCCTGAATCATGATTTTCGTCCAAAGAACATTACACTGGTGATTGTAGAGTTTTCAGAACTGGTTCATAGGTGGTATCATAAGCAGTCTTTTTACACAAGAATTTGCACAAAACGATTGCACCACTGGCCATGCTAAAAAAAAAAAAAAAAAAGTAATCCAGCACAACTGCACTATCAGGGATTTTTATTCTGCTGGTGTTGTATTAGATTTAGGCCAAACTAGTGTACATGGACATTTAAGACAATTTGATCTGATTCACCCAGCATTACAGAATTAATTCAGAACTCTTCATTGAAGGGTGAAAATCTCCCCCTTCCCTTTTATTTTTCACTTTCAAATACTCCAATAGGAATTGAAAGAAATTTCAGTTGGTACTCATATGTTAGGGAAGGTACGCATAACAATGTGTATGTCAGGGAAAATGTATACAAAATAGATGTATTAGGAAAAATTGTTTGAAGATTGATGGAAAATTATGCACAGCTTTTTTTAAAAAAATTGAATGGAAAATACTTCTGCTTTAATAATATGAAATTGATATGGGTTTGAATTAGATTGATTTATTTACCCCCATTCTCCAACGATGCTTCTAATTCCTGACCCAAATTTCATGTCAGATGAAGGGGAGGTGTTCATCATTGCTAAGACATTGTTTTGTTATTCCATGTCTTCAGGTGATAATTACTTTTGTTTATGTCCCAAAAATGTTTAATATTATTTTTGATCAATTTGCATCATGGATATTAGAATATTTGGCACTCTCCCATGTTTGAGGTCAGATTTCAATGTCTTTTTTGAGTCTTCCTCAGCTTATTTGAAGCATCTTTTCATTTTAGTCTAGGCATGTTGCCTCACAGCTTGAAAACTTGATTCGCAAGCTCCCTTCTGATGATTTATATCTATAGAGAAAGGAAGCCAAATGCAATCAGCAATTGAAATAAACAACCCTCTAGCTAGCAAATTGTATGTCCCCCTGATGGTCTCTGAAGGCAAGTTCTGCATAGCTTGCAAAAATCCACCACAGCATTCATGAATAAACAGACACACACATTTTGACCTCTGATGGCAAAGCATAGAACATGTATGCTACCCTAAACATTGCCTCTGTACCTGTAAAGTACCCATGGAAGAACTGTGATGAGAAATATTGCTGGCCTTCAAGAAATCCTGCATTTTCTTGCTGTGTCCCTTGAAGTCCTTTCCAACTCACAGTGACCCTAAAGTGAACCTATTGTGGGGTTTTCTTGGCAGGAGTTGTTCAGAGGGTTTTGAAATTGCTTCCCTCTGAGGGTGAGAGATTGCAATGTTTCCAAGGTCACCTAGTGGGTGTCTATGGCTAAGAAGGGATTTGAGCACTGATCTCCCAGAGGCTTAGTCCAACAATCAGACTAGTACACACCATGGCTTACCTAAAAAAAACACACCAAAACAGAATAATTGAAAACTTGGTAAATCAACACTTTTGTAATTTCTTTTGCTTCTTTGGGTCTACTCTAGCAGGGAATAACAACTAAATATAAGCTTCTATGGAAGTAGCATCAACATTTAAAAATTTGGCAACCCCCATGAAAGATCTTGTCTCCTCTCGAAGACCCAAACTCCAACCATTAGGGGAGGAAACATCATCACATTTTTCACAATCAGTATAATACATTTGTAGAATACCTGTTTCTGCACAGAAGAGTTGTTTTTTTCATAGAATCATAGAATCATAGAACTGTAGAATTGGAAGAGACCACAAGGGCCATCCAGTCCAACCCCCTGCCATGCAGGAAATCATGATCAAAGCACCCCTGTCAGAGGTCCTTTCAGCCTCTATTTAAAGACCCCCAAGGAAGGAGACCCTACCACACTCTGAGGAAGTGTGCTCCAGTGCTGAACAACTCTTGCTGTCAGAAAGTTCCTCCTAATGTTGAGGTGGAATCTCTGTTCCTGGAGCTTGCATCCATTGCTCTGTATTCTAGCCTCTGGAGCAGCAGAAAACAAGCTTGCTCCATCCACAATGTGACACCCCTTCAAATACTTAATCAGTTATCATATCGCCCCTTAACCATCCTTTTTCCAGGCTAAACATACCCAGCTCCCTAAGTCTTTCCTCATAAGGCATGGTTTCCAGACCATTCAACATTTTAGTTGCCCTCCTCTGGAAACGCTACAGTTTGTCAATATCCTTTTTGAATTGTGGTGCCCAGAACTGGACACAGTATTCTAGGTGAGGCCTGACCAAGGCAGAATAGAGTGGCACTATTACTTCCCATGATCTAGACGCTATACTTCTGTTGATGCAGCGCAAAATCGCATTGGCCTTTTTTTAGCTCCCGCATCACACTGATGACTCATGTTCAACTTGTTGTCTACTAGGACTCCTACATCCCTTTCGCACGTAGTCTCGTTCAGTCACGTCTCCCCCATCCTATATCTATGCATTTTGCTTTTCCACCCTAAGTGCAGTACCTTACAGTTCTCCGTATTGAATTTCATTTTGTTAGCTTTGGCCCAACTCTCCAGTCTATCCAGGTCATTTTGATTTTTGATCCTGTCCTCTAGGGTATTAGCTACTCCTCTTAATTTGGTGTCATCTGCAAATTTTGTAAGTATGCCACTAATTCTGTCATCCAAGTCATTGATAAAGATGTTGAATAGCACTGGGCCCAGGACAGAACCCTGTGGCACCCCACTGGTCACATCTTTCCAAGATGAAGAGGAGCCACTGCAGAGCACCCTTTGGGTTCAGCTGGTCAACCAACTACGAATCCGTTTAACAGTTAACTTGTCTAGCCCACATTTTACAAGTTTGGTTGCAAGAACGTTATGGGGAACCTAAGTAGATTTTCAGACAACACTGTTATAGTGTTACTATTCCACTTTATTTGCTATGGCTGCCTCCTGTTGAATCCTGGGATTTGCAGTTTAGGGAGGGGCATTTGCAACTCACAGCCAGAGATGTCTTAGGCCACACTAAACTACAAACCCCAGAATCCCACAGCAGGAAGCCAGAGCAATTAAAGTGGAATAGTAACACTATAACAGTGTAGTCTGAAAATCTCTCTTGTCAGAGGCCTTACTGAAATCAAGGTATGCAATATCCACAGTGTTCCCTTCACTGACCAAGCTGGTAATTTTATATAAAAAAAGAGACCAGATTAGTCTGGCATGACCAGTGGGGTGCCACAGGGTTCTGTCCTGGGCCCAGTGCTATTCAACATCTTTATCAATGACTTAGATGAGGGAATTAGGGGCATACTTATCAAATTTGCAGATGACACCAAATTGGGAGGAGTAGCTAATACCCTAGAGGACAGGATCAAAATTCAGAATGACCTGGATAGACTGGAGAGCTGGGCCAAAGCTAACAAAATGAAATTCAATACGGAGAAATGTAAAGTACTGCATTTAGGGCGGAAAAATGAAATGCATAAATATAGGATGGGAGAGACCTGGCTGAATGAGACTATGTGCGAAAGGGATCTAGGAGTCCTAGTAGACCACAAGTTGAACATGAGCCAACAGTGTGATGCGGCAGCTAAAAAGGCCAATGCAATTTTGGGCTGTATCAATAGAAGTATAGTGTCTAGATCAAGGGAAGTAATAGTGCCACTCTATTCTGCCTTGGTCAGACCTCACTTAGAATACTGTGTCCAGTTCTGGGCACCACAATTCAGAAAGGATATTGACAAATTGGAGCGTGTCCAGAGAAGGGCAACTAAAATGGTGAAAGGTCTGGAAATGATGCCTTATGAGGAGAGACTTAGGGAGCTGGGTATGTTTAGTCTGGAAAAAAGACGGTTTAGAGGCGATATGATAGCCCTGTTTAAGTATTTGAAGGGATGTCATGCTGAGGATGGAGCAGGCTTGTTTTCTGCTGCTCCAGAGACTGAAACACGGAGCAATGGGTGCAAGCTCCAGGAACAGAGATTCCACCTCAACATGAGGAGGAACTTTTTGACAGTAAGAGCTGTTCGGCAGTGGAACGCACTCCCTCGGAGCGTGGTGGGGTCTCCTTCCTTGGAGGTCTTTAAACAGAGGCTGGATGGCCATCTGTCGGGGATGCTTTGATTGTGATTTCCTGCATGGCAGGGGGGTTGGACTGGATGGCCCTCGTGGTCTCTTCCAACTCTGCAATTCTATGATTCTATGATTCTATGACTTGTTTCTCTGAAACCCATGTTGACTTTTTTGTGATTATGGCATTGCTTTCTAAATGTTCACAGACTCTCTGTTTAATGATCTGCTCTAGAATCTTCCCTGGTATTGATGTCAGACTAACTGGACGATAATTGTTGGGATCCTCTTTTTTCCCCTTTTTGAAGATGGGGACAACTTTTGGCCTCCTTCATTCTGCTGGGACTTCACCTGTTCTCCAGGAGTTCTCAAATATTATTGCCAATGGCTCTGAGATTACATTTGCCAGCTCTTTTAATACCCTTGGATGTAGTTCATCTGGTTCTGCAGATTTAAATTCATTTAGATTAACAAGGTATTCCTGTACTACCTGTTTACCTATTCTGTGCTGGATTTCCCCTATTGTGTCCTCTGTTCCATTATCCTCAGGTTGCTCACCCTTTTGCTGTTCTGAAAACACTGAGGCAAAGAAGATGTTGAGTAATTCTGCCTTTTCTCTGTCCCCTGTTAGCATTTTGCCATCTTCTTCACATAGTGGCCCTGCTATTTCCTTCTTCTTCCTTTTGCTGCGGACATACCCCCAAAAAACCTTTTTATTATTCTTAACCTCTCTAGCGAGCCTGAGCTCATTCTGCACTTTAGCTTTTCTGACTTTACTGCTATACGTGTTCGCTATCTGTTTGAATTCTTCTTTGGTGATTTCCCCCTTTTTCCATTTCCTATACATGTCCCATTTAAAACTTAGCTCCGTTGAATGTTCTTTAGTCATCCATCTTGGTTTCTTGAGACACCTCCCATTTTTCTTCCTCATTGGTACTGTTTGAAATTGTGCCTTCATTATCTCCCTTTTGAAAAAGTCCCATCCATCTTGAAGTCCCTTCCCTTTTAGTGTTCCTGACCATGGGATCACCCTCAGTATATCCCTGAGTTTATTGAAATCAGCTCCCCTAAAGTCTAGAATGCGTGTCTGACTATGCCTGGCTTCTCCTTTCCATTGTATAACAAACTCCAGGAGAACATGATCACTCTCACCTAAGGATCCCACCACTTGCACCCCATTAACCAGGTCATCCCTGTTGGTTAGGATCAGATCTAAAAAAAGCTGACCCCCTTGTTGCCTCTTCCACCTTTTGGATCATGAAATTATCTTCCAGGCAAGTAAGGAGTTTGCTGGGCCTCGAAGTTTTGGTTGAGTTAGATTTCCTGCAAATATCAGGATAGTTGAAGTCACCCATCACTACTACATCTCTCCTTTCTGCGTGTGTGGTCATCTGTTCTAGAAAGGCATCATCCAATTCCTCCGTCTGACTTGGGGGTCTGTAGTAGAGTCCCACAATAACATCCGTGTTGTTTCCATCCCCTTTAATTTTTATCCAGATGCTCTCCACCTGGCTTCCAGTATTAATGTCATCGATCTCTGCACAAAGTCCCCCATTTCTAATGGAGAAAAATGTTGAGGGTTTCACATGGTAAATGGGAAAACCTCAACATTTTTCTCCATTAGAAATGGGAGACTTTTTGTTTTTTTAGTGGAGGTCATCAGTTTTTGTACATTTGGCAAATGGATTTTGCCCATTTCTCTT
The DNA here is from genome assembly GCA_030847615.1 of Gambelia wislizenii. NCBI lineage: Eukaryota > Metazoa > Chordata > Lepidosauria > Squamata > Crotaphytidae > Gambelia > Gambelia wislizenii. The sequence continues at coordinate 204,147,965 of JAUMIR010000003.1, read as the reverse complement.
TTATAAAACACAGTAACCCTTGCCTTGTTGCAGTAACTAGTAAAAATTATATCACTAAAGGGGTTGTTTGTCCATTTACTATGTGAAAACTAATCATTAATGATTTCTATTGCTAGCTGTTGTCCACATGTTCAATTGCCAGCATCTCTAGGTAGGACTAGGAAAGAATTCTTGCTGACTATGGAGAGGTGTTATCAATCATTGTTGAAAAATCAGGGCTACATGGTTGAATGACCTGACTGTGTTCTAGTAAAGTAATGTCCTGCTACATTTGCCCCCCTCTTCTCAGAACCCTGCTCTGACTCCCTGTTGCTATACTGGCTTCTGTGACTTCTTCATTTTGTTCCATAATTCTCATTTTTATACCACATGACTGCCACCAATGCCTAAGGAGTGCTTGCAGGGCATGGTAACTTAGCCACACAATCCAACTAGTCTATAACCCAGGATAAGGGGAAACAGCTTGCCAAATGGTAAGGTTTACTACTCTGCTTTCTTTTATTGGGTCTCTGTTAATGAAATGTCCCATGGATCATATTGATCATTTGTATTAATAATAAGGAGAAGTTGACACTTAGTGGGAAAATGATTCTCCCATGCTAGACAGTCCCAAAGCTAAACTGGGCTTGAAGGCTTTAATATGGTTTCACTTGGGCTAACTTAGAAAACTGCTTGGATCTTTATAGAACTATGTGGCTAAGGACTTTTTCAGATGGGGGGGGAAATCCCGAAGAGGTCAGGAGAGGAATGGGGCTGTTTTGCTTACAGAGCCCCATTTCAGACAGCCCGGTCCTCTTCCTGACCTCCTCCTGACCTTCCCCCATGCTGCTGGCATTGCTTTTTATTGAGGAGAACCTCTGTCAATAAAAAGTGGCTCCTGCAGCACAGGGGAAGGTTGGGAGGAGGTCAGGAGGAGGACAGGGCTGTCTGAAAACGGGCTCTGTAAGCAAAACAGCCCCATTCTTCTCCCGACCTCCTTGCGGGGGGGGGGGGGGGTTCCCCCTGTCTTAAAAAAAGATCTTAGCTTCTGGGATTTTTCCTAAAGTAAAACAGACTACACAGCAAAGGTTATACCTGGAATATCTAGTGTAACACCCCTACCAAATATTGTAGAAGGCCAGTTTGAATGCCTTGCCTGGAAAGTGAACCTAAACATCTGCTAGAAATGTTGGATGGATAGAAAGTTACCCTGGTGACTTTTAGGATATTTTATTAGATAGTACAGGCACTGAGCTCAGGGCCCCCAATTTGTTCAAATACTAATCTGTCAGGATGTGGGATAGAAATGCATTTCTTTCAATAAAGTTGGATTCTTGATTCAGCAGCATGGCCATTAATTTTTCGTTGGGTTATTTGGGAAACAAATTCCCCTTTAAGGTCTCTGTGGACGTTATTTAGTAAAGGGGATGGTGGAATCAACAAAAAGGCATGATTGGTGTTACATCAATTTGGTCCTGAAATCAGGCAGGCAACTCTGTGGACGTTATTTAGTAAAGGGGGTGGTGGAATCAACAAAAATATATTTGCTAGTATTAAGGCTTAGAAAATGTACAGTAATTGGTTGTGAAATGCCACCTTCAGATTTGTTCTGCCACTATTATATTATATTATATCGCTGATATGGATTTCTGATGTATGGATTTCTGATGTATGGATCTGAATAGCTGGGCAGCACCAGATGTATATGCTGGAGCTAAACAGTAATGTTCCACTAGGAACAAAGCCATGCAAACTGCTTTTGTTCTTTTCAAAGAATAAAAATCTGGATTGTTCAACTAGGACTATAAATAAAAATTACTGGTTTAGCTGCTTCCACAAAACACATGCCTTCTTTAGAATGTCCATACCTTAAAAATCTTAAAGTTCAATAAATAACACAATTGCTTGTCTCTCTCCCCACCCCTGTTTTTCATACTCTATGATATATATTTTACCTTTAAAATCAACAAATGGATTGCTAGATTGCAGTATTTTTTTAAAGTCACCTAGACACCACTGAAATGTCTCTTCTGTTTATTCTCCCATGGTATAACAGAGCAACTGAACAGTAAGGATGAAAGTAAATCTCTTTTTTATTTTTTTTTTAAAAAACCTGGCATGATATTCTGACTTTGCCAGCTGCCTAAAGTTCTCACTGTAATGTTGTTCTTACACCATCAGAGTGTAAGATGGTGTTAGTAATGTGTGAAGAGTTGTGATGGAGGATATAACTGGCACAGAATTGTCTACATGGTTTTCAGACTAGCTGTGAGGGGTTGTGAGGGGAAAATAAGCCTGGAAAAGAATGTGCAAGTGTGGGTGAGAAGTTGTCCTGTATATTAGCACTTCTGTCTGGAGGGTGTAAGTGGGTGGATGTGAAATGTCAGGTTGATCAGTAACCTAGCACAGAAATAAACCTGGAGTTGTTATAATAATGTGAACACAAGAGGAGATAAAAGAGAAATTATTAGAAAGAATGAGAAAGGAGCAGGAAAAAATAAAGCATATCAAGGGTCTGTCTACATCAGTGCTCCTCCTCATCACATACACACTTTATTGTTTGGAAACATAGAATCTTAAAGTCGGAAGGGGCCAGAAGGACCAACTAGTCCAACCCCCTGCCATGCAGGAATGCATAACTAAATAAGTCCTGAAGGATGCCAATCCAATCTCTATTTGAATCCCCCAATGATGGATAGTCTGAAGTTTCTTTCTTTCTTTTTTTTCTTGAAACACTTGTTGCATGTACAAAACTGTCTTCCTTTTTAATAGACACCAATTCCAAAACACAACTGCATGTAAATATGTCTGCAAACATGTCTACAAAGAACTCTGTGCAGGTTTATTTTTTCCTCTGCCTGGTTGAAGACTGTTAAGCAGAGATTACAATATGTATTTCCCCCTTAAATTAGGATTAAGCCTCAAAGGCCTTTATTTCCAAACATATGTTATTTGGCACCCACATCTATAATTGTAGACTCTTTACCTTGTTTTTAGTTTAATACTGAATAAAACTGGCCCACTTCCTAGTATGCATTGGAATGGAACTGCCTATCATTGTGTGCAGTGCCAGGGACTGTAACAGGAAGAAACAAGCTGTAGCTGAAAAATCTTGAAGGTGTAATTCAGCTCCCTCATGCACTGGAAGAATATATGAAGTAGTCACAGAGTTGTATTATACACCCCATTTCTATGGGTGTGCCAGCCACGTGCTCTACAGCCATGTGAAGAAGTCCTGCATGGAAACTAATGTAGATGTGTAAAGCTCCTTCATTGTTGTTGTGTGCCTTCAAGTTGTTTCCAATTTACGGCTACCCTAAGGCAAACCTATCACAGGGTTTTCTTGGCAAGATTTGTTCAGATGGTGTCCTTTCCTTCCTGGGAGGCTGAGAGAGTGTGACTTGCCCAAGGTCCCCCCATGCCTTTCCATGGATGAGGGGGAATTCAAACCCTGGTCTCCAAAGTCCAATGCTCATAGTCCAATGCTCAGAGCACTATACCACACTGGCTGTCTAGAAAGCTCCTTCATGCAAGACATAATTTTGGGCAAATTAAGAATTTTATTTGCACTGAGGAGCTCCACACACATATAATTACACATACATGGGACCTGTATTCAGCTCAGGTTGTGGCAAAAGAATTCCTTAAAGTGCCACAGAGCCCCCTTGGGCTGCAGTAGATAGCAAACTGGAGCCCTTTATTTCTTGACAGTCTGATAAAACTTCACAAGAGAGAAGGTGAGGAACAGTGTTCAGCACAGAACTGGGGAAGGAAAAGAAAATGACACATAGAACATATAAAGGGCAGTGTGCATTTCAACATATGTACAGCACTGTCATATGCTATTTCCACATATTTTCTGCTTATTATATGGACAACTGAGCAGAACAATCCATGCACAATTTGTGAATGGGGAGGGAATGATTACAGAAAAGCTGCACAGCAGACAGTGGAATGGATAAAAGTACTTCTTTAAAGGAAGAGATGAGGGGTGGCTTCCAGCTGATTTCTACAGCATTAGTAGAACTATCCAGGTATGAAAACATGCACATTTTCACCCAAAAAATGTTGGAAGTTGCACTGTCCAAGGATGAGGAATCCTCTGAAACTTTTCATAACCTTTGAAGCTTTTCACAAAATGTAGCTCTGTCTATATATCATATACAGTGGCTCCTTTAAATCCATGGAGGTTTGGTTCTGGGACCCCACATGGATAACAACAAATGCAGATGATCATGTCCCATATTACTAAATGGCAGTGGCATGAACACAGAGGCTTCATCGTGTCCACATTCATGTTACCACCATTTTATAATATGGGACATGACAATCCGCAGTTGATTGAATTCATGGACCCGGAGCTCACAGATCCAGAGGGCCTACTGTATCAGGCAATGTGTCCTTTTTTATTCTGAAGTCTTTGATGAAGACATTGAAAATGGGCGTCTCAGTTTTACCACTTCATCAGAGACATGAAATACAAAAAGAAAAAGGGGAGCCATCATTTTCAGATATTTTGCTTCATCAAGGCTCAGGTTTCAAAGACCATAGGCTCTGCTAGCAGCATAGGCTCTTATTGGTGAGGCAAAAACATTATGCTGATTACACAGTCACAGTTGCTGGCTGGAATGTTAACAAGGACATGATATCACATTAACAGAGTACAGAGGACGTCTGCATTATGAAAACTGATTGTTCTGGTTATGCTGTTGGCTTCATCTTGTAAGTGTCCCTTGCAAGACCTTTGTGTTTTTGGGTGTGAGAGAAGCTACATTAGGGGTTATATTTGGGGGGGAGGAGCCAAGCTTCCATGGCGTAGGAAGAATTCCCAAGATGGGTGCTCAAAGTAATGGAATTAAATGAATAATTTCCCCTCAAAAAGGTATGAGGAGAGCTTTGAGGGAAGATTTATGGCTGTGAGTCACTAAGGAATGTTAATGGAAGAGAAAACTGCAGCTCAAAGAAGCCTAAAGTAAACAAATAATTACTTTCGGTTTTGCCTGATATTGGAGCTGCCTAACTAAAAAGAACATTTTGCTAATAAATCGCTAAGGTTAGAGGAAGCAGCGAACAATTGTAGGCAAATGAAAAGGATGATTTAACAGGAGAAGGAATAATTGATCTAACTGGACAATAAGTGGAAAGATTTTTAAATATAATAAGTGGTGGAGGAAGGAGGGGCCATACACAGAAGGGGAGGAATGAAAGTTTGGAGTGTTTTGATTTTCTTATGTCTAAAAAAAGAAGAAATATTGCAGGAAAAAGTTGGTTGAGGTCACAAGAGATTGGAAAGGATTTCTTTGGAAGTACAGAATAAGGGTGAATCAGAAGGGCTAAGTATGGAAAAGGAAACAAGCCCCAAAACAAGCCCCCAAAAGAGTGGTCTTTCAAGTGCCTCAGCCTTAAATCCCCCATCCCCAAAAGGGAGGGAAAGAAGGGGAGAAAACATAGAGGATATTAAAACTCATATGGATTCTCTCTTTACAAAAATGATGACAGAAGTTAGAGAAGAAAAAAAGAGAATGTTTTCAGAGTTTGCAAGTATAAGAGAAGAAATGCAGAAGGAGAGGAAAAGATCTGAAGAAAGATTTGTGGAAATGAGTACAAAAATACAAGGAATACAAGGAGATATTCTTAATATAGTAAAAGAGAACAAAGAAATAATTAAAACCCAAATACTTCAAAGCAGTCAGATCCAGGACAATATGAAGAAAATCACAGATATGGAAAAAAAAATTATATATAGGCAAGATTATCAATGCAGGAATAACTTTAGAATAAGGTTCCTGCCAGAATCTGTGGGGAAAGATCAAGGATCTAATCTGAAATCTGAAGTGTTGAAATGCCTACAGCAAGTGACCCCAACTGTGAAATGGAGGGATGAAGACATTGAGCGGATCCATAGAGAATTGACAGGAAGGAGAAGTATGTTGCCAAGAGATGTTATTGTTAGAGTTATTAATTACAATAACAAGGAGGAATTGATGAGAACAGTCAAGAAACATCCAGAGAGACTAAAGTATGGAGATGTAAGGGTGGAATTATATAATGACTATTGTCCACAAACAGTAATTTGGAGAAAATCGATGAAGCCTTGTACTGCTACTCTTTTGAAAGCTGGTATAAAATATGCTTGGGGATACCCAGTGTTTATGAAATTTGAATGGGCAGGGAAAAGATATAGAATGGAAACGCCAGAAGATGGACTGCGGTTGTTGGAGGAGTTGGGAGTACATAAGAAGGAGTATGGAGCTGATGGAGGAGTGGACAGCAGAGGAGGAAAAGTTTAGACAGATGAAGAAAGCAGAAGGAAGAAGAAAAAAATTACAGGGGAAAAAAAGAGGGGAAATGTTTTTATTTTTTATTTTTATGAGCACTCAGGGGGAGGGAGTTGTTCTGGGCCATTGGACGATCTCTTCACCACTCCTCACCTGGAAGACCTGGGGGGTCATGAGCAAGGCAGTTTGCCTTGGGAAGACAAGGTGGGGAGGTAAAGAAGGGAAAGGGGGAGCGGGGAAGGGAATGGGGAAGAATTGGGAAGGGAGATCACTTTTTGGAGCCAGAAGATCTTATAGAAAATGTAATAAGGAATCTAATGGTTAATAAATTAAAGATATCAACCTTAAATGTTCATGGCCTTGGCATGGTAATAAAATGAAAAAGGATTGAAGCACTATTGAAGAAAGATCAAGCAGATATAATATTTTTGCAAGAGACACATCAAAAAAGGGAAGGAGTAAATGAATTGAAATTAAATTGGGTAAGAGTTTAAGAAAAAGCATATGGGAATTCAAAGCTAGAGGGGTACCAATATTAATAGCAAAAAAAAAATGTAATTTTGTCATTAAAAAGGTGAAAAAAGATGAAAATGGTAGATATATTATAATGCAAGGTGAAATGGGAGAAGATAAATATGTTCTAATGAATGTATATGCTCCAAATGAAAAACAAGAGGAATTTTATGAGAAAGTATTTAAAGAAATGGAGAGTATGCAAGAACAAAATATTGTTGTAGCAGATGGAAAGAATAAAAGACAAATCAAATTATTAATTAAGGGATAAATATGATAATATTATAAATTTAAATAAAATAATAAAAAGAAAGGGGTTGAAAGATGTGTGGAGATTGGTAAAGGGAGATGAAAGGAAATATACATACTTTTCAATGGTACATAAGAGTTATTTAAGAATTGATTATATTTTTGTATCAAAAAATTTGATTGATAAAATCATAAATTCAGAGATAGAAAATATAAAAGTTACAGACCATGCCTTGGTCAATGTGGAGATTATAATGAAGAGAGATTATGGACAGGTGAAAAGGTGGAGGTTGAATACAAAGATTTTAAATTATAGAGAAATAGTAGAAAAAATTGAGCATGGATGGCAAGAATTGTGGGAATTAAATGATAAAGAAGTATCAAAAGGAATTTGTGGGATACTATGAAAGCTGTGACAAGGGGGATATGCATAAAAGAAACCTTTAACTTAAAAAAGGCAAGAAGAAAGAAAAGGAAAATTAGAAAGGGAAATAGAGTTATTGGAAAATAAATATATATTAAACAAGGAAAAACAAACTTATATTGAGTTACGAGCAAAGAGGGAGGAATTGGATAAAATGGAAGTAGATGAAGTACAGGAAAATTTAATTTATTTAAGAAGGGAGTATTTTGAATTTAGTAATAAAAATTCAAAAATGTTGGCCAGATCCACACAGAAGAAGAAAATGGAAAATATGATAAATGGGATTAGAGATAAAACAGGTAAAATGTGTAGAACAATGAAGGAAAAACTAACCATTTTTGAGGAGTTTTATAAAGACCTGTACCAGTCAGGGAATAAATCAGTGGAACAAATAGAAAAATATGTAGTGGAAAATTGGAAGATTAAAATAGAAGAGGAAGATAGGGATTTATTAGAAAAACCAATTACAAAAATGGAAGTAGAGGAAGCAATAAACAATTTAAAAAGCGGGAAAGCTCCAGGAATGGATGGGTTAGGACCAGATTATTATAAAGTATTTAAAAAGAAGTTGATACCTAAATTATTAGAATTATATAATAATATAATAATGGGAGACAAAGTCCCTTCATCATGGCAACAATCATTGATAATATTGATACCAAAGCCAGATAAGGATTTGTTGGACCCTGGATCATACAGGCCTATATCATTGATAAATCAAGATGAAAAGTTATTATCAGCAATAATGGCAAAGAGAATGAATAGTTTTATGTATAAATATATATTAAAGGACCAATGTGGATTTGTGAAAGGATGAGAAATGTCAAATTTAATAGGAAGGGTGTTAAATAAAATACATATAATTGGCAAAACAAAAGTAAAAGCAGGGATATTAGCATTAGATATATTTAAAGCATTTGACTGTGTGGAATGGCCAACACTAAAAATAACATTAAAAGAATTTGGAATGGGGAAGAGGTTTAGAGGATTAATAGATCAATTGTATTCCCATAATACAGCTATAGTGATGGTTAATGATGGAATAACAAGAGAAATAAAAATAACGAGAGGAACAAGACAAGGTTGCCCACTTTCTCCAATATTGTTTGCAATGGTAATAGAAATTCTAGCAAATGTGATAAGAAATGATAATAGTATAGAAGGAATTGGAGCAGAAACAAAACATAAGATAAGCTTGTTTGCTGACGATACATTGTTAACAATTAAGGAAATGATTGATGGAATAGAAACAATTAAAGAACATTTAAAAGTATTTGGGGAGATGACAGGCTTACAGGTTAATTGGAATAAATCAGATATGATGTTGTTTAACTATACTAAGGAAGAAGAAAATATATTTGTAAAAGAGAAAAAATTAGAAGTAAGATTAAAAAGTAATATTAAGTATTTCGGAATAAATATTACAAAAGATTTAAAAGAACTAGAAGAGAAAAATATTATGGTACTAAGGAAAGAAATGGAAAAGAAGTTGGAAGAATATAAAAATATTCAACTATCATGGTTTGGAAGAGTAGCTTTAGTTAAAATGAAAATATTACCTAAACTAAATTTTTTGTTTAGAATGTTACCAATAAAAGTTTCAGAAGTAGAATTGAAAAAATAGCAAAATATGCTGAATAAATATTGTAATGGAGGGAAAAGGACAAGATTAAATAAATTATTTTGGTATATATCACAGAAGGAGGGAGGACTTGGTCTTCCCAAAATAAAAGGATATTATGAAGCTACTCAATTGAGATATGTTATAGAAGGAATTGTAGGACAGGGGGATTTAGAATGGTTAGAGATAGAAACAGGGAGAATAGAAAAGAGAATATGGAATATATTCTTTGATAATTTTACAAAAAAGGAAATTAAAGGAATTGAGAACCCATTTCTGCAAAATATATGGGAAATATGGTATAAATATAAGAGAGAATTTTTGCCTATTGATTCAGTATTAACACCGGTTATAATGGGAAAAAAAATCCCAAATAATTTGAAGGAAAAAATGGGAAAGGAATTAAAGAAAAGAGGACTAGATAAAATAGAGGGATGGATAGGATGGATGAATGAGAAAGGGAGTATAAGAGAGAAATTATGTGGAATGAAAATTTCATGGTTTAATTGCATACAGTTAGAACAATGGATTAAAAAATTGAAAAAGAATCATAAAGAAACAAGGGAATTTACAAAATGTGAAAATTTGGTGAAAAAAGGTGAAAAGAGGGATGATAATGAACGTATGAAAGGTATTACAAGTGAATTATATAAAATATGGATAAAAAATAAAGGAAAAAAGACAAAGGGGAATATTTAAGGAGAATATGGGAGGAAGACTTGAAACAAAAAATTGGAGATCATGAATGCGATAAGATATGGAAACAAAGACATCTAAAAAATATGTCGATATGGATAAAAGAAAATTATTATAAAATAATATGGAGATGGTATTTGACACCAGCAAGATTGCATAATATAGATAAGAATAACTCTAAATATTGTTGGAGAGGTTGTCAAGAAATAGGTACATATATGCATATGTGGTGGAATTGTAAATTTGTACAGCAGTTTTGGGAAATGGTTTTCATAGAAATAGAAAATATTCTGAATAGAAATATAGAAAGGAAACCGAGCATAGCATTGATGTCAATTTATAATGGAGAGAATGGGAACCAAGCAGAAAAGGATTTAATAACAAATTTATTAACGGCAGCAGGATTAATTATAGCAAGACATTGGAAAATGCAAATAAATGTACAAGTGGAGGAGTGGTATAAAGGAGTGTGGAAGATGGCAATAAATGATAAGTTAACATGTAGAATCAAAGTAAGAAGAGGAAGTTGGAAAGAAAGTGACTTTGATAAAATTTGGAAAGTATTTGTTAAAAAAGTATTACAGACAAAAGATGGGAGGTTACCTCCACGAGAAGAAATGAGATTCTGGAAAGATTAGGTAAGGGATAATGGCTCTGGTGAAGGGGAGCACTGAGGTGGGGGGGTAGGGGAATTAATATTTTTGAATAGAATTATAGTAAAGAATCTATGTTAACTTTTGAAATTAGTTAATAGAAAAATTGTGATGTTTATAGTAATTTTATGTGTTATAATAACTAAGTATTGATTGGACAATATAATATATGATTATAAAATTAATAAAAAATATATTTAAAAAAGGGTTATATTTGGGAGTACAGTTGGACCCCCGTATCCATGGAACTAATCCATGGAACCAATATATCCATAGTTTCACTCATCTGTGGGACACAAAATAGAGACAAACACCATAGAATTACACTGAGAAATTCCTAGAGGCATTTTCTAGGTCCTCCAATGCAACTCTATAGCATGTTTTTACCAGAGGTCCTTTATTTTAATAGGGTTTCCTGTTATCTGCAGTTTTCAGTATCCATGGTAAGTCTGGGTAACTGAACCTTTGTGGCTGACTGTATATCTTCTGATTCTGAAAACTGTGACAAAGCAACATCTTATGACTTGAAAACTATTTGAGTGGGGAACAAGACACCTGCCTCCCTCCCTCACTGCCTCATCCTGTCTTGCCCACTGTAATTGTATATTGACTAAGAAATAATACGGGAAAGAACTGAATAATAACAGAAATGGCCAGCCAATATCCACAGGTATGGAGTACATGTTGGACAGCAGACATTCAAGATAGGGTTCTTATACTTTCAGATGTTCTGCAGCAGAGGGGAGAATGGCAGATACAGTTTCTCTTCAATGGTGATTGCTGATAGCTTTGAGTAGGCCTCTCCAGGAACCCTGAATTTCCTCATGGATACACTAGAAAACCACAAGACATAGATTTTTCTAGACTTATAGTGCTTAATACCCAGTAATGGAATTAACATCCTGGAAACCACTTGTCCCATGAATCATTCTACCTGGGACAGGGCTAAACATTTTCACAATAGCATCCAAGGGCTTGACCCTTATTGGTAGTTCCATTGCTAGAGTAAACCTACTGGATCAATAGAAACTTGTTAAGTTAATGCTTATGCTGACAGCTGGAAAGAGTGATGATAGATCCAGATTGAAACAGAGAGTCAGAGAAGGTGGAGAGGAGAGGAAGAGAAGCATGAGAGCTGGAAAGAGTGATGATAGATCCGGATTGAAACAGAGAGAGTCAGAGAAATTGGAGAGGAGAGGAAGAGAAGCCTGAGAGCTGTAAAGAGTGACGATGTATCCGCATTGAAACAGAGAGAGTCAGAGAAGGTGGAGAGGAGAGGAAGAGAAGCCTGAGAGCTAGAAAGAGTGACGATAGATTTGGATCAAAGCAGAAAGAGATGGAGAAGGTGAAGAAGAGAGATAGAAAGTTTGAGAATTAAGAAGTAAAGATAGATTGAGGTTTAAGACTGTCAACAGGTCCACTAAGAAGGAGAAGGCAGAAAGGAGAGAAAGAAAGTTTGTGAGTAGTGAAGAGTGGTGAAATAGTGCTGATAGATCCGAATTCAAGTAGAGAAAGATGGAGAAGTTGGAGAGGAAAGTAAGAAAGCCTGAGAGCTGAGAAAGAGGGGTGACAGAGCTGGATTGAAACAAAGAGCGACAGAGGGGGCTTTATAAAGGTCTACATGATATATGAGGGTATGTAAAGATTGACAAGGGATTATGAAAGAAAAGAGGGTTTAAATCAGAACTCCTAGGAGATGACTTATTGAAAAATAGAATTCTAATCTAAGTGAGGGAAGGAACTATAAATATAATTATAAAGTATTATAAAGTATATTCTGTAATAGAAGGGGATAATTGGAATTTTGATTAGATATTGAAATAAAAGTCAGGAGAGAGGATTTTCGAGACTATAGAATAAATCATATATAGCTATTAGAAACAGAAGAATATAAAATGTCGACATCCAGGAAAGCCTTGGCACAGACAAAGTCACAGACTCAGGAAGTTAGAATATCATCTATAGAACTGACCACTAAAATAGGAGACACAAATTTGATGTTAATACAAAAATTCAAAAAACTAGGTGCAGAATTAAAATCAGAGATGAAAGATCTAAAGGGAGAAATAAGAGTGGATTTACAGAAGCAATTAGAAAAAATTGGATCTCAATTAGAATCAGTGACTTATCATATTAATAAAATTAGTAATGAACTTCAAGGATTACAAGTGAAAACAGAGAACTTGGAAAAAAGAACACAAATTCTAGAAACTAGAGCAGAAACAGATAATAATAATAAAATATTGCAGGAAATAAACAAAAGAGCCAAATGTATTAAAATTAGAGGTCTGCCAGAAATCTGGGATGAAGACATAGTAATGCGAGTAATTACTGTGTTAGCTGACTTTATCAATTGGGATCATGAGCAACTGGATGTTGAGACAGACAAACTATTTAGAATAGAGTCTTGGGTAGCAAAAAAAAGAAAAAAGAAAAAAAAAGGTTACCCCAAGGTATAGTTGTATATTTTATCAGCGAAAGGGTGAAAGATATATTAATCTATCAGAGCCTGAAGGCAAATTTGAAAATAGAAGGCCAAGAGGTAAAAATATACAAATACATACCCCTACAAATATTGAAAAAAGAAAAGAATACGGGTTCTTAACCTGCAATCTAAGAGAGAGAGAAATAGGATACAAATGGAATAGGCTAGAAGGAATTTTAGTCACATATCAATCAAAAACATACTTAATCAATACACTATCCAAAGCAAAAAAAAAAAAAAAATCTAACAAAGATACGAGAATATCCAACAGGAAATAAAGCAACAGGGACAAAGAGAAAAGAAAACAAGAAAGAGGGGGAAAAGGAAGAAGAAGAATCAAACCAAACAGGCTATCAAGGGAGGAAATGTAGAAAAGTGGAGGACAATAAACAAAAAGAATTGTCAGAAACAGAGGAAAAGAGAAAGGAAATTAGGGAAGAACCAAGATTGGAATTGGAAAAAGTAGAAAGATCTGAAGAAATAGCTCAGGAGGTGTTAAGAGAAGGAGAAAGAGAAGAAGAGGAAGAAGTGGAAGAGGAAGAAGAAGAAGAAGAAGAAGAAATCAAACAACCTGAGGAGGAAGTGCTAGGAGCTGGAGGAATAGACGAGGATAATTTAAGCTAAGAAAAGTTTATAAAACAATGTTAGTGAAATGAAGGAGAACATAATAAATTGGAATGTGAGAGGACTAAACAGTCCATACAAAAGGTGTTTAGTATTCCATTATTTGCTAAAACAAAAACCTGATATACTTTGTCTACAAGAGATACACATTAGAGACCAAGATAAGAGATTATTGAAGAATAAGGGTTTAAGAGAAGTTTAGCCACTAACGATGATAAAAAAAGAGAGAGGAATGGAGATTTACGTAAGCAAGAGATATGAATCGAGATAAAAATTTAAAGATGAAGAAGGATTTTTCTTAGGTGGAGAAGTAAATTCATAAGACAAAAAGATCTTAGTAATTGGGATCTATGGACCTCAAGAAAATAAAGGGAGATTTTACAAAAAAATCTTACAAGATGTTTCAAGGTATGACTACGACAATTTGATTTTTGCAGGAGACTGGAATGGTGTCTTAGATATAAATTTAGATAGATCTCTGAATACATATAAAAGAAAATCTCAGGAAAAATTACCAAAAGAAGTGGTAGAAATGATGGATCATCTATCAATTATTGATATCTGGAGAATAAGACATGGTCAAGAAAAAGATTACACATATTATTTGGAACATCATAGATTATGGTCCAGAATAGACATGTTTATGGTATCAAAAAGTCATTTGAAAGATATAAGAAAGGTGGAAATTAAGCAAAAAATTATATCAGTCCATAGTCCAGTGATCCTAGAAATTTGTGATAGAAAGAAATTCTATAACTGGAAACTCAAAGATATATTACTAAAGAAAGACTCAATAGTAGAGAGCACAAAAACAAGATTAAAACAATTTTTATAGATAATTTAGATAAAGGTATGGCTATTGATATTGTCTGGAATACAGGGAAGGTGGTAATAAGAGGACATCTAATACAAGAAGTTGAATATAATAGGCAAAAAAGCGAGAGAAAAGGAAATTGTGGAGAAGATAATGGAAAAAGGAAAAAAAGACTGAAGGAAAAACCTACAGATGAGAAGACAAGGAGAGAATTAATAATTTTGAAAAAAACCCACAAAAACAAAAAACCTAAAGATGAATATGACAACAGAAATAGCAAATAAATTGAAATTTGCTCAACAAAATTTTTTTGAACAATCAAATAGACCAGGTAAGTGGTTAGCTTACAAGTTAAGGAAGGAAAGAGAGAAAAAAATAATAACATAAATAAAATCAAATGAAATAAGATATACAAAACAAAAAGATATCATTAGAGTGTTTCAAGAAAATTATTCTAAGTTGTATGGAAGATACAAAATGACAGAAGAATATACCAAAAAGAAAGATTACTTAGATAGAGGAAAAAATACCCCAAATTTCTGAAGAACATAAGTTGGAATTGGATAAACAAATCTCAAAGTTAGAAATCAGAGAATCAATAAGACAGATGAAGATGGGAAAGGCACCTGGCCCCGATGGTTTCTCTACTTTGTACTATAAAGTTTTTGAAGAGGAATTAATAGATCTGCTATATAGATGATTAAATAACATAAACATAGGAAAATGTCCAGACTCTTAGGAAAAGGCAGACATAATCTTGATACTGAAAGAGGGAAAAGATCTAACACACTCAACAAACTACAGACCAATCTCTCTCTTAAATATAAACTACAAAATATTTTCAAATATTCTAGCAGAAAGATTGAAGAAAATCTTAAAAAACTGGATCTATGAAGACCAAAGTGGTTTTTTACTGGGTAGGCAAACAAAAGACAACTTGAGAGTAGTCATGAATTTAATAGAATTTTCTGAGAAACATAATGAGAAAGAACTACTGTTGATCTTTGCAGATGCCGAGAAGGCTTTTGACAATCTAAGACGGGATTTTATGATTGAAGTTATAAAAAGAATGAATATTGGAGAGAAGTGGATTAGAAAGATATACAATGATCTAGAAGCTCACATAATAATCAATAGAGAAAAAACTAATTCATGTAAGATCGAAAGGGGGACGTGTCAGGGATGCCCTTTGTCTCTGTTATTATTCATCATGGCACTGGAGATATTAAATAGGAATATAAGAACAGACCAACAAATAAAAGGGTGGAAATGGCAAAGTCATGAATACAAGTACAAGGCCTTTGCTGATGATTTAGTTTTTATACTTGAAAATCCTAAAGAAAGCATTGGGAAATTAATAGAGATAATCAAAGAGTTTGGGAAATGGGCAAGATTAATAATAAAGAAAAAATGTGATGTTAACCAATAATATAAGGAAACAGGAAGAACAAGAATTAGAGAAAATCTCAGGTTAACTAGTAAAGAAAACTAAATGTTTAGGTACAACAATCTCCAGGAAGAACTCAGAATTATTTGAAAATAACTATATTAAAAACTTGGAATACAATAAGAGAGGATTTAAAGAAAAGGGAGAAGTTGGACCTATCATTATTGGGGAGGATAGCATCAATTAAAATGAATATATGGAAAAGGTGTTATATCTTTTTCAAAACATACCAATTATAATAAACAACACGGTTTTAAAATCATGGAATAAGGATTTGGCAAGGTTTATATGGCAAGGTAAGAAACCTAGAATTAAATATAAAATACTAACAGATACAAAAGAAAGGGGAGGAATAGCACTACCGGATTTACAAACTTACTTTCATGTGAGTGCAATAATATCGGTCTTAGAATGGATAACATTAGAGAATTCAAGACTATTGACTCTAGAACGGTTCAGTGCCAGGTTTGGATGGCATGCCTATTTATGGCACAATAAAGCAACAGTTCATAGAAAATTTAAACATCATTATTTAAGAACAGCCTTGTTAAGAATCTGACTGAAGTACAAGAGGAAACTATAAATTAAAATACCAACATGGTTATCAAACCATGAGGCATACTTTTGAAAAAGAAGACATATAAAGGGAGATGGTTATCATATAAAGATTTACTAAAGAGAAAAGGGAAAAAATATATAATGAAAACCCAAGAAGAACTTCGGATGGGAAACATTGAATGCCATTGATTTTTATATAGGCAGTTGGTGGAAAAGTTTAAAATCAATCAGAAGTTGGAAGGAATAGAACTAGATAACACAGAATTAGATAGAGTGTTACAAGACAGTAAGAAAAAAAACTTTGTCAAAAATATATAAAGTATTATTAAAACTAAATCAGGAACAGGAAAGCATCAAGCCATATATGATAAAATGGGCAATGAATTTTGGCTATGAGATATCCTTAGACCAATGGGAAAAATTATGGGGAAAATTTTTATCATTCATGAGGAGTTATAAAAGAAAACATATACAAAATGATGACTAGATGGCATTTAACACAGAGAGACTAGCAAAGATTTATAAAAATATGTCTGACCAATGTTGGAAATGCCAGAAGGCTTCAGGTACCTGAATTATCATATTCTATCATATTTGGTGGAAATGTGAAAGAACAGAAAGATATTGGGGGAAAATTCACAAAGTAATTATGAAGTTGTTTGATACAAATTGTCCATGTGATCCAGAGATATATCTTCTAAATATGTTCGATAAGATGGACATACAGATTCAAAAAAAGTATTGGAAAGTTTTGTCATATATGATAACAGCTGCGAGAATGATCTTAGCAAAAAATTGGAAAACTTGAGCAATACCATCAATAGAGGAATGGTCGCTGAAGCTTATGGAAATGTATAAAGTGGAAAGATTAACTATTATATTAGATTAAAAAAACCACTAAAAGATATAGACATATTATAATGGATATTAAACCCATTATGGAAAGACATAATGGATATTAAATCCATTATGGAAAGACAAATGGGGGGAAGATGTAACTAAAGATGTAAAAAAGAAGAAGGGGGAAGATAAGTGTTAATAAAGCAAATTGTAAAGAGAAGAGATAAGGAAGTTACGTGGTTTGAGTGTAAATAGAGAAAGAGATTTGTATATGGGATGGAAGAATATGTGTGTGTATATGTTTGTTTGCGATATGGAGTGTCATATGGTTTTTGTTTTATGGTAGGTACTGAATAACAATGAATGAATATATATGTTAATGGCTATGTAGGTTCCATTGATTTGCAGGTTCTACTTTAGCTGGGATTGGCAATCTGATTGAAATTCAGGAAACTAGGGAGATAATGTTTCAGAGACCTCAGAAAACTACATTTTCAAGGGGTCTCATTGTCTGCTGACCATCAGATAGCTGAAAAAGTACATGACATTCAGTGCATAATACACATGAGCATTGTCAAAGACATCTTCAAAACCAGAGCCACAGCTGCACAACAGCTTTGCTCAAACAATATGTTGATGTAGGCCCAAGGTTGAATGCCTCCAAATAATGGGAAAGCAATGTAACTGGGCATGTCAAATACATTTTGGTCTGTCACAGTGCTTTTTGCTGTTTTTGGTAATGTCATGATCACTAGGATTGTTTAAATAACCTCAGCCAGCTGTATTTTGCATTACAGAAAGCTCAATCAGATTGCTTGCTTACTTTAGAAAGAGTCATCCTTATGTTTTTTCTTCAATCTGGCAACTGAGGTCTCCTCCTGCGTGTAATTTATGTACTAATATCAAATAGGCTATAATCCTCTTATGCTGAAGTCCACATAGCATATCAAATGCCCTTTTGTATTTCTTTTACATCCTTTGCTTTAAACCATAATGTGTTACATGATATTTAAATCAAAAAGTAACATTTGTTTGATAGAAATGAGCCCACTGTAATTTCCTATATATGTGCTTGAAATGTGAAAGAGGGAAATAGTTAATACTCGGCTGACATTCAGAGCCTCTGATAAGGCAGTGGCATGTGTATGAGACTAGAATGCTAAAAGAAAGAGCTTAAGTGTGCTCTGACATTCTGTAAAATATCTCAAAGTGTAAATTCTTTATGCTTTTCTTATATGTGGTTCCTTGTATATACTATGTTACTGTGGTGACGCATATGGCAACCAGGGAGTTTTATGAGAAAAATCTGTCTCCCTAGGAATAAGTTGTGGCTGATGGCCCCCATCACTGGGGAGATAAATCCACTCCAGGTTTTAATCTGAATTCTAAAGGAACTATCCAAGGTGTTGAACCCAGTCCCCCAAATAGGTTCAGCATTTTGGATCACTCCTCTGAACACGGAAACCAAGATCTACCACTGCTGCAGAATAGCAACTGAACTTCCAATTGCCTGGCAAAGGTAATGTGTGGAGAAAGTGATGGCTGTAGCAGTGAGATTTGGTGGCTCTAGGTGGGAAACTGGTTGGTGGAAGGAAATGGCCTAGGACACTCTACCTCCCTCTCAGTGAGGCCTTCCTGTACAAAACAGTTGCTGAGAAAGAAGGGTTAGAGTTAGATAATATGGGTTGAGTTTTTATACAATTTATGCCTCAGCTGTATGTGCTACTGTAAATTCCAGCAAATGAAAGTGTTCACCTATCCATTTAAGAACTGTCAAGAATACTCTAAAAGTGAAATCTCTGCAAGTAGTGACACTGCTAGCATTCCTTTTGTCTGCACTGTTGCACTTCCAGATTCAGGCCCTTCACTTAGCCTTTTTAGGGGTGTGAGAATCTGCCAGTTTTCTTCTTGTTGTGTTTCTCAAAATTGCATCAGCATTCTTGTTCTATCAAGGTTCCTTATTGTTCTTCAACATTTTTCTTATTGGCCAAAGCATGTTTGCTTATATTTTTAAAATACATGCATTTCTAGTTATGCACATTTCTGAAATAGGCTGGTGGATTTCTGCATGCACTTTCCTCCACTCTGAAATGCACCACAGGGTTTGGCAGTGTACAAATTTCATAGGCAGGATACATACTATTCTGTTTCTAGTCTCAGGAGGTGTGAAACTTATTTCTGTATGGAAATGTGAACTGTACAAATTAATTTTCCTTCCTTATTCTTCTTTAGCTTAACTGTGTGGGAGCCAAATGTTTCAGAATAAGAACAAACCTGTTAAAGAAGGATAATTCTCACGCAGTGGTTAAATGCCAGTACTGCAAGCCACCACGTTGCAAGTTCGATTCCAGCGGGCTCCAAGGTTCACTCAGCCTTCCATCCTTTCGTAGGTCGGTAAAATGAGTACCCAGCTTGTGGGGGGCAATTAGCTAACACACATTGGAAAGTGTTTAATGCAGTGTAGATGTGTAAATAGCTATTGCTTAAAACAATTTGTAAGCCGCTCTGATAGCCTTGTGGCTGAAGAGCGGGGTATAAATAACTAACTAAAAAAAATAAAAAAATAAAAGATACCACATCTTAGAGCAGAGAGGAATTGAACAATATGTTCAGCAAACAGTACTGGTAATGATAGTAACTGCTATCACTGCAGTTAAAACAAATAGACAGATAGACATCCTGGGGGATTCACAGGCAGGAATCCACCTTTTACTAGGTCAGAAATGGATGACGATCACATTTATTCTGGGTATCATTTCCCCATTTGATTGTGGCTCTTTATTTACCTGGGTGCCTTTCATACTGCACTACATGTTGTTCTTGTGTGCCTTCAAATCATTCCTGACTTATGGTGACCCTAAGGCAAAGTTATCATGGGGTTTACTTGGCAATATTTGTTTTTTTGTGGGGGAGGGGTTGCCTTTGCCTTCCACTGAGGCTGAGAGTGTGACTTGCCCAAGGCCACTCAATGGGCTTGCATGGTTGAGTGGGGATTTGGACCCTGGCCATAGTGGTTTGAGTGTTGGACTACGACTCTGGAGACTGGATTTTATACCCCCACTTAACCCACTTGGATAAGACACACACTCTCAGCCACAGTAAAATGATAGGGCCACCATAAGATGGGGATGACTTGAAGGCACACAACAACAAGTCCCAGAGTCATAGTCCAGTGCTCAAACCACTAACCATGCTAGCTCTGTACACTACACATAATAGCACTATAATTCCACTTTCAGTGCTGTGACATCATCTTATGGAATCTTGAAATTTCAAGTTTGGGGAGGTACAACAGCTCTCTGGCTAAGAATTTTAAATTCTAAAAATCCCAAGATACTGTAGGACATTGCCTTGACAATTAAATTGTTATAATTCGGCATTGGGAAAGGCAATGGAACTTTCTTCTCTTTTAAAAGGGATTTGTTTTCCTATCCCAACACAGTGTCACAGTAGTGCACTGAGCATATCAAGAGGACCAGGCAGCAAAAGTTCTTGTAGCAGAGTTGCAATCATCAAGCTAAAGAAATGAGCATACAGACATAGGCTTGTGCCTAAACTACTTTTCTTTACTAGAGCATATTGAAGCAATATTTACAATATTTACATTTTCCCATACAGATAAGTATTAATTCCTCACAATTCCATTCCCACGGCTGTCTCTCAGACGTAATCTAGATATGCTAGCCAGCTGTGTTTAGCCAGCTCACTGCTGGCCCCTGCAGGCTGTAGCACATTACATCATGTCAGCTCTTTACAGTATAAATTTCCTGTGATTGCATGTCCTGTCACCTTGACACACAGTCCTGTAAGAGGCTCCAAGCTTCTGAATAAAATTATTTCTATCCTGCTGGAATGGGTTGTATTTTCATTCCAGTATCAACCTTCTTTGCTTTTTCTGGTATAATAAATAAATAAATACATATTTTTTTAAATTTTTCACCCGCCCCTCTGCTCGGCAACTGGGGCAGTGTACAACAGGATTAAAACAACAGCAAGTTAAAACAATCCTCCCCAATCCTAACCCTCCCATCCCTTAAAACTAAATTAAACTAGTGGAGAATTAAAACAAACATAAAGTATAATACAATATACAAATTATGACAAAAATGGCAATAGCGTCAGGGGGGCGGGTAGGCAATCAACTCCACTTGAGCCGGGAAGTTATTCCGGGAAGGACTGCCGGACGAGATCCATCTTTAGTGCTTTCTTGAAGCTATCAAGAGTAGTGATAAGACAGATCTCATCTGGCAGGCCATTCCAAAGTCTGGGAGCCATAGAAGAGAAGGCCCTCTCAGAATTCTGCTACAGCCTAGTTTTCATAGGCGGCAGCAGGTTCCTCCCAGAGGACCAAAGTGCACAGGGGGGATCATATGGGATGAGGCGGTCCCTGAGATAAGATGGACCCAAGCCATGTAGGGATTTAAAGGTTAAAACCAACACCTTGTACTGTGCCCAGAAACTGATCGGCAGCCAGTGGAGAGATTTAAGCACAGGTGTTATATGCTCTCTCCTAGATGTACCCGTAATTTACCTGGCTGCCATATTTTGTACCAGTTGAAGTTTCTGGGTTAGGCACAAGGGTAGCCCCATGTAGAGTGTGTTACAGTAATCCAGACATGAGGTTACCAAAGCATGTACTACAGTTTCCAGATCCCTTGTATCCAGGTAAGGGCACAGCTGGCGTATCAGCCGAAGCTAATAACAGGCACTCCTGACCGTCACATTCACCTGAATAGTAATGTGAAGTGACGAATCTAGGAGTACCCCAGACTGCGAACACAGTCCTTAGAGGAAATTTTGACTCCATCCAGGACTGGAAGTTGTATTCCCAGACCTGGTTTCGGGCCTGTGACTGTTAATCCCTCCATTTTGTCTGGATTTAGTCTCAATCTGTTTTTCCTCATCCAATCCATTACCGCTCTGAGACAGTCATTGAGAGGAGAGATGCCATCTGAAGGCTGAGCCAATGATCTGGTCATGGAGAAATATATCTGAGTGTCATCAGAGTACTGATGACACCAAGCTCCATGCCTCCGGATGATCTCTCCCAGCGGCTTCATATAAATGTTAAATAGCATCAGGGACAGGATGGGACCCTGAGGGATGCCACAATTAAGCTCAATTCTGGAAGAGCAACTGTCCCCGAGCCTCACCCTCTGGGATCTGCCTGAGAGAAAGGAATGGAACCACAGCAGAGCAGTGCCTCCAAATCCTAACTCTCTCAGGTGATCCAAGAGGATGGAATGATCTATAGTGTCAAAGGCCACTGAGAGGTCCAAGAACACCAGCAGGGTCACACTACCCCTGTCAATGCTCAGGCGGAGGTTGTCGGTTAGAGTGACCATGGCAGTCTCAACTCCATATCCTGTCCTGAAGCCGGTATGAAATGGATCAAGATAATCGGTTTCATCCAAGATGGCTTGGAGTTGGGAAGCAACTGCCCTCTCAATCATCTTGCTTTAAAAAGGTAGCAAGGACACTGGTCTGTAATTGTTCCTGTCCAGGGGGTCCAGGGAAGGTTTTTTCAGAAGTGGCTTAACCACCGCCTCCTTTAAACAAGATGGTATGATACCTTTCCTGAAGGACACATTGATTGTGTCCCATAGGAGTACTCTCAACGCGTCCCCCCCCCGGACGACCAGCCAAGATGGACAGGGATCAACAGGGCAAGTCATTTTCCTCACTCTTCCAAGGAGCTTGTCCATGTCATCGGTACTCACCGATTGAAACTAATCCAGTAAAATGCCATCAACGGTGTTGTTGGATGTCTCATCTATGGATTCTGTCAGAACATTGGCGTCCAAGTTGGCTCTTATCTGAGAGATTTTATCTGAAAAGTGGATGTTAAATGCATCGCAGCAGGCTGCCGTTGGGTTAAGTAGGGGGTTCGGCACAGGAGGAACCTGTGTCAGCTCCCCCACCACCTTAAACAGCTCTGCTGGACAGGACTCTACAGACGCAATATGTGCAGAGCAGAAGGGTCTCTGTGCTGCATGTATTCCCTCCCGATAGGAATCAAGATGCTTCCTGTGGCAAGTTCTGTCAGATAAGAGTTGAGTCTTCCGCCATTTGCACACTAGCCGTTATCCAGTTCACTTCATCCTCCTAAGCTCCTCTGTGTACCAGGCCTTATGATTAGAGGCGGGCTGGAAAGGAGACTTGGGAGCGATTGTGTCGATAGCCTTGGTAAGATCAGTGTTCCAGATGTTGACCAAAGCCTCGACAGAATCACCGGCATGCAGTGTTGCTGTTTGTCTTCCCTGAGTTTACCCACCTTTATTTGTTTTTTTTTAATTGCTTCTTAACTTGTCATGGCCCCTGAGGTGATGCCCAACAGATCAAAGCAAATGCAACTATAATTTAAAGAAAATAAGTTTTATTCAGATTTGTGTAAAGACAATGACGATGCAATTTTAAAAAGTGTATAAATGCCTTTTGAAACTAGAGACAGCAGTTGAACCTATAACAGAATACATGGTAAGGTGGGCCCAGAATTTTGTCCATTTGGATGTACGGGGGGAAATGTGGTCCATGGATATAAAATTTATTTGTGCAGTAATTTGAAAGAAAACCTGTATAAGATTATGTATAGGTGGTATCAGCCCCAAATAAGTAGTCAAAAATGTCCCAGACCATTTCAAACCAATGTTGGGGATATCAAGATAATGAGGGCTTCTTTTTTCCTATACGGTGGACTTGTAAGAAGTCAAAAAGTTACTATCTAAGATTTATATGTTAATCCAGAAAATCTTAAATGTAGATTTTATAATTTTACCAGAAATATTTCTGTTCGGCATTGTGGATAAACAACTGGATAGTAAAGATAGATTACTTCCTTGATACCTGACAATAGCAGCAAGAATAATGTTTGTTCAAACTAGGAAATGGATTGAAACACTGATAATTTGGATGCCGCAGAACATTGTGGGGGGGAGCTGGATTTGCTGGTCTCCAATGAATGGAGGCCACTAATTAAAACATTCTCAGCAGTTCATCTCACAGGTACCAAAAACACTGTGGCAGATGCTCTGAGTCAGTCGAACCATGCTTGCCATGAGTGGACTCTTCACCAGGATGTTCTTTATCCAGTCTTCTCCAAGTGGGGAACTCCTTGGGTGGAAATGTTCGTGTCAGTGGAAAACACCAGGTGCTGAGATTTCTGCTTCTGGATTCCACACCCAGAATCAAAATGGGACAACTTCCTTTTCAACTAGAGTGCTTCTCTGTTTCCACCATTCCCATTGATTGCCAGGGTCATCATGAAGCTCCACACCAACTACGATTGAGACATGCTAGTTACTCCATGGAGGCCTTGCCAGCCATGGTTCACGACCCTCCTCTCTCTAGCTCATCAAGTCTTCAAGCACATACCTCCTTGGCCCGATGTTCTCGCCATGTCCAATGGACAGATGTGAGGTCTGTCTATTAAATAACGAGACTGATACAATAACCAATCTTTATTTGTATATATTACAATTCTAATGCCTGTCCCCTTCAATATACTCCCTGTTCGCACTCACACACTGATGTAGTCTTGTTTTCTACTGATCAAAGGCATGCAGGAGATCAGTTTCTGTCAGCTGTGTCAACACATCTGCTGTTTTCTTTGTACTGCATCAATTCAACTCAAAACATGTTCCCTGAAGCACTGATTTCACTATAGGGAAAAGAAAAAAAAGTCACATGGTGCCAAATCTGGCAAATATGGAGGATGTTCAAGTGTAGTGATGTGTTTATTAGCCAAAAAATTGCTTCACAGAAAGTCCTATGTGAACAGGCGCATTTTCTTGATTAAGATTGAAACTATTTTTCCACATTTCTGGCCTTTTTTCCCCCTGACTCTTTCTCTCAGCTTTGTCAAAACTTCCTTATAATAATGCTGCTTCACTGTTCTGCCTTCTAGAACCCATTCTGCCAAAATTACACCCTTCATGTCAAAAAACAACAAAAACCAATGAGCATGGCTTTGAATGTGGACTTCCTTTGGTATGTTATTTTTCCCCATTCTTAGTGATGATGGTGTTTTTCAGTGCATTAACTATCTTTATGTCTCAGGATCATACTGGAAGATCCAGGTTTCATCACAAGTGATTTTTTTTGAAAAAGGTTTGGGTTCCCCTCAAGTTGCTGCAGAATGTCACATTGCTTGACTTTTAAACTTAGCATTATTCCAGCACACTAAACACCTGCTTCAAATAGCAATTGAGAATTAACTGAATGGCCAAGAGTGTTGATGTTTGTCATGCAAGTTCAGACATGTTCAAGGTCACCATGCAAGCATTCATGATAAGTTCTGCCTGATTTGTCTGAAAAGTAGTACAGTCTCGTTATTTAATAGACAGACCTTTACTCCATCCAGATCTTGAGACACTGAACCTCACTGTGTGGAGGCCTCTCCTTTGACTCACTTTTCTCATTGGATTCAGGACATCATTGATGCTTCCCATTGGCCTTCGACAATCCTTTCATACACTTATCACTGGCAACGGTTTGAGCAATTTTTTTCAGATTCAGGCTGTTCTTTGCATCATTCTGGGATTCAAGAGGTACTCAAACTCATGCTGTTCTTGTCTGATATCGGGCTCTCACTTTGCACCATGTGAGTTTATCTGGAGGCGATCTCCCACAAATTTGTCCTCTCTTGCCATTATTCTTGTTTTCTTCACCCCATCATGAAGAAATTTTTCAAAGAGTACTCCATCCAGCAGTCCTGGGTCCAACTCCACCATGGAACCTGGATCTGGTTCTCACTCAGCTACACAGGCCGCCATTTGTGCCTATGGCCTCTTGTGATCCATACCTCTTCATGTGGAAAACTGCTTTCTTCATTGCCATCACCTCGGCACATCGAGCTGGTGAACTGTGTTCCCTTTGAGTAGATGAGCTTTGTCTTTGGTTCCACAATGACAAGACTGTTCTACATTCAGACATTTCTTTTCTGCCAAAGGTGGTGTCTGCTTTCCATCTGAATCAAAACATCACCTTACCTGCTTTCTGCAAATATCCTGTTTCCAAATCCTATTGAGAGCTCCACTTGCTTATGTACATAGAGCTGTTTTGTTCTGTCAGCTGAACTGCACCAACTCGTTTGTCCCAGAAGCTTTTTGTTTGCTATTCTGTTGGCAAATTTGTGCTTCCAGTGTCTCCTCAGAAACTTTCAAAGTGGGTGGTTTCTACCATACACCTTGCCGATGAACTTACTCATGTCGAACCTCCTCCTCAGGTTCAAGGACATTTAACTAGGGCTATTGCTTCCTCTTCTTCTTTTCTGGCAGGTGTGCCTTTGGCTGACATTTACAGGGCTATGGTTTGGTCCCAGCCAATGACCTTTGTGTCTCACTACCCATTTGACACTCAAGAGATTATCAGACAGGAACAAAAAAAGTGTTCCCATCCTGCAATCTCCTCTCCTGCCCCTCTCCCGTCCCTGTCCTGGCAGAACAATGAAAGTTTTCAGACCTACCTTTTGCAGTGTTAAAGGGCAGCCCAGGAGTGAATGGAACTCTAAAGGAGCCCCCTTCACTTCCTGGAGTCAAATCCCAGCCATTCTCATGAGAAGATGAGAGCATGGGAAATACAAACTGTAAAAGACAAATACAACAGTAAAAGTAACACCAATCACAAAAACACACTTAAAACATTACAAGTAACCTGGGAAGGGTACAAAAAAACCCATGTCATTTACCTTGATGTCCCGATCTCACACAGAAGTGTTCTGGCACAGACCTCCCACTGACAATGGGATTGCACCCATGAAACAGACACCTTTCACTCGCAGAACATTCCATGACAGAAACAGAATGGGGGATACATTGATGGCTTAGACCATCAATAAAAAGCAGTGCTGGCATAAGAACAGCTGAATGGGAGCATTATGAGAGGGGAACAATATCATGTGAAAAGGAAGCCCTTTAGCAATCTCCTGGCATCATTATAACAGCATATTTAGAGCATCTGATAATCTCCTCAGTCTAAGACTGATGCTGGTTTTGGAAGGGCTGTGCTAATGTCTTGTTTACCTGCTTCTGATTCATGACTACTGTTGCTTTCTTATTATGTCTTGATTGACATACAATGCTTATTGCCTTATTTGGTTTTTTCTATTCTGTATGAATCCATGCTTTATCCTTGTCATAAGGCAGTAGCCTTCCTGATTTTTGGTTCACTACTATACTGAGTTGCCACATGTATATTTTATAATAATAATAATAATAATAATAACAATAACAATAACAACAGCAACATTTATTTTTACCTCGCTCCTCTGTTAAAAACAATCGGGGCAGCGACAAAAATTAAAATATAAATACAGATCAAAATATTTGATTTTCATGTTCCCTTATTCTGCTTGTGTTTTGGGATGATAGATGGGCATCTATCCTTATATTAATCATTTACAGAATGACTCGGAGAAATAAAGAGACCACACACATGAAATGGGGTGAAATAAAAGGGTCTTTATTTAACCCTACCTATTTAATACCCTCTAAATCTTCAGCAGGGGGAGGCAACCTAATGTGGGAGCAGCTGGGGCAGTTCATCCCTACCCTCCTGGATGTATACCCCCCAGCTTCCCCTGGTGAACAACTGAGTCCTGTAGAGTAACCCCAATGGCTGGGATTGTTCTCCAGCTGGCTCACATCTGGAAGGTCAACTCGAAAGTCCTTTACCCAATCTGTACAGATTAAGGTGAGGGGATTATCCTTCAGGCCAACCCCAAGGTAGGTCTCCTTTTCCTTCGTACAACCTAAGGAGACCCTTTCAGAGGCCATCCCTTCACTGGAATCAGTGCCATAGGTGCACACCAGAATCTACACCTCCCCCTTTCCCATTCCATTTAGGGGTTCGCAATTTAACCTAGTATAGACACCACCCTAGCCAATTTTCCCAGTGCCGCCTTCCTAGTATGGGGTCAGTGAACCCCCCCCCCCGAGAAAAGGGGGTAAAAAATTCCTACCCAGCTCCAGAGCAAACATTATCATACTATTCCAGCAGCAGGAGGGTGAGTCACCGGTTTGAAAGAGGCCAAAGCAAGGGGCAGCAGGGCCTTAAATAGCCTCTGGCTCTACCCCTCGCTTTTCATCGCCAGGGCGTACCAGTGATGCAACATATGGGTCTCTCCCCTCCTCCTCAGTCCATAATTAGGCTGCCTGCCTCCACAACTGCACCAGCCAGCAGGGAGCCGGGTTATCCAATCAACAATGCTTCCAAGACACATGATTAAAAAGTATCTGGTGTCTTTTTTCATGAGGTGCTGCTACTGCATGGGGCTGGTTGATGCATGACACTCCAAGATGAAGAAGGACAGGTTACTTACCTGTAACTGTAGTTCTTTGAGTGGTCATCTGTGAACTCATACAACGCTTCCCATCCTCCCATCATGTGTCCTGCCATTCCATGGATTCCTTGTTGCTGCTATGTGGCAAACATGGAACTGAGGTACGTTTGAAGGACCTGGGATATTTATACTCATGGGAGGGTGGGCATGGCTACTGCCAAAAGCTCTGACTACTCTAGAATGTTCCAAACGCTGTTTATGTGAAGGTGTGAAACCCATTGTATAAATTCACAGATGACCGCTCAAAGAACTATAGTTATACGTAAAGTAACCTGTCCTTCACCAACCTAGCCTTTCAGGTTGATGGTTGTTGACTATCAACATTCTGTGCTTTTTACTCACACACCAGCAGCTGCTGCAGCCAAGAAAAAAGTCTGATGTCCAGTGTGGGCCTTTCAGTTAATCCATCCAGTTAATTCAGTTAATCTAGATCTCTACAGCAGCCTTGCCTACACTAGTTTCCACAGACTATAATCCCCATTTTCCTTTGTCATTGTGATTAATAGTCAATGATGCTCAGAGCTGTAATCCAACAATGCCCAACTGAGAAGGGTTCCTCTAGAATATTGGGAAATAACAGGATATTATTTTACTTTTAATAAAATAATAAAAGACCAGTGTTTGAATCCCAATCAGCCATGGAAACCCACCGGATGACCTTGGGCAGGTCACACTCTCTCAGCCTCAGAGTGTGAAGGCAAAGTTACACCACCTCTGAACAAATCTTGCCAAGAAACACGCTGTGCTAGGTTCATCTTCTGGTTTCATGTGTAACCTTCTCGTTACAGGTAAGCTTATAATTTAGCTGTACCTCTCTGTGTGTACTGGAAGCAAAGATGGATTTATTTATTTATTTTTTATTTCACTGTCTTGATCAAAGTAGAGTTTTGGCATCTCCAAAGTCTTGTTGTGAAAAGAGACAAATCCTCCCTGCTGCAAGAATTTGTACATTTATTTTAGAGAAATAAAATAAAGATAATAATTACAATATTATCTTTCAGAGAGTTCCATTGTTTTCCTGTCCCAATTTCTACAGTCTATTTAACACTTCTTGTACCAGTAGCATTGACATTTTGAAAGTTTTTTTAAACCACCTTTGATTGCATTAGGTTGTACACAAAATATTATCAATATCTCAACTTCATATACACTGAGGAATGATGTGGAGTAGAAGCACTTCTTTCACACTAGCGGGCATGCTTCTCTTTTCACCTTTTCTAGACAAGCAAAATATTTCACATCCAAGAGTAACTGAAAAAAGAAAGATGATTTGACTGAAAGACTGTCTTCAAATATAACAACTTTCCTGGTAAACTAAAGAATGAGTGATTCATATTTCTAGGGTTCAAGCTCTCATTTTGGATATTATTAAAGGATTGCAAAAAGGAGGGGGATGAGTAATTACTCTTCTTGTTTAGAAAATAAGTTATTATGTGTACAGCTAGTATGACTTCATGACAGGTGATACAGGGAACACAACATCCCAACATTCAATAGCTAATTTGTTACTGGTTTTGATGGGAGCATTACTTCAATATTAAGTTTAATGTTCTGGAAAAAGTGGTCTCTTCTACTTCATGTAAGTAGAATGACCAAAATAAAACTTCTATTTTTAAGACCATCCTATTCTTCTAATCTTTAACCTTTTTGACCAGCTACCTAGTCAGCTTCCACTTCTGAACCATGTACCTCAAGTGCAGTTATTTATGATCATTTTTTTAGCTCAAATATCTTACAGAATTCATTATCCCATTACTCCAAAGATTCTTGGACTTTCAAACAGCATAATGTTTGATCTGGTGCATGATCTGAAGAGTAAGCGTACTCATCTCTATTCTCTGTACAATGGCTACCATTTACTACATTCCTCCACATCCTCCTGAATAGCCCTGGAGAACAATCTCCTCTCCGAAGAACAAAGTACTGCCCCTGACCCTTCAATTGTGCCTTCTATCCAAGTTGACCTAAGGGACTAAGAAAATGGGACCAAACTTTGAACATTAGTTATATTTGATGACATGTGTTAGACTTGGATCAAGTTCCAATGGCATAAAAGAATGACATTTCCATTTTTAAACTATTTTACTCCTCACCCTCCTCACATACACTTTTATGTACTTTACATTTATATATAATTTAGGAGTCACTGCCAAAGGAAAAATATCAGTGTTTGAATCCTACTGGGAATATTGCCTATCCCCCAACCCTTATCCAGTAGCTTTTCCACCAGGCTGAGAATGTCGCTCTTGTGGGCCTTCAAGTTGTTCCTGACTTATGGTGACCCTAAGATGAACCTATCACAGTTTTTTTTTTTTTTTTGGCAAGATTTGTTCAGAGGTGGTGTAAATTTGCCTTCACACTCTGAGGGTGAGAGAGTGTGACCTGCCCAAGGTCACCTGGTGGGTTTCCAGGACTAATTGGGATTCAAACCCTGGTCTACAAAGTCATAGTCCAATGCTCAGACTACTACACCATGCTGGCTGAGGATGAGGAAGAAGGGAGAGGAAACTTAAGACCATCATTAGCCCATTTGAGAATCTCCGTCCATCTCCCCCAACTGTCCTCCTGCAGCCATTCCACCAGGGTGCGACAGGAGAGACAGGAGAAAGGACTTCCCTACTGGCTCACATGACAGATCAATGGGGAAGGGTTCTTCCTTATTTTGTGTTATTTCCACTCTAGGTTGTCATGATAATTAACAACATCTAGCTGCATTACAGTTGCACTAAATCTCATTATAGGGTCATTATATGGTTCTGATAACATTTAGAACTTCTCCCTGGGTTTTCTTTTTCTTTATTTTCCTTTTTCTTCCCCATCACCATCCTCTTTTCTTTGTCTGCTGCTTCTTTTTACATTGAAACCTGGAGATAGGAATATCTTGACTTGTTTTAGTCATATGTAAGGCATTCTGAGAGCCTTTCCAGATACAGAACAGGGTGTAAATTATATAAATAATGAAATGTGTAGCCCTAATGTATCAACCCAGGACTTTTACTTAATTTTATGGAATAGACATTGCAAGCAAAGACAAATAAGCTAGAGGAAGTCTGCAAATTTTTCAGGATAAAAGTTCATGTTAAAGTATTGTTTTCCACCACCACCACTCTGAAAGATTTCAATGTCTTTAAAAGTTTGATGACAGGTGGGGCTCAACAGATGAAGCTGATACAGCCACATTGTGATAAAGTTCTGCAAATTATAACTTTTATAAGTTCAAGTCACTAACAAATGCACATGCATACAGGTTTGTATGGGATATGTTGTTTGTTTTTGTTTCCCAAATACTGGCATTCAGGCTAACAGGATTAGCAAACTTTTTCTCTTTCTTTTAAAGCATATAGACACCCATGTGCATTCGTGTGGTAGCTTTTATCTCTCCTCTGCTCATGCTCACACAACAAAGTCTTACCCAATCCATTACCACTACGTTGCTTTGCAATCTGAATCTTGTTGTGAGAGTGAAAGTAAGTAGATCACACAAGAATAGGTAAACTGAGAGTTCATTTGTTCTAAATGGCTTTGGAACACTTAGTCCATATACAAGCAGAAGTGTCTAAAGTGCAGAGCTCTTTAGCAGATCCAGATATAAGCAAGGGGTGATGTTGCTCAGCAGCTAAGTGAGGCCAAATAGATTTTGTCTAAACTCTTATATAAAGTAGGAGTTCTTTTGAGCTTATCATTTAGCTCTGCCTCTCTGTGTGTACTGGAAGCAAAGATGGAAAAGAATTTTGTTAGATTTTACTGTCTTGATCAAAGTAGAGTTTTGGCATCTCCAAAGTCTTGCTGTGAAAAGAACAAATCCTCCCTGCCTCAAGAATTTGTACATTTATTTTAGAGAAATAAAGCGCACACAAAGCAATATACTTTTTTTAAAATGAGAACAGCTAAAGATGTGTGAAATTGAGGAAAATGCACAAATGCTTTAGTCAATGGAAAAATGCAATAGACAAATGCACATATTAGAGAAAGTGTGCATGAAAAATACAGTGTCATAGTGTGATATAGTAGTGCAAGCTCCAGGAACAGAGATTTCACCTCAACATTAGGAGGAACTTTTTGACAGTAAGAGCTGTTCGGCAGTGGAACACACTCCCTCGGAGGGTGGTGGGGTCTCCTTCCTTGGAGGTCTTTAAACAGAGGCTAGATGGCCATCTGTCAGGGATACTTTGATTGTGTATTCCTGCATGGCAGGGGATTGGACTGGATGGCCCTCGTGGTCTCTTCCAACACTACAATTCTATGATTCTATGATACAAAATAGGGACAGTAAGACAATGCAGGTGGAATTCAAAGAAATACAATGGAATAGACAGAGATGTTCCTGTTCCTGTATGGATGTCTTTATAGTTATGTAAAGTTCTGCTTGGCCAAGTGTTCAGTTTGGACTCAGTCATTCAGAAGTACTCAGTAACAGTCTAAAACTGCCTGCGGTGTTTTAAAAAGTGTATATGTAGTCATGGAAGATGAGGCTGCTACTGCAGAAAAGATTGACTCAATGTTCTATAACACTGGCAGAATGAGATTCTGCACAGTAGAGGTTAGAATATGCATTTTTTTTCTCCTGCTGATAACATGATCAAATAATAATGTGCATGTATGAATGAAGCATTACAAAACTTTTTGCTAGAGTCATTGCACACAATCAGATGCAAACATCAAGTGCTTTGCTGATCAGTCAAATACTGAATCATCAGTCAAAAGCCAGTGCCATAATAATGTCTCATAACAATGTATCAGATTCATAACAATAAATACATAATGAAATTGTGGGAAATTGAGTGATATTCATGCACATGTGAAACTTCCCAAAGCATAAAAAAGTAAATGTAGTTAACTTCTTTTACAAGATAAGTTAGTCCCCCCTACCGGCACCCCCACTAACACTACCAAAAAGGAAAAAAAAGAAAAGAAAGCTTAATTTTATGGATTCAATGGATTGGAGGTATATTTAGGCATATTTAGTCTAGGGTTGGAAAAGAATTCTGTTGGAAATTCCTGATACTCATTGAGAGACAAAGTGCACCTTTCCTTGAAAATTCACACATTTTCCAGTTTTGTGGAATGTTCTGAAGAAACTGAATATTCACAACAGGTAAATATGTGTCTAATTGAAAAAAAATGTACAGCTATGATTTAGTCAATAGGAAAAAGCACAAAGTTGATAGATTATAGTTACATTGTATAATGTACATACAGGCTGCCAGTCTGTTTCTGGATACAATTCAAAGTGCTGGTTATGGCCTATGAAGCCCTATATGGCTTAGGCCCAGGCTATCTGACTGGCCATATCTCACTGCATGAGCCTCTCCAGGCCCTGAGATCCTCAGGAGAGGCCTTTCTCTCAGTCCCACCACATTCACCAACAGGGTTGATGGGAACATGAGATAGGACCTTTTCATTGGCTGTCCCTAGGTTCTGGAACTCCCTTCCTAGGAAGGTCTGAATACTGTTCTTCCATCAGCAAGCACAGACTTTTAAAAAAATCTGAAAGCCTTTTAGAAATGAAAGATGTTTTGACGAAAAAGCTTTAGAGATTGTGCATGGTTTTTTTACAGAAATGTTCTTAACTGCATTTTATCCTTTTTAGACCTATGATTTAACTTCTTGTAATAATGTGAACAGTTTGATTCTATTTCAATGTTGACTTTTGTATGTTTTAGCTATATTGTACTTGTTTAATTGTAAGCTACCTAAAGCCTCAATTTTGGGGAAAAGGCAGGATGATGATGATGATGATGATATATTAGGGGAAATTGAAACAACCAGTGCCTACAAATGTCCATGTAAAACAAAATAACTGGATGAAAATTTGAGCAGAGTTTGGAGAAATGCAGCAAATTGAGATTATTTTTCCCCACAATTTTTCTCATCCCTGACCTAGAGTAGATACACAGAAACCGATTGATTTGGGCTGCTGACACACTGCAGAAATAATGCAGTTTGACACTGCTTTAACTATTATGGCTGATCCTATGGGATCATGGGATTTGTAGTTTGTTGTGGCACCAGAGCTATCTGACAGAGAAGTCTAAATATCTCACAAAACTACAAAACCCAGAATTCTATAGCACTGAGCCATGGCAGTTAAAGCAGTGTCAAACTGCATTAATTCTGCAGTGTCAGCAGCTGTAGTCATGACTTAATTAAGTCCTATTGATTTTAATGGACCTATTTTAAGTATAAATTAATCTGCATGAAACCTAATCATTCTTCCTCTATGTTTAAACTGTTGTGTGTGCAAAATTTCACACAGGCCTGAGTAGTTATATTTTTAACCAGGAATCATTAAGAAGTTTTTTTTTCTAAAAAAAAAAATGTTTTCAAGCAAAACTAGTCAACAACTCAGTGGTGTGAATACATTGACATCTAAAATATTATGCTCTCTAAGTGCAGGAAAAATAGCTTGATTGCAGTTCTTGCAGATCTCTGGAAATAAAAGATTGAAATGCTTGGAGTTTTCAGCTTCATTACATTGCCAATTTGAGACCAGGGTATATTTAGTAGAAGTGGAATGCAACATCTAATGAGATATCAGAAATTGAAGAGACTACAGTGAAGTTTCTGAAGGCACAGACTGTAGCATAAGATATCTTTTCCTTGTATGACAAAACCCTTAACTTCTCCTTCTCTAGTGGAACAAATGTAGTTTTGTATTTTTATTTAAGCCAACATTAGTTGGGGTCCAGGACAATTTTATTGACAATCACATTGCACTAAATCAGCCAAGGTAATGGTCTCTATCCTCAAATAGTAATTTTGTTCTATTTCAAGACTTGTATTTATGTGCCTGTTAAGGTCCTTTCTGAGTCCAAAGTGTCCAAAGTTTCACTAGAAATAGATGCCTGTTACTTGTTTAGGTGAAGGCACTCAGCACTTCTCCTTCTTTGAACTGGAATTAATTTTCATTTGAAGTTGTATCCAGAATATCCAAATTAGCTTGGAAGTGGTTGTAGGGACTACTAGGGCCATGAAAGGACAGTACCACAGGCAGCAGGCAGAGACAAGCCAGGAACCAGGGTTTATGTCTGGGGAATCAGGACAAAGCTACAAAGCCAATAATCAAGCTCAAAACAACTAGCCAAACCAGGAAGCAGGAGGAAGTCAGGATCAGAAAACAAAGGCTGCAGTGGGGAACATACCAATGTACAGGAAGGCCATATTTTAAAACAATATTTAGGTGGAATAGGAAACTCTTTTATCATTCTTCCACTCCAGGTTGATCCAATGGCTAGATAAAATATTCATACATTTAGAAGACCCTGGAGAAGAAATCACCTTTCTGAAACATGCCAGGTGTAATAAATAATGCAGGCTCTTCAAGAAGTGTTTCCATCTTTGCAATTTGTGTGTATGTGCGTGCGTGTGGTGGGAGGAGCAGGATTATCAAATATGTTCTTTTTCCATTGTTTTTTGTAATCTTTTTGATTTTGTAAACTGCTTACATGGTGTAACCATATGTTTGGTGCACTATGAGGTCAACTGCACAGAAATTCAACGAGCTCGGAAAGCTCCTAAAAAGCTCAACTACAGTGGAAACTAGCCACATCTCTCTCTCTCTTATACACACACACACACTCCTCTTTTCTTATCTCTTTCATAGAATACAGTTGGACCCCCATATCTGTGGGAGTTTGGTTCCCAGACTTACCACGGAGACTGGAAAACACAGATAACAGCGAACCCTATTAAGCTAAAGGATTTCTGGTAAAAACAGAGTTGCATTGGAGGACCTAGAAGATAGCCAAAGAAGATGCCTCTCCAGACATTTTCCAACACAACTGTATGATATGTGTCCCTATTATGTGTCCTGTTAATAACTGAAACTATGGATATTGGTTCCATGGATACGGGGAACTAGATACTGATCAGTCAGACTAATGTGCACAGTAACTGAACTGAGATTAAAGGATCATGTGCCCAGAGCATCAGGCACAGAAGTTCAAAATGGACTTCAGTGTGATCATGTCTAATATTTTCAAACAGGAACACTGAATTTTGTAATGTTCTACCTTTTAAGCATTTTTTCAGGGTGGTAGAAGGAGGAACTCAAGCATGTACCTTGCACAGAGTTTTAGTGAGTGCACAGAACCATCAGTGAGTGAGATAATGATGCTTCCTCTTGTTGACCAGGTGTCAGAATTATGTGCAAGGAAGGTAAACACTTTGGGGCTTCACATTATGAGGATGCTTTAAGTAGAAAACAAAAAAAAAAGAAAAGAAAGAAAGAAAGAAAGAAAAGAAAAGTTAGAATAATACACACACACATTTGCTGGATTGGGGCTTCAGTCACTACAGCAGAAGTTTGTTCAGTACATTTGACCACTCGATGCTACCAAAAGTGGATGGGAAGACAACAAAATGAGAAGCATGGCACTGGACATAAATTGGAAAGTAAGATTTTCCTTGGGTTGTTTTTTTTTTTCCCGGGCTGTGGGGCTTGCATCTGCAACGTTTCGTTTGCATCTGCAACATTTCGTTTGCATCTGCAATGTTTCGTTTGCATCTGCAACGTCAAAAGTAAACTCTTCCAGAACACGGCCCCACAGCCTGAAAAAACACCAAGGAAAATCTATGGATGCCAGCCATGAAAGCCTTCAACTTCAAATTGGAAACTATTTGTTTCATCAGAAGAGCTTCTAAGGAAGAGGAGTCTAAATAGGGTGGGGGGAGATACTCCCTTCTTACTTAGGAATCATGTCAGTGTTTGTGTTCAAGGTTCTGTGTATATGCAGGCCTGAGCCTATTCCAGGTGTAGAAACTCTATAGAGGCATTATGACTTCCATGTAGAGCAATAAAGTAGTGTGGTCATGCTGGTTCTAGATTGCACTGAAGCCTTCACATGCATGAAGGTGGAGCTGCTTGTTGCAGTTCTGCTTACACATTACCCTACACAGGAACCATAATATATGGATATGACTAGAAAAGACTTAGGGAAAATAAATTCATTTGGTTCACCTTTCAATGTGAGTGTATGCAATTTTCCAGTTAAATCAATACAGAAACCAAAATTCAGTTATCCCCAGAAATTTGTGTTACTCTGAATATTACATTGGAGTTCTGCCGTTGAACCATGAACGCAAAATGTGTATATTCTACAGAAGTGCTTGTAAAAATGGATGTATTTGTGAAAATAATGTTCTAAATGAATTCTGTTAGCAAACTTATTTGGACAAAAGTATAGTCTGCAAAGCTGAATACAAAAACATATTATTACAAGCAAAACTTTTAAAGAACCTTCTCAAAGTTGAGAATAAAATGGACTGAATGAACTGCAAAAAATGAGAAATATGAGGAGCCAAAACTGATTGATTTCGCTCTACCTTCTACTGGCATTGGCACTGGTCTCTAATGAGGATTATTTATTTAAATATCTACAGCCTGTAAAGATCAGCCCATGTAGCTGCACTCACATAGACAGTCTTTTCAGACCTAATTTGTATGCCAGCTATTGAAGCAGAAAGATGCAATAATAAACTTTCCAGGTTGTTAAAAAGCAAAGAGGAGTGGGAAACACCATCCATAAAGCTGCTAACTATAAAATGTAATATTAAGCACTTTCTACGCCACTAGGCTCTCAGCAGACGTCAGTTTGTTCCAAGTGGTTTGCCCCCTGTACTATTTTCTAGCTTGACAAATTTGGCTCATTGAATTTAAAGCTTGGGAAACAGTGTATTTGTCAGTAGCCCAACTAAACAAAACATTCTGGAAGCACATCTACTTATTTGAGAATGAATAAGAGTGATACAAAAGAAAGGTGCTGTATGCTCTTTTTCTTTTTCTTTTTTCCCCACCCTGGGGCAGCTTTACATAGCATGTTTTATTTCCATATTGTATGGTTGTTTGCCATCCTGTGTTATGTATTCAAGATGATGAATGGTTTATAAGAAGAACTGTGCTGTATCAGAGCAAAATCCAAGATTTAAGCACAGTTCTGGCCAAAGTCTGAATCTCCATTCACATTTTTACTTGCTGTCAGCAGCTTCAGGGAGATCAGCTACCAGTGGAGTCTCACTTTTCACATAGCTCATGGGGGCAATTGTGCACCAGAAAAGCAAAGCCCCAGCAGTAGCTGCTTTCTCTGAAGCCAGAATGGCAGCACCCTCACCACATCACAAAGCTATCCACCTGTTCTGCTTTCAGAGAGAGAGGCTACATCTGGAGCTTTGCTTTCATGGGGCTCAAGCAGGCAATTTTCCTAGAAAAGCAAAAACCCCAGCAGTAGCCACTATCTTTGAAGGCAGAATGTGTGCATTTTCAAAACAAACAAACAAACCAAAACAAACAAACAAACAAAAAAACCCTCCAGAGAAAACAGCAGTTTTCTAGAACCTGGATTAAAGGGGGCATTCCCTGAGTTTGGTGTGAATAGGGCCATATGTTGTGTGCCCTTTTCACACCAGATTTGGGGAAAAGACCGCACATTATGCATTATGTGGTGTTATCAGGCCAAATTCAGGGGTAATTTGAATTTTTTAATAGTGTGAATGCCCCCAAGATGCTGCAATTAATATGGATCCTGTAGATGTAAACTTATACCCTGTTGGTCCTACATTAATGGATAGTTTTCATGTTTAGTAGTCTGAGGATATAGACAGGATCCCTGGAGAAGTGAAAGGCATCACATGTATGTTACGTCCTTGTCCTTCCTGGCTTATCAAAGAAGCCAGAGGAAGGCTGGCTAGATGGGTAATGGGGTTGTGTAATGCCTCTCTCTAGCAAGGTACTGTATGGACCCAACTTTCCAAAGGAGACAGTTGTGAGGCCCTTGTTTAAATATAGCCTCCCTGGATCCCACCCAATGGAATAATGATTGACTGGTCTTCAATACCTCACTTTTGGGCAAGGTTCTGAAGTGTATGGTTGCCTCCCAGCTCAAGGGTTTTCTGGATGAAACTGATTATCTAGATCCATTTCAATCTGGCTTCAAACCTGATTATGGAACAAAGAAAGCTTTGGTCACCTTTGTGGATGACCTACACAGGGAACTGGACAGGGGGAGCATGCCCATGTTGGTTCTGCTAGACCTGTTATCAGCATTCAATACCATCATCCATGGTATCCTACTGAGCTGCCTTGCTGGGATGGGACTTGGAGGCACTGTTTGAAGTGGCTCTGTTCCTTCCTAGAGGGGCAAACCCAGAAAGTGGTGCTGGAGGACTTCTGTTAGACTCCTTGGTCATTACTCTATCAGTCCCATAGGGCTCAGTTTTGTCTCCTGTGCTATTTACCATATAAATGAAGCTGTGGAAGAGGTTGTCCAGAGTTTTGGGGTCAGGTGTCACCACTATGCTGCTACCACCTAGCTCCATTACTCCTTTCCACATAATTCCAAGGAAACTGTTTCTGTGCTAAACTAGTGCCTGCAGTAGTAGTGGACTGGATGAGGGCAAAAAAGTTGAAGTTTAATCCAGTCAAGACAGAGGTGCTCCTGGTCAGTTGTAAGGCAAATCAGGGAATGGGGTTCAACCTGTGTTGGGCCTGAAGATGAAGGCCACAGCTTGGGTGTACTCCTGGATTCAGCCCTGACCCTGGATACTCAGGTCTTTTTGGTGGCCAGGAGTGCATTTGCACAGTTAAAACTAGTACACCAGCACAGTTAAAACTAGTACACCCCCCCGTTCCTGGGGATGTCTGATTTTGCCATGGTGACACATGCCTTATTTGCATCCCTATTGGATCGGTGTAATGTACTCTAAATGGGGTTGCTTTTGAGGAGTGTTCAGAAACTTCAACTGGCCCAAAGAGCTACAGACAGATTACCAATGTGTATGGTGACAGAGAGCACACAACTCTATTGTTGCAATAGCTCTACCTGCTAGCAGTCTGTTTTCAGGCACAATTCAAAGTGCTGATTCTGATCTATAAAGCCCTATACGGCTCCGGCCAAAGCTATCTGAAGGACCATATCTTCCTATATAAACCTGCCCAAGCTGCAGGGGATCTGCAAGGGAGGCATGTCTCTCTATCACACCACCTTTACAGGCATGTCTGGTGAAGCATAGAAGAAGGCCTTCTGTGGCTGCTCCTACACTTTCAAACTCACTTCCTAGGGAAGTTAGGATGGCTTCTTCTTTGTTTTCCTTTTGGCAACAAATTAAGACCTTTCTTTTCCAGCAAGCTTTTGGAACCTGATTTTCACAAAAATGCCTTTAATTGTGCTATACTGTTTTAAAATCTGTTTAAAATATTTTAGTTGGTTTTAATTCTGTTTTTATTTACTACTGTTTCCATCTTATATGTTTTTAACCATATGTGTTTTATTCTATTGGGAGCCTGGGAGACAGGCATGTTGGGGTGTAGAAAGACGCGCTGTCTCCACCACGGCCACCTGCAGAGTTGTTCCACGTCGACAGGACACCAAGGAGAAGGTTTTCTGAAGAGACTTCTGCAAAAGACTTCAGGCTGAGAAGAAAAAACTCCTTCACCCCAGCACACTGCCTTGAGCTCTGGCTTGCCAAATAAAGACAGCAACAAGGTCAGCCTTTACTCAACTTGAGGGCTTTAATCTTTGTTTGCAGTATATTTACAATATATGTACAGAGTATAGGACAGCTGTCTCTAATACTCATAAATCTCTCTTAAACCAACAAACTGCTTCGCCAACCACCATCCACAACAACCCCACACTGGAGATAATTCCCATCTCCTTTTTATAGGCAGTTAAACAATGCCTGTTACATCAGGCATCTTACGTGTGCATACTCTCAAGTGCTGACTCACACACACACCTGCCATTGGAGCTTAACTACTTTCATTACTAAGCTTACAGCTCCATCTTGTGGTCACATCCATGACAAGGCAGCATATGGATGAATGGATTCTATTCTGCAGTGACCAACGAGATATCACTGTGGTTTGTGGAAGCTCCAAATCAGAATATGACTGTAGCATGCCCTCATATTCCCCAGTAGGGATGTAAATATTTGACTAATTTATCCTCACAACACAAATAAAGATGAATGATTTCCACAGTTTTATTTTCTTCTAGTGAGAGATCTCAACCAGTACTTCCACATCCTAAAGTGCTTCATGAAATTCCTTTGCACAAAAATACATGTGGATATTTTGTATTAATACTATTATGTGGGGTTTGTGTCTCTCTGTGTGTGCATGCATGTGCATGCGTGCAAAAGCACAGTTTCTCATAGCCATGATTTTTGTGGGTGTGCAAGATTGCTGTTTATGTTACAAAAACAACAATCTTGCAGAAAAAGTGGCTATTTTTGTATTTATGTGGAAGATTGCTTGTGGGGGGATTCCATTGTTTTCAGATAGCCACATTGCTGTGTGTGAAAGATTGCTTGTTTTTTTTCTCTGCAAAGAACATCTCTCTCTCTCTCTCTCTCTCTCTCTCTCTCTCTCTCATACACACACACACACACACACACACTTTCTCACTCACTCTCTCTCTCTCACACACACACACAGTGGGTTTGGGGAAAATAAAGTAGGGGGGTTGCACAAACCCCCCACTATTTTTACAAAAAAAATGTATTTTTGTGTAGTATAATTTCCTCAAACACTTTGGGATTGTGGATATGGACAAAAACTCTACAAAATTCCCACTACTGTGTTATTCTTCCTGACTGAGTTTCCCAGGTGTTGGAAACTGATTTTTTTAGCCAAAAAATGAATAACAACCAATATTCTCTTCTTCCCTATTCCCTGGCAGATTTGCATAAATCTGGGTGTCCATCCTTAAAATGTTTACAAACTGAGAAGGAAGGATGAGAAGGGGGAGAGAAACTGAGCAAGTATTGGGGGGCCCAATGCTAACCTCAGCCTACCATGTGGAACCCACTTTTATTTTATTAATTTGATATGCCATTATTTTTCCTTCTGCATTTAGAATGGCCTTTGATGGTTGTGCAGGAGACAGTTGAGATTAGTCTTAAATTAATCACAAAACAAAATGTGAAAGGGATAAACAGCAAGGCTGATTAATAGTCAAAAGTCTAACTTAGGAGTCTTAAAATTAAAACAGATTTGTTTTAGATTAACTTTTAAAGCAATCTGTGGTCCTGTCTACACAATTCCAAAAAAATCCAACTGGGGGGGGTAATAAATCCAAAAAGGCAGTCATTTGAACGTGAATGGTCTGCCTACATGATTAAAACACCCCCCCCCCTAAAATCCATATGGTCCCCTTGCCCAGCTGGCTGGAGTGAGCAATCTAGTTGGTGGTTTTAAATTTCCCACTTTCTTTTTTTTAATTTCAAAAGGTGCCTGGCATCTGAAAAGCTGTGATTACGTATTTACATTTAAAAATAAAAATGTAAAACCATATCACAGACTTACTGGACACTCGTAGAGCCGGGAATCCAACATGGCAGCTGCAGCTGGCCTCTTCCTAGTCCCACCCCCTCTATCTGGCCAGCCAATCAGGTTGCACTCCTGTTTGTATCTGTGTGAACAGGAGTGTACAAATGGCCAATATTTTGAATGTTTTCCAGATGAATCCCTGCGATCCAGATGAAGAGCCAGATCCTACACACACAGACTAAAAGGTAAGTTTTGCAGCCCCCTTCCTTTGAATGACACATATTTATTCTAATGGCAGTCTGTACAGATCACTGATTTTTCGAATAAATATGTGTCATTTTTTATCGTATAGACATGACCTTAGATTATAATATATTAAACTACAATTAATATACATTTGTAGTTAGCCTAGTGGAGGCTAAATTATCCAGCCAGAAAGAGACTTTCCATTTAAGCTTAACAGTTTAGAAAAGGCCAAACTGAGATTATACTTACTGGTTTCCAGACATCTCTGTTCTTTGCTCTTAGGAACATTAAGAGAGATGCTTAAGACGCAGGAATGGCTACTGATGGAATATTGCTCTGCTATCTTTTCTTCTAGGTTAATTGACCATTTAAAATGCCAAAAACCCCATAACTGGCAAAAACATAAATAAATCATATCTATTGTATTTCTTAGAAGCAAAGTTGAGTTCTGAAGATAATTGACAGCCCAAAAGGTCATAAGGTATTCATGTTAGCTTTTTAATATCTGGTTCATAACTTCATATACAGCTAA
Source organism: Gambelia wislizenii (assembly GCA_030847615.1). Lineage (NCBI taxonomy): Eukaryota > Metazoa > Chordata > Lepidosauria > Squamata > Crotaphytidae > Gambelia > Gambelia wislizenii. Next base: position 204,104,402 of record JAUMIR010000003.1, on the reverse strand, counting down.
CATGTAATTCTTCTATGCATATCTTACACAAAGCAGATCCTTAACCGCAAAGTACTCAAAATCCTTCCGTTGCTTAGAATGAGAGTAGAACCATTGAATCAAATGGATTTATCTACACATTGACTCAACAATAAACAATTAATGCAATGTCTCTGCTTCAGCCAGGATTCCAGCCTACAATTTTAGGGTTGGAACAAATTCTAACATTTCCTTATCCTCTTTTTTTTTTTTTTAAGCCCCAAATGCTCATCTTGATGAGGCAGAGGTACATGATGTACCATACAAGATATGTTAGGGATATAAGTACACAGAATAGCTATTGTACAAAAGTAATGTCTACTCCAGATAACAGTCAATAAAGACAGCCAAAATCCATTTATTCATAGTCTTCTACTTCTGACAGTTCTTCACATCTCTCAGAAGGTCAGGGACCTCCATGAACAATGCGAGTAACAGTGGTGGGTGGGAGAGGTGCAAATCACTTCCAAATCAATACTGAATTAACTTTTCTGTTTCCTCCCCCACCCCCACACAGGGAGCAGCCCCAGGTTCCATGTTCAGAAGGAGCCCTGGAGAGATATTGGGAAGTAAGAGAGGCTTGCAGTGAGGAGGAGGGAAGAATTAGAAACTTTCCTTCTGTGAGTATCTTAACTCAATAAGGACCCAACCCATATTATTTTTATTTTTTTAAAATGGGGCATTTGTATTTCTGAATATTTCTTAAGAAAAGGGTTCTTCACTGCTCCAGCAACATAACATCTTCATTTGACACTTTCCCCCTTCAATTCACACATACGGCTAGTCTGGAAAAGCAGACTGTGCTTGCAACAGGTGGATTTGCATCCACCTGAATGTGGTGGATATAACATTCAGTGAAACATAAGAAGGTGGGATGAAAACCAAAATATTTATGGAGCAGGATAGCTTCAGATGAGTATAGAGGTACCAAAAAACAAACAAACCCAAAAGTTTGGCTTCCTCCTGCATCTGAAATATCAGTGATCTATATGCTCCTTGCTTAACCAAACAGTGATTCAATTCACTGTTTCTTCCCTCTCATTATTTATGGTCTCCATGACCCCCTCCTGACTCCCTTCCCGCCTCCTGCCTGGCTTTAATCATCTGGAGGGGATACCCCCCCACACACACCTTTGCCTGTGTGAACTAAGGAAAACCAAAGGTGGCTGCATCTGGCTGCATCTTCCGAATATGCCAGGATTCGTGTGATTTATGTGCTCCTGGTGCGAAAGAACGGTAATCCGGAATCTTGCGAACTTTTTCCTGTTGTGGAACCAGCCCCGAAGATTCAGGAAGGACTCATCCCGTGCTTTCTGCAAGCACGCTGATGACTAAAAAGGCCAATCTGAGATAAACAGGTCCAGTTGCAGAAAGCACAGCAGAAGGTCTCCTTGGGTGATGTTTCTGGGTTGTGATTATTTCTGCGTTGTTGTTTCTCTTCAACACTTGTTCGGTGTGAGTTCTCAAATAAGGCTGCAACATTGTGGATAGTGCGTCTCCATGCCTCCTGATGTAAGGCCAGGGGGGACCATTGTTGGTGATCAATTTGGCCGAGCCTGAGATTTTGTTTCAGGGAGTCCTCGTATCACTTTTTTGGAGTTCCTCTCTTACGCTGACCAATGGCGAGTTAACTGTAAAGTACTATTTTTGGGAGGCGATGGTCCGTCATCCTAGAAAAGTGCCCTGCCCAGTGCAGCTGTGTTCTCAATATCATGGCCTCAATGCTGGTGATCCCAGCTTGCTCAAGGACAGCACTATTCGTCACGTAGTCAGTCCAGTATATATTTAGGATTGTGTGTAAACAGCACTGATGAAAGCGTTCGAGGAGTCGTAAGTGATGGCGATAGGTGACCCATGTTTCAGACCCATAAAGGAGAACAGACAGTACAATGGCTCTATAAACTCTGATTTTTGTGCTTCGCCTCAGGTGTTTATTACTCCAGACTCTTTTGTAAAGTCTTCCAAATGCGCTATATGCCTTTGCTAGTCTGTGATCGATCTCTTTGTCAATCTTGGCATCTGAGGAGATGATGCTTCCCAGGTAGGTGAATTTCTGAATGGACTTAAGCACAGATTTGACGGCAGCAATGTGGGGATGGTGGTGTTCATCCTGTGGTGCAGGCTGGTAGAGAACTTCTGTTTTCTTCAGGTTGACTTCCAGCCCAAACAGCTCTGCAGCTGTTGTGAAGCAGGATGTTAGGCACTGTAGAGCTGCTTCTGTGTGGGCAACAAGGGCAGCAGCATCAGCGAAGAGCAGCTCACAGACTAGATAATTTAGAGTCTTAGTGCAAGCCCTCAGGCGGCTTAAGTTAAACAAGCTACCATCAGTACGGTAACGTATATAGATGCCATCTTCTTCTTCAAGCTCTGCCTTAACCCTTTGGAGCATCATGCTGAAGAAGATTGTAAATAAAGTTGGAGCAAGAACACAACCTTGCTTCACTCCATTAGTTCTTAGAAAGGGCTCTGAAAGAGCATTGCCATATATGACTTGTCCGTGCTGGCCCTCATGTAGCAAGATAATTATTTTAAGGAATTTGGGGGGGGCATCCTAGTCTTTCCAGGATCTGCCACAGGCCTTTTCTACTCACAGTGTTGAAGGCTTTTGTTAGGTCAACAAATGTTACATAGAGACTCTTGTTCTGTTCTCTACATTTCTCTTGCAGTTGTCTAAGGGCAAATACCATATCTGTAGTACTCCTATTGGCTCTGAAGCCACATTGGCTTTCAGGAAGAAGTTCTTCTGCAATAGCAGAAACTAATCTGTTCAGGAGTATCCTTGCAAGTATTTTTTCCAGCAATAGAGAGCAGTGTTATGCCTCGATAGTTTGAGCAATCAGATTTTCCTCCTTTTTTCTTGTACAGGGTGATGATGACTGCATCTTGGAGGTCTGATGGCAGTTCCCATTTTCCCCAGCAATTCACAAGGAATTCGTGGAATTTATTGTGGAGTGCATGACCTCCGTGTTTCCAAACTTCAGGTGGGATTCCATCAATCCCAGCTGCCTTGCCATTTTTTATCTGCTGTATGGCCTTAAGGGTCTCTTCCAAAGTGGAAGCTATGTCCAGTTCATTTTTCATTGGTTTTCGTATCATATGTTGGATAGCTGAGCCTTGGACTACTTGGCTGGCACTAAAGAGACTTTGAAAATGTTCAGCCCATCGATTCTGGATAGAGACCTTATCAGATATTAATTTTTGACCATCCGTACTGTATAAGGAGCTTTGGACCTGATAAGTAGGTCCAAACACTGCTTTAAGAGCTTCGTAAAATCCTCTAAGATCACCCAGATCTGCACAGCGTTGTGTCATTTCTGCTATATTGATCCACCACTTGTTCTGCATGCCTCGGAGTTTTTGTTGAAGTTTACTACATGTGAGACAGAAAGCTGCTTTTCTTTCATGGCAAGTTGGCTGGGCGAGGTATGCCTGGTGAGCAGTTCTCTTCTTTGCCAACAGCTCCTGGATCTCTAGGTTGTTTTCATCAAACCAGTCTTGATTTTTCTTGTGGGAGAACCCGAGGGATTCTTCCGCAGACTGGGGGATACTGTTTTTTATATGTTGCCAAAGCACTGTAGGAGAAGGATCTGTAGGATGGTCTTCAAGTTTTGTTTGCAGATTTGCCTGGAAGTTGTCTCTCATGGTAGATTGTTGAAGACTGTTGTCTTGGAGTCTCTTCTTTAAGATGCCACCCCTCTTAGGTTTGAACTTAAGATGAAGATCTAAGTTTACATCTTACGAGGCAATGATCTGTTTGACATTCTGCACTGAACATCACTCGAGTATGATGGACATCGCAAATGTTTCTCTGGCGGACTAAGATCTCATCTTAAGTTCAAACCTAACAGGTTTGGCATCTTAAAGAAGAGACTCCAAGTCAACAAACTTCAACAAGCTACCATGAGAAACAACTTCCAGGCAAATCTGCAAACAAAACTTGAAGACCATCCTACAAAATTGTTTCATAATATGCTGACAAAAGAACATTTCATGAGGGTGGTCAGATAAAGTCCTTGGAAATAACATGGCACAAAGGATACTGTTAACTAAGAAAGGCTTAGTTAAACATGTTAAAATAGTATAAAGGAGCGATGGGGATGAGTGTCCCTCCTGATATTGGTCAATAACTCCCATCATCTATAACCAGTGATGGTGAATGATTGGAGTTGTAATCCAAAATCAACTGGGGGTACATTTTCCCTTTCCCTATCATGAAGGATAATTGTATTACTGAGGAAAGAACTACATATTGCTCTACCACATTGACTGCCACTGATGGCATGCAAGGCATAATGATGTCAATATATAATTTTTTGGCTATATGTTACAGCAAAAGCTAAGACCACTCATGTTTTTGATCAGCTAGTGCTCATCCTTCACTAGTTTTGCCTGAGCCATTTAAATTAGTTTCAGAATAAGGAGCACAAGCTAGACTCTGGTGGATATGATATGACATTTGGGAAGTTGCTTTTCCATAGCCCAACATTATACCTGTCAGGGAATCTGTTTTATCATGGCACATTAACATGGAATTTTGGGCTGCTCAAGACAGAGGGATCCTATAGTTCACAGTTAAAGGATGTTGTGCATCTACTCTGCCTTTTATCCTTGATTTTGCGGGTGGGGGGGTTGGTTAAAAAAAAAGACAGAAGAAACAATAGTACAAACTGGAGGCCTCTGAATTTAAGATGACATATGGACCTCCAGCAAACTTCCTTAAATGAGACACTATGGTTGCACAGTAAAACTCTTTGTTTGGAAGCACCCTTCATTTATGGGGGTGTCATTCCATCTCTACTCTTTAAAAGCTTTCAATTTTGGCACACTCTGTTAAGGCAGTGGGAAGCAGCAACCCAGGGATTAGGACAACATACTTTCCTCTTGCCAGTGAATCAAGTTTTCTTCTCACCAACATGGTCCCAGTTACATGCCTAAGGAGGCATTCTCATAGCATGTCTGCACTTAGTAACTTGAATACGAGTAATAGGCATCTCAGTTAATGTTGTGGACTATTTCACCATCATTAGGTAGCCAGCTTATCACCTATATGCAAAATGCAGTCCACATATTGCAAAAATATTATCAGTCCACATGACCAATCTACACATATTACAGAAATATGTCCAGAGATGATAGAAATGATTATATCACTCTAGACTGCAATCATAGTATGCTGTTTTGTGACAAAAACTCCATGGAAAAGGGGGGGGAAACCCAGCATGTCAGGAAAAATATTCCAACCCAATTTTTCCTTGTAATGCTAGTTTGCTATTGGCATAGAGACTTGAGCACTATTAAAAAAAAAAAAGTAGAATATTCAAAATGGTCACCCTTGCCATCCGTCTGAAGTGACTCAATCCATTCCACTATTTCCTTTCTTCTATATTCTATTCCATGTTACATCTATTAGAATTTTTGCAGCTGGACCTATTTAACTTGTTTTCTTTCCTTGTAAATGAATGTCATCAAATATTCACTTGAGACAGGGCTGCGCTACTTCAAAACACATTTTTTTTTAAAAAAAATGGAGTAATACATTTTCTGTACACCTTTATAGTCTTCACATCAATCCCAACCTGCATACCCAAATGCAACACACACACACACAACTCAGAGAAAGTGTGTAGTCCTTAGTACATAGAAAGACCCCAAGACTACAATCTTTATTAATAATGTAGATTTAAGATTATATATGACAAAAGTCTTCATCTGCATGAAAGTACACTATGTTGACATTAAACATTTACTTACCATCCCCTGTATGACGCCTTGTAAGTATGTCTGTAATTTTATTTTAGCATGTGAGCTTTGCCTTTAGTTTCACCTGCTACTATTTTTCCTTATGCACATCATTTAATCTCACTGAAAGAGGACATATTTTGCAAAGATTTCTGCATTTCATGCACTTTAGAATAACAATTCAGATGAAACAGTGCATGAAATGCTGCCTGAAGAAAAACTTGTCTGATGTATCTCTTTTCATTCTTTTTATTAGATACCTGGAATACTGTTTGCTAATACAATACATTAGCTTGCTGTCATCTGAAAGACAGACAGCATCCAATAACCTGGAAATGTCTTTTGCTTGAAGCTATAAAAGATATAACGGTTGTTAATATGCAGAAAAAAATTGCCTGCTCAGAATAGTTTTTCATTTAAGCCCTTTTCTACCTACTTTGCATCTCAGAGCTGGATTACCTAGATAACAAACTTCTGCAAAACCTTACCATCCTCTGTATCTTTGGCTAACCATTCCAAGTAGCAGCATTGGCGGTAGATCTGTAATCTTGGAAAGCTGGTAGAGATCCAAGCAATGTAACGGCTTTGAGATTAGGGGCCTGACCACACCACAGAAATACAGCAGTTTGGCACAGTTTTATCCACCATAGTTCTATCCTGGTATTTTTAATTTTGTGAGGTATTTAGCCTTTTCTATCAGAGAATTTTGGTGCAAATACCAAACTGCAAATACCAGGATTCCATTGGATAAAACTATGGTGAATAAAGTGGTGTCAAACTGCTGAATTTCTGCAGTGTAGACAGGCCCTATGGACCGATAATGGACTGGGTTAGCACAGCTCTTTATGATCTTGACTGCTTCCCACTGAGACCTCATCCCCATCATTTGGCCAGCTTTCCCATGCTTTGTTAATGAATTGTCGGTAAATGGCTCTTCTTTAATAAGGGGGTGGGGTAGCTCTCCTCCTCCTTTATATTTTAATACACTGGACCATCAGAGCAGAATTTATCCTCATTATTTTGATGTAATTTTCATTTTCTATGTTGGAATTAGCTAAGAATATCAAATAGCTATGGCTTTTGAATATTTTAAGGAGTCACACATCATACATGTTACATATACACACTATCTCAGAACACTCCATTCATAGGAAGAAAAACAACTGTATGTTCTATTTGGACAGTGATATGATTGATGGATATTGGGTATTAAATTGCAAACTTTCCTGACTGCACAGCACTACCACTACATGGGATATTAGCCTTACATACAGCAAATGGCACTGATGGGCTTCTGGTTCTCATGAGCTTCTCTACCCATTTGTGAGAACTTGAACTCTAGCCCTTATGTAGCTTTTGTGTGTGTGCATGTCCCTTCAAGTCACCTGTTGACTTGTGGTGATCCCGTGAATGTTATAGGGTTTTGTTAGGCACGGAATATTCACAGATGGTTTTGCCACTTCCTTCCTCTGAAATATAGGAGATTATCAGACAGGAACGCAAAAAAGTGTTCCTGTTCCACAATCTCCAGACCTGTCCCTGTCCAAGCACAGTAACCCTCCCCATCAGACTTACCTTATCTTCCATCTAAAGGCAGCCCAGGAATGAATGGAGCTCTAACGGAGCTCCATTCACTTCCTGGACCAAAATCCCACCCGTTCTCATGAAAAGATACAAGCGTGGGAAATTCAAAAATAAAAATAAAAACACACATAAAAAAGTTAACAAAGCACATACACACACTAAAAACAAACCAAAAACAAGTAACCCAGGGAGGGTACAAAAAAGAGGGTAGCCTACCTGGTTATCATGATCCCACCTGGAAGTGTTCTGGCAGGACTGCCCTTTGAAGCTGGAATCATGAATCAAGAATGGTGCAAGGTTTCAGACACCAGCAATTCCAGCACCAAAATGGGCTGGTTGATCCATTGACATTGTCAATAAAAAGAACCACCAGAATAATGATAGTGGAATGCAAAAGGACAATGTTGTGTGATATTGGTGTCCTTCTGTATTCTGCTGGCGTCATTTTGGCACTACATTAGCCGCATCTGATAATTTCCATAGTCTACAGGACCTGGTATTTATTGGCAGTCTCCCATCCAAGTACTAATCATAGCTGGCCCTGCTTAGCTTCAAAGATCAGATGGGATCTGGTGCCTTTAGGGTATTTAGATATGCAAGCTACATACCTCTTACATTTCTGATAATCTTCTTTCACTAAATGTCTTCTCCAAATCCCAATTTAGCATGCTGAAATAATGTTCTGTAGGTGGACTTCTGACTCTATATGTATGTGCAAACACTCCTAAAAGTAGTTTTATGCAAGGAAGAAAGGAAGCCATTGCTTTGGATGTACTTTAATCCATGCCACTGAATGATATCTTTGTTGTTGCAGAATTACACAAGGGCATACGGTGTTCTGTATCTCTTTGTGCTCTAGCACTGTTCTGCTTTGTCTCAGCAAAGAGTCTATAGGAGGTTTGCCTGACAACTTGGCTGCCAAGAGGGTTGCTTGTTAATTTTACTTTGGCCTTTACATAGAATATCTAGGTCCTGTGAACAAGTTCTGCTTAGAATACATGTGAAAATGCAAGTACTTTTATAATATGCATGCATGTGTCTGTCAGAGGGCCTTTGTTTGGGCTTCTTTGCTATGTTAAAGCTTGCTTAGCTGTGCTGTAGCCATAATGAAACAATGCATGTGTGTGTTGGGAGTGGGTACAGGTACTGGAAGATGTTTGATGGGAACCAAGGTCTCTTGGATACAAAGTATGGCTTGGTGTATGTCAGAAAGATGCAAGACTCAGGGAGGAGGGAGGAGTTGTGGGAAGTTCTTAAAGATGAAACCAATACTATATTGTCAGATCTGACAATGATTTTGCTGCTGTGCTGAACTTAGGACCACACTTCAAAAATGTTCTTTTTCTGGTATAATTGGTGCCATTTTTATGCCGGCAAAAGAACACCCCATGCCACACTTACCTTGCATCCAGTAAAAAGGCAGCCCCAGCAATGAATGAGGAGTGAACAGAGCTCCATTCACTTCCTTGACTGAAATCTCACGGATTCTTGCGAGAAGATGGAGCACGGGAAATTCAAAAACAAAAACAATACTCAAAAAGTTTTAAAAGCACCTAAACACATTGAAAAACTTCCAAGCAAACCAGGGAGGGTCATAAAATGAGTGTCACCTACCTGGGTGCTGTGATCTCATTTGGAAGTGTTGTGGCCAGTCCAGCCATTCACACTGTAATAAGGTGGGGGGAAAGGTATGAGGTTTAAAACGCTGGAAAAGCTGGCAAATAATAATAATAATTTTAAAAAATTGCCACAGCTGATCTATTGATGGGTTGGCCTTTCAATAAAATAGATCAGCTTATGGACAGTACATACATGCGAAAAGGTAATGTCATCTGATATGTGCACCCTTTCGCATTTATATGGCATCATTATGACACCGTATTTTGCATGTCTGAGAAATTCCTATAGCTTCAATAATGCTTTCTTGGATTTATCCTCAAATCTGTTCATTGAGTTAGGTAAAGATGGGGCATTACAGTGTCCATATACATATATAGTGTTGAACTAATCTTCTGAGATGGTTTTCCTTGAAGAGCAATGTTGGGAGGCAATGAGGAAAATAAGCATACATTCCCCTTTTTCTCACCAATGGCTACTGCCCTAATTCGTCTCTTGAATTCCTGTTTGATCCACTGTGAACTTGAGATTTTGGCCAGTATTGTCTGTGAGCAGTTCTGACAATCTGTGTCATATGGTACTCTCCTTCCCATATGACTATTGGTGATAATGTGGTTCTTCCACAACTTGTGGAATGGTGTATACATCTCACGTGTATAAAACACCTCTCCCCTTCTATTGTGTCTCCATGAGTATAGAGATGATTGGTGTTTCAGTTCTCCAGACACTCAGATGAAAATGAAGGACACAGGATGGATGTTTGGACAGTGAATGTGTGTTTTTGGTATGTCTCATATATATATTTTTCATCTAATGGTAAGTCACTCATTTACTTCACATTGACTTCACACTCATTTTCTTGTTCATTTTGTCATGAGCCTGCTGGCTCACTCTGTTAATATCAGGGCTATACCACTGATATCAGGACAGTAGCATGAGGCAAGCCAGAAGTAGGACCTGGGAGGAAAAGTAGTAAACATTGGATAAATATCTCAGAAAACAATGGCAAACCAGGAGGCTAGGTGCAAGAAGTAAGATGAGAGAACCAGAAAAAAGTACCAAAGAGTGATTCATTCCGTTAAGGATCAGAAGAAACTTTAGGAATACAGGAACATACCAAACCCCAGAAAGGCCATGTCATTTGACATGACTTAACTGGAATAGAAAGCCCCTTTATATTCCTTTCTGCCAAGAATAATCCAATGGCCAGACTAGGTGATCAGAGTCAGTCCATGTCTTGATGGTACTTCACTGTCTATTTTTTAAATTTGTTTGTTGAATTTATATCCTGCCTTTCTCCCAAAATGGGAATGCCCTAGCTGTTACAAACTGCTGGTTACACATTCCGCAGCAGGGGCAGTTAGATGCACCTCCACCTGCTTCCAACATTTGTTCAGACACAAAAGTGGTTAATTGGTGACTCCCATCCTGCTCACATGTTTGGCCAAAGGTTAGAATTAAAATGTTATAGTCCATCTTGTACTAGTCATGCTGTCATGTATGTTAAAACATAGTACTTACAAGAAATATTGCATCATTAAAAATTGCATTTGCTGATATGAAACTTACTTGTCTGTTTTCCCCCATTGTTCTTACACCTTGTTCCAGCTTCTGTTCTAATTATAGTTGAATTGTTTCTGTCAGAAAATGAAGGGGATGTGCCAATTAAAGCTAGCCAACAAATCAGAAAGTTCAAATTGACGATTCAATGGAATATAGCACCGGGGTAGAGGTTTCTGTCATTAAGAAAAAGTGAATATTAGTTAATTTAGTTTTCTGTTACAGAACATGGATTTTTAATTCTCAGTTCCAAATGCAATTTCTTCTAATTCTATTTTATGTCCATCAAAGTGTATTGTCCACTCTGGATGAACCTTCCACTGAACCCTAGCATAAAATTTCTATTAAAATCCATATCAATTAGAAGAGCCTCATTTCATTATATTTCCTATTTAAATGATTATTGGAGGACAAAGCCCTCAGAAAAGGGTCCACACAGCTGATTTTTAAAAATCTCTCCTGTAATATACTTCTTTATGATTTGATTCACTAAATATCCAATCATCCTTGTATGCTCTGAAAAGGAGACTTTTAAAAACCCCAAATGGTTTTGTTCAGCTTTACATCTTCTCCATTGGACAAAAGCTATCAGGAAAGAATAGGAGGTAAAACCCATCTCAGTAGTTGGCATGCCTGACCATCCTTGAAATACCTTACATATGAGAGTATGCCAAGTACAAATAGTTGCCTATGAGGACCAATCCTCCTGTTTTTGCTAAATACATATGTGACCACAGTTGTATTTACTGAGCTAACATGTATGGACTATATAAGATGAGTCAAATACGGTGTCATAATGACACCGCATAAGCACAAAAGGGTGTGCAGATCAGATACTGTTGCACTTTTGCAGTTATATTCTGCCCCAAATCCATACTTTTTTATTGATGGCTTAAGCTGTCAATAGATTCCCCTGATGTTTTTGTGCCAGCATTGCCGGTGTATGGAACACTTTCAGGTAAGATCCCAACATCCAGGTAGGTGACAAACTTTTTAAAACTTTCCCTGGTTTACTTGTAAGTTTTAAAGTGTGTTTAGGGGCTTGGTGTAACTTTTTGATGTTTATTTTTTATTTTACTTTTGAATTTCCCACGTGATGAAATTTAATCGTGTGGGATTTCAAAGGAGGCTTCCTCCTTCCTCCTTCAGTGCTGGGGAAGCCTTTGCTGGGAGAGGAAGGTAAGTGTGATGGGGGATGTTCTTTTGATGGCATAAGAATGGATTTTTTATGCTGGCAAAAGAACATCTTTAGGGGGTGGCCTGATAAAGTCCATATATTGCTGGCTTCCCATTATGGAAATGAGGAGTCATACTGAGTGGGTTCTTTCATACGTCAATGGTTCACAGCATCTGCATTCATGTTTGTGTGTGTTACACATGTGCATGTATGTGTGTATAAATGGGAGTATGGGTATAAATGGGGCATGTGATATAGATGGAATTTTTATGCATAGCAGAGGCTGTAGCCATGCCAATTTGAGATTGTGGCCTCACCTACTATTGGCATGAGATAAACCCCCACCATCCATTCCCAAGACTATAACACATGAGCCAAAGTAACTTTCGCCACCCTAGTATATATGAACAGAGGTATCTATGGAGATATTGCAAAACATCAACATCTAAGATTTAAATTTGGAGGCCCAAATTGAATATGAGAATTTGACTGAGGATTGTAAGTTGAGGCACACATTACCCAAAGCTAGGCAAGCCATTTTGACACATGAGGCAGAAAACCCTACAGTTCAAGTACAATCCTTGGCAGCAAAATAGCAAATTGAAAAGCCAACAGTTTGTTGTCTATAGATTTCCCTTCAGTTTTTTCCAGGCTGTGAGGCCGTGTTCTGGAATATTTTCTTTCTGATCTTTCACCTGCATCCGTGGCTGGCATCTTCAGAGAATGGTTGGGTAGGAGTGTGTCTGGGGTTTATATGCTGTGAACCCCTGTTGGGGAGTATATGTAAATTTGTGTAATTGAATGGTTAGTTTCTGCGTACAGAAATGCAAGGCTCGTTAGTGTGTGTTTGGCTAATGGTTGGTTGATGGGCCATTATCTGCTGGAACAGCAAAGAGGACATTAAAATCCCCACAGGCCAACCGGATCTCCTGGTCATGGGGGGCTGGGCTTCCCGCCTTCCCCGGCTGCCTTCCCTGGGAAGCCCTTCTTCTGTCTCTTTGTTGCATTCAGAATTTGTTGCCCGAGGCAGCTGTCTCACTTTGGACTTTTTCGGACGGGGTTTTGCAACGCTAGCAGCTTCGTCCCCGTTGCGAGACTGCTGCGCTGCAGGGCGTCCCTTTGGGATGACACTCTCCCCTGCTGATCCTCTTACGATACTGTTGCATAACCACTGGGACACTGCAGCGCCATATTTGGCACTTTTCTAATCACAATCAACTTTCGTGATTAGAAAACTGCCAAATATAACACTGCAGCATCCCAGCAGTTATGCAACAGTATCGGCAGGGGAGAGCATCATCCGAAAGCGATGCCCTGCAGCGCAGCAGCCTCGCAACGGGGACGAGGCTGCTAGCGTCATAAAACCCCATCCGAAAAAGTCCTTTGCCTAATGGTATTTATGGGCTTAGTCACCGGCTTATTTCTGCATCCCCAGCAATTTGTTGTAAAATGTCCAATAGTAGGCCAGGTTTGTAGTTTTGATTGTTTATTGGTGATCTGAAAGTCTGAAAGTCCAGACAAATGTAATATAATTTGCTTCAAAAGGAGGCAGCATGCTACATGGACAAGGGCTGTACACCAGTCACAAGAAGGAAAGCACAAAGCACTAAGGCTGCTGACACACTGCAGAGGTAATGGAGCTTGACCCTGCTTTAACTATCATGGCTCCATCCTATGGAATCCTGGGATTTGTAGTTTGTTATGGCACCAGAGCTCTCTGACAGAGAAGGCTAAATAGCTCACAAAACTACAAATCACAGGATTTCATAGCACTGAGCCATGGCAGTTAAAGCAGTGTCAAATTGCATTATTTCTGCAGTGTGTCAGCAGCCTAAGCTTCTCTTTCAATTATATCAGTACTCTTTTCACCCTGTACTAGAATGCTGGCATTAATTCAATGCTTTCTAATAGGACAAAAGTACATCTGAACTTACATGAGAATCACAAGCACTCTTATAGTAATATCTAGGCACTTATGCTGGAGTGCTGCTGAAGTCTATTGCCCACATACGCCTGTCAACAAGTTCTTCCTTCATTAAATTACAAATCTGGTTTTTCAGCAAGCCATTATAGGTCATTAAATCATCAAAGCTATTTGATCATAACTGCAGTTTTCAACCCCCTTTTAATCACATTGTCTATTTTTGAACATGGGATGTGTTTGTGTTCTGTGTTCTGTACACACAAAATCACAGTAGTCCAATATGAATACATTAATATAGATTAATGCAGAGTTTGTGTGTGAAAGGAGCTTCCAGTCCCTGAATACAAGATCTGCAGATCTTGACATTAAAATTGGTTCCTACTACTTTGCCTTTTTAGCAGGTGGTAGAGCTGGTGTTTGAATCAAAGGCTGACATGATTAGCTGATGGCTCTGTTTTTCACCAGGGAGTTAGTGCAATTGCTTTTAGCTAAGGACTTTATCAGATGAGGAAAATACCATGTCATAAGGATGCCACATAACTATGAAAGGGCGTGCAGATCAGACAACATCGCCCTTTCATGGTTATAAAAAGGTAAAATCACACACTTTTTAATTGACAGTTTAAGCCGTCAATAGATCCCCATGCTGGTTTTTTGCCAGCATTGCCGGCATGCAATACCTCTGTCCCTTTAAATCCCATATTTACCCCAACAATGCCCTCTCCAGTGCAAACACTTCTGGGTCAGATTGGGACATCCAGGTAGGTTTCTCTCTTTTTATTCCCCTCCCTGGGTTACTTGGGACTTTTAAAGTATGTGTATGTACTTTGCTTCACTTTTTGATGTTTATTTTGCTTTTTATATTTAAATTTCCCGTGCAATGAAATTGCGTGAGATTTCAAGCAAGGAAGTGAATGCGGCTCCCTTCACTTCCTCTTTATTGCCAGGAGCCTTTGCTGGGATTAGAAGGTAAGTGAGGGAGGGATGTTCTTTTGCTAGCATAAAAATGATTTCTTTTAATGCCAGCAAAAGAACATTTTAAGAGGCTGCTTCTAATAAAGTCCTAAGTCTTTATTTGACTCTTTAAATATCCAACAAACTTGTGGCACAATAATCGTACTTGTGTGGCCAAACAACTAGAAGACAACTTCAAATGTTCTTCAATAACACCTAGCTTTTATGTTATAAAAAGCCAGAGATAGAAGGTGTCAATTATAGAGACATTTTGCCCTATTTCCAATATTTTGCTGTTATTTCACTCTTATATCTATGAAAATATAAGTCACTCTATTTTATCTTTACAACAGTCTGGTAGGGTAGGTTGGACTAAAGATAAAAACTGCATTAAGGTAACCAAGTGGGCATCATGGCTGAAGTCATTCAATCTCAGATCTCCACAGCCTCAGCACAATTATACCACCATGTGCACTAAAAGCAGAATAACATACATTTATAGAGTGTTGTTCACTCAAAACCAAAGAGGGCTTAAAAAGTATAATTAACTGATAATTCTCTGCATTGTGTCACAAGAGACATGAGTCAGAGACTGAAACATAAGTAAGAGCCCAAAATTTTGTAAAATTGCTGGTATAAATCTTGACCATTGGGTTTTTTCCACACTGGCTTTCTCAGCTGACAGTACCGGGACATACCATCCCCATGGCCAATGAGTGCTAGTGGAGGCAATGAGAGCCCTGGTGCCATACCAAAGATGGAAAGAACACTTTAAAATATTCAAAACAATTGTTGAAAAACATGTTTTTTTGAGTATCAAGAAACCCTGATGAGAACAATCCTGGAGCTGATCTACACAGGCAAGGATACGCCAGCTCCCCACCAACATATTCTGCCCACAGATCAGGCATATTCCTCCCCTGTTACCAGCATGAAACAGGATGGAGTTCAGATCACCACGCTGGCTTGTCATTGCAGCCACCTCTGCTGCTGCCTGCATCCCACTCTCCAGAGCCAGGAAGCTGGCCCACAGCAAATGTGCAAGACCCCCTGCATATGACCAGAGTGGTCACATGCTGTGGGCCTGCTTCCTGGCTTCAGAAGAGTTACAGCAGATGGCAGCTGTGGTGGTAGGCTGGCATGGTGGTATGGGCTCCTGTGGTCATACAGGGCCCAATCTGCTTTTTGCCAGCTGAAGCAGTTTTTTTCCAGGTATTTTTTAAAAGCGGTGTAATGGACTTTACCCCATTTTGGACCCCGTATTTGCCTCAGGAGTCATGTGGACTGCCTGGGGGCAAAACAGGGCAAATGCCCTGTGTTGTCTGGACTGCAGGGCTCCAAGCTGGGACCAAGCCAGGGTAAATTGCCCATCTAGACAAGGCCCTGGATCGGGAGAATCTTCACAGTTTGGGACTAATTCTGCACAAAATTCACATATGGTTGTTTTGCTCAGGGGAAAAAAAAAACATTTTCTTTGCAGGAAATGATATTATTTCCTATGTAGAAATAAGGTGTTGTCTATGCAGAAAATGCTGGAATTGAGGACTTATGATATGCAAAATGGGGTGGGGGTGCATCCACACTACACAAATAATCTAGTTTGAAACTAGATTATTTATCCTGGCTCCTTCCTATGGAGTCATGGGATATGAAGTACGGTGAGGCACCAGTACTCTGTGGAAGGGAAGGCTAAAGTCCTTGTAAAACTACAAATCCCAAGATTCAATAGGAAGGAGCCATGGCAAATAATCCAGTTTCAAATGGGATCATTTATGTATTAGATAAATACATTAGATGGATTAGTGGATTAGATCTCATATGTGGATGATCTGCATAGAAAACAGCTGTTTAAGTAGAAAATGTTATTTCTTTTGCAAAAAAATATATATGCTGTTTTCTGTGGAAAACAATCATGTGCAAATGTTGCACAGAATTAGTCCTGAATTGTGAATTGACTTTGAAAACTGTGTAGTTTTTGAAGACTTTTTCACAGCGGGAAGAAAATTGCTAAAATTACTTTGTTCCTTCCTTGGAGAAGAAACTTGGTGAAGAATTCTATCCCTACACCATACAGATCTACTTTTTCAGCTAGGAAAAAGGAAGAACTTACATGACTTACTTGTGTTCTGCAACAACTTTGAAAATGCCTACACTCCTGTAATGGTAGGTTGCACGAGCATTTGTCACCAATAGATTCAAGCCAATGAAGGATTTAAAAGAGATGTGCTACTTCAGAAGTAATTTCAGTAAATGGCAGAACTTTTGGATTTTGATAATTAGTAAGTTAAAATGATTTGTAGCTTTCATAGGACTAATTCCTTGACCATGCTGTTGTTCTTATTATCCCTTAAGTTGTATCACATTTATCTTTTAACCTCTCAAATCCCTTTTTGTGTAGCAGCTAGGAATGTAAATCTCCATCTATTTTATTATGGCATACAAGAATGAAGATTTTCAAAGTTTTCCACATTAGACATGTCATCATATGTATTTTTTAAAAAATCCTGCAAGAAACAGTTTTCTGCACAAACACTTGGGTTTTTGCAAACACGTTTTTGCAGAAAAGCCTGTTTTCTGAGCAAAAAAGGAGGTGAGGAAAAATGGTGGCTGGCATCATGTTAAGTATTTACATCATCATATACTGACTTACGATCATGTAAAGGTAAATTGTGACATTGTGCAACACTCATTCTCAGGAGGACAGCAGAGACATCTCCAGGACTATTGCACAAACAGTGTAGTCATTGCACAAAGGGTCTCATGTCTCAATGGGCATCAAACTGCTATAGGATGCATTGAACAATGAGCACCAGAGTGCTATGGGACTCATTGTACTACAGGAATTCTCATTACACAACAGGACATCATACAAAATGCCCGGATACACATTGTCATAATTCACTAGAAGTGATAGGTGTCCTATTGTGGATGTTGTTGTAATACTTTATTGCTACATAAACAACATTACACACACACACATCCCAAATTTTTTAAAAAATCATTTTTTTTCATCATTATACCAAGAAATCTTTTCTGAGAACAACAAAAATTGCAAGTATTCTTTACTTCCCTAGTAAAGGTCCCTCATAATTGTACTTTGTATTTATAGAAGGTTTTTTCCCATGTTCAAAGGTTGCATACTGCTACCTGCCCTGATAACCTCCACATTCTTTCAATAATTCATCAATTGGCTATACTGCATAAATTGGCTTATTATTGGCACTCCCCATGGTTCATAGTAGATCAGAGCCTCCCGAATACAAGGACCCAAGGTATGTTCAGAAAACCTGAGGTAGTAGCTAGCTCAAATTCCTAAAAAGTCATGCCCAGGTAGTAATTAAGTGAAGCCCCCTTCAACTGATGAGTTAGGGAGGAAATGGGCTAATTCTCCTGGATGTACATAGAAATGAGTCATTCACTAATCTAATCAAGATAGCTGGACATTCATTGCCTTGCAAAACTAGTTTTTTCTCACACCTGTCCTAAAACAATAGTTTCCTGAGACAGATCAGTTCCAATGTTTCAGCCATTAGTGATTGCTAACACATCCGAAGAATCCATTGTTTAATCCTGGGAAACTCCAGCAGACATTGTATTCTATACATAACACCCCTTCAGGGGAAATATCGAGTATAAATATCACCCCAAATCACCACAAAAGTGTGCTCAGTTTCCCAGAGGCCATTACTCTGTTGGTTTGCTGAGTCACCCAGAGCTTCCAGCCATTTTTCCCTGCATGAATCTCTACTTGTCAGACAGGTATAGTATAACCCATCATTATTCCTCTACCCTAATACTTCCTACTGTCTTCGATAGCCTTGTGTGAGTGCTTGAAGGCTGAGTGTATACGTATGTATGTTTTCCCCTGACTATTTTTCAATAAAAACCATATTTATTTTATCCCCTGGTTTGGAGTCTTGTCAGTGAGTATCAGTATACATAGGTCAAAAGATCCCATCATTACCCAACCTCTCACAGCCACTATTTGAGCTAATTAAAATTCACCATAGAAATACTGATTTTCGGTAGATGTTTGTGGAATTTCCACTGACCTCAGTAATTTAGGTAACAATACCTTGTCCCAGTAGCCTTTCCAGTGCCCTGCAGGTAATCCAATACTCCAGGGCAGTGAACAGAGACAATATTACCTGCATTTAAATGACCATGATTACAGAACTAGGGGGTTGTAGGAGTTATTTTGGAGTAACCATTATACCTGTGCATATGGTGACAGTGATTGAGTTAACCTCCAGCAAAGCTAGCCATGTTGAAATGCTTTGGCAGAACAAATGACAATTTTGAAAGATTGTGTGGTGTGTTTTGCACCTTTTGCTTGGTCTAATAAAGATATTACCATAAGATGGATTTTGGTTCCCCCCCCCTTAAAAAATGGTCAGCACAGCTGACCATTCAAATTTTTCTTACATTTGGGTCTTTGACCAGAGGGACACATGGCATAATGTTGAGAGGCTGCCACTGTTGCCCTCTAACATCACACATCTAAGTTCAGTAGTCTCACTTTGCCTAGTGGTAGGGCTCATCCTGATAATGAGGACCAAGGGGTATTGTTGATTGGTACTGAGAGTCTTCCTTCTGGTCTGTTTCTGAAGTCCATTTCTTTTTCTGGAGTCAGAACGTGATGCCTAACTTGATAGTCTCAGGTCTCCAGTTCAGTGCCCTTTGCAACTTGACTTATGGCATTATTATGGGGTTTCTTTTTTGGCTTTGTCATCTCAGAAGTTTCTGCTGACCACTTTCTCCCTCCTTCCTGGAATCCTACATAAAGCCACAGTGTTCTAACTGGTCAAAGATCCCTTTCCCAACAATGGGCAACCAGAGATGGGGAAGAAGGGTTTGCCCAACTGAGTAAAATCCTTTCATCCTCTGCCTCATAGGCTACTTTGAACCTCCAACTGATCCTTCGCTATCAGTTCCTTCTAAGTATTTCTGTGTTGTTGTTATGTGCCTTCAAATCATTTCTGACTTATACCTGACCCTAAGGCAATCCTATCACAGGGTTTTCTTGACAAGATTTGTTCAGAGGGGGTTTGCCATTGCCCTCATCTGAGGCTGAGAGGTTGTCACTTGTCCAAGGTCACCCAGTGGGTTTCCATGGCTGAGAAGGGATTCAGACCCTGGTTTCTAACACTCAAACCCCTTCTGGCCTAAATTCCTTTGCTTCTCCCAACTAGAGTAGACCTATTGATTCAACTGCTGAATGGTAAGTCAACATTTATGTAAATCCCATAGATTTAGTGTGTCTATTCTAGTTAGTACTTGCAAATTCTACTTTAGGCAATTGACTATTTCAAATGTATGTTCCATTAACTGTAGACTGAAAACATTTATTTCAAATATGTCTATATTGAATGTCATTTGAATTAAAAATGCAGCATTTGTTATTATAATCTGCAATACATATTGTACAATGTTATTTTTTTTTGTTGTGTTTTGGCCTCCTCTCTTCCAAAACTGAGCCAAAAGTTTAAAAGTCAAGGAGAAATTGCCCCCCCCTCAAAAAAAACTTCTTTCTTTTCTAAGGTGAGATTGTCAAAGCTCTAATTTTTAATTCTCCTTTGAGAATGTCATAGGTCCTTATTGCATCTGTGAGATTTAATTACTTATAGTTGAATGGGGTCACCACTGACTCACAGCAGGGAAGATAAAAAGTGCTGAGCTGCTAAATAAAGGATAGTTGATGGAGAATTTTTTTATTATTAAGTAGAGGCTGACAAAAGTACAGATGTTCTTTTAGGTGATATCTTTATGTCTCATCTGAATCCTCTCTCCTCATTCAGAATGAAATGTTCTTTGGTATATTTTGTCCTTAATGCCTTTTGAAATAGTTTCATAATTCAAATTCTATGCAACCTAAAGCCAAGCTCCATCAAGACCTTTTGAACTGCTTTGGATTCAAAGCAAGGGAATCTAATCCTGTTTTAAAAAAAAAAAAATAAAAAAAAATCATGAAGCAGAATAGAAAGTTGGAGAAAAAAGTTTTCCTAAGTGTTGGAGTGTACATTGGTGTAACTATACCACCACCACCACCACCACTGATCATATGAATAGTTCAATGAATACAGTGTTGTACATTAATCTATGAGTCTCAGGTTCAGGTCCCTGTTTAGCTATGAACACACCTGGCATCTGTGGCCTAAGCAGTTTTAAGTCCTACTTACTGTATGGTTCTGGAAAGGAAAAGCTAGAAATTGCTGAAGACCCTGCAAATTAGAAATTGTTGATGTCTGTTAACATGCATAGTTAAGACACACATTTGGATTTGGTAAAGAAATGAAATGCAAAACAAAAACAATACAGAGGGCCTCCGTATCCATGGGCTCTGGATTTGTGGATGCAACAAACTGTGGATCGAAAGTAGTAATAATAATAATCATTATTATTATTTAAATATTAAAAAAATGGTCTTTATTTTTTTTTTAAAAAAAAAAAAGCAGTACAGAATGTCTCATCTCTCCCCTTCCCTGCCTGGTTGACTGTGGCAAAAGCTGTTCTGCAATGCTCCCCTTCTGAGAGTAAAGAAGCCACCGAGGGAGGGAGGAAGAGAGGGAAGTGGTTGTCAGGGTAGGATGGGGAGGGGAGGCTGGGGCTTATGCAGCTCTTGCCTTCGGGGCGCACGGGGTGTATGAAAGGAATCAGTTAATGCTTGAGCTTTATACATAATCCTTTTATATATGGCAGGGAGCCTGCCTCAGCCACCACCTTGAAAGCTGTCCTGTCTTGGAAGCCAGCCAGGAACAAGTATACAGAGAAACCCACCAGGTGGGCAAAACAGTAGCTTATCAGCCAGTGTGTATCATTATCAGAGTCCAAGCAGCAAACAGTTATCAGAGTCTAGGCAGTCCAGATCAGTAGAATAAGGCACTAAATCTTATTTTTTTCAGCTATTGTCTGATTAATGAGCTTCTAGTATAAAAATGCTCAGAATGATGCAAGACCTCCTGTTCCATCTGTGTTGAATCACTGTTGGTATGGTATGGCTTGTATCTGTATCTTGGGGCTGCTGGGGGGTGGGGGTGTATCCCTGTTGGTCTTCTACATGGGAACGTCCCTCTGCCCTTCCATTTCCCTGACAGGATCTGTCTCTGAGTCCTGAGAGTGAACCCTGACACCCTCTTCATCTGCCTCGCTCTCTGTGTCATAATCCAGACCAGGGATCTGGAAGGGGGGCATGACAAAGAAAAGGCAGAAGCAGGTCGCCGGTATGTTCCCTGTAGGTGCAGGTGCCTGAAAAATGTGCACCTGGTGGTCATGGCTTACCACTGCCCCTACTGCTTGCATATGCCATTTTATTAATAGGGGCTCCATCATTCATGTTTTTTGCTATCTGCACAGTGTTCTGAAACCAAACCGTCATGGATAATGAGGGCCCATTATATAATATTTACAGAAAGGCTGTTTACAAATTTGTAAATAAGTGATGGATATCTTTAATAAGCAATTTAATTCCTGTACTGATTGTGCTTTGTACAAAGCGAATTCTTGTGCTCAAGAAAAGCAAAATCAGTTGTTTGATGGTGGGGAGTGTCTCTCCCTCCCATAATGAGTTAGGTCTTGTTAGAAAAACACAGACAAAAATATCCTCTTTTCTATACAACTATTCAAAGGCTTGCCTTCCTTTGCATCTCTTTACCCTGTTGTAGTTATTTTCATTATTACCTAAACTTTTTCTAGAAACAATATGAATTAATCATGCATCCTCAATGTATATAAATGTTATACTGACAGTGCCAGGCTGAGATATTTTGCTGCTTGAGGTGAACAATATAATGGCACCCAACCACATTCTATCTACACAGTCTATGTACACAAGCCAATTCACCTGCCAGTTCAATTTTTCCTGAGAACTAGTGATGGGACAGTAAGCTAACTGAATGGGTGCAGAACAGATTGCCTTGAATATACAGCTCTGTATTTAAATTAAAGGGAAAAACCAGGAAGCTGACACTACTTTCCTCTCCACACCACCCAATATCTGCTGCCTGAGGTGATCTACTAACACAAGGGTGGGCAACTGTGTTCTGGGAGCCACTTTTATTCCTCAGGACCCCCTGGGGGAGTCATAGGCTTTTATAGACTAGATTCTATATTTTGTGTACTTTTTTTTCAAATTCAAGGCTCTGAATCCTGTATATTAGAAGGAAGAATGGCAATATCATGTACTTGCATTCTCACACACAGTGACCAGCAGTTTCAGAGTTAAATAGAAAACTTTGTTGGTACAGAAACCCAGAAAGCATCTCATACAAGGTTGTCACTCAGAAACTTAGAAGGCAGATAGTATACTAAAAGCATATTACAGTCAGCCCTCTGTATCTATAACTTTGGCATCCATGGATTCCACCATCCACGGCTTGAAATATATTCAAATAAATAAATGAAGGAAGGAAGGAAGCCTTCATTTTGCAATTTTATATAAGACATACCAATTTACTATGCCACTGTATATCTTGGGACCTGAGTATCCATGGATTTGGGTATCCACAGGGGATCCTAGAACCAAACCCCAGTGGATATCAAGAGCCAAAATCTGGTGGGCTCCAATACTGTTGATTATCCATCATCCCCTTACCTCCTTTTTTCATACAATGTCCATCCCACTTTTTCCAGGCCATTTCTGCAGCTGCAGGTTTATCTCTCCATTCTCAATAGCAACCCTTATACTCCCCTGTTACTGTTGCCACATAACACTCATTAACAAGCACAAAAAATGAAAACACAGTTAACTGGAAGGTTACAAAATAATACTGAAACTGGCAGGAACAGGTCATGCTAGAGAACAATCCTAACAGGCAATAAATGTACTCTGTGACTGGCGTCTTCATAAATAGCCTATAACAAGGCCAGTTTTGACTGTTCAATCACATAACTCAAAGTATAAGATAAAGCAAGGGACTTATAGTTATGGTTTAGATGTCTGGAAAAATTATTGCCCTGAAGGATTCTGGTTATCTGTTAGCCTAAGACACTGTCACTGAAGAATTCCATGCAGCATAGAAGAAAAAGCACTGGTTAAGATCTAACTCCAGGCTGGGGGAGATGAAAGGGAATTGGCCAGATATACAGTGCAGCTGAGTGTTTGGAGAGTATCAGACGTGGCAAAAAAAATAAAAAAAATTAAAAAAAATCAGAAGATCATGATGAGAACAGGAACGGGTGACATTATCAGACGATGATGTCCTTCATCATCCTAGCAGTATAGCATGGTTGTGAGTAAGGCGTCCCTTTTTATTGGTGGCTTGTCCCCATCAATGAAAAAGGGTAGCCCTATCAGCAGCAATGCTATGCCCCAGGAATGACTGAGGGCATCTGATAAGGTTGCCTTTCCTGTTCTCCTCCCATTCTTCTGATGCTGTTTGGGACACTTTTTTTGCCATGTTCCACTCCATCTGATAATCTCCTTATAATACTGTAACTTTGAGGATGATATTATTGAGTATATTTGTCTTCTTAGTATAATTCCAACTAGAGATTAGTTTAAATTGTTTCTGTGTCTAACAGGAACTTAATCAGCAGATAAAACTCAGGGACTGGGGGGGGAGCTATTGCAGAAAGGATCAACAAGTTCTATCAAAACTATGGGCTTACTGGGAGGAAAAAAGTATGTGTGGAAGAGGGAATAACAATACTCAGCTTAGGAGTGAAAAAGTGTGGTCCTCCAGATATTGTTAGACTATAACTTCCAGAAGCCCTAGCTAGCACAACCAATGATAAAGAATGCTAAGAGTTATAGTCCAACAACATATGGAGAACTGTGTAGAATATTCATCCCTGTTCATTTCCTTTCATAATAATGGGTTACTCAATGCTCAAGAGAAGTGCAGAGCAATGGGAAAGATTCCTTGAAGTTTCTTAAGTATTTAAAAGTTTTTTAGGAATTCATACCAAGCCAAAATCATATATTTCTTTCTGTGCAAAACCCACAATGTTTTTTATTTTATTTTATTTTATTGCAGAGGAAACATATTGTCTTCACAGAAAATGTAGCAGGGTTGTGTGAAAAAATATGTTGCTTGTGCAGGACACAGAAAACATTTGGATCCTGTATCATCTGATGTAATTATAATGATAAAGCTCTGCCCTCACAGGGACATCTGATGATGCCACACACACCATCCCAAGCCCTACATTTTTAGCTTGGCAGTGTCCCAACTAAGGGTTTCTGAGGCACTGCAAACTGGCACACGGGACTGACCAGCAGCACTTTCCTAGTCATGGGGCACATTGAGAACAGGCAGTTGGAGAGATTCCTTGGAATCCTGACACAACAGCTTGGCTCAATGTACCCCTGAGAGTGCTGAGATGTTATTTCCAAGCACCCCAATTTGCAATGCATTGGAAATTCTTGAATGGGTGCTGCCAGGTTGAAAGGCTAGATTTGGGGATTCACTCTCAGTTGTTAACGAGCATAAATGTGATCCCCAATCTTGTAACTACTGAGCAGGCTACCAGCCATTGTTTCCTACACAAAAACATGTTTCTCATGCAGAAAAATTGCCTGCATTTCTGTGCAGAATAATTCCTTTAAAAAAAAAGTCCTGAACTTTAAATATTGGAAGACTATTGTACAGATATGTTTATCCTCCCCTGCTGTGTGGAGAATACTATGGCAACTAATTGTAATTTTTCTTATTTTTGTTTAATTGACCAAGAGGCAGGGGTAGGAATCACGTGTTTCACAAGATACTGTTGGACTGTAATCCCCATAACCCCTACTTGATATGGTCAGTGTTGAGGAAAACTGGGAATTTCAGTACCATAAATCCAGCCTGTTGAATAATTCTCACACTCTAAGGCTAACTGTAATGGAGGAAAGAGAGATAATTTGCATCATGATTGAGGGGGTGTAAGAAAGTGTTAAACATATCCTCTACTCTTCAGATGGGCCTATTGAATTTGGACGCACATATATACGAACTGTGGTTCCACTGAAATTCACCTTCTCCATGCCTGCAATTAGAAAGGATGTGTTTAGTTTTATGTACTGTTTTGTCCTTTGATTTAAAGAAACTGAAGGGCCCATAACTGGTTGTGATAAAGGAGTTGGATTATACAGCTGGTACTAGCTGCTGTTCTACAGATGCCATGGACTGCTAGAAAAGATAAATAAATGGCTCCTAGACCAAATCAAGTCTGAACTCTCCCTAGAAGCCAAGATGACTAAGCTAATATCATGAGAAGATATGATGCCCTAGAAAAGGCAATAATGCTTGGTAAGGTAGAAGGCAGTAGGAAAAAAGGAGGACTGCATTCCAGATGGATAGACTCAATTAAGGAAACTGTAGGCCTGAGTCTGCAAGACCGGAGCAGAGCTTTTTAGGATAGGGTGACTTGGAGGTCTCTCATTCATAGAGTTGTCATAAGTCCATGTCAACTTAATGGCAGTTAAACAACAAACTAGCTGCTGTGGTATGCCTACCCAAAAGTAGAAGTCCACTAAGGACTGATGAAGAGTAACAAGGGAGAGAAAGGGGGAGGGAGAGGAAGACACAGGGCTGCATCTGGGTAAGAAGCGAAGTGTACAGCTGGAATTATGGATGAGTGAGATTTCAGAGAATCTGCAAAATTTGCAGATTGCAGTATAAATCATTTTTTAAAAAACATTTTAAAACTTTTTTAAATGTTAATTTCTTAACATTTTTTTTAACAAAAATGTGAGAGAAAGCAAGAAGACATATCCATCCATCTAGGCAAAGGGTTTTGATTGCTTAGCTCTTAAATGTCTGACTTTGATTCCCTGTGTATTCCACTATATTCATTGTGGTAGAATTTATGTCTGCCACTTTTTTTCCTGTTTCTCCACTTTTAACAGCCCTGTGGCAATCAGATACAACAGATCCCTTTGCCTGCTGGGAATATAGTATGTTGTTTGTTTGTTTCTATCCTGCCCTTTTCCCAATTCAGAACTCAAAGCAGCTTACAACAATTTAAACAAAAATCATTAAAAATCCACAAGGTGCGAAAGCTAAAACAAGATTAAGCAATAAAAAATTAAACCAGATTAAAATATATATCATTAAACATGCACAAACACACCAGCACAACAATTAACAAGATCCAGCATATTATATTTGTGGGACCTTCACAATCTGATTTGATTCAATCATCAAATGCCTGTTTAAACAGAAAAGTCTGTGAAAAGAAAGTAGGGAGGGTGCCAATCTAAGTTCTCTCAGAATGGAATTCCAGAGCCTGGAGGCAGCTGGGAACATGAGAAACATGGTGAAACATGGGAACCTTTCCCATGTTCCTACCAGATGTACCTGTCAGAGTGCTAGACAGAGAGAAGGGCCCCCCAGCAGATTTCAAAACACAGACTGGTTCATAAAGGAGAATAAAGTCCTTTAAATAACTTTGACCTGAGCCATATGTGGCTTTATAGGTCAAAGCCAACACAGAAACAGACCAGCAACCAGTGAAGCTGTTGCAACAAGATAGTTGTGTTTTCTTCATAGCCAACCCCAGCTATGAATCTTGCTGCATTTCCTTGGGCCAATTGAAGTTTTCAAACACTCTCAAAGCCACTCCCCACGTACAGCGTGTTACAGTAATCCAAACAGGATGTAACTAAGGCATGTGTCACTATGGCCAGATCTGACATCTCAAGGAATGGGTGCAGCTGTGTACAAGCTTTACCTATGCAAATACACTTCTAGCCATTGCTGAAATCTGAGCTTCCAGGCTCACAGTTGAATCCAAGAGCAAACCCAAGCTGCAAACCTGCATATTCAGGGGGACGGTAACCATATTCAGCACAGGGTGAATCCCTATTCCCTATTTCAGAGAGCACCTGCTTTCTGGACCTAAGCCATTGTGTTCTCTGAATATTTTAAAGTGATAATGGATTTCCAAGCACTTCTGAATTCATAGGAAGAGGACAGGGATGTTCTTGATAATCAACTCAGCAAAAGTAACAATGAAAGCATTTCCCAGTGGGAAGAAATATATCAGAAATTACTTTAAAATTCCAACATTTTGATTTTTTCCCCTTTTCTGTTTCCAAACTATTTTCATCTTGGTGTTCTCAAAGAAGGAGGAGGAGGAGGCATCTTAGTGTCTAATCATTATTTCTGTGAACTTGTGTTTTTTTTTACTAAAATAGGATTTCTCAGCACTAAACAACATGGCGACTATGCATCTTGCTGAACCTGATGGAAAATGTGTGGTCCTCTTGGTATTACTGAAGTGCAACTCTTAAATCCCTTATAGTCTATGGTGAGGGATGATATGAAAGTTGTAGATCCACAATGAAAATATGAAACCATTCCAAATATGCTAAATAGCCTACGATAGTTAAAGAAAAAGTCTCTTAAGTCAGCTGAATCAGTTTATTACCCTGTATTGTTTATCTGTCATGCATATGAGAGCAGATAAATAAATAAAATCCCATGATCAGATATATTTTGTTCTCTTATTTTATTTTCTTAGTCTCACCACCATAATATTGTGTCTTATGTCAAGTTTTTTTTTTAAAAAAATCCCCAAAACAAACAGGTACTGAGAAACTAAAGATTAATACTGGTGAATCTTTAAAAAAAATCATGTCTGTCAGCATCTACAACATGAATACAAATGTAGCCTATTTACTGACACATCAGATAAAATAATCCCATCTCACAGAGGGGGAAATGAGATTGGGAAATTGGAAAGATCAGAGATAGGGAGAGTATAATAGGGTGCACAATTTCAGGCAGCAGTATATTCATTTTGTGAAACATGTAATATTGTTGCATGCATCATGGGGTTAGGCTCCCATGCTTTGACCAACAAGTTAGAATTAAGCAACATGAGCATGAACAGCATAATGATTTTATATATGTTGCTCAAGTAACTAAGAAGTCTGAAAAGGAGCAACACCCCCACACATGTCTTTTACCTATGGGCACAAGAACTACTGAAGAACTTACTGAAAAATGGGTCAAAAATGAATCATAGCTCTGAGAGGACTCAGTCTTGTCTTACACAAAGGGAAAAACTGATGCTCCAGGATGTGTCCTTCCAACATACCTCTGATAAAATAATACAATACAATACAATACAATACAATAACCTTGGGTATGTTGCTTTTTCCAGCATGCTGATTGGCTGCTCAGGAAACACACCCAACCAATCACCACCCACAGGCAAATTCCCTCTCCACCTCACAATTCACTCTTGCCACCCCCAGCCTCATAAGGACCACTCACTCCTCTCACTCCCTCAGCAACTTGCCAGTCATGGGCTGTGACAGGACCCAGACCGTCAACTAGTGGCGCTGGTGGGACACCATTGCTGCCACTGCAACAGGAGCCAGGCAGTCAATTGGTGGTGGTGGCGGCACTGCCGCCCTGACAGAACCCAGGCAATCAATTGGCAGCTGTGACGGCTGTGGCGTCAGCAGGGCAACAGAATGAGTCACCCTCAGCTATTTCGGAAAAAGTGTGGAACTTTGAGAATGAGGAGGAATTTAAAAATCCACTAGCCTACCTTACAGGGTTGTTGTGAGATCTGCCATGCATTTTTGGGGAATTTTTTAATGGCATATGTTTTGCTAGGTACAGCTAGTATCTCTCTCTCTCTCTCTCTCTCACTCACTCACTCTTTCTCTCTCTCTCTTTCTCTCTCTGGCTTTTCGTTGAGAACAAAGATTCAGGAAGGACTCATCCCGCATTTTCTCCAAGCACGTTGATGACTAAAAAGGCCAATCCAAGATAGACAAGTCCGATTGCAGAATGCACAGCAGAAGGTTTCCTTGGGTGATGTTTCTGGGTTGTGATTCTTTCTGCATTGTCGTTTCTCTTCAAGACTTGTTCGGCGTGAGTTCTCAGATAAGGCTGCAGCATTGTGGATAGTGCGTCTCCATGCCTCCCGATGTGAGGCCAGGGCAGACCATTGTTGGTGATCAATTTGGCTGAGCCTGAGATGTTGGTTCAGGGAGTCCTTGTATCGCTTTTTTGGAGCACCCTCTTACGCTGACCCATGACGAGTTCACCGTAGAGTAATATTTTTGGGAGGCGATGGTCCTCTATCCTAGAAATGTGCCCTGCCCAGCACAGCTGTGTTCTCAATATCATGGCCTCAATGCTGGTGATCCCAGCTTGCTCAAGGACAGCAGCATTCTTCACATAGTCAGTCCAGTGTATATTTAAGATTGTGCGTAAACAGCGCTGATGAAAGCGTTCGAAGAGTCGTAAGTGGTGGCGATAGGTGACCCATGTTTCAGATCCATAAAGAAGAATAGACAGTACAATGGCTCTATACACACTGATTTTTGTGTTTCGCCTCAGGTATTTATTACTCCAGACTCTTTTGTAAAGTCTTCCAAATGCACTATGTGCCTTTGCTAATCTGTGATCGATCTCTTTGTCAATCTTGGCATCTGAGGAGATGATGCTTCCCAGAATTGTAAAGAGCAGAACAAGGGTCTCTATGTAACATTTGTTGACCTCACCAAAGCCTTTGACAACGTGAGTAGGAAAGGTCTGTGGCAGATCCTGGAAAGACTAGGATGTCCCCTCAAATTCCTTAAAATGATTATCTTGCTACACAAGGGCCAGCTCGGTCAAGTCAGATATGGTGATCATCTTTCAGAGCCCTTTCTGATAACTAATGGAGTGAAGCAAGGTTGTGTTCTTGCACCAAATTTATTTACAGTCTTCTTCAGCATGATGCTCCAAAGGACTATGGCAGAGCTCGAAGAAGACAACGGCATCTATATACGTTATTGTACTGATGGTAGCTTGTTTGATTTAAGCCGTCTGAGGGCTCGCACTGTGGGTGCAGATATACGATCATAAAAAAATCAGTTTGGGGGACAAAAAATACGAACAGCCTGTCGTTCGTATGCATACGAACCGGCTATATGATTTTTAACCCCCCTAAACTCCGTATGACTCCCTCTCCCTGAAGCTGGCTGGAGTGAGCAAGAGAAGCAGTGGTTTTAAATCTCCTGCCGCTTTTTTTTAAAGGTTCCAGCTTTGTGGACACTTGGTTTTCCGTATTTACAATATAAAATAAAAATAAATAAACATATAAATTCACGGACTTACCGGATGCTTGCTAGCTGGGAATCCAACATGGCGGGTGCTCCCAATTCCCCTCCGTGGTAGCCCCGCCCCCTCTACTCGGCCAGCCAATCAGATTACCCTGCCTGTTCGTATGTGTGCGAACGGACCGTACACACCTGTCAGCCATCCGAACAGTGTACGGATTTCTCTTCGTGATCCGCTTTCCCTCCTGAACGCTGCATGTGCATATTTCACGGTGTAAAACCAGGCCCCCCTCTTTTGCATTCGTGTGCATCCGAATGGTCGTTTGTACCAAAGTGCAAACTTCCACACGCCGTACATATTATTTAAATTGTGTAGACGGGACCTAAGACTCTATCTAGTCCGTGAGCTGCTCTTCGCTGATGATGCTGCCCTTGTTGCCCACACAGAAGCAGCTCTGCAGTGCCTAACGTCCTGCTTTGCAACAGCTGCAGAGCTGTTTGGGCTGGAAGTCAACCTGAAGAAAATGGAAGTTCTTTACCAGCCTGCACCACAGGACAAACACCACCATCCCCACATTGCCGTTGGCAGCTCTGTGCTTAAGTCTGTTCAGCAGTTCACCTACAGCTAGTATAATATAATGTGAAAGAAACCAGAGAAATCTTTTATTTTAGTCAGACACCATTTCCCTTAATATATTCCCAGAGACTTGAGCTATGCTCCAGAGCTCACCCAACACATATGATGATGATGATGATGAGGATTTACATGGATCGAGGTGGGGAACAACATATCCACATAAAACAATTAATATCATTTAAAATATATCTTGGTTAAAAATACATAAATACATCAAAACACACAATATCACTTTAAAAGAACAAATAAAACCAGTACATATTAAAACAGTTTAAAAACCACAGTTTAAAAATAATCTGGATAGGCCTGCCGGAAGAGATATGTCTTTAATGTGCTATTAAATTCAGACAGTATGTACAACTGTCAAATCTCTTCTGGAAGACTGTTCCAGAGTCTGGGGGCAGCTGAAGAAAAAGTCCTCTGATTGACTGATTGAAAAGGTCCCCCCAGAGTGTACAGGTGGATTATATGGGAGAAGGTGATCCCATAGGTAATCTGGACCCAAACTATGTAGGGCTTTAAAGGTAACAACCAACACTTTGTACCTTGCCTGGAAACTAATTCGCAGCAAGTGGAGTAATTTCAATATTGGTGTACTATTATCACTCCTAGGTGTAATAGTAACCAATCTGGCTGCCATGTTTTGAACTAATTGAAGTTTCTGAAGAAGCAGCCCAATGTACAGCACATTGCAGAAGTCCAGCCTTGAGGTTACCAGTGTGTACACTACCATCTTTAGGGACTCCATCTCTAGTAAGGAGTGCAGCTATCAGTTGAAGCTGAAAATAGGCACTCCAATTAATATAGTAGAAATAGAGGTTGAGAATGTGGAGGGAAAAGATGCTGACTTTATTATTAGCACATTATTAACAACCACATCAAAAACCACTCCCATGATATCTTTCTAGGAATAGACAAACGTATTCATTTCACTTTCTGCTATATTTAGTTTCTACTAAAATAAATAATCTTAAATTCTTTCTGTCAAATTTATCCGTGGTGGGGGTGGGGGTATAATACTAATCTGGATAATTTCTTTTAAAAAAATAACCAGTTATCCACCATCTGTGCTGGTCATACACAATGTGTGTGTGCATGTGCCTTCAAATTGCCTTTCAATTTATGGTGATCAAATGAATTTCATACAGATTTCTAAGACAAGAAATACTCAGAGGTGGCTTTGCCTCTTCCTTCCTGTGAAATATAGCCTAATCCACCTGGTATTCACTGGCAGTCTCCCTTCCAAGTACTAACCAGGGCTTACCCTGCTTAGCTTCCAAGATCAGACAAGACCTGGTGCCTTTAGGGTATTTAGGCCAGGTAATATTCAATAGGCACGACTATTCTTTTCAGGGTGAAGTTCATACTGTACCTCTCTGCTATATAACTGTTAAAAATGAGGAGCCACTCAGAAATAAAAAGAGGTGATAACCCTAATTCAGTTATTAAAAACATAACTCAGTCAAAGTCAGATTTTAAAGAGCTAAGCACTCAAGGCCACATCTCCCTGAACATGCAAAGCTTCCAATAAAGTTAAAAAAGAAATACTGCGCAGGGGTGACAACGTGTGGAGAAAAATAATACACTAATTTACTTGGCCACCATCTTGATTTGCAGGTGTGTGCACTTCAAATGCAGATAGCTTTTCATACTATTGATTTTGCCAAAAGACCATGGAGACAAATGAATGCTGCTGTGAATTTGCAACAATGCACAGGAATCAGCATTATATCCTCTTGTTTAGACAAGCTCTACGTTTAAATTTACTTGGAGATCAAAATGTAGTTAGTCAATGCAATGATCCAAATCCTTCCATTCTTCATAAAGAATTTTAGTCTTCTAGCACGTTTAACAAATCATTGTCTCCACCTCTGAAAATACTTCCATGTATAAGACCATTTATTTAAAAAATGCTGCCCCATCTGTAGCTTCTGGGCTACCTTAAATAATCTCTGACTCCTTGAAAGGAATATGCTTCACAGCTGAAGGAGTATGTAGAAAGTGGGAGATTAGAATCTGGGTGGCTTCTGTGGTTTAACCAATAGGAGAGAGCTTTTTAAGGCATTCACAACTCTTTCATAGAATCATAGAATTGCAGAGTCGGAAGAGACGACGAGGGCCATCCAGTTCAATCCCCTGCCATGCAGGAAGTCATGATCAAAGCATCCCTGACAGATGGCCATCCAGCCTCTGTTTAAAGACCTCCAAGGAAGGAGACCCCACCACGCTCCGAGGGAGTGTGTTCCACTGCCGAACAGCTCTTACTGTCAAAAAGTTCCTCCTAATGTTGAGGTGGAATCTCTGTTCCTGGAGCTTGCATCCATTGCTCCGTGTTCCAATCTCTGGAGCAGCAGAAAACAAGCTTGCTCCATCCTCAACGTGACACCCCTTCAAATACTTAAACAGGGATATCATATCGCCTCTTAACCATCTTTTTTCCAGGCTAAACATGCCCAGCTTCCTAAGTCTCTCCTCATAAGGCATGGTTTCCAGACCTTTCACCATTTTAGTCGCCCTCCTCTGGACACGCTCCAATTTGTCAATATCCTTTTTGAATTGTGGTGCCCAGAACTGGACACAGTATTCTAGGTGAGGTCTGACCAAGGCAGAATAGAGTGGCACTATTACTTCCCTTGATCTAGACACTACACTTCTATTGATTTAGCCCAAAATTGCATTGGCCTTTTTAGCTGCCTCATCACACTGTTGACTCATGTTCAACTTGTGGTCTACTAGGACTCCTAGATCCCTTTCGCACGTAGTCTCATTCAGCCAGGTCTCCCCCATCTTATATCTATGCATTTCATTTTTTCACCGTAAGTGCAGTACCTTACATTTCTCCGTATTGAATTTCATTTTGTTAGCTTTGGCCCAGCTTTCCAGTTTATCCAGGTCATCTTGAATTTTGATCCTGTCCTCCAGGGTATTAGCTACTCCTCCTAATTTGTTGTCATCTGCAAATTTGGTAAGTATGCCCCTAATTCCCTCATCCAAGTCATTGATAAAGATGTTGAATAGCACTGGGCCCAGGACAGAACCCTGTGGCACCCCATTGGTCACATCTTTACATGATGAAGAGGAGCCATTGCTGAGCACCCTTTGGGTTCGGCTGGTCAACCAATTACAAATCCATTGAACTGTTAACTTGTCTAGCCCACATTTTACAAGCCTGTTTGCAAGAATGTCATGGGGAACCTTGTCAAAGGCCTTACTGAAATCAACGTATGTGATGTCCACAGCGTTCCCTTCATCTACCAAGCTAGTAATTTTATCAAAAAAAGAGATCAGATTAGTCTGGTATGACTTGTTACTCTGAAACCCATGTTGACTTTTTGTGATTATGGCATTGCCTTCTAAATGTTCACAGACTCTCTGTTTAATTATCTGCTCTAGAATCTTCCCTGGTATTGATGTCAGACTAACTGGACGATAATTGTTGGGATCCTCTTTTTTCCCCTTTTTGAAGATGGGGACAGCGTTTGCCCTCCTCCAGTCTGCTAGGACTTCTCCTATTCTGCAGGAGTTCTCAAAGATTATTGCCAATGGCTCTGAGATTATATTTGCCAGGTCTTTTAATACTCTTGGATGTAGTTCATCTGGTCCTGGAGATTTAAATTCATTTAGATTAAGAAGGTATTCCTCTACTACCTCTTTGCTTATTCTGTGCTGGATTTCCTCTGTTATGTCTTCTGTACCTTTATCCTCAGGTTGGTCCCCCTTTACCTTTTCTGAAAACACTGAGGCAAAGAAGGTGTTGAGTAATTCTGCCTTTTCTCTGTCCCCTGTTAGCATTTTGCCATCTTCTCCGCGTAGTGGCCCTACCATTTCCTTCTTCCTCCTTTCGTTGCGGACATACCCAAAAATACCCTTTTTATTGTTCTTAACCTCTCTAGCAAGCCTGAGCTCATTCTGTGCTTTAGCTTTTCTGACTTTACTCCTACACGTGTTCGCTATCTGTTTGAATTCTTCTTGGGTGATTTCCCCCTTTTTCCATTTCCTATACGTGTTTCATTTAAGACTTAGCTCCATTGAAAGTTCTTTAGTCATCCATCCTGGTTTCTTGAGACACCTCCCATTTTTCTTCCTCAATGGTACTGTTTGAAATTGTGCCTTCAGTATCTCCCTTTTGAGAAAGTCCCATCCGTCTTGAGGTATCTTCTCTTTTAGTATTCCTGACCATGGGATCACCCCCAGTATTTCCCTGAGTTTATTGAAATCAGCTCTCCTAAAATCAAGAATGCGTGTTTGACTATGCCTGGCTTCTCCTTTCCATTGTATAACAAACTCCAGGAGAACATGATCACTCTCACCTAAGGATCCCACCACTTGCACCCCATTAACCAGGTCATCCCTGTTGGTTAGGATCAGATCTAAAATAGCTGACCCCCTTGTTGCCTCTTCCACCTTTTGGACCATGAAATTGTCTTCCAGGCATGTAAGGAATTTGCTAGACCTTGAAGTTTTGGTTGAGTTAGATTTCCAGAAAATATCAGGATAGTTGAAGTCACCCATCACTACTACATCTCTCCTTTCTCCGTGTGTGTTCATCTGTTCTAGAAAGGCATCATCCAATTCCTCCGTCTGATTTGGGGGTCTGTAGTAGAGTCCCACAATAACATCAATGTTGTTTCCCTCCCCTTTAATTTTTATCCAGATGCTCTCCACCTGGCTTCCAGTAGTGATGTCATGGATCTCTTCACTGGTGTAAATATCCTCGACATATAATGCTGTTCCTCCTCCTTTCCTGTTTGGCCTGTTTCTCCTATAAAGGTTATACCCCTCTATTCCTACATTCCAGTCATGAGACTCATCCCACCAGGTTTCAGTAATGCCTATTATATCATATTTGTTTTGTAGTGCTAGGAATTCAAGTTCATCTTGTTTATTTCCCATGCTCTATGCATTAGTGTACAGACATCTAAGACCATGTGTTCCCTTTACTTGCTGCCTGTGCAAGTTTTTTTTTTTGCCTCCCACTGTTGGGTCCTTGCGCTGTTTGCCTTGTTCCCTCTATGACAGCTTGACTATTTTCCCCAGCTCTTTTGCCTTCATTTAACAACCTATGTATTGAGCAGCCATCACATCCCAGTCACTTTCCAACGTGAGTGCAGTTATTTGCTAATTTCATTATACAAGGAAAGAATGGCTAACTTTAGCATTTTTCCTCCCACTATCAAAATAAAAAAAAAAACCCTTCCAAAATGGTGCAGTTTTTGAAGCCAATTTTAGTTTGGGGCTTTTTCTATGCAAAATGTGCATGTGGGGTAGGGGGGGGTTTGTGCACAATCAGAATTTTTGGCACAGGAAACAACATTATATATACAAAAATGTTATTTTATCTACAGAAAATACTGTTTCCTCTGCAAAAAAATTTTGCACAGAATAAATTCTGAACTCCAATGATCCTTATCAGTTTAGAATTCTACTCATTAGGGCTTCCCAACACTTGAGAAACACAGGCTGTCCCTGAAGGACAGTGGATTCATGACTGGTGCACATTTCTGCCAACTAAC
The DNA here is from genome assembly GCA_030847615.1 of Gambelia wislizenii. Lineage (NCBI taxonomy): Eukaryota > Metazoa > Chordata > Lepidosauria > Squamata > Crotaphytidae > Gambelia > Gambelia wislizenii. The sequence continues at coordinate 204,067,691 of JAUMIR010000003.1, read as the reverse complement.
ATACAGGGTTGGAGGGTCAAAATGAAGCCTTTATTTTAAATCTGTGCAGAAAGGGGTGCCTGGGAATCATTCACAATCCAAGCACACATTCCTCTGTTACAATCTCATATGTAAAGCCTTTAACATTGTGTCACTACCTCCTTGATCTTCTAATGACAAGTTGGCAATCTTCAGTTGAGTAAAATCCCATTCCCACTTACTGTTTATTGTACTATTCCTGGAGATTATCAGACATGGGGGAACATGCCAAAAAATTGCATTCCCAACCACGTCAGAAGAACGGGAGGAGAACAAAAAGGGAGACATTATCAGACGTCATGTCTTTCAGCCATTCCCAGGGCATAGCACTGCCACAGATGATGCTTCCCTTTTCCATTGACAGGGACAAGCCAACAATAAAAAGGAATACCTTACTCACTGTCACCCTACACCCATGGGATGCTGGAGGATGATGTCATCTGGTAATCTTGCCCCTTCCTGTGCTCCTAGCGATCCTTTGACACAGTTTTTGCCACGTTTGATAATCTCCTAAATCTCACTGCATATGGGCAAGCCTCTAGACCTTATGTCCAACACATAACATATATAGCATTTAATTCATTTTCAACCATTCTCTGTGACCATCTGGCCATACGACAATAATTTATTGCAGCTTATGGTTCACCTGTAACAACAGTGTACTGAACATCCTGATCACAGCTAAAATTTCTCAGTTTACAGTCATCACACATTTTTATCATTTTAATTTTTTTAAAAAACAATATTCTTACTACCCCTAATTTCCAGCAGGTGTGGTAGGTAGATGTGCTCAGTTTGAATTTAGGGAAGAATTAACCAAATGTGTACTTTGGGATCAATCCCAAACTTTGTTATAGTTATCCTTTGAATCCTCAGAATTTTATAATGAGAGTAACTAACAGGGGCAAATTGCTCCATTCCTGTCTTTCATGAAAACAAAGTTGGCTGGTGTGTGTGTGTCTGTTTGCGAGGAGGGGAGGTCCATGCTAACTAGGTATCAGAAGAGGAACACCCAATCTAGATACAGTGCTGAAAGCACAATTTTGAACACAGGGGAACACCATGAGGAAGTAAAGTGGTGAAGAAAAGGTGATTCAACCTTTTTTCTGACTCATCAGCCTGAGAAAACTTAGATTGCAGAATCCCTTTAAGTGTGACCCAGATAACTTATGTTTGCTTAGTGAAGCTGGGCCTGCCATAAACTCCCTGAAGTCTGGGATGCAGTGACAAGTGAAGACTTACACATGCTCCATAAACCAGAGTGGAACCACTCGGATCAAGGAGGTAACAGGAGAGAGTGTCCCAGTAGAACTTTGGCTGCAGATGAACTATTTGATAACATTGTAGACAGGTTTAATCCATAACTGTGTCTTGGGCCATTATGCAGGGTGTTAGTACAATGGACAGTTCTCCTCTTCTGCCCGAAACCCATTCACAGCCACAAAAAAGAGGCTTTTTTCATCCCACCTAGTGAGTTATTGTCAGATGTATTGCTTTTTTGGCACTCTCAGCTGTTTAATAAGTATGAGTTCCCAGAAGAACATTTACAAGTTTTAAGGGGAAGAAATACTGTTCTGCGTATTAGATGATAAATGCCTAGTATAGCTTTAGACACCCAGCTATAAAAATCTATAACAGATTGTAACCCCACATCCAATTTGTTCATGTCAAGATAAATAAATGAGAAAGTACATCCTGAAAGAATATTCCTATCACTACTGCAACCTCACCCTGATGTGAATTTTGATCTAATTAGGCCCTCAGATTTGTGAGCCACCATTTCAAAAGTAGGCCTTTGGATATGCACAGTTTTCCTGTAAAGGCTCAGTAAACCCTCTAAGTTTTGGCTCCCCCCCCCACAGTGCTCCATACTTGGGAGGGATAGGTGTCAAGCACCTGTGGGCTTCATTTAATTAGCTGGAACATATGTTATCATGAGAACATACCAGCTCCCTGAGAGGGAAGAAAAAAGGGAATCCACAGAAAAGGAGAATGAAGAGCAGCCTATAACAGGCTCAGTATGACCAGTTAGTGACTCTGGAGAAGAAGCTAGGGTAATGGTATTTATAGATCTTTGGAAACTTTGGAATTCAGGGATGATGCCTAGAGTCTCACCCCACAATTGCTGTACCATGCACAATACATGATGTCTTGTACTGGGTAAAACAGCTCCTATGGTGTTAAGTACCCTGGCCTTAGGCTTACTTCTCACATTGATATGCTGTTCTGTATGATTCAAGAGTTCTCTTGCTTATTCCAGAAGACTATGAGCCATCCAGGTTCAGCATTGGAGGTGGGGGGCACAGGACACTTGCACACTGTACATTACATTTTATGCATGATAGTCATAGCTAATCTAAGCATCAGTCACCTCATGGAAGAGGAAGGAAATCTTAGTGGGAATTTAGGAAGCTATGCATGAGACCCTTTCTAGTTAACAGTTCAGCTTTGAAGTGTGATGGAGTTTTTTTTAACAGTTATCTCATAGGCTACATGTATATAATCTAATTAAGGCTTTTTTCCCACCCATAAACATATTAAGTAATTCTATAAACCAAAAAGCTAGAGATGTCACAATAATTCTTTGACACCTTCCTTTCATAGCACTTTAGAAATGGCAAAAAACACTAAAGTCAGCAAGGGCAAACAGCATGAGAAATGCAATTTGCATATGCAGGGCTGGAGAAATAATTTTTTTATCTATGACTAGAAGAACATAAACATATCTTGGAGGCTCTTCAGTGTAGCTACTGTCCTGAATAGAGATAGGAAGGCTAGTGACAAAGTGCCATTTTGTTACATTTACACTGAAAAAGCTTTTAAAACTTACATGAAGTACATTTATGTGAAAAGAGTTTGGTTCTAAGGGTTCACCTTAGACTGTTTTGGAAGTTGAGTGGTTCTACAAAATTACAATATGGAACCCCAGATCTGTCTGTCTCCCAATGATTATTAGTGTGTGTGTGTGGAAGGTTATGGCTATGAACTCAGTTCTGCTTTTCTGAACTGGATGAAAGTTGTGATATAAATGCTGATAGTCATCCAGCACAGGAAGATTCAAGGAAGGCTTTTTCATAATATTTTTTTATTAGATATATCCTTCCAATCATTCTCACTACCTTCACCTGACAAAGTAAGACAAAACAATATAAACAATACAATACAATACAATACAATACAAATGAACAAACAATACATTATCACCACTACAGTATGATCCAATCTCCACATTACCCATAACACATTACACATAACACAAATACAAAGCTACTTATGCTAAAGTAATTAAATAAAAAACATAGAATGTATATCCATCTATCCTTTCTATATACATTTAATTTAAACCTTGCATTCCATCACACCTCAACTTCCTACCTTCCCGATTCTCCAGGTACTTATTATTCCTTTATCATTTAGCCCCCAGTTCAATTATTTATTACTCTGATTAACCTAGATTCTCTCTAACTTACATATCTCAAATAAATTAAATTCCACTTTTATTACTAATCTAACTATCCTCTTGGTTTTCCTTTGAGTTGATTATATCTAACCAACCCTCTAGGTCTTTCCATGTCCTTTTATCATCTAATATTATTGACAATCTTTCCATTTCATAGAAATCTTTCATTTTCCTTGTCCAATCATTTATTGAAGGAACATGTTTTTCTTGCCAATTCTAGGCAAAAATTAATCTAGCCGCGGTTACCGCATATAATAGAATTCTTCCATATTTCTTTTGTATTACTGGATGCAACATGTGAAGCATATTTAATAAATATAATTCCAGCTTTAGGGGAATATCGGTTTTTAGCATCTTAATCATTAAATTATGTATTTTCCTCCAAAACTTTTTAGTTTCCCTACAGTTCCACCATATATGTATAAAAGTTCCCTTAGCTTCTCCACATTTCCAACATCTATTTGAGGTGTTTTTGTATATCTTAGCTATTCTTTCCGGAGTAAGGTACCACATGTTTATCATTTTCTAGAAGTTTTCTTTCAAATCATAACTTCTTGTGAAACAAATATTCACACCCCAAGCCTTTTCCCATTCCTCTGTCTTAATCTCGTGTCCCACTTGTTGCGCCCATTTGATCATGTAATTTTTGACAACCTCTAAATAGAGCTTCAATAATAAGTTGTATATTTTAGAAATCAATTTACTTTTTTCTCCATAAATTATTTTATCAAACTCTATGTCCTTCACCCCAATACATTCTATTTTTAAGTCTGTCTTAAACTTTTCATAGAGTTGCCTATATAAAAACCAATTACATATGATTCCTTCCTTTTTAACTCCTCCTGTGTTTTCATTTCATAACTTTCCTCTTGTCTTTTAAGAACTGTTTTATATGTTAGCCAATTACCTTTAAAAGGCTGTTCTTTTTTATAAAATGCCTCATGATTTTAAGTCCATAAAGGGATTCTCATATATAACTTTCTTTTATAAAGCAGCCAAACTCTCATCAGGGCTCTCCAAATAAAGTGGTGATTAAATTCCTGTGGAAGCTGATTTCATTATGACACATATAGGTGTGCCACCAAAATTTAAGATTAAAACCCTCTAATTGTAGGAGTCTGTCATTATCTAGTTGTATCCATTCCATAATTCAAACTAAGGTACATGCATGGCAATACAGTCTTAGATCTCGGAGGCCTAGTCCACCCCTTTCTTTTTTATCCCATAGAATCTTTTTCTTAATTCTTGGTTTTTTTCCCAGCCCATATGAACTCCACTAGGTCTTTATTCCAGGAAGTAAATGACAAGTCCGTTGATAGAGGAGATTTTCTGACGCGATTTTTGGCAGGATATATTGCAAAACAGCTCCGTTGCTGCTGCGCGGCAGGGGAGCTGTTTCGGACTACACCGTCCCTCTGCCGAAACACTCCGTGTCACTTCCGTGACAGAATGGAATGCTTCTTATTTGAACTCATAATTTTTTATTCTAGGACCTCGAATCTCTTGGTCTGCATTTTTAACAGGACTTCCAACGTTATTATAAAGAGTAAGGGAGAAAGAGGACAGCCTTGTCTCATGCCTCTTTCGATTTGACAGATTTTTTATTTATCACCATTCACCATTATATACACATGCTGATTACAATAAATCCTTTTTATCCAGTTTATGAAGTTACAGCCAATATTCATTTTTTCCAATGTTGATAACGTAAATTCCCATCTTATATTGTCAAACGCCTTTTTGCCATCCCCCCCCAAAAAAATTGCTAACTTTTTTTCATTATGTTTTTCATATAACTCAATTATGTCTAGAACAGTTTTTATATTATTTTTGACATGTCTATTGGGCAATAAACCCATCTTGGTCTTTTTGTATCCATGATGACAACACTTTTTTCAGCCTTTCTGACAATATTTTTGCAAATGTTTGTAGTCAATGTAAGTAATTTTCTAGTCAAAGTAAGACATTTGACAAGGTTCCCCATGACATTCTTGCAAACAAGCTTGTAAAATGTGGGCTAGACAAGTTAACTGTTAAATGGATTTGTAATTGGTTGACCGGCCAAACCCAAAGGGTGCTCAGCAGTGCCTCCTCTTCATCTTGGAAGTGTGTGACCAGTGGGGTGCCACAGGGTTCTGTCCTGGGCCTAGTGCTATTCAACATCTTTATCAATGACTTGGATGAGGGAATTAGGGGCATACTTATCAAACTTGCAGATGACACCAAATTAGGAGGAGGAGCTAATACCCTAGATGACAGGATCAAAATTCAAAATGACCTGGATAGACTGGAGAGCTGGGCCAAAGCTAACAAAATGAAATTCAATATGGATAAATGTAAGGTACTGCACTTAGGGCAAAAAACAAAATGCATAGATACAGGATGGGGGAGGCCAGGCTGAACGAGACTATGTCTGAAAGGGATCTAGGAGTCCTAGTAGACCACAAGTTGAACATGAGTCAACAGTGTGATGCAGCAGCTAAAAAGGCCAATGCGATTTTGGGCTGCATCAATAGAAGTATAGTGTCTACATCAAGGGAAGTCATAGTGCCATTCTATTCAGCCTTGGTCAGGCCTCACCTAGAATAATGTGTCCAGTTCTGGGCACCACAATTCAAAAAGGATATTGACAAATTGGAGCATGTCCAGAGAAGGGCAACTGAAATGGTGAAAGGTCTGGAAACCATGCCTTATGAGGAAAGGCTTAGGGAGCTGGGTATGTTTAGCCTGGAAAAAAGACGGTTAAGGGGCGATATGATAGCCCTGTTTAAGTATGTGAAGGGGTGTCCTGTTGAGGATGGAGCAAGCTTGTTTTCTAGTGCTCCAGAGACTAGAACACGGAACAATGGATGCAAGCTCCAGGAACAGAGATTCCACCCCAACATTAGGAGGAACTTTCTGACAGTAAGAGCTGTTCAGCAGTGGAACACCCTCCCTTGGAGTGTGGTGGGGTCTCCTTCATTGGAGATCTTTAAACAGAGGCTGGATGGCCATCTGTCAGGGATGCTATGATCGTGTATTCCTGCATGGCAGGGGGTTAGACTGGATGGCCCTCGTGGTCTCTTCTAACTCTACAATTCGATGATTCTATGATTTTATGAACATTCAAAAAGGATATTGGTCTGTAACTCGATGGAAGTGTAGAATCTTTGTTTGGTTTTAAAATTAGTGTTATATTGGCTTTTTGCCAAGATGTTGGACTTCCTATTTGATTGATTTCTTTAAAAAGTCTATAAAATGAATGAATTAGTTCACTTTCAAATATTTTATAATAATTTGGTGTAAAGCCATCAGGTCCCGTGACTTTCCTCCTTTCATGCTTCTTATTGCATCTCTTAATTCCTCTTTGGTTATCTATTTATCCAATTCTTGTTTTTGTTCATCTTTAATCTCATTCATTTTAACCTTGTCAAGATAATTGTCTATTAAACTCACAGTTTCCTTATTTTGTACATGTTTCTGATATAGGTTTGTATAGAAATCATGCAAAATATACAGAATGTCTTTTTGTTTGGTATAACTTTGACCTTTTACTTTTAGTTCTGTTATTAATTTTTTTCTTTGTCTTTTTAAAATTTATATGAAAGCCATTTCCCCAGCTTGTTTGCTTGCTCAAAGAATTTATATTTTAGTCTTTTCAGTTTTTTGCCAATCTCGTAAGTCATTTCCACATCTAATAGTTTTTTTAAGTTTATTATTTCATTTTTAACCTTTTGAGATTTCAGATCTTTATTTAGTAATCTCTCTTTAATAGATATTTCATCAAATATCTTTTTTCATATTTTTCTTTATTCCTTTTGTTTTTCCTCATTATAAATTCTTGCTGCATTATTATAAATTTTGTTTTTCCTCATAAAATTTTGCTGCATTATTATACTCCTCATAACTGATTTCCCTGCACCCCAAACCATGTCCATTGTTGTTCCTTTATCTAGATTTTCTTCAAAAAATAACTTTAGCTCTTTAAAAAAATTTAACCACTGATTCATCTTTGATATTGTAATATTGTTAAACCTCCAGTTGTATTGGTTTTTGAAGTTTTTGAATTCTAATCTGATTTGACAATGGTCTGATATAATTCTTTGTAATATATCTACTCCTTGTACTTCTCTGTTCAGTTCCTTAGAAATAAGGAACATATCAATTCTTGACCAGGATTTGAATCTGTCAGAATAATAAGTATAATCTCTTTCATTTTCAAGTCTGTGATGCCAAATATCTGTCAGGCTCAGTTGTTCCATCATGTCCTCCAGCTTCTTAGGTAACCTTCCTTGTTTCTGAGATCTTATTCCCTTATATGATCTATTTATATCCAGATATATAACTCCATTCCAGTCTCCTGTTAAAATATGTTTTTCATAATCATGGTCCAATTTTTTTTCCTGAAGTTCTGCTATATATTGACCTTTTGTTTGTTTGTTTGTGGGCCATATACACCTACCACCAAGATTTTCTTTTCTTGTATCTTTATTTCTACACCCAAATATAGCCCTTTTTTATCCTTAAGTACTTCTTTTGATTCGTATTTATCTTTTACATAAATAGCCACACCCTTTTTCTTTTTTATCATTATCCGTCCCATAGTGTTCCAACTTTCACATTTCGGAGTAATTTTTTATCCTATTTCTTTATATGCATTTCCTGCAAGCAAATTAAAGCTGCTTTTTGTTTTTCAAGATAATGAAACACTTTTTTCCTTTTTTGTGAAGAATTTAAACCTTTTACATTCCAGAAAATCAATTTATTCATCATTTTCATACAGTTATTTCTTGATATACCATTTTCCTTTATATACTAATACCTCCTACAGCACCCTTTAATTGTTCTTCTTCTTCTTCCTCTGTCCCTTGTACCTCCTCTTCTCCTTCTATTTCAATATACAACCCCTCTTCCTCTTTCTTTCTCGTATCCCTATTGTTGTCTTCTTCACTCGTCACCTGATCATTCTCTTCTTCATCCTTATTCCTCACCTTCCTTTCTGATCAATAGTATACACCTCCTTTTCTAGATTTCTTTTTCTGTTGAATGTTTCCTTCTTCTCCTACTAAATCTCTACCCATTATGGCCTGACCATCTCCATTTATTTTCTTCGGCATTTGTTTCTGTATTTTCATTCTTATTATTCTTTCCTTGTGTTCAACCTAGTAGTCTTTCCAGAAATACTTTAGCTTTAGGTATTCAGTTAATTACATATTTTTAATAATGATGTGTCAACATTAACCCCTCAGTTTTATTCTACTTATAAGATATATTTCAATGTTTGTGTCAAGAAGGAATATTCTCTTCTTTTTATTATTTGCAATGGTCTCTCTCTCTGGCTTTTCTTTGCAAACAAAGATTCAGGAAGGACTCATCTCACACTCCTTTGGGCCTGCTTTTGGTCTCTGGGGATTCCTCCCCGCGCTTGGCATCCTTCCTTCCCACTCCATGTGGGTGTCTCCACTCCATGCCCAGGCCTTCTTGAGGCCTGCCTTTGGCTCCACACACCATAAGGCGCCCACCTTATCCCCCACTCCTTTGGGACCTGCTTTTGGCCTCCACTATTATTATTATTTTAGTTATTTAAAACAATTGTAAGCCACTCTGATAGCCTTGTGGCCACAAGGCTATCAGAGTGGCTTACAATTGTTTTTAAGCAATAGCTATTTACACATCTACACTGCATTAAACAGTTTCCAATGTGTGTTAGCTAATTGCCCCCCACAAGCTGGGTACTCAATTTACCAACCTACGAAAGGATGGAAGGCTGAGTGCACCTTGGAGCCCACTGGAATCGAACTTGCAATGTGGTGGCTTGCAGTACTGGCATTTAACCACTGCGCCACCAGGGCTCCACGGCTTCCAGCACTGCCCCACATGGCTACTCCACATGGCTGCTGCCTCTCAGCGCTGCTTCCTGCATCCCCCCTCACCTCTGCCCAATCACTTTTCCCCCTTGCTTCCTGGTCCTCCTGTGGACTCCTCAGCTCCATGTGGCTGCTACCTCTCACCACCCCTCCCTTCCTGGTGCCGCTGCCTTTCATCCCTGCCCACCCATGCCTCCTGCCTCTCGGCCCCGATTGCTTTTCCCTCTCACTTCCCCGGCCTTGTGCGGCCGCCTCGGTCTTCCATGTGGCCTCCAGCACTGCTTGGCCACCCTCCCTGCATGGCCTCCCCATGTCCTGACTCACCTGCGTGGCCTACCTGCATCTCAACTCACCCCTGCCCCTCCTCTCCAGCCTCCCCCTGCTTGTGTGTAGGCCTGTGCTTTTGCTCTCTCCTCTCCTCTCCTTGGCCTCCCCTGCTTGCAATCAGCCTCTTTTGCCTCCATGCCTGGGCCTCCGGCCTCTTCCCCCCTCGCTTGCTTCCTGGCATCAGCCTATTTCGCCTCTGTGCCTTAGCCTCCAGCCTCTTCCCCCCTCGCTTGCTTCCCAGCCTCTTCCCCCACTCACTTGCTTCCCCACGCCATGCCTGGGTATCTCCAGCCCACACTAGCCATCTTGCTTCCTTCCCCACGCTGGCGCCTAGGCATCTTCACTCCTGCCTTCCCCTCCAGCCCATGCTAGCCAGCCTCGGGCCTCCCCACAGCTGCTCTCCCCACCAACTTGTGGCCTCCTTGGCCTCTGGCAGCTGCCTTCATTCAGCCTCTCCTGCCTTCATCCAGCTTTGCCTGCTACCGTCCTCACAGCCGGCTGGATGAGAGTGGCTGATTCTGGATTTTTCTAGTTGCTTTGTAGTTAGTTTCAATTACTGTTAGTTACTTTTGGAATTGATTTGTTACTTTGGAATTACATTTTATGTTACTTTGTCATTGCTCTTAATTATGTTTAGTTACTTTGTAGTTACTCTTGTAATTATATTTAGTTACTTTTTGAATTAGATTTAGTTACTTTTTAGCTACTTTTAGAGAATTTCTTTTCAGTTACTTTTTAGTTGCTTTTTAGTTGCTTTTGGACTTACTTTTAAGTGTCTTTTGCAATTTTGTGATTTACCTCTTAATATTTGTTTTTGCGGTTTAACTCTTAATATTTGCTTTAGTTAATTTCATTACTCAGTTTAGTTACCTTTGTGTTGGGATACATGGCCCACAGAAAAGGCAAGAGAGGGGTTAAGGGTAAGCAGCCCACTGAACCCACCCACCCTCATGATCCAATTGAGGGTGTCTTGCAACAAATTTGGGATCGCCTGCAGGCTTTTGAGGAGGCTCATCTACCAAGGCCACCAAAGCACCTGGTAAAGGATAATTCGGGGGGGTTGAATAGCGATGTGGCTAACCAACTTCTCACCCACATTCAGGCTTTAGAAGAGCAAGGGGATGCTGTGAACTGTGAAGCACCTGATGAGGAGGAGTCACCTGGAGAGGGACCCAGCTGCCTGCTCCCCTGGTTCAGAGTGAGTTACACAATGACACTTCCAACATGCTGGTGTGGCCTTGGAGCCAGCCTGATGGTACCAATGACTCAAACACACATGAAACAAATGCTCCCCCAGGGAGCCCAACCAATGCCATGTATGGTTGGTATCCAGGTCCTCAGGGTGGGGGTCTGTACTGCCATTAATGTCCCCGTACATGTTTAGCCACCTTGGCTCACCACCCCTCAGTGGTCAAACACCAATGGTGTCACCCCACAGTCCTTTAGGCCTTGATCAGGCCCCTGATTTGGGTGAGCATCTGGCTCCAGCAACAAAAGATAAGATTTTGAAGGGGGAGTATGTGGACATAGTCTCCCTTTTCTACAGAGAGCTGGAGAAGAAGGAAAAAAGATGAATTGGATGACAGGGAGAAAGAGAAGATAAAAAGGAGACGTGTCGATAGGACGTGGTCTAACTGGCTAGTGGACTTCCTGATATACGCTGGGGTAGTATCCCAGAGCCAGCCTCACAAGTCTTATGCCCTTATTAGATACCTTGACATCATCTACAGGGCTTACATGGATTTCGCTGGCCCTGCTTGGCTCCGATATGATGAGTCATTTAGGTTAATGGCTGCTTCCTACCCAACCTTGAGGTGGGACATCATTAACTCACATTTGTGGTTGCAAGTTATGTCCCCAAGGCGGTGCATACTGGGGGAAAGGGCGCAGAGAAGGCACTTTTTGCAGAATGCCAGATCTAGTAATGCTTCGCTCCAGTCAACCCAGTTGACACAGCCTGCAACTCCAAATCGCCAGCTCTTATGCTGGGAGTTTGGTTCCTGCTGCCCCTACATTTTTCATCATGAGTGCTCCATCTGTGGCAGGGCCACTCATTTCAGAAATGTGACAAGGGGAAAGGGCAGTTTAGTATGGAACAGCAAGGTGGAAAAAAGGGCCCCAACTCCCCTGCTTTACAGGGAAAAGGGTCCCAGTCCAATTAAGTTTGAGGTTATCACTGCCTGGCTGAGCATTTACCTGGACTGGTCGGCAGTCCAATACTTACAGGACAGTTGTCACGAGGGTTTTTGCATTCCTTACATAGGGGTGAGCAAGCCTTACATGGCACCAAATTTAAAATCAGTAAGGGGATTAGAACATGTAGTCAAGCAAAAAATTCAGAAGGATGTCAATGAGGGCAGGGTCTTAGGCCCATTCATTGACCTGCCTTCCCCCAGCTTGAGGGTTTCACCATTAGCTATTGTCCCAAAAAAGACACCATGCAAATTTCATTTAATTCACCATTTATCTTACCCGAGGGGTCAATCAGTCAATGACTTTATCCCGCACGAGTTGTGTACCATTCAGTACACCTCATTCGATGCAGCGGTTAAAGTAGTCAAACAACACGGCCCCAGCGCTGAGCTGGCTAAGTGCGATATCAAATTTGCATTCCACCTCCTGCCAGTTCACCCTGATGATTTTGAGCTATTGGGCTTCTCATTTGACAGATTTTATTACATGGACTGGGCAATGCCAATGGGGTGCTCCGTCTCGTGTACAGCATTTGAGAAGTTCAGTACTTTTTTAGAATGGGCTGTTAAGCATTGGAAGGGGTACAATGGGGTGGTGCACTACTTGGACGACTTTCTATTTGTTGACAAGTTCAGTTCCGGGGTATGCCACTCCCTGCTGGAACAATTCCATGCCCTCATGGATGAATTTGCGTTCCCCTTGCACATGAAAAGACTGAGGGCCCGAGTCACCGATTGGCTTTCCTGGACATCGAAATTGATATAGTTGACCAATTTTGTAGGCTCCCCTTTGGTAAGATAGAGGACCTGAGGAACAGGGTGGCATATTTTCTAGGTCGCAACAAAGCCACGCTAAGGGAATTTCAGGAGCTGATTGGCTATCTAAACTTTCCATGCAAAGTAGTAGCGCCTGGCAGGGCCTTCCTTTGGTGCCTATGTGATGTCATTGCTGGGGTTTCACAACCCCACCACAGGATTGGGGTCACCCGTGAAATTAAGCTGGACTTGGACATATGGTATACCTTTCTGCAGCAGTATAATGGGGTTTCCATTTGGAGAGAGGAGTTGCGGATACGGGATGCCCTTAAGGTGTCCTCTGATGCTTCTGGGTCCCTAGGTTTTGAAGTATACTATACCGGAAGGTGATGCGCTGAACTCTGGCCAGACAACTGGATTGGTTCAGGTGTCACCTCCGACCTGACCTTTCCAATAATGGTCGCGGTCAGATTGTGGACAGGTGAATTCACCAACTCCATGGTGAGTTTCTGGTGCAACAATATGGCCATGGTCCAGGTGGTCAATTCACTTACCTCTAGATCTAAAAGGGTTATGGAGGTTGTTAGAGCATTTACACTCCATTGCTTGAAGTATAATATTTTGTTTACTGCGACTCATGTGGTGGGGGTGGACAACGGCATTGCTTCAGGCAATTAGCACTGGGAGCCGCCAAGATGCCGGATCCGATGCCAGTGGATTTGTGGGAGCTTGGATGGGCAAAATAGTTAAGGCCATCAGCCTTTCCATCGCTCCTAGCACCAGAAGGGTATATAAGAGAGCTATTCAGGATTTTTTTGAATTTCGCAACAGTGTGCAGTTACCCAACACTTGGCTGGTACCTGTCCCCCATCTTCTCCATTTCTGTGTCTTCCTTATGAACAAAGGCCTTGCCTTGCAATCCATATGCTCCAGGTTGGCAGCCTTGGCCTTTTGGAGTAAGGTGCAAGGTTTACAGGATACCAATTGGATTTTAGAATTAGGAAGGCGTTGGAAGGATGGGCTAGACAGAGGGGGAAAACAACAGACAATAGGCAACCCCTCTCCCCAGAGATTCTGAAAGGGATTTTACAAGTTTGGCCCAATATTTGTGCAACCCCTTTTGAGGTGGCGTTGCTTCACACAGCTTCACTTACGGCTTTCTTTGGCACCGTACGCATCAACAAGTTGGTGGTCACTTCTAAATGGGACAAATCCAGTCTGGCCCTTAATTTGGGGGACATCTGCATGGGCGCCAAGGAATTAACTATCCTGATTAGGTGATCCAAAACTAATCAGCTGGGGAAGGATGTGTGTATTGTACTTAGGGGGTGCCAGGATAGGACCCTCTGCCTGGTAGCAGGTCTGAGGGATTATTTGAAATTGAAGCCTGCACAGTCCAGACCCTTATTTTGCCATGCCAACAGATCTCCCCTGACACGGTATCAATTTTTGGCAATCACTAACAATTCTTTGGCACGCTTGGGGTTGGGTGGTGTGCGTTTCTGTTCCCATTCATTCAGGATTGGGGCCACCTCAACGGCCACTGTGCTGGGTATGCGGCCAGAGGCAATTAAAAAACTGGGAGGATGGAAGTCGGGTGCTTATAAGGGATATGTCCGACCAATTTGCTACTGACTAGATATGTTGTGGTCTGTGACTGTCTGTGTGCTCTTTTACAGATGTGAGATTCCGAGTATTGATTTGTGGCGGCACGCCATGCCAGAAAAGGCCACCTGGATTCACAGCTGGGTCTCGGAGACATTGCCACGGTTGATGGCTTGGCAAGCGGGGTTTGAAGTGGAATGATCTGATCAATTTATTGTTTCAGGAGCATCGCGGGCCTCCTCCTCTGGTCCTGGTGATACATCTGGGAGGGAATGACCTGGGCCTGCTGAAAGGCAGAGCCTTGACCCTCCAGGCTCTCGCAGATATGCAACGGATCAAGGTGGCATGGCCGCACATCTTCCTGATTTGGTCAGACATCATTCAATGACAGACTTACCCTGCTGAGGAGGACACCAAGCAGTTGGACATAGCCCAAAAGAACGTGAACAAGGCTGTTTACTGGGCAATGGATGAAGGCCTTGGCCATTCCATCCGATACCCAGAAAGTTCATACAAATGCCCAGAATTTTACAGGGTTGACGGGGTCCACTTGTCCGACAGGGGGATCCAGTTATTTCTTGAGGGTATGCAAACAGGTGTGAGGGCCGTATTGGCCTCCCTTGTGGGGGATAGGGGCTAAGTGGACACTTGCCCCTTATCTGTGGCAGGGAGTGGGGAGACTAGGATCTGGCATTCACCTATGACAACCTCAAATTGAGTGGAAGGATGGACCTCACTGAACCGTACCGGCATCTTAACGGATAGGGTGCAGCAAGGTAGGCTATCCTTGGGGCCAGCATCGGGTTGCGATCCTCCACAGAAGCTACACAGCTTGAGAATTTGAGACCTGGTGCCAGGCCTTCCAGAAGATGGTGCCTGAACAGAATCCCAGATACCGGGATCCCCTTCAGGGCTCAGGTGAGTTGCCCACGGAAGCTGGAGAATAGGTCACACGTGACCGTCTGCTCCAGCTGCCCCCGCATTGGGTCTCCCCCTATTTTGTTTGCATACCCTAAGAAATAAACAAATAAATAGGTAAGATTACAATAAAGTGGCCAGTATTTCAACCCAATCTTCTGTGTCTTGTCTCGTTATTCCATGCATTAATCATTACATATCTGTCTTTCTAAACCTTCTCTCTCATCGTCACTCTGGTTACTCCAGTCTCTTTAAATTCGAATCCAGTCCTACTTTTAGATCCTTTCCTCTAATTTGCTAGATAAGAAACCTCTAGTGCAATTTTAATATTGTCCGTTAACAGAACGAAATTTACCAGGGTGCTGTTTTTACTCCTGGGGAGCAGCAAGTTTCTATTCTTAGTTTAATCAAGTTTATTTTAAAAATAATTTTTTAAAAAGTGGTGGTGTCACCCTAACCTTAAAGGTAGCGTTGGCGTGGGAGGGGTTAGCTTCTGACCTCCTTAGCTTTCCGTAGTTAGAGTCTCTGTTGATTGTACCTTCTTCTCTGTGTTACTTGGCTGGAATTCGGGTCCATGCAAGCTACCTCCAACTGTCTATTCCCCAAGACAGTGTTACTCTTGACAAAGTTGTTACTTTTAGGGGTATACCCACCATGCCAAGCAGCCAAGCTCCAGAGCTTCGCTGAAACTCAACTGGACATGTCACCTTAGCCACCGGAAGTCTGAAGGAAGGGTTTTTCAGAAAACATCTTACCACTGCCTTGTTTAGGCATATCAGAACCCTGCCTGGCTGGAGGGGTTGTTACATGTTGACTGATAATTTGAAAGACATTTTGCAAAATGTAAGCCCAGAAACTTGAATTATAAAGGAATAAGTGTGTCTCTGTAAAAGTGTAAAGCAGGAATGTTTTTGTGTTAGATAGCATAATGTTAAGAGTGTAGGCATAGGCTAGTTCCAGGCATAAAGCCAAACTAACCAAAACAAAGTGATAAGCCCAAGAGAGAGTGTAAACAAATGCTCAACGTATAATGAAACCAAGGAAGTGTACTGTATTGGTATGAGAGAGTTATTAATATCTGGTGGCTGGTTTAACCTGAAGGCAGGCAGGCAGCCAGGAAACTGGCCTCCAAATGATGAGTCACTGGATAAAGACTAGTAAGATCTCATCTTTGATTGTGTTACCCTAAGAGATGGGAGGGATGTTAGGATCCAGCCCATTATCACAGTGTCCCCTTAAGGTCTGGAGAAATATAGCTCAAAAAGGAGGTCTTTGAGAGGAGGGTAACTTTGGAGATCTTTCCTCCTATGTATACCAGTACTACCTGCAGAGAGCACTCCAGTTACAGTAAAGCAAATTATTTTATTGGAACTAAACTAAGAAATAAACTATTGTACAAGAATATACTCTTAAGATCCATACAAGGCTATTGAAGAAAAAGGCAGAAAGCTCCACAGTGACAAAGCATTGCTGGTTCTACAACAACCTCTTAATATTTGATCAGGTAGGGGGCATAGTAGAGGTTTCTGTGAGGTATAAGTCAGTGATGATCACTGATTGCATGTTGAAAGGTTTAGCACAAACCTGCTAATGGCTGAGTTGTCCACTTAATCCTTGTTGGCCTTTCCCACCATTAGTATTCTAGGCACGTCTCAAGTCATCATGACCTCAATGGTCTTTTGGTCAGTCTGACCCCAAACATCCCCAATCACCACAACCCTAAAAATGTGTCCAATATGTTCAGTGATGAATGGGGCTTGGTAGGGTATGGTAACAATTGGATGGGTGAAAATCTTTGTTTATATTACCAGAAGCTAGTGAGGCTCTGCCTCTGGTTGGGTAGATAGAGGCTGAGGATACTATAAATCTAGCTCTGGAGAGATGAAAGTTTGGCTGTTACACAGTTTCCCACACATTTACATTGCAGCTGTTATGCTGCTAAATGGTTTTCCTGGTTGAAAAAAAAATCCAGAAAATGATGGTAAGAAAAGTAAGAGAGAGCCTCTGTTCTCAAATAGGCTATAATCATGATATAGTTCTTATGTAAATAGATAAATGGCTATTATGATTGTAATGGATGCCCATTATGGATAGCTATAGCTATAGATAATTCTCTTGGGTATGTTGCCTTTCCCAGTGTGCTGATTGGCTGCTCAGGAAATACACCCAACCAATCACCACCCACATGCAAATTCCCTCTCCACCTCACAATCCACTCATGTCACTCAATCTGTAGCCCAGATTGGGATCCAGGCAGTCAACTGGTGGTGGTGATGGGCCGCCTGCAACAGGACCCAGGCAATGAAGTGGTGGTGGTGGTGGCAGCAGGGCAACAGAGCAAGTCACCCTCAGCAATTTCAAGAAATGTGTGGAATGCTGAGAAGGGGGAGGAGGAATTAAAACCCACTGGCCTACCTTACAGGGTTGTCGTGAGGTCTACTGGGCGTTTTTGGGGGAATTTTTTTAATGGCGTATGGTATGCTGAGTCCAGCTAGTAGATATAGATAGAAAGGAAGGAAGGAAGGAAGGAAGGACAGATACTGCTATGTATATTATATTCCATGGAAGCTTATATGCTTATCCACAGGTGTTAATTTTAAGCAAGATGTTTAAGTTAGTCTATGTATTAAGTAGAGATGCCTGCAGGCAAGAAAACAGCAGCTATAACGGTATAATTCCTTACAAGTGTGAGATCAAAGGATAATGCTTCCTAGTGAATGTTGCTAAGATGAACATGCAAGAATCTAATGAAGATATTAAATTATAAAGATGCAACAAGTTTGATGGCTTACATGAAATGTGATGTCAATCGCTAAGTAATGTTAAGAAAAAGCCTATGCTTCTCCCTAAGGGGAGTGTATGTTTGTATATTTACTACTATGTTAATAAAATGGCCTTAAATAAATAAATGAATAAATGCATAATAAAAGGCCTGCTCATTATCTAATAAATAGTAAATAGACTGAAATTTCCAGATGTAAGAATGCTTAAGCAGAGGTTGATGCTAATTCTGTGTTGTTTGGGCTATACTGTTGATCATGAATTGGGAGCCCAGTCAACTAGAAAGTGACAAGAAGTATCTTTAAAACAGATACAGATTGGTTGATAAATGGCAAAGATGCCTCAATCTCTCAGTCTAAAGAGATAGGCATGGGGAACCACACCTGTTTCAAGGCATTTAGCAATTCCTTTGTCCACTCAACCATTCTCCTGTCTACTTTTCTGAGCCAAAAAGGGCAAGAGTCAGGCAATATGTGGTGGATTTCATTTATCTACAGATTGTATCCATATCCTGGAGCTGAGCAAATTGAAGAGTATCCATTACACACATTAGGGCACTCCAAAGAAAAACTGTAGAGCAGCAGGAACATTCCATCTTCCGTGGCGCCTTACCGTACGTTGTTGTCGTTATTCCATTCTGGTCCCATGGGAGACCAAAGTAAAACCACATTTTTTGCTAATCAGAAAAACCCGTTAGCAAAAGGATGTGGTTTTACCTCGGACCCCAATGGGACTGGAATGAAACAATGCTGGAAGAATGACAATGTCATGTGGTAAGGTAGCATGGAAGACGGAATGTTCCTGCTTCCCTGCTGCTATTATTTGGAGTGTAGTACCGTATATTCCGGCGTATAAGATGACCCGGCGTATAAGACGACCCCCCCCCAATTTTTAAGGTAAAATGCAGAGTTTATGATATATTCGCCCTATAAGACGACCCCCTCTTCCAACGCATAGCCCCCGCATGCCCCTCCTGCGCTCCCTTCCAGGAGGGAGCGCAGGAGGAGGATGCGGAGGCTGTGCGCCCAAAAGGGGCACGTTCACCCCTTCTCCCCACCTTCCAGGAAGGTGGGGAGAAGGGGCAAATCGCGGTTTGGCCGCGCAGCCTCTGCATGCCCCTCCTGCGCTCCCTTCCAGGAGGGAGCGCAGGAGGGGGATCCGCAGGCTGTGTGGCCAAACGGGGCTTTGGGGAAGGGGGGAGGCTGGGCGGAGGGTGGCAGGGGGGAGGGGGCTTCGCAGCCACCCCCCTCTCCAAAGCGAGCCTTTGGGGAAGGGGGGTGGCTGGGCGGAGGATGGGAGGGTGGCAGGGAGTAGGGGGCTTCCCAGCCCCCTCCCTTTCAGGAGGGGGGATGGATGTGCAGGGGGTGGGTGGGGGGAAGGGAGGAGGGGGCTTCTCCGCCACCCCCCTCCCTGAAAGCGCGTTTCCGCGGCTTTCAGGGAGGGGGGGTGGATGCATGGGGAGTGGGCAGGGGGAAGGGAGGAGGGGGCTTCTCCGCCACCCCCCTCCCTGAAAGTGCGTTTCTGCGGCTTTCAAGGAGGGGGGTGGATGCATGGGGAGTGGGCAGGGGGAAGGGAGGAGGGGGCTTCTCTGCCACCCCCCCTCCCTGAAAGCAGCGGTTCCGCTGCTTTCAGGGAGGGGGATGGATGAGCGGGGGGGGGTGGGTGGGGGGAAGGGAGGAGGGGGCTTCTCCGCTCTCCCCTCCCTGAAAGCAGCAATTCCACTGCTTTCAGGGAGGGGGGTGGATGAGCGGGGGGGGTGGGCGGGGGGAAGGGAGGAGGGGGCTTCTCCACCCCCCCTGAAAGCAGTGATTCCACTGCTTTCAGGGAGGGGGGTGGATTAGCGGGGGGGTGGGCGGGGGGAAGGGAGGAGGGGCTTCTCTGCCCCCCCTCCCTGAAAGCAGCGGTTCCACTGCTCAGGGAGGGGGTGGATGCGCGGGGGGTGGGCGGGGGGAAGGGAGGAGGGGGCTTCTCCGCCCCCCCTCCCTGAAAGCAGTGGTTCCACTGCTGAGGGAGGGGGGTGGATGCACGTGGGGGTGGGCGGGGGGAAGAGAGGAGGGGGCTTCTCTGCCCCCCCTCCCTGAAAGCAGCGATTCCGCTGCTTTCAGGGAGGGGGGTGGATGAGCGGGGGGTGGGCAGGGGGAAGGGAGGAGGGGGCTTCTCTGCCCCCCCTCCCTGAAAGCAGCGATTCCACTGCTTTCAGGGAGGGGGGTGGATGAGCGGGGGGTGGGTGGGGGAAAGGGAGGAGGGGGCTTCTCCGCCACCCCCCTCCCTGAAAGCCGCGGTTCCACTGGTTTCAGGGACGGGGGTGGATGCACGGGGAGTGGGCGGGGGGAAGGGAGGAGGGGGCTTCCTAGCCCCCCCAAAGCCGCGGTTCCGTGACTTTCGGGAGGGGGGGTGGAAGCGCGGGGGGTGGGCGGGTGGCAGGGAGGAGCACTTTGCTTCACCCCCTGCCCGATCTCCTGCCTCTTCGCTCCGTTTGCGAAGAGGCAGGAGATAGGCAGGCAGGTGAAGCAAAGTGTATCCGGCGTATAAGACGACTGTCAATTTTGGAGGGCACTTTTGAGTGCTCAAAAGTCGTCTTATACGCTGGAATATACGGTAAGCCCCTAAGTTCAAAAATTCATTTTGGGAGGGAGTGATTTGTTATAGCTCACCCCAAATAATAATATAAAATAGAAACCATAATAAAATCAATAAAAAAAAACCAATGGAGAAGAACTTAAGAGAGACACATACTCCCACTTCCACCAGAAAGACCCCAACAATACAGGTCAAAAAGGAACATTCTGGTCCTGACATTCTGAAAAGTCCCTGGATTACTGAAGGTCTCCAGTCAAACAAAATAAAATCACTTTCCCTCCACCATCTCCCTTCCTTTATTCCATCCCTCTAGTTCAGCAGAAATAAAATTTATTTTCCTCTCCATTCTCTTGCTTCTAGAATCCACGAGTGAGTACACATATTAGAACAACAAACCAGCACAAAGCCATGTAATTCATTTCCTCCCAACCTTCTTCGCTTGAGGCCCTTCTGACTTATTGTATATGGCAGGGAGGGAACCACCCTACCTAGTAACAAACTCTAATTATGTAAAATAATTAGTTAAGATTTAGAAATAACTGCAACATAGCTTAGACAATCTATGAATTTCATCCTTAAAGGGGAGGGACTCCTAAATAATTAACAGTTTAATTTAGCATTTTTAAAAATCCAAGCATTGATCAATTGTATTTCCATCAGTAGGAGCTGAAGTTAATTCACTGGGATTGCACTGACTACAGTGGGTCCTTCTTATCCACTGTGGTTTTATTCCATGATTCCCCATGGATACTAAAATCTATGGATGCACAAGTCCCATTATATACAATGGCATACAATGGTATCCCTTAAATAAAATGGCAAATAGCAAGATTTGCTTTTTGGATTTTTTTTTAATGTTTTCAAGTCATAGTTGGTTGAATCCATGAATGCAGAATCTGTGGATACAGAGGGTGAACTGCATCCCATTCAAAATGGATCTGAGTGTTTTATGTCTGTGGTGTCATTCAAATTCTTTTACTGAGTGATCTACATACTGTCCAAGTAAGCTATGAGTGCTAGTGTGTGTGCGCGCGTGCATGTGCACACACACACACACACACATGATTGACCTAGTGAAAATATGTCTGGGAACGTAATTTTGTATGAATAGGATAATAGTACTGTGCCCAAGGCCAGTAACTGGGCTAAACAGGGATATTATCTTGGCACTTTTCTGTTCAGCTTCAGTGCTGTAGCTGCCACATCACACCGGTTGTGTTATGATTGAAATGGCAACATATGGAAATAGGCAGTATTATCGTTAAATGTTTCATCAGCTGAAGAAAACAAAATTATGTTTAAAAGAAGACTTAACAAGACCTAATGTAGATATGGTACAGACTAAGTGTTAGGACCTGGCATAGGTATTGTACAGCAAGCTAGCTTGTGTGTGCATTTCTTGTTAGGCCTAGCCAGTATGCCAGGGCCTCACATGAGCTAAGCCTGCTGGGATTAGAAGTAGCTCTCACTCTGGTAGATTGCTCATGCTGTATAATCTGCTTAGCCTGTGCTATCGCTCTCGATGCCAGACATCCAAGGCCATATAAGCAATTATGTTTTGGGAACACTCATGAGAGGGATGCAATGGAATGTTCCTTCATTAGCATTGCAGGTGTGTATGTAACTGAAACTTATCTGTTCTTCTGTAGATTCCTTGCCCTGAGGCTTCTGTGCCAGACCTGTCTTTGATCCTCATCCTGAACACTTCAGTTCCTGCTATAATAAACCATTCTTGATCAACAGAAATTGTCTCAGTGTGTGAGTGTTGACAGGGTCATTACACTAAGGTAAGATGCATTTTAATGTTTTAGCCTGTTACTTCAAACTGATGTTGTGTACAAAAGTGTGTGCGTGTGTTTGTGCTTAAGTGTGTGCCTCTACACAATGATGGTCCTTGTGTTTTTATAGCAAAACAGTATCCCTACCATCTAGTAAGCCAATCTATCAGGAACTGCACTATAGAGATTTTCAAATGTCCTAAAAATGCACAACAGGGACAAGAGGAGATCGCCAAAGGGCTCTCTTTTCAGATGACGTTGTCCCTGTCTCGTTCTCCTCCCGTTCCACCTCCATTCCATCTGCGTTTATTTTTATTGATGGCCTAAGCCATCAATAGATCACCTATTCTGTCTCTGTGATGGAATCATGGGCTTGTGAACTGGTGCCCCATTTTTGTGGCGCAATGCCAGCCATGGTGGGAGGTCCCTGTCAAACACTTCCGGAGTCCAATTGGGACATCCAGGTAAGTGACACCCCTTTTTCCCCCTCCCTGGGTTACTTGGAATTTTTCAACTTTGTTTTTGTGCTTGTGTCACTTTTCTTTCTTTCTTTAACTTTTTTAAAAATTTCCCTCATGCTCGTTCTCTCGCAAGAACGGCCTGGGATTTCAAATAAGGAAATGAATACAGCTCCGCATGAGCTGTATTCACTGCCTGGACTGCTGGAGGGAGAGGTAGCAATTTCTGTCACACTTTTAAGATAAGTCTGAAATTTTTTTTGAAAAAAGTGTGACAGGGATGGGAGTGGGATGGGATTTGGGCGGGAAATAGCTAGTGAGATAGGGATGCTATATATGGTCCCCGTCTGAAAATCTCCTATGTTACACAGGAGGAGGGGCAAGATGGAGATGGACTAAAAACTTCTGAGCTGTCCTCTCATTATTATCTGGCATTACCACCTACATATACCTCAAAAATGCCACCCAAATGCAAGAAAAGAAATCGGACCAGCCCCAGCAACAATATTGGGACCCAGGAATCTTCCAAAGCAGAAAAACAGATGAGGATTGACTCACTCTTCCCAGAGGCAGAGACAACACAGCTTGTGAGTAACAGATCTGTAACAATAGCTCCTTGTTTACTCCCTAAGTCAACAAAGAAATTTGAACTAAACAAAACAGCCTCCTCAATTCCTCAAAGTTTAAATATAAATTATTCTCCAGGGCAGGGAGATAACAGAGATAACAGAGACAAATTCCAGGAGCTTGGAAGTATTCCCTACAATAACAGTGCTCAGCCTTCTATAATTTCTGCAAACTGTCCGTAGAAACATTGATTCTTATTTTGCAGAGACTAAATGACATTACAAACAAGGTGCAGAATTTCCAACAAACCTTTCAAAGGCAAAACCCATATGGCATACAGGGGGTTAAAAAGGTAGCTGTTTGGGAGGAAGCATACCTAGCCACATCACAACAACAACCAGATGCAGCTAAACATTGCCAAGTGTTACAGAAAAATCAGCTTGTGTTGCAAATACATCACAATGCCCATATTTGGAACAGCCACAAGTCAATTGTGAGATACCTTTTCCAACTTTTAAACACTCACAGCAGAACAACTTATTAGACTGCCACTTTTTACCCAGCTCAAGAGCTACTAAATGCATTTTTTTACCTTTAATCAGGTAAATATTCCTAACAGGCTGATATGGAAAAGAAATTCCCTCTGGAATGCACACTATATAGAAATTATCAGAGTTTTTAAGGATGAGATAGTCTGTGACCTCATCACAGGGAAAGCAGCAACAACATCACAGTGAAACAATGAATCTGCATACCAAGAGGGGGAACCTAATCACACCTCAAAGGAAGAAGCTCAGGCTATAAATCAAGAAACATTTAAACTGAGAGAAAAACTCACAGAAATCTGGGAACACACTCCCACAGTATGCATTATTCTGACTTTCCAGACACAGACAATGAAAATGAAAGTGAAAGTGATGCCTCTCTAATATCACTGAAGGAAGCCTTGAAATCCCGAGTAGTAGCTAATACCCTTTCAAAAATGTCCTATACTGCAGATGCCTCCCCATCTACAATTTAAATTCCAAGGGTCTCAAACATTCCTATGCAAACCCAGTCCATGGGGAAAACAATCTTCACCACCATCTATCTCATCTCCTATCTCATTGGATAAGCCAAAGGATGCTCCCCTCACTAAAGAGATGGGATCCCTGCTTGTTTGTGATCCTCATTTTGCTGCCCATGCTGTACTGATTCTTCCAACCTTCCTTCCAGAACAGGCAGAGCAGGAAGAACAGGAATGTGATCCACTATTCCTACACTCACAGAGGAAGACACAGCCACAGTCATCCCAGCCACTTAACCAACTGCCATCAGATGAATTACCCATCCAGCCTGTAGCCTGCAGTGAAACTGCCTGACTTCCAACTGACGAGCACAAAGTTACCCTTTTGACCTGGAAGATTGCTGGGTGGTCTACAGCTAATAGAAATCCTTGCCCTAGTGACTTTCTCACCCAATATGACATTTTACTGATCCAGGAAACATGGACCAATAAGGATCTGCTATTAAATGGCTTTCACTCATTCTCAATTCTGGCAGAACCAGGGAGAAAGCACGGAAGAGCAAGGGGTGACCTGGGCATTCTGGTTTCTACAACCCTACATGCCATAACAAGGCCTCTTCCCACATTTAAAACATATGCCATGGCAGTGCTAATTCAATTTAACCATTGCACTTTGTCGATAATAAATATCTACATGCCTCCAATGAAGAAGAAATCACAAATCAGAGCCCTGTGGGCCAAACTGGAATCATACACAACTAGTCTCATATTGCAGAACCCAAATGCATTTGTAATTTGGGGGGTGATTTGAATGCCAGACTGGGCCCCAACGATCATACCCTATATGCCCAGCACAAACGCGCTCCTCCTAATCTTGAGGATAATGGAACCCACCCCACCCCATCCGATGCTCAAAGGACAAGAAATCAAATTTTGCAGGACTTTGTCTGGCTCAAACAGTATTCAGGCTAAACCTTCACATCCTAAATGGTGTTCTGAAAAATGATTGTCCAGCTGAATTCACTTATCTCTCTGGGCCCAGAATGAGTGCCATAGATTACATAATTGTTTCTAGGGACCTTTTCCCCTATGCTACGGATCTAGAAGTTATGCCCAGATTTGAAAGTTATCATTTTCCAATTCGGCTACACGTAAGTGACTTCACTCAGGAGACACACACCAGGGAGTGTTATCACCTCTCTGTAATAACCATTCTGTAATGCCATCAGGAAAGACTTATCGTCAAGCTAAATGGACCCCCCAGTTAAACCAAACAATAAGTGAAGTATTGGCTTCAGACCAACTTCAGTGTCTTAGGACTGCCCTGATATCGGCTGAGTCTCCTGATGAAATCTTGGAGAATTACAACACTCTTACCCAAACTCCAGTATCTAATCTACCAAAATAGCGCATACCAGCGGAAACAACAACAGTACCACTCAAATCCTTGGTTTGACAAGGAATGTGTTAATGCTAAAAAAGCTCTCATTGCTACTTATCAGGGTTATCTATCCAATACTATCCCAGAAGTTGTACAAATTCTGCTCCAGCAGAAAAGAGACTATAAAAAGCTGCTGGTGAGCAAGAAAAAAGAAGCCATGAAGAATAATTGGACACAGCTTATCCAGACAGTCAAATCCAATAACACAGCTCTATTCTGGCACATTACATCAAGTTCCGAGAGAAATGGGCCAGCCACAGTGGACTGTCACATCCCTCCAGGGATATGGGAGGATCACTTTCAAGCACTCTATAAGGACACCTATGATGAAAGTGGATGCATTAGTCAAAATATAGAAAATATTCCAAGGTGGCCACCAGTGATAGCATCAGAGATCAAGAACCTTGTAGCCCAACTGAGAATGGGGAAGGCTCCAGGAGAAGACTTAATATGTGCAGAAACCATTAAAAACAACTTGGAATTCTGGTCCCCTATCCTGGCCTCACTTTTCATTTGTATCAACAATTATGGTTGAGCACCCAAGGACTGGGGCCTTGCAATCATCGTCCCCATATATAAAAAAGGAAGCAAGGATGATCCTGCCAACTACAAACCAATTAGTCTCCTCAATACAATCAGCAAACTCTACACAAGACACTTACAGTGGAAATTTCAGACCTGGCTGGAACAAGAAAACATACTTGCAGAAGAGCAAGCTGCTTTAGGGAAGGCCAATCCACCATAGATCAGTGCCTTGTACTCTACCATCTTATTGAAAAATACTACACCTGCAGCAGAGTTTCTCTTTATGTTGCCTTTATAGACTTTAAAGCAGCTTTTGACCCTATATCCTGAACCAAACTGTGGAAAAAACTGGAGGCTTCCTCGACTGACCTATGTCTACTCCATCTAATTTGTATGCTGTATGAAGGGACCTCATTAAAAGTAAGTTGTACCCCCCAGGGACATCTCACCAATGCCATTGTCACTGAGAAGGGTTTGAAGCAAGGCTGCATTCTAGCTCCACTCCTGTTTAACTTCTACATCAATGATTTGATGAATCACCTCAGCAACACTAACTTCCATCCCCCAAAATTAGAGAGAAGACATATCTCAACGCTGTTTTATGCAGATGATGCAGCAGTACTTTCAAGAACTCCCATTGGCCTAAAAAGGGCCCTAAGAGCACTAACACAATACTGCAGAGTGGATCAGCTAGAACTCAACTACCAAAAAACTAAAATCATGGCATTTGCTAAAAGGCCCAAGAACTATAACTAGAATATAGATGGCCACAAGACTGAACAAGTCTCTTGCTTCAAATACTTGGGGGTAATTTTTCATGCCACCGGTAGTAGGAAAGCACATGGGGCGTATGCTGCTGGCAATGTGCAGAGGAATAGAACAGCCATTCTCAAATTTCTTAAGATAAAAGGAGGCTACTATTTACCCACAGTGCTCAAACTCTTTTGAAGCCAAATCACTAGCACAACTGCTTTATGGATCCCAGTTAGGACCTTTCCCCAACCTTACACCATTAGAACTTCTGCAATCCAAATTTTTAAGAGCAGCTTTCCAAACTCCAAAATGTGTCTCTAATGCAGCTCTGAGACTGGAGTCAGGCTTTATGAAAGTGAAGGCCACAGTATGGGTGACCATACTCAGTTACTGGCTCGGACTATCCCTCTTTCCCACTGGCCTTGCTCCACTAACCTTAAGTGATGATTTCCAGTCCAGCTGGAAACAGACAGTGATGACTAAAATTTCAGCACTGGGCTTTTCTTCAGATCTTCTGCTTAGCCTGGGATATGAGAGGGTTAAGGCAACTATCAAACAATGGGTGTTGGATATAGAGTGACAACTGGATCTAGCCAGCACTCCAACATTAATTGCTAGTGACTCCAACAGATATCTGGCTTCTCCTATGCCATACTTAGCAACACTTGAAATACCTAAATATTGAAGGGCTTTTACTCTAGCATGGTTTCATGCCCTCCCCTCAGCTGTCCTTGAAGTCTGCTACAAGAACATCCCCTTCTCAGAAAGACTATGTCCCTGTAATTCTGGCCAAATAGAAAAAACAGAGCATGTGCTACTCCGGTGCTCATACTACAGGGACATATGTCTCAGCCTTATTTCACCCCTGTTGCATAAAAGGGCACACTGGACAATTTCACACCACCCTATTGCTTTCAGACACCAACCCAGGAACATCATATAATGTTGCCAGATTCTACACAGCTGTGGTTAAAATTCGACAGATAATGACCTCCACAGTAAAATAGTAACAACCTTGTTTTGCTATACTGGAGCTATGTAATCTGTAAGGTCATTTTAAATACTCCTTTTATCCTGTTTTTATCCTGTGTTTTTACCTTCTTTTTATTCTGTATCAGTTTTACCTGTGCTGGTCTATGACCATAATAAAGATTCTATTCTATTCTAATTCCTTTCTAATACAGTAGTTTATGACAAGGATTAAGCTGTTATGTAACCTTCTTCAACAGAATAGAATTCTACCATTGCTGGTAATAGGAACAGGGGAAACAATGGAGCCAGGGAAGTATAGGTTGTGCCATATCAATGAGCGGTACATTCCCAACCTTACTGTGAATACTTGAAATGACAGGTAATAGAATTGTGCCAGAGGATCTAGGAAATGCCTAGAGAGGATGCCTCTCTAGGTAGCTCAAGTGCAACTCTAAGGGAACTTTCACTCAATGTTACCATAGCATCATGATGGAGGACCTATAAAATGCTTACATAGACCATATTTTTTGGATAACAGATAACTGAAACCATGGGTAACAGTCCCACACAGATTGTGTGTGTGTGGGGGGGGGTCTGTACAGCTATAACTGAGTTTTGCTCAGAGCTTAGAAAACTTACTTTTGGAGGGATCAGAACTCTTGAGAATACTCCAGCCAGCTGGATGTGCTGTTTCAGAAATTCTGGAAGTTGTAGTCAAAAACAAGCATGACCATCATTTAAGGAATGGAAAAAAAGAGGCAATGCTCCCTCCCAAATCATGTGTGTGTGTGTGTGTGTGTGTCCTGCAGGAGTGCAATCAGCATGATTAATTGGCTGGCAAGAACCCTGGCAGTATCTTTCCACAAAAAAACATTTTTTCACCAGGTTTCACTTGTTCTGTTTAATGTGTGGAATGATTCTTAGAAATTACCCAGGAATGGCAGGGAGATGCAAGATATCAATGTGGAAAAATGAAAACTGGTGAAGCTGAAAGTTGGCACTAGGCCCAAGATGAGACATACTTTTGTCCTCCCCTCTTTGAATTTAGCAACAGACATTACAGCTATACCCTGGGCTGTTAAGAAACCAGCTTTTATTTTATAATGTGTTGTTCTTTCTCTGTGCAGGCCATAGAGTCTTGGTCCCTCCATAGATTTAGCACCTGAGAGTTTTTTTTCTCCACAGCCCACCTCTCCGTATCCCTGCTGATAACATAAGAGGCAGCAGAAGAAAATGAGGGCCAGTTAAGATAGATGGATAAGGTGTGGGGAGTCAATATAATTGGCAAGTATTAAGGAATATAAAACTACAAGGGATTTAATGGATCATTGGGCCATTATCTCTCCAGGAATACTTATAAATATCCTATACTTTAATCCTTTCTCTTTGGTATGATGAGGCGTTTGTACATATGCTCTTGGAAAGCCAAAATAAAATTGTAACAGCATTGAAAGTGACTACCGTATATTCTGGTGTATAAGACGACCAGGCATATAAGATGCCCCCCCAATTTTTAAGTCAAAATAGAGAATTGAGGGTATACTCACTGTATAAGATGACCCCCAATCACTCACCCTTCCTGAAGCCACGATCAGGCTCCCCATCACAGCTTCAAGGAGGGCAGGTGGTGGCTGGAAAGCTTCCCCACCTCCAGCCAGCCACCCTTCCTGAAGCCTCCCAGAATCGTGGTGGATAGCTGCCTGGCTGGGGAGAGACTCAGCCACCTCTCAGGATTCCCCAACCTGCGAGGAGGCTCAGTCCCTCCTGTCAGGAAATGACATGGATGTGACCACAAGATGGAGCTGTAAGCTTAAAAATGAAAGTGGTTGAGCTCCAGTGGCAGGTGTGTGTTAGCATTTGGGAGTATGCACACCTGAGATGCCTGATGTAACAGGCATTGTTTAACTGCCTATGAAAAGGAGATGGGAATTATCTCTAGTGAGGGCTTGCTGTGGATGGTGGTTGGTGAAGCAGTTTGTTGGTTTAAGAGAGATTGCCCTATACTCTGTATATATACTGTAATGATACTGCAAACAAAGATTAAAGCCCTCAAGTTGAGTGAAGGCTGGCCTTGTTGCTGTCTTTATTTGGCAAGCCAGAGCTCAAGGCAGTGTGCTGGGGTGAAGGAATGTTTCCTTCTCAGCCTGAAGTCTTTTACAGAAATCTCCCCACAAAACCTTCTCCTTGGCATCCTGTTGATGTGGAACAACTCTGCAGGTTGTTGTGGTGGACACAGCGTGTCTTTCTATGCTCCAACAAGGGTTAAGAGCCCAGTGTCCATGTAGACAATGCTTGAGAAGCTGTGGGAGATATAATTCTGCAATTGGTGAGCTGTTTTGTGTTCCTGGAGGGCTGAAGAAGAAAAGTCCTGGAGAGGAGTGAGTTAAGTGTGTCTACTCACAGACTCTGCTCTTATCTGTTTGCTTTGGGAAGCTAATTGTTTTTGGGAGCCTGCCCGGACTGTTATCAATGTGTTTGTTTGCATCTGTTTAAGTCACAGACACAGTGCAAACATGGAAACAGCAGTCAGGTTTGAAAAGCTGTCTGAGAAGAACTGTGCTTCCTGGAAAATTTACACAGAGGCTTTGCTAATAAAGCAGGACTTATGGGACTATGTAAAGAAACAACCTGACCCTGCTAATGAGGATAGATTAATAGGTGATGAAAAAGCTAGAGCAACAATTGTTTTGGCTTTAGAATTGAATCAGCTAAATAATATAAGAGATAAGAGGTCAGCAGTTGAAGTCTGGAAAGCTCTTGAGAATGTCAACCAACCAGCTGGAGCCTTGTCAAAAATGCTGTGCAGCAGAAAGCTGTATTGTTGGAAACAGCAGGAAGGTGAATCCGTGCTAGTGCATTTAAAAAGAATGCAGGATAATTTCGCAGAGTGCAGTGGGTGTAGCATCCGAATAGAAGAAACCCAAAAAGCTTTTATACTCCTGAGTAGTCTAAACAGTGAATGGGAGTTTCTAATGTACAACCTCCAAGGAGTAACTGATGCTGATCTAAATGTCGACCTTGTGGCACCCAGAATATTGGAAGAGGCACAGAGGAGAGACTCAGAGGAGAGCTTCAAGGGAGTGACAAGCTGGAGGAGACAACCAACCAATCCACGGCCTTGTCTGAAGAAGGGAGTGCTGCTGTCTGCAGAACACGGAGATGTTTTTTTTCCTGTGGAGAGACTGGACATTTGATAAAGAACTGTCCTAAGGTCTCTGCAGCAAAGAAAGGACAGAACTCACAAAGAAAAAGAAAAGAAAGCCCCAAGATGGGAGGGGGTTTGCTACTACTGTAGAGGGAGCTGTAAATGAGAAAAAGGACCAGTCTGTCTGGATTTTGGACAGTGGGTGTTCTCACCATATGACCCCTGATAGGGAAAAACTACAGAGCCCAAAGCCAGCACCAGTGGACACTGTGGTATTTGCAGATGCTGAATCTGGCAGTGTAGAGATTCAAGGGTCTGTATTAATTCCTGGTTTAAACAAGGTATTTCCTAATGTACTGTGTGCACCAAACCCACAAAATAGCCTTGTAAGTGTGGCATCCCTAACCAGTGATGGATATGAAATCCTTTTCAAAGGAGATGAGGGGATTGTGTCCAAGGAGGGAGTAGTATGTGGTAAAGCCATAAAGAAAAATCACATTTATCAAATGGTAGCACAGGTTCAGTGTAGGAATGTAACAAATAAGCCACTGCATGATGGGTGTGCTCATTACCTTCATAGAGTTATGGGCCCTATAAGCTTCAAAGGTTTGAGAAACCTAGAGAAGGTTTGCCCAGAGTTCAAGGCAGAGAACTGTAAAAGTTACCTGGACTGTGCTATTTGCAAAAAGTTAAAGGTCAAGGCTTACCCTGTAGCGAAGGTGAGCAAATGCATAACCCAGAGGCCTTTTCAGATTGTACATGCGGATTTATCAGGGCCGCATCAAGTAAAGAGTATAGGGGGTAGCAGGTTTACCCTATTGATAGTAGATAGGCATACCAGATTTACTTATGTGGCAATGCTCAAAACCAAAAGTGAAGCTGCTGATATGATCAAAAAATGTGTCAATTCTGTTGAAAGGAAGTTTCCCTACAAAGCTGGCACTTTTGTGACAGACAGAGGTGGGGAATTCTTAAGTAGTAATTTGCAGCAGTGGTTTGGGCTGAAAGGGATCCAACATAAAACTACAAATCCCAGATGTCCAGCTGAGGATGGTTTGGCTGAACGTATGATTGGGATGATAAACCAAATAAGGGTTTGTATGTTAGAGGATTGTGGAGCACCAGCTAATTTGTGGGGAGAAGCAAACAAGAACCGCTTGTCATATTGTAAATAGGTCATGGTGCAGTGCAATAAACCAAACACCATACTACTAAATGTATGGAAGAACACCAAACCTGAAGTACTTAAGAGTGTTTGGACAATTTGCATCAGTGTACATTCCTCCTTAATTCAGGAAAAAGAATCAGCCCAAAATCCAAAGGCTGCGTTTTGTGGGCTATGAAGGGGAAAAGTATCGGTTCCTGATGGATGGGAATAGGATTTTGTATTCAAGGAGTGCTAAGTTTGAGACTCATGCTGGGTTGAAGAGAGTATACCCTGACCAAAATGTTGTAAAAGAGAAAGTAAGTGTGGTAGATAAGAACAACGGAAATGGAGGGGTACATGCATCCAGGGATGTCTTAGATGAGAAGCCAGGTGTGTCACAACAGCCTGGAATTTTGAGTAAACAGGGCACTTTGAAGGTGCCTGGTACTCCAGAAGAGCCTAGCACTTCATTAGACTTACAACCAAAGCCAGAGATAGTGACTGTGAAACAAGAACAAGTTGAGAGTCATGGGCAAGACACTCAGGCCAGTGTTAGTAGCAGTGACACTGAGGGTGATCAAGGTACATTCCTGATTCCCATGAGGTCTCAGAAGGGAAAGTTCTTCATAGTAAAGCAGTGACAAGCCTCTTCGGTGACAGCAGTAAAAAGAACTGAAAACACTTTAGAAAGAGCCAGGAGAACATGCAGTAAGCAGGAGGGGAGGAAGAAAACCAAAGCTCTGGCGTGTGTGGGAGAGTACAGCCAGGATATGTTTGGTGGGATGGTCAGGCCTATAAGTAAAAGGAAATTGACAAATGATAGCACCAGGGAAGCCAGAGCCGGGTGGGTCAGTAGCATGGGCTATCAAGGTCTAAGAAAACACTTTGGCATTGTAAAGAATGGGAATGGAGTCACATGCTCTAGAGATATCAGTGAGTAGGGTCACCGTATATAAAAGGATAGGTTAAATGACACATGGGACACACCACGTGTCATTTGGAGGGGAATATCAGGAAATGACATGGATGTGACCACAAGATGGGGCTGTAAGCTTAGAAATTTTATCTGTATTGTATTTTAATTTTATCTGTATTGTATTTTAATTTTTGTAAGCCGCCCCGATTGTTTTAACAGAGGGGCGGGGTATAAATAAATTTTATTATTATTATATTATTATTATTAAATGAAAGTGGTTGAGCTCCAGTGGCAGGTGTGTGTGTGTGTGTTAGCATTTGGGAGTATGCACACCTGAGATGCCTGATGTAACAGGCATTGTTTAACTGCCTATAAAAAGGAGATGGGAATTATCTCCAGTGTAGGTTTGTTGTGGATGGTGGTTGGTGAAGCAGTTTGTTGGTTTAAGAGAGATTGTCCTATACTCTGTATATATATTGTAAATATACTGCAAATAAAGATTAAAGCCCTCAAGTTGAGTGAAGGCTGGCCTTGTTGCTGTCTTTATTTGGCAAGCCAGAGCTCAAGGCAGTGTGCTGGGGTGAAGGAATTTTTCCATCTCAGCCTGAAGTCTTTTGCAGAAATCTCTCCAGAAAACCTTCTCCTTGGTGTCCTGTTGATGTGGAACAACTCTGCAGGTGGTCGTGGTGGACACAGTGTGTCTTTCTATGCCCCAACACCTCCTGCCCAGCAAGGCTCCCCCCCTGCAGCTTCTCTGGGCAGGAGGAGATCTTCTCCATGACAGGAGCCAAGACAAAAGTTGGCTGGCTTGGCCTGCACATTGCCATTCAGTCTGCTCCAGCCACCAACTTGCAGGAAGAAGGAGAAAAGTCTTCCCTCCTCCACCAGTGCCTCTTGAGGGAAGGTTTAATGGATGGTGTGTTGTTGTTGTTATGTGTTGTTATCATGGTTTTAAATCTTGAGTTAAGTCTTGGTGGTCCAGAGCAACAAAAGATATTTAAAGGAGGTCCCTGGTAAAGAAAAGGTTAAGATCCACAGGTGTATACTATGGCCACCCTGATCCTCTGTATGTTTCCTCTGAAGTAAGGGCCACTCAATAACCAGGAAAATAGGGGAAACAGTCCCCCTAGAAGCAGCTCTGCTAGTCTGTTGCGGCCCAAAGAACCCTCCAAAGAGTTTTGTTGAACATTAAAGACTAGCCATTTTTATGTGGCTTAAGCTTTTCATCACACTTTCATGCATCTGATGAAGTCGATCTGAATCCATGAAAACATAGGCCAAATAAAATGTGCCTTTAGAATGCCATGAGATTCATGCCTGTCATGAAAATGGAAACATGTGATATGTGTTTATTCAGAAGTGCCACTGTATTGAGCAGGAGTTAAGTCCCTAAGAAGAGGTGCAGCTTGACTGACCTGGAAGTAGTAAATCCTAGTACTCATTTATTAAAATTATTTATTCAAATATTTATTTCTCACCCTTAGGCAATGATCTCAGGAAGGCATACAATAAAATCAGTTTAGAGCAGTTTAAAGCAATCAGTTGTCCCTTCATATTCGCTGGGGTTTGGTTCCAGGACCCCCGTGGATACCAAAATCCGTAAATACTCAAGTCCCATTATATGCAATGGCATAGCAAAATGGTGCCCCTTATATAAGATGGCAAAATCAAGATTTGCTTTTTAGATTATTATTTTTTAAAGAATATTTTCAACCCGTGGATACCAAATCTGTGGATACGGAGGGGCAAGTGTATTTCTCTTTCTTGCAGTCCACAGTATCTGCAGAAATCTTCTCCAGCACATTTCAAATAAGCTGATTCTTTTCCTATCAGCTTTCTTCACTGTCCAGCTTTCATAACCATACATAGAAATGGGTACACAATTATAGTTCTGTTATTCCACCTTTAAGTGCCATGGTTCTGTCCTGTGAAATCCTAGGTTTGGAATTTAGGGAAGAGCATTTAGAATTCATTCATTCATCCATCCATCTATTCATTTTCAGCCCAAGCACTCCGGTGCCCCACCAAACTATACCCTCCCCTTGGTTTCCATTGGACAGAACCATGGCAGTTAAATGGAATAATACATGTACAATGGTGTAGTGTGAATGGGCTCCTGCAATGTAGAAACAGCTGTAAGATTTGTTCTAAGGATTATTTTTGAGAAGTTTCCAATATCTACATTGACATAAATTAAAATGCCATTGCAGAATAGTGATTTGAGTGTTGGATTAGGACTTCAGGAGACCAGTGTTCAAATCCCCACTGAGTCATGGAAGCCTAGTGGGTGGCTTTCGGTAAGCCACACTCTCTTAGTCTAAGAGGAAGGCAATGGTAAACCTTCTATGAATACATTTTGCCAAGAAAACCTAGCATAGATTAACCATAATTTGGAGTGAGCTTGAAAGCCACACAACAAATGGTTAAATGCAAACAGTATTTTCAAGCACCAAATACTTAAATCTGTGGATACCAAATCACGGAGGGCTCTTCCCCTGCTCCCTGAAGCCTGGCTGAGTGGGGAGAGATTTGCTCCATGACGGAGGAGACCTCTCCCACCTAGCAAGGCTCCCAATCCTCTTGCAGCCTGGCTGAGTGGGGGGGGGGTTTCTCCGTGACTCAAAAGTCACGGAGGAGACCCCTTCCACCTAGCAAGGCTCCCACTCCCCTTGCAGCCTGGCTGAGTGGGGGGGATTTTCTCCATGGCTCAAAAGTCACGGAGGAGACCCCTCCCACCTAGCAAGGCTCCCAATCCCCTTGCAGCCTGGGTGAGTGGGGAGGGATTTTCTCCGTGACTCAAAAATTAATGGAGGAGACCCCACCCACCTAGCAAGGCTCCCAATCCCCTTGCAGCCTGGCTGAGTGGGGGGGGGGATTTTCTCCGTGGCTCAAAAGTCACGGAAGAGCCCCTTCCACCTAGCAAGGCTCCCACTCCCCTTGCAGCCTGGCTGAGTGGGGGGGATTTTCTCCGTGACTCAAAAGTCACAGAGGAGACCCCTCCCACATAGCAAGGCTCCCACTCCCCCTGCAGCCTGGCTGAGTGGGGGGGATTTGCTCCGTGGCTCAAAAGTCACGGAGGAGACCCCTCCCACCTAGCAAGGCTCCCACTCCCCCTGCAGCCTGGCTGAGTGGAGAGGGATTTTCTCCGTGACTCAAAAGTCATGGAGGAGACCTCTCCCACCTAGCAAGGCTCCAACTCCCCTTGCAGCCTTGCTAAATGGGGGTGTCGGGAAGCCAACTTAATAGCTGATAAGGAGCCCTGTTTGGTAACAACCCAGTTGAAAAGCACAGTACCTGGTGTTGTCAGTAGCAGTCCTATAGGGTCAGAAGTACACGGAGAGTGAAGCACGAAGAGACAGTCCAAGGTCAAAAGGGTTCCGGCAGGTGGGTCAACGAAGGCAGTCCAAGGTCAAGATATCCAAAGTCTTAAGATAGCAAGGTTCAGGAGAGTCACATGCAGAGGCTTCCTCCAGGAAATGCAGACTGCTTGCAACAAGGAACTCAGCATCCCACAGCTGCTTATGTTGGCCCAGCTCCCACTCGCAGCTGCGGGGTGATTGATGACCTTCTGTCTCTTAATCTCTGAGAACGACGAAGCCACGCCTTCTCTGCTCTCCTTTGGCTAAAGGTAGGTACCTGTTGTTCTACCTCTTGCTCTTGCTCCACTATGTCTCCCAGGCTTGGACCCTGTGCTGGGGGAGGGCTAGGCTGCTGAGCCCTGGGCTCTTCAGGGCTAGACTCAGACTCAGCCAGCTCTTCTGCCACTGGCTCAGCCTCCTCGCCTTCTGAGTCCTCAGAGTCCTGGCTGACCATGACATCATTCCCCCCCCCATTATCCTCCCCCGCACCCAGAGGAGGACGAGGCCGGTCCGGGAAGCGGCGGTGAAACGCCCAAACCAGGCGGGGGGCATGTACATCAGAGGCATCTTCCCAGGAGCGGTCCTCTGGCCCGTAGCCAGCCCAGTCAACCAGATACTGAAGGCGGCCCCGACGGCGACGAGAGTCCAAGATCTGGGCCACCTCAAATTCCTGTTCACCATCCACCAAAACTGAATCAGGCGGGGGTGCAGGACCCGCATCAGGACGAACCCCCGAAGCTGGAAGCAATAGGGAACGATGGAAGACTGGGTGGATCCGCCATGTCCGTGGAAGCTGGAGCCGAAAAGCCACGGGATTCACCTGGGCCACAATCTTGTAGGGCCCTGCAAATCGAGCATCCAACTTCCGACACGGCCGCTGGAGCGGGAGATGGCACATGGACAGCCAGACCGAATCCCCCACCTGCAAAGGAGGACCCTCCTGCCGACGACGATCCGCGCCCCGCTTATACACCTCCTTGACCACCTCAAGCTGTTCCTGTAGCAAGGACTGAGCAGCCTGGAGTTCCTGGAGCCACTGGTCTGCTGCAGGGACCACCGAGCCAGGGGCCACCACCGGAAATCCCCGTGGATGGTAGCCGCCGGTGGCAAAGAAGGCGTCTGCTGGGTGGAAGCATGCATGGAGTTCTTGTAGGCGAACTCGGCCAATGGCAGCAGGTCGACCCAGTTCTCCTGGCGGTAACTGGAGTAACAGCGGAGGTACTGCTCCAGTGTCCCATTCGTGCGTTCTGACTGGCCATCGGACTCAGGATGGTGCCCTAAGGACAGGTGAGGCCCGATGTCCAGGAGCCGCATCAGACTAGTCCAGAACCGGGCTGTAAACTGGGCTCCTCGATCAGAGACTACTCCCTCAGGAAGGCCGTGGAGCCGGAAGATGTGCTGTACAAACATCCGGGCCGTCTCCTTCGCTGTGGGGCGGCCAATGCAAGGCACGAAGTGAGCCATCTTGGAGAACAAGTCCAACACCACCCAAATGGTGGTACAGCCTGCAGAAGGGGGCAGGTCCGTGATAAAGTCCATCGAGATTAGTTTCCAGGGCCCTGAAGGTGTCGGCAGAGGCAGCAGTAAGCCCGCAGGTCGCCCCGGATGATCCTTAGCACAGCGACAGACAGGGCAAGTGTCAACATACACGGCCATCTCCGCACAGACCCGAGGCCACCAAAACTCCCGGGTGAGGAGGTGCAGGGTCTTGCAAAATCCAAAATGCCCCGCCGTTTTGGCATCATGGCACAACCGTAGGACCGCCTCCCGACATGGGCCTGCTGGTACATACAGGCGGCCCCGGTGGTAGAGCAGGCCATCTCGGAAGTCAAACAGAGAGGCATCCCCCTCCGCCGAATGCTGGGTCACGAACAGGTCCTGGCTCTGGAGGTCACAAATCTGGTCCAGCAGTGTAGCTTCCCTTGGAGCAGCAGCAAAATTCTCTGGGCGCAGAATGGTGGACCAAAGCTCCCCCTCTGGTTCCGTGGCATACTCTG
This sequence comes from Gambelia wislizenii, assembly GCA_030847615.1. NCBI lineage: Eukaryota > Metazoa > Chordata > Lepidosauria > Squamata > Crotaphytidae > Gambelia > Gambelia wislizenii. The sequence goes on along the minus strand of JAUMIR010000003.1, from coordinate 204,029,144 downwards.
GCTTCTGGGAGAGAGCATCGGCCTGCCGATTCTGGGCCCGAGGAACATACTGGAGGTGGAAATTGAAGTGCCCAAAAAACAGGGACCACCGCTTCTGCCTCTGGGACAACTTCCGGGCCATCTGGAGATGCTCCAAGTTCCTGTGGTTGGTGTGGACCCGGATGGGATGAGCCGCTCCCTCCAACAGATGCCGCCACGTGTCAAAGGCAGCCTTAATTGCCAACAGCTATTTCTCCCAGATGGTGTAATTGCATTCAGGAGGAGACAGCTGATGGGAATAAAAGGCGCAAGGCAATAGGCGACCCTCAGGCCCCGAGGGCTGAAGCAGCACAGCCCCAATCGCCACATCCGAGGCGTCTGCCACAAAAGGTGTCCATGGATCAGGGTGCTGCAGGATTGGGGCAGACGTGAACTTCTCCTTTAGGACCTCAAACGACTTCTGGGCTACAGGTGTCCACTGAAAGTGGGTCTTCCCCCGCAGCAGTTGGGAAAGAGGGCTCGCCAGGGCTGCATAATCCGCAATGAATTTCCTGTAGAAGTTGGCGAACCCCAGGAACCACTGGACATCCTTCTGGCAGCAAGGAGTTTGCCATGATAACACCGCCTCCACCTTGTAGTTGTCCATGGCCACCCCATGAGTGGAGACTCAGTAGCCCAGGAAGTCCACCTCCCAGAGGTCGAAGACACACTTTTCCAGTTTGGCATAGAGGGGTGTTCCCGAAGAGGCTGAAGGACAGCCCGAACATGGGCATCATGGGCAGCCTGGCTGGGAGAATAAATCAAAAAGTCATCCAGGTAGATGATCACAAAGCGATCCAGATAGTCCCGGAAGACATCATTGATGAAGTGTTGGAAGACGGCTGGGGCATTACAGAGGCCAAAGGGCATGACGGTGTACTCATAATGTCCATACCTCGTCTAGAAGGCCGTCTTCCACTCGTCCCCGGCCCTGATCCTCACCAAGTTGTAGGCCCCTCTGAGGTCCAACTTAGTGAAGACCTTGGCATGGCCCAGCCGTTCCAGCAGTTCGGGGATCAGCTTAATTAAGGGGGGGTGGTTGCAAGCAGTTCTGTCGGGAAGCCAACTTAATAGCTGATAAGGAGCCCAGCTTGGCAACAACCCAGTTGAAAAGCACAGTACCTGGTGTTGTCAGTAGCAGTCCTATAGGGTCAGAAGTACACGGAGAGAGAGTGAAGCACGAAGAGACAGTCCAAGGTCAAAAGGGTTCCGGCAGGTGGGTCAACGAAGGCAGTCCAAGGTCAAGATATCCAAAGTCTCAAGATAGCAAGGTTCAGAAGAGTCACAGGCAGAGGCTTCCTCCAGGAAATGCAGACTGCTTGCAACAAGGAACTCAGCATCCCACAGCTGCTTATGTTGGCCCAGCTCCCACTCCCGGCTGCGGGGTGATTGATGACCTTCTGTCTCTTAATCTCTGAGAACGACAAAGCCACACCTTCTCTGCTCTCCTTTGGCTAAAGGTAGGTACCTGCTCTTCTACCTCTTGCTCCACTATGTTTCCCAGGCTTGGACCCTGTGCTGGGGGAGGGCTAGGCTGCTGAGTCCTGGGCTCTTCAGGGCTAGACTCTGACTCAGCCAGCTCTTCTGCCACTGGCTCAGCCTCCTCGCCTTCTGAGTCCTCAGAGTCCTGGCTGACCATGAAAGGGGGAAGGGATTTTCTCCATGACTCAAAAGTCACGGAGGAGACCCCTCCCACCTAGAACGGCTTCCACTACCCTTCCAGCCTGGCTGAGTGGGGGGGGGGATTTTCTTCATGACTCAAAAGTCATGGAGGAGACCTCTCCCACCTAGCAAGGCTCCCACTCCCCTTGCAGCCTTGCTAAATGGGGGAAGGGATTTTCTCCGTGACTAAAAAGTCACGGAGGAGTCCCCTCCCACCTTGCAAGGCTCCCACTCCCCTTGCAGCCTTGCTAAGTGGGGGGGAAGGTGGCTAGCAAGCTTCCCCACCCCCCGCCAGTCATCTCCGTCATTCCGAGTCCAAGATATCTCCGACTTGTATCCGGCATATAAGACGGCCTCTGACTTTTCAGCTGATTTTACAGGCTGAAAATGTCATCTTATACGCCGGAATATATGGTATATAAGATATGTTCACATTAATGTACTGAGTCCAACTTTTGTTCATGAATGATTTAAACATGGTTTTTGTGTGTGTGTGTGGGGGGGGTAGTTCTGGGCTGTGAGGCCATGTTCTGAAGTGTTTATTCCTGATATTTTGCCTGCATCTGTGGCTGGCGTTTTCAAAGAATGGGAGTGTATGTGTGTGTGGGGTGTGTGTGAGAGTCCCTGTTGAAGAGGATTAGTATGTAAATTTGCATATTCAGTTGTTGGATGTTAAGTTCTTAGGGGTGCACCCCCACACACACACATTTTTTTAAAAGAATAGATCTAGAAGTTTGGTGACCAAATTGAGGCAGTGTGTATGTGTGGGAATTACCCCTCAATATATATTGGAACTATCTAGTCCATGAGCTGCTCTTCGCTGATGATGCTGCCCTTGTTGACCACACAGAAGCAGCTCTGCAGCATCTAACATCCTGCTTTGCAAGAGCTGCAGAGCTGTTTGGGCTGGAAGTCAACCAGAAGAAAACGGAAGTTCTCTACCAGCCTGCACCACAGGACAAACACCACCATCCCCACATTGCCGTAGGCAAATCTGTGCTCAGGTCCGTTCAGCAGTTCACCTACCTGGGAAGCATCATTTCCTCAGATGCCAAGATTGATAAAGAGATCAATCACAGATTAGCAAAGGCATATATCACATTTGGAAGACTCTACAAAAGAGTCTGGAGTAATAAACACCTGAGGCGAAGCACAAAAATCAGTGTGTATAGAGCCATTGTACTGTCTATTCTCCTTTATGGATATGAAATATGGGTCACCTATCGCCACCATCTATGACTCCTCGAACACTTTCATCAGCGCTGTCTACGCACAATCCTAAATATACACTGGACTATGTGACAAATGTTATTGTCCTTGAGCAAGCTGGGATCACCAGCATTGAGGCCATGATATTGTGAATATAGGTGTGCTGGGTAGGGCACCTTTCTAGGATGGAGGACCATCACCTCCCAAAAATAGTACTCTACGGTGAACTCGCCTTGGTTCAGCGTAAGAGGGGTGCTCCAAAAAAGCAATACAAGGACTCCCTGTAACAACATCTCAGGCCAAATTGATCACCAACAATGGTCCGCCCTAGCCTCATATCGGGAGACATGGAGATGCACTATCCACAATGCTGCAGCCTTATTTAAGAACTCACGCCGAACAAGTCTTGAAGAGAAACGACAACGCAGAAAGAATCTCAACCCAGAAACATCACCCAAGGAGACCTTCTGCTGTGCTTTCTGCAACTGGACTTGTTTATCTCGGGTTGGCCTTTTTAGTCTTCAGCGCGCTTGCATAAAGCATGGGATGAGTCCTTCCTAAATCTTCGTTTGTGAAGAAAAGCCAGAGAGATATATTGGAAGGTGATTTCAAGTGTTCTCTAGAAAGTTAATAATGTTTTTTTTTTACTCATGCCTTGCTTGCCTGACCTGCTTGTTTCATTTCAGACATGCATCTTGTTAGTTTTGGATTTTTTTTTAAACAAAAAGTTTGCTAAAACATGTTAGAATTGCTCTTCTTTTTTTGTGGTGTGGGAACTATCCCTATTCCTTCCATGTTATTTCTGCCTCTGGTACTTTTTTTTTTTTTTTTGGTTACAGAAGGAAAGCCCAGGAACACAGCTAGTTCATTAACTGTGGTATATCTGTACCTGTACTGTAAACCAACACGTATATAAATTCCATTGATTCTGTTGGGGTACTCTAGTTGCAATTAGGTACTCTAGGTACTCTATTAGCAATTAGATCTAGGCTAAAGTCTCCTTAAATCAAGATGAGGAAAGTGTGGACTGTGGCTCTATTTGAACCCCACAGACTATTTTTGATACACACACACACACACCAGTATTGCAGTACTTAGGGGGTGCAAGGGAGATTAATATCTATTTAGCTAATGGTCCATTGTCTGCTGGGAAGCCCCCTGTCCCTTTAACATGGTTTTGAATAGATCCACACCACAGCTTCACTGATTTCATATGGCAATGCTTTGATTCTTTCAAATGTTTTTATTGCTCATTTCCTGATATTGAACATGCAAGGAAACTCTTTTCCTTCTGAGATTCAGTAAAAAAAAACCCATGTTCGTACAGTTAGTAACATTTCCCTCACTTCCACAAAGAATATAAAGCAGCAGTATTTTTCAGTGAATACATTTATTCTTATCACATCCTTCATGTGGGGAAACTTATTTTTCTTTTCCTCAAGAAGGCACACTTATCAGAGAATAACATCCACTTTTACACAAGCATTCAAAGTGGTGTTCATCTTATCTGAATGAGGCAAGACCAGCTTCACATGGAAGCAAATGATGGCCGTCCAGAAAACTAAAAAACAAGGCTCTCAATAGAACAGTCAGTTCCACTTCACTCTTACATTTCTGGTAGCAAAGTGTGTGTGTGTGTGTAAAGAGTCAAGGAGATGCTAATAACTTCTCCTCTGAAATGAAGACTGACATTGATTTCAAAGAGATAACCATGCATGTGTGAATACTTGCACAGAGTATATTAATGAAAATATCATTATCAATTTTCTTATAAAATGTAACCCAGATTCACACATACCTGAGAATAAGTCTTGTTGAACCCAGTAGGAATTACCTAGACATGAATACAATTTCACTATTAATGTAATTTTTCTTCTATTCCTCATACATATGATATATGATATATTATTTGAGTGAACAAAGACAGAAGGGTCATGTTCTCTAGTAATACAAGAGGGAGTACTGCTTTCAGTATTCAGCCTACATGTTCCCACCCCAATTCCTTCTGCTTCTAACAAAATGGTTATTTTTCTTTCTTATTGGAGTGTGGTGGGAGACTTGCCTTTTATCTCTCAAAAACTATGAAGTATGTTCTACATTATAACTTCATTGTGTAGAAATCAACTAAAATAGAAATGTTATAGAGCTCAGAGAGTTACAGAGCTTGTCTCACTTTACAGTATAAAGATAAAAAGGGAGAGTAGAAAAAAATAATGGCTACTATTTCTCTGGCCTAAATATCCTAAAGGCACTGGATGCCATCTGATCTTGTAAGCTAAGCAGGGTCAGCTCTAGTTAGTACTTGAATGGGAAACCACTAACAAATACCAGGTGCTTTAGGCTATATTTCAGAGGAAGGAATTGGCAAACCACCTCTTTGTATTTCTTGCCTAAGAAAACCCTATGAAATTCATGGGGGTGCCATTAATTTGACAGGTCACTTGAAGGAACATACACACATGCACACACATACACAATTTCTCTGGTGCAGGATAAGCTCTTCATCTTGTGTTTTCTCTCCAAACAGCACACTTGCATTCCTCAGAACTAATTAAGATGGACTCTCCCACTATCCTTCAGACAGGTCGTCAATTCTTGTTGAAGTTTCATTTTCAAGTAACTTGCATATTTTATCTGATTAACGTTATTTACTGCTTTCATTAAATTAGATTTTTTTTCCCTCTGCCCTTGCTAAACTGCTCTGTGAAGGTGTGTGTATTCATCTCCATAAATGATATCAAGGAAAGAATGCCAGGCCTGCAAAGCAGATGGGAAAATGCATTTCATTGACTCTTCATTTGGGGAAGAAAGTTGACTGTCTGCTCCAAATGTGGTGATTGTGCTTCCTCTTTCATGTTCTGTCTTAAAATCCTACATCCTACAACTGCTACATTAACTAAAAATAAAATAAAATAAAAACACAGCAGGAGAGTGACATAAGCTGTACCATTTCATTGAACTTTTAGTTAGCCAGTCTTCTCTGAAGAAAGAACTAGTTGTTCTCACATCTAACATTTGTCACAGCTTGGTATCCCAGGAAGCTGATAAATTCAGAGTTCAGATCCTTCCCAAACACAAAAGAAGGGTGTGAACATATGGCCTGGGATTCTCGACTTTATTTATTTATTTATTTGAGAAACACAGAGTAACTTAAAAAGGAGACACAAACCCTGTCCATCAGCTAGTTTCTCATTAACAGCAGCCCATCCCAAAGAACTGCAACAAAGGGAGACAACATTTAAAGCAGACAGAAGGACAAAGAAGCACCATACACCCTATGTATTGAAAGTCTGCTAGCATTTTTTTGTTTGTCTTCCCTCCCCATCCTTTTTTCCCTTTTGTGTTGTGTCATTTTTACATTATAACCATAGTGGTCAGGGGGTAGCTTGCTTTTCTTGATTGTATGTAGCTACATTGAGAACCTTTTGGGTCTGAGGATCATGATCATGCTTTAAATAAGAGGTGGAGAAAAATGTAGGCCTGGAGCTGCCTGCTGCATTTGTCCCCTCCATCTTGTCAGGCTGCTCTTTGCGGACCCAGACCGGACAGCCCCACCGCCCTCCTGAATAATCACAGACACTCAGATTCGATTAACTATGTATTGATTACAAATATAAACTTCAGAAAACATGGTTAGGTACAGGTTAGTAATATACACACGTTGAGGTAGATAAGATGATATATATGTTGGCAATAATTGGCCACAACTTGCCAGCTAATGGTTGGCGGCAATATATGGGTCGTGAATACCACGCTGCCCACACATGTGGGTGGCGTGGGGACTGGTCCATCCCAGTTCCCTTGCATGAAGGAGAGAGGCACTGGACAAGCCGCCTACTTGACACTCTCTCCTTCCCTGTAAACAAGCATATGTTAGCAGCTAACAGGGGTCTCCCTTGAACTTGAACTTGGATTTGAACTTGAACTTGACGGAGACCCCTGGATTCTTCCAACTTCTCACGACCCAATACATCCGCCCACAAATTGCGACAAAGATGAGCTGAGGGAGGGTGGGCAGGTACCGCTTTTTGGCGTGACGGAGGGCACTGCTGCTGCCTCTACCGCCGCCTTGGATCTGGGAGGGGCGCGTGTGCACGTGGCCCTTTGTACCAGATCCCTAGACCAATCAGAGGCGAGTGAACTCACCCCTGATTGGTCCGATCTCCCTTTCCCCTCCCCATCGCTGAGGATGATGGGGAGAAGAAAGGGAAGATGGTGGCGTGCATGGCGTGCCATGTGGCCAGTCCTTCCCCCCTTACTCCTCTCCCCCGCCCTGCCCAGGACAGTGCCTGGTGAGCGGGGGGGGGGGGCAGAGCCAGAAGGCTGCTCTTTGGTGCTGCTGGTTGGGCCGCAAACAGGCCCGCCGGCCAGCGGCAAGCCCCCTTCTCTAAGAAAGCAATCCACCTATACAGTCTGTTTGTTAGTGTGCCTGGACCACAGGATATTGGCCAGTATTCTAAATGGGAGACAATTAGACCACCACTAACCCAGCTGGAACATCAATGATCACCATGCACATCATCAACAACCTTGGGGGAGGAACCTGGTTCTCTCATGACCTCTTGGGAAGACATTTTCAGAAGCAAGATATAATAAAATAAGAAATGAAAAATTCTAGCTCCTCCCCACCGAAAAGTATTTATTAGCTTTTATTTTATTTTATTAAAATATTTATTTTTCACTCTCTACCCAAAGATCTTAGGATGGACTACAAGAGAACCAATTTAATCAATTTAAACAATGTAAAATGTGAATCAGCAAGAAAGAGTTGACAGTAGAAACCATATTAAACTATGACAAATTGAAACAAGATAAAACATGTACAAACTGGATAAAGTCATTAGGGGCCTCCACTGAAACTTTACTTTAAAAGCCATGTTTTAACTTGATACTTAAAAGCAGTCAATGTCTGTACTAATTGCCCTTCTATAAGCAAGCCACCACAAGAGATAATGGCCTCCCCGTATCCCCATGCAACATAATGCCCCCACTGGTAAATATAAGTATAAATAAAAACATATTTTAAAAACCCAGCTGTGTAACCCAAAACATTAGAATCCTGAAAACAATCATAATGATTTTAAAAAATCACACAGAGAATCAAGCAAAGAACCAAAACAATCATGTAAAAATCATTTCATTACTTTAAAAAAAATGTAAAATTCACATTTTTTTTTTTAAATTACCTTCTGGTCCAATAAAACAGAACCCATCATTGATCAAGAATCCACGAAATACAGATTCTGAAAGCATGCCTAAGAATTTACTTTAGGCATTAGCTTGAGTAAACCCTGGGTGTAGTTAGCTTAGACAGGGGGAGCTAGTAGAGGAAATAGGAACTAGAGTCAGAAATGGGAGTTAGAAATTTAGAATCTAGAATAAGAAATTTATTAGAACCACAAAACTGTTATTAAAATGGTGTATTTAAAGAAGAAATTTCAAAAGCAGGATTATAGTTGAACATTACAAAAACTATTTTTGTAATGACCACAGATGATTTACATTACTTTTAAGTAGATGATAAACACATTGAAATAGTTTAAGGTTTTCCATACATTGGCTCAGTAATTATTCAGAAAGGAAACTGCAGTGAACAAATCAGAAGAAGACTAGGACTTTGAAAGGCAGCTATGGAGGACTTAGACAAGATCTTCAAGTGTCAAGATGTAACATTGAATACTAAAGTCCATGCCATTGTATTTCTATTTTATATGTACAGTTGTGAAAGCTGGACAGTGAAGAAAGCTGCTAGGAAGAAAATCAACTCATTTGAAATGTGGTGCTGGAGATGAATTATACAGATACTGTGAACTGCTAAAAAAACCCTGATCAATGGGACCTGGAGCAAATCAAGGCTGTACTCTCCCTTGAAACCAAGATGAACAAACTGTGACTGTCATTCTTTGGCCATATCATGAGAAGATATGACTCACTAGAAAAGTCAATAATGTTTGGTAAGGTAGAAGGCAGTAGGTAAAGAGGAAGGCCTCATTCTAGATGGATAGAGTCAATCAAGGAAGCCATGGCCCTGATTCTGCAAGACTTGAGCAGGGCTGTTGATGATACTTGGAGGTAACTTCATGGGGTCATTGTAAGTTGATGTTGACTTGACAGCAGTTAACGACAACAAGATTGGTCATGTATTTATTTCTACAGATGCAAGATGGTCCTTGCAGGTTACTGAATTCTTGATAGCCTGGTATGTTCCTACAGCCACATGCTTTGAATGCTGAGGAAGAAGGAAGCACTGCACTGAATGTTACAGACATTCCCACACAGCATATGAAGCTGGACTTATCTTGAAAGCAGAAGAGCTGTGTGGCCTAAGTCTTATCTTGGTGATGTCCAATATTTTTTTAAAAAAACAGGAATCTCTATTAACAAAGAGATTTCCAACTTAAGGCGGCCCTAAGGCAAATCTATAATAGGGTTTTCATGGCAAGATTTGTCATGAGGGGATTTGATTTTTGCCTTCATCTGAGGATGAGAGAGTATGACTTGCCTAAGGTCACCCAGTGGGTTTACATGGACCAGGATTCAAACCCTGGTTTTCAGAGTCATAGTCTAGTGCTCAAGCCACCACACCATGCCAGCTGTCAAAGAGCTATCATTCTGAAAATAGCAGTTCTACATTTGTATTTCTCTTTTTTTTCCTGCAAAGATTTTATTTATATAGAATCTCCTCAGAGTGATGCAGCTCAAATGCTGCAGTGATTAATATCTTGCCTCTAGGACATGAAGCACTTCTCTATAAAAATAAATTAGGTTTACACTGACTAGATAATTATTATTTCTTGAATGTCAAATACAAAAACATTTAGAATCAGCTTTGTAAACATGCTTTAGAGTTCACTTATGCTAACATTACATACATACAACCCTGAGTGACAATCTTAGAAAAAGCCCTACAAGGAAAAATGTACTGGAAAATTATTTTATTAAAGTGCTTTCTCGGCTGTACTGTTCATTCTCTTATTGTGTTTAGAATTTTGCTTATTACACACCATAAAATATCAAATTGAGCTCTTAACTATCATTTCATGAACTTGTAGCATTTTTTCCTCTGCAAAAAAAAATTCTTTTATTTTATACATAAGCTACTTTCCAGCCTGAATAACAATTATTCGTCTTTCTTAGATTGATTTAGTATTCATTAGCTAAATTACAGTATTCTCTTAAAACCACTTGTATTGCATTCTAAAATCTTGTTCACAAAAAGGGATAGAAATTTGTTTGAGTTGAAGATAAATCAGTTTCACAACTCATGAGACTAAGAATGGGAAGAAGTGTGCCTTGCCTCAGAAATGCATCCATTTCTGATGCATTTTGGCACAGAAAAGAAAAGGTGCACAAAATCATGTGCATGTTTGAAAAATGGTGCACAGCTAAATATACATGTACTTGGAAAATGTGCACAGATTCCAGTCAGTGAATATTTAGTAGGTAAAATCATGTACTCTGAAAAATGTGTTCAAAAATACATACCTCAGGAAAAATATACATGAAAATACATTTTAAAATACACACAAACATCTGTGCAGAAAGAGTGGGATAAAGTCTTGAAAACTGATGCAGAAGTTGGTCAGGAAATGAATTCTACTGGGATCTTGAGAAATACAAAGAAAATGGGACTGAAGAATTTTCTCTTCACCAAGCAATTTTATTTCAAATTGATCACTTACCTTCCTATTATTGATTTCTTTCTCTCATTTGGACTGCTCTATTTTTGGCTTGCTTGAGTCATATCTTATGTTTCCTTTAGATTAAATGAAACCTTCCATGTATACACTGGGGATTATCAGACATGGGGGAATGTACCAAAAAATTGTGTTCCCAACTGTGTCAGAAGATTGCTACAAGAACAGAAAGGGCAACTTTACTAGACACCCATGTCCTTCTGCCATTCCGGGGGCATAGTGCTGCCACAGACGAGGCTTCCTTTTGCACTGATGGGAACAAGCTGCTAATATAAAAAGGCATCCTACTGACGCCCGTGCTATGCACCTGGAACACTGGAGGATGATGTCATCTGATAATCTCACCCCTTTCTGTTCTCCTAACAATCTTTTGATGCATTTTTTTTTGCCATGTCTGATAATCTCCTCTGTCTCCATATGTGCATTTTCTTGACTTGTTTTCCCCTCCTTGAGCAGGAGAAAGACAATAGAGGTTTCAGAGGATTCAACGTGTGCCATACCATCATCGCTGTCTGCTTTTTTCACTTCTTTTATCCTCCTGTCTTATCTTGCCAAAGTGCTTTTTTTTTAAAAAAAAAAATAGAATCATGTTCATAGACAAAAAGAGCCTTCCCCATAGCCTTCAAATCCCATGGAAAACTGTCATTTGATTCCATCCTCAAATGTTATGAATGATTTAGGATTGTAACTTTTTAACCCATAAAATTATGAACACTCCCCATTTGCAACTTCAGTGAAGCAAAGAGAATAGGGTTCCCAGCATGGTTGCGGCTGCACTGTAGGAACCCCTTTTGAGGAAGTGCAGGATGGAGGCCTGTTAATTTTCCTCAGCTCCTGAGCTGTTGCCAGGAAAGCAGAGGCCAGGGCTAGAAGGGGTTTAAGCTCAACCCTCCTCTGCCTCCTCCTTTTTGTCACTTTGATCAGCCCACCCTCCTGCAGTTGAATCAGTGAGATATAATTGGTCACTTTGGGGCCAGGTAGCAATTTTTTGTTAGGATATTGGGACATAGAGTAGATTTATCCTGTAAACAGCTGCAATGTAACAAACAGTCTGTAGTTTGCAGAAGCAAACTAACAGGGTAAATGTATCAACATTGAGTAGCTCACAGTCCTGGAGCAGAGCTGAGCAGTGCTGGGCTGGACTGAGAGCTAAGCAGTCCTGTTTTGGATTTCACTGTATAAAGAAATTCTGTGTTGGATTTCACAGAGGGTAGATGGTTTTTTTTTAATGCTGTATATATGTGTAAATACTCTTCATTATGTTTTAGTAAATAGAAATTTATTTTAGACAAAAAGCCTGTGTCTGTGCCTTTATTCTGATGCCTGAAGGAACAACACTCTGCTGTTTATTACATGCTGCCTGGACCTGTTTACGTTCCCAGTACACACTACCACCTGACATTTTTGCCCTTTTACCTGGGGTCTTTTTGTCACACTGTGGATGCAGACTTGACAATTGGCTTTAGGGTGTCTTAAATAGGTGTCACCTGGCAGGTAGAGGGGGTGATTTTGGTAGTACGTTGAGCACCTTTGGCACCTCTCCCTTTTGGAGGTGAAGGGGGGGAGCTGAAACTGCCCCATTAGTTCCTGCGAACTGAGGGGTGGGGAAAGTGACCTTCTTTGATGCTGGCCTGAGGGATAAACCCCTCCCTTTAATTTATGCAAATTGAGGGAGGCACTTTTGGGTCGGCATTCCAGATGTGGACTGACTGGGCAACAACACAGTTTATGGGTTCTCCCTGGGGTTCAGGTGTTTTTGCCCAAGGGAAGTTGGGGAGAGGGTCTTGGAGTTTACCTCCTGCCCCAACAATCCCCACACTAGGTTGCTCCCCCATTGCAAATCTCTCAGAATGGGGTTAAAGAGGCTATAGCTAAATAAAAGTGGCCCTTTATATCGCAGCTATATGTGTGGTCTCTTTATTTGTGTCTGGTCTCCTTATTCCTGTGTCTACCATCAATAAAATCTGATTACCATCAATAAAACGCCCAAAGGTTACCCTTGGACATTATGGAAACCTAAACATGTCATTTAAATTAATAAATATGGAGCTGGGAAATGGGTCATCAATAGCCAGTAGTCGTTAAGGTCCCTTATTATGCTGCACAGCAATTTCAGATTTCTGAATAGGCATGACAAATGAAATTTGAACATGAGCCATTAAGTTTGCACAAAAAGTTTACACACAGTCATTCTTTCTAATACAGATTTGCTGTTATTGTGCATTGCTTCCAGAGAAACTTTGTTAACCTAAATGTTTGGCCATTCTTTATATGTGTGCACAGGAGTGTAAAACCACATGATACTGCGGTAAGTGTAAAAGAACTACCTGGAGAACATGATTGCATTCAGTTTTTCACATTTGATGAGCACCTGACCAATCTATTGCATTGTTGCGTTTGAACAGGTATAGCAGGCAAAAGTGATAGCCTTGTGTGGGTATGTGAAAGGGGCCACTTATATCTTGAAACCCAGTGCAACTGACTGGTGCATGTCTTCCCCCCTCCCCCAGAGCTTGGGAATGATTTGTCCAAAATTATTTCACTACTCCTAATCTCTTAAAATTCTCAGCAATGATTTTTAAATGTGTTATTTTAGTTGTGACATGCAAGTGGCATTATTTATGACTATTAATGTTTATTACCCTTTAATTCATTACTGATGATTTTAGTAATTTTAAATGAATATCAACATAACATATTTATTAATAAATTAATGAATGACTTTTATTTACATTTATTGTTAACAAATTAACATTCCTTCCATGTACTGTATGTGTGTTATTCTTTCACACAAGCATTTTGATTATACTCAAATCTGCCCTGGTGGAACCTTGACCACAATTTCCAACTTTAAGACAGCCATCCCACTTTATCTTTTCTCGGGCAGTTCTTTATTTTGTTTAGATTTCTTTTTCATTGCTTTCAGATAGAGTGAATATATTTATCCTAGTTTCAGTCTGGAACAAGTGGAAGATCCAGTCTCGAGGGTCCTTAAAGGAAAATTCCAACCTGCCTCTAGAACATCCTGTTTCAGGAACTCCTGCCAGTGTTGCGTCTGTTATCTGTAGATTTATACCTGCGGAGTTTTCTGTGTGCATGCTAAAGGCCACAGCGACAGATATTGCCCCCTACGCACCACAGATCTCTTCTCTGCTTGTGAGGAGGCTTGTCTATTTCATCCTCATCCCACCAGACATCATTTCTAGGATTTAGGATTGACAAAACTCCCCCTATAAATATTTGTCTTTTTAGGCTTTTATAATCTACATTTCTGTCCAAAAGAGTATAGCCCAACTGGGGTGCAAAATAAACCCAAAATACAATCATTATTTTAAAAATAGTCATCATCGTCGTCATCATAATAAAATCACTGTGACTCCATCTCAGGAGAAAAGTGAGATATAAATAAAATAAATATAAACAAATCAGCAAATGTGTCAGTGGATTTGCTGTATTTAAGGTTAACCAACAGGATTTTAGGCCACATGTTTACTAAATGTTATGAATTTGAACAGTCCTCAAAAAATTAAGACTATTTGGCAACCCTGATTGCCAAATAAAGAATACTTGCCAAATAAAGAATATTTGGCAATATTGGGTAGCAAGGGTTAATATAACCTGAGGAGGAGGAGGAGGTGCTTCAGGGACTATAGTTGGGATGCTCTCACAACAGAATTGCCAGATCCACCACATTAAGAAAATGAAGCATCTACAAAATTATTTTACTTATACCACAGCTATCTCCATGATTAGACTACCTCAGTTTCCTTTTTTCTAGATAAATTATTTTCTCTTCCCTTGCTCTTCTTCTCTTCAATATCCTACTGTTACTGTTAGGAACCATGTGCTCAGACTTATATATGTAGTAGTGGTGAGAATCGATTCTTCAATAATTTACCTAAAAATGTGTTTTTCCAGCTTCCTCTGTAATTCATGAACTAGTGAGAAAGAAATGTGTTACCCACTAAACCCTTAGACTTGATTAACCATGTTTTTACAAGCCTTGTAGCATTTTCTAAAGTGTATTTTCTTATTAATCTGAAATCCCAGAACAGATACATTTAAGCAACTGTAATGCAATGCATTCTTTCCAAAGAAGCTACCAATCCTATGGGATACAGGAGGAAGTAAAACCAATGCTGCCCTCAGGCATAGCTTTGAAACCACAAACACAATGCTAAAACTTTCTGTTTGTTCTGTGCTACCCTCTATTAGGGATCACTTCTCAGGTTAGAAGAGTCAGCTATCAACATAAGAAGAGGAAACCCTTTGCAGCTAAATATATTAACATGTTTTGAGAGATTTTTTTTTAATGTAAAGTCAGCATGGGCCTTTAGGGTACCTTGTATTCATGGTCAATTCTCCATATAAAAGCAGTATAAATTATTACATACCCTGACACCCCAAGCCGTGTGTCTATATTAATAATTGGCAATATTTAATAATTTGGTCAACATGTGGCCTTCCACAACCATTAACACAACCCTGGGAGAACTAGAAAACCCAAAGACAAACATTGATTAGTGAGTTATGCACTCAGGGAGAGGCAATCTAAATTCTAGAGAAATGGTAATTTGCAAGGCAACTGAAAACACATACACCTGGCTAATCCCATCTGCCAAGGCTGGCAAACTCAAACCTGTAAATGACCCTTATTAGTTTTTCTTTACCTAAACAAAGGAAGCTGCTTCCTCCCTTTCACTTGCAAAGTATCAAAATGTTAAGATGCTATTAACATTTCCAGAGTGCCTTTGTCACTCTGAGCAACTCTGAGAAACATTGTCTTCTACTCAAAATCTCACCCCCAGAGGCATATATTGACTATAAAAACCCCTTGAAAACTGTCTTCGGCATCTACAGCTCCTCCTCCTACATCTATGCTGCCGGTTTGCTGACTGGCCCTCAGAGCGCAACTCTGAGACCCCCCCCCATTGCTGCAGGAACTTCTGCTCTACAGGATAAAAGTATCCTATCACCCACTGGAAACTCCTATCACTATTCCCCTGTCTCAATCTCTCCCACTTTATTCACTAGCTTTACGTGAATGCTTGATGCCTGAAGTGTGCCTGAATGTTGTTAGTACTGTTTTTCTCAAATAAAGATTGTCTGTTCTACTATCTAGCTTATGTTTCCTCCTTAGTACTGGTAGAGTTAGTCACAAGGTCCTGCCATTACCCACCTCTCATATTGCCAAGTTGAGTATATTAAATTCCCCAATTTAATATCAATATCCAAAAGGTCCTTGGAACCCCCAAGCATTTAAGGTAACAAAGTAGATTAGTAATGGTGATAGGTTAACCTATTGTAGTATGCTCAAAAATAATTCAGAGAGATAAATTTGGGGGAACAGGGTAGTCAGGATCAAAATCACACTGATTATTAACTGGGCAAGGATACATGCTCATTCACCACTGGTCACAGACAGTACATATCATCTATCTATTTTGGACATTTTTTCTCAGCCTGGCATGGTGTCTGGTATGTCTCCAGTTATACAGCTCTGTAATAAATTCTGTTCATATTGTTCTTCTTGGACGTGTAGCAACAGTTTAGCATTGAAGACTCAAGAATGCCTTAAAGCAGGTAGTAGTAATAGAGTTAGATAGTTTGAGTGACGTAAAGTGTCCACCCTGCTTGTCTACATATCCAGACCCCTTTGTGATTTAAACTGGTACTCTTAGGGATGTTTTCTTTCTACCTCTTCTCTTCATGCCAGTTCTCTCTCAGCTCTTAGCATCCAGTTTGTTTTATCAGAGGTGTGGAATGAAATCTCTGTGGACAGATATGTATAAATGTGTGTATGTGTGTGTGTGTGTGAGAGAGAGAGAGAGAGAGAGAGAGAAAATTGAAATGCAAAATATGTTGATGGGTTACAAGTGTTTTCTTAACAATTGTAAAGTGTACTTAAAGGCAAAGATAGGAGACAGGTGTGTTTTTTTTCCATACAAGCATGGATAAGCAGGTAAGCACTATACATGCGGTTGTCCTGAAGTAAATCAGTCCAGTGGTTCCCAAACTTTGGTCCTCTGGCTGCTTTGTTCTTTAATTCCCAGAAGCCCCAGCCAGCTTGACTTCAGGAAGTTCCAGTCAGGAACTGAAGTTCAAAAAATCTGGAGAACCAAAGTTTGGGAATGATAGAGTTAGGACATTTTCAGATGATCCTTGCCGCGCAAGGATCGCCTGGGACAGTTTCATCGCAGCAGTGCGGCAGGGGGTCGATTTTGGACGACACCGTCCCTGCTGCGAGATCGTCCATCCCTCTTGCGCTAAGGCTTGGAGCCTGCCACGCTATATTCGGCAAGATTTTATTCACGGAGGTTGTCCATGAATTAAATCTTGCAAATATAGCGCAGCAGGCTCCAAGCCTAAGCACAAGAGGGATGGATGATCTCGCAGCAGGGACGGCGTCGTCTGAAATCGACCCCCTGCTGCGCTGCTGCGACGAAACTATCCCGGGTGATCCTTGCGTGGCAAGGATCGATAGAAAATGTCCTTAGTCTAAAATATGCTGCTAAACCTTTCTTTTCCTTCCTTTCCGTTTCCTTTCTTTTTGTCTCCACTACAGAGAACATAGGGATGATACTTGTGCTAAAACTGACTTTTTGAGTAATGGAGTCTAAATAAATGAGGAAAATAACAGTGACAGGAAGTGAAGTCCTCAGTTTTATCAGAGTTCGTAAATAAGAAGTTACAACTAATGCTTGGGGAGAGGGAAGCTTCACAGAGGATATTATCAGACACAACAAAAAATGTGTGATAACATCATGCTAGCATGAGTGGGTCCCACTATTGCATGACGTTGTCATCCTCACATGGTTACTCTGTGCTCCAGCTGCAAAAAAAATTACAGTTGTCCCTCCATATCCACGGATTTGATATCCATGGATTTAAGTATTCACGGCTTGAAGATATTCTTTAAAAATAAGAATCCATAAAGCAAACCTTGATTATGCCGTCTTATATAAGGGACACCATTTTGGTATGCCACTGCATATAATGGGACTTGAGTATTCACGGATTTTGGTATCCTCGGGGGGTCATGGAACCAAACCCCAGCAAATATGAAGGGACAACTGTATTTCTCATTCATGGGACAAGCTGTCTATAGATCATCAATAGTGCTTTTTCACACTCTTGATGACATGTGAAATCATGTTCCATTGTAATCATGAGATTACAGCACTAATGGGCAGCCCTCAGTGAGAAAACCTCCTGGTGAGAACACAAAAACGAAACACAGGATGTTCTTTTTATGAACTGTCCTGTTTAGTTTCAACCTTTTCATGTTTGTTTCAATGCTTGTGTGTTCATTTACTTGGTTAATAAAGGTGTTTTGGGAGTGTTAAGCATGCTCATGTCTTCTCACAAGAACCGCTGAAATCTCACCCATGCTAAATCGCAGAAGTAAACTCTTGCTCTTAAAGCACTACTGGTTGTCATGCTATAATTCCATGGTGGTTCCTTTCCATGATTACAGTGACATGTAATAATAAGTGTTATAAATGCCACAATGTTTCTACTATCCTCATTTATGGAATTACAGCATTTTTAGATGCTCCTCTAAATAATGTCCAGAGGCTTAGAATCATATCAAGGCAGTGTATTTTTTTTTTAAAATGATACAACAATAGCATGTTAACAACATGTTACATGATTTATTGCTCATAAACCTCAAGTAACCAAAATGAATAATGAAGTTTTGTTAAATATAACATTTAACAAGGAACATATTCTGTTTCAAAAAACAGCATCATACATTTCCAAGCAATGAGATTTATTTACAGATTCTTTTTTTTTTTAAGTCCAGTTGGACGTGACACAGAATTGCCCCAGATATGCATGTCCACCAGCATGTTGAATCTGTGGCACACTGCTCTAGACTGGCCTCAGATTAAGGTGCCAGTGTAGGTAATCTTAAAGGTAAATAGTTTTTCACATACTATATAGATTAAGTATAACAGTCACTACTCAAAATGCATGTTTAAAAAAGAGATGAGAAAAAATCATGGAGGAAACGGTTATTGGGGCCGCAGAAGACCCCAGTATCCAAGGCACCATGACTCTGAATATGGTTGCTGGCCAACAAGAAGACAAGGCTATTCTTCATTACTGATTACAGTAGGACCCTCATATCCATGGAGGATTGGTTCTGGGGGGCCCTGCAGATACCAAAAACTGCTGAAAACAGGGAATGCCATTGAAAATAATGGGACTTCTGGTTTAAAATACCATAGAGTTGCTTTGGAGGACCTAGAAAACATCTAGAGAGGATGCTTTGAAGGCATTTTCTAAGAAGACTCTATAGTAGATGTGCTGTTTTGTGTCCCACAGATAATGGAAACCATGAATATTAGTTCTGAGGATACGGGAGTCCTACTGTATTTAAAAAGTAAC
This sequence comes from Gambelia wislizenii, assembly GCA_030847615.1. Classification (NCBI taxonomy): domain Eukaryota; kingdom Metazoa; phylum Chordata; class Lepidosauria; order Squamata; family Crotaphytidae; genus Gambelia; species Gambelia wislizenii. The sequence continues at coordinate 204,010,164 of JAUMIR010000003.1, read as the reverse complement.
ACATTTATATTATTTTATTAATACATTACCTTTAAGTTTCTTTTTACATTTTCCTTTTTTTAAAAAGTCATTTAAAATAAAAGAAAGAAAAGGAAAATCAAACCTGTGATGTCCTAAAACAGCATCATTTGAGGAGCAACAAATAAATATTACTTATACCAAAATATGACACTCTGCTTTGCTTTTTAAAAGTAACAACATTGATGACATTATCCAGAAAGTAAAATGTTACATGTATTATTTTTACTTTTCTAACCTTTTATTTTTCAGATGTATCTTTTCTATTGGGCTCTTTTTTTGTTTTTTGAAATTTCACTGGATTTAAAAGGATTCCCTTCTGAACAGACATGCAAAGTATTCTGCTAGAGATACGTGAAATCCCGATTAACGGAGACTGATGCATGCAAGGTACATGGAATGAATAGCTTCACATGGATAAACTTGTACTGAGAATTCATATTGTTTAGGTTTGGTTTAACCTACTTCTCTTTCCCAGAACACTGATGGAAGTGATAAGAAGTTCCAGGAAAATGCTCTTCATAGGGGGAAAAAATATATTATCCTGATTTTGCAAAGATTTTCTTTTATTAAAAAAATGACTCACCTTTATGTTTGATACAAGGTAACTTCATTCAATACTAGATTTAGGGCACATCCAGACTGACTGAAAAGTCTTAGATTTTGTTCCTGTCCACCGCTCCACACTCTTCCCCCCCCCCCGATTTTATACTGAGTTAAAATAAACTGACTTGGGGAGTTGGAATAAAAAGTCTCTAATAGCTGCAGGAGATGATGGAAAATAGTCTGTGATAAACATAATATTTTGAATCCCCAAAATAAAATCAGAAAGAACAGGAGGAAAATCTGGGATTTGCTGGTCTTTTTATTCAGTCTGGATGTACCCTTTGTGATGGTTTAACTTCAGAGACAAATACACACACACGCGCGCACACACACACACAAAAGATAAGTTCATATTCATTTATAAGAGAATAAAGAGTTTCTAGCAAAGATACAATCATTCCATCCTTAAACTGAGAGAAAGCTTCTGTCTCAACCAGTTTGGCACATTTAAAAGAACTAGGCAATAACTTGTTGGGTTTTTTTCCCCATTTGCCATTTACTGCCAAGAGTAAAAATATTATGAACAAAGTAATGCTAAATTGTAAGGGACCAACCAATCTTGTTTTTGGTTATTCTTCAGATGTCACTCAGATAAACAAAGATTTTGGTATCAACATCTCTCCAGGTTTAGGTGGAAAACATTAACTGGTTTGAAGATTCTTTCTCCCACACACATTAATTTTGAATTTGTTTACTATGTCAAAAAAGTTGATTTGTACTCTGTTGTTGTTGCTATTTCCCATCAGGTTGTCTTGGAGTTCTACTTTAAGTATTAGTTTTTTCTAATCCAAGAATATTCAAAATAATGTGTGTGTGTGTGTGTGTGTGCGCGTGCTTACAAATATATTGCATTGAAGTCTCACTTTGACAGGAAGACAAATGACAAGCTTAGAGAAGACTTTCAAACAATCTTAATACCTAAATCAATATAAATTACTCTAGAAGGCAATAATAATATTACTAGTGTTCCAATTGTGGGTGGCTGGGGAGAAAAACATTTTCAAAAAGTGTTTCACAAAACTCTGGATTCCTGATAGTTTTACTGAAATAACTGGATATATGATAGAAAGAGTGACTACAGCCTTAACTTATATTTTAGGTATGTATGTAAGTATGTAGGGATGGGCAACACAGAGACCACATAAGTCTCTCACACAAATTTACAGCTCCTGTTGCTTCCCATTTAATTTACTATCATGCTTCTCCCCAAGTATTAATCCCCCTTTAAAATAAAGCATGCAAGGAGTTTTCAAATCTCAATAGTGCTCCCAGAAGCCTTCTGGAAGTGTTACTAAAACTGAAAACAAAGTGCACTGCACCACACTCACCTTGTTTTAAAGGGAATTGCCTCCCCCTTTTTGGTTGATTGTGCTGTTTCACTAAATCTCAGTGGTACAGCAGCTGTAGGTGGAGGTAGGTAGGTAGGTCCTGGAGGTGGTAGGTCCTAGAGGGAACTAAGGGGCATACCCTAAAGATTGTTCACCACTATTCCTTGTAGAGATGGAAAGAATATTCACTGTTATTTGTTCCCAAGCAAACAATGAGTTTCCCAGCACTTAGGACTTTATCAGATGCATCAAATACAGCATCATAATGATGCCACATAACCACAAAAGGGCACACATATCAGACAACATTGCCCTTTTGTGGTTATGACCCTGCCAAAACCCATACTTTTTAATTGATGGCTTAAGTCATCAATTGATTCCCCTTTCTTTTTTGTTTTGTTTTGGTTTTTACTAGCATAGCCGGCATATGAAACCTCAAGTCCTCTCCCCCCACCAATACTTTCCCTGTCAGTGGCTGGTCCAGTACAAACACTTCTGGGTGAGATTGCAACATCCAGGTAAGTGACACACTTTTTCTGACCCTCCCTGGGTTACTTGTAAGTTTTAAAGTGTGCTTTTAAAAAATTTTGTTCATTTTATTTTTGTTTGTCTTTCATTTTCCCGTGCGATGAAATCTTGTGATATTTCACAGGATTTCAAAAGAGGAAGTGAACAGAGATCTGTTCAATTCCTCTTTCATTGCTGGAGCTGCTTTTGCTGGGATTGGAGGTAAGTGCAAGTGGGAGGATTCTTTTGCTGGCTTAAAAATTGATTTTTTATGCCAGCAAAAGAACACTTTAAAGTTATAGTCTGAAAAAGTCCTTAGGAAACTCAGTTGGGAGAACAACTTATTTGCACATACCAAAGTGTTTGTGGAAATTATTCTACACATAAATATTTATGGGGTTTTACGCAGAAAACATATTTATCATGCACATGTATGTTTCTGGAAAGAGTGCTTTTGCATGATAAATATGTACCCTGCTGGCTTAACAAAAAAGCACTGGCCTAACCTAAGAAAAATCATAGCCTAAGTCCTGTTCTTAATCTTGATTAGGGGAGACCCATTAAATCAATGGGATTTTCCTTTGTGTTGGTGACTAACCAATCAACAATTCATTTGAATTGGTCTATGGTAGTTATGACTAACCAACAGGATGCAACCCCCCCACTCTTTCTTTCTGTGGGGGGGGTACACATAAGGATAGTACAGATGGTGAAATAAATCCTCATGGAATCCACATGGAATTCCATGTGTCCAAATGGGATCCCACAGTATTCTGTCCATTTCAGAGGGAGGGGGAGCAAAAGTCAGGGAAAGTCCATGGCAAAAGCCTCCGGGGCTTTTCCTGATTTTTTTGACAATTGCAGAGGAAATGTTTGCTCCTGCATGTTAGGACAACCAAATCACATCAGAGTGCATTGCTGAAGAGGATAGCTGATTGGTTGGACATGTGCAGGGGTGGAGCTTGCTAAGATGGCAGATCGCAGAACTGCCATGCTGGATTGTTGCTATAGTGATTGTGAGCTGAGATGATCAAACAGGCTTTCTTTCCTACTTTTTTCATTATTTAAGCAGAAGATCTCTCTTCTGCACCCTGGATTTTTTTTTTTAAATATACTGTTTGGTGGAGCAATTTGGGGAGAATAGAACCATGAGTAATTTAGTCATGCCCACCATCTTGATTCACTGGCATGCTTCCATGTGAACAGCAAATACGGATAGCTGTGCACACCAGTAACCTTGCAAAAAACAATCACTGAGAAAGAAGAAAGCTGCTGCAAATTTGCATATGTGTGCACCACATTTTATTCCCTCATCTAGACCAGCCCATATTAAAGTCAAACTAGATGGAAACTTTGGAGATTAACAGACAGGAATGAAAAACTCTAACAGAGCTCCATTCACTTCCTGGAGTGAAATCCCACCCGTTCTCATGAGAAGACACGGGTGAGGGAAATTCAAATTTAAAAAGAAAAATAAACGTCAAAAAGGGACAGCAAGCACACAAAAACACACTTTAAAACTTCCAGGTAAACCAGAGAAGTTCGTAAAAATGTGTCACTTACCTTGATGTCCCGATATCACCAGGAAGTGTTCTGGCAGGGACTTTCCATTGATGCTGGGAACTCACCAGCGAAACAGGGCACCTTTTCAGTGGCAGGAACATCCATGACAGAAACAGAACAGGGGATGTATTGATGGCTTCTCCCATCAATAAAAAGTGGTGCTGGTGGAATGGCAGCAGAACGGGTGTGTAACAAGGGGGAATGATGTCATCTGAAAAGGAAGCCCTTTAGCCACCTCCTGGTGTCGTTATAATGCCGTATTTAGCGTGTCTGATAATCTCCTATATTACTATACCACTATGAAGAGGAATATGTGAAACAGGAGTGTGTATGTTTGTGTATCATGGTTCTGAACATTTCTTTAATTTCCTGCCAACTTTCTGTTTATATTACTGGTTGTTTGTATTATTGCCAATAATTGTCATTCTTATCCTGTGTTGTCATTTACCATCTCACTAGCCAGCCTGCAAGTATATGCAGCAGGAGTGGAAGAAAAAGCAAGGCATTGGACATCTGGCTTATTCATTTTGTTGGACAAGGGCTATAGTACCAACAAGCCTGCGGATTCGCAAGTAGAGCCAGCTATTCCTTCCATCTAGCAGTTTTACCACTGGTGTGAATGGAGAGGGATATATAGCAGAGCAAGCCCCAAATCACAAGTAGTAGGCTCACTTTTTGAAACATGCTTTTGATTTTGAGTGCTTAGCGCTATTTGAATCTAAAGTCACTCACACACACACACAACAAAGGAATTGAGTGCAGGACAGAAGTGGTTCAGTATATGATCATGCGCACAAGGCTAGATTCTGCTAAAAGTACAAAAGAACTACTATGGAAGAAATGTTTGTGTGATGACTGTCAATATCTTAGCAAATTATAGCATGGAAATTATTGATGTCTGGCCTCATTGGAGAAAAAACACAGGAGTGTGTACCGGATGTATCTGCAGCCGCCTCCACTGCTGTCCATGTTGCTTTCTCTGAAGCCAGGAAGGAGGCCTGCAGCAAACGATCAAGTCTGGTCAAATGCATGGGGCCTTGATCACATGTTGTGGTCCTCCTTCCTGGTCTCAGAGAGTAATAGCTGCAAAGGTGGCTGCAGATACAGGCCGGCATGTCCATGCAGATTTCCTCCTGTTTTGTCCAGGTAATAGGGGGAGGAGGAGACAACAGGCCTGATCCAGGAAGCCAATGTATTCTGGCAGGTCTAGACAAGCCCTTGGAAGGTGCAAAAGAAAAAAAAAAGAGATCCACCTTGCTCTCAATCAGGCAGTTAACTAAATTCTGATGAAGATAAGAATGCTGATTCATGTTATGTTACTAATTTGCTCATCAATCAGTATGAGCTAATTAGAATGCTAATTAGTGGTTGCTCAGATGATTTACTCCTAAAGAAGCTCCTATCTGAGTTTAAGGAGCTGTTGAGCACTTTAACTGCTTTAGCAATAAATAAATAACACAAGAAGAGACAGTTTAGATAATTCAGGAGGATCTGCAATTAAGTGTGACAAACCAAAGAGCAAGCCAAAAAACTCAGATGATAATAGCTCTGGAATCCTCAAATGAAAACACCCCAATGAGAAAGTAAAATTGCTAGCAAAAGGAAAAGTAAGAAATTATATCTGGCCAGCAAAAAATAAAAATAAAAAAAAATATTAAAAAAAATAATCTAAGTATAAAATAAAATAAAATAGCCCAACTGGGGGAAAGGGTATAAACTTAAGAATTGTAGGTGTGATGTCCAGCCAGGACTGTTTAAATCTCCCCTGCATTTTTCCATGTTTTGGTTCATTCCTTCCAGCAAGCTCTGTTTTACCTAGTAGTTTTTAGTTTTTGGTCAGTCTTTGCTGAGAACTTGAAGAGAGCTGTTTTGGTGGCAAACAGGCCCAGAGAGCCGGGAATGGCATTTCTTACACCTTTTGCCAAATTAGTTATCAACAGTCATTAGCCAAATTAGTTACCAACAATCTTTTAGCCAAATTAATTACCAACAACAGTCAAAGGAATCAGGAGCTGGGAGACCCTGCACCAGCTCCATTGAGTGAGGAGATCAAACCCAGAGAGATGACACCCTGAAGAGTGCTGGAACTCCAACAGTAAAGTACCTTTTATTTCAAGCCTTTTAGAGCTGGAAAGGAGAAAGCCTTTTATTTTTGTTCTTTAAAATAAACTTCCCCCTTTTTTGAACTTTATATTCAGTATCAGAGCCTTTTTGGGTAAAAGAGTTTGATCTCACCAGGGTACTGGCATTGCACACCCAAACCTGCCACCAGCTTTAGTTGAATGTGTCTCCACAGTGTAAGAATACCTGGCAGCCTTTGCTGCTCCCGTCTGTCAAGAGAGAGTCCCAGTGCATGGCCCAGCATTGAAGCAAGTTTCCCAAGACTCACATAGAGGGAGAAGAGGCCTTTCTGTGGCTGTGAAAGGGGAGAAGCAAAAGTTGCTGTGTTAAGATAGCCTGTCTTGCTACAGCAGCCATCTTGGGTCTACTTCTTCCTGCAGAGTTCTGAGCACATGGTCAGTAGCCATTTTGGATCTAGTTCTCTTTGCAGAGTTCTGAGCACAAGGTTGGCAGCCATTTTGGGTCTACCTTTTCCTGCAGAGTTCTGAGTAAATGGTCGGCAGCCATTTTCGGTCTACTCCTTCTTGCAGAGTTCTGAGCACATTGTTGGTGGCCATCTTGGGTCTACTTCTTCCTGCAGAGTTCTGAGCACATGGTCAGTGGCCATTTTGGAAGAGCTTTTTCCATTCAAGTACATAGAGCTTTATAAAGAGAATAACATGTGTTTTATCTTTGTTCATGTTGCAAATCTGAAGAAAAGAGCTAGAAGAACTCCAGGTCTGGCTGTGCTGAAGTAGCACAGGAGTGGTGATAGCAGGAGAGCGGAGCAGTAGAAGGCTGTAAGTAAAAATCAGCACTACGTTGTTTAGTCCTCTTCATCCTTGCTGAGTTGTTGCTTTGGCGACAAGGCCCAGCCAGAATGGATAGGCTTTCTGAAGAAACAGCACATGCACACACACATGACACTTGCTCCCTCAGAGACAGGCACCCGACTGAGAAGGCCCTAGAACTGCTGTTGAAAGAGGAAAGGCACTTAAGTGTGAAAGAAGTGGAAACCTGGAAGAGTTTGCAGCATGCCATGTCTTTGCTGTCAGCAGTCTGTGGCTCAGAAGACATGCATAGAAGAGAGCTTGCCCAGCAATCCAGTTTTCTACAATGGAAAGAAGTGGTGAATAAAAGGATCTAAACACTTCAGACCATTAACAATCCTGATGCAGATTCCAGACTAAAACAGTTCCTGGAAGAAGTCACGGATAAAGAAAAGGAGTACAGTGCAGTTTTGGACACAGTCAAGTTCCAGCTGCAGAGTTTGGATCTTAATAAAGAGAGTGAAAGGTCCCCTGCCAGCAGTGCCAAATCCAGCAGAGGAGTATACCCAGGGAGACCTCAAAGTGCAAAGAGCTCAAAAACCTGTCACACCAGCAAGTCTTCTTCATACAGACATGGTTCCCACTCCTGCAAAGGATGTAGTAGCAATTCTTCTTCCCATGCTAGCTTGAGTTCGTCTATGGCAGCCCAGCATTTCAAAGACGTGGAAAGAATGAAATTGAAGACTGAAATATTGCATGCTGAAGCAAAAGCAGCAATGGCCAGTGAAGAGCTAACCTTTCCCCATCAAGAGGCTGATATAGAAAAGCAAGAAGCTGCCCTTAAAGCAGAGCAAGAAAAGCAAGAAGCTGCCCGCAAAGCAGAGCAAGTGATGCAAGAAGCTGCCCCCAAAGCAGTGCAAGAAAGGCAAGAACTTGCTATTCAGAATGAGAAGAAACTTCTACTCAAGGCTAAGGAGGCTTCAAAACTGTCCATAAAGGCCAGGATTTTAGCTAAAACCTTCCAAGATGATCTGAGTGAAGAAAACTTGAGGAAGATCCCCACACAAGAACCTAGAGACATGATGTCTACTTTGTTCTTTGTGGGTGAGAGCTCCCACAAGACCCAGTGGTCAAGTCATCTCCTAATTTAGATGCCAGCAAGATACAATTGCCTGCCATTCCATGGCTTCAGCCTACAGAGGAACTTGTCTGCAAAGAAAAGGTCATTCATCGTGACTGTCTACCTATAAATATGCCAGTCAACGAATACTTTGGAGACCAGAAACCCATGGCGGGGAGCCAAATTCCAAGCCATGCTAGCATGGCCATCCAGCAAGCCCCAGCTGCTGAAGCTCTCAAGACTTACAGGCCTAGAGAATCTATGGACTTGCCTGCCAGTCAAGCTGATTCGCAGTCTAAAAGGAGTCCATGCTTCTTCCAGCCTGCAGAGACGATTCCCACCTTCATGGAGCCTTGTTCACCGCTTATGTTTAAAACTCCAAGGAAGGACCTTAGAGACAAGGGAGTCCAGAAATTCTCAGACCTTCCTGAAGATTTTATCTTTATGGAAGGTAACTTTTCAGAGAGCCATTAGAGACTTGAAGCTGCAAGCAGATGAGGAGCTCACCTTACTCATGGCATGGTTGGGCCCCAACTTGTCCCTTAAGGTCCAGAGAATCTACGCGGCCTACGTGTCAGATGCAGATAAAGTGTTGCAGACAGCGTGGAACAGATTAGAGGAGCAATATGGTGCATCAACAGAAAAAGAAGCATCTTTATTGAATTGGCTTTATAAGTTCCCAATCCTCAAGTCAAAGGACTACCATCAACTTTTGGACTTAAGTGATCTTTTAGTTGAACTTCAGTCTGCAAAATGTAATCCAGAGTTACCTGGTCTAGCCTGTTTAGAGCAGTACATCACGCAGAGGCAGGTGCTCCAAAAATTACCCTTTCATCTCCAAGAGATGTGGGGAAGAGAGGTGTTTTCCTTATAAAGAACAATGTGCAACACTACCCACCCTTTAGTTACTTTGTGACCTTTGTGACAAGAGCTGCAAAGAAAAGAAATGACCCACAGACTGGGTTCCCAACCCTTTACCAGAGTATGCATCCAGGGAAGACTGTAAAGGAGGACAAAAAACCTATCAAAGAGATGGGGAAGAGCACGGTTGTAGTTAAATCTACTGAGGTCACTCAGTTTAAGCCAGATAAGAAGCCAGAGACTAAAGAAATTCCATGTCCCATTCATAAGAAACCACATAGCCTTGCAGATTGTAAAGAGTTCTCAAAAAGGCCTTATGACGAAAGGCTGGAAATAGCAACTAAAGCAAAGGTTTGCTTCCAATGCTCCAGTTCAAGAGGTCACTTTGCCAAAAACTGCAAAGTAAAGGTGAAATGTGCAGAATGTGGTAGCCCACAGCACTGTTCAGCAATGCACCATTTTAAATCACCTTCAGTGTCACCTAAACTCAAGAAGAAAACAGAGAGTCCTAAAAGTGAGGCTGCAGAAAAGGCAGCTACACCTACTTCAGAAGCGGAGTCAGTTGTGGCATGCACAAAGCTATGCCAGGACTCAGCACAGACTAGGATATGCCATCCAATTTGTCTAGCTGATATTTTCTCAGAGAACAAACCTCACTTTAGAAAAAGACTTTACATTGCCCTAGATTCACAGAGCGACGCATCCTTGGCCACATCAGAGTTCTCCAATACTTTTGCAGTCAAAGCCAAGAGGCTTGAATACACCATATCTACCTGCGCTGGACAACAACAAATGCAGGATAGAGTGGCAACTGAGTTCATGATTTCGCTGTGCGATGGCAAAAGGTGCATTAAACTTCCTCCATTAATAGAGTGTCCTTCTATCCCAAGAAACAAGAACCAAATAGCAACCAAGGCTGTAGCTGAAAGCCATGCACACCTGAAGGCTATAGCAAAAGAAATTCCTACATTGGACAAAGATGCCGAAATTTCCCTCCTGGTAGGCTCAGATTGCCCAGAGCTGTTCCAGGTCTTGAAGCAACTCAATGGACCTCCAGGTGCGCCAATAGCACAGAAATTGCCACTAGGATGGATAGTAATTGGACCTGTGTGCATCCATAGCAAAAGCCCGCCAACAGCATTCAATCTTACAGGTGACAGCCAATTTCCAAATTAACAACCCACACAACTACAAAGTTGTCTAAGCCACATTAAAGTCTGTTGCCTTGGGATTATCCCAGACAACAGTGCCATTTTTGAAACTTCAACTAGAGACAAGGACATAGCCTTTTCCCGTGAGGAAAGAAAGTTCCTAGACATAATGAATCTAGAGACAGTCCAGAATAGTGAAGGGGGCTGGTTGGCACCCCTTCCCTTTAGAGAAGATCAACCAATTTTGCCTAACAACCATCAACTTGCTGAGAAAAGACTTTCTGCTTTGAGAAATAGAATGCTCAAAGACCACACTTTAAAGGAACAAATTGTGCAGTTTGTTGAAGATCTGTTTATAAGCAACTATGCTGAAAGAGTTGCTTTGTGCAGTGAACCCTAAGAACAATGGTTCCTGCCATACTATTAGATAACTCTCCCACAAAAGCCAGAAAAGGTGAAAATAGTTTTTGATTCAAGTGCAAAGGTGCAAAACATCTCACTTAATGATGTTCTTCTTAAAGGTCCAGACTTGCTTAACAGCTTACTAGGAGCACTTCTGAAGTTTAGAGAGAGGAGAATAGTGGTGACAGCAGACATACACAAAATGTTCTATGCCTTCATGGTTAAAGCAGAAACCCTTATCTACTGGTCTGTACAGAGATCTGAATTCAAGGAAGAATTCAGATGCATAGAAAAGCAACACTACTTACCTAGGGACAGTGTCCTTAAAGATCTGTGTCCGGTTATGGACAGCAGAGACTTCAAAGAGCTAAAATCAAGAACAGCTTGAAAAATCCTATAATTCTGCCTGCAAGTAGCCATGTAGCCCTTCTAGTAGTCCATCACTACCATGAAAGAGTGCATCATCAAGGGCGTACCCTGACTGAAGCAAGTGTCAGAAATGCTGGCTTGTGGATTATAAACTGCAAAAAATTGGTTAACAAAGTTATTTTTCAATGTGTGACATGTAGAAAACTTCGCAGGAAGTGTGAGAGCCAGCTTATGGCTGACCTTCCAGAAGACCATACCTCTATGGATCCTCCATTTACACACATTGGTCTTGATATTTTTGGACACTGGGAGGTACGTGCTTGTAAAACCAGAGGAGGAATAGTTAACAGCAAGAGATGGGCAGTGTTATTTACTTGCCTAGTGATCAGAGCAGTACACATTGAAGTTGTGGAAAGTATGGACTCTTCTTCCTTTATTAATGCTTTGAAAAGATTCATTTCTATAAGGAGCCCAGTAAAGACTATCAGGTCTGACAGAGGCACTAACTTCATTGGAGCCACCAAAGAGCTTAATTGCATAACTAAACTGGCAGAGGACAAGACTGTAATGGACTTTGCTAACAAAGAGAAAATTCAATGGGTTTTCAACATGCCTCATGCTTCCCATATGGGAGGAGCTTGGGAGCGCATGATAGGCGTCAGTAGACCTATTCTAGAGGCAATGCTTGCAAAATTCAAGTTCCTAACACATGAAATATTTGTTACATTTATGGCAGAAGTTGTAGCTATCATCAACAACCGCCCGCTGGTGCCCATTACTAGAGATCCAGAAAGGGCTCAAATTCTGACTCCAGCCATGATCTTGACTTTTAAAAGCCCTGACTGGAAAGATATCAGCCTTCCAGTTCCAGAAGGAATTCATACCATTCAATGGAAACCAGTTCAGTCGCTTGCATCAGAGTTGTGGAAGAGATGGAAGTCTGAATACCTTTGTCATTTGCAAAAAAGGAAATTGTGGCAACGTCCCCAAATTGATATAAACGTTGGAGATGTTGTCCTTAAAGAAAGTGAGAGCCCTCGCTATAAATGGGTTACTGCGGTTGTGGAAGAAGTTTACCCAAGTGCAGATGGAAAAATCCGAAAGGCTACCGTAAGAACTATAAGCAAAGGCAAACTGATCAAGTATCAAAGACCTTTGACAGACTTAGTTACCCTGTTCAGAGTTAGATAAAACATTTTGGGTTTACTGTATAAATGGATAATATAGGTCATAAGATGGCAAAATTTTGTTGAAATTTTGAGCGGGGAGTGTGATGTCCAGTCAGGACTGTTTAAATCTCCCCTGCATTTTTCCATGTTTTGGTTTGTTCCTTCCCAGCAAGCTCTTTTTTACCTAGTAGTTTTTAGTTTTTGGTCAGTCTTTGCTGAGAACTTGAAGAGAGCTGTTTTGGTGGCAAACAGGCCCAGACAGCCGGAATGGCATTTCTTACACCTTTTGCCAAATTAGTTACCAACAGTCATTAGCCAAATTAGTTACCAACAATCTTTTAGCCAAATTAATTACCAACAACACGCAAAGGAATCAGGAACTGAAAGACCCTGCACCAGCTCCATTGAGTGAGGAGATCAAACCCAGAGAGATGACACCCTGAAGAGTGCTGGAACTCCAACAGTAAAGTACCTTTTATTTCAAGCCTTTTAGAGCTGGGGAGGAGAAAGCCTTTTACTTTTGTTCTTTAAAATAAATTTCCCCCTTTTTTGAACTTTATATTCAGTATCAGAGCCTTTTTGGGTAAAAGAGTTTGATCTCACCAGGGTACTGGCATTGCATACCCAAACTTGCCACCACCTTTAGTTGGGTGTGTCTCCACAGTAGGTAAGGTCAAAAGCTCCTGCAAATTAAAATTTGTTTGGTTATTTAAGATACTGGAAGCAAGTAATGCAATTCAGAAGTTACACCCTGTACGTGGACTTGTGAAAGGCTAAGAAATGTTGGAGTCAAATACATAATTCAGTACAGAGGTTTTTGAATATAAATATCCAAATGAAACTAGAACTGTTTTTATTGGGAATGATGGATGACCAAACAGAGAAGACACATGGAAGACTACTTTGATATGTGACCACCTCAGCAAGATTACTGTATGTACACAAATGGAAAAATAACATAATTCCAATGAATGAGGACTGGCTGTTGACATTGACTGACCTAGCTGAAATGGACAAAATATCAACATTGATTAGAGAGAACTCAGTGGTGGCATTTTCAAAAGACTTGGAACCATTGATTGCCTTTTTGCAAAAGAAGAGAGAATATGTTGACTGTAGGTTTTGATAATTAATAGGCTTGATTAAGCTGTAGAAATATATGAATAGCAATAGTAACCATAGTGGGAAATGGTATTCTTTATAGCAGAATGTGTAACCATTGTTAGGAAAATAGGAGTCAAATGTAAATTTCTTTTCTTCTGCTCTTTGTTGTTCTTTCTTCCTTTCTTCTTAACATAGCCAGATCTCTGTATCCACCGATTCTGCACCCACAGATTCAACCAACCACAGTTTGATTTTTTTTTTTTTTGCCACTTTAACTAATTGACACCATTGTAATACCCCATTGTATATAATGGAACTTGAATATCCACATATTTTGCTATCCACAGGTGTGTGTGTGTGGGATCTGGGAACCAAACCCAGAAGATACAATGGACTCACTATACTTTTTAAAAGTTTTCTTTCTTTCTTGTATAATGTTCTCTTCTTTGTTGCATTTTATTGTACTGGAAATTATTTAATAAAAATATATTCAAAAAGAAGTTACACCCTGTAAATCCCACCCCAGAAAAAAAGCAGATAAAAATATTGGCAAAATTATTTCATTGGCCCTGGCACCAAACTCAGTTAATCAGCAGGCAACCTCTGAAAGCTCAAAGGAAGCACAGGACCCTTTTACATATCCAAATTAATCCAGCATCATGTTTAGAACCCCTGAAAAGAGTATGCTCTTAGCAAAAATGGTGTTTCTAATCCTTGGTGTGTGCAACTAATAAAAGTGAAACTAGGATTTATTAACTACCCAAAGCGAAGAGGTAAAGTTACACAACAAGAGCATAAACACATTTCTTGCAACTTATATCAAATCTATCAAACAGGTGGTTAAAACTTGATTCAGTTCACCAGGTAAAACACTTTTTCCATAACTATAATAAAGCAAGAACAATTATAAATTTTGCCATGCCAAATGATGCAGCTAGAGTATATAATGTTAAAATAAAGTTTGACAAATTACATATAGCAATAAGTAGATACTTTAAAGATGTTTTCCTCCTCCTACTTATTTGGGTAGTGAGAAGAAAGGTGAGCAATATTTATCTCCCCCCCCCATTTCCAAAAATCCACTGATTAAAGACCTAATTGATTTTAGTGTATCTGATAATCTTCTACTTATTGTTGCCCAGCAACCCTTGGGTCTTTCTACTACTCCACCTGTCAGTGCTCCTAAAACTAGTAATATAATGGTCTGTCCCATTCCAAGTCAAGCAGCACAAACTTCTTCAAACTGGCTATCAATGTGGGAATTAGAACCCCATGAGCTGGGAATTTGTGAAACAAGTAAACAAAATATATCTGTTTCTACTGAAATTAATCAGCAGGTATCTCTGTCTACCCTTTTCCAAAGGGTAGAGTTGCATTGCAGGAAGAGAAGGGTGCTAAGATTGAGACTATGACTGAACAATGATATATCTCATTAAATGTCAACAGAGGACCTCAGTGTCTCTCCTGGAATCTGGCTGGCAGAAGAAACAAACTGGAAGATAATTACTTCCTAAACTATATTATCAACTTTCAAATTCTGTTTTCCAGGAAATCCAAATATGCAATGATATCAGCCAACTCTGTGCTTAAGTCCGTTCAGCAGTTCACCTACCTGGGTAACATCATCTCCTCAGATGCCAAGATTGACAAAGAGATCAATCACAGATTAGCAAAGGCATATAGCACATTTGGAAGACTTCACAAAAGAGTGGAATAATAAACACCTGATGCGAAGCACAAAAACCAGTGTGTATAGAGCCATTGTACTGTCTATTCTCCTTTACTGGTCGGAAACATGGGTCACCTATTGCCACCACCTACGACTCCTTGAACGCTTGCATCAGCACTGTATACCCACAATCCTAAATGTACACTGGACTGACTATGTGACGAATGTTGCTGTCCTTGAGCAAGCAGGGATCACCAGCATTGAGGCCATGATATTGAAAACACAGCTGCACTGGGCAGGGCATGTTTCTAGGATGAAGGACCATCGCCTCTCAAAAATAGTACTCTACGGTGAACTCTCCACGGGTCAGTGTAAGAGGGGCACTCCAAAAAAGTGATACAAGGACTCTCTGATACAACATCTCAGGCTCGGCCAAATTGATCACCAACAATGGTCTGCCATGGCCTCACATCGGGAGGCATGGAGACGCACTATCCACAATGCTGCAGCCTTATTTGAGAACACATGCCGAACAAGTCTTGAAGAAAAACAACAACGCAGAAAGAATCACAACCTGGAAACATCACCCAAGGAAACCTTCTGCTGTGCTTTCTGCAACTGGGCTTGTCTATCTTGGATTGGCCTTTTTAGTCATCAGCGCACTTGCAGAAAGCGCAAGATGAGTTCTTCCTGAATCTTCGTTTGCGAAGAAAAGCCAGAGAGAGAGAGAGAGACCCGGCTATGAAGCTATTTCTTACCAACATCTTGTCACCACAAAGATGGCAGACTGAGAGGGGGATTTGCTATTTTAATAGCTACCTCTCTTTGTATAGAAATTCAACCTCTCAGGCAACTGGACATTCGGACTATTGGAACATATTTTGATCAAAGGAAACTTAGTTTCTTATGCGCTCATTGACATTTATTTACCACCTCAAACTTCACCTAGTGTCAACACCAACTGCTGGGCTAAGCTGGACCTTTTGCTCCCTGATCTTGAATCCCATCTCATATTGTGCCATTGATGATTGCTGGTGATTTTAATTCATGGATTGTACCTAACAACAATGCAGGATTTTACTGAGATCTGTTACAAAAAACTGGATGCAGGAGATCTAAAGATGAAAAGTTTAACAAGTCTGGGATAGATTTCATGGACATGGTAATTAGAATCTGGTTATTATTAATGGTTCTGAAGCAGATAGCTCTCAGGAGGAATTCACTTTCATAAGCTGCTTAGAAGCAAGTGTGGTTGACTATGTAATGGTCTCTCAGTCTTTATGCTCTGCTATATTATCCTTTACAGTTGAATGTGAAATGGACAGTGATCATCAACCAGTTACATTTTCACTCCAATGGCCTGAAACAACCCCCCTTTACTACTGAATGAATCCTGAACAAATGATATTGACTGCAGACGATTAAATGGAATAATGCATTGTATTCACACTTGGGAGATTTTCACATGGGGAAAATATTCCCCGGAGAAATCGGGACAGAAAGATTTCTTTACCGGAAGCAGCGCCGCGGTTCGCACACCCATTTGCCTCTCCCGATATGCTGTCGTCGTCACGCTGGGTTATTTCTTCCCTCTTCCAGAATATTTTATTAACGGTGAACTCCTGTTAGTAAAATGTTCTGGAAGAGGGAAGAAATAACCCAGCGTGGTGACGACGACATATCGGGAGAGGCAAATGGGCGTGCGAACTGCGGCGCTTTTTCCGGTAAAGAAATCTTTCTGTCCCAATTTCTCCGGGGAATATTTTCCCCGTGTGAAAATCTCCTTGGAATCAAAATGAGATTGGGGAATTTTATGAAACTAAGGATGATATAATACAGGCCACCGGTACAAGTTTAGTTCTCTCACCATTCCAGCAACTGATGGATTTACTAAAACTTTTATTCTAAAAAATAGCCCCTGCTTCCAAGAACTATCACTCCAGTAGGGGAAATGCTTGGTTTGATGAGGAGTGTAAAAGGTTGAAAAAATGGATGACAAAAATATTTAAGTGCTACCAATATAGCATTCCCTCTTAGTTCACCCCTATTATTATGAGCTTTGTAGATCTTAAAAGAAATTAATTAATCAAAATAAGTGAACTTATAACAAACAATGGAGAGAAATGGACTTGGTGCTTTTTGAAGAAAATTCTATAAAGTTCTGGGCCTTAATATCAACGATGGAAGTGAGATCAACACCTACTCTTGATGGCTATATTGCCATGACTAAATAGGAAAGTCTCTCTAAGGGAATATTTAATAATCAGAGCAATCAAGGATTGGGCCTAAATGCTATCCCTAATTTTAATTCGGTCCCTTACTGGAATCCTGTTACTATAGAACACTCCAGAGCATTAATTTCAGAAATGGAAAGGCTTCTGGGGAAAATGGTCTCCCTCAGAATTGTTTGCCTTTTTCCAGACTGGTTGGCTCCTATATTTGCACCCCTATTTTCCCTCATTGATCAAGTGGATATCCTTCCACATAGTTTGCTCTCAGCCATGGTGGTCCCCATTTATTAAAAAAAAAAAAGCCCCCTAGGATGATTCAGTTAATTATACACTTATTAGCCTTCATAATGTTCCCAAGAAAATCTATATTAGACATCTCTTGGAGAATGATTGAGGAGAAGAAAAATCTTTAGTTGCACCAGGGGAAGCTGGGTTTTTGTACAGGGTGATCAACACTTGACCATTGCTTCTTACTTAAACACATAATGGGGTTATCTTAACAGACAAAATAATTCTCATAGAATTTGCTTGGAATCCTACCTGTCCTGATGACATTCTACATTGGATCACATTATTCAGAAGGAGGGGGACTAAATCCACCCTAAACTCTTCCAGGAAAGCCTTCATAGTTTTTCCCATATTTTTTTTTTAAGTTCCATAGAGAATGTGCATTGTCGCTCATTTGGACAATTAGATTCACATTCTTTCACATTTGCAATAAAAGAGGAAGTGGAAGCTGATTGGTTGGATGTGGGCATTTGCGAAGAAAAGCCAGAGAGAGGGGCGGGGGTTAATATATCTAGACAACTTACAAATGGAATATGGATGGGAAAATGCAGAACAAATCTCTTCCTTTATGTTTCTTGGTATTATATGCCAACAAACAAGGATTTGGTCTCTCCAATTGCACACTAATGCTTTGCTGGCTGATTAAAATTCTCAATGGCTTACTGTGTTTTCATTGTGCTAAAGGGAGCAATCTTTTGTGTAACCAGCTTTAGAACTATACCATGTTAAGATGCTGCCACATTTATTATATGAGGTCCCATTATGGGCTGTGGCCAAATTAAATGCAATACAAAGTGCATATACAGTTGCCCCTCCACATTCGCGAACTCAGCATTCGCAGTTTTGATTATTCGCAGTTTTGGGAGGGCCCCCCCCCGGGAATTGGGAGGGGCAGGAAGGCCTCCGCGTGGCCTTCAGAGACCCTCCGGAGGCCCCGCGAAGGCCTTGGGGGGAGTGGGGAGGGCTGGGAAGGCCTCCGCGGGGCCTTCGGAGACCCTCCGGAAGCCCCGTGAAGGCCCTGGGGGGGAGTGGGGAGGGCCGGGAAGGCCTCTGCGGGGCCTTGCGAGGCCCCGCAAAGGCCTTGGGGAGGGCCGGGGAGGCCTCCGTGAGACTCTCCGGAGGCCCCGTTGAGGGCTTGGGGGGAGGGGGGAGGGCTGGGGAGGCATCCACAGGGCCTCGGGATGGTCTCAGGAAGGGAGTGGGGAGGCAGGGGATAGCAACTATGGGGCCTCCGGAGGCCCCATGGTCGCTATGGCGGGGGGGGCAAACAATATTCGCGGATTTTTCACATTTGCGGGGGTCCATGGAACGTAACCCCCGTTAATGTGAAGGGACGACTGTCTCTCTCTCTCTCTCTCTATATATATATATATATATATATAGTATATATATATATATATATATATATAGTATATATATATATATATATATATATAGTATATATAGTATATATATATATAGTATATATATAGTGTATCCTTTTGCTCCAGTTTCCACTAAAATGTCAACAATTCATGCTGAAGTAGGAGTAATGTTGGTAAAAACTGAAGATCTTGAGTTTGCTCTCTTATAATTGCTAAAGGTGATATTTAAGCAGCCACTAGAATTTATATTGTCCATGGTAGAGGAAATGGACCCTACCTATTGGAAACAAAAGAGGCTTTCTACCCTTGCAAACATGGTGGTTTCAGTCCCTTTCTTACTGACTTTGGACTATAGTACAGCAATGTTAAGCTTGCTGTGTGTGTTTCTGTGTGTCTTGACTTCAAGTTGCCTGGGTTCATTCACAGGGTTTTCTTAGGCAAGAAATGCCCAGAGGTGTTTTTTTGCCAGTTCCTGCCACTGAAATATAGCCTACAGCCCTGGGATTTCTTGGTGGTTTCCCTTCCAAGTACAAACCAGGGCTGACCCTGCTTAGCTTCCAAGATCAGATGGGATCCACTGCCTCTAGGATACTTTGCGATAATGCCATTAAGATATTGAATTTCAGTCCAAATGTCTGATGTAGGAAGCTGTTTATTGAACAAATTATGTGCACATTTTCCCCCTCTTACTTTAAACTTCTAAAATATATCATCATCATCATCACCATCACCATCATCATCATCATCATCATCTTTTATTTCTATAGCACCATTAATGTACATGACGCTTTACAAGAAAAAGAACAACAAAACAGTTCCCTACCCTCAAGCTTACAATCTAATGAAGACATGACACAAAAGGAAAGGGGATGGCAGTAGGGGAAAGGATTACATTTAGCATTCTTTTCTCTCTCTCCTTGGCCAGGACAATGGCAGTTGGGGTGGAGGAAGGGCTCTTCTGCTTCTGGGCTGAGGAAAGATGGAGCTCTGTCTGACTTTCCTTCTCTCCCTCCTTGGCCAGGGCAGTGGCAGCTGGGATGGAGGGAGGGCTGTTTTGCTTCTGGGCTGAGGCAAGATGGAGCTCTTCCTGACTTTCCTTTTCTCCCTCCTTGTCCAGGGCAATGGCAGTTGGGATAGAGGGAGGGCCATTCTGTTTCTGGGCCAAAGCAAGATGGAGCTCTGCTTGACTTTCCTTCTCTCCCTCCTTGGCCAGGGCAATGGCAATTGGGATGGAGGGTGAGCTGTTCTGCTTCTGAGCTGAGGCAAGATGAAGCTCTGCCTGACTTTCCTTTTCTCCCTCTGCAGTCAGAGCAATGGCAGTTGGGATGGAGCAAGGCCATTCTGCTTCTAGGCTGAGGCAAGATGGAGCTCTGCTTGACTTTCCTTCTCTCCCTCCTTGTCCAGGGCAATGGCAGTTGGGATGGATGGAGGGCTGTTCTGCTTCTGGGTTGAAGCAAGATGGAGCTCTTCCTGACTTTCCTTCTCTCCCTCCTTGGCCAGGGCAGTGGCAGTTGGGATAGAGGGAGGATCATTCTGCTTCTGGGCTAAGGCAAGATGGAGCTCTGCCTGACTTTCCATCTGTCCCCCTTATTTTATAGTGTAGTGATCATTCTGATATTAGGGAAAAGTATATCACCCCACTGCTGACTAGAGTGAAAGGGCGGTCACTCTTGGAAAGGCTTTGCTTTTTATTGGGTGATTGTAATAAACATGCAACCTCTAGAATTGCTAAATTCTTGGCTTTGGCCTCATGCTTATGTGCAAAGACCAAAGGTGATGTTTGCCACATATTTGTACAATGGCTGTTTGCTAATTACAATAAATTTTGACTGACTGACTTGTTCTGTGAACAAACCTTGTAAAGGTGCAGATCCCTGAGACATACTGCTGTTTGTAAACCTATTGGTGAGTGTGGGGCTTAACATATAGCAAGCATGATTACAGATCACAATTTTTTGGGGGGGGGGGAATGGGAAAAGCCACAACTGTATTGATTACAGCTGAATAGGCTTGACCCACAGGATGGGTCTGGATCCAGACCTGTGTTGATCTACCTCTCAGCCAATTTGACCCATTCATTGGTTGACCAGTCTTCTGCAAATGGAAATCCATTCACCTAACCTGCCTGCTTGGTAGCACTGGAATGGTAGATATGAGAAGCTGAATGTGAATCAACTGTGTGATGTGGCAGCTAAAAAAGCCAGTGTAATTCTAGGCTGCATCAATAGGAGTATAGGGTCTAGAGTGAGGAAAGTGATAGTACCACTCTATTCTGCTTTAGTCAGACCTCACCTAGAATACTGTGCCCAGTTCTGGGCACTACAATTCAAGAAGGATGTTGACAAGCTGGAGCATGTCCAGAGGAGGGTGGCCAAAATGGTGAAAGGACTGGAAAGCATGGCCTATGAGGAGCAGCTTAGGGAGTTGGGTATGTTTAGCCTGGGGAAGAGAAGGTTTAGAAGGGGCATAATAGCCATGTTTAAATATTTGAAGGGATGTCATATTGAAGATGGAGCTAGCTTGTTTTCTGCTGCTCAAGAAACAAAGAAGTAGAACAATGGATTCAAACTACAAGAAAAGAGATTCCACCTAAACATTAGGAAAAACTTCCTGACTTTAAGAGACTTTAACTGTGGAATATGCTACCTCAGAGTGTTGTGGAGTTTCCTTCTTTGGGGGTGTTTAAACAGAGGCTGGATGGTCATCTGTTGGAAGTGCTTTGATCGTGTAATTCATCATGTCAGGAGGTTGGACTGGATGGCCCCTGTGGTCTCTTCCAATTCTATGATTTTTATGATTCTATGAATCCACATGGGCAAAAGTCAATGTGTATTTTCTCTGCCACCTGGCAGATAAATAGGGTCATTTGCCCCTGAGCTGAGCATGATCTAGGTTACTTATACACACACACACATGGTCTCTTAAGGGGACCCCTCCCATATTAGATATGATATGTGCATGGGCCCCATCTCCTTCCAAACTGGATCTGGCTCCCATGCCAGATTACTATTAGCAGTGTGATATCACTAACAAAATAGTCATGTATATGAAAACCCAAACACTGAAGGTAGATGAATAGGGATGCCAATAGAAGCCAATAAGGGTGCCAATAGAAGCCAACATTGGTGGAATATGAGCTGGGAAAGGACATGAGTGAAGCCTTCACTTCGTACAGAGCCCTGGGTCTTGCCAGCCAACCAGGCTGCATCAGATAGGCTGGTCTTCCCACTCCATACCTGAGTCAGGGACAATTATGTAGGCTTCTGTGGAGGGAAACAAGCCCAACATCTAGAACATGGTGCATATCCTCGCTTTGCCCTCAGCTGTGATTTTCAAATCATTGCTCCTGTTGAGGCAGAAAATACACTTCTTGCAACAAATCTCAAGAGCTATGAAGAGGCTACTTTGTCAAGACTATAGAACAGTGAAAATGTTTCCATCTGTAATTAGAGCACATCCAGATCACATTAGGCTCAGTTTAAGTTATTTCTATTCATTCACAGTTTTGTTCCCACCTGTATGTTATTTATAAATATCTCCACCACATTGCAGAAACAGTTTAAAACCAAGCCCCATCTTTATAAGAGCAAACCCATCGCTGAACATTTTATAATGTTTCCTCAATCAATGCAGTCTTAAAATCTGGCTGAGCACTCTGAGGTTTCCAGTATACTACAGTGGGTATTTTACGCAGAGGAACTCACCACATCATCAACAACTTGGACTAGGATCTGTATCCCATGCTTTTGGCCCTTGGATGTTTCCTGTCCTTTGTTTAGTCTCTCATCTTCTCTTATATTCTCTTGCCTACTCTGATTTCCCTTTATATCTTTTCATCAAAGAAATAGGGATATGAATGCTCACTTGCCTCATCTTTGCGTAGGGGCAGAAGAAATACTAAAATTCTATTTTTTCTTTCTTGTCAATGTGAAGGCAAGATGCTTTTTAGCACTCTTGACAAGAGGTGTTTTGTTTGTTTGTTTGTTTGTTTTTGTTTTTGCACCTGCAAGGATGGCTTTTGCAAGCAAGATTTTTGTGCAAACTGAGAGCTCTGATTTTATTTATTGGATTTTTTTTTCAATCTCAAAACACTAGATGGGTTGTTTACATTTTTGTCATGTGATGTGTACACTTTGCTTCACAAAAAGGAAAGACAGTTTTAGACAAAGACATTCCATTCAAATTATAGGAAGACAAGAACCCTTGTGGAGGGTAGAGAGCTCCTGACATGTCAAAACAACCTCTCTCATCTAGAATGAGAAATTCTGCAGCTATTCTTCACATGTCTAAAAAATAATGGAGCAGGGAGCTGTGGCTCTTTAGAACTTCAGAATGTCTCAGTGCGATCATATACATCATTGCATAAATATGCTTCTTGTTATAAGTTTTGCTAATTCAGGGGTGATATTAAACAAACATATAACTATATCAAGGCCTACATGTGTGTGTTGCAGGATTCTATTAATGTACACAAATGCAAGAGTGTTTTGGGAAAACATCACACAGAAATAATTATTCCCCAAGAAAGATGGTTTTCTTGCAGTACATTATCAGTTTGCACATGTGATGCAGTAACATAAAGGGGAGATAGGCCAGAGTTTAGAAAGTTTTTTTTTTTTAAAAAAAAAGAAGAATTTACAATATACTGACATGAGGAAGCCATCCATAATTAAGCAGAGGTAGGATATGAGAATATGAAGTAACAGAAGGGATTTGGACTCAGCCTTTCCCCTCTATACCTATGGGGCTCAGTTACATGGCAGTTTTTATTGCGATAGTTTGCGCTTAAAGGCTTTTTCACACCAGTGCTCAATAGTTTACATGATTTACTGCAAATTCAGTTGCTCTGTTTAGTTTTCTGCTTTCTTGTTCCCACACACAAAGGTGGGGGGAGTGGCCTCCCAAGCACATCTCAGGGAAGATGCTGGGAAGATGAGGGGGAGGGAGGGAAAGAGAGAGAGAG
This sequence comes from Gambelia wislizenii, assembly GCA_030847615.1. Lineage (NCBI taxonomy): Eukaryota > Metazoa > Chordata > Lepidosauria > Squamata > Crotaphytidae > Gambelia > Gambelia wislizenii. The sequence continues at coordinate 203,986,581 of JAUMIR010000003.1, read as the reverse complement.
AAAGTGCTATCACCTTTCCCTCCTCTCATTACCAGGGGAATGCCTGCTAGTTTTAATCCCTTAGCAGACTCCCTCTTCTTCCCAAAGCAATCCCCTCCCCTGTTAAGTCCCCCTTCCCCTCACCCACTCTCCCTCTCTCTCTCTTACACACACACACACACACACACACACACGATAACAGGAGTGCGAGGGAGAGAACAGCTGAAGAAGCAGATCGCTACTCAATCTTGCTTGGCAGTAGCCACGCAAACCAGGAAGCAGACAGCTGGGCGATTGGGATCTTTTCTGTGGCTGGAAACAACAGTGGCTGCATCTTTTTATTTCAGGCTCTTCCATCCGCTCCCTGGCCAGTCCAACTGCCTCCCTCGATCCAACCAATCACAGCTCAGCTCTGCTGTTGTTGTTCCAGGAAGATTGCTGGTAATTCACACAGACTTTTCCGAAATGGTAGTTCACACAATCGATAGTGCACTAAGTCATGCTACTTTTCAAAAAAGTCAGGAAAAGTAGTGAAAGACCTTATTATGTTCCATCTTTCCTTCTGCCTTCCTGCATGGCGTCCTCATTTTTTCATTCTGGTCCCATAAGGGACCGAATTGAAACCTTGCCTTTTTGCTAACCAGAAAGGTGCAGTTTTAGCCCAGTCCCCTCAAAGGACAAGAACAAAAGGACAGCAGAAGAATGCTGATATCATGCGGGAAGGCAGCAGGAAAGGCAGAATGTTCCTGCTGCTTTACCACTATTCATTAGAGTGCTGTAAGGGTCTGAATGACCAGTGTGTAACTCCTCCCTTCCCTGCTGAATGAAGCCATTGGGGTTAAGGACAGTGTCTACAGTCCTACCTACAGTCTCTTGCTAGGTTGGGGGGAAAGAAAAGGAAGCCCTGATACACAAGAGACATTTCCAAACCTAGGTGATGGGTTGTAAAAACCTTCTTTATAGTCTGGTCCTTTCTACATGGTCAAAATAATATGAATGCAATGCAAAAGATCAGCGATCCATTCAAATGGCTGTTCGCACAAATACGTGTCATTTGGAAGAGGGGCAGCCAAATCCAACACAAAGTCTATGTGTGCTGCATCCAGGGCTTTGTACAGATTTTCTGAAAAGCTCCTCCACTTCCCCTCAAAGCACCCATTTTTTTTCGTGGTAAAAACAGTGAATTGACTCTCCAAGTATGGTGATTCACCTTTTAAAATGGTCACAGAGCTTCTGTCAGCTGTATAACATTTAAAAGTGTTTATTTTTCCAAACCGGATATGCTCTTTAGGCCACCTCTGATGGAGGGATCATTTTTGTCAGTGTATATGGTCCCCAGAGGTTCACAGATGGAAAAAAAATTGGAACTCAGGCCTTTCAAAGTGGCTCACCCATGACCTAAACTAATAATTCTATTGCCACCCACCTGATCTTTCTCCCTGAAATTAATAAAAGCTTTTCTAGAATCAGCTACTCCTGCGGATTTCAGGAAACTTTCTTTAGATGCAAAGATAGTGGGAGACCTATCTCTGCTTATTAGCATAGCTGTCTTTGACAATGTAATCTAATTTATATAGTTCTCCTACAATAAAAGGCTCCATATGGCAAGGCTATCAATCTTTATTTTTATTCCTACAACTTGAACAAAAGCCAAAGGAAAGTCCTTGCAAAAATGTCACAGTTGTATTAAACATCATTAAGGCTCAGGAAATGTTTATGCCAAAGCTCTTCATTACTATAGTTTAAAAGACTGAAAAACAGAATAAAATATATTTCTAAGTTAAAATGTGTTGCTGTGTGAAGGCTTCCACAAAAGGCAAGGGTCTGTCTGGTTTGCAGCTTTCTGGTTTAATCTTTGTCTACACCATGTGGCAAAGAAATAATCCCTTAGCAAATAAGAATGACATGGGGATGAAGATCTGCTGATGTGTGTGCTTGTGTGTCTGCTGAGGAGCCTACTTTTGTGTTCTATCTGTGGGAACAACACATTATGAGGATGTGGGGAAAGCTATCATGCTGTGGTGTCCCAGATGTGAAATGGTCTCCCCTTCGAGGCCCAATTGGCACTGGAACAAGGTAAAACACAGCTTTTAATCAATGCCTTTAAGGTTTATTGTTTTTCCCCAAAATTGGTAGATGGTTTTACACTTTTTAATTTGTTTTAAATATTGAATTGTTCAACATTATTTCAGACTTTCAATTTATTTCTTACTGTTTTACATCTTTAAATTGTTCTAAATGGTTTTAAATTGATCTTATAAGTACACTGTCCTGAGATTTTGCGATATGGGGCGTGATATATCATAAATATTTTTACAAATAAAATAAAGAAAATATTCCAAAGAAATGCATGATCTTCTACCCTGTTATGGCTCCTTGTGGGCACATTTATTGCAGCTGGGGCCTTGAGGTCAAAGTTATTGTTCTAAAACATGCTTGTAAGTATTTTAGTGTATAAAATTCATCCAGTCTTCTACTTTTTGTGGTCTTGATTCCTGTTTCCACTTACAAGAATTGCCTAGTTCTTCAATTGCCCTTTGCCAGTGTCAACATGTGTATAAATCAGTACAATAAAAGAAGAAAGAAAACCTTATAAACAATAAGTCTTGCCCAAAAATTCAGATTAGATTTTTGAGGAGAGTGGGTGCTTGGGTTTGGGGAGAAGGTGACATGAGTGTAGGTTTGGGGGTGGGTGGAATGCTTTAAGAAAAACTGTATTAAAACTTGACTGCATTTGATTGTCAGGTGCTTTTAAATCTAGTTGAGAGATGTATTTGGAAATAATGCTATGTGATGGCACAGCACTATTCCCAGTTACATTTTTGAGAGCAAAGGAAGATTCCTCCCATGGGCCAAAAAGGCATTCAATGTACAGCAGAAATAGAGTAATAGAGCTTTAGATTATGCAATTTGACATGTTCATTTGGCATACAAGCTGTTGTAGAGCTTTAAAATATAATAGTATGTCATGGTGGAATGATAGTCCCAATCTTCATTTGCACTCCATACCCTATTTGCTACAGTTTCCATGGCGATGTCATCTAAGCTGTCATTCAAAGCCAAATTTGGGAGTAAGGTCAAGGTCAAGGAGTTTCATTTTAGATGAGATACCTGAGAAGATATCAGGGTACCCCAATGACTTTTAAGAAGATTAGTGCAGTCTCTCAAGGGAGGATCTCCACACTTGATATCAGACTTTGCCTTAAGAAAAATTCAGAATGAATGTAAAGATTCATTTTCAGGTCTGACATCTAAGGGAAGCTGAAGACTTATAAATAACTGATTACTGAGGCTGTACAACCAATTTGGCCAAATTCCAATACTCAAGTGAATCCAGATAATTCAGACCAATAAAGTGGAGCAAAAGGGCAAAGCCAAAAGGATTTCAGAGCAGTCTGGTGATCAGGGCATTAAAATAAGTTGGGCGGGGAGAGCTAGGAGATTTTCAGACGGGCTAAATATGGTGTTATGATAATGCCAGGAGATCACTAAAGGGCTTCCCTTTCAGATGACATCATTCCCATGTCGTCATGCTTCCATTCAGCTGTTGTTATGCCAGCACTTCTTTTTATTCACTGGCTAAGCCGTGAATGAATTCTCCCATTTTGTTTCTGTAACAGAATGTCCTGTAAGTGTAAAGGTGCCCGTTTCCATGGCGCGATGCCAGCGTCAATGGGAGGTCTGTGTCAGAACACTTCTGGGTGAGATCGGGACATCAAGGTAAGTGACACACTTTTTATGATCCTCCCCAGGTTACTTGTTATGTTTTCAATGTGTTTTTGTGCTGTCACTTTTTTTTTTTACTTTATTTTCCTTTATATCTTTGAATTTCCCATGTGCTTGTCCTCTCATGAGAACAGCTGGGATTTCAAACCAGGAAATGAATGGAGCTCCATTTGAGCTCCATTCACTCCTGGGCTGCTGGGGAAGCGTGGCAAAGGTAGGTGTGTAAGTTTTTGTTCTCGTGCTGGGATGGGAGATGAGATTGCAAGACAGGAACACTTTTTTGTTCCTGTCTGAAAATCTCCCTAGAGAGCATGTCTCCTATAAGACTATGTTGGTGTGATGTGAGTGGTGGGAAGGAGGGGAGCTGAACCCATCACTCATTTGCTTATTGATAATTCTATCATACAATTTGGGGAAAGGATTCCACCTGCACTTTTTTTTTTAACAGCTTATATATATTATTATTATATATATATTACATCCACTTTTTTTTATTCTCCCCACTTTCTACCCTCTCCCCCCACCCTCCCTCCCCCATTCCCTCTCTGTCATTCTTATATCCACATCTCTTTTTCCTTTCACTCTTCTTCCCACTCACACAGTCTAAACCTCCCCTGTTTCCTTTCTTTTGAGCAAAATTACTAGTATATGTATATATATATTATCTCCCTTACGCTCTTATATTTATATTTTTGTCCCGTTATGTTTTGTTACCACTTCCTCCTTAAGTTAACTTTATATTTTATATTCCCCTTTTACAGTCTTGTAGCCCTTCCTTTTTATTCCACTTGTCTACCCCTCCATAACAGTTATATTAGTGTACTCTTTGGATTATAAAGCTTTTGTGCTCTTGATTTCAACCATTCTTTTTCCCTTTCATCATAAATTAACTCTTTAACCTCACTTGTCTACATTCATATAATAATGTACTTATATTTATGTAGTTATCCAGTAATGTCCCATGTCTTTTTCCAGTAATCGCAAATTGGTTTCCATTCTTCCTCCCATTTCCACATCTCTTTCTTATTGACAATAAAAGTCAATCTATCATTTTCGAACATTTCTTTCAGTCGTAATGTCCATTCATTTATTGAAGGTAGCTCTTTTTTTTCCCAACTTGCCGCAATCGTTATTCTTGCCGCCGTCACCAAATATAGCAGTACTCTTCCATATTTTTTAACAAAGGTTAATTGCAAACTTGAGATCACATTCAATAAATACAGTTTTGGATCCATCGGGTATTGCACCTTAAAAATCTTTTGTATCTTCTTATGGATTCTGCGCCAATAGTTTTGTAATTTAGAGCATCCCCACCACATATGATATAGTGTCCCAGTGTCTTTCTCGCAATGCCAGCATTTATTTTCTTTCAGTTTGTAGATTCTGCTGAGCCTTTGTGGTGATAAATACCACCTATTCACAATTTTGAAATGGTTTTCTTTGAGGGATATACAAGCCGTAAACTTATCCGTGTCTCTCCATGCCTTTTCCCATTCCTCCATCGATATTGAGTCTTTCAAATCTTGCACCCATCGAACCATTGCGTCCGATATCTTCTCCATTTCAGTCTCCCTTTCCAGTAAAATTTTATAGCATTTTGATATCAATTTGTCGTTTCCTTCCAGATTATCTTATCAAGTTCCGATTCCGAAAGTTCAAATTCACATTTTATTTTGTCTTCCTGGAATTTATTTTTAATTTGGAGAAATTTAAACCAGTCCAACTTTATTTCCTTCTCTTCCAATTCTTCTCTCGTGTGCATCGTTATTGTCATTCCTTCTTTGGTGCTTTCATAGTTTATCAAGTCTTTGTATCTTATCCAATCCTCGGTATTCTCCCATCTCCCAAAGAAGGCTTCTTGTGGAGAAATCCACATGGGCAGTTTACAATAAAATTGATTCTTTAGCTTACTCCAAATTCTAATTAAAGATTTTCTAATAATATGGTTTTCGAAATCTTTATTAATTTTTTATTTATCATATCCTAAGTATGCGTGCCACCCGTATCTCATATTGTGGCCTTCTATTGTTAATATCCTCACGTTTTTTAATTTAATCCAGTCTAGTAGCCAATTGAGTCCGCACGCTAAATAATATGTTTTCAGATCCGGTAGGGATGCTCCTCCTTCCTTATGATTGATTATTAGTGTTGTCCGCTTAATTCTTGCTTTTCTCCCTCCCCAGATAAACTTGTTCAGCTCATGTGACCATTCCTGTAGTGATTTGTCGTTAAGTAAAATTGGAAGATTCTGAAACACAAAAATACATTTCGGAAGTATATTCATTTTTATTGCATTTATCTTGCCAAACAAAGACAAATTCAAATTGCTCTACCTCTTCAAATCTTTCCTTATCCCTTCCCATAATGTCTTGTAGTTATGCTCATAGAGATTGATATTCTTTTTGCTTAACCACACTCCGAGATATTTAACTTTATTTTCAATCTTGCATTTTGATATTTCTTTTAGCTGGGTTTCTTCTTTATCTGACAAATTTTTAGTCATTATTGCCGTTTTGTCCTTGTTTATTTTCAGTCCTGCCAATTTCCCATAATTTTGAATCAAATCAAGTAGTTTCCCGACGTTCTTTACAGGCTCTTCTAAAATCAAAACCATGTCATCAGCAAAGCTTCTTATCTTATACTCTTGGTTTCTTATTCTCAAGCCTGGTAGTTGGTTATTATTTCTTATTTGGTTGTTTAGACTCTCTAGGGTTAGGATAAAGAGAATGGGAGATAGTGGGCATCCTTGCCGTGTTCCTTGGGAGATTTCGAATATTTCGGTGCTTTCATTATTTATTGTCAGGTATGCTTTCTGAGTGTCATATATTGCCAAGATCCTTTTTGTAAATATTTCTCCAAAGTCGAGACCTTTCAATGTAGACTTGATAAATGACCATTTAACCTTATCGAAAGCTTTCTCGGCGTCCAAAAATATGAATGCTGCCTTTGTCATAGTACTCATTTGCATTTATCATGATTCTGATGTTATTTGAAAGATGCCTGCCTTTTATAAACCCGCATTGGTCCTCGTGGATTAATTCTTTAATTATGGCATTCAATCTATTTGTGATGATTGTTGCATATATTTTATAGTCCACGTTTAGTAGGGATATAGGTCTGTAATTGGCCATATTTGTTTTTTCCTTGTTCTCTTTAGGGATAAGTACGATATTCGCCACTTTCCAGGATTCCGATATCCCTTCCTTGGGTATCCTGTTTATTACTTGTAGCAATGGTACAATCAGCTCATCTTGAAAAGTTTTGTAGAATTCCGAAATGAAGCCATCCTGGCCAGGCGATTTTCCTGATTTTAGTTGCCTTATTGCCTCCCGAATCTCTTCTCGTTCTATAGGTTTCTCCAGGTTCTCCCTCATCTCTTCTGAGATCGTCTTATTCCAATTTTCTTTAATGTATCTAATTTCTTCTTCTTCTTCTATTTCTGTGTCTACATCTTTGGGTTCCCCATACAGTGTTTTGTAATAATTTACAAATGCCGTCTTAATTTCATTCTGAGATTGATATCTTATGTTTCCCACTCTTATTTCTGAGATTGTCTTCTTTTCTGAGTCTTTCTTCAAATGGTACGCTAACCATCGTCCCACTTTATTCGCCTGTTCAAAGTATTTTTGTTTTACTCTTCTCAAGTTAGCTCCAATCTTTTCTGTTATTTCTGCCTTCAATGATTGTTGTATTAATTTTATTTCCATTTGCAGCTTTGTATTTTTCGGATTCAATCTTAGTTTCCCTTCTTTCTCTTTTAACTCTTTTGTTAGTTTTTCAAATTCTCCTTGTCTGCTTCTTTTCAACTCCGCCCCTTTCTGAAGAAATATCCCTCTAATTGTAGCTTTGAAGGCATCCCATGTTGTCTTTGCGTTAACATCAGCAGTTTGGTTAATTTCAATGAAGCTTTGAATTTCCTTCTTCACTTTGTCTACAAATTTTTCGTCTTTGAGCAGTCCTTCTTTCAGTCTCCATATATACTGTCTTGTTGGGTTAACCAGTTTGATTTCTATCGGATGATGATCCGATAATATTCGTTCATTAATTTCCATTTCTGTCACTTTTGCAATCATTGTTCTAGACAGCCAACACATATCTATTCTCGACATAGTTTATTTGTTTCTGAAAAGAAGGTAAAGCCTTTCTTTCCTTCATACTTTGTGTCCCACACATCAAGCAGATCAAAATCTTTTAAGATGCTTTTACCTATTTTCAGTAGTTCTCCTGCTGCTTTACTTGAACTTGAAGATCTGTCGTTCTTCGCATTCACTACCGCATTAAAGTCTCCAATTATAATGATATTTTGATTGTTCAATTCTTCAATTATATGATGCATCTTCTTGTAAAATTTCTCCTTTTCTTCTAGAGGGGCATAGACACCAATTATAATCACCTTCGTATTTCCCAAGTTCGCTTCAATTCCAACATAGTGGCCTTCTTTATCATTTAACACTTCTGTTGCCTCATATTTATTTTTAACATACAGGGCTACTCCCTTGTTTCTTTTTGTTGCATTGGAGAAGAAACCTTGCCCAAGTTTCATTCTGCGCAGTAGTTTGTTGTCTTTTTCTCTAATTTTTGTTTCCTGCAAGCAGATGATGTCCAGATCGGTTCTCTCTAGTATATGAAAGACTTGATTTCTTTTTTTCTTTTTCTTTTTTTGGTTCGTTTAATCCTTTTATATTCCACGATCTAATTTTTATTGTCATTTCTGTCTATTAATTTGTTTATTTATTTGTTTATTTGTTTGTATGTTATATTTTCCACCTGCACTTTTCATCAGTGTTTCTCATGTGAATTATGTGAAGTCGTGAAAATAATATGATCAGTTATCACCTCCCACTATCTCCTTGTTCTATTTTAGTAGAACATCATGGAAGCATTGTCATAAGGGATGGGCTGCTGTTGGTTTCACTGATTCTTTTAATTTCCTTTTGTTTTGCCAAGACAGAGAGGCTGGACACCACATTATGATTAAGTGAGATGGCCAGAACTTTAATTCACCAAACACAAGTAAATGCATTCAAGTACAATTACCCCTTTTAGCAAACGATGCATAAAAAACATTGTGGGGGGGAGACACCAGAGTCAGTAGTTTCCAGACCAATACTTGCCCAAGCAGGGCATGAATCAGCAGAGGTTCGGTAAGTATCTGGCAACGCTCATCATATTTACCAATCCATGGAGTGAGCAAAACAGCCTGATGGAGGAGAGGCAAACTACAGATGCCTAAATTGTAGGTACCTTCCCCATTTCAGCAGCCCTAGGGCTTATTTCCTCCTGGTTTAGCTAGTGCCCACTATCCCCTCTCCCATTGCATATATAGGCCTGCTGAAAATCCCAAGAAGTCTTGCGAGACTTCACGTGAGACCTGCATGTGATTTAGTCAGGTCTCATGCTAAAGTCTGGTGATGTTTGGCTTTGTCCCAGGCCTAAGCTGACCAGCAACTCAGCTAGGTCTGAAAACTGTGATGCTAGCCAGGTGCTCAGCACAACATGCCCCCCTCCCTGAAGGCATGGGGGGTAATAAGCCTTTTGTTGAATAGCATAGTTTAATGCTGTGTTTCCTTTTCTCATCAATGTGTTTGTTTAATACCTATCTGTGTGTTTTAGGTAGCAAAAGCTATCCTCCTCTTGCCCCAAATTGCCCCCAGTTGTTGTTACTTAGGTTTTGGAGAGAAGGCAGCATGAGTCACCACAGAAAAGTCAGCTCACCTTGAGATGGAAGCACACCCCAGAATCTGTCTTCACTATCAGCAAAGACAACCTTTAAATATCTTTTGTTGCCACAGACCCCCAAGATTTAACTCAGATTTAACTCAAGATTTAATTTAAATATAATGTGATTATAGTGTGTTTAGATTAAAGGGAAAAATACATTAGTGTTAGGATAAATTTCCTTTTGTATTAGTAAGAAAAGAGGAAAATAATTAGTATTGTTTTTGTATTATTGTTATGGCCTTTTGCGGTCGGGTGTATTTTTTAGTAGAATGGTCTTACTCCAATAAAAATTCCCAAAATTCCCAAATTCCCAAGATTTAACTCAGGATTTAAAACCCTAATAATAATAATACCTGATAATATTCATAATAATACAATTACACCATCCATTAAACCTTCCCTCAGAGGCAATGGAGTGGGAGGGAAGACTTCTCTTCTGCTTCTTCCTACAAGTTTGTGGCTGGAGCGGATTGAATTGCAGTATGCAGGCCAAGCCAGCCACCCAGACTTTGCCTTGGCTCCTGTCATGTGGCTACTCCACTGCAGGCAGGAGGTGGGCCAAGCAGCCTTCAAGCCTTTGCTGACCCCGTGTGAGAACATCATAGCCCCCTGGGGATCCCCAGACCACAGGTTAAGAACCACCATCTTAAGGGGTAGCACCAGTTGCTCTTGCTCAGAGGAGAGGCAGAAGAAAAGTCCAAGCAGCTAAGCAGAGGCAAGACCCATAGGGCAGAAACACATCAGCAAGAATATTCAGTTTCCCCCTTCAAAGAAGGTTATGTAATCAAGCAACTCTGGAAGAGATGGCATGGAGGAATTACTAAGCCTTCACAGGGAATTTTCTAATGCCAGCCCAGATCACCAAATGGGGAAGGAGGTTGATTGCCTGGGATATCTCACCAGCTGGTAACAAATAAAGCATACTATCATTACTTCCTTATGCTGCATAACTGAATCCTGCCAGTTGGTCTTCTGGTAGAAAAAAAAAGCTAAAAAGTACCCTATCTTCAGATATGCTGTCATTTCATTATTATTACTATTATCTGTTAGGGTATGCAGTCCTTCTGAACAATCTGAACAAAAGGAACAATAGCAGAGTTGCAGCAGAAACATGTGGCCTCTGGCCTCTGATTGCATACTTGGTGTAAAACATGGAGACAGACAAAATAAAATCCTTTGTAGGCTTTATTGAATAACTAATGTCAAACTATAGAAACAGAATACATCATGGTTATAAGGCAGCCATGCCTATAGAGCTAAGAAATCATCTTGACTCTCTCTGTATCTGTCTCTCTCTAAGACAATGAAGGGCAGTCTCAGTTTAGTCACCTTGGTTTCTAAGTAGAGCTCAAGCTTGATTTGCTCTAAGACCTCTTTATTTCTGTTTTTGGTAGTCAATGGTATTTATAGAACTATCCTTTAGCACCACATTTCAAATGAGTTGATTCTCTTCCTATTTCACACCTGTACATAGAAATTAGAAATACAATGAAATAGACAAACCTGACTTTGGTATTCAATGATGCATCTTTATATCTGTATGAGGTAGGTGAATAGTTCAGGATCAGTCAGGAAGGTTTACAATTAAATGTGGATTTCAAACTTAAGTCCAGAAACAGAAAGTGCAAAAGTGGGACACAAAACATATAGTTCTACAGAAAGAGTTAGAGACCAAACTTCAGAAGTCATATGTATAACTGCCAGGGCCCCCACATGGAACAAGGGTTTACTGGAGCCCAGAGGTTTAGAGGGGACTGGAAGTCCAGAGCAGATTGGGAAATCTTTGCTTACATTATTCTTACAGTCTCCCCTCCTCACTGCTCTTTGCATGGAGAGTCCCCATACCATCAGAAACTTCTCTTCAGACTTATCACTTTCCATGTGAGGAATGTGATGATGGAGCAGGTAGGCCTAGGTGTTCCCCTCTTTGCAAATTGATTGAAACCAGATGATCTATACTTGAATGGGGCTTTTGTCACTTTCTGTTTCTGACAGTGACCTTCTCTGGCATATGTTCACCTGTGCCTTCAAGACTGAAACAGTAGAGATTGAAATGAGCCATCAAAAGTAACATGGAGCAACCAGAAGTTTCATATTTTTCCAGATCCATCTCCTCAAATGCATTCCTTACCCCATTCTCTCAATAAATCTTTGAAAGATGTGGTTCATGTCATGGTAGATGAATATGTTTCACCTGTGTTTACTGCACAACAAACCCAAAGAAGGAATTGAAATGTACTTGCAACATTTCTGAATGGCATCTCAAGATGTTTCCGAAAGGCAAATGAGGGAGAAATATAAAAAAATAGTAACACTCTTCTCTAAGAGGTAGGAGCCAGAAGGTAACTACTATCCCTGTTAATTGGGGATATTTGAGAACTCATGGCAAAAGACAGAAAATAGCCACATGTTGGATATTGGATTCTGTTTATTATGAAGCTGTGTTCTGCATAAATGCTACTCCTGAACCAGTGTTTGAAAATGCTGGACAACTGTGTAACAAAACACTGCACTTTAAGTACACTGCCTTTTTTGCTTGTTTTCAGAGAAAAGTCTGCTGTTTGGCTGTGCTCAACCAGAGAAGGAGAAAATAACCAATAACAAATCTCTCCCAAGTAGGCTCTTGCTGTAGAAGGCATTCAATAGAGGTCATTATCTCTTGTTTCCTTTCAGCCAAGCAAAATGTTACAGCCACAGAGGGGATAATAGGATATAGAAATATTTATTTATTTACACTGCAACACAGCCTTCACTAAAAATAAAAACACATATCCTGAAATAAAAAGAGCATAACTTCTTAACTGTAAAATTCAACATTATAGTCTGTTTGGCCCTCTTGTGTTATTATAATAACACTGGCATTGTTTGAATTGGGGAGCTATTTTCCAACTCCAGTGGAAATAAATGTGCACTAGCTATACCCGGCGTAACATACACCTTCATCTACATATATAAAATGCTTCAGTATGTTTCTATTCTGCTGATTGGCGACTTAGGAAACATGTCAAGAGTACAATCTTTTAACACATTAATATATAACCTTTAAAATCATCTATAATGGCTAGTTTCATGCCGAGAGTCCCTCCGCCACCATGGAACTGCACATACACACACAAACAACACACTACACACACACACCATGTGTGCCAGGATGGAAAAGCCCCTCTGCTGCCACCATGCAACTGCACATACGCACACCACACACACACAACACATACACACCATGCTCGCCAGGACATGAGAGCCCCTCCACTGCCACCATGTAACTGTGTGTACACACACACCACATTACACACACACAATGAGTGCCAGGACAGGAGAGCCCCTCCACCACCATGCAACTGCACACACTACACTACACACACACCATGCTACCCACATAGCACATGTGCCAGAACATGAGTGCCCCTCTACCACTGCCATGCAATTACACAAACATACAAACACACCATGCTACCCACACACTACACACACACAAACATACCATGCAAACCAGGACATGAGACCCCTCCACCACCACCATGCACAAACACACACCCCACCCCACACTACACACACACCATACTGCACCCCATGCTACACACACACATATCAGGACATGAGGGCCCCTCCACCACCAAGTTCAGAAATGACTTGAAGCTTTCCACATGTTTCCACCCCAAGGCCCAAGAGCAGCTACAGACAGCCCAAGGTACAGCTACAGACAGCACAGAAGACCGTGTTATGATGGCCAAGTCTGAGGGCTGAATGCTGCTTTTAAATAACAGTCCCCCTGGCTGCTTCAGGTATGCTGCATGATTGTAGCTGGCTGCGTCTGATAGCTTGGCCCTGGTTCTTCCAAGACTCCCACAGCCAGGGCCTGAGTCTGGAAAGAGGCTGTGCCAGCTGCTGCAGCCAGGGGCCTGGTCCTGCAAGGAGAGGCAGATCCTGTCACCTAAGCAGCCATTCAGCACACTGAAAATTGCAACATACCCAAGAGAATTATACATACAGATTTTTCTCCAGTCTGTGAATTTATAGAGATTCAGTACATTGCATCCAAATAGTGGTATCTCTGTGTGTGTGGTGCCTGCCCCACCTAATGCTAGAAAACATTCATTCTCATTCTAAAAGATTTGTATGCCACCCTGACTGATATCTCTTGATATCCATTAATGCTTCTATTATGTGTACAGCCTAGATGAGGATATGAAAAAAAACAGATGTCAATCTGTGCATCCTTGTACTGTTCTGTGGATTGCAAATCCTTTATTATCTTCTTCCCTGAAGATGTTGATAGATTTTATCCTATGGATATTAAAAACAGAAGTCTCCTGTAAAAAAATTACTGAATGCAAACAGCTTTTTATAGCCACATCTTTACTGTGTGAGAAGATATTCTCAGCTCTTCCTGAAATCTATGGTAGGAGAGGATTGTCCTCACAGTATAGTGAAGATCTTGTATGTCTATGGCAGATGTGCGGAAAAATTGACCCTCCATATGTTTTGGCCTACAACTCCCATTAGCCCCATCAACCTTGCTTAGGTGTTACTTCCTCCCTATAATATCTCATAATTGGCAATATTAGGACACTTCATGGGGTCTAGTAGACTGGGGTTGACCAAAAAGATGAGGTCAAATGGAGGTCACAAGGACCTAGGAAGGTGTCACGGAAAAATGGAGGTCACAAGGACCTAGGAAGGTGTCATGGAAAAATACTAACAGATAACCTCCAAGATAGGATTAAGCAAAGCCCCTAGTAAACTACGCCATTAAGGTGGTATGTGCTAATCCCTTCTTGGGCACCCTCAGCAATGAGTCACACATTATAAGAAAACAAGTTACTAGAACAACCCATATCCTCAGAAATTATTCCTCATTACCCCTCCCTGTCATACAACATGGAGGTTTTCATAAACCAATCTATTCCTATCTCTCAGCCATTAAAAGCAATCAGCAGAGTTTTGGTTTCCTTTGTTTAAATGGTGGGAAACCCATCTACGCTTTGTTCTAAGCCTAAATACCCCTTCAGAACATGAAATACAGTATATTAGTCCCAAACAATAGCAATGCGTGCCACTGTACCAGTGTGGATGACACCACACCACTCTCTTTCGGCATGCCCCCAGATCATACTTCAGTGCCACCTTCAGACTTCCATTTGAGTGCTTCTCTGCTCTTCAGGACTGCTAACTATTGCCCTATCTCCCAGCTCTATTCTTCTATCCAACCTTCCTGCCTTAAACTCTTCATTAGCCTTGTGTGGTTATTGTGAGTGTGTGTTGTGTGTGTGAATTTTTTGTTGTTGTTATTTTCCAAAAAAACAATTTAGTTTACTTTAACTGCAGTTCTCTGCAGTGAGTACTGGTATACATAGGTGCACAAGGTCCCGGAAGTTACCCGACCTCTCGTAGCCATACATTTGAACTAATAATTCCCCCAATTAATAACTGAGATTTTGGCATCATGGGTGTTCCCCTAAGGATCCCCTCCCAACTCTTGGGTAACATAGGAATAAGGAATCATGGAAGCTGCATTCCAAAACAGCTTCCTCATCATGGGCCTATGGAATGTCTGATATCAAGTCAGAAGCTAGAGTTTTGGTCTGAAATCAAGGTGTTGAGAGTTGATCCCAAATTTCACAAATTTTTTAAAACTAAATAAATACAGAATAAAAGATAAAGCTATTTATTGTTCACAGAAAAATACAGAACAATAGTGTGGATACTAACTTCTGTCAGCTATTTCGTAGGAATATGTGTAGATGTAATATGAATTTTCTCAGCTTCACTTGAGAAAAGTTTTTTTTTAAAAAAATTGCCTACATAGAGCACAAAGACAGTTGTTCTTTAAAGAACTCCATTGCTTCACTCCCTTCCTAATTGTGAGCCATTCTTTTTAAATGTAAAATAGGATATTAAGGCTTTTGTTTACACACTGACATTTAGCATAATGTATCTTCATCTGTGCCCACCTTTATCTGCACTTACTTCTCCATGTCCTTCCTTTTCCTACACTTCTGCTTGAGCATTTATGATAATAATCTTACATTATTTTAGTCATCTTGTGACACATGGGGATTCAAAACAATTTCTGAAACAATGCATTATATTCCTATGAATGTGTAAATCTACAAAATTAGAGGAGCAGGGGAAAGAAATGTGAGAAAACCCATGTTCTCATTCTCCCTTTACAACCAAACATTCTTCCCCCTTCCAAAAAGAAAAAAAGAAAAAGAAAACTAGAAGCAGGGAAAATATTTTGCTTGATCCCCCATTTCTTTTTCCATGCCTTCACATCTCTGTGGAAGTTTCAAGGCTCCAGCTTTAATAATAATCTAACAAAGTCATTCAAATATACAGAAATGCCACAGAAAGGGCTACATCAAATCAGTCTGGAAATATTTAATTTCCATTTCAAATTTCATATGAATTAAAGAGCATATTGGAATTTTTCAGTTGTACATTTTCCCACTCTGTTCCATCTACAGGGCAAAATAACCTCCACGAGACACATATTTCTCCTGACATACTATATAAACATAACCTTTAAAGTTGCTTCTAGTAAAAAAAAAACAACGGGGGGAGGCAGGGACACAAGTAAAAAGAAATATGGTTCAGCCATGAGTACACAAGCTTGTCAGATTTTCTCTGAGGTGGCCTTTCCAGAAGCAAAAAGAAACTGAAAAGTAAATATTTCCTATTAAGAATGAACTTCACAGTGAGCATTGTAGGGTAGCTTTGCAGATTTCATTTCTTTTAGGGGAGAGAATACTAGAGACAAACAGGTAGGAAATAAGGAGATGAACAGAAGGAACTGGCAAAACCACTTCTCAGGATTCCTTGCCTAAGAAAACCCTATGAAATTCATGGGGTCCCCGAAAGTCAACAGATGACATGAAGGCACATATACACCAACAAGTCAGTCAGTATTTATCCCAGGCCAGAACCAAATTACACAAATAATCCAGTTTGGAACTGGATTATTTGCCACAACTCTTTCCTATTGAATCCCGGGATTTGTAGTTTGAAAAGGTCTTTAGCCTTTTCTGCCAAAGAGTGATGGTGCTTCACCAAACTACAAATCCCACAATTCTGTAGGAAAGAGTCATGACAAATAATCCAATTTCAAACTGGATTATTTATGTAGTGTGGCTTTGGCCCTAGTGTCCTAAATCCCCTAAACCACAACAGTATATCTGTTGTTAAAGCTCTGAAAAGAAAGCACTTCTGTCTTCTTTCTCTAGTAGAGTTCAAGTGAATGTGCTTAGATTTTCCTTGGGTTTTGTCCGGGCTGTGAGGCCGTGTTCTGGAAGAGTTTATTTCTGACTTTTTGCCTGCATCTGCAGCTGGTATCTTCAGAGTTGAATGTGCTTAACTATGGTGTAACATAACCAGTGTGTTCCTCAGATATGACTTTTCAATGTTTTTCACATCTGCCACCCATTCATGTTTCCCTGTTCCCTCCTACAATTCACAGAGGAACTGGAGGTGCAGAAGCAATATTAATTTGTCATTGTGTCCAATAGCTGTTCTAATGGAAAGAATTTTAGAGTGGTTTCTTCTCAGACAGGCAATTGAGACCTATGAGCTTTACAAAAGACATCCTGTACATGGCAATGAAAACTAGGACAGCCAAACCTCAGACTTCGTCAGTCTGATTTGTCAGGGTATACTGGGACATACAGTCACAGAAATTCATGCTATAAAGAGAACACAGAGCAAGCGAGGTAATGTGCTTGCTACAGGAGGCATCCTGATGTAAACAAGGCTGCAGCCTGATGGACTGTGGTATGATAAGATAGCCTTGAAGTCTATTCATGTGTGTAATCATTCTGGGAATGAGTCTGTGTGCCTCACAAGGGCAGGATGTTTACATACATGCTTGAGACTCGGTAATCTGTCTGTGTATGGAGTTCTGACGAGCTGTTGTGTGATGCAGTGGCTGAGACTGAAAAGTCCTGTTTGTTGCCACAGGGAGGATTCTCTCTTGTATCTATCTATATTTTAAATGCTACAGTAAAGTTAAGTAGCTTAGGCACCACCTGAATGTCTGTATGCTTTATTGGATGTCTGAAGGTTGATGCTGGGCCAAAGGTGATCTTCTGCTACTCTGCTACAATTTTATGCTGCCTGGGTCTCTCTGAGCATGTACAGAGTGTCCAGAGCACTATACCATGTCATGATGTAGACCAATCCACATATAAACTGAATCAGGACAGATCTGAACAGAAAAGCAATGTCTTGGTTGGAAGTTTCTGGATCTTTTTGGACTGCTTTCATGATCCAGATAGTAAAAGAATTCTAAACAATGTCTCCAAAATATTGCACCACATAAGTGGGCTTACCTATATGATATCCAGCTCCCCATGGGGGTATCCTGGCTGTGGATCAAGTCCTTTCCCTGTTACCTCTATGAAATGAGCTGCACTGCAGCATCCACAGGTGCCATCTTCCTGGCTCTCTTGGAAGTGAGGAATCCAGTTCACAAAATATGACCAAGACCTCTTGCATGTGACCAGTCTTGCTTACAGTACCCGTTCCTGCTTTGGAAGAGCAAAGCAGACCAGAAGCTGCAGAATGGGCCTGCCTGCCAGGATGGACTGCTGTGGACACACAGGGCCTGATCAGTTCCCTCCCAGTGGGAATGGATTATAGCATGTAATTTAATTTAAATTAATTTTTAAATTAATTTTAAAAAATGCAGTGAAGAGCCCTACTCCATATTAGCCCCATCTAAGCCCTGTATCTGCCATGGGGGTCATGAGGACTACCCAGGGACAGAACAAGGCAAAAGCTCTGTGTCGTCAGGACTGCAGGGTTCTAAGATGAGGCCAAGATGGGGTATATTGCCTGGGTAGACAAGCCCAAGGAAAACCCTAGGGTGGGTAAAGTAGGAGTAGGGGGAAGCAAGGAATTGGACCTAGCTCTTCCATGACTCTAGTTTCAGTATGGTGCAAAAATATCTAGTCACAGAGCTTGAGGGAGGGATGCATTTGTTTGTTTTTTCAAAGTTGTCCTTTTGCAGGAAGAAGGTTTTTGAGCTCTGCTGGAGATTGGATACCAGCTGTGCTGGAGTCTCTTGGCAGTTCTGAGTTTCCTGTAGCTTGAGGTTCTCCTTATTTCACTCTCTCATGTCCAGACTTCAATTCCTCTTTCATGACTCTTTCCCAATTCAGTTCCATCCTTCCTTAGCACTTTATATTTTTTCTCTATTTGAGTGAAGCTTTCTTTGTATTGTTTTAGCAACAGTTTTAAATAAGCAGTGACAGTTCCATTACCCCACCTCCATCTTATTTTGACCATTAAAAAAATCAATCTGCTAAAGATAATACGTAGCAAATAGAAGCCCTATTCAGGTACTCAAAAACAGTTAAAATGAAAGAGTGAGCAAAGGGATCAGGCTAACTTTGTCCCCATCACTGCCATTCTTTAGCAGGAAGAAAATACCGCGGACCACTGTTATCCACTGGGGGTTGTTTCCAGGAACCCCATGGATACCAAAATATGTGGATGCTCAAGTCCCATTGTATACAATAGTGTAGTAAAATGGTGTCCCTTGTATCAAATGACAAAATCAAGGTTTGATTTTTGGAATGTATAAAAAATATTTTCAAGCCATGGATGGTTAAATCCATGGATAAAGAGGGCTGACTGTAGTGTATCCTCTCTATGTGTAGCTTGGTCTCTTCCCTTCAGATTATTGCTCCTCTTTCACATGCAGGGCCGGTTTAAGGAATTTTGGGGGCCCCTGCAATGCTTTACTTTGGGGCCCCCATATGTTTATCTCAGGTCAATGTAACCTAACCTATTCACCATACAGGATGTTCAGATTACAGTAGGACTCCCGTATCCATGGATTCATTATCCATGGGACACAAAACAGCATACCTACCATAGAGTCTTCCTAGAAAATGTGTCCTCCCTAACTGTTTTCTAGGCCCTCCAAAGCAACTCTATGGTATCTTAAACCAGAAGTCCCATTATTTTCAATGATGTTCAATATTATTCATGGTTTTCAGAATCCACGGCCCCCCCACCAAACCAATCCCCAGTGGATAAGAGGGGCCTACTGTATTACATAATTTGCCACCAATAATTTTATTTATTTATTTATTTATTTATTTATACCCCGCTCTTCAGCCACAAGGCTATCAGAGTGGCTTACAAATTGTTTTAAGCAATAGCTATTTACACATCTACACTGCATTAAGCAGTCTCCAATGTGTGTCAGCTAATTGCCCCCACAAGCTGGGTACTCAATTTACTGACCTACGAAAGGATGGAAGGCTGAGTGAACCTTGGAGCCCGCTGGAATCGAACTTGCAACATGGTAGCTTGCAGTACTGGCATTTAACCACTGCACCTATTATAGGCACTAACATAATATTTTATGTTTATTAGCAATTAACGTAATGGTGGTGTAGATTTCCTCAAAGAAAAGAAAGAGTGTACTACAAGCTGAACATGAGTTAGCATTGTGATGCAGCAGCAAAAAATGTCAATGTGATTCTAGGGTGCATTAATTGGAGTAGTTTCTAGATCAAGGGAAGTAATCTGGCTTTTTCTCTGGCTTTTTTTTCTTTGCAAACGAAGATTCAGGAAGGACTCATCTCGCACTTTCTGCAAGCGCGCTGATGACTAAAAAGGCCAATCCAAGATAAACAAGTCCGGTTGCAAAAAAGCACAGCAGAAGGTCTCCTTGAGTGATGTTTTTGGGTTGTGATTCTTTCTGCGTTGTCGTTTCTTTTCAAGACTTGTTCGGCGTGAGTTCTCAAATAAGGCTGCAGCATTGTGGATGTGAGGCCAGGGCAGACCACTGTTGGTGATCAATTTGGCCGAGCCTGAGATGTTGTTTCAGGGAGTCTTTGTATTGCTTTTTTGGAGTGCCCCTCTTATGCTGACCCGTGGTGAGTTCACCGTAGAGTAGTATTTTTGGGAGGCGATGGTCCTCCATCCTAGAAACGTGCCCTGCCCAGCACAGCTGCGTTCTCAATATCATGGCCTCAATACTGGTGATCCCTGCTTGCTCAAGGACAGCAACATTCGTCACATAGTCAGTCCAGTGTATATTTAGGATTGTGCGTAGACAGCGCTGATGAAAGCGCTCGAGGAGTCCTAGGTGGTGGCAATAGGTGACCAATGTTTCAGATCCATAGAGGAGGATAGACAGTACAATGGCTCTATACACACTGATTTTTGTGCTTTGCCTCAGGTGTTTATTGCTCCAGACTCTTTTGTGAAGTCTTCCAAATGCACTATATGCCTTTGCTAATCTGTGATTGATCTCTTTGTCAATCTTGGCATCTGAGGAGATGATTCTTCCCAGGCAGGTGAACTGCTGAATGGACTTGAGCACAGATTTGCCGACGGTAATGTGGGGATGGTGGTTTTCGTCCTGTGGTGCAGGCTGGTAAAGAACTTCTGTTTTCTTCAGGTTGACTTCCAGCCCAAACAGCTCTGCAGCTGTTGCAAAGCAGGATGTTATGCACTGCAGAGCTGCTTCTGTGTGGGCAACAAGGGCAGCATCATCGGCGAAGAGCAGCTCACAGACTAGATAGTTTAGAATCTTAGTATGAGCCCTTAGACGGCTTAAGCAAAACAAGCTACCATCAGTACGGTAACGTATATGGATGCCGTCGTCTTCTTCAAGCTCTGCCATAGCCCTTTGGAGCATCATGCTAAAGAAGATTGTAAATAAAATTGGAGCAAGAACACAACCTTGCTTCACTCCATTAGTTATTAGAAAGGGCTCTGAAAGAGCATCGCCATATCTGACTTGACCACGCTGGCCCTCGTGTAGCAAGATAATCATTTTAAGGAATTTGGGGGGACATCCTAGTCTTTCCAGGATCTGCCACAGACCTTTTCTACTTACACTGTCAAAGGCTTTGGTAAGGTCAACAAATGTTACATATAGACCCTTTTTCTGCTCCCTACATTTTTCTTGCAGTTGTCTAAGGGCAAATACCATGTCTGTAGTACTCCTATTGGCTCTGAAGTCACATTGGCTTTCAGGGAGAAGTTCTTCTGCAATAGCAGGATCTAATCTGTTCAGGAGTAACCTTGCAAGGATTTTTCCAGCAATAGAGAGCAGTGTTACGCCTCGACAGTTTGAGCAGTAGGATTTTGCTCCTTTTTTCTTGTACAGGGTGATGATGACTGCATCTCGGAGGTCTGATGGCAGTTTCCCTTTTTCCCAGCAATTCACAAGGAATTCGTGGAATTTTTCGTGGAGTGCATGACCTCCGTGTTTCCAAACTTCAGGTGGGATTCCATCAATCCCAGCTGCCTTGCCGTTTTTCATCTGCTGTATGGCCTTAAGGGTCTCTTCCAAAGTGGGAGCTATGTCCAATTCATTTTTCATCGGTTTTTGTATCATATGTTGGATAGCTGAGCCTTGGACTACTCGGTTGGCGCTAAAGAGACTTTGAAAATGTTCAGCCCATCGATTCAGGATGGCGGCTTTATCAGTAATTAATGTTTGACCATCTGTACTCTATAAGGAGCTTTGGACCTGATAAGTAGGTAAAAACACTGCTTTAAGAGCTTCATAAAATCCTCTCTGATCACCCAGATCTGCACAGCGTTGTGTCATTTCTGCTATATTGATCCACCACTTGTTCTGCATGTCTCGGAGTTTTTGTTTTAGTTTACTACATGTGAGGCGGAAAGCTGCTTTTCTTACATGGCAAGTTGGCTGGGTGAGGTATGCCTGGTGAGCAGTTCTCTTCTTTGCCAACAGCTCCTGGATCTCTTGGTTGTTTTCATCAAACCAGTCTTGATTTTTCTTGTAGGAGAACCCGAGGGATTCTTCTGCAGACTGGAGGATACTGTTTTTGATATGTTGCCAAAGCACTGTAGGAGAAGGATCTGTAGGATGGTCTTCAAGTTGCATTTGTAGATTTGCCTGGAAGTTGTCTCTCATGGTAGCTTGTTGAAGATTGTTGACTTGGAGTCTCTTCTTTAAGATGCCACCCCTCTTAGATTTGAACTTAAGATGAAGATTTAGTTTACATCTGACGAGACAATGATTTGTTTGGCATTTTGCACTGGGCATCACTCGGGTATGACGGACATCACAAATGTCTCTCTGACAGATTAGAACATAGTCAATGAGGTGCCAATGTTTGGATCGGGGATGCATCCAGGTTGTCTTCAAGCTATCTTTCTGCTGAAAGATTGTGTTTGTAATAGTCAGCTGTTGTTCTGCACAGATCTCTAGCAGGAGGCGTCCATTATCATTGCAATTTCCAACACCACGCTTACCTAAGACACCTTTCTAGGCTTCGGAGTTCTTTCCTACTCTGGCATTGAAGTCACCAAGGATAATAATTTTATCTTCTACATGGACTTTTTGTATGAGTTGGCATAGTTCTGTGTAGAATTTGTCTTTCTCTACAGGGTTGGCTTTCATACTTGGGGCATATATACTAAAGAGAACAACATGTGGGAGGCGTAAGGAAATAATGCGATCAGAGTGTCCTGTTGGCAAGGTTTCGAGCTTGGAGCTAATGGAGTTTTTAATCATAAAGCTTACTCCTGAAAGATGTTTTTTGGTTTTGGTTTTGCCAGACCAGTAAAGTGTGTACCCGGCGCCATGTTCTTTAAGGCTGCCTTCCTCATGGAAGCGTACTTCACTAAGAGCAGCAATTTTAATATTACGCCGGGATAGTTCATGGGCTATTAGGGCAGAACAATGCTCAGGCTGTCCACTATCTTCAGAGTCTTGCATGGTTCTGATGTTCCAGCATGCAAGTGTCAGTTTATTGACACCTTTGGAGGCCGGTGTGTGCCTTTGTTTCTTTGCCTTGGTTTGACTGCATCAGAAGATGCCCGTTGGCCGCAGCTAGCCAACCAGGTAGTTGGGGATGAGCTTTCGTTAGGCCACCTTTTCTAGGCCCCTCTCCATATGGAGCAAGCAGTGTGCTCCTTTTAAATGTCTGCTTGGTCGTTCAGGATGCTGCCAAACAAGACTGTCATCTCCCGGGTCAGCCTCGAGCAACCGATGTCCTGAACCGCCTGTATGCAGGGTTGGGGCTGCGGCTTCCAGTGCATCTTTACACCTGCCTTTTCGTCCCTTGCCTATCACTACACGGCTTTTTTGGAACTGGATTTGTTCTTCGAGCCTGTGCAATGGATTTTTCTGGTGGAGCACAGCGTGTACAGAACTGGCCTCCCCCTTTATACCAAAGGTTCATCTGCTGGCCGTGCAAGCATGGACGGTAGCAGCAAGGTCCTCAGGTCATAGGTTTGATTAGAGTTTCCTTCTCTTAGATGGTTGACCTTACAGGGTTGGACGAGCACTATCTGCCCTGGTTTGGGATTAGGGAGTAGTGTCTAGATCAAGGGAAGTAATAGTATCACTCCATTCTGCTTTGGTAGACCTCACCTGGAATACTGTTTCCAGTTCTGGGCACAACAATTCAAGAAAGATACTGAGAAGCATGGCGGGAAGTCTGGAAGCCATTACACCCTATGAGGAATGGCTTAGGGAGCTGGGTATGCTTAGGCTGGAGAAGAGAAGGTTGAGAGGTGATGTGATAGCCATGTTTAAATATTTGAAGGGATGTCAGACTGAGGAAGGAGTAAGCTTGTTTTCTGCTGCTCCAGAGACTGGGACATGGAGCCATGGGTTCAAACTACAGGAAAAGAGATTCCACCTGAATATTAGGAAGAACCTCCTGACAGTAAGAGCTGTTCGGAAGTAGAATACACTGCCTTGGAGTGTGGTGGAATCTCCTACTTTGGGTTTTTTAAAACATAGGTTTTTTAAAACATGGCCATCTGTCAGGAATGCTTGGATTGTGTGTTCCTGCAGGGAAGAAGCCGATCGGATGGGATGGTTTTTGGGGTCCCTTCCAGCCCTATGATTCTATGATTCTAGGCTGCATTCAGAGCCTGGGAAAGTTACTCCTGGATTACACTTTCCAGAATCCCTCTGCCAGCACACTTCTCAAGGATCTTGTTGCATTGTTCCTTTCCAGCATTCTCTAGCCCAGTGGTTCTTAACTTGGGGTCCACAATGTCCTCCCAGGGGGTCCACAAAGGCTTGAAGGCTGCTTGGCCCACCTCCTCCCTGTAGTGGAGTAGCCACATGACAGGAACCAAGGAAAAGGCTGGCTGGCTTGGTCTGCACATTGCCATTCAATCCACTCCAGCCACAAACTTGCAGGAAGAAGCAAGAGTGCCTCTGAGGGAAAGTTTAATGAATAGTGTAATTGTATTGTTGTTGTTGTTATCTATTATTATTAGCTATTATTATTAGGGTTTTAAATCTTAAGTCTTGGGGTAACAAAAGATATTTAAAGGGGGGGTCCCTGGTAAAGAAAATGTTAAGAACCACTGCTCTAGGCCAATGCCTCTCACATAACACTAATGGGATACTGGTGTTTTAGTGACAACAATAAAACCATTGTTCCCAGTAAGATTACTCCAAATTTTAATTTATATTCTTTATATTCTTCTGTTAAAAGAGCTAGAGTGTTGTAGAAGTTTCAGCATTGCCCTATGACTGTGGAGACCAGGGTTTGAATCCTTACTCAGCCATGAATGCCCACTGGGTGACTTTGGGCAAGTCACACTCTCTCAGACTCAAAGGAAGGCAAAGGCACACCACCTTTGAACAAACCTTGCCTAGAAAACCCCATGGTAGGTTCACCATAGTCAGAAATGACTTGAAAGGCACATAGGCAAACACACACACATTTCTTTTGCAGGCTGAACTCGGCAGCAAGGGGAGGAAGCTGAAGAAGACTAAGAGGGGAAGGGAGGGGATAGGAACCAATCTATGTGGAAGGAAGGGAATAGAAGGAAGAAAGAAAGAAAGAAAGAAAGAAAGAAAGAAAGAAAGAAGCCCTTTCCAGTGGAAACAGACAACCCTCAAATCCCCTGTCTCTCTCTCACACACACACACTCACCCCTCTCCGTGCCTGGCTGGTTTGCATTTTGCAGCAGCAAATTCCCTCCAGCTTCTGGCATGGAGGGTGGCTGCTTCTTTCTCTTTCTCTTTAGTTTGGGAGACCTGGTGTTTTCTTTTGTTTGTTTGTTTTTTTTTTGTTTTTTTTTGTTTTTTTTTTAAAGCCAGCAGGAGGTTTTTGGAGGAGGAAGGTAGGAGGGGACTACTAAGCAGCAGCTTCGTCAGATAAGCTTCGTCAGATAAGGAGGCCACCAGGGAGTCCTCTTGACCTCGGGCCCCCCCGCCAATATTGATTTGGCAGACTGGTTAAACCGGCCCTGTTCACATGGAGAGAGTAAGAATGACTTAGATTAAGAATATCTAACATACCATATCTTCCTGTATGATCCTGCTCAGCAGGAACTCTTATTTGAGCCCCACCACCTTCCCAGGTATGGTTGCTGGGGGTACAAGATAGGGTCTTCTTACTAGCTGTCCCTCAGCTCTGGAACTCCTTTTGTAAGGAAGCTAGAATGGCTTTGCCCTGGATATCCTTCCAGGTCAGATGAATTAAAAGGTTCAGCACATCATTGGCTATAGTAAGCAGGTAGTTGTTGAAGGCCTGTGTGAAGAGAAATACACAACAAAAGTTACGGAATTTTTATTTACCAATCCAGGTCAATGGAAGACATGAAGTCTTGAATTTTTGAATGTTGATTCAGATTTGAATCCAAATTGAGTGAGATTGAGAATCAGCTGTTTGGGAACCAACAGGTGAAAACTAGGGACTTTATCAGATGTGGCAAATATAGCATCATAACAATGCCTAATGAACCTGAAAGGGTGCACATATCAGACAATGACACCCTTTCGCAATTTTTTTTTATTGATGTGCTGTCTATAGATCTCCCATGGTGCTTTTTTGTCAGTATTGCCAGTGTTTGAAACCTCGCACCATTGTCCTCTTGTAATTTCAGCGTCAATGCCAGAACTTCTGGGTAAGAATGCAACTGCCTGGTAGGGAAAACTCTTTTCATGAACCTCCACAGTTTACTTTTAAGTTTTAAAGTGCGTTTCTGTGATGGGTGTATGATTTGTGTCTGTATTTTTCTGTATTATTAAAATTTACTGTGCTTGTGTTTTCTCATGAGAATTGCCAAGATCATGAACATAGAAGTGAGCGGAGCTCTGTTGATGCTCTGTTAATGCTGGGGCTGCTTTTTCACAGTGCTGGAGGTAGGTCTGATTGGAAGGGTTATTGTGCCAGGACAAGTATGCTTTCAGCTTTTCGTGGGACAGAGACCTTCTTGAATATTTAGTCTCATAAAGAGATAGATGAGTTTCCTACTAATAAAAGTAATGAAAAATGAAAGTTAATAATTTTGTATCAAACTATTCAGCATTTCACAACATCCATTTTCTTTATTTGGTTCATACTAGGATCTTGCTGTTCAATCTCATAATATTTGTACACATCATAGTATTACAATGTCATAAAAATGCAGAGTGAAAAGAATACAGAGATACAGTTCTTCTCCCCTGCTTCTACACGTTATTCAATGTTCTCAAAATATTTCTACACAACAAGCTGGTATTTTCACGAAACTAATACTTCAGTCAAATAAGATTTGAAATATAAACTGCAAGCAATTTAAAGCTATCAGCTAAATTAATTCTGCACATAAGCTCAACAGCTGATAACTGATGGAAGTATATATGACATAAACACATATGTGCAAAGAAGATTAACACCAATTCTTCATTTTTTTTTTCTTTTCAGCCAAAGAGACTGTGTCAGGCTGACACAGGTGGATGAAACATTTTTACATTTTAAAGATGCCAAGGAATTCTGTTTTATTCCATTTCAGCAGAATTTGTATCCCCTTTGAAAAAATATATAAATATAAAAGGTCTTCATCGTTTAGTTTTTGCACAAGACATTAACTTCTAATTGGACAATTTACATAACACTTAAATGTTGTTAAGACATACCATAAACCAGGCACAAAAATGAATATTAAATAAAAACATCAGAAAAAGACTAAAAGGAGTTTAAACATGCTGCTGCATTTTCAAGAGGAAGCAAAATGTGAAACAATCTAGACAAGGATATACTGTTTAAGATTAGGGGTTGCTTTCCACAACTTAATTGGATGAAATTGTCTACATTTTTAATTTAGTGTTCCGTACATATTACAAAAGTCTTTAATTTTATATTCAACTGTTTATAATAAGGTTACACATTGTTATCTGTCATTTCAAAAATGTTCATAGTGATCTGTTTCCAGTAACTTGTTTAATTGGGGGCCCTCTCTGATTTTTATATTTCTGGTCAGTTTCATCCCTTTTGTGGTTTTCTTGCTTCTCTTCAAGTAAACATTTAATGTGGAAGACTTCTACTTCCCTATATAGAATCAGGCCTTGCCCCCATCTTGGAACCCTGCAGTCTTAATGACACAGGGCTTTTGCCCCATTTGGCCTTGGGCAGTGCTCACAACCCCCAGGGCAAAGATGGGGGGAAGACAGGGTAAGGCCCATTACACTGTTAAAAAAAAAACTGGTATGATCCACTTCACCTAGAAAAAGAAGGATTGGGCACAGTGTGACCACAGGGGCCCATTCCAGCATGCCAGCTCATCACTGTAGCTGCCATTTGCCTTGTTCTTCCAAAGCCAGGAAGGAGACCCACAGCATGTGACCATGCTGGCTTCCTGGCTGCAGAGAGGGTGAGGTGGCCAGTGGCTGGCATAGTAGCCTGGACTCCATTGCATTTCACACAGGTAATGCAGGAGCAATGGGCCAGATCTGTGGGCAGAATATACCAGCAAGGGACATGGAGAAGAACATAAAGAAGTCATACCACACCTGAAAGGGAGTTCAACAAAAAAGCCAAGGATTTCCCCTCATACCTCCTCTCCTTTTAGCTGTCTAAATGCAACAACTCCACTCCTCGAAGAACTTCTGCTAGATATCTGGTAGCATCATACCCAGGGCCTTTCTAAAGGAAATATATTTTTCATGTTAAAAACCCATGTAAATTGAGTCCCACTAGCTTTTTTAAAACCTCTAAATCATTTTTGTAAATCAGATCACATACTGATGATAATTGAATATTACTAATCTTAATCCTAATGAATGATTAGGATTAAGATTAGTGCTTAAATTTATCTTGACATGCATTATATAGGACAATCCTGCATCTATATGCCTATGCATGTGAATTTAGAAGTGGTGAAGCTATACGGAATCCATTCTTTCTTCTCTGGTGGTCTTTAGTTAGGCCTTGGTATTGTCTTGTTCATAGATGCACTGGTCCATTATTTTCAATGAAAGGACCATCAAATTGTCATGCTTTTCCCTATAGCCTGGCACACATAAACATTCATGCTCCAAGTAGATCTGCATACAAAAATAGGAGAGTGTCCTCATAGCTCAAAATAGCTCTTTTCTTCCACGCCATACTGTATCTCTCTATCAGCAATTATTTACAAGGTGTGACTACTGCTGAAAGTGTTCTACAATGTGTCTAGTATTGCTTGCAAAGTGAGTGTCATCTGTGTCTCCTATGTCCAATGTCATCTCAGTAAGATCTGAACATGGGAAAAGAGATATCACATCCACAGTTTCCAAACACAAAAATCAGATACAATTAGTGTTTGTTTAAAAAGAAGAAAGTAAACGCAGATTTTCCAACAGCTCTACTACATGTGTTTTTTCTCATTACTTTCATACTCATGCTATCTCTCTCTCTCTCTCTCTCTCTCTCTCTCTCTCTCTCTGTCACTATCTATCTCTATCTTCAGCAGAAAAATCTATATGAGTATTAATTGGGGGATAAAAGCAAAGCAAGGCAGGTCTTTGGTTCATGACTGTCATTTTTATGATAATTCAGAGCAGAGCTTGGAACATTACTTTTATGAAAAATGAATATAACACCATGTTGAAGCTATCCATAACTCAGCAATACAAGGGTGATGCTCTGGGCCTTTGATATAAAAGATGTATTAAGGGAACCTAGTTCATCCTAGGGAGGGGATATCTTTGAAAAGAAATCTAAATACACAAGGGATCACCATTTTAACCATAGGAAGTGCAAGATATGGCTGGTCTTTGCTAGTTAAAATGGATTATTCATGATGATAAAGAATACCAAAATTAATGGTGGAATGTCAGAGGTAAAAAGAAGAAAAGGAAACAGTTCTCAATAACAAAAGTGGAGAACTGCACCTATTGAATGGAATGCTTTCAAATATTTTCAAGATTCAGCTTGAAACAACTTTGTTAGTTGAGCTTGCACAACATGACCTTGTGTGATACTGGATATTTTCATATCCCTTTGCTTGAGAACAGCCATTGAGGGCGCTATAAAACTGTGGGTTATTAATTTCATTCATTCAAGCATGAAATAAACTTTACTATGAAAGCAATCTATCTCAAACATTTGTCAGAGAAGAAGTAACAACTGGTTGGCTGGTTTTTAATTAAGAGTAGCCAGCCTCGTTTCAATAATATATGGCATTCTTGTAGTTATTATCATGTTTAGTACTTTGTGCCAGATACAGCAATTGACATTTTGTTTGAAATGTTGTATTGTACACAGAAACTAAGAAATGCACAATGGCTCATTTCACTGGACAAATACTAAGATGAGAATTTTAGGGAATTCTTTTTAAAATGGAATAGTTGCTGTCATTCATTATGTGGGTATTTTATAATTGGCTTCTGCTTATTTTAGGATATTAAAACATTATGTAAATAGCACACAGAGGTATTTGACACTATAGACCTAAGGTCCAATAAATAGCCTCCTTAATGTATAAGATAACTGCTAAGATTGCTATTAAGTTCAATCTTCATCTAAGCTAGCAGGAAGGGGCCATGACCTGGAGCACTTGTAGGTCAAGTCAGAACACAAAAGAAGAATGAAAATAAAGTATTTGTTGATGAGGGAACTGGTTTGTATTTGAACAGTCAGCTGCAAAAATGATTAATGGAGTGGAAGTTTTGATTTGGGGTTTGTATCTGTACAAGGCTTTAGAGGTACATCTGGACCAAACAAAAAACAAAAAGAAGGAACCCCCCCCCATTACAGAAAGCTTGACATTTTAGTCAAAGAAGGTGGAGTTGGAGGGAGTTAAATGTCACGCTGTGTCCACCATGACCACCTGCAGAGTTGTTCCACGTCAACAGGACGCCAAGGAGAAGGTTTCTGGAGAGACTTCAGGCTGAGAAGGAAAAAAATTCCTTCATCTCAGCATACTGCCTTGAGCTCTGGCTTGCCAAATAAAGATAGCAACAAGGCCAGCCTTCACTCAACTTGAGGGCTTTAATCTTTGTTTGCCGTATATTTACAATATATATAGAGAGTATAGGACAGCCATCTCTAATACTCATAAATCTTTCTCAAACCAACAAACTGCTTCGCCAACCACCATCCACAACAAACCCACACTGGAGATAATTCCCATCTCCTGTTTATAGGCAGTTAAACAATGCCTGTTACATCAGGTATCTCAGATTTGCATACTCTCAAGTGCTGACTCTCACACACACACCTGCCACTGGAGCTTAACTATTTACTAAGCTTACAGCTCCATCTTGTGGTCACATCCATATCATTTCCTGACAATGGATGAGGAACTCTTATGTCATCATGTCTTCTTCAGCTTTCTGGGGCACCCTCTGTACCTCTGGACTACAAGTAATCCATGGTGATCTTACACATCTGTTAAGGTGATCTCTGCAAGACAACTTAACTGTATAAGTGTTCCATCCTCATCAGTTTGAATGTTCAGTGTATGCTCCTTGCTCTGCTTTCTGTTGGAATTAATCTTTTTAACGAAAACTTTGTTGTTGTCATATGCCTTCAAGTCATTTTCTGACTTACGGTTTTTCTTGGCAAGATTTGTTTCGAGGGGTATGTACTTTTGCCTTCCTCTGAGACTGAGAGAGTGTGATTTGCCCAAGGTCACCCAGTGGGTTTCCACGGTCAAGTGGAATCCCAGGTCTCCAGAGTTGTCGTCCAATGCTCAAACCATTTTATCTCTATTAAACACCATGCTGACTCTCTGTTAAATAAAACTACTTAACCTGATTTGAATTTTCCATCCTTTAGGGAATCCTCAGAGGGTGGATGAATAAGTGGAAACAAGGTTGTGGGGTCTTATTGAACTGAACTGGTAATTCTATCAAGGCAGAAGGCTGCTTAGAATCTGTTTTTTTTTAAAACAAAAAACAAACAAACAAAAAAACAGTTTGCACAAATCTCTCTCACTCTCTCTCTCCATTAATAGACCAGGAGCCCTGGTGGCACAGTGGTTAAATGCCAGTACTGCAAGTCACCACAGTGCAAGTTCGATTCCAGCGGGCTCCAAGGTTCACTCAGCCTTCCATCCTTCTGTAGGTTGGTAAAATGAGTACCTAGCTTGTGGGGGGCAATTAGCTAACACACATTGGAAACTGCTTAATGCAGCGTAGATGTGTACATTGCTATTGCTTAAAACAATTTGTAAGCCGCTCTGATAGCTTTGTGGCTAAAAAGCAGGGTATAAATAAATAAATAAAATTCCTTTTGCTACTTGTTATGGTATTTGTGTTACCCAAATTGTGTGGAGTCTGTGGGACCCACTCATGACCTCTGAGTTATGATATTATATTGGGGAATTTTTCATTAACTCAAAATTATGGTTCTGAGCAGTCGGGTAACTTTGGGATTTTTAGATCTATGTATAGTAATATTAACTGAGGAGACCCCAAGCCAGAATAAAATAAAACTGTTTCATACTGGAAAATAATCAAGGAAACATTCACACAAGCCCTCATGCTCACAAGCAGTCACACAAGGCTAGCGAAGAATTAGGATGAAGTATTTGGATAGAGGAACAGATTTCAGGAATTGGCTATTAATTACCTGTCCAGAGAGCCAAGATTTGTGTAGTAGAGAAAGACTCAGAATTTGATCTGAGGGTCACACAGCAGACAGGCAGAGTGATGAAATGGAAGGAGCTATGACCACATGGCTATGATCTGAGATAATATTTATATCCAATATTGTACCCTTCGGGGTGTTTTGAGTGCAGAACAATGCTTGAGTGAGTTTCCCAGGGTTGAACAATGGAAACGCTGGCTTTGTTGATTGATGCTAATGGTTGGGACATTGAGACCGATGGGTGTGAGGCAACCTTCACATTGTAGGTAGGCTGGGGGTGGTGGTGAAGGAAGACCTTTGCAGGATAATGGGTGTTCTGGGCAATTCTTTCTTTCTTTTTCTTTTTTCTTTTTTTTTTCTTTCTTTTTTTTTGGAGCATGACTCAGCGCCAGGTGCATGCAGGGAAATTAACACATTCCACCCTAACAACTGTCTGAGGGGGCTTTGCTTAATTTCTTTCTAGGCATGTTTGAGTTTGGGGAATTTCCAAGATGTCTTCATAAGCTCCATGTAACCATCACTAGCCCTAACTTTTGGGTTATCCTGGTCGACTGAAAACCATGGGAAGCATCTAATAAGCCAAATTATGAATTATTAGAGGGAGGGGAGTCTAAGGTCAGGTAACAATTGCTTGTTTTTATTTTTATTACTTTGGGGGGGGGGCTAAAATGGTAAGAAAATGACCTAAAATTGAAAATAATTCCTTCAAAATATCCCCAAAGTATTTTGCCTCCTCCAAAATTAATAGGTAAATAAAAACTACTTGTTATGGGAAAGTTGTAATTACCAGTTGTTTTATTACATTTAAAACTCATGTTTCAACCTCTTTGTGACCCACCCTCACCCAAATAATGTTACCTGTCTTTGATTAAGATTGTTATCCAAAGGGAATGCACACCTACAGTACATTAATTCCACAGCAGGATGCAACAGCTAGATAAAATGTGTTGTCTACACTAAAGGTGGATACAAGCATGTTCACAGAAATTCCTCCAAGAAGCATTCACATACTGAGCTATAATTAAGGAGATTATGTGCATGGGTCTATAAAACAGAGAGATCTGAGCACTAAGTATGTACAGAATTTTATTTAATATTCTAAGGTGGAGAAGAACTTCCAGGGGAAATGATGTGCAACTTGTAATTCAGCTAATCGTAAACTTGAACCACTCACAATAAGGGTACAAAATGGATAGGATTTTATGACAGTGTCTAGCTGTTTAGATGCCAGACAAGTGATGACAATTACCAGTTATGTTCTCTGATACAATAGCTTTAGAAAACTACTAGGGGCATCCAAATAATTGTATCCATATCAGCATAATTATTATTTTAATACAGGAAGTCTCAGAGAATTCAGTTTCTGAGTTCCTGTATAAGATTGCCTGCAGATCAGAAGGTAGCTATCTGCAGGTAACAAGTTCACACTTTTCCAATTCCTCTTATGTAACCATTCGTAGTTTGCACACCCCAAGGATATGGAAAGGATTCTTGGAGAGGTGAGAGCCACTACATGTGCACTAGACCCTTGCCCCTGCTCTATATGCCACTTTACAAAAAGGCAGGGTTCCAACATGCCTGAAGGAGGCTGTTGTAGGACCACTTCTTGAAAACAACAACAACCCTCCCCTGGATCTTACTGTATTGGATAACTAGAGGCCAGTTAGGCAAGGTACTACAGTGTGTGGTGGGTTCTCAGCTCCATCAGTTCCCAGATTAGGTGGATTATCTAGATACATTTAAGTCTGGCTTCAGGCCTGATTATTGGATGAAAATAGCTTTGACTGCCTTGGTGGATGACCTATGTCAGGAACTGAGCAGGGGAAGTGTGTTCCTGGTGGTTCTGCTGGACCTCTGCTGGTATCAAAAGTGTGACTTTCAATACAATTGGTCATGATATCCTTCTGGGTCACCTCACTGGGATGGGACTTGGAGGTACTGTTCTACAGTGGCTCTGTTCTTTCCTGGAGGCATATGCTCAGAGAGTTGTGCTGAGGGATTCCTGTTTGATGCTTCAGTCATTTGCTTGTTGAGTCCCTCAGGATTCTTTCTTCTCCCTCATGTTATTTAACATGTACATGAAGCCCACAGGGAGAGGTTGTCTGGAGTTTTGAGGTCAGGTGTCTCTGGTATGCTGATGACACCCAGCTTTCCTACTCCTTTCTACCTAATTACAAGGAAGCTGTTCCTGTGCTAAACCATTGCCTGACATCTCTAATGGATCAGATGAGAGTGAACAAATTGAAGCTTAGTCCAGACAAAACAGAGGTGTCCCTGGTCAGTTGAAAGACAGATTTGGGAACAGGGATTCATCTATGTGTTAGATGGGGTTACACTCCACCTGAAAACACATGTTCGCAGTTTGGGATTACTCCTGGACACAGCCCTGAGTTTGGAGGCCCAGTTTTCAGGGGTGATCAGAAGTGCATTCATACAGATGAAGGTTCTGCACTAATTGGGCCCATTCTTAAAGAAGTTGGATCTGGTAATGGTCACACATGGCTTGATTACATCCTGTTCAGATTATTGTGATGTGCTCTATCTGGGGCTACCTTGGAAAGTCCTCAGAAAGTTCAGTTGGACCAAATTGCTGAAGGCATACTAATAATGGGGGAAGGTTACATGAACACAATATCTCTACTGGCTGCTGCTCTGTTTCTGAGCACAATTCAAAGTGCTGGTGAACCCTATAAAGCCATATATGTCTTTAGGCTGTTTGAAGGACTGTATCTCCCTTCATGAGCCCACTAGAGTGCTGAGATATTCTGGAGAGGCCCTTCTCTCTGCTCCACCACCTTTTCAGGCTTGTTTGAAAGGGAACAAGGGAGAAGACCTTCATGATTACTGCTCCTAGACTTTCAAACTCCCCGCTATGGAAATCAAAATGGCTCCATCCTTGTTCTCCTTCCAATCATAGGTTAAAACATTCTTATGCCATCAGGCTTTTAGAAACTGACTGGAATGGGCTTTTACTGATCTGCTGTTCTGTGTTGTGGTCTGTATAGTCTTTTGATGCATTTCAATGTTTTTAATTTAATAAATTGTTTGTCTTTTTAAATAGTTTTTATATTTATACTTTATTGA
This sequence comes from Gambelia wislizenii, assembly GCA_030847615.1. Taxonomy (NCBI): domain Eukaryota; kingdom Metazoa; phylum Chordata; class Lepidosauria; order Squamata; family Crotaphytidae; genus Gambelia; species Gambelia wislizenii. The sequence continues at coordinate 203,951,266 of JAUMIR010000003.1, read as the reverse complement.
AGTTTTTGTACAGTTTTTCAATCTGTTTAATTTTTAAATATGTTATAAGCCAACTTGAAAGACAGGATATAAATGAATAAAAGAATAACAATAATAATAAAATCAAAAATCCACAAAAGAGAGATACCTTTATTGGCCAGCCAAAGTGTACAAAACACTTCATGCAAGCTTTTGAAGGTCCACTGGCTTCTTCACCAGGCAAAATATTTTTTTAAAAAAATACAGGAGAAGAAAAGAAAAGTAATGGTGTTGAAGTCACATGCCTACATTTTATATCAGATGGTGTTTCTGTTGTGGCTCAGTTTGTCTGGAGCAGTGGTTCTTCAACTTTGATCCTCCAGATGTTTTGGACTTCAACTCCTCAAATTCTTGACTGTTGGCCAAGCTGGCTGAGGCTTCTGGGAGCTGAATTCCAAGCAAGTTGGGGCACCAAAGTTTGGGAACTTCTGGTCTGGAAGCATCTCAATGCAGTCAGAGGCTACCTGCATTGAGATTCCCCCAGACCAACTGAACAACAACAGAAACAACATCTGATACAAAGTGTAAGGAGTAGTCCAGATGGTGAAATAAATCCTCATGCAATCCTCATGGAATCCCATGTGTCCAAATCGAATCCTACAGTGTTCCTTCCTTTTTGGAGGGAGGGGGAACAAAAGCCAGGGAAAGTCTGCAGCAAAAGCCTCCAGGACTTTCCCTGAGTTTTTTGACAACTGTGGGGGAAATGCACACTCCCACCTGTTAGGATAATCAAATCGCATTGCAGCACATTGCTGAAGAGGACAGCTGATTGGTCCAATGTACACAGGGGACAGAGCTTGCTAAGAAGTCAGATCCCAGAACTGCCATGTTGGATTACATGCTCAGGTGATGAAACAGCCTTTCTTTCCTCCTCCTCCTCCTTTTTTTTTTTTTTTTTTTGTTATTTCAGTGGAAAATCATTCTTCTGTACCTTGGAATTAGTTTTTTTTAAAAAACTGTTTGTAGGGGCAATTTGGGGAGTAAAGAACTGGGAGTATGATGTGAAATAGAAGACTTTCACGGCTGGCATCCATCAGTTTTCCTTGTTTTTTTCCTGGGTTGTGAGGCCGTGTTCTGGAATAGTTTCTTTCTGATGTTTCACCTGTATCTGTGGCTGGCATCTTCAAAGAAAGAAGATGCCAGCCACAGATGCTGGTGAAACGTCAGAAAGAAACTATTCCAGAACACGTCTTCACAGCCCAGAAAAAAACCAAAGAGTAGTTAGCTCATGACCGCCATCCTGATTCACTGGCATGCCTCCATGTGAAAAGCAAATACAGAGAGCTTAATACACCAGCCACCTTGTAAAAAAATAATTGAGATAGATGACAGCTGCTGCAAATTGGTGTATGTGCTCACTAATCCACATTTTATTCCCTCATCTAGACTGGCCCTAGGCCTGTAACTCCAACATCAAAAACTTGCGTGAAGTGCTTTATGCATTTTGGCTGGCCAATAAAGGTATCACTTTTTTGTGGGTTTTTGGGTTTTGTTTTATTTTGCTGTATGGCCAACACAGCTGTCCTTGAATATGTTTTCAACAACAAAAATAATCTGTGTATACCATATTGTATATTGCTTTGATAGATTGGATTACTTGAGTCCATTTGACTGTTTCTTCAGATTATGGGACTGAGATATCTGCAATTGCCTGGTGAATAACCTTTACTGAGATCAGAAGCAAGAATTACATCCCATTGGTTCTTCCAGACCTTAAGTTGAATAGAGAATATTGCAGAGGAGTATTTGTTTTCTCCCACAGCAGGGAGAGACATACTATTTTTATCCATCCTTAAATGACAGAACAAAATAGTTGAGGAATTGCGTCTCTACTTAAAATATGGCTGTGCAGGTGATGGAGGAACACTTGGAAGAAGGAACTCATCCTTTCCACCCAGCTGGAAAAAGCCCAGCACATCTTTGGATTCTTCATATCAGAATCTACTTTGTTTACCTCATAGGATTCCCCTGCCTTTTTTTTGTTGGAAGCCTGAGCATTCAATATGCAAAAATAACATTTGTGTAGAGCATATTCTGCCTGTAGCTTGCAGGCATTCAAGACAAAGAAATCTTGCCTACCTGATTTCTTCAGCTTACAAGAACCACTGGTAATCATTTATACAGATCTGCAGGAACATTCTGAAATAGCTCAGTGTAAATGACTTCTACTTAGTATAAATGCTGGAATTTCCAAGTTCTGAGACTAGGAGATAGCAAAACGTAATTTGCAAACTGAAAAGAAGGAAAATGTTTTAAACAAAGAGAGATGTTGAAATAAGTCACATAAAAACACAGGGATATATATATATATATATATATATATATTATGCTAAACTCTCCAAAGTTTTTTTTAATCAAATTTCATCCTATTATTAATAAGCCAGATATACATGCAAAGTAACATAATCCTTGTCACACCAATGTGTTGCCTAGGGAAACTAAAGTAAAGCTGTGAGATAATACTTAACCATAGGAGGGAAATCTGAGACAGAGCATCTAATCCTCATTTTAAATTTCTTATTCAAAGCAATAAGAAATTATATGGTTAAAAGGAAAAATGTAAGTTAAAGCAACTGCCAGACTGGTCTATGTGCCTACCCAACCTCCACCACATGCACATCCCATGTTGATTTACTGTTCCTCATTTACAAATTGTAAACCACAATGAATTCACTAGTCTTTCTCAATATCTTAAGGAGAAAGATATTAATGAGTCTACTTATTGGCTAATATGTAAACCAAAATCCCTCTACTAGCTTTATGAAGATTCAGCAGAAGCTAACAAAGAAGCAGCCTTTAAATTACCAATTAAGCAAAATGTTCTGGCTTTCCCATCTGCTTCCTTGCTATCTGTCATCTTCTGTATATTAGCAGTTATTAGATGTAAGATCACAAGAAAAAACAATTAAGAAAGCATGACCTTATATATTGAAGGGAGCTTTATTCTCAATAACATTGAAAAATACAAAGGAACAATCCTGGCCAAAGTATTGCAAATGACTTCTATTTCAGAAGAACCCACAGTCCTGGGGTGGATAGGCCTAGGACTCTGCATAGAACAGCCTCTACCTATATGTTCCGTTAATCAACAGATCTGTTTTATTTAAATGGCTGTTCTCTGAGTGACAACTAGTTTAAGGCAATACAGCTGTTATTCTTTACAAATTCTAGTAGTTACTGATGAGCAGCAGTTGGGGATTTTCTTGTCACTTTGGCTTGTCTAAACTGGCCACTTAATCCAGACCCAGGAGTACTATGCTCCAGACTGGCCCTGGATTAACCATGATGGTGGCCACATGCACCAGGCCAAATCCAGTGTGACAGCATGTCGGTGTTCACATGGGCCAGTTGGGCCAACACTTCATTGGCCTCACTGGAAGTTCCTTGTTTTTGGAGCTGCCACTGCCACCTCATCAGTGAAGCAGTGCTGTGCGAGAGCCTGGCCATCAGTGTTGCTTCTGCTGAGATAAGAATGGGGTGCTCAGGCATGTAATCAACAATGCAGTGTTGCTGTACCCCCTCCTTGTTGGTCTCCTGGGTGCCCCATTTTGACCTCAGGAGAAGTGATGCTTCCAGACAGGTTCTTACAGGGAGCTGCTTGGCTAGCGTGGCTGTCGGTGGAGGCTCTAATGGTGATCCATCCCCTTCTATGTGTTGCTCAACCCAGGGTAAGGGAGATGGTGCCATGTTTGCATGTGGTCAACTGGATCAGGATGAATCAAACTCAATCCAGCTATCCAGACAGCTAAAGAACCCAAGGAAAACTCAGAGATTTCCCCAACTCTGCTTAGATCAGAACAAAGTAGGGTCAAAGGCAAAAAAAAAAAAAAAAAGAGTGGTTCCTCCCCAGAAGTAGCTGTACATCATCTGAACTGTCAGCACCAGTTTAATATTTTTGCTGGTGTAGACAAGCCCTTAGGGAAGTGTCAGAAGTGCACTTCTCGGTTTGAAAAAAAAGAAAAAAAAGAATGCATTTTAAAATGTTAAATGGGGGGGTGGTATTTATAATCTTTTTAAAGGTCAATGGTCTCTCCTGAAATCTTTATCTTTTTGTACAGCAAACTGAAGACTGGGGAGTCTGGATAGGCTAAGGGTTGCAAAAACAACTCTAGCACATGTGGCCTAGGGCTGCACTTAGCCTGTTGTGTTCTATGATCAAGTTGGAAAGAACAGTCAAAAATATGTGAAATACGATCAAAAATATGGGTTTTGAGAATGTCATGAGAATCCTGGAGAATCCTGGAAAAACAAGAATCTTTGCAGTTTGGAACTTACTCTGCGTAAAAAAACAGACATGGGGTTTTGCACAGAAATTGACCTTTCCCCACAGAGTAAATCCCAAATAGCGAATAGCCTTTGAAACGTGTGCCATTGTCAATTACTTTTTCATAGTGAGAAGAAAAATGGTAAAATGATTCCTTCTTGCCCCTGAGAAAAAACATTTATGAAATTTACATCCGTAGTCTATGGTGTGCCACAGGATTCTATTCTGTACCCTGCTGTTTCAGATCTACATGAAATTTATTGGGGGGATTCTCTGAGCGCTACTACTCAGTGCCACCAATATGTAAAGGTGCCAGTGATATCATAAACTTTTGGTGTAAAATGTTGTTTAATTTACTATATGTTAAGGATATTTTTTGTTTGTTTTGAAAGATATTGCTCTATGTATAAGGTAAGGAACTGTTGGGAGGAGTGAGAGAATATATTGTGGACATTGAGTGGTGATTGGTGGAATGTCTGAGGGGATTTGAATAAGGTTCATGAATGACAGTTGACAACAGTCGATATAGGACTTTTTCAGATGAACCTAAAATCCAGAAGAAGCTGTCAGGAGAGGAATGCAGCTGCTCTGTGGCAGGGGGCAGTTTCTGATGATGCCGTCCCTCTCGTATTATCCTATGTGTTCCTTCCATGTCTCATGGAAGGAAACGGCACCACTTTTTATTCATGGAAGTTCTTCGTGAATAAAAAGTGGTGCTGTTTCCTTCCATGTGACACGGAAAGAACACAGAGGGTAACGGGAGAGGTTAGTTAGAGTAGTTAGAGAGAGAGGGGACAGAAGTGAGAGAAGTGAGGGTTAGGATTAAGAGAGCCAGTTAGGTTTAGGAATTAATCAGTGGTGTTAAGAGTCTGAATTAGCTAGTAGTGGAGTATGTGAGATAGTGTGAGCTGTGTTTTAAATGTATTAAATATTTAGTCTGATATGTTACATTTGACTTCTGTTAATAAAGGATTGTTTTTGTATTTTTATCCTTATAAGTATGAATTGGGACCTTAGCATGCTGGGTGCAAATCCTCAGTCTGAGGGGCCTATCTGGGTTTGAGTGACACATATTTGGCCTCCAGGAATACTATAAAGTAGTACTCCTATATCCGCTGATTCACCATTTGCTGATTCAGTTATCTGCGGTTGGCAGTGATGGGGGAGACAGGGAGGGAGAGGAGGAGGAGAGCCCACCTCTCTTCTCCCTTCCCCATGGTGGAGAAGGGGGGGAAAGAAAGAAAGAAAGAAAGAAAGAAAGAAAGAAAGAAAGAAAGAACACTCTCCATGCCGGCTGCCTTTTTCTTCAACTACTTTCTGCTTGCCGAAGAGGAGAGAGCAAAGGAAGAGGGATGGAAAGGAGGTTCCATGGAGCTGAGGCACCCAAACTCACTGAGCCCAGCCAGGGCTGGAGCTGGAGGAGCAGTGCTGCCACCTCAGTATGAGCTAAGCAGAGAGCCCTTCTCCCCCCAGGCTCTACTGTGGCTTTCATGGCCTCCCCAGATCCCAGGAGTTTGGGGGTGGGGGCTGCATTGTATTGCAGATGGAGAAGAAGGAGAGGAAGCAAACCCACTGCCCATGCCTGCCAAAACCAAGCCAAGCAGGAGGCTCCTCAGTGTGTAGATGGATTGATGAGGGGGACCCTTATGTAGACACTGGGCAGGACTTTGGCTCAGGTGCTCCACAGCAGTGGAAGCCTCTCCACCTCCTCCTCAACCTTGTTTTCCTCTTCACCCTCAATTGTCCCCCATCACCCATGATGGTGGTGATGGTGGTGGTGGTGGTGGTGGGGGATGGGAAGGGAGAAGTGGCAGGGGGTAGACAGGGAAGCCTACCCCCCACCCACCTGCAGCCCAGTTCCCTTCCCTCCCATCTGTCTTACCCTCTCTCCATGGCAGGAACCCACTGGGCTGCTTTCCTCTTCCTTCCTCTTCCTCTTCCTCCCTGCCTCCCTTCCATCCTCCTCCTCCATAACTCTTCCTCCTCCCCATCACAGAGTGTCCATTGCTATCCATGGTTTTCAGTATCTGCAGGGACCCCTGGAATCAATGCCCTGCAGATACAGGGATACTACTGTACATTATAAAGCTTGAATTCAGATATGGGGTCTGGGTGGCAGCAGTGAAGAAAGAGGGGCAGAGCCCAGTGGGATATAAGTTGAATAGTCTTTCACACAGGTGACTTGAAAATATCTAGGAGGTCCCCACAGTTGGTGGCCACAGCAGTAGGATAGGAGGAGGTCTTTACATTGGTGGCAGAGGTGAGGACAAGGGGAAACGCTCTCTCTTGACGGTAACCATGAGATTTGCGGAAATCTTCACATTTGGTGGCAGTGGAGGTTTATGCAAAGCCTCACACCTGATGGAAAAGTGGTGGGTTTAACCCCCCCCCCAGCATCCAACTCTGACTTTTCTTTCCACTATATTCCTAGGAATCAGTCAAGGACAAAAACTCATGAAATGAACTTATTTTGGGTCGAACTATGGAAAACTCAATTCTGATAATAAAAATAATAAGGTACTATGGCCAGGATCCTATGATTTTCTTCCAGTGCATCCTTCCCTCCCTACTGCAACCCATACCATGCACCTAAAAGTCAGTAGTTTGACCAACATTTTGAAATTGGTGTGCCACATTTGGCAAGTGGATCATTAAACCATATGTTAGTGTCTTCCCTCTGCTCACATAGATAGTAAGATAAAATTTTCTAAGCAAGCATGAAAAGCTGATCAGATGTGCCTCTTCATCTCTTTTTTATCTGTTTTTCATTCCCTTTTTTCATCTATTAGATTGACATGTCTAATTGATGGAAATGACATGACTGAACCACAACAGCCTTTTGATGTTTAAAATAAGGGGTGGGGATAGAGGGGAGAAATAGAAATATACTTATTTTAAAATATGCTTTAGTTATTTTTGTATCACTATAAACACAGAGCAAAACACTCATGCAAGTGAGGTTCAGGGTGTGGCATACTGGAGAATGTTGAAATTGCTTTGATTGAAGCATTCCATACGAAGGAGTCAGAATTTTGAAACTGCCTTTTCATTCCTATCAAGTCATGCATCTCTGTGATGGAGAAATATCTTCAATTTGTTGGTATAAATGACTCCATAATTGCAAAGTAGTTTTTGAAAACTACTATTTTTGAAAAATTTCAGCAGGAAAGGTGCATTCCTACTCATTTAAACACTGATGTGGTCAGACGTGCACAGGTGCAGGATTTCGGTCAAGCACTCAGAAGCACCAGCAATTGTGCACGTTTGTAAACTTTTATTTTTTTAAAAAAAATGTAATGTCAAAACCTAACACTGCCACAAATCAAGATGGTGGCCATGTCATTTTGTGGGGGGGGGGCAAGGAAGGTGAAGGGGAACTAGCAGCTCAGTGCCCAGAGATGATGAGGAGGGTGGCCACCCTGAGGAAGAGGAGGAGAACTGTCTGCCCTTCATCCATCCTGATGACAGCAGTAGTGGTAGCTTCCAATTCTGGCTGCAAAGGTACAGTAGGAGCCACCTGGCCAGCCACTCAGAGAAGGAAAAGGAGGGCAGTTCTTCACTGCTCCATCAGAAGGTGAGATGAAGCGGCAAAGAGCCATCCCCCTCTTCCTTCTCACTTCATCTCACTTCCTGGGCTGGGCTGCTCTTTCTCTCATGCCTGTCCACTGAGCGTGGGCAGCTCTCCTCTTTTTCCTCACAGTGGAGACAAACAAACGTTGCTGTGAATTGCCTATAATGTGCAGGTATGTGCATTATTTCCTCCCATATAGAGAAGCCCTAAATAAAGAAGACTGTCACTACTAATATCATCTAATGATCTTGCATCATTGTATTTGTGGTTATGGTTAAGACAATAGAAAAGTTTGAAACTGTACCTCAAAGCAAACTGTAGAAACAGTTCTGAAGAGAAAAAAAAAGAATACAAATGTACAATGGACATTTTTTTGAAGTCCTTTAATCACTGTTTTTGTTTTCTATCCAGAATTTTACAGTATTATATGGTCCCATATAAGGTTAATTTGGAAGGAGCCCAGCAATTCTGTTATAACCAACAATTGGAATTTTGTACCTTGAGTACACATAGAATGACCTTAACATAACATAGTAAAATGAAAGCATGCTTATTATATGAAGTATTAACTGGAGAAAAATCAAAATCTTAGCTGTCTTCTCCCCATTCTTTAGAGAGTGTGAAATCATATGAAATTTTATTTCAAAACAATAAGTACTACTGATGAACATGACATGGTGACATTCCCTTTTCAACATTATGTACAGAGTGCCATGCTTTTCTCTGCCCTACAGCTAGCATGTGCATAGCCTTCGGACTAGGGTTTCCAGATTCAGAGAAGGTGCTCTCCCACCTTTTAAACAGTGTTTTTTTTTTTTTTTTTTTTTTTTTTTTTTTTTTTTTTTTAGATTAGGGAAGATTTAGATTAGAGGAGAATGCATTTGGGAATCCTTGCATGTGGTCTACATAAGTAAAGATGGAAGAGTTTTGCATCTTATTTTTCAGAAAGTGGATTAAGGATTAAGGATTTTTACTTGCTTTTGTGTGAGGTTACATTTCCTATATATGCAGAGCTTTTGACCAGCAGTGTTTGCAAAGGATTAAGTTACTGAGAAATGGTGGGTGGCAGGATGTGAAGCCAACTTACGTAAATGGATATTCTAAACATCTTTTACGCTGGAGTTATGGAAACCAGGCTATTTTTTTTCCAAAGCAGAGTTGAAGAGCACATTTTTCAACAAGACCAGTGGACAAAGAGCATTTTCCCCCAAAACATCTTTTAACATACAATCAGGTTTAAATCAAGATAGTGTACTGGCAAGGAATGTATTCAGTTTGCATCTTTCCTTAATAAAATGAGAGGATTATTATATCTTGCAGAGCACAATGATTGTTCTGTATCTTGCCAACAGGAAATCCCAAAGTCACCCAGTGAGAAAATCTTTAGTAAGAGCAAAACATATTTCAGTGGACTAGAATAATATGATGGACAGTCTCATCTTAAAATATGTGTGCCTGCCTACAAAATGTGCAACGAGGAATAATAATAACAAATAAAGTTGAAATCATGTGTGGAAAAAATCACCGGGGGAATAAAGGTAAATTTTTGCATACCCTAGTGCCAAATTCAAAAACACTAATGATTATAAAGATGGGAAAGAGAGGAAATGGTGCATGAAAAAAACTGGAATAAACACTGGCTGGGAACCTATAGTTGCTTGCTAATTTCTGTAAAGTCCATCATGTGAATGATGTTACTCCATATTTATGTAGGAAGACAGTACTGGCAGTAATGGGAGAGGGGAGAAGGATACTAGGCTCTGAGTCATTTATTTCTCAGATATTTGCTTTGTGTGTGTGTGTGTGTCACAACCATCTTTTTAATGCTATCATCACCCCCCCCCTTCCATCTTTTTCTTCTTGCTACTACTACTTTCACCCCCCCCCCACTGTCACATAACTATGCTGGCAGAACCATGCAATCTTAGATTTCTTTGGTCTACTTCTACAGTTGTCTTTCTTAGAGATGGAAAAGAATTTGAGTGCTTTGAGATTCTCAGTAAAATTACCCATCTCACATTTCTCACAAGTTGCAGAAAGACAAATATACCTCCCCTCAGAAAGTCACACATATACTTAAATTGTGACATGCTTTGTATGCATAAAAATGTGTACACTTTAAAAATGGAAGCAGCTAAAATGTTTACAGCAGAAAAACACATATTTACTTAAGTCAAGATGAGAAAAATGTGTTAAGACATGGAGTACACTAAGAAAAGTAGATAAATAAATGTGTATGTTATGGAAAATATGGAAGAAAAATGCATAAAAATGTCAATGTCGAAAGGGGGGCAAAGGCCCTGCAACCTAATATGAATGAAGGATGGGAAAACAGATGGGATTCAGATCAATGCAACAAAACTGAGAAATCTAGTTTTTCATATCTGTAACTTTTTTCAGTAGGTTGCTGTCCATATGCTGTGGCCAACAAATTCGAAGAACTCCAGATACTATGGCCAGTATGACCAGATATTCTAGGAGTTAGTCCAGAACAATGTGGGGAGGCTGTTTTGACAGCAAACATGAAGCAGAAAATAGTGATTGCTTAGTCAAATGTCAAGACAGAACACAATATAAGATAGCTCACAAGAACAGATACAGGAATCACAAGCCATTGTATATAAATAGCCTTGCTATTAATGACGATATGATAAGAGGCGATATGATAGCCCTGTTTAAGTATTTGAAGGGATGTCACGCTGAGGATGGAGCAAGCTTGTTTTCTGCTGCTCCAGAGACTGGAACACGGAGCAATGGGTGCAAGCTACAGGAACAGAGATTCCACCTCAACATTAGGAGGAATTTTTTGACAGTAAGAGCTGTTCGGCAGTGGAACGCACTCCCTCGGAGTGTGGTGGGGTCTCCTTCCTTGGAGGTCTTTAAACAGAGGCTGGATGGCCATCTGTCGAGGATGCTTTGATCGTGATTTCCTGCATGGCAGGGGGTTGGACTGGATGGCTCTCGTGGTCTCTTCCAACTCTGCAATTCTATGATTCTATGATTCTATGACACAAAGTTGCAACTAACTTGCAAAGGAATAAAATTCCTGTTTTAATATGGCATTTGAACTGAGAGCTTTGGTGATTTCTGGTGCAGTAGGCCATCCTACTGCAAAATAATGGCTAGTTTGAGGTCCAAATGTTGATCTCTCCCAGCAGGAAACACAGGGCTAATATAAACCTGGTTATATTAATTGCATCTATGAATTTGCATGCATGTAAGTTTAAAAATATGCTTGAAACATATTAAATTAAAAGTTTGGTGTGAGAGAGAAGATCAAGGACTTGTCTAGACAGACTATTTACACCCATCTTTCTCCTGCCCTGTTTTGCCCTCAGGCAGTCCTCATGTTGCCTGGGGCAAAGACAAGATGAAGATGTGGTAAAACCCATTAAAACTTTTCGGCAAAATACCTGGGAAAAACTGCTTCATTGAGAAAAAAATGGATCAGGCCACACAGGACTGCAGGAGGCCATATCTCCACACTGGCCCACCTCTGCAGCTCCCACCATTCCATCCACAACACATTTTCTGAAGCCAGGAAGCAGGCCTGCAGCATGTGATCAAGGCTGGTCACATGCAGGGGGCCTTGATCACATGTTGTGGGCCCCCTTCCTGGCTTCAGAGAGTATGCTGCCAGAGAGAAGTGGCAGCAGCTGTAGAGACAAGCCAGCATGGTATGTCCATGTGGACGTCTGTCCATTTTGCGCAGGTGATAGGGGAGCAACGAGTCTGATATGCCAGGAAGCCAGTGTATTCTGGCCTGTGTAAATTAGCCCTGAGTATACTTTCAGAGGCCTTTTGTTTTATTGTCTTTCTCTTTTCTTGACTCCTCCTTTTCTCTTTGTATCCACTCCTCCCTCTACCAGATAGGGAAGCCAATGATTCTATTATTGTGAAGATTTAAAGCCAAGTCTGTTTGGGGATAAGCAGAATCATAATAGCATGACAAGAACTGAATTGCTTCTTAGCAAATCTGATACTGGAGTAAACTAAGGGTAGAGCTACACAAAGAGCTTATAGAATGTGGATGATTATTAACTATATGCTCATGCTGTCATGTGATGCTATGGAATGTGGTAAAAATAGCATGTGCAATGTGAGAGGAAACATTGCTTGTGACTGGCACGTGCAGCACATATGCTAAGTGAGTTATCTGGTTATGTATCAAGTATATTGGAGAATTCTGTGTCACTGTTGTCTATCTTTAACTTCAAAAGTATGTGTTAGATACAGTGACCTTCAACCTGAGAACAATCTTTAGCTAGAACCTGCATTCAGAAACCAGCTTGGTAAGGTTTCACCACATATTCTATAATCCAAGTTACTTAGGGGGCATCCACACTAGAGAAATAATCCAAGTTGGAACTGGATTATTTGCCATGGCTCCTTCCTATGGAATCCTGGGATTTGTAATTTGGTGAGTCACTAGCTCTCTTTGGCAGAGAAGGCTAAAGACCTTGTAAAACTACAAATCCCAGGATTTCATAGGAAGGAGCTATGCAAATAATCCAATTTCAAATGGGATTATCTGTGTTTTATGGATTCCCTCTTAGACTGTGGTGAAGTAGTGGATCCTAGTTGAAGCCCAATGAGCTTGTTTGCTCTTAGCATTTCTATCAGTATCTTACTTTGTAGTCAGGGTACTTGTTTCTGTTTAGACTATGGCCATAAATATGGCAAATATTAATCATGATGGAGAGCACCCAGGAACCTTTATTTAGATCTCTGATATTAAATTATTCAGTTATTCTGAAGTGAATAATGTGGGTCAGATCTCTACTTCATATTGTCTGAGGATAATAGAAAGCGGAGATATGTAGTTTATGATAAAATTGTGGCTATTGGTAACCTGTACAGGCCTGAATTAAATACTCTCAGTTTTGAGTAGGGCAGAATTTTTATAGTATAGAATCATGTAGTATAGTGTAATATTTTTTAAAAAAATCCTCTTTTTCTATGTTATAGGTAAATAAAGTAATAGTAAAACTACAAGTCTAGAAATGTGCATGGCATGGGACATGGTGGAGAATGACTCCCATGGAAATGGAGAAGACACATAGCCTGGCATTAATCCAAGAGCTTGTACCTGATCCACATACTAGCTCTTGGATTAACGTCTTGCTATATGTCAACATATATTGGCATATGTTGACATACCTTGATAGTGTATGCCTCTCTGAGCAATACTGGAACCTGTGGCTTGCTCCCTTTGAACTCAGCAAGAGTGATTCAGCCAGGAAGTGGCAGCTGTTGGCAGCCAGCACTTTCTGGGGTGGCTGTGTAATGTGAACAAAGGAACACCTCATCAGCACCACTGCATATAATTTTGATAAGAGGAAACACTGCCCACCATGACTAAAGTATTATCAATGTAACGTAACACATTTACAAACACACACACACACACATTGTCTAATGCATAGTGGGAATGGGGTAATTTTTAATGAGACTATGGTCTTGTCTAGACCTCCCAGAATATGCTGCTATTATGCTGAAATGGTGGAGGGAGTCCACACACACACACACACACACACATATATACACACACGCTGGTATCAGCAGGTGCCTCCCCTGCTGTCATGCAGTGCACTCTCTGAAGCCAGGAAGAAAGCCCTCAGCATGTGATCAAGGCTGGTCACATGCAGGAAGCCTTGATCACATGCTGGGAGCCTCCTTCCTAGCTGCAGAGTGACTCCAGCAGTGGTGGCAACTGGCTATGCAGGCCAGCATGCAAGTATGGACCCTGTGTTCCCACACTGGCCCCTTCTGAGTTTTCCCACATAACACATTTTTTCCAATTTTTTTAAAAAAATGTAAAAGGCTTTAGCCTGACTTCCCCCTAGCTTTGCCTTGGGTGTCATCAGGACTGCCCAGAGGTGAAATGGGGCAAGAGCCCTGCATCCTTTGGACTACAGGGTTCCAAGCCAAGGGGAAGCTAGAGTAAATAGCCTGTCTAGACAAGCCCTATATTAGCTTTCATGCTGATGTTTCCAAGCTCTGATTGACCTGATAATAGTCAAGTTCATACTGTTCAAATGTCAGTTTAAAAAATGTGTGTGTGTGTGTGTGTGTGTGTGTGTGTAGTCACTTAATGTCTTCTAAAACCTACAGTATCTTTTGATGTGATCTCATTATTTGTTCAAAGTGAGGGACTTTCTTTCTCTCTAACTTTATTAATATAGTTAAACATGTACTTTGAGTCACCTGTCACAGACTACACTAAAGATATCAGAATTAAACTTCTTCAGCACTGCCTTCATCATCTAGTTAGAATAGATTGGGGAAAAAAATCATGTCTAAAGGTATGAATATTCTGTGGAAAAGAATTAAAGCAAGGGATGACATTGGCATCATCAAGGACAGAATGATACTGGATTTATAGCCTGCCAGACACCATAAAGGAAACCGACAGTTGAGGCTGTACATTTGCTGACATGTGATATCACTCAGGGTAGAACATAACAAGCCTGGGCACCTCAGTAATGTGATTAAAGGAAGACATTTGGCTTGTACCTTTTAAATTAAAACAGACATTGTGATCAGAGGTGGTAAATGATAAACCTGAGGGCCCAGGAATATCCCCACAGGAATTTAAAATAGCACATAGTTGCCCTTGTCATTATTTGACAAGGAGGAGAGTTAAAAGCCCATTTGAACAAACAATACTTACTGATTTGAATGACATCTTTAAAACAAAGAATTTATTTCATTGACACTGGAATACAATTCCTTCTCCTCTTATTGCTAATCATGGAACAATAGGACAGGATTATATTGATAAACCAGTAATTCACACATTGTTCAATTCTGCTCTCTGTTTGATAATGTCCATTCTTTATGTTAGCTTTTAATCAGAAGATGCTTGATAAATGGGTTAAAACTTATCATCTTTACTACTAGTGCCAGCACAGACATATTTAGCTTGCTTTAACGCTTTCATGAGCTATAGATTTTGGAGCTCTTTAAAGATGAGTTTGGTTGTGTGCATTTAAAAAAAAAAAAAAAACAGATACCGTACATTTACTTTTTTAAAAAAGAATCATTAATATATATATATATATATATATATATATGGAAAGATTAGCCTGAGAAACAAATCACCTATTTCCATTTGTATTACATTTTTAAAAATAATAATAATATGATGCTGTGACACACAAGAACTTTGTCACATTAAAAAAGCAATACCACTGTATATAGAGTATGGGCTTTTTCAAACATGGGAAAAAAACCCTGAGGAGGTCAGGAGAAGACCGGGGCTGTCGCGCTTACAGATCCCCATTTCAGATGAAGCCATCCTCCTCCTGACCTTCCCCCATGCTGTGGGTGCCACTTTTTATTGGCGGAAATCCTCTAAGCAGCACCCACAGCATGGAGGAAGCACAGGGGAAGGTCAGGAGGAGGATGGAGGAGGATGGAGTCATCTGAAATGGGGCTCTGTAAGCATGACAGCCCCGTTCTTCTCCCAATCTCCTTGAGTTTTTTTTCCCCCTGTTTGAAAAAGTCCTTATTTAGGACTTTATCAGACAGGGCTGAAATCACAGAATTACAACACTATACTATCACATGTTATCTCACAACTTCATTGTTGTCCTGTGGTTCATGTGTGCTCCACCGATTAATTGGGTATAACTTTTAATCGATAGGCAAATCCATCAATAGCCCTCACTCTTTTTGTGGTATTGGTGATCATGTAATAACCTACTGTAATTGCATGATTACAGTGTGAATGGGTGGTCCTCTTTTCCCCCTCCCCTTTCCCAACAAAAACACATTATTAATCTTCTGGGGGAGAATGTGAAGGGGAAGTACAGGACACTCTTTTAATCAACTGTCACCTTTTCTTGGTACCTTTTTATGTTTGTTTATGTGTTTATTTGTGATTTTCTTTGGTTATTTATTTAATTATAGTGTTTTAGAGTGAAATCCCATCTTCTCGCTAGAACAGCCAAAATCGCACCCATGCAAAAGTGTGGAAGAGCAGCAGGAGGCATTAATACTCTGTCATTAGAAGGCAATGCAAATACAAACATTACTATAGCACAAGCTGAAATTCCATTCCTAAACTGCTAGGGGTGGTTGTGTAATAATTACATGGTGGTAGTACTGCATGATTACAGCAATGTGTGACAATTACTGTAACCATGCCACTATGTTTCAGCTTTCCTCAATCATGGAATTACAACATTTTTAGGTGCTTTAGGTTAAGTCCCTTGACATTAATAAACGGAATAAATTTCATTGGACTCAACCTTCCCAACAAAAGTAGCATTTTTAAAACTGCCAAGAATCTTAAAAGGAAAAAAAATGGTAACTCACTTAGAGCATTTGCACATTTTGAGGCTTGCAAGCCATTTCAAGAAATAAAGTACCAGAAAGTTTCACAATCTGATATGAAACAAAGAAGGGAAGAAAATGCAAATGGATTCAGAGCAACCTGGTGAAATAAAGACTGGTGGGTGTAGTGGCAATTTTAGAGGACCAGATCAACTTCAAGAGGATAGTCAGGGTGCTGAGATACAATTAATTAAAGTGCCACAGGACTGTTTTGGGCGTCTGCAGCTGTCAACAAACTGGAGCCTCTTTGTCACTCTATAGTTTATGAAACGTGAAAGGAGGGAGGGTGAGAAATGGAATTTAGTACAGTTGCCCCTCGACATTCGCGGCTTTCACATTCGCGGTTTTGATTATTTGCGGTTTAGCCCCAGCCCCTTAGAGAAGCCTGCCAAGAGGCGGGGCAACCTCCTGCCTGCACCTTCTCTGGCCTTCCAGAGGCAGCTCCGTGGCTTCAAAGCCCCGGAGTCTGCTCAGGAAGGCTGGGGGGTGGGGTGGGCAGCCTCCCTCCCTCCGACTTTCTCAGCCTTCATAAAGGGACTCTGAGGCTTCTAAGACCCAGAGTAACCTCAGGAAGGCTGGGGAGAAGCCGGGCAGCTTCCCTCCCGCCCACCTGCTGCCTTCCCCGGCCTTCCTAAGCGGGCTCCGGGGCTCCAAACCCCGGAGTCTGCTCAGAAAGCCTCCTCCCCGCCCGCCTGCTGCCTTCCCCGGCCTTCCTGAGGGGACTCCAAAGCTTCTAAGCCCCGGAGTCCACTCAGGAAGGCCGGGGAGAGGAAGGCAGACACCTGCCCAATGCCTTCCCCGGCATTTTTAAGCGGGCTCCGGGGCTCCAAAGCCCCGGTGTCTGCTTCCGAAGACCGGAGAGAGGCAGTGCAGCCTCCTCCCCACCCACACACTGCCTTCCCCGGCCTTTCTCAGTGGGGTCCGGGGATTTGGAGCCCCGGAGCCCACTGAGAAAGGCCGGGGAGAGGCAGCGCAGCCTCCTCCCTGCCCACCCGCTGCTGTCCCCAGCCTCCCGAGGTGGGCACTGGGACTCCAAAGCCCCAGCGCTCACTTTGGAAGACTGGGGGGAGGGAGCGCAGCCTCCTCCCCACCCACCAGGCCACCCGCCCGCCTGCCCGCCCACTGCTCTCCCCGGCCTTCCGAAGCGGGCGCCAGGGCTCCAAAGCCCCAGTGCTCGCTTCAGAAGACCAGGGGAGGCAGCGCAGCCTCCTCCCCACCCACCAGGCCACCTGCCCGCCCCCCCAATACTCTCCCCGGCCTTCCGAAGCGGGTGCCGGGGCTCTAAAGCCCCAGCGCTCGCTTCGGAAGGCCAGGGGGTGGCAGTGCAGCCTCTCCCCACCCACCCAGCCACCCACCTGCCTGCCCACCCGCTGCTCTCCCTGGCCTTCCAAAGCAGACGCTGGGGCTACAAAACCCCAGTGCTCGCTTCGGAAGGCTGGGGGTGGCAGCACAGCCTCCTCCCCACCCGCCCAGCCACCCACCCACCCACCCACCCGCTGCTCTTACCGGCCTTCCGAAGCGGGCGCCGGGGCTCCAAAGCCAAAGTGCTCACTTAGGAAGGCCGGGGGGAGGCAGCACAGCCTTCTCCCCACCCGCCCGCCTGCGTGTTCACCCGCCCGCTGCCATCCCGGCCTTCCTAAGTGGGCTCCGGGTATTCTAAGGCCCGGAGTCCCCTCAGGAAGGCTTGCAGAGAGGCCAGCCAGGCTGGCCAGATACCCTCCTGCCGCCTCCCTCCCTCTGGGTTTTTTTTTTGCGGGAGCAGTTGTTATTCGCGGTTTTTCCACATTCGCGGGGGTCTCAAGAACGTAACCCCCGCGAATGTGGAGGGACGACTGTATTTGGCAGGAAAAACAAATAAGAAAATAATAAATAAAAACGGGAGTCATTCTTTGCACCGTACATACAACGGTAAGTCATGCACTGTTTACAGATATTCTTTGCTTATTATATGAACAGTTCAGTGAACCAATCTTCATAGCGTATGAGAATGGAAGAAAAAAATATTACACAAAATCCATAGAGCAGTGTCACTGATGACAGTACTCTTTTTCTCTGATGGAAAGATGGACCAAGTGGATTGCAGTTGATTTGTACATTTCTAATCACTGTTCCCAGCCAGTACTAAAAAATCTAACCCTATGTATTTTCAGACTTCACCTCCCAAAAGCACTAGTCAACATGGTGAATACTAAGAGATTGTGGGAATTGGTCCAAAATCTTTGGAGATACAAAGGTTATATGGCCCTGGTTGCAAAGCATGCCACTAGTCACTGTTGCTGCCCTAAGAGGGTTGCCTGGTTCCTGGCATGAGAAGGGGACCATAAATTTCCGATATCATGCAGACTTCACACAGACCCTACCTCAGCTTGATCAGAAGTCCTGGCAGGGAGTTATATGCTGAGGAACCATCTCTAGCCCTTCTACAACTACCAAGGGCCACTTCAAAGGCCCTGGCTAATTCTACACAAAAGAAATGCTTCTATCAGCTTCAGGTCCAAAGAGACACTGGCTTTGTCTAGATGGGCAATTTACATCATTTTGCCCCCACCTTAGAGCCCTGCAGTCCAAACAACATAGGGTGTGGGGTTTTTGCCCCTAGGCAGGCCTTATAATCCCTGGGGCAAAGACAGGGCAAAGAAGGGGGAGGATGGAAGGAAGCCCATCAAACCATTACAACAAAATACTCAGAGGAGAAAAAAAAACTTCATTTAGGAAGCAACGTATCAGGCCCTGAAGGATCACAGGAAGCCATACTACCACATGGGACCACAGGAGGCCATACCACCATGCTGGCCCATCTCTGCAGCTGCCATCTTTGTTGTACTCTCTGCAGACAGGAAGCAGGCCCCCAGCATGTGACCAAGACTTGTCATGTCCAGGAGGCCTTGCTTATATGCTGGGGGCCTGTTTCTCAACTTTGGAGAGTGTGACGTGGATGGCAGCAGTGGCAGCTGCAGGGATTGGCTGGTATGCCAATATGGACCAATGGGCCTAATCTGGGGCTGGAATACACCGGCATATTCTGGCCATGTAGATCAGCCCCGTGTCTCCATAGGATTTGTTTCCTTCTAATTGGATAAAGCAAGAATGTAAGGCTTGCCAAGGATGCGTGAACCATTTCTAATTTGATCCCAGTTAGTGCCGTATTGTGGAGAAGGGGATTTTGGTAGATTTTCTAAGAACAATGATATATGTAATGCCATGTTTCTGCTGGGCAAGAAATCCTCCCTATTGTCTGTATTTTAAGACACAAAACCTAGAAACATCTCCACATAGGCTTTTCATAAGTTGCACTGTACCCTGGAAAATTCATAATGCAGCACAATGTGAATTCATCCACATGTATGGCGTAGCTTGTACAGACCCTGAGGAAGCTGAGATAGAGGCTTCCACTTCCACTTCTTCTGTCTCTGTTTCTCAGAAAGCAGGGTTTTCCAAAATAAAGCTTTATTGTTCCATTTCAGATATGTCTATATTTAGTTATTATTGAAAATATATACCTGGAGGAGGGAATATATTCTGTACACTGCAAAATATAATCCAATGGGAAAGACATAATCTAAAACACATTTTACCTCTATGTTTCACTACGCTTTATGGCTCCAGTGCCTCTTTTGTAATGAGATTGATTATACCAACACAAAACATTACAGCTTCTGTTTAAGGGAAATGAATCAACAATTTATCTTTGTCACCAGAAGAAAAAACAAACCAAACATATTTTTGGAGATGATACATTCTCAGGATGATCACATTAACAGAAAAAGGTTGGGGAGATACTTTTATTTCATGAAATCCTGCAGTTCTAAAGAGTATTCATATTCTTTTTAAAATCAAACAAAGAAACCTATTATTTATCTAGATCTGAAAAGTCCTTTTCCCATCATGAGAACATTGACCAAAAATTAAAACGAACACAACACTCATGCACACTATTCATTTGCTTAGTTCATATAGTTTCCACCCTCATCCTAAAACTGTTATGGATAAGTAAGATCCTCTGAATTTACGAGGTTTGGTTTCCAAATAAGTGCAGAAAGTCTGCCATCTTAATAGACTCAGAGTAAGAAATGTAACAGAAACAGATATAGTAGGTACATAAGACCTGAGGCCAGATAACACCGGCCTGTTGTAATAGTGGAGTGTGGATACACTCCAGCAGCATTATTACTAAATGATAACCACTGTGCTGCTAAGAAACAGCAGCATTTTGTTAGTAAATGCAGTAACTTAAAATGTGAGCATTTAGAAATACAATTTAGGCTTCCAAAGAAAAGGGGCAGGCAAGGTTACTAAAGAAATGCAAAAACAGCAAGTATGAGTTCTAGGTATAAATGATTTTCAGTGTCTTACTCTCTGCCATGATAGAAATTTGGGGACTAAAGGAAAAATTTCGAAGGTGGGGGCAAAATTCTTATTGGGGGAGCAATATTCTTATTCCTCCTCATAGCTACACACAACCTCATTTGAACCCTGTTATGTTCAAATCCTGTAACAAAGCTCCAGGTATAGGGTTCCATTGCATGAGTTCTGAACATGACCCCTTACACGCACTCAGAAGTGATGGAACTGGACCCTAAAGTTCCAGTAAATCGTACTTAGAAGTGACACATCTTTATTTCCAGACAGACATTTTTTAAAACAATTATAAAGATATTTGCCACACCACTCAGGGAATAAAGAGACCAGACACAAGATGTATGGGTGAAATAAAGGGTCTTTATTGAACGCTACCTATTTGAGCCCTCTAGGATCTTTATGGGGGGGGGAGGCAACCAAGTGAGGGAGCAGCTGAGGCCATAGGTCTAACTGAGACCTTACCCCCAAGCTTCCCTGGGTGAGCACCTGAGCCCTCGAAAGGAACCCCAGCACTGGGGTTGCTCTCAAGCCAGCCCACGTCTGGAAGACCAACCCAAAAGTCCCCCACTCAAGCCGCACAGATTAGGGTGGGGGCTTATCCCTCAGGCCAGCCCCTAGGTGAGTCTCCTTTCCTTCCGCTAAGTCCCATGACTTTATTGGTCATTCCAGAGACCCTCCCTTCACTCAAATAGGTGCCAAAGTGCACACCGAATCTGCGCCTCCCCCAAATTTCAGGCCATACATAGGGTCAAGCATCCGCTTAGTCCCTATATCCCCACCAGCCTGACCAAAAGGTCCCTCAACCCCCCCCCCTGAAGATCTGCCAGAAAAATTGCAGTTCCCGCATCCGACAAGTGGACACCATCAGCTTGGTAGAGCTCGGGCCTCTCAAATATTATAGCGGGATGTGGGATATACCAACCCAAATTCTTGGCGAGAGCATTCTTAATTTCTCTGTTAGCTCTGCGCTGGGCTCTGTCAATCAAACAGGGATCACCATCCTCTCTCCAAATTTGTCGGGGCAAAATGGCAGACCACATGATGGCCACATCCGGCCACCGTGACCGGATGAGCCGCATATCATGGATCGCCTGAAGGACCAAGGCCTTCCCTTTTAATAAACCCAAATCATTTCCACCCAAGTGAATAATGATAACATCCAGAGGAGATCCATGGCATTCGTCAAACAAAAGTGGCAACAGGCCATGCCAACGGAGACCCCTCCTCCCAACCCACTGAACAATCAACTGGTCCCTCAAGGCAAGGTGAGGTCCAAAATGGCTCATTCGAGCCTGTCGCGCTGCCCAGTAGACCATACTGTGGCCACATACGATCACCCGCCGTCTCACCAGCGCCGGCTTGGGACCTGAAAGAACAAGAAAAGAAACCAGTTAACATTGCAGTGTTCTGATGTACCTATGATATGCGGAGGAACGCCAACATCCAATCCTCTGAATAGCTTGGGGCTGAAATCCAAGAGCAGCGGCAGTGGACAGCGCTCCAATTTGAAAAGAATGTGTCGCAAAACGCTTACCTTTCAGGCCCAGCCGTTCCAAGGCCTTGGATGTCACTGCCCCAAACTGAAACTTGGTTAAAGGGGAACTGTTAGCATGCACAAACAACGGTCCAGGTGAAGGCCCCCTAACCAGCAAATACTGCCTCAAGGCTCTCACAGGACAGATATCCCTTTGGGTACAGGCATACAGCCTGCATTTTGCTCCTAAGCCCCTTTGATCTGTTTTGGAATATTGCAACTTGAGTTGCACATACTGATCACCCCACTCAACATCCCGGATCTCCAAGGCCCAGTTAGACCGGTCATTCTTGGATGCCCGCACCAGCTCACTGATGCTCAAGGCACCAAAGAATGCCACGAGCACTGCAGCATGAAAAAGCAATTTCTCGTAGGGTGAAATGCAAATGTCAGGCCAGATGGCAAAAACACCCTGCAGGATCCTCGGGGAAAACGGGGCCCTACTGTCCTTTACTCTACCTCTCTCCCTGACCCAACCTTCCAATATCTTGCGTATTATAAAATTATTAGTAGTGTCTTCAAACCCACCAGCCTTCAATCAAAATGCCAGAGCAGACAACTTTGAGTGAATGGATTGTGGGGCCAACCCTCTATGGTATAAATGGACGCAGAACTGTAACAAAAGCGACACGGGTACATATGTACCTGGATGCCATCCAGATTGAAGCCCAAACTGGCTGAACTCGCGAACAGCTCGAGTATAGCTCCTCCTAGTGGAAGGTGCTAAGGACATACCTAAGGCCCTGATCACTTCGACCTCCCAATCGTCCACAGGTCTGCCGGCATCGGCTCGCGTTTGGGCATCGCGTTGGGAGCCAACTCTCTGAAGTGCTCCATCTGCATGTGGGAAAGAGCATCAGCAATGCCATTGTCAACGCCCGCCACATGCCGGGCGACAAACAGAATGTTGTGCCTAAGGCATTGCAAAGTGAAGGCACGAACCAATCATATGGCCTGGGAGGATCTGGAAGTTAAGCAGTTTATGACGTGGACAGCAGACATATTGTTGCACCAAAAGTGTACAGTGGTATTCGCCAGTTCTGCTGCCCAAATATAGACGGCAACCAAAACTGGAAAAAAATCCAGGAAGGTAAGGTCCCCAACGATGTTGGACGAGACCCATTCTTGGGGTCACCTACCTGCACACCAACGACCCGTGAAATAAACACCAAAACCTATAGCACCAGCAGCATCAGAAGCAATCTGCAGTGCTCCGTGTAATTTTCTATCTTCCCGCCAAAATGAACCCCCATTAAACTGCTCTAAAAAGTCCAGCCATACCTGAAGATCATCACATCATGCGAATCATATAGTGGGGCTGGTAAACGCCCTTAGTGGCATCGCATGAACGGTGCAGAAAAGCCCGTCCCAGCGCCACAACTTTACAAGCAAAGTTCAGGTGTCCAATTAGAACCTGAAACTCTCTCAGGCTAACCTTTTTATGGGCCATAAATTCTGAAACCCTCCTTACGAAGTCAGCCACTCTGGTAGCCGTCAAATGGCAGAGTTGATTGATTGTGTCAATCTCAATGCCCAAATATGTGAGCTGTAGCGCTGGACCCTCTGTTTTCTCCGGGACCAAAGGAACACCTAACTCCTCTGCTAGTAGCTCAAACTGATGCAATAAATAATTGCATCGGCCCGAGCTTGCTTCACCAATAAACAGAAAATCATCCAGGTAATGTACCACCTCGGACATACCTGTTCTAACCTTTAATGCCCATTCCAAAAAGGTACTAAAAGTCTCGAAAGTATTGCACGAAACTGAACAACCCATGAACTCTATCCATATAAAACAGGACTTCAAAAGAAAAACCCAAAAGCTCAAAATCCCCCGGGTGCACCGGCAAAAGGCGAAAGGCAGACTTGATATCGCATTTGGCCATCTCCGCACCCGTGCCGTGCCTACGGACTTCCCTAATAACAGCATCAAATGATGTGTTATTTAACTGTACACAACTCAGCAGGGATAAAATCCTTAACAGATTCACCTTTCGGGTAAAACAAATGATGCATTAACCTAAACTCTCCTGGTGCCTTCTTAGGTACCACCCCCAAAGGGGAATTATGTAAGTATATATTTTGCAAGCAAGACAGCATTAAGCCACAAAGTACGTAGAACAAAGTTAGAATGATGCCATTAATCGGTTTTAGTCAGCTTAAGCAACTCAGTGGAAAAAAAGTATAAAAGTGAAGAGAGAGAAGGGAGAATGTTAAGGGAGAAGAAAGTAGCATAGCTATTTGTAGCTATGCTGGTTTGAGTATTGGATTATGACTCCAATACTCAAGACCACAGTTTGAATCACTGCTCGGCCATGAAAACCCACTAGGTGACCTTGGGCAAGTCACACATTCTCAGGCTCAGAAAACCCTGTGATAGGTTTGCCTTAGGGTCATCATAAGTCAGAAACAAAAACAACAACTACATGTTGGTTCCAGAAAAGGTGATACTTGGATTTCCAAAGCGGATTCAAAGTCAATCTGCCTATTCTACTGGTAAAGCCATAATGCAGACTGCTTGCATAAATTTTTGGTTTCACTTCCACCTAAATATTACAGAATGGACTGTCTCCTTTGCTGAAGGTGGGCATTAGCTATACTAGAGCCATTACTGCTTGGTAATAATCTTCTGTTGTGGGCATAGTTTGGAATAAAGGTTGTATACTTATAGTGATTGTACTGCAGACAGTGATTTAGTGTAAAATTTTGAACTGAAGGCACTCAGCATGACAGTTCCCATGTTCATGTTCCCCCATACAGGTGCTTGTGTTGATCCCTATTATAGTATGTGATTGACTAGCACACATAGCCAGATAGACATATACATGCACTTTCCTAGCTTTCCTAGAATTGCTTTTCCTAGCACCAGGGAGAAACATTGTAATCCTGGTTCCTCTGAAATTGCAGCTAAGCTTGGAGGGAACAGGAAAGTCTCTAATGGATGGCAAACAACACAATCCCTGCTAATCAAGAAGCCCTAGCATTTCAGCATTTGAGTCCTTATTCTGATGCACAACTGATTACAGAATAAAACTGAATTGCAGTTTCCCCCCTTTGTATCCTGGATTTCTGTTCCTCATTATCTATATTATCCTGAGGAACTTATATCAGTGTTTAAATAAAAACATACCAAGAGCCCAAATACATCAGACCAAAGGCCTATCTGTTTAAGTATCATAATTGCCACATTATTCAACAGATGGTCACATGAAGCCCACAAGCAAGATACAATGGGGAGAGCTCCAGCCAGTGTTGTATTCTAGAAGCTGGAGGTAGTATAGAGCCATCACAACAAATAAAAATGGACATATATGCCCTCCATGATAGTGATCCCGTCATCCCAGGGAAGCAAATTCCATAATTTAACTAAATACTAAGTGCTGTGTGAAGAAGTACTTGATTTTTGTCTGTCTTGAATCTACTACCACTCACCTTCATTGGATAGGCCTGTAGTCTAAGACATTGTATATGGCTGTTGGGATCCATGAAAGAGCAATACAAACATTAAAATGAGGACAAACCCATCTACGATGGCTAACCCAAAACATTTTGCTATATGAGGCAAAAGGTGTTGTCTGCCACCTTCCCATGGTCAAGAGGAATAGTACCCAGCTAATAAAGTTATTTGGGCACTTGAGGCAGAAAATCTCACAAGTATCCCTCTCTCTCATTTCCTGCCAGTTAAAGTAATAATAATACGAATATGAATAAGAATACGAATACTAATACTAATAAGAATAAGAATAAGCAATTGTATGCCTAACAATAGATCCTCTTTCAATGCCATCTCAAATCTGCTGCTTAAGCCATCCACCTGCCTCTGCTTAATGGATGATGTTGCCTAGAAGGAAAATGGAGGTAGGGAAAGGAAATACATAAGAATGGAACAGATTAGTTTGAAATAAGGAGTAAAAGTGAGATCACAAGCAAAACATGAAGAATCAATTAAAAGCTCAAACTGGCATTTCCGGTTTCTGAAAAAATAAATCGAAACTGCTGGGGCTCATTTACATGACAGGATTTATAATGGAAAGTTGTGCAATTGCACAATTTCAATATTGTACCGCATAGTTTACATGGAATTTTTCACTGTGTCATTGTATAGCATGATACATGTTTACACAACATGTATTCCATAACCATAATGGAAGCGCTACTGATTGTTCTGCTCCTGATCCTGTTTCCACTGTCAAAGATGTGCTCAGATACTCCTGTCAATCAAGCTCACATGACCTCTATTATACACACATTTCCATTTGTTTTTCCCACCACCTTCATTCCTATTGGATAACTACTAAAGGCTAATGTTGGATTCTCATTGGTCTGGCCATATTACCTTTGTCTGCACATCTGGATAAGCAATGGCGGATGATGATGAAATGGAGTCCTTGGTGACTGTTGCATGCTGGTTTTTTTAGTTATCCACCATATGCTCTACTTTGAGGGCAATTGATGAGAACTTGCGTGTCTACCTCAGCAGGAAATCTAAAAGAACTAGCAAGGCCCTGAGATTGAGTCACGGCAGTTGCGATGGGTACAGAAAAAGATAAGTTTGTACGTCTTCAGAAACTGGCATACTACCTACCTCTCACGTAGTTCCATCAATGCGGCCTGAGATGTTACAGTGATCTCAAAGGGCAAGATTATTTTGGGAGTATCCGAGATCCAGAGAGTGGTGGGAGAAGTTCGTGATGTTGGTCTGGTCTGATCAACGTTGGTTTTCTAATTTTAGAATGGACAGATCATTATTTATTAAACTTGTCGAGATGCTTCGACCCCATGTTCAGAAGTCTGATACTAATATGAGAAAAGCTATACCCCCCAAGAAGTGTGTGGCTATTGCTATTTGGCTCCTCAGACATCGATGCTCCTTCCTTACCGCAAGTCATCTGTTCGGAGTCAGAAGAGCAACAGTCTCAAAAATTCTTGAGGAGGTTGTTTTAACAATGGAACATGTTTTCCTCTCTAAAGCCATGTATCCAGGCGATCCAGATGAGGTACGTCAACTTTATTTAAAAAAAATATTCGGGTTCTGTTGTTATTCCTATGATAACAATTTTTCTTATGCATCCCTGAGGAAAATCAATTTTGCGCTTTCCCCCCAAAGTTAAGTTATATATTTTTTGCGTGTATTTTTCATTGTACTCTTTTTCCTAATATTCCCACCCTATCATCCCATCCATGCCCACAGGGTTCAGTTTAATTTGAAAAGCAGGGTGTCCCTGACATAAAAATCCAGTTTTGCTCCGTACTTGCAACGTAAATAATTTTCTCCATTGCGATTTTGCTGTCATAATTTAAATTCAAAACAACTGCTTAAGCATTTCTTTCGTATATTGCAGCATGATTTACAAAGGGAAATGTTGTATGATCTTTTATGGTTAATTCCTGCATTGTTTCATGTTACAGATAATGGCTGGATTTAAACGAATTGGCTACCCCAATGTTATAGCTGCACTTGATGGATGCCGCATTACAATTGTCCCACCTGTCAGGCAAGGAAACGACTACATCAATAGGAAAAATAGCTACTCTGTGTTACTTCAAGGAGTTTGCGATCACAGAGGACTGTTTGTGGACACGGAGATTGGTTGGAGCAGCAAGGTGCACGATGCACTCATGCTGCATTACTCCATTTTTATTTTTATTTTTTTGAGGCAATGGAGTCAGGCATATATGCCCCTAAAAACCCTACTATTACAGTTAATGGTGTACAGATTCCTCCACTTGTTCTTGTGGATGGTGCATATCCCATCAGGAAGTGGTTAATGACTCCATATAGGCTGGGCCATTTAAACCCAAAACAAGTACTGTACAATAAAACCCATAATAAGGTTCAGAATTGAATAGAATGGTGTTTTGGGCATCTCAAGGCCAGGTGGAAAGCATTAAAAGTATCCCTGGAAGTTTCAGAACAAAACATTTGTTCGGTCATTGCTGAATGTGTTATTCTGCACAATTACTGTGAAACAAAAGGATAGATATTTAACCCTGAACGGTACAGGTCCAACTGATACGTTCTGAACACCCTTGGTGCACCCCTTTTAAATTTAGAACAGGAGAAAAAAAGTGAGGGAGAAGCTGTGCGCAACACGTTGGCTAATTATTTCTGGGAGAGAAGACGCAGGTAGTTGAAGCAAAAGGAAGTTTCACTTTTGGAATTTTAAATCTGTATGATTACTTAGAACAAACTAGTTGTCTGTTTAAATTAAACATGTCTCAGTGGACCAGCTTTATTTTGGGATTGTTGAAAAGTAAATAAATATGCTTTGCTTTTGAAATGAAAACTGCGGTCTGGTCTCATTTCTTTATGGACTGCTAAGTCACCTGTATACTTGTTGCACAGTAGTCATGCATGCAGGGCTTTCTGGCAGTTAATATAGGCAAGAGTACCAATACACCAAAACATTTCAATTTTACCTATTATATCGATGGGTCCAGGTTGCAACTTTCAAATTTAAAATTCCCCAACGTGCACTGTGCCGGGTCTATACTAACTGCCGGAAGAGTGTTTTAAAGGCACTGCACTTTTGTTGTCAGTGATGGTCCTCCATCCTAGAAACGTGCCCTGCCCAGTGCAGCTGTGTTCTCAATATCATGGCTTCATTGCTGGTGATCCCTGCTTGCTCAAGGACAGCAACATTTGTCACATAGTCAGTCCAGTGTATATTAGGATTGTGTGTATACAGATGCCCCCTTGTCATGGGAGAGAGGATTGCGTACCCTAATGATGTTTTGAGCAAGCAGGGATCACCAGCAATGAAGCCATGATATTGAGAACACAGCTGCACTGGGCAGGGCACGTTTCTAGGATGGAGGACCATCGCGTCCCAAAAATAGTACTCTACAGTGAACTCGCCACGGGTCAGTGTAAGAGGGGCACTCCAAAAAAGTGATACAAGGACTCTCTGAAACATCTCAGGCTCAGCCAAATTAATCACCAACAATGGTCCGCCCTGGTCTCACATCGGGAGGCATGGAGACACACTATCCACAATGCTGCAGCCTTATTTGAGAACTCATGCTGAACAAGTCTTGAAGAGAAATGACAAGGCAGAAGGAATCACAACCCAGAAACATCACCCAAGGAGACCTTCTGCTGTGCTTTCTGCAACCGGTCTTGTTTATCTCGGATTGGCTTTTTTAGTCATTAGCGCACTTGCAGAAAGCATGGAATGAGTCCTTCCTGAATCTTCGTTTGCAAAGAAAAGCCAGAGAGAGACTTTTCAAGAGCTCATTCCAACGGACAATGTCATTATTAGTATATTTAGACATGAACAAGTCAAACTTAAGCACTTTCACATCCCATTGACTTCAACAGGAGAGCTTTAAGGTCATACAAAACTGTCCTTTTCATATAACGTGATTTGAAAGCGGTCTACTTTAGCCAGATGTCATGAAATAAATAGCAGCACAGCTCAGCTAATTAACCATGTTCATCTCTCACTGACATCAAGTTTATTTTCAAAATCTACAAATCATGTAATATAGAAAACATATGTTAAAAATTGAATTATTGTATAAAATGTTTGTAATAAATTGGACAAATATGTGTATTCCTGAATGGCAGGGGGTAGGACTAGGTGGCCCTTGTGCTGTCTTCCAACTCTATGATTCAATGATTCAATACCAATTGCAGAATGGACATTAGCTAAATAGATAAAATTTTAAAAAGAAACTTGAATTCCACTGCCTTCCCTCCTTTATTCTAACATTCAGCTATTCAGTAAATTTAAACATTTAGATATTTTATAGTGGATGTATAAACCTGTTATATTGCTCTGAAAGGTAACATGAGTCAAAAGTTAATGCTAAATGTAAGTTGTGTGAAACCAGACTAAGACATTTTAATATTTTTGTTAAATTGCTCTAAAGTTATAGCAACCTACTATCAAAAGCTATAATTGTATATTGAGCTATTGCTAGAGAGTGCTATGCTAAATTAAAGGAAAAAACAGTTGTTCCTAAAGATATATAGAGATCTATGCAACTGCTTTATATTCACTTTGAAATCAATGTGATTAAAAAGTGTCTAAATAAGTCTTGAGTATATTCTCAATTTTATATACAACCTCCATAATTTCTTAAATAGAGGTTTTTATTGCCCCTACCCCGCATTGGCTGAAAGTCAGACCCTACCACTCAACAGTTTTGATCACCTGTGGCTTTTCTGTTCCTCTAAGAAACAGACTATTTTCAGGGGCATGCTATGTCTTGTGATTCTGGAGATGATCAGATGTATCCAAAAAGTACCTTACCAGAATGCCAGAATGATGTTTCTGTCCTGTGAACAGGACCCAATTTCACATGATATCGTCCTCGTCACATTGTGCTCCTGTGCTTAAGCAGTTAGTAAGGCAGCACTTTTCATTGACAAGAGCTTCTTATCAATGAATAGCACTGCCTTACTAACTACTGCAGCACAGGAGCAGAATGTGACAAGGACGAGGACATGTGAAACCGGGTCTCATTCACGGGACAGAAACATCATGTTTCTGGTGTTCTGGTAAGGTACTTCTTGGATGCATCTGATTATCTCCTCTCCACCTATGGAACTCTGCTAGGAGCAGTAATTTTCTTCTTGAAGGAAACAATAAGCAATTTTAGCACTTTTCTTCCTATTGAAAGAAAATCTTCAAAACCTGTAATTTTTGAAGCCTATTCACAATTTATAGTGAACAAAATTTGTGGGTGGTTTGTTCATAAAAGATTGTTTTTCTTGTATTTTCTGTGCTCAAAATATTCTGGTTTATTTGTTTATATTATAAAGTTGTTTCCTGCATGGAAAATGTGGGTTTTGCACAAAACAACAATGTGTGAAATTTGTGCAGAATATTACATAAACTGCAAAGATTCTCATCAGTCCAGCATTCTTCTTGTCTGGATTTCCCAACACTCAAAATCCATGATGCTCAACTATTTGTTTTTGTTTTTGCATATTTTTAAATATTTTTTCCATCCTTACCATGAAGACATGTTGGATATCTTGGAAGTATCCTGTTGCCCACATTACAAAAGGGAAAGCCAAGGAGTCCATCTTTTTTTAACGTGCCACCATCTTCCATTTTCCATATTTCAGGACAAGTACAAACCACAATTATAACAGCAAGATATCACCTGCTCAGTTTTTGGAGAGAGAGAGGGAGAGAGTAGATTTTTTTAAAGTGTTCCTGGTTGACAAGGGGGAATGAGATGGATCCCCAAGAACTGATGTGGATACTGTTGCAAGAACCCGAGGCACCTGGAAAGTTGGCACCCAGCCTACCTCTCACTTCTGACCATTTTGAAGGGAATGGAGGAAGAGAGTGGTCACTGGACCCTGGATTATTTATCTCTGAAATGGAAATCATGCAGCCTTCTAGGTATTGTTGTACTGCAACTCTTAGCACACCTCATCACTGGCTGTGTTGGCTAGGATTGCTGGGGTTTTCTGTCCAAAAAGATTAGGAGGGGAGCATGTTTCCCACTCCTGCTTCTGCTCATCAAAAAAATGTTTTTTTGCTTCTGTTTTTGCTCATGAAACAAGAGAGGCATGCAGCAATTAGGGAGCCCTTGGTAAGCTATGCTTCTTGAAAATCCTGCCTGTAAATTTAATAAATCTGTGACTTTCTTAGTCCAAATACTGTCTGGCACCCTCCATTCCAATGGTGGTGCAAATTAGCTTACAAATGTCAAACAGGTTCTATGACTTTTTAGCTAGTTGCAGTGTAATCACCCAATGCTTCTCTAGTTCCTACCTACAGGTTTGGGCTCTGTCTCATAGCTGGAGAGCCACTAGCCATTAATTATCACTGTAGAGAGAACTACAGTAGTAACTTTAATTAGCAAAAACTATTTAAGAAGCTTCTTGTACTAGCTCTAGAACGTTAACCATAGTCCTCATTAGCCATTAAAAAAACCCCCACCACAACAACATTTCCATGACAGCAAACATTTGGAAGACAGGCACAAATCTCAGTTGTTACACTACTAAAAATAATTTTCTCTGCATGTTGGTTCTCTTGCTTTTTCCTGTAAAATTCATGATACATCCTTTTTATGTAGATGCAATATAATTTAGAATATTTTTTTTAATGGATTTTTTGGCATTTAAATTTAGTGCCTGAGGATCCTGAACTGACCCTTCTGTCATTTAACAGCCTTCTTGAGCTCTTGTCACTAGGGAAATGTTTTCCTAAATTGTGCAGTCCAGCTATCTGGGTTATATCTTCACTAAAGCATCCATTATCATTTAAGAAAAAGTTCAGCATCTAGGAATAGTTTAGCATATGATTTGAGACGGGAATACTTTGGGGTTACCACAAATTGTAAGGGGCAGAGGAAAGCTACATATAATGTCTCTGTGAATCCAAAGGCCTTATGAAGATTTCATCCCATAGCTGATTCTGTCTTGTTCACATGAACATTGTTAACAGGTGTAAAGAGTTCTGTTAATATTTTTGTATTTTAGTCTCAATAACTAATGGCTAATCATGCCAATATCTTTCATTTTTTTCAAATTATACAATAATACAGGTCAGAATGTAAAAGTGATGATGATGATCAACATTTATATTCCAGATGTTCTTCAAAGAATTGAAAGGAGTGCACCTTGTTCCCCTTCTGCTTTAATCCTCTAGTTTAGGCTGAGAGAGAACAACTGGTCTAGGATCAACCTGAGTTTAAAGTTTGAGCAGAGATTGGAACTTGGGTGTCCTTATGTCCAAGTTAAACAATCTAAGGGGTTTCTGAATGGCAAAAATACTCCTCACGGAATGTGAGGAGAAAACAACCTGTCCTAATGTCGATCCATGTTGATTTCCCATATTGTGAAGGGGGGGGGCAAAATGGCAAAAATTCTGCTGGAAAAGCCTTAGTGGCTTTTCCCTGAGTTTAAAAAAAAACAAAAAACAAAAAACAGCGAGGGGAATGTGCATTCCTGCTCATTGGGACAAGCAATTTGATATGAATCACTTTCCCATACAAGAGGAAGCACAAACTTGATTGGCTGGATAAGTGTGGGGGTGAGCTTGCTAACAGGGCAAGTGCCCACTGCCACCATGTTGGATTTTTACCTTAGCAAGTGATCTCTCTCTCGCTCTTTTTTGTGAAGGTGAAATATTGCTTATGTGCACCATGGGAATATGGTTTAAAAAAAAAAAAGTTTGGCAGCAACAGATTTTAAAATGTGAGTAATTCACTCACAGCTACCATCTTGGCTAGAGGGCATGCAAAGTTTATGGGGGATTAGGATTTTTTTTTTATTGGAATAAGACCATTCTACTGAAAAATACACCTGACTGCAAAAGGCCATAACAATAACTTAAAAAATAATAATAATTGTTTTCCTCTTTTCTTACTAATAGAAAGATAAAACTATCTATCTTAACACTAATACATGTTTCCTTTTAATCTAAACACACTATAATCACTCTTTTTTCTTTTCCAATGAACATTATATTTACACATTACAATTATACCTATTTTAAAAAGAAAAAATCAATAAAAGATTAATAAAAATATTAATACAAAATAATACAAAAATACAATAATAATAATAAATATTTATTTAAAATATCTTTTTATGTTATTGCTGGGGTTGTCTCACTACCACAGCCAAAACTTTTTCCAACAATGATTTGGCAATTTCTCTTTTTCACTCAGAGCTAAATTTTCAATTACGTTCTTCACATAAAGCAGTGCCTTTTACATCCTGCAGATTTTGACTCTTTACCTTCCTTTGTCTTTGGAAAAAAATAACCCCAACATCACATAGAGGTTTACCAGGCGCACCGTGGACCAGGACACTTTCCAAAAACTCTCAGCCACGGAACCAGGCTTCTTCGTCTTCCTCTTTTGGCCCACTGACTTTCTGGGTCCCCTGACACCCTCCGGAGGTTCAGTCCCCAAAAGCACTGTCTCCCAAGCCTGTTGTGCCAAATCTGGCCAATCCAGGACCTGGGCCAACTCCTCCCATGTTTCCCGGGCACTCGGGCAGTCCTGGGCAAAATGTCTGATTGTCTCCTTTTGTGCAATGTTTATGGGGGCTGTCAAACCATTAAGACAAGTAACAGCTGATGCAACTTGCTATTACTGTGGAGCAACCCATTTCCTTTGGTCTTGCATAGACAACCCCTAACCCTGATGCTTCCAAATTTGGGTGCCCACATGATGTTGGATTACAATCCCCCTAAGTCCCTATCCATTGATTGGGCTTCTGGGAAGTGAAGTTCAACAAAATCTGGGGACTCAAGTTGGGGAATCACACTTCTAACTACTACAGCACATGTGGTCTCCCTCCAAGGCACTGAACAGGCCTACCTACAGTACTTCCTTATTCAGTTACAGCCCATTACTTGGAATCAGAATTAGCTTGTTTTTAAAAAATGCTACAGTTTGCCTGGCCAATGCGTGACATGAATGTCGTACCTGACATATCAGGAATAAGGGTAGCTATGACAAATCTGAAAAAGATTGAGAGGTTCTGCAACCATAATTCCTTTCATTTTCTAGTTTGTTTGTTTTGAGAAGTGCATGGCAGTGTACAAAAGAAGAGATAAAACTGTTCCTATATGTATATAAAACTGATGCCTCCTTGCTAGTCTGGAGACAAACAAACATCAATATGTGGGAAGAAAATGGGGTGAGGAAATCTTTCAGGCTTATAAGCAGGTTCAGCAGACTCTTTAACTAAATTTGCTGATATTGAAAGTTTTGCAAATAGTTTCTGTGTGTGTGTTTTAGGTCACAAGGATGTCCGGAATCCTTCTGGTGCATTATGCTGGTGTAACTATGCTGGCATGGGTGGTGGCAGCAGGAGATCAAAGGCCACAAGCACAGTGGCTATGAATGAACTCAGGCATTAGAGAAATAGGCTTCTTGGAGCTGGCAGATTGTATCTTTCTTCCCTTGTTGCAGCTGCAAGTCCCAGGAAAAAGCGCAAGCACTAATGTTAGTACACCAACAGGATTTCTGCCTAAAGTTTCTGGTTGTTGTTGGGTTTGTTTATATAAAAAGATGTTTGTGATGATCTTGCAAACTTTCTAAACTGCTTTGCAGCAGTTAAGTAGCACTAGAATAGCATGCCTCCATGATTCAAACTTGACTGGTGGCACACTTGGCAAAACTGTTAGCCGCTGCTGAGTTAGAAGCCTTCAGCTTTTATACACTATTGAAAACAACACTTTTGCCTGTAAGTACTTAAATGTTTATTTGACTAATTGGTTTAGATGTTTAATGGCTGGCTTAATCATCTAGCTTCTTTATTATTCATTATGGAAGAGGCTAAAGCAATCTTCTTCCCCTTTTACATTAGCAAAATGTGCTTTATTTTTCCCCTGGCAATTACTGCTTTGAGTTCAGTTTGCTCTGCTTGTTTAGGAATTTAAATATCTCTATTATTGCTACTACTTGTGTAAATTTAATAATAGTCACTATTTTGTGTTTACTCAGAAATGTAATAATTTAGCAGATAATGGTTGAGAACAAGCAAAGACATATTTAATACTGATCATGGTTTATCTGTGTTGAGCATGGTGTACCTTATAGCAACTGGAAGTGATTGTTTTTAACAATCAGCTCTCAAGCTATATAACTTCACAGAATAAATCCAGCTATCCACTATTATGGGAAAGTGGATGGAATGTGGGAATCTAATTATAAACTATTACATAATGACTGGGAACTGGATCTGATACACATGGTTTAATATTTCCCTATGGAACTGGAACATCAGATGTTATTCCACCATGTGCTGACAAATGGATCCAGAAACAATTTATTCATGTTTTTGTTTCTTTTTGTCATATCTAAACAGGAAACCTGTGTTGAAGGTATGTGCAAGCTCTATCATGTGATGAACGGCAATATAACAGTGGTAGAGCACACACTTTGCAAGCAAGAGGTCCCAATCCCTGGTGTTACTGGTTTCCAAAATATTACATAAGAAGTGATGGAAATGATCCACATGAGTTTCCTATTTCTGCTCTTCAAAAAGCCTCCTTCACACTTGTCATGATGGAGTTACCATACTCGCCCTTTGAGTTAGTGTACGGCCATGAGGGAAAAGGGCCATTAGAGCTAGTGCAACAGCAGTAGGAGGGAGATTTGCCTTCTCAAGAGACAAATGCAGTCGACTTCATCAACAACTAGCAGAAGACACTCAGGGAAGCTTGGGTGGCTGCAAATGAGAACCTCCAACTGGCTCAAAAACAGCAAAAAGCTTGGTACAATCAGTGTGCCAGAGAATGCTTCTTCGTACCAAGAGACCCAGTGTTAGTCCTCAAAGCAATATGTTCTAACAAGATGGAGACAGCCTGGGAAGGTCCAGCCACAGTCTCAGAGTGTCTTGGGACTGTGAACTACTGCATCCAGTTTCCAGAGGTTGGGACCAAGCCAAAGGTCTATACCATGTGAACTCATTGAAACCACACTGTGAGAGGCCCAGGTATCTCATGACACTTCCAGCTCCCGAAGAGGTAGAAAAAGAATGGCCAGAATGAGCCTTTTATGATCATGTGGAGGGTGATAGTCTGGAGGATGTTAAACCCCCTTCCAATCTCAACAAGAAGCAATGAAAGCAATTCATGCAGTTGACAGCCAAGTTTGCTTCACTGTTTTCACCCATTCCAGGTCTCACCACTGATCCTCAACATGTGGTGGCTGCTGATGATAGCAGACCATCTGCAGAGCAGCCTCAATGTGTGTCACCTGTAGGAATGCAGGTGATCGAGAAGGAAGTGAAAGAGATGCTGGTGATGAACATTATCCGGCCTTCCAAAAGTTCATGGGCATCTCCAGTGGTCATTGTGTCCAAAAAAGGGACCACTGATATTCATTTTTGTGTTGATTACAGAAAGTTAAACTCAGTGACACATCCAGAACATTATCCCATGCCACGTGTGGATGAACTGATAGAGAAGCTAGGACATTCCAAGCATTTATCCAGTTTGGATTTGACCAAAGGCTACTGGCAGGTGGCCTTGGCCAAAGAATCCAAGCACTGAACAGTGTTCATCACTCATATGGGCCTGTTCTAATTCAATGTTCTTCCTTTTGGCCTACGCAATACACCAGCATCATTCCAGAGACTAATGGACTCTCTGCAGAGAGGTTGTGGTGACTTTGCAGTTGCTTATTTACATGACATCACTATTTTCTCTGACTCCTGGAAAGATCACTGGGAACATCTGGAGAGTGCCTTCCAACAGATTCAGGACACAGGACTGTCAAAGTGAAGAAGTGCCAGTTTGCACTGGACAGAATGACTTACCCTGGACATGAGGTGGGCCAAGGTACCATCACTCCTTTGCAAGCGAAGGTGAAGGCTATTCACACCTGGCCTACCCCGTGCACCAGGAAGCAAGTGCAATCCTTCCTAGGCCTGGTGGGATACTACAGATGGCTCATACCAAGGTACAGCCAAGTGGAAGCTCCCCTGACAGATTTGACAGGATCCAAGAAGACTAATATAGTGAAGTGGACAGCAGAGTGTCAAGAAGCATTCAAGACCCTCAAACGGGCTCTTATTTCTGATCCAGTGCTGATGGTGCCAGACTTCGACAAGCCATTCATTGTGGCAACAGATGCTTCAGACAGAGGAATTGGAGCAGTGTTGATGCAAGAAGGTCTGGAGGGCATCTTGCACCCTGTCTTGTTCCTCAGCAAGAAGTTAAATGTGCGGGAGTCCAATTGGTCCATCCCAGAGAAGGAGTGCTATGCCATTGTGTATATGCTGGACAAGTTGAGACCCTACATCTGGGGAAAATGCTTCACACTTCAAACTGATTATGCTGCTCTTTGGTGGCTCCACACTGTCCAGGGAGCTAAAAAGAAGTTACTCAGGTTGAGCCTTCAAGACTTTGATTTTGATATTCAACATGTGTCAGGAACCTCCAACACAGTGGCTGACTCTCTCTCTTGCAAGGGACTGGTGGGAGGGTAGGAAGGGGCAGGTGTTGCATGCTTGTTCTATGACTGTGGTTTCACTGTATTGTTTTTTGTTTGTTTGTTTGATTTGCATACATGTTCTAAATCCTTCTTTCCAGCCACAGGTTGAAATCCCTGCCAGTTTGGTTCTGCTTCAGCTGTTCCAGTATGTCTGAGATTGGGGGGGGGGGCATGTCATGATGGAGTTACCATAATCCTGCCTGCAGGGTGATGCACTCCCATCATTCTTCAAAAACTACATTTCCCATTATTTCCAAACAGTATTGTCTTGCCATCAGATAAGGATAGGGTTAACTGGAGGAGAGGGTCTAAAACACCACCTCCACAGAATCTCCTGAGATGGCAACATTAATGACATCACATCACCAGACCAGGGCTTGCCAATCACAACTCTGAAACTAGGAAGTCCAAATAAGGTATAACTACTTTGTGTGAGCACATGGCTTGAGTCAGATGATGTGGTTTGAAACAAAAGAAGGCTCTGAAATGAACACCATGTTTTAGAGCAAAGAGAGGCCGGGGTTCGCTGTTAGAGCAGGGCCAGCTGGCCTAACTCACAGCTTCCCTGATTCCAGATGGATATGAACTGCATCCGACAGAAGACTACAGATTGTGAATAGATCTTTAGGGCCTATTTAGAATTGTGTTAGGGGATTTTATGTTATTTTCTTAAACTTTGGCTGACTGTAGCTTTAAATAACTAACTGCTTTGACTTTAATACCTTTGCTATTTCTGTAACTCTAAAGTGTGTCTGGGGGCATGGAAGGTGCGTGCCCTCATGAGAGAATTGCATAACTTGAATTTGCTTGAATAAAATAAGCTTTTCTTAATCTTCCTATACACTTATGCTGCACTTGCCCATATCCCTTTGTCATTGCTACATTTCTCTCTCTCTCTCTCTCTCTCTCTCTCTCTCTCTCTCTCTCTCTCTCTGGGGATAGGAGAGAGGAGCTGGTAGGTTCACAGTGGTGGGTAGTCCCACTGGTTATCCAGTCTCCCACCGGGCTGGTCATAAACATGTCAGTGGGTGGTGGCAGCATTTTTGGCCTGTAGGGGGTCCCTTGAGTGAAGCCACTCAGGATTATCTCTACAGGTAAGCTAACTCTGGGGGGTCCAAGCAGACAACCCCAGAATAGCCATGAGAACACTAAGACAGATTTTATCTCTATCAGTACTGGCAATAAAGCACTGGCAGCCACTGGCTTTTACATCAGGGTTACAGTGATCCAGACTGTGTAATATTCCAGACTTTAAGGTGCAATTGAAGATGCTGAACCTATTTAGGGGATAGGGTTAAGCATATAAGGATATTCCCTTAAAGTCTGGAACAAAACCAAATGCAGTTTCATCTCATCCCTGACATGGAAGCCTCCAGTCACCAGTAGAGGGCACATGCTGGTCTTAATAGCAATATAATGTCTATTTCTATACCACTTATCAATGCCAAAGCACTCCCTAAGTGGTTTACAATATGTCAGCTAATTTTCCCCAACAAGCTGAGTATCCATTTTACTGACCCTTAGGGATAGAAGGCTGAGTCAGCCTTGGAGCCTTGTAGGATCAGACTTACAACACTGTGGCTGCAGTACCGGCATTTAACCACCACACCACCAGGGCTCCTATATAAGAGCCTTAAGGACTTTATCAGACAGTCAAAACACAGCGTCATAACAACACCACATAACCATGAAAGGGTGCACAGATCAGATGATGTCGACCTTTCACGGTTAAAAAATGCCCCAAACCCATACCTTTTAATTGATGACTTAAGCCATCAATAGATCCTGCTGCTGCTTTTGAGCTAGCATTGCTGGTGTGCAAAACCTCTTGCCATTTAACTCTCATACTTACCCCGACAATGGCTGGTCCAACGCAAACACTTCCGGGTGAGATTGGGACATCCAGGTAAGTTTCACACTTTTTATGACCCTCCCTATGTTACTTGGGTCTTTTAAAGTATGTGTGTGTGCTTTTTTAAACTTTAAATGCTTTATTTTTGTTTTTACTTTTGAATTTCCCGTGCGACGAAGCCTCGCAGGATTTCAAGCGTGGAAGTGAACGGGGCTCCATTCACTTCCTCTTTATTGCCAGAATTGCCTTTGACAGGAAAGAAGGTAAGTGTGGGGGGAGCGTTCTTTTGTCGGCATAAAAATTGGGGGGGGGTTATGCTGGCAAAAGAACATTTTAAGGGCAGCATCTCCTAAAGGCCCAAGAGACTTGGCTCCAAGTCCCATTTCTATTATAGACTTGCTGAATCATTGTGAATAAGTTCAGTGTACTTTAGGCAAGAAAGAAGAAGATAGATTATATGTAAAGATGATTGTACTTTATAAGTCACTGGTTCAGCAGGATAGTTCAGAGCCATATTATAGTGAATTTGGAATAGGGGCATTGGTTTGACAGAAATAAGAGAAATAGGACCAAGTGCAAGCCTCTCCTTCTGAACCTTGGTCTATACAGAGTACAGTTGTCCCTTCACATTTGCTGGGGTTAGGGGTGGAGCAACACCATGAAAGTGAAGAAAACATGAATAAGTTAAGCCCCACCCCAACATGTGTACTACACCACAGTATTGTAGACTCTCTTCCTCCAACAGGACTGCCAATACCTGCCACTGCAGTAGCAACACCTGCCCCCGGGCACACAAACCATGCCCCTCACCCTCACCCGCCTCCCTGCCAGCTCTCCCTCCCTCTGCCCTGCCAACAACACAGCTCCATCTTGCTTTCTTATCTTGGACCAAAACAGTGCTGCCCATTTAAAACAGTAAGGTTTAAAGTAAAGGGCAGTGCTGTTTTGGTGCAAGGTAAGAAAGCAAAATGGAGTTGTGTGGTTGGCAGGGCAGGAAGAGAGGGGAGGAGGGTGGGGTCTTGGATTTGAGCTAGTTGAGCAGCAGCTACAAACCGCAAATATGCAAAACTGCAAATGTGAAACATGCATATATGAAGGGAAAACTGTATATTGTTACAAAAATGAAACTTCTAACCCTTAGATTTTATGCTACTTTTCCACAAAACTGCCTTTGTTCTGGAACTAATTTGTCAACAGGAGCCTCTAAGGATTTGTCCTAGGGCTTGTCTAGATGAGCAATTTACCCCCGCTTCCCGCCATGTCAGAGCCCTGCATTCCAAATGATGTAGGGCTCTTGACCTAATTTGCTCTGGACAGTCCAGACAATGTCTGAGTCAAAGATGGGAGGAAGCTGGGGTAAACCCTTTTAAAACATATTTTTTAAAACACCCAAGAAAACCTGCATCACACAGGAAAACCCAGGGGTTCAGTATGGGAATGCAGGTCCATACCTGCATGCTGGGCTGCATCACTTGCGACCGCCACCACCACTGCTACCACTGTTGGAGCCAGTCTGAAGCTGGGAAAAAGGCCCTCAGCAGGTGATCAAGGCCCCTTGCATGTAACAAGCCTTCATCACATGCTGAGGGCCTCCTTCATAGGTTCTATGTGTGCAACCCATGAGAGCTTTAGAGGCTGGTGTGTGCATGTGGACCTCTGCCCATTTCATGATAGTAATGGTAGGATCTGGGGCCAGAATACACCAGCCAGAAGGAGGCATATTCTGGCCAGTGTAGACAAGCTCCTAGTTAACAGCAGCAACCAGTGTGGAAGATTCATGTCATCCAGCACTCATATTGATTACTTGTGAAAACCAGTGCCTCCACAAGGATGATATATGTATAATTGCTATGATCTGCAAAATTGTGATGACTTGAAAAATAGCTGTCATGATGCCCAAGTAAATCATAGTGCCTGTATAGCTATCTCATGAAGGTGCCACTTTTCATAAACATAATTATAGGGCCACTCTGGGTTAAAGCTGTATCATAAGAAGTATATTCCACAAAGATTTTAAAAATGGGAGATCGTGGATGCAGTAGTTGCTATGCTGTAAATTTAGAACACAGCTCAGTTGACAGATCTAAAATGTAGCAGTATAGGAAAGATCAGTTTGAGGACTGTGCATGTATAGTT
This sequence comes from Gambelia wislizenii, assembly GCA_030847615.1. Lineage (NCBI taxonomy): Eukaryota > Metazoa > Chordata > Lepidosauria > Squamata > Crotaphytidae > Gambelia > Gambelia wislizenii. The sequence continues at coordinate 203,909,265 of JAUMIR010000003.1, read as the reverse complement.
TGATTTAGAAGGCTAAGAAATGACTTATGTTTAGGAGTTCAGGGTTTGGTAATAGATCTCCCATAATTTGGCAGACATTGGTTGATGTTTGTGTCCCTCATAGATTTTATTGAAGTTAAACTTTAAAAGATTGTTGGATTTCTCCATTTATACAGAATCTTTCAGAAATAGTTGGCTATGGAGTAGTGTCAGGTCAGGGCGAAGGATTTGTACACTGTTTGTCCTAGTTGTGGTGCAATATGTTTATAGTTTTTTTATTTAAGTTGCATATTTCCAGCACATTTTATTCTAATGTAGCTCATATGGTCTCTCCTGGGGCAAGCTAGTCAAAACCTTTGTAGTAGTCAGGTGGGAAAGAGTAAAATGGAAGTGATTACCAGGGAAATAGGACAGAAGACAAAGAAAGTGGTTGTTATGTCAGTTATCAATGTTAGTTATGTCCATTATTAATGTCAGTTGTGTCACTTACTACCAGGAAGACGGGAGACAAAAGGAAAATGAGAAACTTGGGTTGGTGCATTAATTTTATTTTAAGGATTTTACTGGTATTTTACTGTATTGTGCTGGTGAAGTAAATGTTTTTCTTGTTCTTAAGTAAAGTCCAGAAGTACACTGTTTTGCTTTGGGGTTTATTTTGATATTATCCACAGTTTGAATGCTCCACTCTTGGAAATGTAAGTGTTGGATGACTAAATTATTGTGTAATCATTAAATCCAATGTGGGTATGGAGGGATTATTTCTTTATTATTATTTTGGTTTTACCCCTAAGTGAGGAAAAGGGGTATTCACAAAGAAGAAGAGGAAATTTAAGAGATTATCAGATGGGGACCAAAAAACCCGTCCCCGTCTCACTACATCCCCTCCCACCCCACTCCCATTCCTATAACTGAATAAATGAAAAAATATCATACACCTACCTTGCCGCATGATTAAAAGTCCTGCCCTCCCCCTCGGCATCCCAGGAGTGAATGGAACTCTTGCCAAGCCCCATTTACTTCCTGGAAACAAAATCCTGGCCGTTCTCATGAGAGAACGATTGTGCGGGAAATTTAAAAATAAAATGAAAAATAAAAGGCAAAAAGTGAAACAAAATACCTAAACACACTGTAACCCGGGGGGGGGGTATCACTTACCTGGATGTCCCAATCTCAACCAGAAGTGCTCGGCAGGGTTCAGCAGAGAACTCCCACTGTGGCTGGCATCGCACCAGCAGAACAGGGCACCTTATCTCTCGCTCATGGTTACATAACAGAAATGGAATTGGCAATCTATTGATGGCTTAAGCCATCAATAAAAAGAATGTGGATGGAACAGATGGGGGCATGGGAGCAGGACAAGACAGGGACCTCCATCATCTGAAAGTGAGCCCTTTGGTAATCTGCTGTCATTCCTGTACTGGATTTTTAGGGTTGTCTGATTATCTCCTATAAGAATGGATCTTTGTATGCAATCATAGTAGAGATATACATGTTCAATTGTTTCATCCTTGCAAGTAAGAACAAATAATTTCTACAGTTCTCTTTGCGTGTGTGTGTGTGTGTGTGTGTGTGTGTGACCGAGCCATTATCATGAAGTATTTGCAGATCAGCCAGAGTGAGTTTAATGGTTTGCAGCGAGCCAGTGTGGTGTAGTAGTTTGAGTGTTAGACTAGGATTTTGGGAGGCCAGGGTTCGAATCGCAGCTCAGACATGGAAACCCTCTGGATAACCTTTGCCAAGTCACACTCTCTCAGCCTAAGTGGAAGGAAAGGGAAAACTTATCTGAATAAATCTTGCCAAAAAAAAACCAGTAAGCAACTCCATGGAGGTTCACCTTAGGGTCTCCATAACTTGGAGTCAAATTGAAAGCACATAGCAAGAATTGGCAGATGCTACAATGGGTTGGGAAATTATTATGTGCAGAAGTACATGAGAGGGATTGTCCCAAATTCATGGGGGTGTGTGTGCACCCCCCCCATGTTTTTCATAGAAAACAAAAGACCCTGGTTTCCAGAAAAACATATGAGGTGAGGGGTTCAATCCCACCCCAGAAACACACCAACCTTATAACAAGAATGTGTGTTTCTGGGAACATCATCTTTATCATCATCATCTTCATCATTTTGGTTGGTTGGTTGGTGGTTTTTGTACCAAAAAAAGATCCCATGATTTTCATGCAAAAAAAAAATCCATGTATGTTGTTGTGGAGAATATTTCCTGAAACATTTGCATTTGAAACATTTCAAAAAGTGCAATTACCAGGTGAAAACTGCACAAAACTCTCACATCTGTATTATGCTTCCTGACCAGGTTTTTTTGAGAATTGGGATGTTTATTTTTTGCCCCCCCCCCAAAATGTACTACTTTATGTACTTTGGGGTTTATGGCACAGAAATAGTTCAAAGTTTGGATTCCACAGATTACTGAATGGTAGCTCTGGTATACTGCTATTTCATTACTTGAACCTTCTCATTAAATTTATTTCCCTCCAAGCTTTATAGCCTCTACCTCACTTTGTTTCCTTCCTTCTTCATTAAGGCTGAATATACGTATCTCCACTAAACAGATATATCAATTTCATGCCAATGTAATTGTCATGGCTATACCCTAAGGAAGCCTGGTTGTGGTACTCAGAATTCTTAGCTAAAATCTCTAATGTAACACCCAAGCTATATTTCCCAAGCCCTGAGTGCCTGTCTTCATTACAGAATTAAACAGATTTACATCTCGATCTCTCTCTTCTGAGGGTACTTTGGTACCTCCTAAATGATTTCCCAAACTACAAATTGCAAGATTCTTTAGAATGGAGTAATGCCAATTAAATAATATGAATACTCTTGAAAGTTACCCTTTCCTAACCAGTGCCATTCTATTTATATTTGACTAATTTAGCAGCTGTTATTTCCTGGCATTTTGGAGCTTGAGTGAACATGGAAAGCCCATAACACATTAAACAAAATACATTTTAGTTAACCAAGTCTCTTTTTGAGGGAGACCCAGCTGTGGCTTGTCAGCAGGGTTGCCAAGTTGGGAGCATTTGAGGCCAAAGATTTCAGGACCAAAGACTAAGGTGTAGGAATGGCCCCTGGTAATGTCACAGGAGGTGGTCCCTGGTGATGTCATTAAACAAGCTGTTTCCCCCGTGGAAAATGCTGCTTTCTGTGGGGGGGGGGAACCATTGAAATTTGTGGAACATGTGTCACAAATTGTGAATAGACTTCAAAAACCATGAACTGTATAAACAAGTATTAAACATGATACATTTTACAAAAAAGAATGACATTCCAATTGCATTGGTTACCGTAGATGCACTTAAAGCCTTCTGGCCATCTGGACTGGCAATGTGCATTTGAAGTCCTTAGTCGTATAGACATGAGGCAAGTTTCTGATATGCTCCAGAAACTCAATAGTGTCTGGCTTGCTGTTGTGAACATAAATGGCATTGACTCTCAAAGATTTTCATTGCCCTGTGACACAAAACAGTGATGCCCTCTTTCATCTTTGTTATTTGCTCTAGCAGCAGAACCTTTAGCCAAGCTAATTCAACAGAGATCCAGATATTAAAGGTGTGGTAATTTTTAAAAAGGGGTGAACACAAGACTAGTCTTCATGCCAATTATGCCTTCCCTTTTTTATGTCCAAAATAGTATTTTAAAGCTTAAAATTATCTTGGAAGGGTCCTGTGAACATTTTGGGCTGAAAATTAATTACATGAAATACAAGTTATTCTGTTTTAGCACTTCACTAGAACAGAAACAAATTCAGGTAATCTCAGGTTTGTCCCTCAGCTACCCTTATATTAGATAATTAGGTGTCTCTCTTACAAAAGATTTCAATCAACGAATACTTCAAAATTATAAACAGCTATATTCATATGTCAAACTAAATTGAAAGAATGGTCTAAGTGAAAGCTATCAGAAGTGGTAAAACCTTATATTTTATCTAAGTGTATTTTCTTTTTCAAACTATCCCCTTAAACCCTGTGTTGTGTGAATTACTCAGGGTCTGTGGGACCCACTTGTGACCTTTGAATTTTAATTTTAATTAGAGTTAAGGTAGAGTTGCAAGAGTTTGGGTAACTTCAGGATCTTTACACCTCTGTATTCCAGTACTAACTGATGAGATTCCAAGCCAAACTAAAACAAAAAAATGGTTTTTATTGTAAAATAATCATGGTACCATTCACCTATGCACTCACACTTCAAGCAGTCACACAAGGCTAATGAACAATTAGAAGGAAGTATTTGGATAGAGGAATAGACTTTGGGGATGATGGGCTACACTTTATCTGTCTGGAGAGTAGAGATTCATTTAGCAAAGAAATACTCCGGCTGGATGCTGAAGGTCAAACAGCAGATCAGCAGAATGATGAGGTGGGAGAAGTTGTGTGCACGTGGCTATGATCTGAGGATGATATTTATATCCAACACTGTACTTTTAAGGATGTTTTGAGAGTAGAACAATGTTTGAGTGAGATTCCCAGAGTTGAACAATGGAAGCTCTGGCTTTGTTAATTGCTGTTAATGGTTTCAGGAATATACCCCTAGTTGGTTGAACAAATTCCAAGCCCTCACATTTGCCTCTAGGGATATACAGGTCCACCTTTCTCCCTAACAACTTTTCAGACACATTGCCTTGATGCTTCCAATAGAATTAAGGAACTTGCCTCTGAAGTTTATCAAACAATTATTGAGATTACATATGTGTCCCCTAAAGGGTCTGAGGGTGTCTGGAAAGCTGAGCATGGAATACAGATCAATAAAAAAATAGGATAGAATTTGCAGATCTTTCCATCTAAGTTGCTGTCTCTAATGGTAAAGGCGGTTACTATTAAAGTGATATATCACTGGCATTTGTACCCCTTGTGTAGAGTGAGAAAAGGAGACAATATGACTTCAAATAGCATGAGAATTGTATCTTGAATGTCAATGGATTAAATCAAGGGATGAGACCAATGGCACAAGGTATAGTATTTATGCAAGATACATATCAGCACTGCAGAATTGCTAGAGTTCTTCAGAATGAATATTTTGTGGATCAGTTCAGTGCTAATGGGACATCTAAATTAAGCCCAGTTTCAGGATTAATATCAAGATCTGGCCAGATATAGGATGGGTGACAACTGGCTTGACAGCAGTACATGCAAAAGGTATCTAGGAGTCTCAATAGACCATAAGCTGAAGATGAGTCAGCAGTGTGGTGCAGCAGCTAAAAAAGCCAATGTGATTCTAGACTGTATGTATCAACAGGAGTATAGTGTTTAGACTGAGGAAAACAATTGTTCCTGTTGTGTCCTTCAAGTCATTTCTGACTTATGACAACCCTAAAGTGAACCTATCATGGGGTTTCCTTGGCAAGAGCATTTACCATGTGCCCACTGTAAATATGAAATGGCAGTATGAAGCATACAGAACACAATGTCTGGACACCTGTTAACCAAAGCATGCTTCACAACAAATATAATAAATGAGATATAATCTCCTCCCATTCTTTTTCCATATGCTTATTTTTTTTAATGCTCATGAGGCAATTAATATTTGATATAACAAGAACACTAGGAGATATTCTTCATCTTCTTAAACACAGTGTGACTATACAGCATCTCCAAACACAAGTCTGGAGCCACATAAAAGGATTTCACAATGTAGACAGCAAAATAGTTTTTATTTGTCATTTTCCAACCAATTCAGCATTTATCAGACTTAGAACTTTGAAACATGTTATGTAAAAGCATGGATAGTTTAAGGCTTTGATTAATGTTGTCAACTTCAGTTTCTTAGTGCCATCCAGAATGTATATTGTATTCAGCTGCAAGCAAATATCATATATCTCTATATTCACTTCCATTCCAGCACTGGGAGTGTGGCAGTTTCCATACCTGAGGTGACTGTAATGAATATACACAAATACACATACTGAGAGTACATAGCCAATCACAGAAATAGAAACAGGAACCCTAAGGGAATGGATACATATTCAAAGATGAAGCTGTACCCTGACACTCTCTTTTATTCTTTACTCAGAGGACCTTGAACTGTTTGAAATGAAAAACCACAACTGTCAGAAACAAATTAAAGAACCTGTTTACACATACAGAAGGGGGAGGGGAAGAGAGAGATTAAACCAAGGCCCTATCCTACCTGCAAATGTATCTCTTTTCTCAATAATTGCTCTATGATGAGACTAGGGATGTGAAAATCTCTTTGCATTGGTTTTTTTGAGCTTCTTTGAATCCCATCTGCATTTTCTTTTCATCTTTGTTGTGTCAGACTTGGTATAGTTTTTTCCTTGTTTTTTTTTTTTTTATTTGCTTGTGAGGCTTGGTATATTTTTTTGTTACACTGAAATGTATGCAGTTTTAATTCATTTTACCCAAAGTGTGCATTTATTTGTGCAATTAACTGCTTTGTGTAACTTGCTACACTGACAAAAGTGTGCTTCTATATATTTTAAATTATGTACATTTTAGTCATTCATATTTTTAAAAATGAACATTGTATTTTACATCCTTTATTTCTCAGAAACATCACATAAGCCTCACTAATGTATTAATGTTCAATGCAAGGTGTACATTTTCTTGCAAAAAGTATCTGGAGGTACACATTTTCATTTTCATTAAGATTGTTGGGTCCAAATTTCTTTTCATTCGTAGTTAAAACAGCTGGTATTTGGCACACCCCTGAATAGGTAGACAGGTAAAGATTGCTGTAAATCCTAAAACCCTCTGATAATCCTGTACATGCTTATGTGTAAGACCCCCTGAACACAATGGAAATTGCTTGTGAGTAGACTCACATAGACTGGAATCCTGTTGGTTAGTTCCAATTACAGTAGGCCCGTTGAATCAAGTGTTGAATGGTGAGTCAACACACAATTAAACACAACTGACACAATGATTCTACTTGAATTGGGATTAACTGTAGGATTTAGGTGACAAGATGTTACTATAAATGACTCAGCCACAGTTGCATAAAAGTAGCTACATTATGAAAAATGTAGAGTTTGGACAAGTTACTTTTTTGGACAGGATTGTGAGATCCTGGGAGCTGTAGTCCATAAAAATATATAAGACATAAAAACATAAAATATATATAAAACATAAAAATATATCTGGGAGCTGTAGTCCATAAAAATAAATCTTTCGCACTCCAGGCAAATATTAGGGTGCTTTAGTGAACTGTGCTTCAGAAAAAAAAATAAGGTCACTGTTCAGAAGAAGACAAAGAAATGTCCAAAGATTGGGAGGATCTATCATAATCTCAGTTTCTTTTAGTTTTCTCTTTCCTACTAATTACAATATAATTATTTCCAAACACTCTTCAAATGCGGTGGCATATAGATCATATTATTGTAATAAAAATGAGATTTAACTAAAGCATGAATCACAATGGCCAAATCAGACATCTCAAGAAATGGGTGTAGTTGGCACACTTAGGACATTATCAGACTAGTGTGAAAAAAATGCTGTAATACCATGAGTGAGGATAGTAGAAACATCATGGCATTATTACACTTACTATCACACATCACTGTAATTATGCAAAAGTACTGCCACAGAATTATTGCATGACAACCACTAGCACTTTAAGAACAGGAGTTTACTTCTGTGATTCGGCATAGGTGAGATTTTGGCAGTCTCACAAGGAGACATGAGTGTGCTTGAAAGTCCAAAAACACCTTGATTAACAAAGTAAATGGACACACAAGCATTGAAACAAACCTAAAAATATGCAGACTAAAGAGACAGCTTATATAAAGAACATCCTGTGCTTCATTTTCATATTCTCACCCAGATATTTTCTTGCTGAGGAGCACCAATTCACACTGTAATCTTGCAATTATAATAGGATGTGTTTTTGCACACCCTCAATACCATGAAAAAAGTGATATCGGTGATCTATTGAAGGTTTGCCCATCAGTTAAAAGCAATGTCTTATTTGTGGCTGGGGCACAGAGTAACCACATGAGGACAACAGCATTGTGAAATAGCCACGCCCGTTCACTCTACCATGATGTCATAATCCCACAATTTTTGCTGTGTCTGATAAAGTAATTAGTTTTAGCTTCACAAACACAATCCTGGTCACAACCAGGTGCAGTGCACCACCAGGCATCCAAGATCAAAGCTGACTCCAGAAATACCCTCAAAATGTGAAAATATAAGGGAAACATAACCCCATAGGATGCACGCCAAATCCTTATTCCTCAATCTGCTTTCTGGATGACCAGGACATTTCTGTCTTGTTTGGATTAAGATTCAATTTAATTTCTGACTGAGAGTCCTCAAATATTACCCTCTGACACTATCCCTGAAAAAAAGGAACCAAGACACTGCAAACTGGTTCCTCCAAGTACCATCTGTAAGGGGGGGGGGTCCAGAACGATACCATGATATTAAAAAGTGCCAAGAGGTCCAGCAAAATCATCAGGGACACACTCCCTTTGTCCAGTTCCCAGCATAGATTGTCCACCAAAATGGTCAAAGTAATTCCCATCCACCACCCAAAACCCAAGAGAAATATTAAAATTGACCTAAATAAGCAGTCTTATCTACAACCCATGGACTGGGTGTTACTAAAACTCAATTAAACTGCTTATATAACAAAACAAAAATCAGTTTAAGCGGTAGATTTTTACTGTTATATATTTGCAGAAATTCACAGTCCATCAAACACCTTAGAACTGATTACATATTCATTGAGATGCAATTATGGGTTTAGACTCCTTCCCAGCAGAGTAACTCATTACAAAAGCTTAAGGTCTTGTCTTAATTGCCTCTCTCTATATTTCAGTTGCTCAAGTTTAAAAATGATGTTCATTTTTGACCTTTTGTATTACAGCTAACTTTAGCCCCTTGAAGAGAAGCAATTAGGAAAAAATTGCTTACAAATAGGTTACTGAGTGTTATAACTAATGAGGGCCAAAGGCTTATAAAAGATAGAGAGAAGGTAACAAGGCATCAATCCACTGGTGGTGTTTAAAAGACATCTCCTGTTCAAGAAGTGATCCCTGTACTAACTGCATATTTTACAGATAGATAGATAGATAGATAGCCTATTGTTGAGATGCTGTCTCACTTGGGGATATACAAAACACATCTACCACCAGAGCTGGAGGGGAAAAGATCATCACAAATTTATTGGATTCAGCTGAGAAGTGTTGTCCTGGCATTAGGTAAATATTCATGTATTGAATCACTCACCTGTTATCAGATAGCCTGTTCTCCCTAGCCCACCCACCAAAGAGTGAAACCACAGACTGACAGCTTAGAAGCCATTTGGGTGCATGGCTTTGGTGTGGTCCCTGTCACACAGGCTGGTCCTCTGACACCCAGCTAAGTTTGACCCTGCATGCCTGCAATCCCAAGGTCCCTTAAGGGGACCCCCACCAGAAAAACAAAGGGGGTATCCCCCCTATCCACCCAAAACTGGATCTTGCCCCATGCCACATAACCAACAGCAGTGGGCACCTCCCCCCAGCATCTGTCTTCTGCCAACCTAACTCACCTGTCACCTTTGGAAAATCCTATAATGGATCCTATACAACCACATGTCCTGCCCCAGTCCGACAAGTGAACTCTTTCTGGGAGATATAGGGCCTCCAAGAGGAAGGATATCTCTGGGTGCTCTATCAGCCCCCAGCACCACCACCCCACTTCTCTTTGCTATGAATTCTCCAATGGCCTTCTTAATCTTGCACCTAACTGAATAAATCTGTCCTGGGTCGAGCACTCCTCTCCAGCTGTATCATTCCAAAGATTCCAATTACAGCACCATAGTTTGTGGAAAGTGACCATGCCAGGGGCAGGTCCTGAAACCAAAGCCAAGTTATAGTTCATTGTACATTAAAATAGTTTTAAACCTATTTTTTATATTTTTTGACAGAATAAACACAAGTTAAAGTATATAATCCAAAGACAGGATTTATTTTGGGACACTGTTACGAGGATGAATATTTTATTTATGAAATGAAGACAGGTATATGGGCATTTTAAATATATAATGGATGTTCTATCATGCCTTTTCCAGTTCCTATTTCCCTGGTCTTATGTCTCTTGTAGAAGAATTATTATTTGCTCTCAGAGAATGAGATGTTTTAATTAGTTTACTGTGCCGGGGGAGCATAGTGAAAAATAGCCAGCATTTCTGTCTATGTCCTAAAAGCTGAGAGGCATCATATGAAGAGTAGTCAGCACTCCTACTGAGTAAATTACAATGTATATTTCCTTGACATTCTTTAATGTTCAAGCAGGTGCTAAACCTTATTTTTAGAGTCATTCTTTTAATAGAAAGAAATACTTACTTGGTTGAAATTATCAAGTACTCTGGAGTGACTCTTGAGAAAGAATGGCTCTGGCAAAGATTTTTGCAGACTGTGTATGAAAAGATTGGGATTTATGGAAGGTTCTGCCCAGGGGACAGACCTGAGCCCTGATAGACACTAGAGGCTAGTGGCCAGAATGTCAAACAGGCATCCCCTAGTACCACCTTCTGAGTCTACTCCTCCAAGAAAAACTCAAGAGCCACTGTAAAACAGTGCCCTCTTGAACCTCATCCCAGAGAGGTGACCCAAAAGAATTCCATGGTCAATGATTTCAAAAGTCACTGAGTGGTAGAGCAGAACCAACAAGGATACATTCCCCCTGTATAATTTCCCTGCACAGATCAATTATCAATGCAACGAAAGCTGTCTGAGTCCAACAGCCAGACCTGAAATCAGATTGAAATGAATCCAGATAACTCATTTTATCCAGGAAATCCTGGAGCTGGAATTCAACCACATACTCTAGAACCTTGGCCCAAAAAAGAGGGATATTGGAGATTTGTTGATACAGTTGGTCCTCTGTATCCATGGATTTGGCATCCATGGATTCCAACATCCAGGGCTTTAAAAATATTCAATAAGGGGCACCTTTTTACTATGCCATTGTATATAATGGGACTTGAGCATCCACACATTTTGGTATTCACAGGGAGTTCTGAAACCAAGCCCCAGTGGATACCAAAGGCCTACTGAAGTTCTCCAGTATGGTGGGGTTGAGGGAGATTTTTTCCCCCTAATAATGGCCCCACCACAACTGCTTTTATGCAAGACTGAAACCTTTGGTGAGGTATTTACCAATCCACCAATCCTCCCCAGGCTGCTTTTAACAGCCAGGAAGGACATGGGTCCAGTATGCATGTGGTGGTTCTCATTTCTCCAAGGATACTGTTCATATCCTCAGGTTGCACAAATGTAAAAATATCTAAATAATACAGGACAAGCAAGGTTACATCCACTGGACCTGTATCAACTACAGCATCTGAGTCAGAGAATATCTTAATTGTATCTACAAAGTGCTGTGCAAATTCTTCACAGCTGGCCACCAAGTGATTTGCATACTGCTCTTGTGAGGCAAATTTAAAATACCTCATCCAGCTTCAGCTCTCTGTAATACAAGCCAGGTCAACATGCTCAACCAAGATCAGGTCCTTGATCAATTGTGTTTTTCCATTTACCAACTTGGCATTAAGCAAGTGATCTCAGAATTCTGCTGACAGAGCAATCTACCAGCAGTACTGCTATGGTGACTAAAATCATCTGGCAGAGAAATCCAAAAAGGGGTCAGTGAAGGGGCAGGATGTGGGAAGAACTGAGTTACACCGGAACCAAATCTCCTCCACCCCACCAATGCTGGCAAAACGTTGGCATAAAGATAGGCCAGGATCAGGGTACTGTTAGTAATATTCAATATTTTTAGTCTGAGAGAAGGAGCAGGATGGATTCAACACGATTTCAATGGCTTTGTGTCATTTTAACTAGATTTGATCATCACACAAACAAACAAAAAAAATGCAAAATAAGGAGGGCACCCAGTTGCAATGTTTATTTTCAAAAAGTCTGACATGTTTCATCCTATTAATATGTTAACATCTTGTGAATTGCTGGGAAAAAGGGGAACTGCCATCAGATCTTTGAGATGCAATCATCATCACCCTGTACAAGAAAAAAGGAGCAAAATCTGATTGCTCAAACTATCGAGGCATAACACTGCTCTCTGCTGCTGGAAAAATCCTTGCAAGGATACTCCTGAACAGATTAGTTCCTGTTGTTGCAGAAGAACTTCTTCCTGAAAGCAAATGTGGCTTCAGGGCCAATAGGAGTACTATAGATATGGTATTTGCCCTTAGACAACTGCAAGAAAAATGTAGGGAGCAGAACATTTGTCGACCTCACCAAAGCCTATATGTAACATTTGTCGACCTCACCAAAGCCTTTGACACTATGAGTAGAAAAGGTCTGTGGCAGATCCAGGAAAGACTAGGAAGTACCCTCAAATTCCTTAAAATGATTATCTTGCTACACGAGGGCCAGCGTGGTCAAGTCAGATATGGGGATGCTCTTTCAGAGCCCTTTCTAATAACTAATGGAGTGAAGCAAGGTTGTGTTCTTGTGCCAACTTTATTTACAGTCTTCTTCAGCATGATGCTCCAAAGGGCTATAGCAGAGCTTGAAGAAGACGACGGCATCTATATATATTACCGTACTGATGGTAGCTTTTTAAACTTAAACCGTCTGAGGGCTCACACTAAGACTCTAAACTATCTAGTCCGTGAGCTGCTCTTCACTGATGATGCTACCCTGGTTGCCCACACAGAAGCAGCCCTGCAGTGCCTAACATCCTGCTTCACAACAACTGCAGAACTGTTTGGGCTGGAAGTCAACCTGGAGAAAACAGAAGTTCTTTACCAGCCTGCACCACAGGATGAACACCACCATTCCCACATTGCCATCGGCAAATCTGTGCTCAAGTCCATTCAGCAGTTCACTTACCTGGGAAGCATCATCTCCTCAGATGCCAAGATTAACAAAGAGATCGATCACAGATTAGCAAAGGGATATAGCACATTTGGAAGACTTCACAAAAGAGTCTGGAGTAATAAACACCTGAGGCGAAGCCCCAAAATCAGTGTGTATAGAGCCATTGTACTGTCTATTCTCCTTTATGGATCTCAAACATGGGTCACCTATCACCACCATCTATGACTCCTCGAACGCTTTCATCAGCGCTGTATACGCACAATCCTAAATATACACTGGACTGACTATGTGACGAATGTTGCTGTCCTTGAGCAAGCAGGGATCACCAGCATTGAGGCCATGATATTGAGAACATAGCTGCGCTGGGCAGGGCACATTATGAAATGTTAACATCTACTTCAGGGAGTATAAAACATGAAGAATAACAGATACATGCATGCGTATAAACATTACAAAATTTCAAGTCATTAAAATCATTTAAATAACTGTATGTGTAGATACAATTGTACATGTACATACTGTATAATATTGTCAGACTTTAATAATAAACTACACTTCATAGCATCTTGAGAGATGTGTAATGGCAATCTTGATGGTTAGGATTGCATTCTTAGTCACAGATAGAACAAGAGTAATTTAAAACTATCAAGTATGGTTCTACTGATTTCAGTAGATTCCCATAAGCATGCCTAGGGCTGCTGAAATACTGCAGAAATAATGAAGTTTGACACTGTTTTAATTATCATGGCTCCATCCTATGGAATCATGGGAGGTATAGTTTGTTGTGGCACCAGAGCTCTCTGACAGAGAAGGCTAAATATCTCCCAAAACTATGAATCCCAGAATTCCATAACATTGAACCATGGCTGTTAAAGCGGTGTCAAACCAGTTTATTTCTGCAGTGTGTCAGCAGCCTAGGTCTGAATCCAACCCAGAGTGTGAAGCCATCCAGTTTTTTAAAATTTAAAACACTAGATTAGATAAAAGTATCTTGGAATGCAGACATAACTCTGTTAGCACTGTTGTCTTTGCATATAGATATAAGTTTGTGATACAGGAACCTGGTTACCCAAGAGATCTCTTTCTGCCTTGCAGTCCTTTTTGGTCCTGGAAATAATCTAGAGAGCTCCTCCTTGTAATACTATGTGCTCCTGAGATCTTCTGTGCAATTGTTTGGAGCAAGTTGTTCAGTGTTTTGGCACCCGTTGTGTCGAATAATTTTTCCTCTGAATGTTAACATATTCAAACATGTTGAAAGCTTACCTAATTTTGCAGGACTTCTTTATATATTGTAACATATTACCTGTTTCATAGACAACCCAAATATGAAGGTCTGTCTATTATATAATCAGACTGTGTTTCTACCTTTTAGACAAACCAGGGAGAACTGATCATGAACATCTGAGTGGTGACCTTGAACATGTCTGAACCTGCAGGACAAACATCAACACTCTTGGCCATTCAGTTACTCCTCAATTGTCATTTGAAGCAGCTGTGTTATCTGTTGTGTGCTGGATAAATGCTAAGTTTGAAAGTTGAGCAACGTGTCATTTTGAAATGTTTAGTAAAATTGAACAAAACACCAATGTAATCTTTTCAAATGCTTACTGAGGTCTATGGGGAAGACACTCATGATTGTGTGTTTGAGTGGCACAAACGATTCAGAGAAGGATGACAGAATGTGGAAGACAATGAATGCCTTGGACGACTGTCCACTTCGATAACTGAATAAATTGTGGAAAAAATCAGTCAGAATGTTCAAGGAGACTGCCAACTCCATGTCCAAATGATAGCTAAAGCCATGAACATTGACAAAGACACTATGTGGAAAATTTTGCATGAGGATCTCAACATGAGAAAAGTTTGTGCCGAGAGGGTCCCTAGGTTTCTTACACCTGAGCAAAAACAGTGCCGCAAGGAAATTTGTGCTTATATGCTACAGCAACTTGAGGCAGACCCAAACCTTTTTCAAAAAAATCATCACTTGTGATAAAACCTGGATTTTCCAGTATGATCCTGAAAGAAAATGACAGTCAATGCCCTGGAAAACAACATCATCACCAAAAATGAAAAAAAGCGCATAAAAGCAAGTCCACATTCAAAGCCATGCTCATTGGGGTGTTATGGACACCAAGGGCATAATTTTGGAAGAATGGGTTCCAGAAGGCAGAACAGTGAACCAGCATTATTATAAGGGAGCTTTGACAAAACTGAGAGAAAGAAAAGGCCAGAACTGTGGAAAAATGGATTCCTTCTTCATCAAGACAATGTACCTACTCACACAGCACTTTCCGTGAAGCAGTATTTGGCTGATAAATGCATCACTAAACTTGAACATCTTCCATATTTGCCAGATTTGGTACCATGCAACTTTTTTCTTTTCTCTAAAGTGAAATCAATGCTTAAAGGAACATATTTTTGAGTCAACTGATGTAGTAAAAAAGAAAACAGCAGATGTATTGAAACAATAAACATAAACTAATCTGCTCTACACCTTCAACCAGTGGAAAACAAGACTGAATCAGTATGTGAGTATGAACGGGGAATATATGGACTTTACAGCAAGCAAACTGTTAATGTGAATACATTTTAGCATTTTTGTCTTAAGAGGTAGCTATTCTGTATCATCAGAACTGATTTTGAGACCAACAGACCTTCAGTACTATACCTGTCAATCAACTGTCAATGCATAGACCAGTAGTTTCCAAGCTTTGTGTTGCCTAGGGTACACTAAAGAGTGCATCTGAGACTGAAGCATTTCCTACAAGAGTAAGCTCCTTGGATCAGGAGGATATATCAAATAATCTTTTATTGTAGGTCATCCTGGAACCTCTACTGAAGGCTAATATATAATTTTTGTAAATAATGATACACCATTTGTCTGTAAACACAAACTGTATGAAGAAATCTTCCAGAGAGTGGTGTAAGGATACACCCAAACATGCAACTGACAGGGTGGAAAGCCAAAATTGTGCCATTTCACAGTTTCAGGGAGAGTCTCCCTTAGGAGGCCAATAGCACAACACTATTCCATTCCCCAAGATTTCAGAGACAAAGCCTGAGACCAAGGTATGGGCCCTTGTGATGTCATGGTGATGGGTCCTTCTAGTATTATCAGGTGTAAAGGAGACAAGGGAAGACAGAATTACTTTGGTATTTGGGCAATGGGCCCAGCTAACAAGGGGGTGGGGAGAGAATTAAATACTGTTTGATTGCCTAGGCAGTCAGAAAAACACACCCAGTAGCTGGAACAGTTGCTGCCATTCACAGTAGGCTCTAATCCACTACCTTAAGCACACATGACACAAGGCAAATTTTTCTAGCCCTGATGGTACTGTTGTAGCTTATGCATGACTCACCAGCTCTTGAGGAGTTATTCCCCACCACTATTGCCAAGCCATGCACAGCAAGAATAAAAACTGCAACAATCCCACCCAACTCTCTTCCTTACTCCAAAAGGCATAATGGACACAAGCATATGTATTCATTCTTATTCACCCTATTCCACTCCCCTTCTTCCTGGCTTTTGGATGCACTGGCTTTGCACAAATTCATCATATATACCAAAACCTTTACACTGAACCAGGGAGCCCTGGCACCAGCTGGATATGAGTGGAGATGCATTTCTAGCCTTTAAAGCAAACTCAAATGCCTGTCATCCACCACTCCCCATCAAACTTCCTCCTCTTCCTGTGCTGTTCACCTTGATGTTCATCTCCCTGCCTGGCAATTCAGAAAATCACAGCAGCTCCCTGAGACTTTAGCCATTGCCTTGAATCCTGGGATCTGTACATTGTACATTGTGCTATGCACATCTTTTTGCATGTAAGAATGGCATGTGTTTCCAGCTTTTAATCCATAAAAGATACAAATCAGATCTCAAACCACATGTGGGACTTTATCCCACTATACTGTTATAGTGCTATTATTCTACTTTAACTGCTATGGCTGCATCCTGTGGAATTCTGGGGTTTGTAGTTTCATGAGGACTAAGAGCTCTCTGGCTGAGAATTCTAAATGCCTCTCCCTAAACTGCAAATCTCAGGATCCCACAGGAGGCAGCCAGAGAAGTTAAAGAGGGATAATAGCACTATAACAGCATAGTGTGATAATCTCCGTGGCTTCCACTAATGTGAACCCCATGTGTTCTCCAAGTTTCTGTCTTTCCTTCATCCAATTTTTCAGTTACAGAGTTTGAAACTTTCTTTCAAAAAGTAATGACTGTTGCTTATGATTCCAAGGACTGCCCTGCCCCCTAAAAATGTACAGTGCTTACTTCCCCTTATAGTAACAATTTCTAAAAAGAAGCCATGCCTGTCAGAATTAAAATTTTAGTTACTTCATTAAAGCAAAGTAATCAGATTGTTTATTGCCTGTGATAAAAGACACAATCCCCCTCCATCTTGTCACCTCAAAACTCATAAGAGAGAACAAGGCACCAGCATAAGGTACAGCATGAAACAGCATTTGAACCATGTGCTATTTCTCCAGTGTTCATTGAGCTTACACCCTATAACAATAAGGGGGCTTACTGGCTTAGCTGGTGGGCCATTTGTAGCCCAGCTGGCTTCCCTTGAGTCCACTGTTAGTGGTCCCTGCAGCCACATGGCTTAGCATGGGGACTGCCATTGCCAGCTCCTCCTTCCTGGCATGCCCAGTGGCTGGAAAGGAGCAGAAAAACAGCCACCAATCAGGACGAGCCTCCCCTCGCCCCAATTGGTCCACTATTGAGGAGAGAAGGGAATTCTGGCTGTGCTTCCAGCCTCCCTCACCCCGATTGGTCCACTATCGAGGGGGGAAGGGACTTCTGGCTGTGCTTCCAGCATGGCTGGATGATGTGGTGCTTGCATCGGGGGGCGGTATTTAAGCTAGCCCCCGGCACAGGCTCTTCAGTTGTGTTGTCAGGACCTGAAGAGCGAGGAGTGGGGGAAGAGCTGAGTGGCAAGCATGTTTGCCAAAGGCAGGCTCCGAGAGGCCCAAGGCAGCTGGGAGGAGGGCATGGAGGTGGGAGGCACATGCGGTCCTCCAGCTGGTTTGGACCCTTGTGGCTTGTGGCAGCTCTTCATGGCAGGGGGCTCTGTGGTAATCAGACACCCCACCCCCCCGATGGCTTCCAAACCCAGCGGTTCCCTCCAGCATTTCAGCCCAGCAGCCGTGGCACCAGGTGGCTGAAATGGGGAGGGACAGTGTCCAGTGGCGAAGGACAATGGTGAGACCCCGAGGTGGTGGGGGCCTGCGGTGGTCTGTGGCTAGGAACGGCAGCAACTCAGAACGGTGTCTGTGAGCAGAGGGGGAAGATGGTAACTGGGAAGGGGGGAAGCTTACTCCCTCCCATCCCTCCCCTCTCCTCCCCTTCCTTTTTTCTTTGTAGGGTCTCAGGCCATGGGTCAGCAGCCGGCGTTGAATAAAAGCATAGGCAGAGCCAGCCAGTTCGGGTCGGGTGGCTGGAAAGGGAGGTGGGAGTCCAGTGTGGGGAAAATGGGATGGGACGATCCCTTGCACCCCCCCCCAATTCTTCTGCCTGTTCACCTCAGTGGAGGGTTGTCTTGGTGCTGCACAGCCCCCCTTGTGCCCATCCACTTTAGGCCTTGCTGGGTGGTTGGGCCTTCTCGCCCCCCTCCCACTGAAGGCAGGGTTGGCACAGCCTGCTTGGCACTGAGGACACACCTGCTTGACATGGCCTGTGAACACCACAAAGGGGGGGGATTTAACAGTCAGAAGATGGGCAGAACCAGCAACTTGAGGGGGTAAGTGGCCTCCAAGGCGATGCAGAGGTTCTGCTGCATGGGGGGTCAGCCGGCACACGGTGCTAGCTTCCTGGGGGGACCTGCTTGCACAACCAGCCTCAGCCAGCCCCTACATTGCTCAGGTTCTGGGCTACAGATACCACTGCAGGCACACACAGAGGGTTCTCTGGCTCACGACTGGAGGGGTGGTGGGCCAACCCAGACTTGCCACCGAAGAAGGCTACTGCTAAGAGGTGGCATCTAGACATATCGCCCCACCAGTGACTGCCCCTCTGGTGGGAGAGGCGGGCCCAGTTCTGCAACCTGGTCTTGCCATTCACAACAGGCACCTAGAGGCAACGGTAGACCCCAGACCACCCTTAGAGGCCTTCGTGGCACCTCCACTGAGTGCAGGGGACATCATGGGGGTCTTGTCCATGATCACACAGAAGCTTGACAGGTTGGGTCCCACACAACTGGGTGGTGGGCTGGTTCATCCTGCCAGTACCAGGGCCTTTGATGGTGGAGAGCCCAGCATGTCATACAGCATTGGGGTTTCGAGAGGCACATTGGATACCACTAGTGGAAGTGGGCACTCCCATCGGTCACAGTCCCGAGGCTAGAGTGATTCCAGGGACTCCAAGTGTTCTGATTCACATGATTTGACATCCAGATGGTGCAGCAGGGCACAACAGGGGAGGAGCCTGAGACGGAAATGGTGGCAGTCACGTCACTGCCAGGAGTCTGACTCAGATTTGGATTCTTCGTCAGGTGAGTCATTGGTGGAGGACTACAAAAAATTCAGTTATTGGGTGAAAGGGGCATTTAAGCCAGGCCTAGTGGGTTGAGCGTTGTGGCTGCACAAGAACTGTGAAAAGGGGGAGAGAGGGGAATCCGGCAAACAGAGCGATGACATGGATCACCCAGGTGGTGAGTTGGTGGAGGCCAAGTCCAAGGAGGACCACCCAGGCCTGGATTTGGACAGGAAGATGTATTCCAAGATCTTAAAAGGATACTATGTGGATGTTTTTTCACTAGCTAAGCCTCCGGGTGAGGAAGCCAGACTGCACAGGGGTGATAAAAAGGAGATGGACAAAACAAAACCTGATCCTTTGGAACATACCTTCACCAATTGGCTAGGGGGATACACAGTATTCATGGAGTTGGTGGCCATAGTTTTCCCAGAAAGGGATTGGCACCTGATCAACCACCTCCATCAGGTGCTGAAGGTCAGGGCAATGGCCAGGCATGTGGCGGCCATCTTGTATTATGTGGAATGCAGGAAGAAGGCCTCCAGGTCGGCCATTCACAGGTGGGATGTCATTGATAGCGGGATCTGGTTGGTCGCAATGGGGCCTAACAGGTGGGACAAGGGGGAGGTGGCCAGGATGCCCAGAAAGAAGGATGGGAAACACATAATATGCTGGGAATACAATGGTGAGAAGTGTACCAGGTATCGCTGCCGTTTTGAGCATACCTGTGAGGCATGTGGGGGATTGCACCCAAAGGCAACATGCTCCAGGCAATCCGGGAGAGTCAGTCCTTTTGGAGCCCCTACCCTGCTTCATCTGGTGCCAGAAAGGACGCAGGGTCAGGAATGAATGCCGGTCAGGGCAGCACAAAGTGAGGTAGGTGTCAAGGGTGGCTCACATGCCAGTAAAACTAGAAGCCATGCAGCCTCTCCTTTCAGCCTACCCAAACACAAAGGCAGCGGCCTACATAGCCGAGGGTTTCAAACATGGCTTCCAAATCCCATTTGTAGGGCCCAGAGAGCCATCGGTTTCTGGCACAGCTGCTGTAAGTGCTACCCCGGAAAATTGACAAGGAGCAGGCGGCGGGTACAATTGTGGGCCCTTTCCCTGATCTCTCCCATGCCCAATCTATGCATCTCCCCACTGGGGTTGGTGCTCAAGAAGAACCCTGGGGAATACCACCTCATACACCACTTGTCTTACCCCAAAGAGGTGTCGGTCAATGATACCATTCCACCTGAACTGTGCTCGGTGAGATAAGCATCGTTGGACCATGCCATATGGCTGCTATAGACATGTGGGCATAGGGCCCTCATGGCCAAGTGTGGCCCCCAATTGGCCTTCTGCCTGCTTCCCATGCACCCAGATGACCATTGCCTTCAAATTCCAGAGCATGTAGTATTACGACATGGCACTGCCCATGGGCTGTTTCATCAGCTGTGCTGCTTTTGAAACGTTTATCATGTTCCTGGAATGGGCCTTGCAACACAGGGCCGGCCCTTATTTATCACACATTATCTAGATGATTTTCTAATGATGGGGCCGGCTGGGGGGATGGAGTGTGGGTTTCTCCTTTCTTCATTCCAGGCCTTGGCAGAGGAGATCGGCATTCCACTGGTGCCAGACAAAACAGTGGGGCTGGCAACATCCTTGGTTTATTTGGGAATAGAGCTGGACTCTGTTATGGGTGTGTCACACCTGCCAGAGGACAAACTGCAGGCTCTGAAGGGGAAATTGTGTGGCCTTCTGGGGTGTGAGAAGGCTACACTCAAGGAAGTGCAGTCACTACTAGGACATCTGAACTTCGCCTGCCAGGTGGTGGCTCCAGGGAGGGCATTCTGTGCACAGGTGGTGTGCCTCACTATGGGGGTTCGTTCTCTTCAACACCATATTCGCCTAACAAAGGGGGTGAAGGAGGATGCAAAGGTCTGGCTGGCATTTTTAGAACAATACAATGGGTTCACGGTGTGGCAGGAACACTGGGAATTGGAAGGGGGTCTGCAGGTGCACTCCGATGAGGTTGGCAGCCTTGGTTTTGGGGTTTATTACAATGGCCACTGGTGCTCTCAACCTTGGCTTCGGGAATGAGGGGAGGCCAGGGTGGCCCGGGACCTAACTTTCCTGGAGTTCTTCCCCATCCTAATGGTGGTGGTCTTCTGGATGGAGGAGTTCAAGGACAAGAAGGTACATTTCTGGTGTGATAATCAGGCTGTGGTGTGGATCATCAACAGGCAGTCCTCCAGGTCCAAGAGGGTC
Source organism: Gambelia wislizenii (assembly GCA_030847615.1). Classification (NCBI taxonomy): domain Eukaryota; kingdom Metazoa; phylum Chordata; class Lepidosauria; order Squamata; family Crotaphytidae; genus Gambelia; species Gambelia wislizenii. The sequence goes on along the minus strand of JAUMIR010000003.1, from coordinate 203,887,751 downwards.
ATGGGGCTAGTATACAGATTTGTGCTGGTTGGCCTGGAGTCCAACATCACTTTCTATACCCAGCATATTCCCAGTGTGGACAATGAGATAGCGGAGACATTGACTCAATTTCAGGGCAAGAGGTTCCATGCACTGGCTCTGGACACCGATGAAGCAGTGGCCCCCTTCCCAGATGACCTCTGGAGCCTTGGGAATGGATAGTGATTCATGGGGTGGCGGATTCCTTGGTGCCTTCAATGCAGGCAAGCTACCGGTGGGCAGCAAGCCAGTTCCTGGCCTTTAGACAACAACATGGCTATGGGGTTTCCTGGCCGGCAACAGGCCATGAGATATTGCATTACTTGGAATCCTTGAAGGGACAAGGATTGGTGCCTAGGCCCATATCCATCCACGTGGCCGGTATCTCTTTCTTCAGCAAAGCTGCAGGCTCAGGTGACCCTTGTGGTATCTTCATGGTGAGGAAGGTGGTTGAAGACTGGAGGAGAACCACTCCAAAAGTTGTTGATTCCAGGCAGCCCATTTCCTATGAGCTGCTAGCCCGCCTGGTGGGGGTATTGCCGGCTCTGTGCCACTCAGAATATGATACCACGCTATTTGGCACCACCTACACCACTGCCTTCTTTGGGGCCCTGAGAGTGGGGGAGATGGTGTGTTCCTCCAAACAGGACAGGTCCAGCAGGGTGCTGCAGCTGCAAGACATGGCAGTCTATGGGGACATATTGAGCCTGCACATACAGCGCTCAAAGTGTGATCAGCGTGGAAAAGGGGTGACTCTGCAGCTCCAAAGCATGGAGGGCTCTGCACTATGCCCAGTAGCCAACATGCATAGGTTCCTGGAAGTGTGAGGTGCTGGACAGGGGTCCCTGTTCCAGCACAGGGATGGAATGCCACTGACTAGGTTTCAGTTTGTGGGCATGCTGATGGCAGCACTACGGCAGCTGGGATTGCCAGCAGAGGACTTTGGGAGCCACTCCTTCAGGATCAGAGCAGCGACCACAGCAGCACAAGGTGGGCTGGCTGCTGAGACCATCATGAGGTTGGGAAGGTGGCATTCCGGGGCCTTTGCAGCATACATCCACCAGGAGCTGATGCTTCCCACATGGCCCACACCTGAAGATGGACTGTAGGGCTGCCTGTTGATGGCCATGTAATGGTTGGCAGAAGGTGGGTCCCATGGGGATCACCTTTTGTGGTGGATAGCATAGGCCATGATCTGAGTAGGCTCCCTCATTAAATTGCTATGACAGTGTAACTTAGTTATGCCTTTCTTTATGCATTAGGAAATTATTTACAACTGACTAGCTATTTGTGACTTGTTACCTCCAGAATGAGAGCAGCACAAGGTTTCATGGGCTTGAAGACAATTTACATACACTGTTTGTCATGAACAGACCTTATTCCCTTCTCTAATAATTAAAACCCTGTAGTATAATTAAAAAATATTGCACAAGGATTGTTCCATCATTAATGAAACAAGAATGCTGGCCCCTGAAATTTACTGCTGTAAAAATATTTGACAATCTGGCATTAAAAAGTCTTGGTCTATAGTCCAGTGTATCATAAATTTATATTCATTTAAAATAATTAGATGCAATTCCTAAAACAATAAAAGCAAAAATTGAATGTACTATAAACTAAAATTATTCATTAATTACAATCCATTGAAATTGTTTATATTCTGGCATAAGCTCGCACATTATCTTCAGCTTGCAAAACTAGTCTTAATTACTACACAGATTAATAGCTGTCAAGGGTGTCCTACTTTCAATAAAATATGAACATAAATTAGCTTGATATGTTGGAAACAGATGCCCTATACAGACATTCTGAAGAATGTGTGAGGGTAATTGTGGGGACAGGGGACAGTGGCTTACTGACAATGCCCCCACATTCACTCATCTCTTTATTCCTTAGCCTCACCAGTCATCCTGCAAAGGCTGAACAGGAGTGCTATTCATGTGCAAAGGAGTGAAAACTGCATGCTTCCCACAACTGAGGATGCTGTGCTGTCAGTCATACAATCTTCTTATGTGCAAATTTCATGCCGACCTCCTTGCTTAATGCAGAGCTGGAGAAGGATGGGTCCAAACTGGGTGTGAATAGGGATGTTGATTGCAGAACACTCATCTATTCTTTGGAAGGTCTTAGAATCATAGAATCAATAAGGGTTGAAGAGACCACAAGGGCCATCAAGTCCAAGATTTTCATAAGACTATTGTGAATTGCTAGTGAGTGCTCCTCTTTCTCATTTCTGCACAAAATGTATTCTCGTACTGCACTCGCAACAAATTTGTTATCTATATTGCAGAGTGTTAAAGATGTTGTCCTTGTTCCAATGATGGCTCTCCTATAGATAGACTGAGCTGATATGGTGTCTCAAAATGTTCACAAGCATTCTAAGTGCCTGAGAATGAAATTATGCTACATTTAATGTTGAAAGACAGTCTCCTCCAAAAGAAATTACACAGCAGTTGGGGTATAAATAATCCTTACTGTGGCTCTATATCCAAGAGAAAAATAAGTAGTCTGAGAGAGTTGGAGAGGTTGGAGTTGGAGAATAAAAGGCAGGAAGCCCAAAAGTGGCAAAGGTACCAGTGGACTAAGATTCAGAACCCTGAGCAAAGGGTGAGTGTATAAGAATGTAGTGACCCTTTAAGATCTAATTTGTTGACAAGTGCTAAAATTCAATTTCTTTTTCCATTTTACAGATGTCATCAGGATGGAAGGGCAGAGATGAATGTTCCATTTTGTTCTAGGTTGCAGGGTGTTTTTTTAAATGTTTATCACATTACTCAGACCATCAGACATCAGACCCCCCCCCCAAAAAAAAACCCCTAAGCAACTTCATATTATTTAAATGTTTTCAGTGTATTTTAAGCACCACAGAATTTTCAGAACATCTGCTACAGCAACAAATGGCATGAATCTGGTGGTATGAACCAGACACACTACATGGAATGCTTACACATACCATATAAATGGCTACATTTCTATTCCATGTGTGTAAATGGCATATAACCACAAGGATTTTTTTTAATGAAGTCCTCATATTTATGTGGTAGCCTTCAAGCATCTGAACTGGACTGCAGAATACATGGTTAAATATAGTCAATGATTCCAAAAATAAAGAGATGCTTTAAAATCAGGAAGAATTAGGGTGCTTCCAGATGGAGGGATTTTATGTTTCGGACCTAAATCCAATCCAGCTGCCTGATACCTACAAGCCAAACTGGGACTGTGATGATTCCAAGAGCTAATCCCTTTGGTTCAAAATAAGACACCAGGATCAGTAAGGGGAAGGACTGTCCAAATTCATGTTTGCTGCTGTTTGTGTTCCTACTTCTCCTTTGTCTTCCATCCTTCCAAATGCTTTCAGCTTCCAGCATTCCAAATGTTGTAAGGGGGGGGGGGAGAAACAACTATTTTGTTGCAAAATTTGTGCAAGTTCCATTGAGCTCAAAGCTCACTAAGGTTAGTTCCATTCCCTTCTTTGAATCGGAATCCCTTTTCCATGTGCCGATAGGCACTTGTTTTGGCTTAGCACAAGAGTCTTACATGAGGGGGGAAATTCCCTGAAATCCAGAGGTGTGCTTCTGTTTTTACTAAGCATTGTGCAATTTCTCGAATGCCACCTCAAGATGTATGCTAGTGTATGGTTTGTCCAAAGTCTACTTGCTCTTATACAACAGTTCACGGAACAGTACTGCTGCCATAGGTTTTCCAATAGCACATCTCTAGATCCAACCCATTGGCACCTGTACAGCTCCAAAGCTCCAAAGAAAACAAAGATGTTTCCAAATACTTTTGTTCTTGTTATTTTAAATCTGTTATCTAACACCTTTGGGACTGTGTGTAACAATGCAGCTTTCTTAGTTCTGACATCTAAGCAGAATTTCAGGTTATATGTAACCATATTTCAGGAGCCATAGCCCTCTGCTTCCAACTTAGCAGTGTAGCTTGAAACAGTAAAGAAGGATGACACCAAATACAGTAATAGAAAAATCATGTTTATGGTGTAGGGAAAAATATTATCAGACATTTGTATCCAAGTCACTTGTGTGCTTTCATGTGGGCAGACTACGTGCAAATATTATTAGTATTTTGCTAAGAAAAAGGTGATTCTTCTATAGCATTTTATGGGCCATGCCATTCATTCAACTGGGTATTGACCCTCTATATTAGCCTCCTGTTTCCCTCCATGTATGGTATAATTTAATTTTATCATCCCAGCTCATTGGTGATAGTGGTTGGCTATGGTAAGAGCTATAACCCAACACTCCTAGAGAATATCAAGTTTTTATGCCTTTGATATTTCATTGTTCTAGTCCTTCATATTGCACCACAGATGAATCTGAGAATTTCAGTTCCATTACCTCTCAATGTTACACAAGGACTCGGTTATGCAAAGTGTTACAGATAATGTTTGCCTTATCAGTATCTTATAATGTTAGCTATCAGAACTTTTACTCTGAGATACATTTTCAGAACTACTTCTTAGAACTTCTCAATCTTCAGTTCATTTATACATTGATTCTGGATATCACTACAATGGTCGCACTGGCTGGTAATGATGGGAGGAGAAATCAAACTCATCTGGAAGGCAATTGTTGTAAGGTTAAAAAAGAATATATGGGCAGTGGGTGGTTGAATGCCTACAGCCTTACCAGAACTGCCAAACCTTCATCTGCCTGTCTTCACTGGGTCTGTGTGGATATAAACTGAGCAAAAGGAGAATCCAGTTGGCAGTTATATTGTCTGCACTGTACAGCTGTTTGTACTTGTCTGCAATGTTTCTAATTGTCTGCAATGTTAGTCTGTATTGATTTCTGACTAATAATTGTATAACCTGCTTGGATTGTATTGCAACGTATACCTTTCTTGAATTGTACTGAATTAAGGGATCTAGGAGTCCTAGTAGACCACAAGTTGAACATGAGTCAACAGTGTGATGCGGCAGCTAAAAAGGCCAATGCAATTTTGGGCTGCATCAATAGAAGTATAGTGTCCAGATCAAGGGAATTAATAGTGCCGCTCTATTCTGCCTTGGTCAGACCTCACCTAGAATACTGTGTCCAGTTCTGGGCACCACAATTCAAAAAGGATATTGACAAATTGGAGCGTGTCCAGAGGAGGGCAACTAAAATGGTGAAAGGTCTGGAAACCATGCTTAAGAGGAGAGACTTAGGGAGCTGGGTATGTTTAGCCTGGAAAAAAGACGGTTAAGAGGCGATATGATAGCCCTGTTTAAGTATTTGAAGGGGTGTCACGTTGAGGATGGAGCAAGCTTGTTTTCTGCTGCTCCAGAGATTGGAACACGGAGCAATGGGTGCAAGCTCCAGGAACAGAGATTCCACCTCAACATAAGGAGGAACTTTTTGACAGTAAGAGCTGTTTGGCAGTGGAACGCACTCCCTCGGAGTGTGGTGGGGTCTCCTTCCTTGGAGGTCTTTAAATAGAGGCTGGATGGCCATCTGTCAGGGATGCTTTGGTTGTGATTTCCTGCATGGCAGGGGGTTGGACTGGATAGCCCTCATGGTCTCTTCCAACTCTGCAATTCTATGATTCTATGATTCTATGATATGTGATGTATTGTGATATTGTACCTTGCCCTGATCCTGAGAGGAGAGATGGGTAATAAATTATTATTGTTATTATTATTATTGTGTATATTTTTATTTCTGTGTATTCAATTATATTCCCCTTTTAGAGAACTCTGGGTGAATATGGTTTGCTAACTCCAGTTTTCCTAAGACATGCTATTGGCCATGATAGGAACATGTACTCAGAACATGTTTGAGTTCATTCATATGTTCTGAGGCCATATCCTGGTAATATAATCCAAGAACAGTCATATAGTGGAGTTGGCAGAATTTTGTGTGGATTACAGAAATGTTGCCCAGTGCAGATTTGGTCTGTTCAGATCCTCAACTTTCATATATTTATATATGGCTAAGATCCAGATATTATATATTTATTAGAATGACTAACAAAACAGAAAAAGTAAACTGTAGCAGCAAACTATTTCAGCTTTTGTTTTTTTCAGGTGTTCTGTACTAGCTAAGGTGGCAGTTGTAGAATAAGCGGAGTGTAATATTCTAAGTGTAGCATTTGTACGAGATGAATGATATCAGCAATTTCTACGATAAGGACATGCAGTATTAAAGTGCCAAGTTATGGCCTTGTTTCTTCAATGTCCTTGCACTAGCACAAGAGTCACTGAACTAGCAGTTGTCTATTTTCAGAAGTAGTGCAAGGGTGATATACAATACCGGGTTTGCGACACAACAAGTTGAGTAAATGGTTGTGGAAAGTGAGTGCACAAGAGGCCTGCAAGAGATTGTGCTAGTGGCTGGAACTTTTTCCTGGTTCCAGTCTTCATGTGTAAGAATCCATTTCTCTCCTAATAAGTGGAAAAGCAGGTAAGCTCTGCTAAACTAAACTACTTTGCAGCTGACTGGGTTGGGTGTTGCTGTTTTTTGAGGAGAGGGGGCTTTTCTAGTTCCTAAAACATATGTGTAAGTCAGCAATTGTTTTAACCATCAAGTATTAGCACACACCTGGTGCCTCTTCAAAAGCCCAAGGCAGCAAAAAATGGTAGCAGAGTATTTGTTCCTTCAGGCATAAGAATAAAGGCACAGACACAGGCTTGTGTCTAAAATAAACTTCTCTTTACTTGGGCATAATGAAGAAGATTTACAGATATATACAGCATTCAAGAGAAATCATCTTCACACTGAACTGCTCAGTTCAACTCTATAGGACAAAATTAAATATCCAGCTTTAAAGAGTTCCTAGCACCTCCCCCAGTCAGCTCTGCACCAGAGCTGAGAGCTCATTAGTATTGATACATTTGCTAGTTTTCTGCAAACTGCTACTAGCTCTCTCTCTGCTTTACTCTGCAGACTGTTTGTTACATTTCAGCTTTTTATAGAATAAATCTACTGCATGTCCCAATATCCTGACATTACCTACATACTGAAGATGATATCCTAAGTAAATGCACACCATGATAAATTAAACTGCATGCCTTACAGGTAATATTCTGTTTGTTATGGTAAATCTTGAGAACTCATAGTACTCTTAAAGATAATTGGCTTTCTGAGATGGCAAATGTATAGTAATACTTTATGATGTATTGGTGCTTTAAAGACTACCTCTCAGTAGTAATTTACATAGATATGGAAGCTGGCAGAAAGCTATATCTGGGGATTTGATGACTGTCTTAGCAAGATCATCCAAGCTGGTTAACAATGGATAGCATTCTCTGATTTGCCAAGTGGTACTCAGGAAATGTTCAATGGAAATTTGTGACAAACATGATACGTTGTTACTTGATTCATACTTTTCGTGGAGTACTGGTAGATTTTTTTCTTGAACCTATGGTTGTTCAGTTAATAACAGATAACAGAGGGTATCTGATAACAAGGACAACAGAAGAATATCCTCTATGAAACATATTTTTCTTAAGTTGAGGGGGGAGTTAATGTTACAAATGTCCTTACTATTGAAAACCCAGCCTAAGGTAGCATTTCTTGTGACATGTTTGGGGTGATATTATTTCTATTCCAGGTAGGTATGAACATCAGTAGACCTGTTATACAAATCAATCACTCCCCCTCCCCCCAAATGCTGAGGAGGTGACCAAGGGCTCATCTACATGAGCCAGAACATGCCAGCTCCCCACCAGCATATCCTAGCCACAGATGAAGCCTGTTGTTCCTCTGTTCCCTACACAGAACAAGAGGAAGTCCAGATGGGCATGCTGACCCATCTCTGCTATCACCACTGCTGCCGCTTCTCTCACTGTCTCAGAAGACAGGAAGGGTGCTGATAGTATGTGACCAACCCCCCGCCTTCATGTGACCAGCCTTGGTTACATGCAGTGGACTCCTTCATGCCTTCTGAGATAGTGAGGCAGACCAGCAGCAGCAGCAAGAACTGGCCTGCCAGATGGGCTCCTGCAGACACATGAGGCTCAATCCATTTCCTCCCAGTGGAAATGGAGTAAAGCAGATATTATTCTAAAATGCTGTATCAGGGCCTACCCCACCTTCCCCCCATCTGAGCCCCTTATCTGCCCCAAGGGTGGTGAGGACTACCAAAGGGCAGAATGGGGCAAATGTCCTGAGCTGCCAGGACTGCAGGGTTCTGTGATAGGGACAAGATGGGGTATATTCCCCATCTAAACAAGCCCCAAGAAAAGGAATATATCAATTTTCATGTTTCTGCTAGATAGCCTGGTTTTTCTTGCCCTTCATCTAGATGACAAAGATGTGATCAATGATTATGATGTTATTTTCCAGTTTGCCTGAGTGAGTTGATTCATTATTGCCATATCCTGAACTTGTAAGAAAAGCTCTCCACTGAACGTAAAATTATTACAAGTGAGGACTGGAGTCACTAAAGATGAAATAACTTCTATATGGCTATTCTCTTTCTTACTCTGTTTGGCAGCATCAACACCAATATAATCCATTATCTTTATAAGGGGTAGGGGGATGGAGTGAGCAGCAAAACTAATGTTGTGGAGCAGAAAAAATGTTGATATTTTAAGTTAGATGGGACTGAAAATCAAATTGATTCCAGTTTAAAATTCCACATAACTAGCAGTTTGCAATAAAAGTCAATGTAGTTTAATCCCCTCCTAAGGGTGAAAAGTATATTTAAAAATATTCATATATATATCTTTAGAATCAAGAAACGCTGATGAGGAGACTCCTGGACTGACAAAACTCTTTGCTACTTGGCACTTATTCTGTGCAAAATTTGCTTAAGATTCTTTTGTGCTAAAAGCAGCATTTTTCTGGCAGAAAACAGTACTGTATTTTCAAAAATGTCATTTATGTCTTCTGCATAAAGTAACCACATCGGAATTTTATTTGTTTGTTTGTTTGTTTGTTTGTTTATTGAATTAACAGTATATCCTGCCTTTCTCCCAAGATGGGATTCAATGTGGGCTTTTGCAAACAGAAAATAGTGAATAGTCTTTCAAAACCGCAGAGTGTTCAAAGACTTCCTTGCACTGGGAAGAAAATGATTAAAATTAGTCTTTGGACCTGTCTATACTAGGGGGAAAATATTAATTGATGTGAATTGATGCGAACTCATACATATTCGAAGCAGGATTGCCTTGTCCTAATGATGTTTGGCAAAATCGCAGGCATGCAAGGCTACCTGATTTTGCTGTCCAAACAGGCATGCCTGTGATACAAGATGGTGGCTGCTACTCATTTTTATTTTTGCAAGTTGCTGCTGCCTAACTGTATTTTTTTTAAAGACATATCAAAGGTGCAAAAGTGTGATGGTGTGATATTCTGCCTAAATAAAATTTAAAAAGAAAAGAAAAAGGCTGTTTCATCACATGATCACTCCCTCACTAAACAAAAATCAAGATGGCAGTTTTGGGATGCTTGCCTTCTAAGCAAGCCCTGCCCCCTGCTCCCGTCCAGCCAATCAGCCTTCTATTTCCTCTTTTCTGGGGTATGCAAATAAATACGATTGCCTGTCCTAATGTGCATTCTCCACAGAGTTTTTTAAAAAAAAAAATAGGGGAAAGTCCCGAAGACTGTCCCCTTGGGGTTTATGGTGGATTTAGCCCCCTCCTTCTGAATATGGTGGAATTACGTGGGATCACATTAAGACAGGTAGGATTCTAAGCAAATTCTGATTATTTTCACTGTTTAGACAGGCCCTTTGCTTGATTCAGGAAGAGAATTAGTAAAGAATTAGATCTCTACCCCCTTTCAGCCTACCAATTTCCAGCCCAATGTCAAAATTCAGTTGAATGCAATAGGTTGGTTTTGGGGAGTTAATGACCTATATGCAAACAGCTTACATTTTGAAACTTATTTAAAAAAAAAAAAGCTGCCCAAATTTGCATTCAAAATAAAATCTGTATGATTAGTAAACAAATTGCATAACATGCATATTAGTCTTCCCAGATTTGTGGAGCCAGAATATGGCAAGCTTACACTGGGGGTAGTTCCATATTCTTGTTCACATGAGCCAGAATAAAGAGAGTTGTGTCACTCAAACATGTTCAGGCCACAAGAAGCTGAACTGGGATGCCTTACACTTCCTGAATTTTGAAAAGGGTTCAGTTTGAAACAGAGAAACAAAGATCAGCCATGATCATTGCTATCGCCTTGCCCTTGGCAAATAAATTGAGTTGGAGAGTCATTTGTGGGTGGGTAATGTTGGGAAGGGAAGGGTTAAGCTGGCCCTTCCAACCTGCCATTCTTTTGGTTTTAACTGTGACTCTCCTTCATGATTTTCAATTTACTTGTTACAAATTCAGACTCCTAGGCCAAGATTCCCATCAAACATGAATATTATCCTAAATTCCCCACATGAATTAACAATCACCATCAATCATGCAGCTAGGTAAATTTAAAATCTGGATTTGACAGTCTAATTTGGGTGGGCTCTTGATAAGGTAGTATGACCTACTTCACTTCAAAATCTGATAATTCAGTCCTGCTGCATTGGTGGGCCTCTTGCTTAAATCTGATAATCTGAAAAGGCTGTATATATTAACTCAGTCTAAGGTTTTTATCTCTGAAAATTACTTTATCCAGAATGCAATTCACAGTAACTGCCAGATGTTATCAGCAAAATACACATTGTAGAATATATAAACTCAATTAACAGCCCTGTCTCAGATAAGAACAGACAGAAACTGTTACAATAATAGGTGGCCACATATTTTTCCCAGTAGTGTGGGAGAAGATGATGTGGCCAAGACTCACAACATCTCATTGTTCAGGTAACAATTCCAAGGCAATTAACATATGCCCTACGTTGTGCCACAGATGAATGTACTAGCCTTTATATAATTTCATTAGCACATTTACATCATTTTCTCATTATATTCTTCCTAATTTTTCAGCACACTTTCAGTCTTAGATACATCTTTAAAGAGGGCACTTGGACTGGAGTAACTACAGAAAAAATGTCTTCAGCATAAGATATGGATTTTGGAATTTTTTAGGGATCTATGTATATAAAGCCCTTAAACATCTCATCTATGCATATAAAGCCCTTGAAAATCTCATCAGATGAGATACAGCTCCACAGATGCGGAAATGGTGATCTTTTCAAAATACCTGGTATGTCATCTAAAACCCATGTCATAAAAATAGCTCCAAGGCAGCTTTGTAGACTGATGTGAAGTTTGCTTCAAATGGAAAGCATTAAAATGGTTAGATATAAATGAATGTATTGGAGTTCCTTTTTTACCCAGTTTGTTGCATATTACCGGGTTCTCAACAGTCCACCTGATGCCTAATTGAACTATCAGCTGACTTGGGGCTTACCTGCATGAGCCATGATACACCGGCTCCCTACCAGCATATCCCAACCATGGATCAGGACCATTCTGTCCCTGTTACCTGGAGGAGGGGGTGCAAAATACCCACGAGGTGCACAATATAAGGTTTTACTATTTTTTTCTGACTTTTTTTTAAAGTTCCATAAAGTTGTGCACTATTGGCAGTGTGAATTACCAGCAACAGTCGTGAAGCAGGGGCTCACAGCAGAGCTGAGATGCCATTGGTCAAAGCTCAGAGGGGGTGGGCTTGCAAGGGATGCCTTGCAATACTGGGTCCACCATTTTTTTAAAGGACAAACCTGGCAACCCCAGAGCTCTCCCCTTCCCTGTTCCCTGTCTTGTAGGCTTGTCTGTCCACTGTTGAAGCCTCTTCCTCCCTGTGCTTCCCCTTCCCCGTTCACTGGCTGACGAGGGCCACAGACATCTTTGCCGCTGCCACCCTTACCATACCGCAAGAGAGATAGGCCTCTGTGACTGTCAGTCACGGAAGCCATGCCCCCTGAATGTGAAGTACAAAATTGCTATTATTATTATTATTATTATTATTGGATTTTATTGGAAAAATGACTTTTGGACAAAATCGTATAAACTGCATGGCAATGGTTCAAAAGGTAGGTAAGCCGGTATTTTCCTCATTAAAAATGGTCTTGTAACTAACTCCCCAGTCTTTGAAGAACTAAGCACTCTGAGGCTGGATAGACAAATATCAGTTTTGCTGCCTCCCACATTAAGTTGTTTGTTTCACGTTCCCTCCATCTTGGTTATAAAGAAATCTACAAAATTCTGGCACATTCATATAAAAATTTGAAATTAAATTCTCACTCATCTTTGTCTGGAGTGAACAGCTACTGTATATATCTGTACAAGCTTCTCATTATAGCTTTCCAGCAAATTCAGAAACAGTTGGGGAAGATGAACTAGTAGGCTTATTTCATGTGATGCTGGACAAAGATTCAGCCAGCACAATCCCATTCTCTCCCATATGCACCAGCATGGAATAGGGATAGTCAACCATTTTGTTTCAGTTTCTTTTTGTCCTTAGTTGACCATAATTCACAGAATGTGGGAATATGGGGGAAAACAAAACAGAAAGATTTAGAGATTATCACACTAAAGTTTTATAGTGCTATTATTCCACTTTAACTGCTCTGACTGCCTTGGAATCCTTGGATTTGCAATTTAGGGAGGGGCATTTAGCATTCTTAGCCAGAGAGCTCTTAGACCTCACTGAACTACAAACCCCAGGATTCCACAGGAGACAGCCATAGCAGTTAAAGTGGAATAATAGTACTATAACAGTGTAGTGTGATAAAGTCCTTAACTTATTGGCTAAGCATAGCTAAGAAATTCATTCCAGTTCATTTTCAAGCAGAATTCACAAAAATCTAAACGATTTGAATATGGGAGACAGCAAAAATGACAGGTTTGCCACTCCCATGGAAGGGATATGTAAGTAGAATTTAGCTCTGGGCTATAATCCTGTATGCAGCATCTTTCTTTTTCATCTGCTTCTTGTATCACATTACATGTTATAACATTTAATCTCACTTTATTTTCATTTATCCATATAGCCAGTATAATCTTTATTGGAACAATTCCTTGTGATTAATAAGCATAGAACTACATATTCCCAACCTGCTATCTTCTTTTTGAAAAAAATCTTTCTGATCATAATCAGCAGCAATAATTTGCCCATATTGGTCCCTGTGTGGATATGATTGTATGTGTCTCTCTGTGTGCATTTTCTAGTGTCTGCAGATTAGCGTTTTAATGTTTACCTCTTTTTTAATGGGCAGTGCATCTCCATTTGGGGAAAGGCAGAAACAAGTTGGATTTGTCAGTGTTTCAATTATGCCAGATGCTTTGCTTGTAAGAGCAAAGCACTAGGTATGACTCTGACTAATGCAGACAGCTTCAAATTAACTTTTTTAAAAATGCTGAGATAAAAAGCATCCATTATGATGTAGTTCTGAGCATTTGTGCTGAATAAGAAAACATATTTATGCGACTAATATTACAATCGTTGTAATTGGTTTTTCAATAATAAATGGAATTAGAAGTCCCAGTTCTGTAGTATACTGTGTGTAGCTTTTTGTATACTCCCATGACGAGCAGAACAAGAGAGACTCCTGCTGGCACAGGTTCTATATGGAGTAGCACAGTGTTTCATTCCTTAAATTTCTTGACGATCATGTAGAGATTTATTGTTCACATAGGTTGGTATGACAGCACTATCCACCCTCAATACTGTTCATATCCTAAAATGTAGCCAAGCCAGATGGGGAATTTTCACAGTCTAACTTAAGAAGATGATAAGGGGATATGAAAAAGAGAGGGGGAAAAAACAAAATGAAGACAAAAGTATATTATATAATTTGTATATTATTTGCTATCAAAAATTAAAATGTGGAGAAATGGTGATTAAAAATAATATGAAAAGGAGTGAAGGACCATCATTTAAAGGTTCCTTAGAGGGAAGTGCTGAAATGTTAGTTTCACTTTCTCCTACATTCTTTCTCCCACATTTAGTATTCTTAAAACCTCACATTCTTTCCATCCCATTTATGAATTAGTTTACAAATTTAGATAAGCTAATAGCATACAGAACAAAATTCTCATCCATTCCTATTGCAGTACACATGATACACAGCCACCGAAATTCTCACATGACTATTATATCATTATCGCATCTGCAGCTAATAGCATATACTTGGCATCAACAAAATAATCAATAGGATGTGTAAAATTCTTCAGTACAGTTTAATTCATTTATTGATATATTGTAACAACAGCAAAAAGAGCAGCAAAAAATTAAACCACATAGTAGGTTCAACGTCATTAGTACTATGTCATATATCTTTTCATAATCTAATAATGTTCTTTGATGTATTATTGCTGATTACAGTGAACATCTTTTGGTTTTGTGTTAAATATTTTTGCTTTGCTCATGTGGTAACCATTTAAAACCCAGAATCTATTTCAGTCTGTAAAGACGGAAAAGTGGAGATGCCTTACACGCTTCCTATGATATAGGGAGATCATCCTCTCGATCAGTGCTTCTCAACCTTTGGTCCTCCAGTAGAATAGTACTAACAGGATGATAGACTTCTAGGATTGCAAATGACTCAGTCTGTTACTGAATATTCCAAAGATACGAATAGGGATCTTGCAAGGAGTGTCCTTGTTTCAATGCTTCAAAGGGTGCCTCAGATGAATCATATTCCCCTTGAGCCCCATTTCTCTTCACTTTGCTAGTGTACTGAAGATTTCACTTCCAGCCACTCTGGTTTTACAAAATAGACCCAGCTCCAGCAAGCTTCCCGATTATCATAAGACAAAAGAAGAAGGACTTAGAGGCAACTCCAGCTTGATTGGCAGTGCTCTTTGTGACTATTTGTCTGAATGCATATTTATTAGGGATGCAATTATTTTCTATTTTTAATTTATTTATTTTTTTTATTTGTTCTCGCTGTAAGAAAGTATTTCAGTACTTCAAGGATTTCAATGACAATTCACAGCTTGGAACTTATTCTGTGCAAAATTTACATGTAGTTGTTTTCAACACAAAGCAGCATTTTCTGCACAGAAAATGATATTTCTGCATAGAAGTCTTTCTGCAAAGAAACTGTTTCCTCTGTAAAAGAACCATGTGCAAACTTTGAGTAGAACAAGTCCTGAACTGCAAAAATTATTCTCAGTCCAGGATTCTTCTTGAGAAACATGTTTTTTGACCATTAAAAAAATATTTTCAAATATTCTTCCCAGACCTAATATTTATATGTACATATTTATGAATGCCTGTAATTACAAAAAATCCTGCACATAAGTCATGGGCAGATATTGGTATGTGGGTTCAGAAAAACTCATCTGCATCAAACAAAGATGTTCTGTGGCCACATGGGGTAGCCCTATCTTCACCATGGCCAGAAGCCATGGCTGCCACTAGTAAGAGACCTGGAAGCCATCTACTGTTAGGCATCTACACCCACCCACCATGTGTTCAGAGCATTTCAGAAGGAGCTCTGTGTGTGTGTATTTGTGTGTGTACTGATACTTATTTGTGTGTGTGATTGTTTATTAGATTTAAACCCCACTATTACTCCATCACCTTACATCACTACACACATCCTTAGATTAGTACACTGGAGGGAACCTTTCATAATTTGGCCAAACATGAGGCTCAGTGGGTGCTGTCAAAAGCATCAGCTGCCTCTATGCTGAAGCCAATGTTCCTGGGTAGGTGTTCCTTTGAAAATAGTTGCATGGATGTCATTGTATGGAAGTCCAGTCTTAGAAGTGGGAACTTAAGCTGGATCTAGAAGCACAGTCCTATTCTCTCTTTATTACATGTAAATATTGTATGGATAGAGCTAAAGCTGCATGACAAATTGTACCTTACAAGAAGACTAGAAGTGAAACGCAAAATACTTGATTCAACAATCCACACAGAAATCTAACTGTTTAGGTTGTGGGCACATAATTATAGGGATATAATTCTTCACTAAGTTTCTTCTCAAAGGAAGAAACAAGTAAATTTAACAATTTTCTTCCCACTGTGAGAAAGTCTTCAGAAACCAACACTTTCTGAAGCCTATTCACAATTTGGGACTTTTTTTTTTTTTTGCAGAATAACGTGGTTATTTTGCACTGAAAGCAGCCTTTTCTGCAAAGAAAATAATGTTTCTATGAACTCTTTCTGCACATGAAAGAATGGGTTACCTACCTGTAACTATAGTTCGAGTGGTCTTCTGTGAATTCATACAAGGGGTTAAATCCTGCACTTGTGCAGAGCACTTCAGAAACTTCCAAAAACCTAAATTCAAACCTTGAGGTGGTAGCTCCACCCCCCTCACCCCTGGCCCATATAAGCCCCCATCTCTCACCAACTGTTCAGTTCCTTCTAGCCACATATTAAAGAGCACTGTGAGAGGTAGGACACCAGAGGGGAGGAGGGTGGGTTTGTGTAAGTTCACAGAAGACCACTCGAAGAACTATAGTTATGGGTAAGTAACCCATTCTTCTTCTTCATGGTCTCTGTGAATGCACACAATGGGTAGACTAGCAAGCTCAGAGACACCAAGAGGAGGGGGTGTCCTAACACCAAGAAAGACAATATAAGGTTCATAAGAAAACATGTATTGATTAGCAAAAATAGACTAAAATGTTTTAAGCTATAGTTGTCTAACGGTGATAGTACAGCCCATCCTGAGGCTGAGCCATCCTTCTCAGCAGAGTCTAGTTTATACTTCTTCACAAATGTGAGAGGTGTGGCCTATATGGCCACCCTGTAAATGTCCAGGAGAGGGACACCCCCCCACAGGAATGCCGTTGAGGTAAGCTGTTGCTCTGGTAGAGTGGCAACATATTGTTATAGGAACTGATTCTCCCATCACTTGATAAGAAATAGAAATGGTGGAGGCCACCCACTTGGAGAATCTTTCTGATGACACCGGTAGGCCCTTGTTTGGGCTAGAGTAGCATACAAATAGCCTATTAGAGGGGCAAAGCATGTCGTTCTGTTCAAGGGCTAGCTGGACATTGAGAGGGTGATGGGATCCGATCAGCTTGCTAGTTGGAAGAGGGTGAAAGGTAGGCAGAATTATGTCTTGACTCAGATGAAAAGAGGAGACAACCTTAGGGAGAAAAGTCACATCCGGTCTTAGGACGACCTTGTACTGATGGAACGGTGTATAGGGGGATCCGTCCTAAGGGCACAGAGCTTGCTCACTTATCTTGCATACATGATGGCCATCAAGAAGACTGTCTTGAAAGACAGGCGATGCAAGTTGCACTTGTCCATAGGTTCAAAGGGACCTCCAGAGAGAGCCTTTAAGACTAAGGTTAAGTCCCAGCTGGTGATTGGGTCTGTTACTGGTGGGTGTAAATTTCTATACCCTTGGAGGAAGTTGCGGACCAGTGGGCCCTTGAAGCACAACTGCATCCCTAGATGCTGAAAATGCCAAGATGCTGCAGCTATGTAAGTTTGTATGGGAGAGGGAGAGAGAGAGAGACCCTTTACTGACAGGGTGGTGAGGGAGTCTAACAGGAGTGGCACTGTAACCTTGATGGGTTACAAGGTTGCTGGGTATATTCTTCCTGCTCAGGAAATGACAGAACTTTTGCCACTTGTCTCTGGCTTTTCTTAGCAAACAAAGATTCAGGAATGACACAGCCCACACTTTCTGCAAGTGCGCTGATGACTGAAAAGGCCAATCCAAGATAAACAAGTCCGGTTGCAGAAAGCACAGCAGAAGGTCTCCTTGGGTGATGTTTCTGGGTTGTGATTCTTTCTGCGTTTTTGTTACTCTTCAAGATTTGTTCGGTGTGAGTTCTCAAATAAGGCTGCAGCACTGTGGATAGTGCATCTCCATGCCTCCCAATGTGAAGCCAGGGTGGACCATTGTTGGTGATCAATTTGGCCGAGCCTGAGATGTTGTTTCAGGGAGTCCTTGTATCACTTTTTTGGAGTGCCCCTCTTAGGCTGACCCATGGCGAGTTCACCATAGAGTACTGTTTTGGGGAGGCGATGGTCCTCCATCCTAGAAATGTGCCCTGCCCAGCGCAGCTGTGTTCTCAATATCATGGCCTCAATGCTGGTGATCCCTGCTTGCTCAAGGACAGCAACATTCGTCACATAGTCAGTCCAGTGTATATTTAGAATTGTACGTATACAGAGCTGATGAAAGCATTCGAGGAGTCGTAAGTGTTGGTGATAGGTGACCCATGTTTCCGACCAGTAAAGGAGAACAAACAGTACAATGGCTCTATACACACTGATTTTTGTGCTTCGTCTCAGGTGTTTGTTACTCCAGCCTCTTTTGTAAAGTCTTCCAAGTGCGCTATATGCCTTTGCTAATCTGTGATCGATCTCTTTGTCAATCTTGGCATCTGAGGAGATGATGCTTCCCAGGTAGGTGAACTGCTGAACGGACTTAAGCACAAATTTGCCTACGGCAATGTGGGAATGGTGGTGTTCATCCTGTGGTGCAGGCTGGTAGAGAACTTCCATTTTCTTCAGGTTGACTTCCAGCCCAAACAGCTCTGCAGCTGTTGAGAAGCAGGATGTTAGGCGCTGCAGAGCTGCTTCTGTGTGGGCAACCAGGGCAGCATCATCAGCGAAGAGCAGCTCACGGACTAGATAGTTTAGAGTCTTAGTGTGAGCCCTCAGACGGCTTAAGTTAAACAAGCTACCATCAATACGGTAATGTATATAGATGCTGTCTTCTTCTTCAAGCCCTTTGGAACATCATGCTGAAGAAGACTGTAAATAAAATTGGAGCAAGAATGGTACACTTTTTGAGTAGATGGTCATTGGGTGGCCTACAGGATATCCCAAGCCGTGTTTGAGAAGACTGATAATGGCTGATGATTCATGCCATTGGTTTGATTGTGTCCAGGTCCAGGTAGAGTATCAGGCCACCTTGAAATGATAGGGTGTCCTGACAGAGAGGGAGATGCTGAAAAGTCCTCTGTGATAGGAGAAGCAGGGGGGAGAACCATGGCTGTCTGGGTCACCTAGGGGTTATTAGTATACAATCTGCCCTGCCTTGTTGCAGCTTCATCACTACCTTTGAGAGCAATGGGAACAGGGAAAAGGTGTAGAAATGAACTCTGATCCATTCAACGAGGAATGCTTCCCCCAGGTTCCTCCATGAAGGTCACTGTCTTGAACACTACAGGTGACACTTGGTGCTTTCCTGGTAGCAAATAGGTCTATGACCGGATGACCCCAGTCCATAAAAAGTGTGGCCATGATGTCTGGTGCCAGGGACCACTCATGGTTGTTTTTTTGAGATCGGCTCAGAGCATGTTCAATGTCATTTTGACTCCCTGCCAGGTGAATTATTATCAGAGAGATTTGTCATGCAATGCACCAGTCCCACATCTTGAGGGTTAGGTCTAGGAGTGTTCGTGACCGGGTCCCTCCCTGCTTGTTGATTTAAAAAACTGTAGTGGTATTGTCAGACACAACCTGGAGCACATGCCCTTGAAGTGATGGCTCAAAAGCCTTCAGTGCCTTGAACACTGCTAGCAATTCCAGCACGTTGATATGTAGCTGAGACTCAGTGTTTAACCATAGTCCACAAATGGCTAGACAATGGAGGGGGAACCTCAACCTGTCAGGGAGGCATCTGTAGTCATTCACCTGGTGGGATGAGACACGTCAAAATGTAGACCACAGTGAACCATTTCTGGCGGAGTCCACCAGTCCAGAGCCCTGAGTACTGGTCAAGGCACAGAGAGCATCTTGAGGGGATTGTCGTCCACTACCACTGCTACACACTTGGTAAGAACCTTCAGGGCCGTACACAAGCCAAAGGGGAGGGCCTTCAAACAGAACACATGCAGGAGCCAATGGTGAATGTGAGGAAGAGTCTGTGTGGTAGTGCTATGGTAATGTGGAAGTAGGTGTCGTGAAGGTTGATAGTGGTGAACCAATCTCCTACCTGGAGGAATGGAAAGATGGAGGAGAGTGTAATCATTCTGAACTGCTTGGGAGCAATATAGCAATTGATGTCTCATAGGTCCAAAATGGGACGTAGCCCACTGTCTTTCTTGTTGACTAGAAAGTAGCGGGAAAAGAACACCTCTACCTGCTGATGCTGAGTAATAGGTTCTATGTTGCCTTTTTTGAGAAGAGTGGTAACTTCCTCAAGTATGGGAGTGGAACGTGGGGTTACTCTGTAGACTCCTAAAGGAGGTAGGTGGTTGAATTCTATAAAATATCCTATGAGGATGATGCTCAATACCCAGTGGTCTGAGGTGATGGCACACCAAGAATGGAAATTGGTGTGAAGTCTGTCTGCATAGGCTCTGGTGTGGACACAGAAAAAGAAAAGGGATAGTCAAACCCCCTGTTTTTCTGTATCAAGTTTTTTCTTCGGGACTGAGACTTCTTCTTGGACATGGGAGAAACTTCATCTGATGTTGAGGGCATGTTGAGGAGGTATTCTGGAAGTGTTGCTAGGGAGGGACTTACCTCCTGCGAAAGGAAGGATGGAATTGTCTCCCAAATCGGCGTGATTTTGACCCCTGAATTAGTAGAGGGAGGCCAAAGTGTTTTACTGTAGTCCTCATCTTGTGAGTGTGCTCAAGTTTGGTTTCTGTGTCTGCATGGAAGAGACCAGCCTTGTCAAAGGGAAGGTCCTCAATCACTGATCTGGCTGTGTGTGAAAGACATGAGGATTGCAACCACACATGCTTGCAGACAGCTACTGCACTTGCTAGGACCTTGGCCGGCACAGTTTGCCACATGTTTGGCTGTTTGCCTCTAGTAATTTGCTAGAGCAATGCCATCATCTCTCATGGTTTGTACCAACGTGAGGACTTGTTCAGGTACCTTGTCCAAGTATGGTGAAATAGTGTTCCACAGATGTTGTTGATATGCCCCCATATACACACTGTAAGTGGCTATCTTCATCAGCAGACAGGCCAAAGAATAAAACTTCCAACCAATTCCATCAATTTTTTTACCTTCCCAGTCTGTTGGGGAAGAATGTACCCTTTGTGAGGTATGTATTTCTGCCGTGCCCGCTATAATAGAGTTAGGCTTAGGGTGTGAGATCAGCCACAGGGCTGCAACGTCAGATACTCTATAGAGATGGTCCAACCATCAAGAGGTAGGTGGTACTGAGGATGGGGTAACCAAGGTAGCCTTGACAATCTGTGTAAGAAAAAGTGAAATGGGGATGGAAGGCAGTGGTGGTACCTGTCACTGAAGATCTTGAAAGATCGGGTCATCTACCCGGATGTCCAGCTGGGTCCCTGTTAGACACAACGAAGCTGCCATGCAATGAAACACTTCAGTAAAAGCCTTGGCCTCGTCTATTGGAGATGGTGGGGCAGGATGCACTGTTTTAGTCTGTGGTGAGGCCTTTGGAGATGGAGTCTCCGAGTGAGAGTCATCTGACACATGTGAAGGTGGAGATAGAGTTTGATGTGGTATGGATGGCCTAGGCCAAGCTGCCATATCAGGTGTAGGTAGCTTATGAGGCTCGGGTTCCTTATCCTTAGGCATTGGGGATTGCCTAGGAGGAGGAGAAGGTTCATGCCACAGAGGAGATCTTGAGCGAGACTGGCCACCTCTTCCCCAGTCCCTTGGTGAGTCCATATGATCAGGTTGGTTTTGCCCCATTGATCAGTCCTGTGTGTCTTCTGGTGAACGGTACTGTCCCCAGTCCGTTGGGTGGTTTCATCATCCATCCCAGATGTCTCCTTGATACATTGGAGAAAAGTCCTGACAGTACCTTCTTCTGTATTGTCTGGGGGAGAAATTGTCATAATAGTGGTACCGTGGGTCTGAGTCCCAATAGAATCTCTCTGGGAGATATCCCCAAAATGGAGGGAACTCGTACTGGCATTGCTCACACCTGTCCCAAGATGAATTGTTTTCATACCATGGAGAGTTGTAGTCGGAGCATTGAGAGCTTCATGTCCCTGATTGTGATCTAGGTACAGGTTGAGGCCGTGGGTGAGGAGTACAGGACCGTGTCTCCAAGAAGGTCCAGGAATGAAGTACAGGAGTCCTCGGTGGAAACTTGGGAGTCATCCGAACTGGAGAAGGTTTCCGTGGCCTGTCCGGTATCATCTTCACAGGAGAGCGAGACTGGGAGTGGGATCTGGCTTCCGAGCGGGATTGTGAATGGTGCAGGGACAGAGTCCTTGAGCGGGTCCAGGAGTGACGTATAGATGGAGACCGAGAGCGGGACCTTGAATGATGCTGAGGAAGGGACCAAGAGTGGGAGTGGGAGTGGGAGCAGGACTGAGAATGGCTCAAACGGTGTACAATAGTCCCCAATGCCAAGGGTGCCTTTGGCAGAGATACCCAAACTATCTGAATGTCGAGCGATGACTCTCTAGCAGCCCCATCTGAATCTGAAATTGCTCTAATGTCACGGGACTGGTCAGGCGATGGTATCAAGAGTCTTCTCTTTACAGGAGAAATGACTGACGGAGCCCGTCCCTCCATACGGTTGACCCACGAGACGGGGAATTCTCTTTGCAAGTTTTCCTACACGCCTGGGATCTCCCTCTGCAACAGGATCATCTTTCATCCTCTGCCTTACGCTTTTTCTTTGGCAGCTTGTGCTCCTCCTCAACTTCATGCACAGCAACATCCAAAACCTTCATCAGTGGTGCTGACCTGTATTTGCTTTCCGACACTGCAGCGGTATTTCCCACATGGGTCTGTACGGTACCCTGTTCATGGGCCCAGTTGGACATCAAAGTTTTCTTAGTAGTCCCTTTCAAAGTAGATGGAATCATTTTGGAACCTCATTTCTCAGGTTCCTTGGCCGGTTTTGGGATAGTACCAGACCCAGAGGCCTTAGTGGGGGGTGAAGTCATGGAAAGAGCATGCTCATAGGACAAGGCCTTCAACCTCTTATCTCTGTTGCATTGAGCATGGGGAGTAAAGGCTTTGTAGTGCCAAAAGGACTTAACATCATGGAACTCCCCCAGACACAGAAGGCACTTAGAATGGCCATCGATCTCAGTCATTTTACTGCCACATTGGGTGCAGGCCTTAGAGAACCCTGTGGCCGACACCTTAGCCAAAAGGGAGTGAGAAGGTGATGGGGTATATGAGCATAATTTTTTTAAAAAAATTAAAGATTCCAGGGAGCAAGCCCTTAGAAATATCTTCTTTAAAAATGTTTATTTTAAAGTAAGCAGAGTTAGCAGAGATGGAAGACTGACCAAGCTCAATTTGCATTTGTATGTGTTCTGAATCACCCAGTCATTAACGTCAAGCAAACAAATTAAAGACAATAAAGGTGTTTGCTTAAAAATGTGTATCAAAACATTTACTGAAGATATAACAACCCACATATTCAAAACAAGTCTAAGTCCTTCGCTAACTAAGTAAAGATTTCAGGTCAGGGTAGTAAACTCACTCAATCTTGGGAGGTTCAGGTTAGGATAATCAAATCAGAAGTTTCTAAGCATTACAGTGGTAACGTTCATATTTCTTCAGAAAAAAGGTGATTGTAGGTAAGCGAGAGCTCATCTCTCTTCTTTGTGTATGGAGGTCAGATGCATGGTAGGAAGGGGAGAAAAGGAAAGAAGGACCTTGTGTTGAGGAAGTGAGGCTTCACACCGCAAGAGGGGACAAAGGATCATAAAATATTTAAATAAGGAGGTCATGTGATAAATGACTCAGTGTTCACCCCATAGCTCCAAATGGCTAAGATAGCTTAAGAGGAGAAGGGTTAGGAACGTAAGCATGCAAGGAATTTCCTAAACTTGCTAAGGAGGAGGTGCAAGAAGAATGTTAGATTTCCCAACATTCCCTTTCTCATTCTTCTGGCAACATGTGAAAAATTTTCATTTCTTCTCATATTTTCTGGAACTGTCTTTAGAAAGAGGTTTAGTTAAAATATCAGCTATCATTTCTTCTAAGTTGCAGTATTCAAGTTGAACAAGTTGATTCTGGCACATCTCTCTCACCTTGTAGAAAGCAATGTCTATATTCTTCATCAGAGGCTTGTTACTCTGAGAAATCTTGATACAGCTTTGATTATCTTGCATCAAAATGGTTGGCTTGGGTTCTGTTATGCCAAGATCCAGAAGTAAATTCTGCAACCATTTGATTTCATTACAACCTGTTTTTCTGAGATACACTCAGCACCTGTGGAACTATCAGCTACTGTGCTGTTTCTTACTTGTCCAACTTACCACTCCCCACCATAAAAGATGATGTTTCCACTAACTGATTTTCTATCCTGTCGATCAGAACCCCAATCATTATCAGAATGACTCAGTGGTCACCCCATAGCTCCAAATGGCTAAAATAGCTTGAGAGGAGAAGAGGTAGGAACTTAAGCATGCAAGGAATTTCCTAAACTTACTAAGTAGGGGATGCTAGAAGAATGTTATATTTCCCAACAGAAGGCTGCAAATGCAGTTGAAGAGGTAGAGAAGTACTGTACCATGGTCAATAGGTCCGGGTCAGAGGCCAGAGAATCAGTCCAGTGTACTCAGATCCAAGGAGTAGCCGAAGCAATTCAATTTAAATCCAGAGGTCAGTAGCAAAACGAAGTCAAAGAGAAATGAAGTCAAAAGAGTAGTCAAAGTCCAATCCAAGGTCTAATACCAGTAGAAAAATACAAGAGGTTTGAAGAGTGTTCCTCAGTGCTGCTCACACAGTGGAAAAAGAGGAACTGAGCAGTTAGTGAGAAGTGGGGGGCTTATATGGGCCAGGGGTGAGGAGATGGAGCTATCACCCAAAAGTTTGAATTGAGGTTTCTGGAAGTTTCCAATGTGCTCTGCACAGGCACAAGATTAAGCCATTGTGTGCATTCACAGAGACCACGAAGAAGAAACCAGAGATCTTTTTGCTAGCTCTACTAGTTTCAGTTGTTGTATAGATGGACATTTATTCCATTATTCATAAACATGGAATTCACTTGTATTAGAGAATTGTCAAGGATAAAAAAACTCATTAAAAAAGCCACTCAGTTTCAAAAACTGACATTAATCACAGGAATTTGAATGAAGACCATTATAAAATCTAATCCTAAAGTAAGGCCGAAATGATAGAGGCAGACTAATAGAAAGCTGAATCCTTGCTTCCACTTGAGTTACATTCTCCACACAAAAACCAAATGGTCCACTTCCAAAAAGTAGGTTCACTGGATTAACTATTGTTAAAGGTGACATCACTTTGCCAATTAAATCAGGAGACACTAATGGACATTCTCCTAAAAGGGATGGATACTTTTCATTTTCTGTTATGTTGGGGAAATCTAGTGAAGAGAATGTCACAGGCTTTTCATTACAGGACACTTACAGAAGCACCCCCCCCCCAGTTGATTTTATCCAGAAAGAACAGAGACATACAAAGGAATAGAGTCTTCTTCTGGTTTTATCTGAGAGTTCCTTCATTTGCTGGTTGTAATGAATCCAGTTAGAGCTGAACTGGGTGAACTGGCTCTCTGAAATTCAGCAGGCCTAGATTTCATCCTTGGAAAAAGCCATTGATATGAAGCACACAAAAGTAATAGCAGCAGGGCATGAGAGGACAGGAAGGGTTAAAAATTAAGTAAAAGTATGACTAAAGTGCCAACATGGAATCTTTTAATAATTGTATCAAGAAAAAGAGGTTAATATAGTCAAAAGCATATCAGGACAGAAAGGGCTATTATGTGAAAGGTATAACACATCAAGCACCAAGAAGAGCTAGAAAGATTACAGAATGAAGTGAAGTGTAAAAAATGATAAGAAAAGCAAAGGTAGGGAGTAAAGGGAAGATTACACAAGAGGCTGTGATTAATAAGGACATTTTCAAGTACAGGAAGAACAAAAGGTCAGCAGAAGAAATACTAGACTTCTAATGATGGCCAGCAAAATTTATTGGTAGCTGTTCAGATATGTTAAAAAGAAAACCCTGGACCGAGGGTTGAAAGAGGTGAGGAAGGAACAAAGACATGAAACAGTCAAAATGGTGGCAGAAAGAATGTTTGGGTAATCAGATTTGGCACAGAAAACTGACTCTGTATTATCAAATGATGAGAACGATGAGAAATAAGAAACTTTGTGCTGACTTTTGCAAGTGAAAGACACCAAGATACAGACATCTTTTTCTGGCAAGGAATTGAAGTCAGTGAATGATCCCAAAAAAATTAGTGTGAAAAGCATTGTCTGAAGCATTGATCAAAGCAGATAATCCTAATATGGATTGAAATGTTATATACAACATCAAAATCTATGGTTTATATTGTAAGCCACTTAAGGCAAGATACACATTAAATAGATAAATAATATTTCTGATTAGCCAACTCCAAAATCCCTCTGCAGCTCCTCCTGTTCCTTTTCTCTAGAGAGAAAAGCTTAGAACCTGAAAAATGTCACCACCTGTTAGGCACCAGAGAATTCTGAATAAGATAATCAAGGGAGTTGTTGGACTAGCAGGCTTATCATCAGCCATTGCTGTTTCTCCTCTGTTTATAAGAAAGAAGATCAGTATTACCCATCTGGGGCCTGATTAGACTGCTGTAAAATCCACCATGTATCTCTTTTGTAGACTGTATTGTAAGTTGCTTTGGGAGCCAACCTTGGCTAAAAGCAGGATATAGGTATATCACAGAGCTTAAATTACTATTTTGGACTACAGCTATGGCATTACTAAGGCTGATGTCACCCCTCCCTTCAATGGTGTCAACTGGTATGGTTCAGTCTTTCGTCACCCCCCTAGTGTCTCCACTGGACTACAGTTCCTGAAATGCCCCAAAGTAACTTTCCTATGCTCTAGTATATTAAATAAATGAACACAACTGTATGCTATGTGCAGTGGACCATACAGGAAAAAATGTAGAAGAGGCAATTGCCTAAGAAGAATTATAACATTCCTGGGCCCAGTGCTATTCAACATCTTTATCAATGATTTGGATGAGGGAATTAGGGGCATACTTATCAAATTTGCAGATGACACCAAATTAGGTGGAGTAGCTAATACCCTAGAGGACAGGATCAAAATTCAAAATGACCTGGATAGACTGGAGAGCTGGGCCAAAGCTAACAAAATGAAATTCAATACGGAAAAAATGTAAGGTACTGCACTTAGGGCAAAAAAATGAAATGCATAGATATAGGATGGGGGAGACCTGGCTGAATGAGACTTACATGCGAAAGGGATCTAGGAGTCCTAGTAGACCACAAGTTGAACATGAGTCAACAGTGTGAGTCAACAGGCAGCTAAAAAGGCCAATGTGATTTTGGGCTGCATCAATAGAAGTATAGTGTCCAGATCAAGGGAAGTCATAGTGCCACTCTATTCTGCCTTGGTCAGACCTCACCTGGAATACTGTGTCCAGTTCTGGGCACCACAATTCAAAAAGGATATTGACAAATTGGATCTTGTCCAAAGAAGGGCAACTAAAATGGTGAAAGGTCTGGAAACAATGCCTTATGAGGAGAGACTTAGGGATCTGAATATGTTTAGCCTGGAAAAAAGACAGTTAAGAGGTGATATGATAGCCCTGTTTAAGTATTTGAAGGGGTGTCACATTGAGGATGGAGCAGGCTTGTTTTCTGCTGCTCCAGAGACTGGAACACAGAGCAATGGATGCAAGCTCCAGGAACAGATATTCCACTTCAACATTAGAAGGAACTTTTTGACAGTAAGAGCTGTTTGGCAGTGGAACACACTCCCTCGGAGCATGGTGGGGTTTCCTTCCTTGGAGGTCTTTAAAGAGAGGCTGGATGGCCATCTGTCGGGGATGCTTTGATCTTGATTTCCTGCATGGCAGGGGGTTGGACTGGATGGCCCTCGTGGTCTCCTCCAACTCTGCAATTCTATGATTCTATGTTTTGAGATAAGTACACTCTGGCTGTTGTGTGTCTGTGGAAGCCCAGATCATGTGTTCTTTCCACCAGAAGAAATTAGTTGATTTTAGGGCACCATGTGTCCTGCAATGTGCTACTGGAAACTTCTAGCAGACAACAAGCAATTAGAACAACATGTATAGTAGCCAATGGTATCACAAAACAAGCTTATATAACAATAATATCTTTGATACTATTGCCCTGCATCCAAATTAATGTTGCTGACAGTTTTGGTCACTGTGTCAGACATCCCAGTGGCATAGACATTTGAAATGATGAAGCTGGATTTACTCTACTAAGTGAAATATGCCTGCTTCTTTCTGCTCTCCCCCCTCCCATGCTGATGACATACTACCATGGCTAAAATAAAAAGAATAATATACTATGAACAAAATAACTTCATTCTTTCTGAAAAATTAAAATATGGTTTGGAAGGGAGTTCTATTGAGATCAAATGTGGCTTGCTATTAATCTGTGAATTAGGGTAGAAGAATGTTGAATATGTAAAATGTCACTATCTCACTATCTTTTGAGATAATAAACATGAAGACTGCAATGTTATTATCTCCTCACCATCAGTGTTACTATTAAGAGAACAATAATTAAACTAGGCTAGAGACATGTCAATTTAGCAGGTATACAAAACATCCAGAAATGTTAAGATTATCTTTTTGGCCTGTTGTTTTGATCATGTTACTCCACTTTTGATATCTCTTCATTGGTTACCTATTCCTTCTAGGGTTCAGTTTAGGCTTCTTGTTTTAACTTTCAAAGCCTGACAAAATCTAGCTCCCCCCTATTATCTTTCAGCCTCATTACTTTTTGCCAGCCTACTCGAGGAACTCTAGGCTTCTCCACCCAACAAAGGGATTCTTCTTCCATGGCTTGGCTTCCATGGCTTGACTTCATCCTTTCTCACTCACTGTCCCGTATTCTTGGAATTCTCTCCCTGAACATTTGAATACTGTACCTTCTCTCAGCGTTTTTAAATCTCAATTCAAAACTTTTATTTTTTCCAAAGCTTTTGGAATTTTAGTTCAATACAGTTTTGTAATTTTGTGTATTTTGATCACATATATTTGTCAGTTTGTTTTATTCTTATATTTTCTTGCTGTTTGATACTATGTTGATGCTGGGGAGTTTTGTAGTAGTATGGATAATTTGTTTTGTAATTATATTTTATAGTTTTGTGTTTATTATTCCTTCCTTCCCTCTGTGTGTGCTTGTGTATACACTTATTTAAATTGTATCCCTTTGGCAAGACCCAATGTTTTGCTTTGCTTTGTGTCTGTTTGTCTGTTTTAATGTAAAGCTTGTTTTGATGTAAAGTGTCATGTACATATGTGATAATGTGGGATTGTATCTCCCATTATCCTGCCATTGAGCAAATCTGCAGCTGCATTCTCAACAATCAGGTAAACAAAGGGTTAACAACTTTAGGCTTAATTAGAGCTCTGGAGGAAAAGTAACACCCCCAGGTCAGGCCACCAATGACATAAGATCACCAGAGACAGTAAGTGACCAATTAGAAGGTCAGGGGCTCAATTTGAAAGAAGGCTATAAATTATTTGTTCTGAGCACATGGCTTGAGTCAGACCATGAGAAGAAACAAAGGAGGGTCTGGGACGCAGACCCCAGGCCCAGAGCAGAACAATGGAGGCAGCTGTTGAGCCAGGCCTGAAATGGCCCAGCTCACAACCTCCTTGGAGTTCAAAGACTGGATCCTGCATAATGGACTTCATAGTTTGTGAGTAGAATCTTAGGGGACATTGTATTAGTTAGATGGCATTAGTTTCTGAAGTGCTCTGCGCACGCACAGGATTAACCCATTGTGTGAATTCAGAGAAGACCACTCAAAGAAACTATAGTTACAGGTAAGTAACCCGTTCTTCCCCCATATGTCAAAAAATATGAAATGCTATGTTTAACCTAGAGATTAATGGATTAACCTGTTTTAGATCCATGTTGTGTAATTCATGTTTAGTCCTATTTCTACATTAATGGACATTTTTAAAAAATCAAAAATGTATAAATACGTGCACTTTTAATTATGCATTTTGAACAATTATATTTCAAAATAAACATTGCATTTCCTTTTAAACACAAAATATGCATAGTTCAAAACATACTTTGTACTATAGATTTTCCTTGTTTTTTTTTTTTGTTTTTGTTTTTTTTGTTTTTTTTAAATGGGCTTTCCAGGCATGTTCTGGAATATTTTCTTTCTGATGTTTTGCCTGCATCTGTGGCTGGCATCTTCAGAGAATGGTTGAGTAGGTGTATGTGTGGAGTTTATATGCTGTGAACCCCTGTTGGGGAGTATATGTAAATTTGTGTAATTGAATGGGTAGTTTCTGGGTATAGTAATGCAAAGCTCATTAGTGTCTGTTTGGCTAAAATTTGGTTAATGGGCCATTATCTGCTGGGAATCCTCCTGTCCCTGGGTGGAGTTCATTTGCAAGTGTTGCATTTTGCTTTTAGTGTTTTACAGGACTGGCAGCCAGATTTTGTTTACTTTTAAGGTTTCTTCTTTCCTGTTGAAGTTGTCCAGGTGTTTGTGGATTTCAATAGCTTCTCTGTGCATTCTGACATGATAGTTGTTGGCTTGGTCTAGAATTTCTGTGT
This sequence comes from Gambelia wislizenii, assembly GCA_030847615.1. Classification (NCBI taxonomy): domain Eukaryota; kingdom Metazoa; phylum Chordata; class Lepidosauria; order Squamata; family Crotaphytidae; genus Gambelia; species Gambelia wislizenii. Next base: position 203,857,474 of record JAUMIR010000003.1, on the reverse strand, counting down.
TTTCAAATAGCATTTTGTGTCCAGGTTGGTTTATAACATGTTCTGCTACTGTTGATTTTTCTGGCTGGGCCAGTCTGCAGTGTCTCTCGTGTTCTTTGATTCTTGTTTGCACACTGCGTTTAGTGGTCCCTATGTAAACTTGTCCACAGCTGCATGGTATGCGGTAAACTCCTGCAGCTGTGAGAGGGTCTCTTTTGTCCTTCTCTGAGTGTAGCATTTCTTGGAATTTTTTTTTGGTTGGTCAATAGATAGTTTGGAGGTTGTGTTTCCTCATCAATTTCCCTACTCTGTCTGTGACTCCTTTGATATATGGTAAAAGTACCTTCCCTTTGGGTGGCTGTTTTTCTTCTTCATTCCTGTGTTTTTTTCTGGGTCTGGCTGCTCTTGTGATGTCTGATCTGGAGTAACCATTAGCCTGTGGGGCCCAGTTTAGGTGCCTCAGTTTGTCCTCCAGTAGTGGGGTTCGCAGATCCTTTTTGCACGGTCTACCAATGTTTTTATTGTGCTTCTTTTTTGTTCTAGGTGATGATTAGAGTTCTTGTGTAGGTACCTGTCCATGTGTGGGGGTTTTCTGTATACCTTGTGGCCTAACCGTTGGTTTGGTTTGCAGATGACTAGGACATCCAGGAATGGCAGTGTTCCTTCCTTCTCTTTTTCCATCGTGAATTGGATATTTGGGTGGATGCTGTTCAGGTGGTCAGGAATGAGACCAAATTTTCTTCTCCATGGTTCCAAATGGTGAAAGTATCATCCACATACCAGAACCATGCTGTGGGCTTTTTTGGTGCTGTTTCCAGGACTTGCTTTTCAAAATGTTCCATGTAAAGGTTTGCTATCACTGGGCTCAGGGGGCTGCCCATGGCTACCCCATCTATCTGTTCATAGAATTCATTATCCCGCTGGAAGTAGCTTGTGGTGAGGCAGTGTTTGAACAAGGCTGTGATGTCCTCAGGAAATATTTGTTGTATGAGTGCCATGGTGTCCATTATGGGGACTTTGGTGAACAAAGAGATAACATCAAAACTGATCAGTCTGTCTCCAGGTTTCAGTTTGATGTTGTTGATTTTTTCTATGAAATGAGCTGAGCCTTTGATGTAGTGAGGGGTTTGTCCTATGGGGGTTTGTAATTGTGTGGCCAGAAACTTTGTCAAGTCATATGTGGGGGATCCAATGGCACTCACCATGGGTCAGAGTGGAATGGAATCCTTGTGGATCTTGGGAAGACCATATAGTCTTGGTGAGAGAGCCTCTGATCTGCATAGATTCTGGTGTAAGATTGGATGAATTGATGAGTTCTTGATCAAGGCATTTGTTTTTCTGGTGATTTTGTTGGTCGGGCCTTGCTTGAGTTTTCTTTATATTGCAGGGTCCAAGAGTTCCCTTATTTTTTGTCTGTATTTTTCTGTTTCCATGATTATTGTGGCATTGCCTTTGTCTGCTGGGAGAAGAATGATTTCTGGGTCTGCACTGAGATCCTTCATGGCTTTTCTTTCTTTTCTGGTTATGTTGCTGGGTGGTGGTTTTGCCTTCCTCAGGATCCTAGCTGTTTCTCCTCTTATCTCTTCTGCCTCTTCCTCCAGAAGACGGTAGAGGGCAGATTCAACATGGGCGATGATGTCTTCAACTGGGATTCTGGTGGTGATAACTGCAAAATTGCCTCCTTTGGACAGCATGGATGTTTCTTCTTTTGACAGTTGCCATTCTGTTAGGTTGATACTAGTCCATGCTGTGTCTAGCTGGGGTTTCTCTTGGTGTTTGTGGCATTTATCAAATTTTTGTTTCTGCCTTTCAGTGTGAATCACCATATCTTTTTCCATTTTTCTGTAGGTGAGGTTGTCAATTTTGTCCCAGTCTTGTTTGTTCATTTTTTGACTGATGCTGAGGTGGAGTGATAATAGCTCTTTGTCTGTGTTGGCCAGGTCTTTGGTGTGTATTCTCTCTCGTAACAATGCTTTTTCTATTCTGTTTTAGATCCAGTTGGCCTGTGAGGATTTTTGTGTCCTCTTTGCTGTGAGAAAGTGTGGTATGGTTTATGTGTCTTTGCATCGTAACAAGAAAGTTAATGAACAGTGTAGGTGTGCTCTCCTGGTCCAGAGTTTCTCCAGTCTCTGGGTTTCTTGGAACAGTTTCTCTCCATAGAGATGTTCAATATGAAGTCAAAGGCTTTCACAGCCAGCATCCGTAGATTTCCTTGGTTTTTTCCCAGGCTGTGAGGCCGTGTTCTGGAATGGTTTCTTTCTGACGTTTCACCTGCATCTGTGGCTGGCATCCTCAGAGAATGGTTGTGTAGGTGTGTGTGTGGAGTTTATATGCTGTGAACCCCTGTTATATACTCCCCAACAGGGGTTCACAGCATATAAACTCCACACACACACCTACACAACCATTCTCTGAGGATGCCAGCCACAAATGCAGGCAAAACATCAGAAAGAAACTATTACAAAACACAGCTTCATAGCCCGGAAAATAAAAACCAAGGAAAATCTTTGGATGCTGGCTGTGAAAGCCTTCGACTTCACATACTTTGTACTTTAAAAAAAAAAAAGAGAGAGAGAGAGAGAGAGTTAAGAACAGCATTGAAAAATTGGAAGACATGCAAAGTCTGAAGGTTAATCACATTCCAACCTGCACATTAGTCTGGAAGGTGGATCAGGTCAGTTCACATCAGAATTTGCAAAACAAGAATTGTTCAAACAAACCCCAATTCAAGAAATATTATATAAAACAGTTATGGAACCAGTCTTCTTTCAGGAAGAAAACTCTAAAAAATAAAGTCTGAGATAATGTTCTGATCTTTACGATTCACACTGACACTGAATGATGTCCCCTGCTAGGTAAAATACAGTGACTGGGATTTTAAAACGACAGATATGTATGCTGAAGAAAATTGTACTTGAAGCCAGAGCTTTCTTCATTCTGCTTTGTTTCAGTGCAACCATTCCTATTGCCAATGTGTGAAGCTACTTTTAAAGCAAGTGGTGGCTTCTTTCTTTAGCAGTGGGAATGATATAAAGATTGGAACTAATGCATTAAAAGTAGTCATAATGCCTGTAATATCATATTTTTCTGGCCATCCTGGCTGAAAAATTCTGGGTGTTGTAGTCAAAAAAGATAACTTTTCCAAGCTTTTGTCCTAACTTTCATGTCTGTTAGCTCAGGGATTAGATGGGTCAGAGAGCCTCTTGCTGGCAGAGATGAGTTCTGGGCTGGAGACTTTGCTGGCACAGCTCCATGAGTGGAAAGTGCATGCTGGCATTGTTCCTACTAGAAGTACAAAGTTTAAGGTCTCAAAATGGAGAGTTCCAAACACAGGAGGGGCAGGCAGAGACAGCTATGGACATCAACCACTGAAAGTCAAGCATAGAATATCCCTGACTTTATTTCCTTCACAGATTTTTAATTCAGTTCATTTTTTTACAGCTAGGGATACTGACTGGCATGGCTGAAAACACTGGTTATATGTGTGTTCAGAAAGTAAAAGTATATGACTACCGATATATTTTGCTGACAAACCCAGGAAATGATGAGGCCAGACATAGTTGTTGGGTTGAAAAGGGCCATTTTATTTAAATCTATCCTATTTATTGTTTCTCATGAGATAATTACAATGGGGCGAGCAACCTAGTGGAGATGTGCTGGTGCAATGGGTCTATCCCAGACCTTCTCCCCAGCTTCCCCTGGGCAAAGCACCTGAGCCCCAGGGATAACCCAAAAGCTGAGTTGCTCCCCAGCCTGCCTACATTTGCAAGGCCAACCTGAAAGTCCCTCCCACAAATTGCAGAATAAGGGTTTCTCCCCTTGCCCGCCCCGGTCACAAGAACTAAAGAGACATAGATTTTCCTTGGTTTTTTTTCCAGGCTGTGAGGCCGTGTTCTAGAAGAATTTCTTTCTAATGTTTCACCTGCCTCTGTGGCTAGCATCTTCAGAGAATGTTTGGGTAGGAGTGTGTGTGGGGTTTTTATCCTGTGAGCCCCTGTTGGAGAGGTTATGTAAATCTGTGTATTTGAATGGGTAGTTCCTGGGGGAAGATATGCAAGGAGGAACTACCCATTCAAGTACACAAATTTACATAACCTCTCCAACAGGGGCTCACAGGATATAAACCACACACACACTCCTGCCCAAACATTCTCTGAAGATGCTAGCCACAGATGCAGGTGAAACATCAGAAAGAAACTATTCCAGAACACGGCCTCACAGCCTGGAAAAAAAACCCAAGGAAAATCTCTGGATGCCAGCCATGAAAGCCTTCAACTTCCTAAAGAGGCAGTTCCAGGGGCCTCGCTTCACTGAAAGTTGGTGCCATAGGTGCTCACTGAACAACCAAATCTTCCCCCTTCCACCTGCCATAGATATGATGTAAGCATCTGCTAAGCCTCTACCCCCACTAGGCCACCCAATAGGGACTCCAAAACCTACTGCAGGTTCTCCAAGAAAAAAGAATTACCTAGGTCAGACAAGTGTACCCTGTCAGCTCAGTAGCACTCAGGCCTTTCTAGAAAAATTTCAGGGTAGGTAGGCATTCCATATTTCTCTATTTCCTCAGTGGAGTGCTAGGTTCAATAGGTGCAGGTTGCCCTCCCCTCCACAAACTTGTCTGGGCAGCTTGGTGGACTACAGAATATGCATTCGGTCTTAATGTGTCTCATATCATGCAGTGCCTGCAAGATCAGGGCCTTAGCCTACATCAATCCCAAGTCTTTACCACCCAGGTGAATAACCAGGATACTTGGTAGAGGCCCATGGTGCTCCCCAAACAACATAGGTATGACACCATGCCAACTAAGGCCCCTCCTACCCCACCACTCTATGATGGCCATGTCACCCAGTCCCAACTGCACTCCAAAGTGGCTGAAACAGGCCTGACTAAGTGCCCAATACACCATGCTATTGCCACAGATCTTCATACAATGCCTCCTTGGCCACAACCTAGAATCTGAAAGACAGAAAGAGTTTGCAGTATTAGTGATGCAATGTCCTAATGTACTTATGATATGTGGAAGACCTTCAGTGCCCTATCTGCTAATGGCTAATGGCCATTGAATCCATACCCAAAGCAGCAGCAGTTGAAGCTGTGATAATCCTAAAAGAATGTGTGCCAAACTTAACCCCCTCAAGGCCTAAAGCAAATAGTGCTCTAAAGGTAACAGACCAGAAGTAGAATTTTGTCTAGGGTGACAGGTCCATGAGATTAAATAGTGGTCCATGACGGGAATCTCTGGCCTCCAAATTCGAATATAAAGCCCAAATTGAGCATATTGACTAATCACTGCAAACCTGCAACTCTAAGCAGAAAGCCCCTACCCCACTGATGAACCTCAGAAGAACATATAAGAAATATAATTGATTATATTTAGGGAGTTCCAATGCTTTATGGAGCATATTTAGGGAGTTCCAATCCCTAAGTTCCAATGCTTTACCAGATCTGTCATTCCTTGACATTCACTGATTCTTAGTGCACCAAAAAAGGTTGTCAATGCTTCAGCATGAAACAAAGGGGCTTTGTATGGTGAGCTGCTAACACCCTGCCAAACTCCCCACAGCCCCTTTAAAATATTGGGAGAAAGTGGGGTTCTGGTATTTGCTATCAGACTCTTTTCCCTGGACCATCATCCCAGAACCTTACATATCCTAAAATCCCCTGTGGTGTCAGCCACTCCTTGGGCTTTCAACTAAAATGCAATAGCTGAGACTTTCACAGTAATAGACTGTGGTGACAATCCCTTATTGTGAAGTGATACACAAAACTGCAACAATTGTGCTACCAGCACTGGTACTCCCTCACCAAGGGCTTTGTGCACGGTGAATTCCAGAATTTCCCTTACTGCCATGATATATCCTTTATTGGTTATTAGAGGTATGGATAGACTTAAAGCCCTCACTACATCTTCTTTCCAAGCATCCACAGGTCTATGGGCATCAGGTCTGCTCCCAGTGCTCTGAAGTTTGTCATCTGCATGCAGGAAAGAGTGTCTGAAATACCACCCTCAATAGCAGGGGCTCCTGTTGCTAGATTCAGAAAGATCTGCTGTTCCTGTGCTCAAGTCTCCTCCTTGTCATGCAGCAGAACCTTGTGCTTCATCCTGTTGGTTGCACTTCTCAAGGGCATCTAAACAGGCCAAAATCTCATTAGCCATAAGCCAGAGTTTATGACCCTTGGGAGCTTTTTGGGTGGTGGAGGGAACGTGATTGAGTGCTTGAACCTCTTCTAAAGCCTTAATCCTGTCTAATATGGCCTGCCATGATATCTCATCTCCTTCATACCCTGTTGATGAAATGGTCTCCATTTGGGGGGGAAAGTGACTAAGTCAGTTATTTCTTAGTGGGCCCCTTACGTTTTGACCCTCCCCTGCCTTTCTTAGGTGCCATAATAATACAAGAACACAAGTCCTGGTCCAATTCACAAATCACCAAAAGATACAAAAGAAAAAAAAAAACATCCCTATTCCAGATAATTAAGCAGTAGGTGGTTGCCAAGGATAAGACCCAAAATCAAATAAATAAATAAATAAAAGCCCCACACACACAAATGGGTGTATTAACAAGGAAGAGGGCTAACAAAATACGAAGGCCAACTGATCTGTCCCTTCTGCTTTTTCTTACTCCTCCTTATTTATTGGTGTTATTATTGTTTTTATAGGGGTGCAAGCGAGCAGTAAAGCCAAGAAGGCCCCAGGCCCAAGACCTGGCAGTAAGGCCAAACAGGCCTGAGGCCTAATCAAGGGTTCATATACAATGCAGGCTCACAAAGCTGTGAGGTTGCCAGTAACCTAAATTAGCAATCATGTGCACACTACCCCAATATTGCCCATCAGTCCAGTAATGCCCAGTGGTGGGGGTGGGGGTGAGGGAGGCCTAAATACCCCCCCCAAAAGGCCACTAAATTACTAAGGCCAGAGGGCCAGGTCCACGTGTCCCTTCTGATTAATGGAGGCCCTAAATGGCACAGTCCAAGAGTGACTCCTAAATGCCCTCCCAATTAGCTGGTCTGCCCTGCGAATGCTCCCCCTGCCTGGGCCCAATTGTTGGATGTGAGGCTGTGCCATAAGGCTGCACGGTGCAGCCACCACCACAACTCTGCCATCTGGCCATGAACCAACAGCTATTCAAATCTATTCAAGCTGTTGATGGATTCCTCATTGTCTCATGTCATCTTAAGGTCTCTCTCTCTCTCCCTTGATCACTCCAGATCACTCTCACTCTACTCCATGCTCCCAGCTCAAATAAAATCCAAGAGGAGGTGAGGGGTGGAGCAGCCTTAAGTAGCCTCTTCCCCTCCCCTCTCCCTCTTGCTCATGGCATGTACGCTGTGACATCATTTAAACCAGCCTCATCTTCTGCCTGGCTAGCAAAGACATCTCCCTGCAATCTCAGCTGCATCAGACAGGGGGATACGAATTCAGTTTAATGGCTTTCCAGAATTAGAAACCAAAGTTACAATGTTTTGCTTTTCACATGTGGTCATTTTAGTTAAGTTGTGGTTGATTTGAAGGTAACCAATAGCTCCATTCAGTTTGCTTTTGCTCCCTATCTCTTTCCAGCCTTATTAGGAAGTAGCTATTTGGATTTTGTTAATAGTGCCTTCTTGTATTATATCCCTGAAGTCTTACATACCTACCTATGGAAATAGGAGGAAGATATCTTGTTTCTCAAAAAGGACTTACTCAGAGCAAGCCATTTGGACCATTCTATACCAAGTGATAATATATATTTATAGATTTGCCAGTATCCATGGCAGCATAGTTTGGCAAGTTTTTTGTGGGCTTTGTAAGAGAGAACTACTTGCTTCTTTGTTGGTTTTGTTCCAAGGGAGGATTATAGAAAGTTAAATCTCTAGAATCACTTCCTTGGCATTTCATTCCTTAGAGGCTTCATAAATTGCAGCAGTTAGATATTCTCTGAAATATGTTCATGCAGCTCCTCATCACAGCCACCACTGACATAAAAGGTGCACTTATCTGTTAAGATGTATATTTCTGTCACTGCTTTCTTTTTTAGGATTAGTACATTAATTGTTACTTTATCACATATGTCTCCCACCTTGCTCTCTGATATGAAAACAAAATAGCCTCATGGAAGCATTAATCACTTGCCCTTACTGCACACACAAAAATAGCTTCCAGCAATGTTTTTTTTTAAAAAAAACTTAAACAAAAGTTTGGTGTGGGAAAAGAGAACAGATATGAACAAAAATACAAATATGTGTATTTTCTTGGGAAAATCTGTTTTCAAAAGCACTTTCAATTATTTTAATTAAACTTTTCCAAGCAAACTTTTCCAGGATTCAAACTTATAACCAGATAGCAGGGTCAGTCAAGTATATATTGCTGCCTGAGGCAAAATACCAGGTGCTACTTTCTGCATTCCATGTTGAGGAGCTGATGTGATTAAGCACTGAATCAGCCTTTTAGTTATAGGCAAGATTTCACCGCTAAAGTAAAGAGCTAGTTTAAGTTGTGGAAAGCAGAGCCTGTAATATATATCTCCAACATTTCAGCTCTGCCCCCCTGCTCCTTGGAATCACTTTGTCCCGTTGTAGGCCTCATGGTTTAGGGTTAGCCATGATAGCTACAGACAGCCATAGGGAGAAGTTTAGACTCTGTGGTATAACTATGGAAGCAATACAGACCAAGACATTCTGCTACCTGAAGTAAAGTGGCAAATGTCATCACCATACGCCACAGTCAAGTTACATAGTACCAACATCATCAAAGTTATTTTGTAAGACAAAGCAGAAAATTGCACAAACACCTTTCCCCCACTTCAGCTATAAAAGTATTTTAAATACCCTGGTGGCACAGTGATCAAATACCAGTACTGCAAGTCACCATGTTGCAAGTTCGATTCCAGAGGGCTCCAAGGTTCACTCAGCCTTCCATCCTTTTGTAGTTCAGTAAAATGAGTAGCTAACACACATTGGAAACTGCTTAATGCAGTGTAGATGTGTAAATTGCTATTGCTTAAAACAATTTGTAAGCTGCTCTGATAGCCTTGTGGCTGAAGAGCAGGGTATAAATACCTAATTTTTTTAAAAAAATTAAAAAATGATAAAGAAGTTTCTCCCCCTTCATGGCAACCAATATCTACTACTTGACATTGGAGCAGCACTGCCAGCTAACAGGGCCAGCCATGGAAAGGAATAGGCAGATATGTTCAAGCAAGAAATGTGAAGACTAGTGCTATTGTTAGAAGTCCTCCTTTACTGTAATTCAGGTCTTACACACAGAGAGAGAGAAAGAGAGAGAGAGAGAGAGTGCTACCATGGTGTAGTTCTTTGAGCATCAGACTAAGACTATGGAGACCAGGGTTCAAATCCCCGCTCAGCTATAGAAACCCACTGGATGACCTTGGACAAGTCACACTCTCATCCTCAAAGGGAGGCAAAGGTAACCCCCTTCAGAACAAATCTTGCTAAGAAAACCCTGTGATAGGTTTATCTTAATGTTGCCATAAGTCAGAAACAATTTGAAGGTACTCAATAACAAAAAATACATGGATTTGTGTTTAGCTCTTATCATGTTTTATAACAGCATATGATAACCTCAAAAACAATTCATAAGATTCCTGAAGTTTCTCATATATGGAAAATGTATTACATCAAATTACAAATAAACACATATTAAGTATTCTGTGTTATTTTTCCCTTGATGGATTTACAGTCGTCCCTTCACATTCGCGGGGGTTCCGTTCCGCGGACCCCCGCGAATGTGAAAAATCCGCAAATAACTACACCCCTCCCCCTCCCTCCCCAGGCCTTCGCGGGGCCTTCCTAGGCCCCGCGGAGGCCTCACCGGCCCTCCCTCCCACCCTCCCCGGGCCTTCGCGGGGCCTTCCTGGGCCCCGCGGAGGCCTCACCGGCCCTCCCTCCCACCCTCCCCGGGCCTTCGCGGGGCCTTCCTAGGCCCCGCGGAGGCCTCACCGGCCCTCCCTCCCACCCTCCCCAGGCCTTCGCGGGGCCTTCCTTGGCCCCGCAGAGGCCTCACCGGCCCTCCCTCCCACCCTCCCCGGGCCTTCGTGGGGCCTTCCTAGGCCCCGCGGAGGCCTCACCGGCTCTCCCTCCCACCCTCCCCAGGCCTTCACGGGGCCTTCCTAGGCCCCGCGGAGGCCTCACCGGCCCTCCCTCCCACCCTCCCCAGGCCTTCGCGGGGCCTTCCTAGGCCCCGCAGAGGCCTCACCGGCTCTCCCTCCCACCCTCCCCAGGCCTTCCCGGGGCCTTCCTAGGCCCCGCGGAGGCCTCACCGGCCCTCCCTCCCACCCTCACCAGGCCTTCGCGGGGCCTTCTTAGGCCCCGCGGAGGTCTCACCAGCCCTCCCTCCCACCCTCACCAGGCCTTCGCGGGGCCTTCCTAGGCCCCGCGGAGGCCTCACCGGCCCTCCCTCCCACCCTCTCCAGGCCTTCGCGGGGCCTTCCTAGGCCCCGCGGAGGCCTCACCGGCCCTCCCTCCCACCCTCCCCAGGCCTTCGCGGGGCCTTCCTAGGCCCCGCGGAGGCCTCACCGGCTCTCCCTCCCACCCTCCCCAGGCCTTCGCGGGGCCTTCCTAGGCCCCGCGGAGGTCTCCCCGGCCCTCCCTCCCTCCCTCCCCAGGCCTTCGCGGGGCCTTCCTAGGCCCCGCGGAGGCCTCCCCGGCCCTCCCTCCCTCCCTCCCCAGGCATTCGCGGGGCCTCCGGAGGGCCTCCGGGCGTCCCGCGAAGGCCTCCCCACCCCTCCCCAGGTCTTTCACGGGGCCTCTGGAGGCCCCGAGTCGTGGTTTTGGGGGGGCCCGCGGGGGCCCTCCCAAAACCGCGAATAACCGAAACCGTGAATGTCAAGTTCGCGAATGTGGAGGGACAACTGTATATCTTTTGATGGGCACTCTTGAACAATACCAATCTGCAGCAAAATATAAATTAGGAAAATAATTTTTAAAAGAGGTGAAAGGGAAGATAAAGTATAACTGTAACTTGTCTGATTTATTGCTTGTACATATTAAATGCTGAAGCTGAAAAGGTAAACTTTGTCATTGTTCAATATGATTACAATATTCAGTACAAAAGCATAAAGCAAAGAGTAAAAAAAGAAGGCCTCCCCTCGCCCACCCGCCAACACCCCACCCTTCCAAAGTGGCGATGGGGCTTGAGAGATGGGTAGTCGCTTCGGGAAGGTCAGGGACGATGGCGGCCAGGCAGGCGGGAGGTTGGCCAGCCATCCCCCACACTTCCCGAAGTGGCTATGGGGCTTGAGAGCCCCGTAGCCACTTTGGGAAGGTCATGGAGGGTGGCGGCTGGGTGGGCGGGAGGTTGGCCAGCCACCCCCCATGCTTCCCAAAGTGGCTATGGGGCTTGAGAGCCCCGTAGCCACTTCGGGAAGGTAGGGGAAGGTGGCAGTTGGGCGGGCGGGAGGTTGGCCAGCCACCCACCACCACCACTTCCCGAAGTGGCTATCGGGCTTTAGAGTCCTCTAGCCACTTTGGGAAGGTCAGGGAGGGTGGAGGCCGGGTGGCAGGGAGGTTGGCCAGCCACCCCTTGTGCTTCCCGAAGTGGCTATGGGGCTTGAGAGCCCTGTAGCTGGTTTGGGAAGATTGGGAGGAGTGGAGGGAGGGCGGCCGAGAGGCTTTTCAGCCACCCTCCCAAAGCTGCAACAAGGCTTGAAAAGCCCCATCACCATTTTGGGCAGGGCGGGGGGTGGCTGAAAAGCACCTTTGCTGCGAACATCCCGCTCTCCTGGGGTTTGGCTCTCCACCCCAAATGCAGCCAAGTCCCAGGAGAGCAGGGAGTTGGGTGTGCGGTTTGCTTTGGGAGCACGCCATTTAAATCAGCTCCTCTCCCTTGTGGGGGAGGAAGAGAAGCTGATTTAAATGGGGTGCTTTGCTGAGATAAACGCGAATAGGCAAAACCGTGAAAGTGAAAGCCGCGAATGTGGAGGGGCAACTTACCTCAAAAGTTATTGAAAAAAATATATTTTGTGTTTAAAAGTCTAATACACTTGAGTTAGATTTACAACACAAGAACTTTATTGGCAGTGTGCAGCTGTCCACATAGATTTATTGTATCTTTTGGATCTCCCTATGGACTTTTTTGGATGGGGTTTTACAACGCTAGAAGCCTCATCCCTGTTGCGAGGCTGCTGCATTGCAGGGCATCCCTTTCGGATAACACTCTCCCCTGCTGATCCTCTGCCGATACTGTTGTGTAACCGCGGGGACGCTGCAGCGTTATATTTGGCAGTTTTCTAATCACGATAAACTTTTGTGATTAGAAGACTGCGAAATATAATGCTGCAACGTCCCCGTGGTTACGCAACAGTATCAGCAGAGGATCAGCAGGGGAGAGCATCATCCGAAAGGGATGCCCTGCAGCGCAGCAGCCTCACAACGGGAATGAGGCTGCTAGCATTGTAAAACCCCATCCGAAAAAGTCCTAAGTATCTAAGCAATTTGGAGAACTATTATTGCATTTATTGAAATAAGAGTGTTGCTCATTACTTGAAGGACTTTAACATAATTTTGTTGTGTTACTTGTTGGAAACTGACTTGAAATTGATAATTAACTCTTAACTCCACAAAGATTATATACAGATGCCCTTGGTATCTGCTGGGGTTTTGTTCCAGAACCACCTGTGGATACAGAGGATCAACTGTATAACAAACTACTGCTGAAAAACTGATACTCCTTTACTGCAAGATTGGTATCTAAGGGTGTAGGACATTCCAGTCTGATGTCCAAACTTTTTTTGCAGATATAGGGGATCAAAATAAAAATGTAAGTATTGTTGCTTATTACATCCCTTTATTTTCTGCAAAAATTGAGGTCAAATCTTTCATTTTTTGTCAATCATATCATAGAATACATTTGTTCTGGTATTTAAAAATGGTCCTATATGTACCTTAACAAAGAATAAACTGTATAGCATTTTCTATAATGTTCTATAAGCTTCCTTGAGAAATCACTGCCCTGAAAACAGTTTAAAACTATATAAGGTAAATTAAATTTATGTCTCATTGTGAAGATGAAAAAGTGTTAGAACTATAAGTATCTGAGATTTCTCAAGCAATATTCTTCATATTCAATTCCTTGGCTGGAAATAATTCTTAGAACCAAAAGAGCTAAGGTGTTGCCTACTGTCACTTTTCCAAATAGGTACTAATAATGTTTCCTTTAACTGCTTGTGCTAGCAGGGCTCTAACTTACCTGGAGTCTGAGCTGGCATCCTTGGAGGGGAGAGGAGCCAGAAGGAACCAGGCTCTGGGTCCTTCTTGTTGCAGCTTATTAGTGAGGAGAATCCAGGTGAACATCCATTAATGCCTAAGGCCCACTGAATTCCAAGGGGTAAATTAGTTTTCACTACCATTATATCAATTTGAATGGTTCTTAAGCACAACTCTTCCCCTCTCCCAGACTGGGCCTTGTTCTTCTCCCTCATTGTGGTGCTTACCACTCTCTAAAGTAAAGCAGCAGTACAGCAGAAAGATTCCTCTTCTGTGCTTCCTTACTGCATGATGTCATCATTCTTTCATTCCTGTCCCATGGGAGACTGAGCTAAAACCACATCTTTTTGCTAACCAGAAAAAAAAATGTTAGCAAAAAGACACAGTTTTACCTTGATGTCCCATGGGACCAGAATGGCAGAACACCAGAAGAACAATGACATCATGCGGTAACGCAGCACAGAAATCAGAATCTTCTGGCTGTCCTGCTGTTTTACTTCAGAGTGTGGTAAGCACTTCTGTCTTTTCCTGATGGAAACATGGTCAAGCTCAATCAAGCCTCCAGGGCATGACTATGCAGCTTCATTATATCCTTCAATATTAAGGATTGACGAACACAAATGTCAGATCTCAGAACATTATGATAAATGCAAGCTAATTACTTATTTTTTTAAAAAAATCAACCAAGAATACTGTTTATGCATTTGTTATAACTGTTTTGCTCATAAACCTCCTGGCTGTTCAGTCTTACACAATGTACATTCAAGAACACTTATGATTGTAGGAAGAAGTCATGCAATAAAATATGTATATCAGTTTTATCCTATTAAAGTAGCAGGATGAGAAGCTCAGAAGCCTGGAGGAGGGCACAGAAATCTTTTTAATTGCATATGTAATTAAGCACCAGCTTTCTGGAGCACTGCTTTTCTCCCCAAATTCAGCTCAGACTTCATTTGAGCAGAGGACTCTAATTCCTCCCTTTTCCCACTATAACTTCAAAAGGACAGCACCAAGCATTATTTCACCAAGATGGAAAAACAAAGTGCCAGGACAACTGAAGTAGTATTGACTTTTGGGTAAACATGAAAACTCCAAAACAGCAAGCTTTGAAGTCTCTCACAATTTATTGTTTGCTGACTAGCTGGCTGGCAGTGGGGGAAGATTACAGAGAGAAAGAAGTGAAGGGTTATGTTTGGCTGCTACAAATACATAATTTACAAAAGCTACAGTTTATTCAGCAAGTAGGAGCTGAGAGGAGTGGAAATATGTGCATAAACCTTTCCCTTTATGTCCCCGGTAAAACAACAACTTTGACAATAATGTATGGTGCTGTTTGGAGACTTTGCTCCATAGCCTAAAGAAAATTTAAACAGCCCAGTATGTGTCCCTAGTCTGTTGAATTGTCCCTTTTGTAAGGCTGCTTGACACAAAGGTTTGCTTGAAACAGCATGTTGCAGCAGAAGCAGAAGCTTCCCTGGAGGCACCCTCTATATCAAGCTAAAACTAAGCTAAAATTAACACTGTTTCCACTATTGGCCTTGCAGCTATGCACACATTATTTGTGGGTGGAGAAAAAACATTCCTGTGACATAAAATACAATCTACAAAAATAAACAGGGCATCTTTAAATATTGCAAAATGATTTCGTATTGGAAGAAAATATAAGCATGTTTTACAGGGGGAAATGAGAAAACTATGCTAGTGTGGCAATGTATGTTGCTAGATTAGGATGAAAAAAGAATTAGTAGAGGTCTCATTTCTGTGTACAGGTTTTGCACTTCCTGAGATAGGCAGATCTTGTCTTGGAAGTCCACATATTCATGATGAGGAAATTCTGCAAAAATTATATACCCCTCCCATGTGTACATTTTAGAAATGTTTGCAATTACAAACATGTGTATTTGAAAAATTGTGCAAACCTCTTTCAGTGAAATGAAAACTACATACAAAAATGTATACATTAGAAGAAGTTGTATGAAAATGCATATGTTTTACGGGGGAGTGTGTAAGAATCCCCCCCACACACAAATATTTCCATGAAGAAGGGATTTCTTGCAATATGTAAAGAAATAGGGATAAAATGAAAAAGCTGATCATACTCTAAAAAACTCAATGAGAATGATTGTGACAGATTTTATCTCCCTAGGCCTGATCATCATTCCTGGGGCTCGTTTACACAGCAGGTTTTATTGCGTTAAGTTGTGCTTTAGCACTTTCCTGCATCAGTGGTGGGTAGTTTACACGGCATATGTTTACACAGCTATATTTTGTAGCTCTTTGATTTTTTCCGCTTTGAGATTCAAACAGCCAAATGTGCTGGGGGCATGGCCAAGCATTGGAGAGGAGACAAAGGAATGCCATAGGAATGTCTGCCCTGGCCCCAACTCCGTGTGCTTAACAGTGTAGAGGCAGTCACTCTTTGCCTCTCCCCCCTCCCAGCTCCCTGACCACAAATCAAACAGAAGGTTTTTTTATCCTTGCTTAACAGCATTTTCTAGCCAAAAAAACAGACTGTCAAAATAGCAGTGCAGCTCTGCTGCAGCCCTTAGTGAAATGGTTTCTCTCCCTCCCCCAAGCACAGGATGACAGCTGACGAACGGAGCTTTACCTACTTGCAAAACAGCAGAGAGGAGGAGAAGGAACGCTCCCTGATTGAAAAATATTGGGAATCCTTTTTGTTTGCAAACTGGCTTGCAAAATAGCAGAGAGGATTTTTCAAAGTTTCCTCTAATCGCTACTGACACTCCCTCCCTCCCTCCCCCTCTTTTAAGCCCACCCCTGCATCATAGCAACCAATCACAGAGGAATGGTTGTTTACACTGCCAATAATGCACTACATTGCAAATATACCGGCAAAAGTAGTGACATCCCTTGCCATGCTATATTTGGGTGTTTTACCTTCCCCCCTTCTGAATGAGGCGATGCTGTGCCTCGACCCATGTGAACTATAAGCTATCTTGGTATATTTAGAGGAATATTTGCCCGTGTAAATGCACCCTTGGTATTTTTATATTACTTCCCCCTCACCCAAGTGTTATGAAAACCCATAGGGTACGGGAGTAGTAAAATTTTGTTACTAATTAATGGTAAGGTCTGAGACAAAAAATCTTTCACACGTCTGCAATATCTTGCTTATATTTTCCCCAGTGGGTTTAACAGCATAACAAACTACACCTAGCACTCCAGAAGTGTTGGACTACAACTCTGATAATCCCTTCCCACTTGTGATACTACCAAGGACATCTGGAATTTGAAGTTCTAAGCATCTGTAAAATGAAAGGTACTTCAACCCTGTCCTAGGAGAAAGAGGTGAGATTGGCATATTTTACATGAAATTCATTTAAGCAGGGGTGAACAAACTATGGCTCTGAAGATGTTATTGGATTGCAGCGGCCACCCACCTCAGTCCGTTTATGTAGTGGTCAAAATTCATGGAAGCTGTTGTCCAACAATACTGGGAGAACCACAACTTTTCACCCTGTCATAAGATGTGGCTGGCATCTTCAGAGAATGGTTGGGTAGGAGTGTATATGGAGTTTATATGCTGTGAACCCCTGTTTGGGAGTATATGTAAATTTGTGTAATTGAATGGTTAATTTCTGGGTATAGAAATGCAAGGCTCGTTACTGTCTGCTTGGCTAACATTTTATAATGGCCCATCAACCAACCATTAGCCAAATAGACACTAACAAGCCTTGTATTTCTATACCCAGAAACTAACCATTCAATTACACAAATTTACATATACTCCCCAACAGAGGTTCACAGCATATAAACTCCATATACACTCCTACCCAACCATTCTCTGAAGATGCCAGCCACAGATGCAGGAGAAACGTCAGAAGTAAACTCTTCCAGAACACGGCCTCATAGCCAGGGGAAAAAAACCAAGGAAAATCTATAAACTTGCACTAGGATTGAACCAGATCATAGCATATGTTTGAAAGAGCTCTAATACATGAGATCTTATATAACATTGTGTTGAAATGAATGGAAAATGTGTTTATCAATTTGTAGTCAACAGGTGCATTCCCATTTCTGTTTCTCCAATTCATCCACTGTGGGGGTTCTCTCCCTTTAAATGTATTTTATACTTTTACAGAATTTGCCATTCCTCATAGATACATTTGTCTCCTTTCCAAATACATGTTCTTTTGTAAGACACCCTGTGCACCCCTTTCCCTTTATATTTCCTTTTCTGCTTCTTTTGAAAAAGCTCACCAAAAAGAAAAGCTTGCTAAGCATAGAATTGTGGGACCCTTGAGGTATGGAAATAAATACTGTGTGTCTAGTTTATCTCAAGCAACTGATAAAAATGAAAGTAAGTGGTAGCCATCAAATTATCTTTCCCACCATTCCTTTCATGAACGATTGGTATCTCCAGACATCATTTTATAATGCTATGGGGAGGGGGGAACCTTCTCATTCTATAACAATTGACATTGGTTGAAATGTGAATGGTAAACTTGATCAGAAAAGCAATTATGTGAAACCATATGTCTTTCTACTCAGAAGTGAGATCCACAGAACTCAAAGGATTTATTCCCAAGGATTGAAACCTTAGTTGTCATTTTACCTTGTGCTGCTTCTTTGCTTTAAGCATTTTTCTCCCTGCTTGGCTAACCTCTGATACCAGAGCCAAGCTGAGGCAAAAGTGTGCTTAAAACAGCAAAACACCAAGAGAGATGGTGAGGCAAGGGGTTCTGTTTCACTATTCATCCTCACACTTTTGTTGTTTTTTTATCAACACTAGATCATCACTGCTCCACTACCTTGCAGATATGTATTTGAAAATACCTGTGTGCTGACATGGATGTTCAAGGTGTAATGCATCTGTAATATGCATTGATATCAGTTTCATATCATTTGAACTGCCATGATTCCATCCCATGGGGTCCTGGAGTTTGCAGTTTAGAGCAGTACTTAGTATTCTTTGCTAGAGAGCTCCAATCTACTTCTCTGAACTACAGTTCCCAAAATAGCCTGAGTGCAGCCTTCACTACAGAATTAAACTAACACAATTCTCCATCCCTCTCTTCTCAACATATCTGAGGATTTGCACTTCAGAGGGGTGGACTAGAGTTCTCTACAAATCCCAGGATTACTTGGGATGAAACTGTGACTTTTAAAGTGGCAGGAAACTAAATGTTGAGTTCTGCTTGTCAGAAAAGAGATGCCCTGAAATGTTTATGTAGGTCTCTTTCTTGCCCTCTCTTCCCTACCAATCACCTACTCCCAAGATAGTTTTGCAAGGAAGAATCAAGAATCAGTTTGCAGATTAATCATATATTAATTATATTAATTAATTAAACATATTAATAATATAGTTTGCTGTTAATAATTAGTTTCATTCAGTATGAAAGGAAGAATTCCAGCCTTTCCTTCTTCATTGATTCTTTAGTATACTCTTTATTCTATTGTTTCTTACTCAATTTTTTTTGGTAGCCTTTGGAAGCAGATCTTAATTATTGGTCTCTTTAATGGGACAGTGCCTCTAACCTATGTGCTAGGAAACAATAGACTGTTATGTCTTTGTGGGAACCGATTCAGTCCTTGCAGTTCAGTACATTATGGATCAGTCCTAGGCCCATTTATTCAAAAATAAGCCTCACAAAGTTCAGTGAGGCTTTCATCCAGATTAGTGTACACCGGACTTTATTTATTTTATTTTATTTGACATATTCCACCTTTCTCATGAGAACCAGCATGGTGTAGTGATTTGAATGTTGGATGAGGACTCTAGAAGACCCGGATTTGAATGCTCACTCAGCAAAGCAAATACACTGGGTGACCCATGGCAAGTTACACTCCCTAAGCCCTCAGAGGGAGGCAATGGCAAATTTCCTCTGAAGAAATTATGCCAAGAAAACCCTAGATACGGCCACCATAGGTCACAGTCAACGTGAAGGCACATAAGAACAACCTTTCTCCCAGAACTGGCACACAAGGTGGGTTGCAAGATCAAGGTAGAAATAGAAACAGATATAAAAACCGATCAAAAGGCTTATAATGTTAAAGCACTATTAACTAGCCATTTAAAACAATTCACTAGAAGAAAAGCCCAACACCAATCTGCTAAACATCCTTTTCCCCATAGCAAGTTTGTTGCAAAATGTCTGTCTCATTAAAAAGATCATTGCCTGCACAAAGACAACAGGGATGGGGCCAGCCTCGCCTCACTCAGGAGGAAGCTCCACAGTCTGGGAACAGACACTCAGAAAGTCCTCTCTTATGTCCTCAAGAAATACCCCTTTGATGGTGGGAGGACTAAGAGAAGGGTGTTCCCTGGAGCTCTCAGAGCCTGAGTAGGCTCATAGGAAAGAATCTGGCCCTTCAGGCTTAAGCTGCATTGGACTGTAGTCATATTAATTTATTTATTTTAATTTAATTTATATGCCACCTTTCTCCTAGAATGGACCCAAGGCAGCTCACAAAATATGACATATAATCCAATTTAAAACCATTAAAAACATCACAATATAAATATCTAAAATTACCTAAAACATAAAAGTTAGAAGTTTAAACAAAATAAAAACAAAAATAAACACACCCCAATAAAAGCCTCCATAAGCCCAGCTTTGTATTAAAAGCCTGCTTGTATAAAAATGTCTGCCTGCTGGTGAAAGGAAAGCATGGAGGGGGGTAGCCTAGCTTCCTGTGGAAGGGAGTTCCAGAGGATGGGAGCAGCCACTGAGAAGGCTCTCTCTCGTGTCCTCACAAGACGAGGCTATGATGGTGGTGGAACTGAGAGAAAACCTTCCCCTGATGATTGCAGAACCCGTGCAGGTTTGTATGGGGAGATATGGTTTTTCAAATAGTCTGGAACCAAGCCATATATGGCTTTATAGATCATAACTAGCTCTTTGAATTGTGCCCAGACACAAACCGGTAGCCAGTGAAGCTGTTTTAATAGGGGACTTATAACTGGCTCCAGGCAGCATTCTGGCTGCAGCATTTTGGACCCACTGAAGTGTCCAAACAGTTTCCAAAGGCATCCCCACACAGAGTGTGTTGCAATAGTCCAAATGGGATGTAATCAGGGCATGTGTCACCATAGCAATCTGATGTCTCAAGGAATGGGCGCAGCTGGCACACCAGTGTTAGCTGTGTGAATGTACTCCTGGCCACTGCTGAAACCTGAGCATCCAAGTTCAGAGTTGAGTCCAGGAGAATACCCAAGGAGACAAAACAGAACCCTGAGGGACCCCACAGGCCAACGCCAGGTGTGGAACAGGAATCCCCCAGCACCACCTTCTGCATGCACCCCTATTCATAGCCTCGGTAATACACAAAGGACATCCATAAGTGTGCACATATTCTTAAACTCTCATCTGCACCCTCATTCAACATAGCTTTCAAACTGTTGTTTAGTGTCTTTTTAGTTGAATCATAATGCTATCTTCAACATCTGTGTATTCTCCAGCATTTTGCTGGGTTTTACTCTTTGCTGTCATGGTGGCATGTTCTAATCTTGATTATATGGGGCAATCTGAAAAAGTTAGTTGATATGGAGGATTACACTGCAGGAAAATCACTTTTCCATTATATAACACCAGCATCAGTGACTGTTGTCAGGCCAGCTTTAGCTTTTACTTTTTAACTTCCAGGAAGAAGAGGAGGAAGAAGAGGAGTTAAATCTATGTCTTTTTCTCCTTTATCATCTTAAATGCTCTTAATTTTCTTCTCAGCTGTATAGTCTTTAAAATCTTTATTGCTAAATGTCTATTGCTGCCTACAGATAATAAAAGGAGCATCCCCAGGAGATCCTGGTCCACTTTAGTTTTGAATTGTTAAAGATACTTTTTTCCCTTCAGAAAAAAAGCTCACAGATATAGATGAACTTAGTTTTAGGGAAAATAAGTTCTGCAGTGATGATGACTAGCTTCAGCATCGAATGCAAACTATAGAGAATATTCAGTTTCCTGTGAGTCACTTGTAGATTTCATAAGGGTGCTGGTGGGGATATCAACAGTCTCATTATTGCTTCAATAAAACAAAAATGGGGCCTTGAGAGAAAGTGATTACTTTGTATTCTCAATGAAGAATTTAAATAGTCTCATATATCTATCAGGGTGTCCCATAGATGAGTTCCTGCCGGCAGTTTTCTTTGCAAAGATAAAATCTTGTAAGTATATGATCAATATTTTTTGTGTGAAGGGAGATGGAGGAATAGATAACAGACACCCCCCCGGATCCTGAAGAATGGTGGATCCGGGGGAGGTGTTTTAATGATGAGCAGGGAGGCGAGCCATGGGCTGGCCTGGGCGTGGACACGCCCCGGCCGGGAGGAGTCAGGGGAGGCACCAAGGCAGGGCCTATTTTACCCACGGCCTCCCCTGGTCCCCTCCTCTTTTCCATCGGTTCGAAAAGGAGAGCAGTTCGTGGGACTGGGATAAGTTTCTTTCGTTCCTTTGTTCTGTTCTTTGTTTGTTCCTTTGTTGCTTTTCTTTGTTTGTGGGGGGGTAGTGCGCTCCCTCTTTACTATTTTACTCCTTCTACTTCTTTCTTACTTTCTGTTTTCGCTCTGCAACCTTGTGCCTTGTCCCCATTGCTCTCCATTGATCTCCCCATTTCTCTCTCTGTTTGCTCATTGCTGTTTCCTCATTGGTTCCCATTGGTTCCTCATAATTTGTTTGCTCAGTTGGATTGCCTTTGATTGCCTTGGTTTGCCTTTGCCATTGATTGCCTTTGTTTTAATTGGTGTTTGTTTGCCTTTGTTTGCCTTTGCCTTTGATTGCCTTTGTTGTAATTGTGCTTTGCCTTTGTTTGCCCCCCCCCCCCCACACCCCACTCATCGCTTGCCTGGCCTAGCGGCTCGCCTGGCCGCGCGCTCGCCTGGCCTCTCCGGCCCCCCTTTGCCTGGCCTGACTGCTCGCCCGGCCGCTGGGCCCTGGGCCGCTCGCCCCCTCCCCTCCCCTCCTGTGGAACCGCGCTCGCCTGGCCTCTCCGGCCCCCTTTGCCTGGCCTGGCCGCTCGCCTGGCCGCTGGGCCCCGGGCCGCTCGCCCCCGCGCTTGCCTCGCCTCTCCGGCCCTCTTTGCCCGGCCTAGCCGCTCGCCCCTTCCTCTCCTGTAGAACCGCGCGGCTCTTTGTCGGCTTCTTGCCTGGCGGCCGCTCGCCCCCCCCCCCCCCAGGAGAACCGCGCGGCTCTTTGTCGGCTTCTTTCCTGGCTGCCGCTCGCCCCACCCCCCTCGCCAGGAGAACCGCGCGGCTCTTTGTCGGCTTCTTGCCTGGCTGCCGCTCGCCCCCCCCCCCCCTCTCCAGGAGAACCGCGCGGCTCCGGCTTCTTGCCTGGCTGACGCTCGCCCCCCCCTCCCTCTCCAGGAGAACCGCGCGGCTTCGGCTTCTTGCCTGGCTGACGCTCGCCCCCCCCCCCCCCCCTCCCCCCCCTCCCTCTCCAGGAGAACCGAGCGGCTTTGGCTTCTTGCCTGGCTGACGCTCGCCCCCCCCCCCCCCTCCCTCTCCAGGAGAACCGAGCGGTTTTTTGTCACCCGACCTCCCTGTGCGGCTCTTTGTTTGTAGTTGGGTTCCCGGCCGCGTGGTGCCCCCCCCCCCATCCATCGGAGCCAGCCGCCATTGGGGTCTGATCTTCAGCCACGTGGCGCACCCCCCCCCCCCTTCGGAGCCAGCCGCCATTGGGGTTTTGGTATTCAGCCACGTGGCGCACACCCCCCCCCCTCCATTGGGGTTTGCTTTGATTTTAGTTTCTCTGGTTAATTAATCTATTCAATTAATTTTAAATTCTCTTCGATTTCACTTTAATTTTAAATTCAATTGATTCTTGGCTATTTAGTTCAATTGATTCTCTGGTTCATTAATTTAATTTAGTTTAATCGATTCTCTGGTTCATTAATTCTATTCAATTAATTTTAATTCTCTTTAATTTCACTTTAAATTTAAATTCAATTGATTCTTGACTATTTCTGGTTCATTAATTCTATTCAATTAATTTTAAATTCTCTTCAATTTCTTGCCTATTTAGTTCAATTGATTCTCTGGTTAATTCATTCTATTCAATTAATTTTCAATTCCCTTTAATTGATTCTCTGGTTCATTAATTCTATTCAATTAATTTTTAATTCTCTTTAATTTCACTTTGAATTTAAATTCAATTGATTCTTGACTATTTCTGGTTCATTAATTCTATTCAATTAATTTAAAATTCTCTTCAATTTCTTGGCTATTCTATTCAATTAATTTTCAATTCCCTTTAATTCAACTTAATTTTATATACAATTGATTCTTTGGCTGTTTAGTTATTGCCCTGCTTCCTAGCCATCATATCAATTTGTTGTTCGATTCATCTCATTTTGTGGCCTATTCTATTGCTTATTGCCCTGCTTCCTAGCCATCTGGTTTATTGTGTTGCGTGCTGGCAATTGCATTGCCTTAATTTCACTAATAGTTTCTGTGCTTTTTGTTTGCTTTTGGTTTGCTTTTCATTTGCTACAGTGTCATGGCCCCCAAGGCCAGGAAAGGAGGAAAGGGCAAGGGGCCAGCGGAACCAACCCGTCCTAGGGATCCAGTCGAGCCTGTCGAGCCTACTGACCCGGTTGAGCCGGCGTATCCTGCCCCCCCCAGGGACACGATCGAGAATGTTTTACAGCAAATCTTGGATCGCTTGCAGGCCTTGGAGGACGTTCGTCTTCCTAGACCTCCGAAGCGGCCTGCCAGAGATAATGAGGGGGGTCTTTCTAATGCGGTAGCTAACCAACTTCTTGCTCGCATACAGGCTTTGGAAGATCAGGGGGACACGGCGCCTCGCGATCTTCAGGATGGGGACGAGTCTCCGGGAGAAGGCCCGAGCACACAGCCGGCGTCGCTTCCTCAGAGTGAGTCTACTCACGACACCTACAACTTGTACAACACACAGGCATGGCCTTGGAGCCAGCCTGACCCCAACACTGATCATGGTAACCAGGTGTTTGCCGCCTCCCCGGGAAGCCCGCCCACCACCATGTTTGGTTGGTACCCGCCTATGCCCTTGGGTTCCCCATACTCTGGGAGCCCTCTGGCTTCGCACCCGCTTGCATCACCTCCCCCCGGTGGACAGGGTGCCATGGGCCTTCCTCAGGTTCCCGTTGGTTTAGAACAGGCCCCGGCCTTGGGCGAGCATTTGGCTCCCGCCACCAAGGAAAAAATCTTGAAGGGGGAGTATGTGGACATTTTCTCCCTCCTTTTCCGTGAACTGGAGAAGAAGGAGAAAGATGAATTGGATGACAGGGAGAAGGAAAAAATTAGAAAAAGGCGGGTCGACAGGACCTGGTCCAACTGGTTGGCTGGCTTCCTCATTTATGCTGGAGTGGTCTCCCACAGCCAGCCACACAAGTCCTATGCCCTTATTAGATACTTGGATATTATTTACAGGGCGTATGTTGATTTTGCGGGACCTGCTTGGCTCCAATACGATGAGGCTTTCCGGCAAATGGCAGCCTCCTATCCTACTTTGAGGTGGGACATTATCAACTCACACTTGTGGTTGCAAATTATGTCCCCCAGCCGCCCCATATTAGGGGAGCGAGCTCAGAGTGGCCACCTGTTGCAGAATGCTCGCCCTGGCAGTTCATCCCGCCAGGCTTCTCAGTCTAATCAGCCTGCGACGCCCAATCGCCGGCTGTTATGCTGGGAGTTTGGTTATAGAGGCTCGTGTTCCCGCCGCCCGTGTGCCTTTCGCCACGAATGTTCAATCTGCGGGGGTTCACACTCCTTCCGCAATTGCCCAAAAGGAAGGGGTCAGTTCGCCAGGGACCAACAAGGAGGCAGGAAAGGCCCCAATAACCCTGCACCTCAAGAAAAAGGGGCCCAGCCCAATTAGGCTGGAGGTTCTGGCTGCCTGGCTTTATGTTTACCCGGACCAGTCGGCAGCTCAGTACCTCCGGGATGGGTTCCATGAGGGCTTTCGCATTCCTTATCAGGGTGTGCGCAGGCCTTACATGGCACCCAATCTGAAATCTGTACAGGGCTTAGAACATGTGGTCAGACAAAAAATCCGGAAAGAGGTTGCGGAGGGACGGGTACTTGGCCCCTTCACGCAACCGCCCTCGCCCTGCTTGCGGGTCTCTCCCTTGGGCATCGTCCCAAAGAAGACACCTGGCGAATTCCGATTGATTCATCATCTATCTTATCCACGGGGGCAATCCGTTAATGACTTCATTCCGCCAGAGTTATGTACAGTTCACTACACCTCTTTTGATGCGGCAGTCAAGGTGGTTAAGCGGTATGGCCTCGGTGCGGAACTTGCCAAGTGTGATATAAAATCTGCTTTTCGCTTGTTGCCTGTACACCCGGACGATTTTGAACTACTGGGCTTCTCATTTGACGGCCTATATTATATGGACCGGGCCATGCCTATGGGCTGCTCTGTCTCCTGTGCAGCCTTTGAGAAGTTCAGTACCTTTTTGGAGTGGGCGATCAGGCATCACACAGGGCATCAAGGGGTTGTTCATTACCTCGACGACTTCCTCTTTGTGGGGCGTTACGGCACTGGGGTTTGCCGCTCCCTTATGGAGCGTTTCCAAGACCTTATGGCGGTCTTTGGGGTTCCTCTAGCTCAGGAAGAAACGGAGGGCCCCAGTCAACGATTGGCCTTTTTGGGTATCGAAATTGACACTGTGAATCAGTTTTGCCGCCTGCCATCGGATAAGATAGATGATCTCCTGCTCAGGGTTACGGGCTTCCTTCATCGCAACAAGGCCACACTCAGAGAATTTCAGGAACTTATTGGCCACCTTAATTTTGCATGCAAGGTGATAGCGCCGGGCAGGGCATTCCTCCGGCGCCTATGTGACGCCACCACTGGGGCCTCCTTACCGCATCACAGGATCCGCATCACCCGCGAGATTAAGCTGGATTTGGATGTCTGGTACAACTTCCTTCATCAGTTTAATGGGGTTTCCTTCTGGAGGGACGAATGGCGTTTAGGCGATGCCCTTCAGGTCTCTTCTGATGCCTCAGGTTCACTCGGCTTTGGGGTCTATTTTGCCGGGAGGTGGTGTGCCGAACGATGGCCGAGCTCCTGGCTGGGTTCGGACATCACATCCGACCTCACCTTCCTGGAGCTCTTCCCTATCCTAGTGGCTGTAACATTGTGGCCACACGAGTTCGCCAACTCAACAGTGCGCTTCTGGTGCGACAACATGGCCACTGTCCAGGTGATAAATTCTCTCACTTCCAAATCCAGGAGGGTTATGAATTTAGTTAGGTCTTTCACCCTGCAGTGCCTCAAGTATAACATTCTGTTTGCTGCGTCCCATGTGGCGGGAGTGGACAACGGCATCGCCGATGCTCTCTCCCGTTTACAGATGGACCGCTTCAGGCAATTAGCTCCGGGCGCCGCCGAGATGCCGGACCCGATGCCGGAGGATTTGTGGGAGCTTGGACTGGTGAGATAGTTAAGGCCATTAGCCTCTCCATCGCTCCAAGCACCAGAAGGGTGTACAAGCGTTCTATTCAGGAATTCTTTGAGTTCAGGAACTCCGTGCCCCTCCCAAATAGTTGGCCCGTCCCGGTCCCTCACTTATTACACTTCTGTGTCTTCCTCAAGAATAAAGGCCTTGCCCCTCAATCAATTAGGTCCCGATTGGCCGCCTTGGCCTTTTGGAGCAAGGCCCAAGGACTACAGGACAATACCTCCGACTTCAGGATCCGTAAGGCGCTGGAGGGTTGGGCCAGGCAACGGGGCAAAGCAACTGATGATAGGCAACCACTCTCGCCAGCTATTCTCAAAGGCCTTTTCCAGATATGGCCCAGTATATGTTCCACCCCTTTCGAGGTGGCATTGCTACACGCTGCCTCATTGACAGCCTTCTTTGGTGCGTTACGCATTAGCGAGCTGGTGGTGGCGTCCAAAAAGGACTCTGCGGGCCTTGCATTGGGGGTGGGTGATTTGGCCGTGGGCCCCAAGCATGTAACTCTCACTATTAGGCGGTCCAAAACCGACCAGTTGGGCAAGGGTAGTGAAGTTACCCTACGCGAGTGCTACGACTCGACTCTCTGCCCTGTTGCGGCCCTCAGGGAGTTTTTGAAGCTGCGCCCTCCTGTGCCTGGCCCCCTTTTTTGTCACGCCGATGGGTCCCCACTAACCAAGTACCAGTTTTGGTCGATTACGACCAAAGCCTTGACCCGCCTAGGCTTGGGAGGCGTGCGTTTTTGTTCGCACTCCTTCAGGATTGGGGCTGCTTCTACGGCTGCCGCCATGGGTATGCAGCCTGAGGCTATTAAACAATTGGGACGCTGGAAATCTGCTGCCTACAAGGGCTACGTCCGTCCGTTATGCAATTGATTGTTTATGCTTTCTTTTCCAGATATGAGGTACCGGGTACTGATTTGTGGCCACAGCTTTGTGTATTGGGCAGCAAGACATGCCAAGAGGAGCCCGTTGGGTCCGCAGCTGGGTCTGGGAGAGATTGCCTCTATCGAATGGCTTGGCAAACGGGGTTTGAGGTGGAATGGTTTAATCTCTTTCCTGTTGCAGGAGCGTCGTGGACCTCCTCCGCATGTCCTGGTCATCCACCTTGGCGGCAATGATCTCGGCCTATTGAAGGGCAAAGCTTTGACGATACAGGCTTTGGCAGACATGCGACGGATAAAGGCGGCATGGCCACAAACCTCTCTGGTTTGGTCTGACATCATTCCACGACTCTCCTATCCCGGTGACGGTCCCCCCAAGCTGTTGGACATAGCTCGAAAGAAAGTGAACAAGGCGGTTCACAGGGCTCTTAATGAAGGCCTTGGCCAGTTTATACAGTACCCGGGCATTTCATATAAACGCCCGGAACTCTATCGGGTTGACGGGGTTCACTTGTCTGACATGGGGATCCAGCTCTTTCTTGAGGGTATGCGACAGGGGGTGAGGGCTGTTTTAGCTTCCCTCATGGGGGATAGGGGCTAAGTGGACACTTGCCCCTATCTATGGCGGGGAGCGGGGAGATGATAAATTGGCGTTCACCTATGGCAACCTCAAATTGAGTGGTAGGATATCCTTCACTGAACTGTACCGGCGTCCTTAACGGATAGGGTACAGGGAGGCAGGATATCCTTGGGGCCAGCCTCGGGGGGGAGATCCTTCTCAGAAGCTATGTGGCTTAGGGATTTCCTTCCCGATGCGGGGCCCTCCAGCGGATGGCGCCCAAAGGGAACCCCTGACACCGGGATCCCCCTTGGGGCTCAGGTGAGTCGCCCAGGGGCGCTGGGGGTTAGGTCAGGGGTGACCAACCGCCCATGCGCATGCCCCCATGAGGGATCTCCCCCCCTTTTTCCATATTCGGCATACCACAAGAAATTACAGTAAATAGGCAATATATCAATAAAGTGGCCCGTATTTTAACCCAATCTTATGTGTGTGGTCTCGTCATTTCTGCGTCAATCATTAACAGACACCCCCCCGGATCCTGAAGAATGGTGGATCCGGGGGAGGTGTTTTAATGATGAGCAGGGAGGCGAGCCATGGGCTGGCCTGGGCGTGGACACGCCCCGGCCGGGAGGAGTCAGGGGAGGCACCAAGGCAGGGCCTATTTTACCCACGGCCTCCCCTGGTCCCCTCCTCTTTTCCATCGGTTCGAAAACCCACCCACCCTGCCTCTGCCACAGTATGACATCTCTGGTCGCATTCTGGGCCGGGTAGGAATTTTTACCTGCTCTTTTCCGAGGGGTGTTTTGCCTACCCCATACTGTCGCTTTGGACGTTGACAATTGGCACCGGGTGCGGTTTCTTAAATAGGTGGTCACTTGCGGGGAGCGGGGAGATGATAAATTGGCGTTCACCTATGGCAACCTCAAATTGAGTGGTAGGATATCCTTCACTGAACTGTACCGGCGTCCTTAACGGATAGGGTACAGGGAGGCAGGATATCCTTGGGGCCAGCCTCGGGGGGGAGATCCTTCTCAGAAGCTATGTGGCTTAGGGATTTCCTTCCCGATGCGGGGCCCTCCAGCGGATGGCGCCCAAAGGGAACCCCTGACACCGGGATCCCCCTTGGGGCTCAGGTGAGTCGCCCAGGGGCGCTGGGGGTTAGGTCAGGGGTGACCAACCGCCCATGCGCATGCCCCCATGAGGGATCTCCCCCCCTTTTTCCATATTCGGCATACCACAAGAAATTACAGTAAATAGGCAATATATCAATAAAGTGGCCCGTATTTTAACCCAATCTTATGTGTGTGGTCTCGTCATTTCTGCGTCAATCATTAAATAGGAATGGAGAAGGGAAGCATAAAGTACTAGTCAGGAGAGAGATATTTTATAGTTGTGTTTATATTAGCTTTCCAGTGAATACTGCGGTGACTTGCCTAAAGTATTAGCTGAGGGCTTCAATCTCATTTGCAAACACAAGAGGCATTTTATAACATAATCTCACTAAATGTATGACATTGTACGTTTTATGACTTTTGTGTTTGGTTAAACCTCCCAGATGTACAAAGCTGACATCTATCAATTTTATGCTTCCCATTTGGTGAAAGTGGTCTTAGGAGAGACTAACAGAAAATCACAGTTCATTGTGAATATTTCAATTAGGGTATTAGCTTCTGTTTGGGTGTGCCAGCCAATGCTTACTTATGCATCAGAAAAAAGAAAAGTCCCAATGAGGCTACTTTTCTCTAGTTCAGTACCCTCGGTATTTGCTGGGGTTTGGTTCCAGGAAACCCCTCCCCCATGAATACCAAAATCTGTGGATGCTCAAGTCCCATTATATACAGTGACTTGGTAAAATTGTGTCAAGATATGCTTTTTGTTTGTTTGCTTTTGTTTTTTGGGGGGAGGGGGATGGATATTTTCAAACTGTGGATGGTGGAATCAGTAGATGCAGAATCCATGGAAAGTCAAACTATGCAATGCATTTCACTCTTAGTTAGAAATTATGCTCGCTCAAGTGACGAAAGACATCTGTCTTAAAACATTTGCTCCCCAGTTCTGTATCTTTCAGTCTTGTAGTAATTGGGAAGTAAACATGGACATAATTTCCATGTCTTATTACTAGGGCAGGCAACTCTGTAAAAGTGGGAAATATGTCCTAATTAACATGGCATACATATTTCCCTTAAAGTTTAGTTTGACCCTGATATTCATTTTTTTTCCCTTTGGAGAAAGGAAATATAACAGGGTTGGGAAACATGTGTGATCTAGCAGATGTTTATAGACTCCAGCTCCCATCATCTCCCACCCTTGTCTCCGTTGTCTAATTAGAGGGACACACACACACACACACACACCCCTCAGCCCTGCAAAATAGTGTCATGTACATATATATATATATATATATATATATAGTGTTTATACAGCCATTGTACTGTCTATTCTCCTTTATGGGTCTGAAACATGGGTCACCTATCGCCAACACTTACGACTCCTCAAACACTTTCATCAGTGCTGTATATGCACAATCCTAAATATACACTGGACTGAATATGTGATGAATGTTGCTGTCCTTGAGCAAGCAGGGATCACCAGCATTGAGGCCATGATATTGAGAACACAGCTGCGCTGGGCAGGGCATGTTTCTAGGATGGAGGACCATCGCCTCCCAAAAATAGTACTCTACGGTGAACTCGCCACAGATCAGCATAAGAGGGGCACTCCAAAAAAGCGATACAAAGACTCCCTGAAACAACATCTCAGACTTGGCCAAATTGATCACCAACAATGATCCACCCTGGCCTCACATCGGGAGGCATGGAGATGCATTATCCACAATGCTACAGCTTTATTTGAGAGCTCATACCGAACAAGTCTTGAAAAGAAATGACAACGCAGAAAGAATCACAACCCAGAAACATCACCCAAGGAGACCTTCTGCTGTGCTTTCTACAACCGGACTTGTCTATCTCGGATTGGCCTTTTCAGTCATCAGCGCGCTTGCAGAAAGCACAGGATGAGTCCTTCCCGAATCTTTGTTTGCGAAGAAAAGCCAGAGACAGAGACCTCAACAGAACAGGTCAGAGTACATATAGGAATGCTGGCCCAGTGCTGCCACTGCTGCCATTTTTTTCTATCTTGGAAGCCAAGGAGGGGGCCAGCAACAGCCTTGGTCACATGCTTCAGGACCCCTTCCTGGCTTCTAGGAGATCAAGGGAGCTGAGGGGACCAGTAAGCACTGGCATGCTGGATGGGCTCTTGCAGACACGCAAGGCCCAATCCAGGTTTTGGCTGGCAGTACTGGATTAAACTGAGTATTATTATGTAACAGTTTATCAGCCCCTACTCTAGCTTGTCCCTGTCTCAGCCATGTATCTGCCCCAGGGGTGGTGAGAACAGCCTAGGGGAAGAAGAGGGCAAATGCCCTGTGTCATATGAACTGCAGGGCTCTGGAACAGGGGCAGCTGGGGTATTTAGCCCCTGTGGATAAGCCCAAAGTCTTTGGGTGTTTTTAAAAAGACAATTTTATTCTTCCAGTTAGCCCAATACATTTGGGAGTGGTAATATTTGATGGCCTTCTTTAGGGGCTGATAACATATAAAAGAAAGAGATGGGGACTACACATAAATAACATATAAAAAAATAACAAGAGACAATTTACAATTTACTATATCAGTTTTATAATATGTGTACATAGAAGTGATAAAGTAAATTACAATTTGTCAATTGTTAAAAAAAATAGTCACTGTATATGTTGTACCCTTTTTCTTTCTTTTATATGTTATCAGTCCCTGATGTGGAATTATATTGGTGTAACTCCTGTTTACCTCAGTAGTTGTACTCTACTCTTTTGCATAAGGAAGTATTCAAGACCCCGTATGCAAATGGTTCCTGGTTCAGCTATGGTGCAGTACACTCAGAATTCTGCCTCTATTCCTCCAGAACACCAACTGAAACAGCAGCTGCAACAGCCACCTGAATGTCAATGCTGCCTCTTGTTATTCATGTAAAGATGTCAAACAGAATCTTGGCCTCTAGCTGCAGCTTTCAAGTCTTCAGGAACTGTTTTAAAATATAGTCATTGACAGAATGTAGAATCATCATAGTTTTCAAAGAGAATGGTAAAGAGATGGGAAGATCTGTCAGCGAAAACAGAGCTGATTCACAGCAGCAGCTGCTGTGGCAGCATTGCTTTGAGGCCAGCTCTCAGCTGCCAGCTTATACTTACCATGTTGGTGACATTGGAAACATCCCCATTCTTTTCAATGAACCTTGCAGAACATCACCTGGTAGATGCCACCCTAATTGTCTATCAGAGACAAGAATTCAGTACAGAAGGGTATGTGTGTGTGTGTGTGTGTGAGAGAGAGAGAGAGAGAACATACTGAGACAAAGCACAATGTCTTGTGAAGGAAGTCTATTCTGCTTTAGTTTTAAACAAGACATTGTTGTTATTTGCTATCTCCCAAATCAAGTTGATAGTCCCAACTAGGTGCAGACTCATGGAGCCAACAGTACTCAGTAAGTTAACACTTGGCAGCACCTGTAAATGTTTCCCTTCCTTTGATTTCCCCCCACATTTTGTTATGGTACAGCGTGGCACTGAAATGGATTTAACTGGCATTGTTACCATCTGATATATACAACATACACAAAATGGAGAAGGTGCAAAATGTTTTCATTGTAAAGATAGACAAAACACTTTAAATTATAGTATCGATATTGATTATAACATGCAGAGTTCTTGTAAAGATCACTCTATGATGCTGTCTGTGAAATGCTGTAGAAATGCATGACAACATCTTCTGCTTTTCTTCTGCTGACTAGGAGCAAGACTACTTATGCAGCTCTACATGGGAAATAAATAGGAACTTCAGCTTTTGAAGTCACCACCAGAAGGCATTTCCTTCACTGCACGTTTGCTGGCTTTACCTTGTAATGCTTGAGCAAAATGTGCACTTCAGGACTAGAACTTTGGAAGTTCCTTATATTAAAAGCAATGTGTGATGTGTGTCCCAAGGCCCCAAAACCTAGTAACAATAATAGGTACCATTTTTAAAGCAACACTTTGCTTCTCAAATGTGACTGAAACATTAAAATGCTATAAAATATGCTCTCCTCCCCTTCACCTTGTTGCTGCCTTAACACTTACAACAGAGCATGACACAGGAGCACAAGAGGCATGTGATATTAAACCATGTGGTATCCATCCTGTACCATTTAGTGAGGTCACCACCCCATAACTATAAACGTAAATAAAAGGTCACTGTTACACAAAAAGAGTGAAGCTATCTTTTGCTACGTTACAAATATTAAGGTCAATAGCATAAATACAACACCACACTTTGTATTATGTCATTTCAATTCTGAAAGTAATGATGTTATAGGAGCTCCTTCTAGTCCAACTATACATACAACGGAGAAATGGTCTCACAGGTTCATTAAAAAACCAACTTCTCTACTTGAAGAGGAATAAATTTAAAACCTAATGGTATTCACAATGAATCTCAGCTCTTATAATTACTTTTTCTCTATAAAATCTTTCTTGACATTGCAATTAGATATGGTTTTTTTAAAAAAGCAAACATCGTACTATACCTAAAACTGTGTGGGTGCTATGCTGAAAGCTGCTGAATCCCACTGTGATACTTACCCTTCCTGGTAAGTCTTTGAGGTTGCAAACAGTGTGCTCCAGAGGATGTTGCTCCTCTAAGCTCTCTTCAGACATACCACCCATCTTCACCACTGAATAAATAGTGCATTAACTGAAGAAAGTCAAGGAACATACTGTATTTGCCTTTGCAGATCCTTATTCCTCCCCTGCCACATTTGCCTTGAGTTTCAAAAAGCCTAGACCATTGTTTGCATTCGCTAGTGCCAGATGCAGAAGGGATGCTAGTATGACCATTTGTCATACTTTAGAGAAGACAATTGTCTATTAGATGGTGTCTTCTGCTTGAAGAGCCTACCCAATCCAAGTCCAGCTTCTCAAGATAGAGTGGGGACTTGTGTATCACCAGTTGCCAGCTGGACAGAAGATTAATCAGATAATGAACAGGTTATTTGATCAGAGCCACACCACTATGATGAGATGCATTGCATTTTTATTGATATTGTTGTCATGCTTTCTATTTTTGTATATATTATAGCACATGCAAATTGTATGTAAATCTATGACACACACACCCCGTGATTGATTTTGAATTACTTCCCCAAGTGATTCTATGCCAAAGCTTCCCACCCTCACTGGCCAAGAGCAAAATTCCATCTTCAAAAATTCCTTTTTTAAAAAAAGAGTCTGCTTCTCTTGGGGAAGTATTCAGAAATTTCTGGTTTGTCTGCCTGGTATTCATGCACATGTGTGTACTGAACTTTAGTATGATAAGCAAGTCTTTAAATTGGCTATGCAAACTGGCATCAAACCGTACCTGAGAAAGCAAAATAATATTTTTTTCTATTTTATTTCTTATTTTTTTCCTGCATTTATTGTTGTCTTTCCCATTTCTGTTTTACCAATAAAAATACTGTATTGGCTCTAGACTAGTATAACTCTGCATGTTCAAATATAACCCAGTGTGACTTAATGCTCAGTAACTGTTACTGAAATAATAAGTATATAGAAAGACTATAGAGTTTCTATCTCCATGTAAGCCATGTGACTTATTGGTTTACCATTGGTGAGTCACCATCCCTCAGTCTAACATACCTCAAAGTTTATTGTGAGAATAAAATTTAAATTGTAAAATTATGGGTAGGAGCTTACCTGTACAGAGCAGAGGTGGGGTATAAATGGCACAAAGGAGATGCCTTATACAGGCATTCAGTAACCCAGTGAAAACACACACACAAAGAGGTTCAGGTGCTAGTTCCACCCCTCCACCATTGCTCTGCATGTGTGGAAACAAACAGTCTGATGAGGAGGCTGTTGTGGAATGCAGCCTTTCTAATCATGTGCGAATAGAAAGGAAAATTAGCAGAGTTGCAATGGAAAAATGAGGAAAGTGAGCCCCAATTTGCATACTTGGTGTAAAACATGGAGACAGACAAAATTTCAGTCCTTTGAAGGCTTTATTTGTAATATCTAAAGCAAGCTACTAAAACAGAGTACATCATGGCTAGTTTTGGCAAGCCAAGCTACAGAGCTTAAGAAAAATCATTCTAACTCTCTCCCTCTCTATCTCACAGACTCTCCCAGTGTGTGACAGACTGCAGAGCACAGCAGATTCAGTGTGAAACCAAAACAATAACGATCTCAGACTTCCACAGCCTACAGGGTGGGAATGAGAGAGATAAGGTTCAGAGCATAGCACAACAGCACCTGGACATTTCCCCAGACAACATGGAAATGACCTCACTGTTGTTTAACCTTGTAACACAAACACATTTGAGACCTGGGTGAACTTTACGGGCCTAGTGAGACAGTAGTCTTTTGCCTAGCTGAAAATTCATCGTGGGCATAATATGACTCTAGTGCCCATTTTCCTTGACAGAGGTCACCTCTACATGAGTGTTCAGGGTTCCTGTGGTGATATTCCTTTAAGAGTGTATGGCCTCTTGGAAGAAGGTCTTGGAAAAGTCAGCTTAAGTAGAGCTGGAGCTCAAGAAGTAGAAGGAAGCAGGAGCTGGATGTACAAGACAGCAGGAACAGGAGGCATCTGAAACAAATGTTGTTCAAGATCATCATTAGCTACACATAACAGTAAAAAAATATATACACAACTGGGATAAGATTTTGATTTCTCCATGAGAAAGAATATCACAATTCTGAATCATATGGAGAGCCTGCATGTATAGAGGAGAGTCACATCTCCAGACTGTCACTTTCCAGGTAAGAAGGAAGAGGACATGAGAACGAGGCTAACATGCTCCCTTTCTCAGACATTTATTTTAAATTGATTACCAATTCCTAGGTGGCATGGTTGGTGGCAGTTCTAGCAAAATCATGAGAAAGGGTAAGGTTAAATTGAGAGACTGGAGATTATCAGACGGGCTTAATGAAATGGAGCAGAAATGCCACAGGATCGCTAAAGACGTCAGATGATGTCCTACTCTCCCGTTCTGACCCCGTGTGCTTTCCGTTTTGTTTTATTCATGGGGAAAAGTCATCAATATATCTCCCATTCTGTTTCTGTAATGGAATCACACGTGTGTGAACTGGTGTGCCGTTATGCTGGCGCGATGTTAAAACACTTCTGGGTACGATCATGACATCCAGGTGAGTGACAGCCTTTTCTGTACCCTCCCCATGCTGCTTTTAAAGCTTTAAAGGTGTTTTGGTGCTTGTTTTAAATTTTAGAAGTCTGCTTGTATTTGTATTTTTAAATTTCCCCCCAGCTGCCTGCCTCTGTAAGGTCCTGGAAGGTAAGTAGAGAACACTTCTGGTGGTGATCTGGACATCCAAGTAAGTGACAGACTTTTTTGTACCCTCCCCTGTTTACTTGTTTCTATTAAAGGCTATTTAGGTGATTTCTTTAATTTTTTGATGTCTGGGTTTGTTTGTTTTTAATTTTTAAATTCCCTGCGTGATGCAGGGCTCCATGTAAGGTCCTGGGAGGTCCCAGCAAAACACCTCCTGCTTCAATTGGGACAAAGAGGTAGGTGACAGCCTTTTTTGTTCCCTCCCTGGGTTACTTGGGATTTTTTAAGGGTGTTTATGTGCTTGGTTTACATCTTTGAGGTCTGGGGGATTTTTTTTTTTTAAATTCCCCATGTGATTTGGTCTCCAGGAAGGGGAGGGGGCCCTGTGATAGCTCCATTCACTTCCTGGGTGCCCGGAGGATAGGGGAGCAGTTTCTGTCCTGGGATTAAGGTAAGTGTGTGAACATTTTTTTTATTCAGTTACAGGGATGGGAGGAGGGTGGGTGGGTGGGTACTGGAACAGGAACAGGTTTTAAGGGCCCATCTGATAATCTCCGTTGTTACCCACATTGTGTGGTCACTCAAATTAAGATATTAATATGGAGAATTTTAATTAGTTCAAATGTGGCAGCAAGAGGCTGGATAACTGTGGGACTTTTGCACCTGTGTATACCAAACTGATGAGACTCCAAAGCAAAGAGTAAAATAAAAATGTTTTGTATTGGAAAATAATCATGGAACCACTCACACATGCACTCATGCTTCAAGCAATCACACAAGGCTAGCAAAGAATCAGGAAGAAGTATTGGAATAGAGGACTAGATTCAGGGATGATGGGCTATACTTTACCTGTCCGAAGAGCAGAGGTTCGTGTAGCAGGGAAAGACTCAGATTTGGGATCTGAAGGTCACACAGCAGACTTGTAGAGTAATGAGGTTGGAGGACCTGTGCACATTTTGGTCATGTTTTGGGGCAATATTTATACTCAATATTGAACACCTGAGGGGTGTTTTGAGTGGAAGACAATGTTTGAGTGAGTTTCCCAGAGCTTAGACAATGGAAGCTCTAGCTTTGTTAATTGCTGTTAATGGTTGGCTCATTAACACTGATGGGTTTGAGGCAACCTTTCATTTTGGATAAGTAAGGTGTGAAGGGAGACCTTTGCAGAATAATGGTTTTTCCAATCACTTGTTTGTTTTGGCCAGGTGCGTACAGGGTGGATTAGCACATTCCTCCCTAACAACTTGTCTAAGGGGGCTTCGCATAACCAGTCCTGGGCATGTCTAAGTTTTGGGAATTTTCCATGACAACTTCCATTAGGTCTCTGGGTGACCATAAAATGAACCCTTCAGTAGAGATCCTGGTCAATTGGGACCCAATTGAACTGCAATTTACTGCCAGATCTATGAATTGATGCCAATTAATGAATTGCTACCAGTTTATGAATTATTATAGGGGCAGGTGTGTAACAGGATGGTCATTGTAAAGATTACTTCCTCTGCTGAGGAAAGGGGGAAAGAACCATGAAACTGATGCAAAGCTTGACCAGAAACTGATCAGGCATCAGCATCAATGGCATGCTGGTGTTTGCCTACTACCAGACAGTTGTTCTGCTAATGGACCACAGGAAGAATTTGGTGGCGGGGAGGGGTTAAAGTGTAAAAACATATTGTATGCCTTTTTTTTTATAATGGAAATCTTTGTGTCTATTACCACCTATTGATGCAATCAGGAAGTGTCTGAAAAGGCATGTAATGCCATTCTTTTTCAAAACAGGGCACATTAAGGTCTAGGCTGCCCAACATGGTGCCTGTGGGCATTAATGTGTGTGCTTCCTGATTCAGAGGAGAAGTTGGAGGAGGAAACAGATGACACCTTTATTCTCATATTTTTCCTTGTGACCCACACGGCAAACAAAAATTAAGATGGTGCATTAGAAAAGGATGAGAGAAGTATAATCAGAAGCATCTTGAAGTGGTACAGGGAGTGATAAGAACTAAGGAGTGTTGTTTTGTTTGCACATTTTGCCTCTTCTGGTTTTGTTATGTTTTTGGTGTACAGTGCATGATATCTGATTTGTTTGTTTTTGTGAAGTATGTGTTCATCCTAGATTGTATGTGTGTATTGTTAGAAGGAATAGGTTATATAAGTTGTATATGATTTACCTGGAATTTTGGAGGGATGGGTTATGTCAGTAGGTATTGTTTTCCTCTCTCCCTCACCTCATGTTTTTGACCATCACCAGTTAGCATTCTGTGAAAGAGGTATCCTTCTGTGCTTTCTCTGGGGATGCATGTGTTTTGGTATTTGGGATTCACACCCCTGCTTTGCACTCGTTTTCAGGACCAAATTACCGATAGTCACCAGTTTTCCTATTATGAAATGGGCATTGCAGTAAAAGTTTTAAAAGACAGATACAGAGGAGAGGCTTTGTGTTTTGGAACTCATACCCACATTTTTATATCAATGCGCGGGGGGGGGGACTAAGATGGAGGAAATGGTTTGCAATTTTGTACTCATTTAATGTACTTGTTACAAATAAATGTTTATAGGCTCAGGTTATATGTTTCATAACAGAATTCTATATTTACACTTTTTTTATGCTACTAAAATTTTGTAACCCTGTTTAACACATCAGAATCTAATTTGACAACCTTAAATAAATGTATGTACTTCATAACTATAGCAAATATCATAAATTCATGAGTTGTATCTTGTGAAAATAACTTTGAATTGAATATTACTTCATGAATTTCTAACATACAGATCTATAGTATAGATCCATAGGCATCTATCTAGACTAATAATTTGTTCCATAACTCTCAAAGGTGCATAATAATTTACAAGTGTAATAAAACAATCAATATTCACACTGACATACATATTAGCTTTAATTGTTATAAACCTGATGGGAAATCAGCTCATAAGCTGATAGCAAATGAAAACCATCAGTTAAGACATGAATGCCATTATATATATGGCAAAAATTGTGGCACAGGTTACCAAAGGAACTTGATAGCATATCTCCATTATTGGAAAGAAATTGAAAGGAACTGAAATCAACTTTAGGTTCTCCATTGTCAGACTCTACCCACCATCATTCTTGTTTTCTGGCAGGGCAGACCAAAACAAGTAGGCTCATTAAAAAACAAAACAAAAAACAAAACAAAACAAAACCAGAGGCATAATTTTACATAGCTTCTGCTGACTTTGCGCAGTAACACCAAGAGCCTAGTTGGTCATGCTGACTAGAGGATTCTGGGAGTTATAGTCCAAAAAGTA
Source organism: Gambelia wislizenii (assembly GCA_030847615.1). Taxonomy (NCBI): domain Eukaryota; kingdom Metazoa; phylum Chordata; class Lepidosauria; order Squamata; family Crotaphytidae; genus Gambelia; species Gambelia wislizenii. The sequence continues at coordinate 203,817,805 of JAUMIR010000003.1, read as the reverse complement.
CTGTTTTCACAAGCTCTGATTAAATTACCAGCATTAAATATAAAAGGAAATTATTACTAACTTTTTCCCCAGAAGACAGAGTTTTGGTCTGTCTGTGAATATACTTGCCTATCGAGAAAATAGAGATATAGCAGGCTGCTGAATAGAGATGTCTTAATATTTTCATTTTTATAGTTTAAAGAAAATTGTTATGCAAAACTAGTGCTAGCATCTAGGCCAGCCTTGTCATCAGGCAGAATGATGCAAATGCCTTAAGCACCAGGTGCTGAAGGATGAAGGACAAATAGAACTGTACATGCCTATAGAGGTAGTGATGGATGCTGTTCTGGCACCAATATTGAAATAAGAGTCATCTCCCAGTTTGGTCAGCTTTTGTACATGGAATCAGGTAGGTGGGTGGGAAAGATATGATCCTCATATTTTGATTCAGGTGTCAGAGATAAATGTTTTGGGCCAGCCCTGGCTAAAATATAAGAACAATCTATTCCCTAGTCTAAATTCCTATTAGCTTTGTGGCACAAAATTTTGGAAACTATAAAATGCATTGTATGGATGTCAACTAATAATAGTATATTTCTGTGGGGTTGTCTAAACAGCGAAAATAATCCTCACAGAATGTGAGAAGAATACAACCTGTCTCAATGGGATTCCACATCACTCTGCTATATTTGGAAGGGGTGGCAAAAATGGCAAAAAGTATGTGGGTAAAGCTTTTGCAGCTTTTCCCAAAGATTTTTTAAAACAGTGGAGGAAATGCACATTTCTGCTCATTGGGAGAAGGGACCAAATTGATTCGCTTCCCCAACAGGAACAGATGATTGGTTGGACACGTGCAGAGGGCAGAGCTTGCTAACAAGGCAAGTGCCTGGAGCTGCCATGTTGGATTTTTGCCTAAGGTGATAAAATGGCTTCTTTTTTTCAGTTTGCTTTTTTTGTTATTAATGTGAAACATTGCTCTTTCACACCATGGATATGGTTTTTTAAAAATATTGTCTGGCGACAGCAAATTGAGGTAAGTAAAAATGCAAGTAATTCACTCGTTGCCACTGTCTTGATTCACAGGCATGTCCATTTGCACAGCAAACGTGGATAACTTCACATGCCTGTGATCTACCCAAATTGCCTGCTGCAAATTGCCATTACTGCAGAGCAACCCACATTTTTTTGCCTCATATAGAAAAGCCCTGTGTTTGTTTTTTATAGCTATAGATAGAATGATTCAAAGGTATTCACATAGGGCATATGTTGCTTTGGGGAGGCTCCAGATCCAGATCCAGGAATTATCCAGCCAGCATAGCCAATGCACATTGTATGTACATCATATTAAGTACACTATCATGCACATTGATGGAACAGCTATATGCCCAAGAGCTCATACCCCAATATTACATTCTTTGCTAAAAACAGAGTTGCACTGAAATATTTTCTACAAACATTTTTGGAGCAACAACATTTGAGAGAATAGGAAAGTACAAAACTGAACCTGGCCCCTAATATATTCCCCACACACACACACACACACACACAATTTCCTGTTGGTTTTTGCCATATTCAACACCATGGCTGTTCTGAACACCTATAATTTCTTCCTGATCGTAACTAATTCAGGATCACAGAGTGAAATAATGTCATGCCAACTACTGTGCACTGAGCCACAGGTGTACAAAACAGTAATGATGTGTTTGTGGAGGGAGGGAGGGTTGAATACTGCATTCAGAATTCTTCATTTTGCTAAATGGAGACTGGAACCATTTCCTCCCTTTCTGGCAACCGTGAGCCTATCTATATTTAGTCTGATGTTCCAGTCATTGGAACTAACTGCCAAAATCAGTGGTAGGCAACCTGGGGCTCTCCAGATGTTTTAGTCTACAACACCCATAAGCCTGTCAAGTATAACAGTATAACCAATGGCATTACACATTTTTTAAAAAAGGTTGAGGACATTACATTGATAGCTTCCCACCTAAATAATATGCACAAGACTGGATTTAAATCAGGTGCAAAAATAATCCAGGCTTCCCAATGTTGTTTTTGCAATGATTACAATTCCCATCATCCCCCACTGTTAGATATGCTCACTAGGGCTGCTTGAACTTGCTTTCCAACAGCATCTGGAGGACCACATGATTCTCACTTCTGTGATAAATAATGCTTCTTACTTTGAGTATACAGAAAATTCAAACCTTTAGTTTGATGCTATGTCTGGCTTCTCTTGGTTTTCATGACCCCACAGAAGTCTCCCTGGCCAATATCCTCTGTTTAATGAGGATGCAAATAGATCACATAATGCATTTTTAAATTCCAATTTCCTTTTCCCTTGGCATGTTTATATGCCTTCATCATTTTCACTGCATTAATGTGTTAGGGTGGGGAGAGATCTTGTGGCTGCAGGATTGCTGATAGATGTAGGGTTTTTCTACCTTATGCCCCCGTTTTGTCACTGTCTAGAGAGCCAGGCACCTTATTTTCACACTAGATTAAATATAATGAATTGAGTTTGCTTACTTTCTTCTTCTAAAAAAAGAAAGAAAGAATAAAAATTAAAATGCATGCTCTATAAAGCCCAGGGACATTCACAATAATAAAAAGGAAAGAAACGCCAATTGCAAACAATTTTTCATATTTTGCCCCTACACACACATACACACTTTTCAGTTAATAATGTCATAATTTTAGTTGACAAGAGCTGTGTAGGTTCTGTTTTTTCTTCCACAACATGCCCTCCTCTGGCCTGCTTGATACCTGTTTTCATCCACCTGCTCTCCAGTTAACAGCCCAACAGTTTTCAAATGCCTATATCAACTTCACTCATTTCCTATCTCCTCAATGATTTTTTCAATTCTCTACAACCCATTTTGTTTTGTATATGCTGAAAAGGCACCCATTGTTAGGGTCCTTCATGCTTTGAAATGCATTTGGAATTTTAAAAGTGTATTGTTTGCAATCCCACAAGATAATTGCTATTTTGAGGGGGAGGGAGTTGATTTTCCTGTTCACAGAATGATTGCCATAGAAAGCTCTCACAACAGACAACCACACTTATTAGTGGCTGGTGTCTCTTTCTGTCACCAATAGATCCAAACTGATTTTAGTTCCTGTAAGAAAGAGGCTGTAGGCACCTCAGCCAATCATAATTTAACTCTCATGAAACTAGGCAACTTGGATAATGCAGTTCCTTTTACTGACTTTACACTGAGCCCCAGCCTTCTTTTTTAAAGGATCTATGTTCTGAAAATCTTAATAAAACTGTAAAGAATATCTGTTTTTCCCCGACTGCTCAGGCAGTGAGGAGGAGGAACGACCAAGGAACACAGTACAAAACCCAGTATAGAAACATACAGTTCGTTAGGATTTTTGTTGTTTTTATTGTGATGTATCCTCTGTGTGTGTGTGTGTGTGTGTGTATGTGTGTGTGTGTGTGTGTGTGTGTGTATTTAAAAAAACTGCACTCTGGATGGGAATCAAATGTTGCTGCTGCTGCCAGGAACTGCCACTGAAGGACCTGTGGTAACTCAAACATCCATGGCCCAGGAGACAATCTGATGAGAATAAATGAAAAACAACTTGCCCAAAAGCCTAGGTACAAACCAGAGATGGGTGATGAGCTCCAAAGCACACATTTTTTTTTTCATTTCACATTTTTCTGCATCAACTTCCCCTTCACAAGAATGTAAATGAATGAAGTTCAGAGAAAAGAAAGTTACAGTAAAATGTGTATGAGGTAGAAGGGAAGCCAAGCCTCAAATGTTGAGAAATCTACTATGTTTTGCAGATAAGTTATAGCAAACATTTTTTTTTCTCATAGCAACTGCTAATTTTAACTGGACATAGGGTGCTACAACTTGAACAGCATAAAAAAATGCTTTCTCATATTTTGAGATATCCGACACAGGGCGTGTCTACATGGGCAACAAAACCCATACACACACCATATTCATGGCATAGTTGACACACAATGTTTATGATGATTCACAGATCTGTAAGATCTGTGGTTTGCTCCACATTCGAGGGGAAAACCTGGATTGTGGGCTATGTGGTGGCCAAGGACAGGCTATGGAGCAAAGCTGGGGTGGGACTTCTGGTAAATGAGACCCCATTCTGGCACTTTTTATTTTATTTTATTTCAATTGTGTGCATATCTGGGTAAGCGTATCTCCATGTGTCCAGTAATACAGTACTCTGGAACCACACATATTCACTTATTTGCATGCACGAATGAACGGGGGGGGGGGGGAGGGGAGAGAACAGCCGCAGCCATATGGCCAAAATAGTATGATGTATAGGATATGTGATCAGCATAGGGCCGCCCTTTACTCCAATGGTGGGATACAATGATCTACAACTGAAGAAGCCTTGTGAGTGTGGCATTTACAGGGCCGCTGTGGATCTAAGAAATCAACTGTAGCTACAAGGTAGGTGTGGGGTTTCCCTCCATTGTAGACAAGCCACAATATCCTAATGATCTATGGCTGGTACAAGCAGACACACAGAGGACATTTTCAGATGATCCTTGCCACGCAAGGATGCCCGGGAGAGGTTCGTTGCAGCAGTGTGGCAACCTCCGTGAATAAAATCTTGCCAAATATAGCACAGCAGGCTCCAAACCTAAGTGCAAGAGGGACGGACAATCTCACAGCAGGCACGGCGTCATCCAAAATCGACCCTCTGCCGCGCTGCTGCAACGAACCTCTCCCAGGCGATCCTTGCGTGGCAAGGATAGTCTGAAAATGTCCAGAGACAGAGACAGACATCCTATTTAATTATCACTGAAAACATAATTGAACTAGATGCCATCAGCACTTGTAGGAGGTCATAGGCAGTGCTTGGAAAGATGATTTTAAGATGGATGGATATAATGACATGCTGAAGTCATCCAGAACTGAGCAGTAGTATCCTGATGCTCCAAGACTAAGAGCATCCTCTTGCTGTTTGCTCAAGTGTGGGTGGTTTCAATATGGTGTTATCTTCATTCTTCTTAGAAGTATATTTTCAATCTCTGTTTAGAGGAATTGTCAGCCACTACAGAGACCCTTCTGTTTAAACAAAAAGCTATCTCTGGGAAACTGTTGTGCCTCCCCCCCCCTGCTGCTTCTGCTGTTGTTTTGCCAAAAAAAAAAAATAAAAAAAAAATATCTGAACCCAGAAATAAAAATTTGAGAGATGTCTCAAAAGGGCATGAAATGTTGTTTAATATTGAAAAGTCCTATATATTTTGACCTACTAATATTTTGAGGTCACCAAATAAAATTCATAGTTTTCTGTTCATAGTTTCCTATTCATAACAGTCACCAGTAAATTGTATCTGAGGCTCTTTCATCAGAAATGTCTGCAGACTGTCCCCACCTGAAATACACCTCAGAATATTTACTGGCCAAAAAACACATTGCTTCATAGCATCTTCAGGTGTATATCTTTCATATAAATGTAAGTACAGTACAAAGAGAAAGACAGAAAAATGGTTGGGAGAGATAAAGAAAAGGAAAAATAAAAGAACAAAAGTCAGTTCAGAATAATATTATTGGTGATCAAATAACCACTAAGCATATCTATTAACATAAGCTTGTATATAAAAAAAGTCCAGCCAAAAATAATGACTACAATATATATATATTCAAAGACAGAGAGAACAGTGAGTTGTTCAGCTATGTGAATGCCAGACGATGGGTATCATTCCAATCCTGAAGTATAAGGGTTAGACATAGATATTTAGTGAGAACAACAGATAAGATAATCCTAATGCCAGAGGCCATGAATGCATGTGTGTGCTAAAGAAAAACAAATAGAAATTAAAGGAAAAGATACAAGAAAGAGAAGCTGCTCAGACCCAGCCAAGGAACCTTCAATTTCTCCTACTCTTCCCTTTAAAAGAAGATGCTGGAGCTGTAAGAAGTAGAGAAGATTAAGTTACCTCCAGTGAGCAAGGTATATCTCCTGCCAGGTAAGTATAGAGAAATAAATAAATAGTGTCTGGTGAGTCAGGCTTGAGAATTTGACAGGAAGGAGGCTACAGAAATGGACAGTAGCATTCCCACTAAGTCTGATAAGGCTGCTAATTCTGCCCTGGCCTCTCAGTGTGCCAAAACTGTCATTTACTGACAGAATGAATTGGTCCTGAATTGCCTCTGCCTTCTGATTGCTAGTTCTCAGAATGGCTTTCATAATAAGGCTTTATTGCTCCATAATACAAATAGTGGTGTCTTTTTTCCCCAGTAAAAGAAATATGGAGTCAGAAGACTTATGTTTCCTTCTAAAATACTTCCTAGGCTCAGATATCACAGACATGCAGAGCTTGGAAAACTTATATACCCACCCACTTTTTTTGGACTAGAGCTCTCAGAATCTCCAGCCAGCAGAGTCAATGTGACCAACTGCACACTCTCACAATCCCTTCCCTCCTTTGCTAATAAAAGATAGCAAGGAAAATTGGTGTGATTGTGTGAATCTAAAGTCTGATAAATACATCTTTATATGAAGTTGTGGGGCCTACTGCCCATAAGAAGACAGGATTTGACCATTCCTGGGGAAGGAACCCACTCTGAATACAATATGAATACTCCTTAGGGGGAGGATGTGCTTGAGAGAGTGGTGACAAGATGATGATGATGATGATGATGATGATATTCATTTCTATCCCACCTTTATCCCACCAATGGGACTCAAGGTGGCTAACAATATCATTATAACTACAGGCATGCTTATAGGATTGTTTATCTAGACATATTTCAGTCTGGATTCTGGCCCAATAACAGGACTCAGCTGCCCTGAAAGATTACCTTTATCAAGACAGGGACTTGGTGAGCCCAACCCTCTTAATACTGCTTATTCTCTGAATTGATTTTACACCCAATGAATAGTCACCTGAAGCTGTTATACCAAAAGTGGTGCTTTGTGGCTGTTCCTTGGCTTGTTGGCAATTGTACATGGTTCTGCAGATTATTATCATAATGTTATAACATCAATGTTTAATATCTATATGTAACCACTCAGAGTGGTTATTATGAGATACGGAGCAAAGCGATATCATTACTGATGACATGCAGCAATACCTCCATGTAAGATCTGAATCGGGTGAGTCTATGCAAGGCCTGTTTCAGTGATTGGACTCAGCGATGAATTGAATGAGGCCCAATAATCTCAAATCTAATCCAGGTGAAATAGAGACTCTGGGACGAAGTGATTCCTGTGTTTGGGATAAGAGCTTTTAGCATATTGCTTTTAGCATATTTAGCTACTCAGATAAGAGCTTTTAGCATAATGGCTGCCAGATGATCTTAGGCATACAGCAGCATTCCCACACACACCTCCATTGTAGACTGTAGCTAAGGGTGATTTATTTTCAACAAATCTTCTCAAATTGAAAGACCACCTATGATTTGCATTGGTATGATTTCTCTCCATAACCCTACTCATCTCTTTCTTCTTCCTTATTATGTAAGCCAACCATTTATCTGGCTTATTAGAATGTTCGTAATTTCTTTGTTTTGCAAATTTCATATTTCCTCCTCCAATTCAGCCACTAATTCCATTGAAGTTTGTTTTTTCAGGATCTTAATTTCTCTAATTATGTCTCCCCCCATCCCAGGATTCCTTTTCAATTCCTCGACATAGTCTTTAACTAATTTAGCTAATTCAGTGAGTGTTTGCATTTTTTATTTCTTTTTCTTTTTCTTTTGTGTAATGAAATTTTGTTGAATGAAAAATCCATAATCCTACTCCTAATCATAACTCTGGAGATTATCAGACACAGTAAAAAAGTATCTGAGAAGAATGTGAGGATGATGTTCCTGTCCCATGAATGGGACCCATTTTCAGATGTCCTTGTGCTCATTCTCCTCCAGTGCTTCTGCAGCTAGTAAGGCTAGCTTTTCATTGTGCTTTTCATTGACGGGGAGCTCGTGTCAATGAAAAGTGCTGCCTTACTAACTGCAGAAGCACTGGAGCAGAACATGATGAGCAAGATGTCATGTGAAACCAGGTCCCATTCGCATGACAGGAACATCATCCTGGTGTTCTCCTCAGGTTCTTTTTACTGCATCTGATAATTTCCTTGGTATCAGCTGAGTTTTGGTTCCAAGGCCTCCCAGTGGATACCAAAATCCATGGATTCTCAAGTCCCGTTATATACAATGCTGTAATTAAAATGGTGTCCCTTATATAAATTGGAAAAATCCAGATCTTCTTCTTCTTCTTCTTCTTCTTCTTCTTCTTCTTCTTCTTCTTCTTCCCCTTGATTTTAAAAATATTTTTGAACCATGAGTGGTAGAATCTGTGGATGCAGAATCTGTGGATACAGAGGCCTACTAGAATGAAATGGCTAATGAACACTTACACAAGCAGATACACCTTTGAACAACTGTAGAAAAAATAAGTGTATAGTTTTCCACTTAAATTGCTTATTTATCCATCATGGGAATTTATCAGACCAGTCAAATATTGTGTCATAAGGACACCTAATGATTGAGAAAGGGCACACATAGCAGATGATGTCACTGTTTTGCAATCATATATTGTTTTAAAAACATACTTTTTATTGATGGCCCAAGCTATCAATTGATCCCCCGTAGCAATTTTCTGCTGGCATTGCTGGCTCTTAAATCCACACACGATTGTACTCACATGAATGCAGCATCAATAGGCAAACATTTATGGGTGCAATTGGGACAGCCAGGTAGGGGATGCTCTTTTTATGACCCCCCCCCCACATTTACCTGGGACTTTAAAGTGTGTTTTGGTACTTTTTTGAACTTTTTGTGTCTCTGATGTGTGTGTGTGTGTGTGTGTGTGTGTTTTAATTTCCTCTATGAACATCTTTTTGTGAGATTTGGTGAGATTTGAAACCAGGAAGTGAATGGAGCTCTCTTCACTCTCTGTTAGTGCCTGGAAAGCCTCTTTAATGAGGGTAAGGTAGGATCTGGTGGGGGGAGTTCTTTTGCCAGCCACAATTTACTTTTACCGGTAGTGGTCTGATAAGGCCCATGAAGTATGTGTGTATGTAGGGAGGGCATTTGGGTAAGAAATCTTATCAGACCTTCAATACAGAACTCTAAATGTCTGGAACTAATTTATTCTACAGGAAAAAGCCAGCTCATCCACTTTAAGATGACAGATTTTATTAGTATTATTCACTGAAATGCTTTGACAAACAACATACATCACTTTAGGTCATTGCAATTAGAATACTTTTTTCTTCTTTGCAGTGATTTGAAAGCTCAATATGAATAAAGGAGAAATGCATTCTGCAACATAGAGACAGAAACCAATATTAAGCTGTAATTGAAAAAGATGTGTGTTGCTTGGAAACTGCTGAGGATACAGCTTTGCTTCTACTGAAGAGAAAAATAAAAGAATAATTAAAAGAGGGTTTTCTGGCATAACTGATGATCACTTTTAGAATGACAGTGACTCAGACGAGTAGCTTGGAAGTTACAAATAAGCTGTTCAGTCAATGTCAAAATCTCTCTCTCTAGCTTTTCTTCACAAGCGAAGATTCAGGAAGGACTCATCCCACGCTTTCTGCAAGCGCACCAATGACTGAAAAGGCCAATCCAAGATAAACAAAATCCAGTTGCAGAAAGCACAGCAGAGGGTCTCCTTGGGTGATGTTTCCGGGTTGTGATTCTTTCTGCATTGTCATTTCTCTTCAAGACTTGTTCGGCGTGAGTTCTCAAATAAAGCTGAAGCATTGTGGATAGTGTGTCTCCATGCCTCCCAATGTGAGGCCAGGGCAGACCAATTTTGGTGATCAATTTGGCCGAGTCTGAGATGTTGTTTCAGGGAATCCTTTTATCCCTTCTTTGGAGCGCCCCTCTTACGCAGACCCGTGGCGAGTTCACCGTAGAGCACTATTTTTGGGAGGCAATGGTCTTCCATCCTAGAAACGTGCCCTCCCCAGCACTGCTGTGTTCTCAATATCATGGCCTCAATGCTGGTGATCCCTGCTTGCTCGAGGACAGCAACATTCGTCACATAGTCCAGTGTATATTTAGGATTGTACGTATACAATGCTGATGAAAACGTTCAAGGAGTCGTAAGTGCTGGTGATAGGTGACCCATGTTTCAGACCAGTAAAGGTCAGACTCTAAACTATTTAGTGTGTGAGCTGCTCTTTGCTGATGCTGATGCCGTTGTTGCCCACACAGAAGCAGCTCTGCAGCGCCTAGCATCCTGCTTCGCAACAGCTGCAGAGCTGTTCAGGCTGAAAGTCAACCTGAAGAAAATGCATGTTCTCTACCAGCCTGTACCACAGGATGAACACCACCATCCCCACATTGCCTTAGGCAAATTTGTGCTTAAGTCCATTCAGCAGTTGACCTACCTGGGAAGCATTATCTCCTCAGATGCCAAGATTGACAAAGATGTCAAAATATATACTCAGAATATATTCTCAGGGGCATAGCTATTGTTAGATAATTCAGAACTGTTATGCTATGAGAGCATGTTTGGGTTAAGGTAAAATAAATTATTTTGTTGCTGTTGTTTTTTAGGGAATGAATTTAACTTAGGGCTCATCTACACTAGTTGGGATATTCTTACTCCCTGCTGACATATCCTGGCTGTGGAGCAGGCCTGTCCTTTTCCTGTTACCACAATGAAACAGGCCTAAGTCCACACAGGAGCATTGGCCTGTCCCTGCAGCCCCTACTGCTGCCATTTTATTTCCTAGCTCACTAGCCAGGAAGGGGTACCACAACACGTGACTGAAGCCTCTCTGCTACAGGACCCCTGCCTGGCTTCCGGGAGAGCTTGGGAGCTGGCAGTGGCATCAAGGGCCAGCATGTCAGACAGGCTCCTGTGGACACATGGGTCCCAATCCAGACTTTGGCAAGTGGTAATGGGTTTAAATGGGCATTATGCTATAATGCTTTATCAGGCTCTACCCTGGCTTGTCCCCATCTCAGCCCTGTATCTGCCTTGGGGTAGTGAGGACTGCCCACTGGCAGAATGGGACAAATGCCCTGCATCATATGGACTTCAAGGCTCTGAGATGGTGGCAAGATCGGGTATTTGGTCCATGTAGACAAGCCTTTAGGTGAGGTGCACCAGTTCCTCATAAGATTTTTATAGATGGGTTGGATGTTAAATAGTAGTTTGGTAGCAGTTAAAAATTACTTACTACAGTTATTCCTGAAATGCTTCTGACAAATTCCTGTTTGCTCAGTGAACCTTCCACAGTTCAACTGGGCAGATATGAGGGTTATATTTGAAGTGCTGAGTTTGCCAGTAGAGACTAGAGGTTCACAGGAGATCTCTGACCCACTACCCACAACCCTTTGCCTTGCTGCATGGAACACAGGTTCTCCATCTTTGGACTATTGTGAAGATGTTTTGTAACTATGCTATGACATATATTTTAGGGCTTGGTCATGAGCTAGCTATTTATGTATATAAATGCTTGCTTTATAGAATATTTATGGGTTTTTTACCATTATTAAATGATTTGACATTTATTCAACCAAAGTAATATACTTCTAAGATACTATCAAAATTATTAAGGCCATGGGGAACCTTTTTTTGACAAAGATAGGCCAAAGCATTTAAAGGTTTTTAGTTTAGAGAAAAGGCTACCAAAGAGAGATAGATGATCTTGGGAAGTTTTTCTAAAAAGTTTAAAATTGACTGTATCAAGTGACACCTCACCCAGATCTCTAGGCAATCTCTTCTACCATTTTCAAATGTGAGAGGACAAAAGTTTGCAAGTCAAAGTCCATGCTAAATTTCAGCAGCAGCACCTGGACTTTGTGTGGTAAGAGGAAAAGCACTGTAAAGCAACAGCTCCAGTCCCCATTCCCACCAGATGACCTATGGGAATACTTTGTTGATATCATCAGAAGCAGTTGACAATCTGGGACAATCAAAGGGTTACACGGCATGACTCTTATCTTCTAGTGAAATATCCTGCTTGGATACTGACCTTTAAATACAATGAATTTGTGCTGAATACAGTTTACTGCAAGATACCACACAAAGTGATGATCTTTAAAATAAATAAATAACAATACCATCCAATGCCAAATTTCCTCAAGGAATGAGCATAAGCTTACAGCTCCATTTCCAGATAATCCAGTCATATGACAGATGCCCTTTCACAGTGATGAGGGTTTTTTTGAATGAGGATTGAAGCAATATATTTGAAAAGTGCACTTTTACTCAGAGTTCATCCATGTGTCTGGCTGGTAAATGCAACTGATTTGCAAGGATAATAGAGAGAAAGCTGTGTGCTTTGTTTATCTTACTCTTCAGGCTGATACACACACATTTTGTGTAATGAGCTTTTCCCAACTCTTAATTAGGTCAAATGTATAGAACAAAGTGCTATCAATGCAATTAGAAACTTTCTTTTGCACACAACGCTACATTGTCAGAAGCCACCAGCAATGAAGACAACTTTTGCTAAGCGAGTATTTTAACAAATAAGATTTTGCAGCCTAAGATAATCTGCATTTATTCTCCACTGTCTGACAGGATCTAACATTTATGGGGGGTCACTGTTGCAATTTTTGCACAAAATGAATGGATAGCCTCAATAATTAAGAAACAGATTAACACAAGGTTATATAAATTATGTTATTTTGTTCATTGGTGCTGCCTGCTCAAGAAAGGAGCTGATTGTACCACCACATATGCCATATGAAGGTAACCATGGGATTCAGCACTGGAAGCTTCAGAGACCAGAAGATCAAAGGCATCATTGCCCCTATGGGACACAGATACCCATATTTCAGGCAAAGAGGAGCCTTTACATTGACTATAGGAGTCCCTTTTCAAACAGTACCTGTGATACTGGTGGGGTTTTCCCTATCCCTCTTTGTCACTTTTTGACCCCCCTTGATCCACAGGAAATAAAATTTGTCTTTACCCTTCATGAAGTGTGTTTCTCTAGTCACAAGAAACCTAAATAACATTTCCTTCTCTACCCTCAGTTCCACCCATACAGCATGAAACAAAATGCAGAACTTCCAGGCATTTTGTGACTAGTTCTACACCATTGAGGGGGAAAGTGTGGCTCTCCAGCTGTTTTGGGGCTGCAACAGCCCTCACCCTGATCACTGCCTATGCTGGCAAGTGGGAGTTGTAGCCTAAAGTCTGGAGGGCCACACATTCTCCAATCTGCTATAAATAACTGCATAGTTAGATCATTTTCTAATATACACAGCCTGATATACTGTGATGTTTATCTCTAGGCAGAAGTTTACCCTCAGTCCTGTGAGTTTTGGGTAACCATATTAGGATCAGAGGAGCAAAATCAGAGAAGAGGAAAGTGAAGCTTGAAAGCCCATTTTCATACATGCACCACCCTGAGCTCTGAGTGGTTCTGCTGCACCCCATGATCTGGCTCAATGCATACTAAATGGCTGAAAAAAGACCTCAGCAGTGTCTCTCTCATTTAATTTCTTTTCTTTCATGTTCAGTGGATAGAAGCAGAGGGCATCCCAGTAGGTCCCTGTCAGAAGTGAAAGATGGTAGCAGCCATCTTTATATCTGCCAGAGCAACCAGCACATAGACTTGGCTGACAGAGCTCTTAAATTTGCCTTGAGGATAGAAACAGTGAAGTTGTCATCAAATCATCTTAAAAGTATTTTTTTCCCTCAGCCTCCCTGCCTCTTACATTGCTTTTATGCTAGCACTACTCAGTGGATCTTGTGTTTGCTGTGACAGTGATGAACTAGTACAGGCAGTCTGCCCTGGATATTTTCTTATGTAAGCAGTTTATTAAAACTATTAATGTACCAACCACCAGTAGCATAAACCTCATTCATGTGTCCAGTTTTCAAAGAATCTCCCCTTTTCCCTGACTGTTAAGCTGTTATTACCTGGAAAGATCTGTGTTGGTAAAGATGCTGACAACAGTAGGGGCTTTGGGACTGAGTGTTTGTACAATCTGACAGGTTTAAGTTAGTTATGAAATGGTGAAAAGCGATGGTTTATAAGTGACATATGCATTAACAGAGAAGTAGGGAGGATTTCAGTGGGTTTGAGATTCTTACCAAAACAATCCATTCACACCTCCCAAGACTCATTGTTAGTCAAAGTGTCACTTGCCTCAGAAACTAATAGATTTGTGAGGGCTGCTGTCCATTTTGAGGATGTTTAAAAATGCACTAAATCATCCATATATTTTTTAAATGCAAATTGATCATATGTTTGCAATTGAAGGTTAGCCACAGTGTCAGTGGCAAAAATATATACAGAAACGTGAAGATCAAGAAAACTGCATAAATAAATGCATGTATTATGGGAAACATATTGAGAAAAATGAAGTTTCCTTGAAGGAAGTAAAAACAATGTGTTGTAACCTTATTCAAAGGATGGGGTAGAAATGCAGGTGGGATATGAAGAAACCTGACAAAATCCAAACTGAGGGGTCGTTTACACAGCAAAAATAATCCTCAAAGAATTCGGCAAGAAGGCTTATAGTTCCCACGTGTTCCGCATCTTCAGCGACCTTTTCAGAAGGAGGGGGTCTGAAAAACCCCTAAGTGGCGCATTTAATGACACCGCTGATTTTCCGACTTTTTTAAAAAAAGTGCCGCATATTTGCGCATTAACACATTTGTGAACTATCTGACACTTTGAAGTTCGGAAGATCCACCATCCACAGAAGTGGGCGGTTCAGTAACGTGACGCCACAGAAACCCGCCCACACATCTGTCGTACCTTTCTGGTAAACATCTGCTTTGAAGCATCCTCTTAAAACATCTTTCGTTTTCCTAATGGAGGCAGTTCAGAGAACAAAGAAGGGTGTCAGGGGAATAGCTTGGAGCCATGGCGAGATTCTTATTTACTGGATTTTCGGGGGGAAGAGAAAGTACAAGAGCAGTTACGTTTATGTCACCAGAATATTAATGTGTTTGAAAAAGTTGCCACAGGAATCTAGCGTAGCTAACACCTCCATGGCTGCTACAATAAATAAATAAAATAAATCAATGCTTATTTATTTTTATTTTATATTGTAAATAGGGAAAACCGACTGTTCGCAAAGCAGGAAGCTTTTTTAAAAAAAAAAAGCGGTGGGAGATTTTAAACCGCCGCTTGGCTTGCTCGCCCCAGCCAGCTTGGGGAAGAGGGAGTCATACGGAGTTTAGGGGGTAAAAATCATATGGGCAGTTCGTATGCATACGAACGACAGCCTATTTGTATTTTTTACTCCCCAAACGGATTTTTTTATGATTGTTTGCCCCCCCAAAAGTTGAGTTACCACTATTGAAAGAACAAAGACCATAAATGATGATGAGAAGCCCAATCAGAACTCAATGGGGGGGGGAAACAGTTGACCAATGGGAGAACGAGTGGCAGGAATTCCTGAAGGAAGTACGTTGGAAAGGAATGACGTACTTTGTTGATTGACAGGTAAGATCATTAAAATATGCAGAATATCGATGTTGTGGGAAGTAAAATAGTTCGAGGTGAAGAACCTCGCATCTTATTTAAATGCACATTATAATCACATCTGAACTATATCGCGGAACTAAGTAGGATCCGAAATAATATCGTGGGAACTTTGTGATGCTAAATCGAAACTGCGCTAATGTGATAAATACCGCAACAAAAATAGCTGTGGAACCGGCCCCTCATCCTCACCATAGCCCAGACTAAGAAGAAGATATAATTGTAAACGTCCTCTGAGTCAATCTTGTCAAGAATACCATAAGATAGGACCACCTTAAATTGTTATCACCTTGAAAGCACCTAACAACTACACTAAATCGTCAAGACCCAGTTAGAGACATTTCTAGGGTGGTGCCTATCTATACTCCTTGTTCCTGGTGACTCCAATATTTGGTCTGTAGCACAAGGTTAGTCTCATATCAACCACAGTATCAGCTTGCTGGCCTTTTACCTAGTTCATAAAATGTGGTGTGAACCATCAGCAGTCATGTCTGGTGTTATCTGAATAGTCCAGTATCTGGAGAAAGGTGGGATGCTAACTAATTAATCAAAATATTCCCACCCTTTCATCTGCACCACTTCGACTTTGGTTTCTCTTCTTCATCATTGTAAAATAAGATGGAACACTGTGGTTTTTAATTTTAATAAACTGTTACCCTAAGAGGTGGGGGGGTTGTTAAAGTTCCATCCATGATGTAAAAATCTAGTTAGTGGAATTATTAGCTCAAACAGGAGGCCTGCAAGATGAAGATAACTTTGGGGATCTTTTCACCTATGTATATTAGTACTAACTGTAGAGGAGGCTTCGGTTAAAGTAAAACAAAGTATTTTATTGGAATAATATAAAAAGTAGACAATTGTACACAACACACATTCTTATAAACCACACAAGGCTATAACAGAGTAAGGCAGAAAAGTTGGATAGAGGGAGAGAGATCCGTGAAGATAGGGTAATAGTTAACAGTCTCAAAGAGCAGCAAAGATACTTAGACAGGTGTTTGAGGGTTGCACAGGAGGTTCCAATCCAGGAAACACTAAGAAAGAGAGTGGTTGGGTCCCTCCTCTGTGGCACAACTTACTATTGTTAGATCTCTAATATTTATTCTCTGTTATGTGCCTTGGAGGGCCAATTTAGTAATAGCAAAGCTTGGATGACTCTTCCATGGAATAGACAAAGGAAACCAAAACTCAACTGATTGCTTTAATTGAGGAGAGATAGAAAATTGATGGGTTTGTGACAACCTCATAATGTTGGACAGGAAGGGGTATAAGGGGAGATTCCCATAGGGTATGGGGTGAGGAATGGTCACTTTATTGCTTGATTGAATTATTGCTTGAAATACCCAGGGCTGGGAGAAAGGATTAGCACATACCCCTTTAATGACTGGGTTGTTAGCATAACCCATCATTGGGTCTTTCTGCTTAATCCTAACTTGGGCTTTCCTACCATTATATTCCTAGACATATCTCAGGTCATCATGACCTCCAACTGACCTCCGGTCTGCCTAAGCCAATGTGACCCCGAAAAGTGTTGAATATGTACAGTTATGGAATCTCGTGGGGAGGGGTAATAGGGCATACTGACAAGACCACATACCACAGTGTAGGTCAAATTTGTATTCTGGGCTGCATTCTAAATGAATATGTGCCAGTAATCATGGACTAAAAATATGAAATGTCAGTTGTAAAAGTTATCTGAAAAATTACATTTGCAAGTAAACCAGACCTTTACAAGTAGACCAGATAGTAATTTCTCTATGATGTCTTCCACTACAGTTCTTAGTTGAATGGTTGTACCACAGCAGGAGAGCATATGTTTTGCACCAAAAAGTCCCCCAGTTCAGTCCCCAGCATCTCCAAGCAGAGGTGGGAAAGAAAACCTGGAGAGCCACTGCCAACCAGTGCAAGCCGTACTAAACTAGATGCACTAATGCATAATGCAGCTTCCTATGTTCCTGTGGGGTGAGGGCAGTGGGGTAGGACTCTGTTTAATTGCATGAGATAACTGCAATTTTAAATGTCAGTTTAATTGTAATGTAATTGTGGCAAAGGACTTGGTCTAATTGCATGAGACATCTGGAACCATTTGCAGCTGATGAGGTTAATTCTGAACTATTAACTATGAACACATCTTATAGGACAATTATGCTTTTCCTTGTACATCTTTTTTATAATTGCATGAACAGGCCTAGGCCATGTTTGAAATGCAGCAGTTCTAAGATAAGTACAACTGCATCATGTATAAGATTACGCAAGGAATTAAACATTCGTGCATTTTAAAGAAAGGATCTGCATGTTGGCCTGAAGATGAGAAGCCTGTGTGGGACAGGCTATTGCACAGCAAGTGGGTGGAAGATGCAGCATTCTTTAAAAATGTCATTAGTAAAATAGGGGAAGGGGCAGGGCACCACTGTGAGAATGGGGAAGCAACTCTTTAAAATATCACACCTATTTTCTTCTAGCACATAGTTGGAGGACAAACAAGAAGGTGAATATTTACAAAAAACCCATTCTCATACTCTTGGATTCTTTTGTAGAAAGAAAGAAAGAAAGAAAGAAAGAAAGAAAGAAAGAAAGAAAGAAAGAACGAAAGAAAGAACATGAAGCTCAGGGGCATGTATTTAAACTTGCATTAATCTAAATGCCAATAGATAGCTTGTATTCATTTGTATTGGCGACATGTTTTCCTCTAGCTGTGTGTGCTGCATTTAGACAAGCATTACCAATCTAAATACTAAGCATAAATGTCATATACCTTGCTAAATAGGACTTTACAATACATTTCTTTTAAGATCCGGTGTGTGGTAGCCTAAAGAAACAAGGCTATTTTGAGTCAGGAAAAGCTTGTCTCCAGCCATGCATTTCCATCATAGAATGAATAGGCTTTGGCAAGGATGCTCTTGCCTGTTTTATATTCAATGTTCAATAACTCACACTAGTATACCACAGGAATTTCTGCAGTGGGGAGGTAAATAAAAGATGTGTGCAAGCTAAGTAAATGTGGTCTAAAGTGGCTCACATATACAACATTAGCATAGTCATTCATGTGTTCCATGTTTCACCAATATGAACCAGTAAGAACAAGAAAGAGCACAAGGTTGCAGGGAGGGGGGGTCTAGAATCAGAGATTCCAATATCCAGTATCCAAGCTTCAGCAACTCATGGGCAGAGTGGTGGCCTCATTTCATTGGGATGATGAATCCACTTTGGTTTTTAGTCTGAAATTTAAAGGAGCTATCCAAGGTGTTCCACCTTGGATCCCCAAAATGCAGCAAAAACTGGAGTGGTTTGACCAACCCACTGATGTGGAAGCCACCAGTTTCAACCAGTCACCACTGCTTATATTCTTGGTGCTTTGTACAAATTAGAAGCTTACAAGAGTATGCTTTTTGGTTTCAAAGGTGTCACTTCCATTTCAGTATTATCCATTCTCAGCCAGAGAGTTTTAGTTCTTTTTCAGCTACAAATCCCAGAAATTCATAGCTTGCAACCATGGCAGTTAAAGTGAAATCAAAGTACCATAATTGTATAGTATGAAAAGACCCCTGGGGATAAATTGTGATCAATATATTTTTTTTAAATGATCAAAACTGCAACTGTTCACACTGTGTAAAAAACATGTACTTTTTCTTAGCTTTTTTTTTTTACTGACACATTAAGTTCCAATCACCAATATAGTTCAGAAGCTGAAGCAGTACAATTACAATGAGCTAGGAGGACTAGAATTTAAGAGTTCTCATGGAGCTCCCTGACCCATAAGCAGCATGAATGTAATAGCTCACTTCTTCCATTGAGAAGTTAAGTGTCCATTAATGCTGTCTTTGCTTCCTCCAGAGAAAAATTGTATTAAAGTGACTCTTCAAGACCAAAGCACACATAGATGAATCCTTCTGAATTGAGAATGAAATATTGTGAAGGGGCACAAATGTAGGGAAATAGCAAGAAATAGTGTCAGGCTGTCATGCATCTCTTTGTGATGCTGGAACAGTCAGGTGTGGATATGCTGCATGAACTACAGCAAGTGTCTTATTAATTCATTTTGTAGTTTCGTTTGTTTCAGAGAGCTCAATGTTTATTTTGTCTGTGCACGTGCATGGATGAATTTCCAGAGAGGGAAAGGAATAGGGTTTCCCTACCAATGTAATCTTAGGCAGAGGGAGATATAGTGCTGGGGGCTGACATGCCAAGAAATGAAAAGTCAGGATATATACTTAAAATCTATCCTGTTTCAATCCTTTCTCCATTTCTCAAGAACTAGTTTATCCTTTCAGCCTGCCCTCAGCTCTGTTGGTCTGCTGCTGAATGTTTGGTCAGCCCATGATGAAATAGCCACCATTCATGAATTGGTTGTGGTGAAGGGGCTGACCTGGTATGCCTTCTGGAGATCTGGGTGGATGAGCTAGATAGAAGGAACTTGCCCCAGCTTTTTCCACCTGGTTACTCAGTGAAGAACCAGGCCAGTCTGCGGGAATATGGTGGGAGGAGATGAGTTGTTATCATCTTTAAGGATTCTATCCCCTCATGAGAAAGCTCATACTGTATGTGCTAGCACAGACTATGAATATTTGTCCTTTGAACTGGCCCAAAGATATAGAACAGGGAGGCTGCTCATGTATCACACACCCCACTGCCTAGCAGTCCCTTTGCCTTAACTGATCAAGGTAGTCTCAGATGTGGTGCTGGGTCACCACAGGACAGTGGTTCTGGAGTATTTCAAAAAGACTGTCCCTATGGGACTGGGTTTTTTTTTTTTTTAAAAAAAACCTTTTCTATCAAAAATAGTGTACTTTGTTTTTAATTTGAGAAAGATATGGTGTAAACAAACCAAACCAAAATAAATAAATAGGGCCTCCTCAGGACTTCATGGTATCACAAGAACCATAGGGTCCTCTCAATACATCATTGACCTGGCACATATGTAAGAACATATTTTGGACCTCGGTTTTTTCCCCTACTGGGTTGTTGGAGGATGATCTGATTTTGGCAGGGAGTGCATAACAACCTCATGTTTGTGGTCAGATCACTTCCTTATGAAGTTTGTTTTGGCAGTAGCATACCCTCCCTGAAGGCATGGGGGACCGATTAAAATGGTCTTCCCTGAGAAACTTATAGCACACACAGTTATATCCCATATATCCCATATAAATATTACAGGGAGGAAGGGAAAGGATATAACTGCAGAAATTGAGGCAGAAGGATCCACAGTTGTCTGCTGCAATGTCTATGCAATGTTTGTCTTCTTGCCAGAAAACAAAAGCTTAAAGAAGTTTTGACATGGCATTAGATAGTCTGAGCATACAGAAGCAAAAATAATTGTCCATACTCTTTCAAAATTACTTGTCTGTCTTTATCAGCATTAAAACTTTTCACAAACAAGCCCCCATCTTTCTATCTGTTGATTCTTCATAAGTCAACTCACAAATAAAGATACCAGTTGTTTGATTTTGTGCTGAAGTGGTGGGAAGAACTAACTAATGAGCAACACCTGAGAATACGCCTGATTAAGACAATGTGTACCATGAAACAGAAGCTCTTGTGTTTACTGTTCTCTCAATCCCACTTTTATTACCTAAATAGAAACCTTTTTTAAGGCTGCGTGTTTGTACCAGCACACCACTATAACAGTTTTTAATGTTTTGTTTCATGATGGATTGTTCTTTGTTTTCCCCAAGCAGCATATTCTGTTGGACCTGTGTTTGAGCTTTGTTTGCAATATATATAGGCAAGAAGAATGCTCTATGCTTTAGATCATGGCTATAAGCCAGACGTGTATTTTGTTGTACAAATTAACTCTCTTGTGGGTGGACCAGCTACATAATAACATTGACACCATCTAACAGAGGCAATCTAGGAAGGCAATCTGGTAAAGTAATGTATTGGCTAAGAGAATGCATATGTCAGCCAAAGAGACAACACTCCTGTCATAGACACTCTAGGGCAGGGCCAGAAAAGTTACATCTTGGGCAAGGGCTTAAATTCTTCATGGTTACCAGAAAGAAAGCCACAAAGAACACTATTAGATTGAATGCATAGGACTGAAGAGTGCATGGCCTAGAGGACAGACTTTATCAGATGCAGCAAATATGGCATCAAAATGATGCCTAATGAACACGAAAGGGTATGCATATCAGAGGATGTCATCCTTTATTGATAATATATATCAATAAGGCGTTCTTTTTTATTTACCTGTGGTGCTTTTCTGCTGTTATTGCCAGCGTTTGAAACCTCACCCCATTGTCCTCTCATGATTTCAGCATCAATGTCAGAACCCTTCCGGGAGAGAACGTGAAAGCCTGGTAGGGGATGCTCTTTTTATGAGCCTCACCTGTTCACTTTTGAGTTTTAAAGTGTGCTTCTGGGCTTGTGCGTACGTTTTCTGTCTCTGTTTTGCTATATTTTTAAAATTTACCATGCTCGCCTCTTCTCGCAAGAATCGCCAAGATCATGAGCACAGAAGTGAATGGAGCTTCATTCATGCTCTGTTAATGCTGGGGCTGCTTTTTCTCACAATTAGAGGTAGGCTTGATAAAGGGGGTTATTGTGCTGGCAGAAAAATGATCAGAATATGGTGCTAAAGAGATGTTTGGGGAGGTTTGTCTGATAAAGTCTAATGTTACTAGCTGTTTTCAGGCATAGTAATAAACTACATATAGCTTTAGGAGATTTTCAGACAGTGTTTAATAGTGCAACTTCCATGCTTAAAATATGGTGCGGCTGCTTCCAAAGCTTCATGGACGTGCAATGAAGGATCCCGGAAGAGGGACGGCGGTGTCCGAAAATGACCCCCTGCCACGCAAGAGTGCCGTTCCTCTCCCGGGACCTCATCCCACAGTAGGCACTATTAAACGCTGTCTGAAAATCTCCTTAGTGTTACTTCATAAGCCAGTTTTGAAGTGTGGATTGTTTAAGTGAATCAAAGCTAAGACTAATTATAGTTTATCCATGTTCCACTTGAAATAAGTTAAAAATGGAAGCATGGGTGGGCATTGGAAGTACTACCACATAAGCAATGAATCCATCCTTGATTATATCACCACTTTTCCTGAAGCTGCTTTGAGCTTAATGAAATCTATGCAGAATCTGAAATGAGGTACAACACTGGTAAAGCTCTCATTAATCTCAAGAAGAGTGGTGGTAAACTGAATGGTGAATTCACTATTCCCATGGCAATGGAGATATATGTATGTAATGTAATGTATAATAATAATAATAATAATAATAATAATAAAATTTATTTATACCCCGCCCCTCTGTTAAAACAATCGGGGTGGCTTACAAAAATTAAAATATAATACAGATAAAATCTCCAAACACCCCCCACCCCCCTGGATGTATGTATGTATGTATGTATATAAACCATTGCCATGGGCATAGTGAATTCATCCTTCATTTACCACCACTCTTCTTGCAATATATATATATATATATATATATATATATATTGCAATATATATATTGCAATATATATATTGCAACTGTGCCACAGAAGAAGAGGGAAGTAGTTGTGGGCTTGTTCATATAATAAATTTTCCCATTACAGCCAAATGCAGCCATTATTTCTGAGTCTTAGCTTCTGGTGAAATTGCAGTACAGAAGTAATAACACTGAAAGAAATTCTATCTGACAGAACTATACTCTTGTCATTGATCATAAAGTAATCATTTCTTGGACAAAGAATGTTGAACAGCAACTCCACATTGAAACCACTGAAGTACATCTGAACTGACAATGCTATCCAACCATACAGGGTTAAATTCCATCCATCCATAGAGGCAGACCTCAGAAATGGGGCTCAAAACTTAGAAGAGGGGGGGGGAATGAAATATGGAAAAATGTTTAAAAGAATAAGTGAAACAATGGAAAATATGCCTGTATTAGTGAATACCACTGAAGTCCTAGAAAAGCTGGCTGTCAAATGACAGGTGAAGAATCTCAACATTTCTGGCAATTTGCTAGTCTCTGAAATATTGGGAGCCTTGCAGCACAATCCTTTGTGTGTCTTCATAGAAGCCAGCACCATTGTTTTCAACTGGATTTGCTCCTAGCTAAATACACTAAAGACACCAGATCCTGTCTGATCTTGGAAGCTAATCAGGTCAGCTCTGGTTAGTACTTGGACAGGAGACCACCAATGTGCTGTGGGCTATATTTCAGAGGGAGGAATTGGCAAACCTCCTCTGAGTATTCCTTGCTTAAGAAAACCCTATGAAATTCATGGGGTCACCATACATCTGCAGGTGACTTGAAGGCACATATACACAAGTGTTTATAGGATTACAACCTTTGTTTGTGAGGTAGCATGTTTTCCTATTCACAAGTCCTTGGTAATAACGCTTAAATTCAGGGCATAATTAGACCAAGAACAGGAGTTCTATAATCAGAATTTGCCATGGAATAATAACAGCAGCAGTGCAGGATGGGAGACCGGACTGAATTGGAGAAAGTGGGTTTAACCCTTTCCTCTGGCTTATTTCTCTGATTAAACTTTCATGCAAGTTGTTGTTTATCCATACAGTAGTTTACACTAGAAACATGAATTACAACACATCAAACAAAAATGACCCCTCCTTATTCAATTATTCTCCCTTTTGTTACTGTTTTACAGATAAGAAATTGAATCAGAAGACAAAAATTTGGGTCAAATCCACACTATACAAATAATCCAGTTTGATACTGGATTATTTGTCATGGCTCCTTCCTATGGAATTGTGGGATTTGTAATTTTACAAGGTCTTTAGCCTGCTCTGCCAAGTAGTGTTGGTGCCTCATCAAACTAAATCCCAGGATTCCATAGGAAGGAGCTATGGCAAATAATCCAGTTTAAAACTGGATTATTTGTGTTGTGTGGAGTTGGGCCAAATCCTTATGAGAAGCTAATTTTCATTTTGGACTCCATCTCTCTAGGAGCCATACTATATTGTCCAGACAGCATGATGAAGCATAGTTTCATTCCTACAGTAGCACATTGTGCATGGGGCTTTCTTTGAAAAATATTTAAAAACTTCACCTGGTCCAGAATGCTGTCACCAGACTATTCAACTGAGTGAGCTACAGAGAGCTTATGATTCACTTAGTGCAACAGCTCCATTGGCTACCATTCCATTTATAGGTACAATTCAAAGTACTTATGGCTGTGATAATGGGTTCTCCCATTAATTGGGCAAAACACCTGAGGGTACAGTCTCTTCTCCAGGTAAACAAAGGGTTAATGATATCAGGGTTTTAGGATACATTTATTGTGGATCAGCATAAAGTAGGAGCAACAGAGATCAGGAGCAACAGTTTCCTCATGGGGATGGTCAGTTTGAAGAGAAATATGGAAGCAGTGAGATGCATCCAAGTGAGAGGTTATAAAATACAGTGTCATGAGGCTCAAGAAGAAAACTGAGACTGAGGAGATTATCAGACACATCAAATGTGGGGTGATCATGATGCCAGCGGAACGCAAAAGGACACCAGTATCAGACTACGTCATCCTTTTGCATTTCGCTGGCGTTATGCTAACGTACCTTTCTATTGTTGGTTGAAGCTGTCAATAAATCCCCCGTGTTGCTTTTCTGCCGGCACTGCCATCGTGTGAAACCTTCGGCCATTTAAATCTTGTCACTGCAGTAAGAATGGCCAGTCCAATGCAAACACTTCAGGATCAGATTGGGACATTCAGGTAAGTTTCATGCTTTTTATGACCCTACCTGGGTTACTTGGGTCCTTTAAAGTGTGTGTATGTGCTTTGTGCAAGTTTAAATATGTTTATTTTGTTTTTATTTTTAAATTTCTTATACAACCAAGTCTCACAGGATTTCAAGTGAGGAAGTGAACGGGACTCCATTCACTTTCTCTTTATTGATGGGGAGCATTTGCCTGGAGAGGAAGGTAAGTTTGAGATGAATGTTCTTTTGCTAGTATAGAAATGGAGGGGTTTTTTTTTATGTCTGTAAAAAGAAACTTTTAAACTGGGCCATCCCATAATTTCCTGACTGAGGGACTTTGGGATTGATGGAGAGACAGGGGAGGTGCTGCCTGCCTCACCGTCCCTAGCAAATCTTGGTCATAGGACTTTATCAGACCAGGCAAATACAGGGTCATAAGGACACCTAATGATCATGAAAGGGCACAGATACCAGACAACGTCACCCTTTTTGCAATCATGAATTGTTAAAAGCCATACTTTTTTATTGATGGTCTAAGCTGTCAGTTGATCTGCCATGGCAGTTTGTTGCCAGCATTGCTGGTGTTCGAATCCTCATGCCAGTGTACTCACGTGAATGCAGCATCAATAGGCAAACACTTCTGGGTCAGATCAGGACAACCAGGTAGGGTATGCTCTTTTTATGTCACCCCCCACCATTTACTTGGGACTTTTAAAGTATATTCTATGCTTTTCTGTACTCTTTGGCTTTTATTTTAAAATTCCCCATGCTAGCATCTTCTCGTGAGAATTAGTGAGATTTGAAACCAGGAAGTGACCAGAGCTCTGATCACTTTCTGTTAGTGCCTAGGCTGCCTCCTTAATGTGAGCAAGGTAAGGTCAGGTGGAGGGAGTTCTTTTGCCGACATAAAAATACCAAAATTTATGCCAGCAAAACAACTTTTGAGGAGGGTGATCTGATAAAGTCCATAGGCTGGACAAAGAGGTCCAAATTCTCAGACTCCCATGAACACCCAAAGACCCAGAACACAGTCTGGCTCGTGAGTAGAATAAGAATGTTCAGCTACTCACATTAGGACTTATGTTTCTTCTAACTTTCTAACATTGGGCTCTTTTTGTAATTTTATAACTACTCCTATGGTCTTGTCTAGATGGGCAATTTACCCTGTCTTGCCCCTGTCCTGGAGCCCTGAACTCCTAGCGATGCAGGGTTTTTGCCCTGGGAAGTCCTCTCAATGCCTAGGGCAAAGATGGGGCTAAGACAGGGGAAAGATGGGGCAAATGTTTTAAGAAAATACCCAGGAAAATCCTCTCCCACCAGGAAAAAATGGATGAGGCCCCATGTGACTTCAGGAGCCTATTCCGGTATGTCAGAATGTCAGCTGCCATCTGCTGTCACTCTTCTACCACAGGAAGCAGTCCTGAAGCATGTGACCAAGGCTGGTCACATGCAGGGCGCTTTAGTCACATGTTGCAGGCCAGCTTTCTGGCTTCAGAGAGAGTGAGGGGGGAGAAGGAAAGGGAGATGGTGGTGCTGGCTGCGGCAATGGGTTGGCATGCCTGTCTGGACTTCCTCCCAGTCCATGTAGGTAACGGGGGAGGAACAGATTGGGGGAGCTGGTTTAGTCTGGACCATGGAGATGATGATGATGATGATGATGATGATGATGATTAAATTTTATTTTTTACCCACCTCTCCCCAAAGCTCAAGGCAGGGTACAATATGAATTAAAATTCAATACATGACATAAAATCATTTAAAGACACATACAAAAACATATAGGATTAAAAGAAACATTAAAATCATTCATAAACCTAAAATTTAAAATTCATGGATTAAAATCAACTAGGTAGGCCTGACAGAAGAGATAGGTCTTTAGTGTTGGTTTAGTGCAAATCTGGTGCTATAAGGCCACACAACGTACGTCCCTCACCACACCAAACTCAGGGTATACCACCTTAATCCAGGGTTTAAAAACTCACTGTGTCTGCCAGCATTTGCTTGAAATGCTGAAGAAAATCTGTAGTGCAAACCTGGATTTGGAGGGTGGGGAGGCAGGACAAATACTGCCTGACAGGCACCACCACTTTTTCCCCTCCTTGGTGCCACTTCATCAACCCAATATTGGCTGGGAAGGCAGAGCCCTAGTGCAGTCACTTGTTCTACGGTCAGAATGAGGCAGGCAACCTTGTATTGGAAGGCTGGCTGCTTCTTGTGACTTCAGAGTGAGCAACTGTGCTGGCTACCTTGTTCTAACCTCAGAGTAAGTTATTGTATGCCATGAAGGCAGGGCCCTGGCACATAATCACTCGCTCTGAGGTCAGAATGAATGGCCAGTTATGTGGTTTCATAGCTGGCCACCTCGTTCTGACCTCAGAGTGAGTGACTGCATACCAGCAGTGCCAGCACTGAGGAGGGGGGAAATGGTGCCATGGAGGTGCCTAGAGGTAAAAATCCAGATGAATCCCTTGTGTAGACAAGCCCAGCAATGAGAGGTACACATTTGAGCTTTGGTCAGATCAAGGTGTGGCACTTAACTTTAGGTCAGAGTAGTCTGAATTTGATGTGGCACAGCTCCAGGCAAAAATATTCAAATTTCAACTGGATTTTTACCCCCAGTGTAGGTAAGCCCTATTTCTATATCCTGACCTCAGTTCTTTTCTTTAAAAAAATCAAACCCAGGAAAACTGAGTAGGCTTACATAGTTTTTGCATATATAAACATCTATAACTTTTACTTGTGCTACTGATAGAGAAGTAACTGGGACTCCACTGTTATTGTAAAGGAAGCTTTTGAAATTAACCTGGTGAGACAGAATTTTCCTGGCAGGTTTTTTGTATGACTTCTATACACTCTCCCCCAGCCCCCGCTTTTAAACTGTGCCAGGTTCAACTAGCATGAGGCCTTTGTTCTCAGACAAATCCATTTTCTAAGCTCCTGCTGTCACAGGGGATGCATGTTTGTACAAGGCCTGATAAGGTTTTACATATAATTTTCTAGAATCTACATATTGACTTACAGTTTTGTAAAAAATAGATGTGCAAATATGCTCATGTACAATATTTTCTGTTAAATACTTGCCTCAGAAATCTCCAAAAATTTCTAAATGGCAGATTGCTTTAGGGAAAATAATTAGATTGCATCACACACACGCACACACGCACATGCACACACACACAAAGAGATTGTTATTGTTGTGTGCCTTCAGGCCATTTCCAACTTATGGTCACCCTAAGGTGAAGATATTACAGGGTTTTCTTGGCAAAATTTGTTCAGAGGGGGTTTGCCTTTGCCTTCCTCTGAGGCTGAGAGAATGTGAGTTGCCCAAGGTCACCCAGTGGGTTTCCATGGCTGAGTGTGGATTCGAACCCTGTTCTCCAGGGTCTTAGCCCCAAACTGAAACCACTGCACAACTTTCTCGCTATAAACAGACAGACAGATAGGCACATAGTGTGAAAGAAAGAGATACAGATAGGCATAAATATAGATATATTCTTCAGTCCCATGTAGATTGTAAAGGATTTCAACATGTGGGCTTCTGTCTTGGTTGCAGTTATCTAATTGTTGTGCATTCATAGTTCAACAAGGTTGTTTTATTTTGTTTTGGTATGCTTTAGAGGGTATATCACCTCCACCATTAGTCTTGCTCCTCTGCCTTCAATGACCATTTGTGTTGTTTCCATGAACACTTTTTATCTAAGAAAGTTTAAGTTATGCAACTTGCAAAAAGCAACCTAAATTTTGCAGATATGTTTTGAGAACAGAGGTGACTTAAATGAAAATTACAGGATTTAGCACAAAGAGTAGGAGCCTGGTTTAGACTGCAGGCACAACACAGAGGTGACTACATGTGGCTGAGAAACAGCCACTTCATACCACTAACAATACAACTGGAGAGTTCCATCTCCAGTGAGCTTTGTAAAATGAATCCATCATGGCTAGAGAGGGAGGAAGACAATAGATGGCTTTTTTCCAGAACAAACTGTGATAGACAGCTTCCCCATTAAATCTCTTTCCTCATGTACCTTCAGTAAACATGTAGGATGACAGGAACTGAAAAGCCCCTAGCCCTGAATGGTATAATAATGGAGAAGAGGTCAGTTGACTGATGAACAACTGGTGCCTGCTACCCAGCAACATTTTCTCTTCCCCTGCAGAATTAACATTCTGTACAACTGCATGTGTCTGTGTAAGAGTATGCTTGTGTTTTAATTCAAACCGTTTTCAAGTACCCTGTCCCCTTTCATCAGTATCTGATGGTCCACAATAATAATGAGTGCTTCCTCTCTGAAGCTGGAAAGTGTCCAGAAGAAGGCAACCAAAATGGTAGGAGGTCTGGAAGCCATGAGGAGCAGCTTAGGGAGCGGAGTATGTTTAGCTTGGGAAGAGAAGGTTAAAAGGGAACATGATAACCATGTTTAAATATGTGACGGGATGCCATACTGGGGATGGAACAAGCTTGTTTTATGCAGCTCCAGAGACTAGGACACATAGCAGTAGATTCAAACTACAGGAAAAGAGATTCCATCTAAACATTAGGAAGAACTTCCTGACCGTAAGAGCTGTTTGGCGGTGGAATACACTGCCTTGGTGTGTGGTGAAGTCTCCTTCTTTGGAGGGTTTTAAGAAGAGGGTGGATGGCCATCTGTCAGGAATGCTTTGATTGTTTATTCCTGTATGGTAGAGGGTTGGACTGGATGGCCTTTGTGGTCTCTTCCAACTCTATGATTCTGTGATTCTATGATTCTATGATATAACATTCTCTCACTGACACTTAAATCTCTCCACATCCTTCTGCTGCTTAATATGTCACATCTTACATATAATCTTAACATATTTGTTTCAATTCCTCATATATTTTAATTGTGTTTTTTTTAATCTCAAAACTACTTGCGACTTTTGCAGGGAAGATCTTATGTCCGCACACACACACACACATACACATATCAAACAACAGTTTACTCCTCAGACCTAGGTTGTGTTCAACAGCAGCAGTGGTGGTGGCTGCCATGGGGGGCCCAGGAGTCACAGGTTGACCTGAGGGACCACATTTTGCCTGCCTCTGTTCCATTAGCTGCTTTTTTAAAAGGATTGCTAAGAGAATCTATTTGACATACCTAAGGAGTGTGATTCTACCACATGGTACAATCAGTACAGCAAGAAGCAGATGTTTCAATAATGTGGGACTCTTTTGTTGTTGTTTTTGTTGTTAAGTGCCTCCAAGTCATTTCCAGCCTATGGTGACGCTAAGGCAAACCTATCACAGGGTTTTCTGAGGGCTGAGAGTATGTGACTTGTTCAAAATCAGCCAGTGGGTTTTCATGGATAAGTGGGGATTGGAACCCTGGTCTAACCACTATAACCAACACTCTAACCACTATACCATGCTGGCTTTCTTTTACCTTTATAATACAAGTCGACCCCCATATCATAGATTCAGTATCCATGATTTCACTTATCTACATCTGAAAAAATATCTTTTCTCTAGGCATTTCTAGGTCCTCCAGTGTGATTCTATGGCCAACTTCTGCCATTTGTCTCATTGAAAATAGTAGGGTTCCCTATTATCCACAATTTCAGGTATCCACAGAGGGTTTCTTGGAATGTATTTCCCATGGATATAGGGGCTAACCTGTAGTTCATGGAGAAGGTGGAGTGAATGAGTCACAAGAAGCATCTTATATTGCATTTACTTTACCCCCATCTATTTCCTCTTGGAGTGCATGCCTCATCTTTCCCTTCCTCTGTAGCTCAGGTTTACATTATAACAATTACAGGGCATATTTTGGCATGTGGATGAAACTCTCCACCAATGATACTTAGTAACCCTATTTCATTCCTTTCTAGTACCCTTGTCAATCAATACCCTTCCAAGATCCATACTTGCTGTTGTTAACTGCTTTCACAAATGAATTTTAATGTACTAAAAATGATACCCAGTGCAAAGACCCTGAAAGTCCTATCATCCATCCCCTCCTTCTCCCCCCCCTTTGCTGTGAGTCTTGATTCTGATGCCCTTTAGCTATTTCCCAGAATCCCCTTAAAGAGGAACAGCCTCACTCCTTTTGAGCTACATATTTTATCCACGCAAATAGTGCAAATGCTCCCTTCCCCAGCCATAAACATCACAAAAAAGCTAGTTTCAGAATAGAAGGAGAAATTAATCTTGCTTAGATGAATGTGGAGAGACCTTATTTTTAGTTACTTTCATAGTTGCAGGAGGTGCTTACAGTATCCAGAAATTAATCAGGATGCAGATAAACCATGCTAGGGGAAGGGGTGGGGATGGATGTTAATACATTCTGCAGAACCTTTTCTTACCAAGATTTTCTTTCACATTAGTGCACAGAAATGAGAATCAGATTCCTGAGCTACATGGCAAGCTGACATTAAATACATCTTGTTTCCCAAGGTAAATTAGACCCTCCATCAAATGATCAGGCTGCCCTTCTCCTTGCTGGGTTAAAACGACCTACCCTTTCTCTTTCAGTATTGTACTTCCAAATATATCTCCTATTTCTTTTTCCTCTTCCTTATATAGAATATTAAATGCTTCCACAGAAAATTATTTTGTACCAAAGTCCCATGATCCTCTCTGTAATACTGGCAGAAAATTAAAACAAGGGAGACACCTTGTGGTCTACCCATTGTAACATATTAAAGAAACTACTGTCATGATATGTGTCTTCTTAGAAAGTGGTGTATGTCCCCCCCTTTTTTTTCCTTTGATGAACAACCAGGCATTGCATGACTAGTATATACCTACCAGTCCAAATGACTTCACTATAGTAAGCTTCCATTGCAGCTAAAGCCATCACATAGAAACAGAGCTTAATTAAAACATGGGTGTTTGTGCTTGAAGAATTGGATTTCCTTACCTTAATCATGGGCTCTTCATTGAGGGAGCAAACATTAACAGTATGGAGAGCATCCTAAGCAAATATCTTTGATTGATGTTTCTCTTGCTCATGTGGCTC
Organism: Gambelia wislizenii; assembly: GCA_030847615.1. Classification (NCBI taxonomy): domain Eukaryota; kingdom Metazoa; phylum Chordata; class Lepidosauria; order Squamata; family Crotaphytidae; genus Gambelia; species Gambelia wislizenii. Next base: position 203,785,790 of record JAUMIR010000003.1, on the reverse strand, counting down.
ACATAACCCCCATCCCTATTACAAAAGGCTTTGGGGGAATTAATCAAATTAACTCTATTTCTCTGTTGGCTGAATGCTAGCATGAGCCACCCTTACCAGCTGTCAGGTCAACTATGCAACTTCAACAGTCAGCAATACATACTTTTGTATTAATGACACAGTCAACCTCTGCTGAAACAGTCTGTTGGTGATGTCAGACTTGAAGATAGCAGTTACTCATAGAGTGCTGACATTTGCTTAATCAGCAGAGAAAAGCAGATCATATTGACATAATTGATACCAAGTATAGTATAAGGTCCACACTGCATTCTGTATGCTTTTTCTTTCTATGCCCTAGTTACTTGTACGTATGTAACAGTGCTGTCCTCCTTCTGTCATGGTGTTGCTTTGTACAGTAAAATGTATGGTGATGATGATGGATGGTGATTGATAAGGTGCAATTATACCAAGTACAGTAGGCCCTTGGTATCTGCTGGGGTTTGTTTCCAGATCTCCCTGTAGATACCAAAATCTGTGGATACTCAAGTCTCATTATACCTTATGTATAAAATGGTAAAATCAAGGTTTTCTTTTTGGATGTGATGATGATGATGATGATTTCTTTGAATATTTTCAAGTCATGGATGGTTGAATCCATGGATACAGAATCTGTAGATGTGGTGGGCCAACTGTAGCTGCCACATTCTCATTCACACTGCACTGCTCAGTTATGATGATGATGAAGATGTTTATTTCTTTAGCACCATAAGCTTTACATAGTGCTTTACAAAAAAAGAAAAACAACAATCCACAATAAACACAAAAACCTGCCTAAGGCGCACAATCTAAAACCACCAACAAAATTATAAAATTAATAAAATATTACTTTAACAAGATTAAAACAATACTATAAAAGTGCAAGTTAATACAAATAATATGGACATAAAATCAAAATGAAAGTTGGAAGGCTTTCCTAAGTAGAATAGTCTTTAATTTAGACTTAAAGTAGTCTAGAGAGGTGGTGGCCCGCAAACTTGTGGAAAGGGGATTCCAAAAATAGGGGGCAGTGTGGGAGAAAGGACATATCTGAGTAGGGGCAGAGGAAATCCTTGGCTGCATCAGCAGCCCTGAATCACTAGAGTGCAGGGCACGAACAGGAAAATAAGGGGGGAAAAGTGCTGATAAATAGATGGGGGCCAAACCATGAAGAGCTTTGAAAGTTAATAATAATAGCTTATAACAAATTCTAAATGGGATCGGAAGCCAGTGAAAGGACAACAACAATGGGGTGACATGATCATAATGGCAGGCAGAAAAAATTATCCTAGCAGCAGAGTATTGTACTGAAATCACGGGGGCAAGATGGGAAAGAGGAAGCCCAGTCAGCAAAGAATTACAGTAATCCAGGCGAGAAATGACCAGTGCATGACCCAAAGTCTTAGCAGCAAAAACTGAAAGAAAAGGCCTGATTCTCACTAGATTATAAAGAAAGAAATGACATAACTTTACCATGACCTGAATTTGAGGAACGAACGAAAAGGAAGAATTGAAAATGAAACCAAGACTACACGCTTCCTTTACAGGTTGAATATTAGTGCCACTAACTGTGATTGAAAATTAATAATGCAGATTTGACTTCGGCGGGAAGACAAGTAGCTCAGTCTATTCCATATTGAGCTTAAGGCACTGACGGAGCATCGAAGCCAAAATAGCAAATAGACATGATGACACTTGCTGTTCAACATCCAGAGAGAGTTCCAGAGTGGAAAAATACAGTTGGGTGTCATCAGCATATAAGTGATACTGAAAGCCGTAGGAGCCAATAAGATTATCTAGGGACAAGAGATATAGAGAAAATAACAATGGGCCAAAAACAGAGCACTGTGGAACTCCAATGGACAGCAACACCGAAGCAGAGACTTGACCATCAGCAATCACCGCAAATGACCTATCAGAAAGATAGGATCTAAACCAGTTAAGAACAGAATCAGAAAATCCAAGATCCTGGAGCAGATCCACCATAAGCCTGTGATCAACAGTATCAAAGGCAGCGGAAAGATCAAGAAGAATCAATACCGAGTAAAGACTTTTTGATTTGGCCAAGAAAAGATCATCAGTATCTTGGCAAGAGCTGTCTCAGTCGAGTGTAATGGATGAAATCCAGACTGAAAAGGATCCATTAGAGAGTTAATGGAGAGAAATTCTAGACAACAAGAATAAACAGCACATTCCAGAACCCTAGAAAAGAAAGGCAAGAGTGAGATTGACCAATAGTTAGAGAGGGAGAGTGGGTCAAATGATGGCTTCATGAGAATGGAAGAAACCAAAGCATGTTTGAAATCAGAAGTAAAACGACCAATAGAGAGGGAGAGATTAATAATAAAAAGAAGAGAAGGGAGAATAGAAGAAGCAACTGAGCTTACTAAGCAAGAAGGAATGGGATCAAGAGAACAAGTAGATGAGTTAGACGATTTCACCAGCTTAGCTAGTTCAGCTAGAGAGACTGGGGGAAGGCAGAAAATTTTACCAATATGGGTGTCTGAGGTACTGGAACAAAAAATGAGTCAGACACATCCATAGAAGAATGGATTAAGATCAATCTTAGCAGTGAAGTGAGAAGCAAAATCATTAGGAGAAAAGGAAGAAGGAACTGATGGAGATGAAGGTTTTAACAGAAAATTAAGACTTGAGAAAAGATACTGAGGCCATAACTCATTAGCACTAATCAGTGATGCAAAATAATACTGTTTTGCCAGAGAAATAGCACGCTATTAAAAAAAAAGAACAAATTTATAATGAATAAAATCAGCCAATTCCCTGGACTTTTTCCATAGATGCTTGGTTGCTTGGGAATAACATCGGAGATACCGAACAACTGGGGTAAGCCAGGGCTGTGGCTTAATTGAAGAAGTTGCATGAGTCAATAAAGGGGCAAAACAGTCAAGAGTATGGGATAAGGTTGAGTTAAATAATGTTTATTATTAAATAATAAGATTAAATGATAAGGGTGAGACAGCCAAATCCACAGAGCTTCCAAGACTCAAAGAAGATAAAGAAGAATTCAATGCCTGGTCATATGCCTCGGGATTCATAGAGCAGAGGTTACGAAAAGAATGCCGAATAATCCAGCGAGGGAGAGGGCAATAAGTGAGGGAAAAGGAAATAAGGTAATGGTCATATAATGGAAATTCAATAGCTGAATACTCAGAAGGTACACATTTGTTAGTCAAAACTAAACGAAGGCAATGTCCAAGAGAGTGAGTAGGTAACCTAGAGCAAAGTTCCAAACCAAAAGAAGATAGCAGAGCACTAAAACATGTGGCTGTAGAATTAGTAAGATCATCCATATGAATATTGAAGTCCCCCATGATAAGAATAGGGACATCATCTGACAAAAAATACATCAGCCAAGAATCAAAGTCAGAAAGGATCTTGGCTGATGGGCCAGGTGGACGATAGATTACTACAACACAGAATTGAAGAGGCGAGAAAAGTTTAATAGCAAGAAACTCAAATGAGAAGAAGCAGTAAGTTTGAGGAAACGATAAAACTTGAAACTGGCATTGACTAGATAACAAAATGCCAACTCCCACACCTCTACCCTCTTGGCGACTAGAATGGGTAAAAGAAAGTTTGCCAAATGAGAGGGCAGCTGAGGTAACAGAGTCCTGGGAGAAATCCAAGTTTCTGTAAGAGCCAAGAGAGTAAGACACCTAGAAATAAATAAGTCATGGATTGTTTCTGCCTTGGGGGCAGCTGATCAGCACTTCCAGAGGAAACAGGCAAAAGGAAGTTGAGATAGAGGATGACATCTAATAGATATCAGATTAGAATGGTGAACGGGAGCCATTAGAAAAGGAAAATTAACAGAATGAAGATCAGCAACAAAGGAATAAACAATAGGGAGAACAAATATGGTATAACAAATAATAAACCCTAACATTGGCTAGATAAAAACAAAAGCTGGATATAGCCCACCATATAACAAAGTTATACTAGAAATTTGATATTTCAATTGTTAAAAGTAATAAACCAAGGAAAGTGCCAAACTGAAAAGAAAGAAACAGATAAACAAATAAGTTTTCTGTGGATGTGTACCTGAATGGTCCACTATGGGCAGCATGCTCCAGGCTAATGCTTACACTGAAGCCCTTTTTCAAATTTATCTTTTCCTGCTGGTTGTACCTAGAGATATGTTGGTGTGTGTGTGTGTGTGCGCGCGTGCGTGCGTGTGCACATGCGTGTGTGTTTAGTTGATGATAAGCTGGCTTTGACATCAGGATATCTGTGACACCAATAGTTTTTTTTTTTTTTTTAAACACCTCTTCATTTAATACCAAAGTTAAGGCTGCTTCATGTTGGCTGAAGTTGCATGGCCTACAAAAGATGTGAGATGAGACACCATCCTTAATGATGCCACCTCTCCCCCACCCCAAACGGTGTCACCTGTTGAAGTTCAGCCTCCCCACACACCCCTAGTGCCGCCACTGTCTAGAGGCAAATCTCAGCTTCATAGCCAGTCTGTCTTGTGCCATTGATGTGAATTAAATGTTATATGGGAGCATTTTGGCTTCTACATTAGAGTACTTGTAAGATTTGCTACACCTTGTGTCATTATTGTTTAGGATGGGTTTATAGGGAAGTAATTACTGCACATTTAAAAAAAAAAAACCTGCAACAGGAAAATGCTGACTTCTCCCTCCACCCGAAGCTTGAAAAAAATATTGTTCCCAAACTGCAGCCGCTAAATTAGTTCATCAATACTAAGTAGTCAAAATGCAGGTGAAATATAGTTGTGAAACTCTAAAGTGTGTGAAGTGCTTTTCCAACTGAGAATGGTAACCAGAGTGACAGTTTTGCCTGATCAATACTTTGTCCCTATAGGATTGGAGGACAAATGTGAACTGCTGTTGCATATTGCCTACTTTGCACATGTTACATAATACATGAAAAGAGTGACATGCACCTTTCATAGCTGTGGAGACTTGCTCTCTCTCTCCATAGTAAAAAGTGCTTTTTTTGAAAGAAAGAAAGAAAGAAAGAAAGAAAGAAAGGAAGGAAGGAAGGAAGGAAGGTAGGTTTCACAGCTTGCTATCCAAAGTGAGCAAGGAAAATGAGAAGCATCTAAAAAAAAAAAGGATAGTCTGTACAATGAACTTTGTGATGAATTTTGATTTCTGAGGGACAATTTTAGCAAATGAGTAAAGACAGGTACAAATGAGTAGCCAAAGTTTGCAGACAGTGTCAGGATGATCTTAGAATCATTTTAGGCTTACAAGATATATTAAAAATAAAAGGGGGAGGCTTACTGTGTTTGGAGCAAAACAGGTAGCAAGGCCATCCCAGAGGAAAGGTAGAGATAGATTGGCAGAGACAGATGACAGAATTTTTGAGTTCCTATTTTGCCTCAGTCTTCTCCCATAGTGGAAATGTTTGATACAGAATGGTTTTTATATCAAATAGATAGATAGATAGGTAGGTAGGTAGGAAGGTAGGAAGCTTCACTTGACATGGCAAAATTATATCAACTTATTAAGGGAAGGAGTTGCAACCCAAGATAGATGAATGGGGGCACTGGAAGACCCTAGCAATATAAATGATTTATAATATTTAGGGTCGGAAAAAATATATTATATGGTACTAAATGAGCTTACAAGTAAGCTTACCTATATTTTCAGAGGTACTTGGAGAACAGTTGATGTATTTGTAAGTGTTGTTGACATCTTCAAAAATGATATATGGTTTGGATCCTGACTGTCTGAAAGACCCTATCTCCCTGTATGAATCTGTCTGAATTTTGATATCCCAGGAGGGAGGGGTTCTGTTCAGTCCCACCATCATCTAGGCCAGTTTGGTGATGACATGTCAGAGGGTCTTTGTGGTAGCTGCTACTAGGCTCTGGAACTCCCTTCCATGAGGCATTAAGCTGGGTCCTGCCCTGTATTTGTCAACCTTCTTATTTAGACTGGCATTTGGCTCTTAAGTGGTTACTGGTGTTTTAAATGAAGGGTGTTTCCGTTTTATTCTCATTGTTAAATAATTTCAAAATGGTCTAATAAAGTGCTGTTTTAATAAAATCTATTAAATAGTTTTCAAATTGTGATGATTTGCTGATGGTGGTGGTGGTGATGATGACAATGATGATAACTGTTTTTTAGCTGTGTTTTATTTAATTTATGTTGTGAGCTGCTTTGGCTCCCATGCAGGAGAAAAGGATGATATAAATTAATTAAATAAATAAATACATAAGAGGCATTTATCAAGGCAGAGGTGCTCCTGGTTGGTCGAAAGGCAGATCAGGGAAGACGGACTGTGCCTGTGCTGGATGGGGTTACACTCCCCCTGAAATCTCAGGCTTGCAGCTTGGTGTTCTCCTGGACTCAACTCTGAGTCTGGATGCCCAGGTCTCAGCAGTGCCCAGAAGTGCAGTTGCACAGCTAAAACTAGTGTGTCAGCTGTGACCATTCCTTGGGATACCAGATCTGCCCATGGTGACTCATGCCTTGATTACATCCTGGTTGGACTACTGTAACACACTCTAATGTGAGGCTGCCCTTGGAAACTGTTTGGAAACTTCAGCAGGTCCAAAATGCTGTGGCCAGAATGCTGACTGGGGCCAGTTATAGGGAGCATATAATTCCCTTGTTAAAACAGCTCCACTGACTACCGGTTTCTTGCCAGGCACAATTCAAAGTGCTGGTCATGACCTATACAGCTTTGGTTCAAACTATTTGAAAGACAGTCTCTCCTGATATGAACCTGCCTGATATTGTAGGAGTAATGAGTCTAAAAAATAGAATTGTATTTAAAAAATTCCAGGGATCTAGTCCTTTTAAAAGCAATAAAAATATTTTCTTTATAAAGAGTTAAAAATCATTTACTTTCAAAGTCATGCAGAGTGGCTTAAGAATGCTGAGACAGACAATGCTCAATTAACATTTAAAAGTGTATTCAGAGGTGTGTGGTCTGATCACCCACTTAAATTAGACTCATTACAAAAACAAAGGAGTCAGTTTAAAATGCAAATCAAAAGTTTACTGAAGGTATATCAATCTCAATCTACATACTAAAACAAACTTTTAAAAAGGGTTCCTAACTAACTAGGAGGATTTAGAGTAGAAAGACTCACCCAGCCCTTTAGCGGTAAGAGTCTGCATGGTGACTTGAAAAACAGACATCATGGCATGGCATCCATGGCTAGGCTTCCAGCCGAAAGGAGAATCTAACTTCAAAAAAGACTTGAACAAAGAGCAATAAAATTTAAATTAGGTCATGTGTTGAATGACCCAGCACTCCAGTTGGCTGGAAGTGCCCAGTGAAATAAGAGAAAGGGAGTTTGGGAGAACAAAAGCATGCAGGGGAAAAAAAACCTAGACTTATCTTAGGATGTGAATGAAGTACACAAGATTGCTTTTACATTACAATAATTATTTCCCCACATACTACAGATATGAAACTTTTAACTTTTATATATTTTATATTTAATTTTAAATGGTAATGATTTTAATTGTTTTTAACTTTTAACTACTGTATTTAAAAAACAATTATGTGTTGTGAGCCACCTTGGATCCCATTCTGGGAGAAAGGTGGCATATAAATCAAATAAATAAAAATAAAAATAAATAAATAAATGGGATCCAAGGCAGGAATCCAGGCAACTATTGAGAAATCCTCAATATCTTCCTCAGGTAAGAATAGAAGATAAAGAAGGTGGAAAGGAAACAGCGAAACATGAAAGCTCAGGCACCCCTTCTTCATTTCATAGGTTTTATAGCAAACAACTTAAATGGAAATAATTAAATTAATACAGTACTACGTTCTCAATCATAAACTTTGTGTAACTGTCAGGTCATTTGTTAAAGTACCATTTCCCACTTCCATGTCCCCAGCAGGGCACTTAGAGCTTCCTTGTCCATGCTGTAGTCTTTTGTTAAGACATATATGAAAACTTTCTGAAAAAGTATGTATCTGCTTGATGCAAAATAGTGTATAAGCTTTTCAAAGAAATCCTTCAATAATCTTCTGAAAGATATCGATCTTGTGTGGCCATAAAGTCAGCTAGATAATTTCTTCCTCTTCAGTTTCAAAGAGAGGACAACCACCCTCCTGCTGTATTTGAGCCTTACTATTAAAAAAAGGAAAGCTAATATAACATTTTTTTTAAAAAAAAAACCTTTTACTTGCTGTCACTTTGATAACCAGCAAGTAAAAGGATAATAACTATTCATATAATACTCTACCCCCTGCACAATCTCCATTTGCTCCATCCTAGAAACATGCCCTGCCCAATGCAGCTGTGTTCTCAATATCATGGCTTCAGTGATGGTGATCCCTGCTTGCTCAAGGACAGCAACATGCAGAGGTGTTTGGGCTGGAAGTCAACCTGAAGAAAACGGAAGTTCTCTACTAGCCTGCACCACAGGACGAACACCACCATTCCCACATTGCTGTAGGCAAATCTGTGCTTAAGTCTGTGCAGCATTTCACCTACTTGGGAAGCATCATCTCCTCAGATGCCAAGATTGACAAAGAGATTGATCACAGGTTAGCAAAGGCATATAGAGCATTTGGAAGACTTTACAAAAGAGTCTGGAGTAACAAACACCTGAGTCGAAGCACAAAAATCAGTGTGTATAGAGCCATTGTACTGTCTGTTCTCCTTTACGGGTCTGAAACATGGGTCACCTATCGCCACCACTTATGACTCCTTGAACACTTTCATCAGTGCTGTATTCATACAATCCTAAATATTTTAATTAATCATTACAGAAATACATTCTCCCCTCTCCACAGCTGCTGTGGCTCCCAGAGAGTCTGAACCAGGCTGGCTGTTCTGTATTTCTGTGCTGCCTTTCTCTCCAAAATGGGGCTCAGTTTCTGTGCTGTGCTGCCTTTCTCTCCAAAATGGGGCTCAATGAGAATTCATGGCAAGATGATGAAGTGCACCTAACTCACAAAACAAGTTGTTTTAATATCTAACAGTTGTTTTAACTTAAGCATTAAATGGTTTTATGTGTTTAGCCCTGGTGGCGCAGTGGTTAAATGCCAGTACTGCAAATCACCACGTTACAAGTTCGATTCCAGAGGGCTCCAAAGTTGACCCAGCCTTCCATCCTTTCGTAGGCCAGTAAAATGAGTGGGGGCAATTAGCTAACACACATGGGAAACTGCTTAATCCAGTGTAGAAGTGCAAATTGCTATTGCTTAACAATTTGTAAGCCGCTCTGATAGCCTTTGTGGCTGAAGAGCGGGGTATACATACCTAAATAAATAAAATGAATTGTGCTAACAATGCATCTTAAACAGCACATTTTAAAATACTGTATTCCAGCATATAAAATGACTTTTGAACCCTGGAAAATACCCAAAAAAATTGGTGGTCATCTTATATGCCAGGTATACGGTTTGCCTCACCTGCCACCCAATATCCTGCCTCTTCGCTCCCTTCACAAAGGGACCAAAGACTCAGGAGATCAGGTGGGGTGAGGCAAAGTGTGTACCGGTACACTCGCCCTTCTCCTCCACCTTTGCCCCCTTTGGAGAGGAATTGAAGGTGGAGGAGAGGGGTGAATATAGAATTTCCTTGGGTTTTTTCTGGGCTGTGCAGCTGTGTTCTGGAATAGTTTCTTTCTGATGTTTCGTCTGCATCTGTGGCTGGCATCCTCAGAGAATGGTTGTGTAGGTGTGTGTGGAGTTTATATATTGTGAACCCCTGTTGGGGAGTATATTTAAATTTGTGTATTTGAATGGGTAGTTTCTGGGTGGAGATATTGAAGGAGGATTAGTGTCTGTGTGGCTAATGGTTGGTTAAAGGACCATTATCTGCTGGGAATCCCCCTGTCCCTGTGTGGAATTCTTTGGTAAGTGTTGAATTTTTATTCTATTGTATTTCAAAACTGGGAGCCAGATTTTGTTTACTTTTAAGGTTTCTTCTTTTCTGTTGAAGTTGTCCAGGTGTTTGTGCATTTCAATAGCTTCTCTGTGCATTCTGACATGATAGTTGTTGGCCTGGTCTAGAATTTCTGTGTTTTCAAATAGCATTTTGTGTCCAGGCTGGTTTGTAACATGTTCTGCTACTGCTAATTTTTCTGGCTGGCCCAGTCTGCATTGTCTCTCATGTTCCTTGATTCATGTTTGCACATTGCATTTAGTGGTCCCTATGTAAACTTGTCCACAGCTGCATGATATGCAGTAAACTCCTGCAGCTGTGAGAGGGTCTCTTTTGTCCTTCACTGAGTGCAGCATTTCTTGGATATTTATTTATTTATTTATTTATTTATTTATTTATTTTGGTTGGTCTATAGATTGTTTGGAGGTTGTGTTTCCTCATCAGTTTCCCTATTCTGTCTATAACTCCTTTGATGTATGGTAAAAAAAATAAAATACCTTCCCTTTGGGTGGCTGTTTTTCTTCTTCATTCCTGTGGTTTTTTTCTGGGTCTGGCTGCTCTTGTGTTGTCTGATCTGGAGTAACCATTAGCCTGTAGGGCCCAGTTTAGAGGCCTCAGTTCAACCTCCAGGTAGTGGGGTTTGCAGATCCTTTCTGCACAGTCTACCAATGTTTTTATTGTGCTTCTTTTTTATCCTGGGTGATGATTGGAGTTCTTGTGTAGGTATCTGTCTCTGTGTGTGGGTTTTCTGTATATCTTTTGGCCTAACCATTGGTTTGGTTTGCAGATAACTACGACATCCAAGAATGGCAGTGTTCCTTCCTTCTCTCTCTCTTTTTTTTCCTCATTGTGAATTGGATATTTGGGTGGATGCTCCTTCAGGTGGTTCAGGAATGAGACCAAACCTTCTTCTCAATGGTTCTAATGGTGAAAGTGTCATCCACATATCAGAACCATGTTGTGGGCTTTTTTTGGTGCTGTTCCCTTGTACAAGTTTCCTTGTAAAAGCACAGAAGTTTGGCTGGCAATGCTCTCCCCAGCCAGCCAGCCAAACAAACCCCTGTGTTCCCCCTGCTTTGCCAGGGGGAACTCGGAGGCTTGTTTGGCTGGCTGGCTGCTTGGGGAGAGTGTTGCCAGCCAAACTTCTGCACTTTTACAAGAGATCCTCGCAAGGAGCCCTTGTGAAAGTGCAGAAGTTTGGCTGGGATCGCTCTCCCCAGCCAGCCAGCCAAACAAACCTCCAAGTTCCCCCTGCTGTGCCAGGAAAAACTCAGAGGTTGGTTTCTTTGTTTGTTTAGGTGGGTGGGTGGGGAGAACATCGCCAGCCAAATATCTGTGCTTTTACAAGGGCTTCTTGTGAGGAGTCCTTGTGAAAAGGCAGAGGTTTTGCTGGTGATGATCTCTCCACCCCAGACAGCCAAACCTGTGAGGTGGCTAGGAAACTTCCGAGCCAAATCCTGTCCTTCCCCAGTCTGAGATGGGGATGCCAGCCCCATCTCAGACTGGGGAAGGACGGGAGCTGGCTAGAAAGCTTCCCTCACCAAGCCAGCCACACCTCCCAGCTCCCGTCCTTCCTGAGTCCGAGATGGGGCTTCAGGGAGGGTGGGTGGTGGGGGTAGTCTTATATGGCGAGTATATCCCAAACTCTATATTTTAACTTAAAATGGGGGGTGTGTGTCTTATACGCCCAGTAACAGCAGTTCATACAAAATGATTACATCCATAAAACTTGTTCATGTATCATATGCAATACATTTTGACCCTAAATCTTCCTGAGCAGCTACTATGTGACACAATTCATTTTTAATTGTAGAAGCACACTTTTGGATTCTCCCTGACTGTGAACCTGTTTCAAATAACTCAAACATTTTTTTCCCACTGTTAATCTGGTTTGAAGTATAAGGGGATGAAAGTAATACTTTAATATTTCAGTGTATAGCCTAACATATAAGAAAGCAAATTTATACATACAAAATTATGTATACAAAAATCCTCAGTTGTTCTTAATTTCCACCACATCAACTTCAACTTATTGCAACCCTTGGGCAGTCCAAACAACCCTCAAGCAGATACAGGGCTGGAATGGGGTCAAATCAGGACAGAGGCCTTTACCTCATTTTAAGATATTACCTGGTTTACTCCATTTCTACTATATCAGGCCCCACATGTCTGAGGGAGTCCATCCCAGAACGCTGCTCCCTGCTGCCACCACAAGCTTCCTAGCTATCATGGAAGCCAGACAAGAGTCCCTCAGCATGTGACCGAGGCTGGTCACCACGCAGGGGACATTCAGTCACATGGTGCAGGATCCCTGCCTCACAAAATTCATTACTAATTTAATCCAAGGCAGATCATATATTCCCTTTTTGTTTCCTTATTGTTGGAGTTCTGTTTTCAGGATTTTTCTTCTTTATTGCTTTGGCTAACAATTGGGAATTCTTCACAGCACAATTCGAGAAGGATATTGATAAATTGGAACATGTCCAGAGTAGAGAGACCAAAGTGGTGAAGGGTCTGGAAACTATTCCTCTGAGGAGTGGCTTAGGGATCTGTGTATGCTTAGCCTGGAGAAGAGAAGGTTAAAAGGTGACATGATAGCCATGTTTAATTACTTGAAGGGATGTCATATTGAAGATGGAACAAGCTTGTGTCATGGTCAGCCAGGACTCTGAGGACTCAGAAGGCAAGGAGGCTGAGCCAGTAGCAGAAGAGCTGGCTGAGTCTGAATCTAGCCCTGAAGAACCCAGGGCTCAGCAGCCTAGCCCTCCCCCAGCACAGGGTCCAAGCCTGGGAGACATAGTGGAGCAAGAGCAAGAGGTAGAAGAGCAGGTACCTACCTTTAGCCAAAGGAGAGCAGAGAAGGCGTGGCTTTGTTGGTCCTGGAGATTAAGAGACAAACACTTATCAATCACCCTGCAGCTGGGAGTGGGAGCTGGGCCAACATAAGCAGCTGGGGGATGCTGAGTTCCTTGTTCCAGGCAGTCTGCGTTTCCTGGAAGAAGCCTCTGCCTTTGACTCTCCTGCCTCTTGGAACCTTGCTAACTTGAGACTTCGGATATCTTGACCTTGGACTGTCTTCGTTGACCCACCTGCCGGAATCCTTTTGACCTCGGACTGCCTCTTCGTTCTTCGCTCTCTCTGTGTGTGTACATCTGACCCTATAGGACTGCTACTGACAACACCAGGTACTGTGCTATTCAACTGAGTTGTTGCCGAGCTAGGCTGTCTTATCAGCTATTTGAGTTGGCTTCCTGACAGAACTGCCTGGAACCCTTAATTAAGTTGATAAGATGGCCGAGTCTGCTGTGATTCAGGAACTGTTATCCCAAAACCAGCAATTAGCAGCCCAGCTGACACAATTAACTTAAGGCTTGGCTGCACTACAGAACCAATCCCCACCCCAGCCCCAGGGGAAATCTATCATTGCTTTACCTGAAAAGTTTTCTGGTGATAGAGCAGTATTGGACAGTTTTATAGCAAACTGCAAGCTGCACTTCAAAATCAGAGGGGCTGATTTCCCCACGGACACTCACAAAGTGGCTTTCATTATCAGTCTGTTAGCTGGTACTGCAAGTAAATGGGCTACTCCCTATCTGAATGAAGATAGTCCAGTCCTCAACAGCTTGCAGGATTTCCTGCAAGAAATGAGAGCTACCTGGGGTGATCCTGTAAAAACTGAAACTGCTGAGCACCAGATTAAGACCCTCTAGCAAGGCAAAGGCTCTGTGGTTGAATATGCCACCTCCTTCCATCTCATAGCCCAGGACCTGACCTGGAACCAGAGTGCCTTGCAGGCCCAGCTTCGCTGGGGGTTGGCAGACCCCATTTTGGATGAGCTGGCCCGCTCAGAGCCTCCAGACACATTAGCTGCCTTGATAACTCAAGCAACATGCACAGACTGCCACCTCTCAGCTCGCAGGCAGGCCAGGCGTTCCAACCCGCCCTCTTCCCCAGTGATTGCACCCCAGACACTGGCAGCTTCCCCTATAGCTGCCCCGCCTGCAGAAGAACCAATGTAGCTGGGAGGGGCTCAGCTGCGGCTCACTGTGGCTGAGAAGGAACGAAGGAGGAGAGAGGGGCTCTGCCTGTACTGTGGTCTCTCAGGGCATTTTGCCAGAAAGTGTACTGTGGTCTCTCAGGGCATTTTGCCAGCCAAGGGACACTGAGCACCGCTGCTGGGAAACAGGCAGTCCCAGGTGTAGAGCAGGTTCACCTGGGAATGTCCTCAGAACCTGCTGTCCCCAGCATGACCTGCAGCAAAGACCCGTTGCTGGTGGCAGCTAACCTTAGATTGCTTTCCATGGAGTTTGTCCCCCTGAGAGCCATGATAGACTCGGGAGCCTCCAACAATTTCATGGACTTAGGATTTGCCACCAGTCATCAGATACCACTGGAGGCCCTAGCTGAGCCTAGACCCATAGAGACTATTGATGGGCGGCTCCTGCGGTCCGGTCCTGTAACTAACCAGACCCCGTTGCTTCACTTGGAGATCCAGGGCCACGGTGAGGAGATCCAGTTCCTGTTGGCCCAAGTGCCTAACTTCCCTTTAGTCCTGGGGATGCCCTGGCTCTCCAAGCATGATCCACACATCTTGTGGGCCCGGCGGGGGGTTCTGTTCGCCTCCGAGTTTTGCCAGGAGCACTGTTGGCCGGAGCGGATCCTGGCGGCCATGGCAACAGATGCCAAGGAGTGCTCAGTGATGCTGCCCAAGAAATACCGGGATTTTGCCGACGTCTTTGACAAGAAGGAGGTGGATCGGCTCCCGCCGCACAGACCGTATGACTGTGCGATTGACTTAATACCTGGGGCCACGATCCCAGCAGGACACCTCTACTCCCTCTCAGAGCCTGAGCTGGCGGCTCTGAGGGATTTCTTGGAAAAGAACCTCAAGAAGGGGTTTATCCACCCTTCAAAGTCTCCTGCAGGTGCCCCTGTGTTGTTTGTGTGGAAAAAGTGTGGGGAGTTACCTCTCTGCAATGACTACTGTGCCCTTAACCGGATCACCATCAAGAACCGGTACCCCTTGCCGCTGATCCCAGAACTGCTGGAGCGGCTCTGCCATGCCAAGGTCTTCACTAAGTTGGACCTCAGAGGGGCATACAACTTGGTGAGGATCAGGGCCAGGGACGAGTGGAAGACGGCCTTCCAGATGAGGTATGGACATTATGAGTACACCGTCATGCCATTTGGCCTCTGTAATGCCCCAGCCATCTTCCAGCATTTCGTCAATGATGCCTTCCGGGACTATCTAGATCGCTTTGTGATCATCTACCTGGATGAATTTTTGATTTATTCTCCCAGCCAGGCTGCCCATGACGCCCACGTTCAGGCCGTCCTTCAGCATCTTCGGGAACACCGCCTCTATGCCAAGTTGGAAAAGTGTGCCTTTGACTTCCGGAAGGTGGACTTCCTGGGCTACCGAGTCTCCGCTCAGGGGGTGGCCATGGACAACTCCAAGGTGGAGGCGGTGTTATCATGGCAAACTCCTCGCTGCCGGAAGGATGTCCAGTGGTTCCTGGGGTTTGCCAACTTCTACAGGAAATTCATCATGGATTATGCAGCCCTGGCGAGCCCTTTTTCCCAAATGATACGGGGGAAGACCCGCTTTCAGTGGACACCTGCAGCCCAGAAGTCATTTGAGGTCCTAAAGGAGAAGTTCACATCGGCCCCAATCCTCTAGCACCCTGATCCTTTTGTGGTGGAGGCAGAAGCCTCGGACGTGGCGATTGGGGCTGTGCTGCTTCAGCCCTCGGGGCCCGAGGGTCGCCTGTTGCCTTGCGCCTTTTATTCCCGTCAGCTGTCTCCTCCTGAATGCAACTACACCATTTGGGAGAAAGAGCTGTTGGCGATTAAGGCCGCCTTTGACACGTGGCGGCATCTGTTGGAGGGGGAGGCTCATCCCATCTGGGTCCACACCGACCACAGCCACTTGGAGCATCTCCAGACAGCCCAGAAGTTGTCCCAGAGGCAGAAGCAGTGGTCCCTTTTTTTGGGTGCTTCAATTTCCAGCTCCAGTACATTCCTCGGGCCCAGAATCAGCAGGCCGACGCTCTCTCCCAGAAGCCAGAGTATGCCATGGAACTGGAGGGGGAAATTTGGCCCACCATTCTGCACCCAGAGAATTTTGCTGCTGCTCCATGGGAGGCTACACTGCTGGAACAGATTCATGTCCTCCAGAGCTGGGACCCGTTCATGACCCAGCATTCGGCAGAGGGGGATGCCTCTCCTTTTGAGTTCCAAGACGGCCTGCTCTACCACCGGGACCGCCTTTATGTACCAGCAGGCCCATGTCAGGAGGCGGTCCTAGGGTTGTGCCATGATGTCAAAACTGTGGGGCACTTTGGATTTTGCAAGACCCTGCACCTCCTCACCTGGGAGTTTTGGTGGTCTCGGGTCTGTGCGGAGGTGGCCCAGTATGTGGACACTTGCCCTGTGTGTCGCTGTGCTAAGGATCATCTGGGGTGACCTGCGGGCTTACTGCTGCCTCTGCCGATGCCTTCGGGGCCCTGGAAACTCATCTTGATGGACTTTATCACAGACCTGCCCCCTTCTGCAGGCTTTACGACCATTTGGGTGGTGGTGGACCTGTTCTCCAAGATGGCTCACTTTGTGCCTTGCACTGGCCTCCCCATAGCGAAGGAGATGGCCCGGATGTTTGTACAGCACATCTTCTGGCTCCATGGCCTTCCTGGGGGAGTAGTCTCTGATCGAGGAGCCCAGTTTACGGCCCGGTTCTGGACTAGTCTGATGCGGCTCCTGGACATTGCACCTCACCTGTCCTCAGTGCACCATCCTGAGTCTGATGGACAGTCAGAATGCACGAATGGGACACTGGATCGGTACCTCCGCTGTTCCTCCAGTTACCACAAGGAGAACTGGGCCGACCTGCTGCCGTTGGCCGAGTTCACCTACAACAACTCCGTGCATGCCTCCACCCAGCAGACACCCTTCTTTGCCACCGGCGGTTACCATCCACGGAGATTTCTGGCTGTGGCCCCTGGCTCGGCGGTCCCTGCGGCAGACCAGTGGCTCCAGGAACTTCGGGCTGCTCAGTTCTTGCTACAGGAACAGCTTGAGGTGACCAAGGAGGTGTATAAGCGGGGCGCGGATCGTCGTCAGCAGGAAGGTCCTCCTTTGCAGGTGGGGGATTCGGTCTGGCTGTCCATGCACCATCTCCCACTCCAGCGGCCGTGTCGGAAGTTGGATGCTCAATTTGCAGGGCCCTACAAAATTGTGGCCCAGGTGAATCCTGTGACTTTTCAGCTCCAGCTTCCACAGACGTGGCGGATCCATCCAGTCTTCCATTGGTCCCTACTGCTTCCGGCTTCAGGGATTCGTCCCGACGCTGGTCCTACACCTCCGCCCGATCTGGTTTTGGTGGATGGGGAACAGGAACTTGAGGTGGCCCAGATCTTGGACTCTCGTCACCATCGGGGCCGCCTTCAGTATCTGGTCAACTGGTTAGGCTACGGGCCAGAGGACCACTCCTGGGAAAATGCCTCCAATGTCCATGCTCCCCACCTGGTTTGGGCGTTTCACCACCGCTTCCCGGACTGGCCTCATCCTCCTCCGGGTGTGGGGGAGGATAATGGGGGGGGGGAATGATGTCATGGTCAGCCAGGACTCTGAGGACCCAGAAGGCGAGGAAGCTGAGCCAGTAGCAGAAGAGCTGGCTGAGTCTGAGTCTAGCCCTGAAGAACCCAGGGCTCAGCAGCCTAGCCCTCCCCCAGCACAGGGTCCAAGCCTGGGAGACATAGTGGAGCAAGAGCAAGAGGTAGAAGAGCAGGTACCTACCTTTAGCCAAAGGAGAGCAGAGAGGGCATGGCTTCATCGGTCCCAGAGATTAAGAGACAGAAGCTCATCAATCACCCCACAGCTGGGAGTGGGAGCTGGGCCAACATAAGCAGTTGGGGGACACTGAGTTCCTTGTTCCAGGCAGTCTGCATTTCCTGGAAGAAGCCTCTGCCTTTGACTCTCCTGCCTCTTGGAACCTTGCCATCTTGCAACTTCAGATATCTTGACCTTGTACTGTCTTCGTTGACCCACCTGCCGGAATCCTTTTGACCTCAGACTGCCTCTTCATTCTTCGCTCTCTCTCTCTGTGTGTACTTCTGACCCTATAGGACTGCTACTGACAACACCAGGTACTGTGCTTTTCAACTGAATTGTTGCCGAGCTGGGCTGTCTTATCAGCTATTTGAGTAGGCTTCCTGACAGCTTGTATTTTGCTACTCCAGAAACTAGGACACAGAGCAATTGATTCAAAACACAGGAAAAGAGATTCCACCTAAATATTAGGAAGAACTTTCTGATGGTAAGAGCTGTTCGGAAGAACTTTCTGATGGTAAGAGCTGATCGACAGTGGAATGTGCTGCCTCGGAGTGGAATTTCTATCATTAGAACTTCTTAAACAGAGGCTAAATAGCCATCTGTCAGGAGTGCTATGATTATGTATTCCTGCCCAGCAGGGGCTTGGACTGGATGAGCCTCGTGGTCTCTTCCAACTCTTTGATTCTATGACTCCATGATAATCTTCTTTAGTCCTATGAGCCTGGTAGGACACACAGCCTAATTTTACACAACCTAATTCAGAATAGTCTTAGTAATAATGTATGTCATTCTAATTACGTGGAGTTCTAAATAAGTACAAATTTACCATTCTACGGATGTATGTGTGGAATGCATAGATTGGGGGGGGGGAAATTTGCAAACATTCATGAGATGTCAGAGACAGTACTATATGACACAGCCATGTAAATTTATTGCATGATTAATAAGCAGCACTTTTAATGCTCAAATGTTTGTGTATACACATGCTTTAAAGAAAGAATATGTCAAATAAAGAAAGGAAGGAAAAAGGAGAAAGAAAAAGGAGACTCTATGTGGTGTGAATGTGGGGTTAGGCAAACACATTAATTTATGGTGGCCATATGTTGAAAAAGATAGTTGCTTGGAGTTGACATATACAGAGTACACCCTCTGATTAATGGTGATTTTTTTTTCTCCACAGCCATGGAGTATGAGGGTTTGGGTTTTTTTAGCACCACCACACAAAATCCAAATATGCTGACCATGAATTACATTCCAGGTTGCAGGAATATAGTGTAAAGCAGTATATGCTGTAGGTCTACAAATATCAAAATTATTCTAATACAAAATTAAAACATGGCAATAAATCCAATTAAAAAGGAATGAACCCAGGCCAACATCACATGACACAAGGAAGCATTCTCTGTTTGATGTTGCCACTATTTAGCTGAAATAGTCAATATCCCTCTTTAAAAATGCAGCAGCATCTAGTATAACCTAGACTACTTTTGGGGGGGCTGAATTAAATGTAGTTTTAAACATAAAGAGATTTAAGATTTTGCAGCTAGGACAATTTTTCATTGGTTGATTTGTACAGGACCATCTCACTTTGTATTCCACTCAATTCTAACTTCACTGATAATGCCATCCTTTTTATTTGTGAAATGTATTTCATGGTTTCAATTTCTCTGTACATAATATTAGTGCTTCCAACATAGCAACGGTGGTTGAGGAACTCAGAGCTCATGACATATATATGGTTCTTCTTCGTGGTCTCTGTGAATCCACACATAAAGGGTTAATCCTGCACCTGCGCAGGAGCATTCGGTAGTCGTTAGAGTCAATTAGCCATTAGATTGAGTTTTGGCGGTAATCCCGCCCACCATCCCCTCCAGGCTATATAGGCCCTCCTCGAGCCCACCATTTTAGTTCCTTTTTTTCCACCGCGTTAGCAGCACGAGGAACGTTGTTGGAGTCTTAGCCTTCGGACTTGGATTCTACCCCCCCCTTGATCTTGCTTTCCCTGTTTTTTCTCACCGAATAGGATTCTCTTCAACTCGACAGACGGATCTTCCTCAGTACGACCCCGAATTTACCGCCAGACCTCGAAACCGTGAGTGACCACATTGCAGTAATGGGCTGGATGAGGAAAAACAGATTGAGACTGAATCCTGACAAGACGGAGGTGCTCATGATAGCGGCCCCGAAACCAAGAATCGAGTTGCAATCTCCAGTCCTGGATGGGGTCACACTCTCCTCCAGTGACTGTGTTCGCAGTCTAGGGGTGCTCCTTGACTCGTCGCTCCTGATGACAAATCAGGTAAATGCGACAGTCAGGAGCGCTTGTTATCAGCTTCGGCTGATACGCCAGCTGCGCCCTTTTCTGGAAGTAAGGGATCTTGAGACCATTGTGCACGCGCTGGTAACCTCACGTCTGGATTTCTGTAATGCTCTCTACATGGGGCTACCCTTGTGCCTAGTTCGGAAATTACAGCTGGTACAAAATATGGCAGCCAGGTTAGTTTCTGGAACATCTAGGAGGGACCACATTACTCCGGTTCTGAGGTCCCTCCACTGGCTGCCTATCAGCTTCCGGGCCCAGTACAAGGTGTTGGTTATCACCTTTAAAGCCCTAAATGGCTTGGGCCCAAGCTATCTCAGGGACCGCCTTCTCCCTTATAATCCTCCCCGCGCTCTCCGGTCCTCTGGGAGGAATTTGTTGCAGTCACAAAGACCTAGGCTGGCGACTACCTCCCAGAGGGCTTTCTCGGCTGTCGCCCCCAAATTGTGGAACGGCCTGCCCGACGAGATCCACCTATTGACATCATTAGACAGCTTTAAAAAGGCTGTCAAGACGGTTCTCTTCGGGCAGGCTTTTCCGGCTTTTCCGGAATAGCTAACCCCGGCCTCTGGAACCCCCTCTGGAGGTTCCTTTTGGATCTCCTAACAGATGCTGCCTGCTTAAAAGGATATTTAACATATTGTACCACATATTGATGTTAACTTGTATTGATTTTAACTTGCATTAATTTAATAATGTTTTAAGGGGAGGGAGGGATTTTGGGTTGTTTTATACTGTCTACCATTTTATCATTGTAAGCCGCCCCGATTGCTCGCAGAGGGGCGGGATATAAATAAATTTTATTATTATTTATTATTATTATTATTATTGTGCATAATGGCGTCGACGGGCTTTTTCAAAGCATGCTTGACTTGCGGGGCTAAGATGCCCGAGTCGGACGGGCATTCCAACTGCCTGATGTGTCTGGGAGAAAGACACGATGTCCGGTCCTGCCGCCACTGCAGCGCCTTCACCCCTCAGGCGAGGCGGAACAGGGAGAAGAGGCTGAAGGCCCAACTTTATGAGCATGTGCTCTCGGGCTCGGCCACGACTATGACCCCAAGGCCCTCGACGTCCAGCTCAGTGCAACAACATAAGCAACCCGCTAAGGACCCCTCCAAACCGAAATCCCGGGACCGGGGGAAAGAGGTGGCCAAGAGTTCTTCCTCGAGATCGAGGAAGTCTGACTCCGAGACTGCGGACGGTACCATCCCGAGAGATCACGGTACCGCTACACTACAGAAAGAGAGGCCTAAGACAGTGAGACTTACCTCCCCAAAGGCCATCCCACAGGAGGAACCGCCAAAGAAGAAAAAGAGGCGGTCCGACGACTCCCTCTCGAGTGGGACTCAAAAAGGCCGGACACCGATACCGGACCACTCTCCGGGTCACAAGTCCCCGGTAGTCTCTCCCATCAGAGTTAGCCTCTCCAAGCTTCGGTCACCGCCGAGGAATACATCCCCGATGTCAGTAGGGGATAACAGAGAACGAGAGCTGTCGGAAGGTGAACTCCAAGAACCGGAGCTGAAGATCGTCGAGGTATCAACGAGCTCGATAGAAAGAGAGGGACGGCACCGATCCCGCTCGAGATCAATCACCTCAGTATCGCATTGGTCCCGCTCACCACAGACGATCCAGTCGAGGTCGGCCTCCTGATCACGGTCCCGCTCACCGCAGCTCACCAAACCAGCCACCCCGCGAAGGTCTCCGCGTCGGTCCCGCTCCCGCTCCCGGGACCGCCACTACTCTACGGAAAGATCTCCACAGGGATCACATACCCCCCGTCAGTCCTGCTCCCCGAAGGGGTCACCGCGTCGGTCCCGTACCCCGCGACGAACCCACTCACCACGCCGGAGCCATAAGTCCCGCTCCCCGAGACGCCGACACCGGTCCCGTTCACCGAGACGCCCACGATCCCGATCTGCGTCATCGGCCTCGTACATCTCCGAAGTGGGGACATCGGAGGAAGAGTGGCTGTGGGAGCGGTACGGCCGTAGGTATTATGAACGCCCTCACAGGTACCACCGGTACCACCCATTCGGGCACTACTGGGACCCCTACTACGAGGACGTCTTTGACCCCTCGCCACACTACAGGGCTCGAAGACACAGAGACCACCCACGGTCCCTAACACGCACCCCAGAAAAAGAGCGCCAACCCATCACTAGACCACCAACGGAATCTACACCCAAGTCAGGCACTGGTACAGCCCTGGGTGGCTTGGGCAAGAATAAGGAACCGGCCCCATCGAGATCGCCATCAAGGTCGCCTTCCCAGGAGAGACCACTCCCACACAGCCCCCCACCTAGAGGCTCACGATCTGGAGCGACAGTGCCCCCCAGACGCCCGACACCACCGAGAAGGCCGGTCTCAAGAACCCCCTCGGCCCACTCTTCAGACTCGGACTCGAGATCCTCTTCGCCATCGCCGAGACCGTCCCTGGTTCCGGGCGGAGCGCGACCGGACCCACCGTCGCCTTCGGACGATATGAAGGCTTTTGCCGACTTTATGCACCGACTAGCAGGCACCTTGGGGATCAAAACCACACAACCAGAAAAGGAGGTAGACGATCCCATATTTGAAGACCAGCAACAAAGGGCACCGTCCCTTCCCTCCTTATCCATCTCACCATACCTACTCCAGGTATTGAAGTCGTCCTGGGCTACACCATCTTCCACACCGCCCACATCCAAACGACTGGACCATCTATACCGAGTCTGTACAGACTCCGCACCATGGCTTTCAATCCACCCAAAACCCAACTCGGTGGTAGTTGAGTCAGCTCAGATGAAGACATCTCAGAGACTACACTCCACCCCATCAGACAAGGAGGGCAAGAAGCTGGACGCCATAGGCCTTAAATTCTACTCCTCCGCCTGCCTCCTCACTAAGATGACTTCGTACGCGGCCTGCATGGGAGCTTACCAGAAGTTCCTATGGGACGCTTTGTCGGTCCACATCTCGAAGTTGTCTGAGCAGGACCAACAAATTGTCAACTCCTTCAGGGAGGAAGGTTTGGCGCTAGCGGGATACCAGCGACAAGTGGCAAAGCACATTGCAGAATGCACAGGCAAGATTGTAGCCAACTCAATTGCGGTCCGCCGCCATGCATGGTTGCGATCGTCTGGGCTGTCACATACCGCCCGCTCTATCATTGAGGATCTTCCTTTCGACGAGCTGGGTCTATTCCACGCAGACACAGACTCGAAGCTAGAGCATGCGGAGAAGATGAGGTCGACAGCCAAGAAATTCGGCCTACCCAGCAGCCACCACCCGACAAGACCTCGCCTGCCCTTTCGCAGGACGGGATCAACCTACCGCAAAAGATACAGCCCGTGACCCTCCAGGCCACGACAGTCCTCCTCATACCAGCCCCACAGGAGATTCCAATCATTCAAGCCCAAGCCGCAATTCCCCAAACGGAAACAGGAGTCTTCCAAACAACGCGCTTGACTTCGAAGAGCCACTACCACCACCAGACACCAACGCTGCCTCCCCACCCCATACTACACCCTCTCCCGCAGACCGCCTCTCAGAGGCACTCCATTCATGGCAACTCATTACCTCAGACCGTTGGGTCCTGAACATTATAAGGAGAGGATACTACATAGACTTCGAAGAGCTTCCGCCCCCGAACCCACACAGAGGAACCCCACTGTCTCCACTCATTGTGGAAGAGGTCAACACTCTCCTACGAAAAGGCGCCATCGAACGAGTTCCCCGCTCACGCACGGGAGGCCTATTCCTCTCCAGATACTTCATCATAGAAAAGAAGGATGGAGGCGGCTGCCCCATCCTAGACCTGCGAGATTTGAACTCATTCATCCGCCCACAGAAATTCCGTATGGTTATGCTCCCATCTATACTACCTTTCCTGAGGTCAGGAGACTGGTTTGCCACCTTGGACCTGAAGGACGCTTACTTTCACATCCCAATCGCGCCCTCACACAGGAGATTCCTCGCCTTTGCGGTCGGCGGCGCGGCCTTCCAGTTCAAGGTCTTACCGTTTGGCCTTTGTACAGCTCCAAGAGTATTCACGAAGTGCATGGCAGTGGTAGTGGCTTGGCTCAGACAGAGAGGCGTAGTGGTGTTCCCATACTTAGACGACTGGCTTTTTACGGCCCATTCGGCCGAAAAACTGGACAGAGACATCAAGATGACCATCAACTGGCTCGAGCGACTGGGTCTAATGATAAACTACGAGAAATCACATCTGCGCCCCTCGCGGCGCGTCAGGTTTATAGGGGCCTCCCTAGATTCCAGAGTAGGGAGAGCATTCCTACCGGACGACCGGTTCCACACACTTCGAGCAGCAGTACTGAAGTGTGCAAACCGATGGAGGTCCACAGTGAGAGAGGTACAGCAGACCTTGGGCTACATGGCCTCTACTACAGCAGTCACACCCTTTGCACGACTACACATGAGACCCCTTCAGAGTTGGTTCATCGCAAGGTTCAACCCGTATGTTCACGGGCCACACAAACGACTAACCGTCCCCCGACCACTCAGGAAATCCCTCCTCTGGTGGACGAACCCACGGATGGTCCAACGGGGCCTGACTTTCAAACAGCTAAACCCCACAAGAACCATCACGACGGATGCATCCCTGTCAGGTTGGGGGGCTCACGCCGAAGGACTGTCTGTCCGGGGACGTTGGTCACGGGAGAAGAGGACACTGCACATAAACGCCCTGGAACTCCTAGCAGTGTTCAAAGCCGTGAGGGCATTCGAACCCTCCCTGACCGGACAAGTGGTCCAAGTGGCATCAGACAATACCACAACGGTCTTCTACATAAACAAACAAGGAGGAACGCACTCACCGACGCTCCTGCGACTCACCCTGGAACTCTGGGACTGGTGCGTGAGACGAGACATCACACTACTAGCCATACATGTCCCGGGCAGGATCAACGACCTGGCAGATGCGCTCAGCAGATCAACCACCAGCAACCACAAATGGGCTATGGAGAGACAGACGCTCGCCTCCCTCTTCTCGCAATGGGGCACCCCAACAGTCGACCTCTTTGCCTCCAAGAACAATGCAGTGCTCCCGCTGTTCTGCTCGAGGGGCCGTCGGTCACGGGACAGCCTGGGGGACGCATTCCTATGGCAGTGGAAGGGCCCCCTGCTCTACGCCTTCCCCCCCTTTCCTCTCATCCCCAGAGTGATTTCAAAACTACACCAGGACAGGGCCAGGTGCATCCTAATAACTCCATGGTGGCCCCGACAACACTGGTTTGCCCCCCTCCTCAGGATGGCACGAGGACGGTACCACCGCCTCCCATGGAAGCCGAACCTTCTGTCAATGGCAGACGGCCAGATTCTCCACCCGGACCTCGACCTGATCAACCCAACAGCATGGCTGATAATGCCGTGAACCCTCTTTCAGAAGCAGCAAGGGACATCATCAGAGCAGCGCATCGGCCTTCAACGGTGAGGGCCTACGACTACAAGTGGAAAAGGTTTTGCTCCTTCCAAGAGGAGAAAAGGATTCCACTACACTTAGCGGACTCCTCTAACTTGATGGACTTTCTAACCTCCTTCTCAGACAAGAACTTCGCAGTCTCTTCAATCAGGAGCTATGTAGCAGCGGTATCTTGGCACTTCCAACGCCTAGGTAAACCATCCTGCTTTAGAGACCCTAAGGTAAAAGCCTTCATCAAGGGCTACACTAACCTACACCCCCCAACACTGGGGCCTACCCCCGCTTGGAGTCTGGAGATAGTATTAGCGGCCTTATCTAAGGCCCCCTTTGAACCAATAACTACATGCGATCTCCGCCTCCTCTCCATGAAGACGGCTTTCCTGGTGGCGATCACATCGGCAAGACGAGCCAGCGAACTGTGCGCATTAAGGGTAGACCCCCCCTACACACGCTTTCACTCTGACAAGGTGGTCTTGCGGCCGGACATTGCCTTCCTACCTAAAGTAGTATCCTGCTTTCACCTCAACCAGGACATAATACTCCCTGCCTTCCCTAGCCAACCGTCAGATGACGGCCAACAGTCACTCCAATACCTGGACGTCAGAAGGGCGTTAACTGTCTACATTGACAGAACCGTGCAGATGCGGAAGTGCAACAGACTCTTCATCTGCTATGCAGGCCCAAGGAAGGGCAAGGCGGTATCTTCACAACGATTCTCTAAGTGGGTAGCAACAACGATCAAGCTAGCATACCAAATGGTCAATAGACGGCTGCCGGAAGGCATCCGTAGCCACTCAACCAGAGCTACCTCCACCTCTACGGCATTCCTACAAGGGATCCCGATCCAGGACATCTGCAGGGCAGCCACATGGGCAACACCCCTGACTTTTGTCAAAGTTTACAAAATAGATTCTACCTCGAGAGAGGACGCGGCCTTGGGACGAGTGGTCCTCATGTCCTGCATTGCACAACGGACTTGACTGAGTCCATAGGCATTGGACATCACAGCGCAACTACCTCTACTAAGTAAATAAATGACCCTAAAGGGTCCCTTTTGGCCTTATCTTGACTGGCGTGTGGTGTCTCTTCATTTTGCTTCTACCTTGGGTTTTAGACAGGACACACCCTCCTCCTGAGTATTAGCTTGCTAATCTACCCTTTATGTGTGGATTCACAGAGACCACGAAGAAGAAGGACAGGTTGCTTACCTGTAACTGTAGTTCTTCGAGTGGTCATCTGTGAATTCACACAATCCCACCCATCCTCCCCTCGGGTGTCCTGGGCTACCTCCTCAAAAAAAAAAAAAAGAAAAAAAAAGAAAAGAAAAAAAGAAGGGGGCTGCAACTGCGGCTATTCGGAACTAAAATGGCGGGCTCGAGGAGGGCCTATATAGCCTGGAGGGGATGGTGGGCGGGATTACCGCCAAAACTCAATCTAATGGCTAATTGACTTTAACGACTTCCGAATGCTACTGCGCAGGTGCAGGATTAACCCTTTATGTGTGAATTCACAGATGACCACTCGAAGAACTACAGTTACAGGTAAGCAACCTGTCCACATTAAAAGTTGTTGTTAATTGTAAATGATTGCCATATTTTGCCTGAGGATAAATTCTATTAGGATTGCAGTACTGAAAACAGAGAAGAAGAAAAATCTTAATCTGCCACTATCAGTTGATCTAATGGGGAAATCCTACAATCAGCCCATTTCTTCCACCAAAGGGATTGCTGACCAATTTTTAAAATGAGATTACCCCCTCCCCGAAATTAGTTGTTATGTCATGCCTCCTCGCACTCTGCTTTCCTTTAATACTAGAGGACACATGCCCAAGGCTGGGAAATTAAATCCATGTTTGGAAAATGACAACTACAACTTTTAAAAGTTAAAAAAAATGTGTGATGACAGCCCACATTTGAATTTCCTAAATATGGTATTATTATTATTTTCTGGAAATATGTTGGGTGATAGATAGTGGGATGCACCAGCAAATCAGTATGAGTGATATACAGTCAATTGCCCTAATGAACATATAATGCTCAAGGTAGAACATTCATCTTCAGCATGTTAAAATTATCCCAAATACCTAGACACCTATCCAAATAATTATTTCATGCAACAGTGCAGACAAGTCCAGCTAAATGTATTTGAGCAACCAATGTAGCTAGATATCCAATAGCTCCTAAAAATCAGCAAAATTTCCAGTTGACAATAAGTGGATCTCGAGGTAGTATATCTATTGGTCAAGAACTGAAATCTAGGATCCAATAAGAGTTTTCTGTATCAAGTGGATATTTTTTTCTGAGAATTAAAATTTCTCACAAGAAACATTCCATGAAGAAAATTGGGTGGCCTGCCTCATTTTTTTTTCTTACATTCCCAGAATATGCAGATCACAATTTCAAGATTCAGCTTCTAGGCGGTCTACTTTGGCCTCACAGGGCTCATCTACATGAGCCAGAAGATGCTGGTTCCCCACTGGTGTATTCTGCCCTTGGATCTGATCTGTTGCTCTCCTGTTACCTGTGCGGAATAGGATGGGGTCCAGACCACCACGCCTGTTCATATTTGCAGCCACTGCAGCCACTGCCATCCACATTGCACTCTCTGATGCTAGTAAGGTGGCCTGCAGCACATGAGCAAGGCTCCCTGCATGTGACCAGTCTTTTTTATATGCTGTAGGACTGCTTCCTGGCTATGGAAGAGCAATGCAAACAGCAGATACAGCGATGGGCCAGAATGCTGGAATGGTCTCATGCAGTCATGTGGCAGCCAATCTGTTGTTTGCCAGCTGTAGGCATTTTTTTAAAAAAATGGTGCAATCGGCCTTACCTCATCTTACCCCTATCTTGACCACAGGGGTCATGAGGACTGTCCAGGGGCAAAATGAGGCAAAAGCCCTGCTCATTTGGACTGCAGGACTCTAAGATGGAGGCAAAATGGGGTAAATTGCTTGTCTAGACAATCCCACATCTCATCAGTGTTTCCCAATGTTATTATGTCTGCATTGGTACTTGCAGGATGATCCTCCAGTACTGAGATTCTCTTTGCAGCAGTCATGACTCAGTTAAGAGCCATGTTACAAGCGTTGTGTTCACCACGCTTCTGGTACAGCAACAAAGACTTCTGTAGTTTTTACATCCTCAGCCACTGCCTTCAGTATCGAACACAGTTTTTCTGCCTCTTCCTGTACTTCTTTTTCCTGTACTTGTCCTCATTGGAAGACATTGGGGAGGATAGATTTCTCTGAGACTGACCTCTCTTTTCAATCTGGCAACCAGCTTAATTTCACACACACGCACACACACACATACGCACATCACCTAAAAAAATCAAAAAATGCCTGAATTGTAGTCTAAAATGCAAGGAGTTGAGTGATAATGAGTATTAAATAAAATATAGTAGGACCTCGTATCCGTGGAACCAATATCCACAGTTTCAGTTATCCACGAGACACAAAACAGCACACCTACCACAGAGTCTTCCTAGAAAATGCCTAGAGAGGCATCCTCTCTAGATGTTTTCTAGGTCCTCCAAGGCAACTCTATGGTATTTTAAAACAGAAGTCCCATTATTTTCAACGGTGTTCGCTGTTATCCATGGTTTTCGGTATCTGTGTGGGCTCCTGAAACCAATCTCCCATGGATACGGGGGGGGGTCCTACTGTAATAGGGGGAAAGAGTGGATAAAAACAGTCTGATTAGAGCACCATCTTGACTAGGAGGTAGTGGCAGGGGCTGCTCAAACTTTGTTGTTATTATGTGCCTTCAAGTGGATTCCAACTTATGGTGACTCTCAGGCAAAGCTATCATGGGGTCGTCTTGGCAAGATTTGTTCAAAGGGGGTTTGTCTTTGCCTTTCTCTGAAGCTGAGAGGGTATGACTTACCCAAAGTCACACATTGGGTTTCCATGGCTGACCTGGGATTCAAACGTTGTGCTTCAGAAACATAGTCCAGTGCTCAAACCACTACACCTCTGGCTCTCTGCTCAAGCTTACCTACCCACTAATCATCCTGAGAAGTTCTCATCTCTGATTCTGTGCTGCATACATAATTGTGTGATGGTAGTAACATCAAGAAAACAATACCAAACAATCTTTTTTTAAAAAAAAATGCAAAGGCTTGTTTTTAATAAGTATTTAAAAATCAGGGTCAACAAAAGTTAATGCTTCAGCAATTGCTGATGGCAAGGAACAGTTTAATATACATTTTCTTCAGATGTATGCTACAAATCTGTGTTCAAATTAATTGTAGAGACTTGTGGCATCAATGTATTTGTGGAGCACTAAATGGGAAGCCTGAAAGTAAAAAAAAAAAAAAAAGTACTAAAAACTATTGCTAAGACTGAAAGAAACAACTATATTTATATTTAAGGCTATGTCTCTGCATTGGAAACATGGAGACACTTTTCTTTTCTTTTTTTTAATGAACAGATAATCAATGGCTGTCTTATGAAACTCCAGCATTCACTTTTACAAAACCTCCCACAGCTATTAGAGCATGATGCCTGTTTAAAATTGGTGCTCACTTGGATATTCAAGCTGTCTTCCTGTAGAACAGTTCACTAAGTCCCTAGGAAGAAGCATGAGTAATTGACTAAAAAAATTACAGCCTATGTAAATGACTGCATAAAACAAGAAAGATTTTCTCCATTGCAATTTGGACTATTAAGGAAGTCCCCAAATCTGCTGTTTTAGAATTACTATTATTTTTAGATTGTTACTTTTTTTAAAAAAAAAGTATATGTATATAGTCTTTGCATAACAATAAATCATTGCATACCCCATATAACACACATACACTGAAAACATTTTAAAAATGACTTCCTACCATCCAACTGTTGGCTATTTTTGCTGCATTATTCAATTCTCACTTATTGATATTTATAATGATTTTCTACTGTAAATGATCAGTCCTTCTATTACTACAGATCATTTCTCTAATCCATCATATATATATTTCCCCCTTTTTCTTTCAGATGTATACTCAGCATCTTCCAGTTTTTTTTTCAAAGTTCTTCAGTGTCTTCTTTATTAGTCTTGTTAATTTGTCCATTTCAACTAAGTCCCATAACTTCAGTATCCATTCTTCTTGTGTTGATGTTTTTGCTTCTTTCCAATGATAGGTGCATACTAATTCAACGGTTGTTACCATATACAATATTATGTTTTAGAACAGTGATTCTTAACCCGTGGTCCAGGGACCCCCAAAGGCTTGAAGGCTGCTTGGCCCACCTCCTCCCTACAGTGCCTGGCCTGTGCATTGCTGTTCAATCAGTTCCAGCCACAAATTTGCAGGAAGAAGCAGGAGAAGTCTTTCCACCACCACCCCCAGTATGTCTGAAGGAACATTTAATGGATGGTGCATTTCTATTATTATCAGGAATGATGATGGTGGTGATGATGATGATGATGATGATGATGTCATCTTGGGGGTTCTTGGCAACAAAATATATTTAAAGGGAGTCCCTGGTAAAGAAAAGGTTAAGAGCCACTGTTTTTTAATTATTTGTTAGAATTTGTAATTATTTTTATTGTTGTTGTTTAGTTATTAATTTATATCATGTCTTTCCCTCCCCCAAACTAGGACTCAAGGAGGCTTACAAAAATGAAAACAAATCAAATTTATAAACAAAAGAAATCTGTAAAAACATACATGGAGTTATTGCTAAAATTCAATTAAACCATGCATAGATTTAAAACCACTTTAAACAAATCCATAAAGCACAAAAAGTATTTTACAAATTAATATTGATCTTACCCCTAAGATGTACTTACTAAATATTATAGAAGAGACAGAGGAAGAGAAAAGAAATACTTACTGGAGGATAATACTTTATATGATTACTGCGGCCAGACTGGTTATAGCCAAAAAGTGGAAAGTGATAGATCATCTGACTATAAATGAATGGAAAAACAGGTTGATAGATATGCTAGAATTAGATATGCTGACAAATAACGTATGTAATAGGAAAGAGAGTGTATGGAAAAAAGAATGGAGACCAATTTTCGAATACTGGATAAGAAAAGGCAATCTACAAGTTAGCCATGATATAGGAAGTTAAATATTCCCAGCAGTGTAAGGAGAAAAGCCAATACAAGGGTGAATAAATATAAAATAATCAAAGTCATCTACGTTTATAAATTTTTTGCTTTTAGTCTGATAATTGTTAAAATACAAAAATAGGAAGTCATAGATAAGCTTTTTGGGTTACAACCTTCTCTTTATTTTGTTTTTCTGGAAGATGTAACTTTGTTAATAATTATGCATAATTTGGCCGACTTATGTTGTATACAAGGATACGTTTAAGAATACAATTTGTTTAAATGTAAGATGTTTAATTGTAAATAATAATAATAAAAAAACCAGAGTGCTATTTTGAGCTCTGAGCTGATGCAAAACACATACACACACAAAAAATAAAAGTTATTCAAACTACATACTATTAAAAGCCCTTCCAGTGGCTTCTGAAAGACTCTTGGAATAGAAAGGTTTTCACTTGTCAATAGAAGGACAGGAAGCCATCTCAGCTTCCTGGGGAAGGGAGTTCCAAAGCCTGGGAGCCACCAAGAATCTCCTCTCTCATGTGTTCCCAACAGAAGTCCCTGTGAAGGTGGTGGCACTGAGACATGCATCTCCTGAATATCTTGGAGGCTTTGCAGGTTCATATAAGATGATATGATCCTTCAGATAGAGTCGACCCAAACCAGTACTTGGAATTGTGCCTGAAAATCACAAATGAAATTTGGTTTGGAAAATGGGGGGAAGGGGGGAGGAGAGGAATCCAGTGAAACAGAACTAATACATTTAGTCAAAGTAGAGTTTTCAATAAAAATTTCCCAAGCTCTTTGCAGATTTAATCCTGAATGTCAATGTTTCACCCCACCACATCAATCTTAAAAGTACCATTGGCTTGGATTTTTGGAGAGGTTGTAATGAACATTAGTTCTAGGATTAGGGTGCACTCTCACCAACCCTAGTTTGTAAGGATCCAGTCAGAACTTCAATTCACTCAGACAACAATCACTTGTTAAGGTGTTTTATTGATGAGGTAAAGAAGTGAACAGGTCCAGGAATATTGGCAAAACTGACTCACAAAGGAAAAAAAGTGTAACTTTTACAATGCAGCTTGGTGGGCAAAATTCCTCCTCCCCCTTGTTCCCAAGCACCCAGCCAGATGTAACCTTGGAGCCAAGATACTGGCCTCTGAAGCTCCTGAGAACCTCAGCTCACTCACATTCCAATCCCCGTCCCAACCATAAACAATCCATCCCCCTCCAGAGCATGGCAGGAGACTGACTGTAGACAGGTCCACGTAGAGGCCTAGCTACAGACAGAATCCTGAAAGTTATTATTATTGTTGTTATTATTATTGTTATTTTGTTGTTATTGTGTTTTTATGATGATTATCACACATTTCTGTGTGATCAATTATGTTCTGAACGTCTCAGATTTGGTTTGCAGATGTGATGCATTTGTATTCTTTTGCCATGTGAAAAGCTGTTAAAAGACCTAGAGTAGCTCACTTAAACATTTAGATCAGAATATTTTGTCTAAAACTGGTTGGTTTGGGGGTTTGGGTGTGTGTGTGTGTGTGCCTAACTTTGTACTAAGGAATGACTAGAATGGGACAATGTATTCTGATTCACGTGTGCATCCAAAACCAGAATTTGCAAGATAAAATGTAACCAAGTACAAAGAGTGGATCCATCAAAACCAATGTGGTCTGTGCCACTGGATTCAATAATAGATGGAGAATACCTAAAGCATAAGAGATTCTTTTTTGTCTCTCTCTTTCTCTTTCTCTTTTTTAAAAAGTGAGGGCAGAAATGCAGCTGGAGAGGTTTGTAACAGTCTAATGGTTTTGTAAAATGATATCAGGGTCAATGGCATATAGAGAAGTTAATGAGTAAAATGAAGCTTGAAAGGAGACTCTTACCAGCATGAAAAGTAAGGTCATTACCTACCTTCTGTAGGACAATTTTACTACAGTATTCACATCGAAAATCACCATCAGGAAGTTTTATGTGCCACATCTAATGCTTCATTGTGATGCTGCATCTCTCCCAGTCCTGGGTAATGAGAAATGGGTTCATTTCAAACCTGAAGTTTCCAGGTGTACATTTAATTGCAGGTTGATATATGCAGTGTGAAATACCAGTGTATACAGAAATACAGTTTTTTGTTTAAGGTGTTAAAAAAAAAAGGTTGGCTTTACAGAACTCAAGTAGAATGACAAGAAAACCTATAGCCATAACTTTCAGCTGGTACTCAACTTCTATCAGCTGAAGCGAATCATTCATAGTAAACATGCAGGGCACAAGTAAAATGTCCACCTCTGAATACAAGATGTGGAGAGGATGTTTGCAATGAGGAGGAGCTGTGCTACCTTTGACTAGTTCTGGGGCCTGTCTATATGAGGGGGGAAATGTGGGTTGATGCGCACTAATGCAAATTCAAAGCAACTTCTATTTGTCTTAACGGTTTTCTAGAAAAATTGCAGGCATACAAAGTTATTTACTTTTGCTGTCCCGATGGGCATGCCTGCAAATCAATATGGGAGGCATGAGTGAATTACTTGCATTTTTATTGTCGCCAGTTGCCACTGGTGAACAATATATATATATATATATATATATAAGCTCCGAAAGTAGGACATTCTGTCTAAATAATTTTTGAAAAAAGATAAAGGCTGTTTTGTCGCCTGAGTGCATGATTGCTAAAGCGAAAATCCAAGACGGCTGTTCCAGGCACTTGCTTTATTAGCAAGCTCCACCCCTTGCTCATGTCTGACAAATCAACTTCCGCTTCTGCTCTTCTGCAAATGTGAATGAATGTGAATCCAATTGTCCAAATGAGTGACAATGCACATTCTCTATGGAGCATTCCTAGCAGAGTTTACAGTGGATTTGCCCCCCTCCTTCTGAATACTGTGATCCAATGTGGAATGCCATTGGGACAGGTAGGATTCCAAGCAAATTCTATGAGGATTCTTTTGACCATTAAGACAACACCCTGGTGAGATCCTGCTCAGCCAGCACCAGGCAGGAAGGCTCACAATAACCAGGATTCCCATAAATCATAAGACTTCCTTGGGATATCTCACCCCATGTCTTGTTGTATAACACCTGCCTTATACCTGGCCATTTTTGATCATGTTTTTAGTATCTGTTCCAATGTTCCAGATCATGCTGTTCAATTCTAAAGACGATCTTTCAGCCTTGCTTACCAGGGTGGCTTGCAGATCTTCTATAGTGAGTCGGGGTTCTTTCTCCTGGCTATTTTTTTCTCTTTTCAAGTGCTTTTTCAGGGGTTTTTTGTTTTGAAAAAGTCCTCTTTTTCTATCACGATTCCTAATGTAGGTGTTCACTTCCTGGTAATCTTAGTTTCTCCCAAGGCTCATCTGTGCATGTCTTTTTCGCTTCCCCCCCACAGCTTCCCTGTACCCCTCTTCACTCATACATTTACACCCCTCCAGGCCACTCTACACTGCCACCCTCTCTATCTTTTCTGTTCTTCTCAATCTGCCATGCCCTTCAGGCCTCCTGCTGCTTTCATATGCTTCATCTTCCACTCCCCCCTTTCCACTTCTTTCCCCTTTGGTCTCCTCTTTCCTATTATGCTCCTTGACGCCTGATTGCAAGGCTATATTCTGTTGAAGATTGTATAGTATAGCTTATATAGTACTGCTGTGTGTATATTTTTATTTTTGATATGGTTTGTCATAGTCTATAATAAGAATTGTATGGTATACAGCATTGGTTCATGCATAAATTTAGTATATCATATACTTCTTAGTTTTTACATCATTGTTGTTGAAATTGGTATTATTTTATATTGTTATGTGTATGAATGAAATGTTACCATAATTAATTGCATATCATTTTAAAATTTCCATCATTATTGTTGTTATTATTGCATGTATCAGAATAATATTATGATACAAAATATATTGACATGGGTTGTCACATTCTTGACTAGTAGATACTCCCTCTTTGCTGTAGTTTTGCTCTTGAAAATCAGCAAGAAATCTAACATAAGAGCATAGAAGAGCAATATATTCAATTTTTTAAAAATGGTAATTAAAACTGATAGACCAACAGGATCAAGAGCATCGTATTAATCTTCAAATTTGTGGATTTCCAGAACTATCCAGAGAAAAACAAATGATTTTGGAAGAGAAAGTTCTGGGATGGACTAAAACTTTGAGTAAAGACATTATATGGGAACCTCCCATGCTGAGCCAGCCAATTGGAGTGGGGAAGGCCCACTCCGATTGGCCAGCTGCTTTGCACCCTTCTCCTGGCCCACAAGGCAGGCTGAAAAGAGGCCTAACATGGCAGTCCCCATGCTGGCCACCACGCAGCCACACGGGGGTGGGGTAGGGGCCAGACAGGTTCCTGGGAGCTGGCCGGGCCACAAACCAGCCGCTGGCCAAGCCCAGCAAGCCCATTATATACACAAAATACAGCATGGGTAGTAGTGAATGATGGTATGACTGAACAAATTCAGTTATCCCAAGGTACCAGACAAGGATGCCCTCTTTCTCCAATTTTGTTTGATATAGCTATAGAAATTTTATTAAATATTATTAGATAGGTTGAAAGTTTGGTTGGGATTGGGAATAAAAGGAAAAATAAAATAAGCCTGTTTGCAGATGATACTTTATTAATGATTGAGAATCCCTTAGAGAAAATGGTCAGAATAGAAGCTTATTTAAAAGAATTTGGGGAAATGACAGGACTAAAAATAAATTGGACCAAATCAAAAATGATGTTGTTCAATTATAGTAGGGAAGATGTACAAGAGTTCATGGAATGTAAAAAAAAAATAGAGTAAAAAGACTCAATAAAATATTTAAGAATTATTATAACTAAGAATTAAAAAAAAGAAGACAAGACTATTAAAATGAATCAAGAGGTTAAAAGAAAATTATAGGAATTTAGAAAAATAAAATTGTCATGGTTTGGTAGAATGGCAATTGTTAAAATGAAGATTTTACCCAAGTTTAATTTTTTATTTAGCATGTAACTGGTTAAGATAATGGAATCAGAGATAAAGAACTGGCAAACAATAATTAATAACTATTGCAATGGAGATCGCAAAGTGAAGGTTAATACGAAAAGATGGTATAAACCTCAGAAAATGGGAGGATTAGGTCTCCCTAACTTAAAATATATTATATAGCAAATCAAATTTGATACATTATAGAAGCAATAACAGGACAAGGGGGCCTAGTTTGGTTAGAAACAGATACACAAGAAATAGAGTATAAATTGGTATATATATATTTTAACAAACTTACTAAGAAATGGATTGGGAAAATAGATAATCCCTTTTTGAAAAACATTTTAGAGATATGGACTAAGTATAAAGAAAAGTTAATACCTACTATTCTCCATTAACTCCAGTGGTGATTATGGAAAAGTTTACAGTAAACTTAAAGAGAGAATTGGAAAGGGCTTTAAGAGAAAAGAAAAGAAATAAAATAAAAAATGGATAAAAAAGATGGGTAGTAGAGATCAAATAAAAGAGATATTACAAGGGTTAAAGATATCCTGCTTTAATAAATAGTACATAATTAGAACAGTGGACAATGAAATGGATAAGGGTAATTAAGGAATGTTGAGAATATACTAGATTCAAAGAGATGATTATACAAAGGGAAAATAAGGAACAGAATGAAATAATAAAGGGTACAATAAGTGAAATATATAAATTACTGTTAGAAACTGAAGAACAAAATGATTATCTTAAGGCAACATAGAATTATGATTTATTGCAACCAATAAGTAATCAGAGTTGGGGGAAATTTGCGACTTGAGTATTTTAAAAAATATGTCTGTAAGAATAAAAGAAAATTATTATAAATTGGTATGGAGATGGTATCTGACACCAGTAAGATTAAGTTAAATAGATCAAAATTATTCAATTTTATGCTGGAGGGGATGCCAGGAAAAAGGTACTGATATCTACATGTGGTGGAGTTGTAAATATGTACAGAAATTTTGGCAAATGGTATTTAAAGAATGAGAGATAACAGGAAAAGGTTTAGAAATATTGCCAAAGTGTCCAAATATTGCATTATTATCAATTTATGACAAGGTTAATTGCACCCAAGTTATTAAGGATTTTATTACAAAGTTATTAACAGCAGCAAGATTAATGATACCCAGAAACTGAAAGATTCAAGGAGTTTATCAAATAGAGGAATGGTATCGAGAAGTTGGGGATATTGTTATTAATGATTAATTAACACAGAGACTGAAAGTTTAAAAAGGATAATATATGGAGTAAGATATATGGTCTATGTTACAGAAGATTCAGTACTTGTATTTACTGATGAAAGGAATGGGAATTAAACACAAGTGACAGGTTGAAAATCTGGTAGTAAATAATAACTAGTTAATTTCAATACAAAATAATAAGGTATAGTGTGGAGATTTTCATGAAGTATAGAGTGGGGAGATCTCACAAAGCATCTTACAAAAGTCATACATATGGGAATCACAAGAAATGAAATGCTAATGTCAAAAAAATTAAGTAAGAGAGGAACATATATTTAAGTAATTACTGATCAAACTAATTAAAAGTAAGAAAATACCCCAAATGTTTGGAAATTAATGTGATATTAGCTCTTAAGGTTTCTCTTTTCCTTTTTTTTTATATACATATATGGGAAAAATCCTTTAGTTTCTAGAACTTAAAGAATAAAACAAAATAAGACATAAAATTTCGATACATTTTAATTATCTGAACATGGCTTCTGGGAGAAAAATAACTACATATTCACAAACTCAAGTTATAACTAGAAGATGTTCAATAGAAACTATGAAGCTCTCCAAATTACACGATTTAATATTAGAAGATATGAAAACAGAATTAAAGATTTTTAAGCAGGAATTAAGAGCTGAATTAAAAGATCTAAGGAAATAAATAAAAATGGTCAACAAAAAAGAGACTGAAATGTGGGGGGATTGATAAGATTAACAAAGACTTAGAGGAGATGAAGGAGGAAATAAATCAATTAAAAGTAAATTCAAAAGAGACAGAAAAAAACCTCAAAGTTCCTGAAAGAAAAACAAGAATTAGAAGAAATGATGATTTTGAATCATGAACTTCAATATAGGAGAAAATGTATAAAATTGAGAGGTATTTCAAAAAAAATAAAATAAACAAAGATTTAGGGGAAAGATTAACTGCTCCATTAGCAAAATGTATTGATTACTCCGAAGAACAGCTAATACCAGAAATTGATAAACTCTTCAGAATCATCTCAGCAGTAGCTAGAGACAAAACGTTTCCAAGGGATGCAGTAATATCATTTACAAGATCCAAGACAAGGGAGAGAATCATACAACTGAGTTATAAAGAAAACTTGAGAATTAATGGATACGCAGTCAAGATTTTTAAAGACATACCATCAACTATTCTAAAAAAGAGACAAGAATATAAAATCATTACCCAATCATTATTTTAAAATGCTATAAATTATAAATGGGAATGAATAAAGGACGTCTCCTTCACTTACAAAGGAGATATAAAATCAACTCTATTCAAAAAGTCAAAGATTTCTGCAAGAAATTTGATAAAGACAATGGAATAAAGAAATAATCTTCAGAGAAGAGAAACAATTTTCAGAGAAAAAAACCATTAGAAGAAGCTGCATGTAAAAATCTAGACAGTGGAGAGATTGAATAAGAACCTACAGTAAAGAAGAAAAAGAAAGAGGAAGCTCAGAGGAAGCAGAAGAGGTAGAGGAAGAAGGCAACCTAGAAGAAGATGGCCATTAAAATAACTACATGGAATGTGAAAGGGCTCAGCTCTGAATATAAATGATGACATTTAAAAAAAAAATTGGAGAAGGTGAGACCTGATGTTGTTTGTATCCAAGAAACAAGAATCAAAAATGAAGACACTAAGTTTTTAAAGAACTCTAAACTAGGGAATGTCTTCCACTCAGTGATAAGTAAGAAGAAGAAAAGAGGAGTGGCTGTATATATAAACAAAAATTATGCAACAACATAACTATTTAAAGATGAAGGAGGACATGTTCTTGGCATGGAAACAACATTTCAAAACAAGAAGCTTGTAATGATCAGAATCTATGCACCCAATATTAATCAAGAAATATTCTATAAAGATTTGCATAGAAGACTAGAGAATGTTGACAAAGAAAACCTAATAATCCTTGGAGATTTTAATGGCATGAAAGACCTGGTTACAGAAAAAACAAAAAGGAAAAATTCTTCATTCCAAGGGAAATTACATAGAAATTTTTTGATCTTAAAGAACAACTTAATCTGGAAGATGTTTGGACCATTAAGAATGGAAACCAAAAGGGCTTCACATTTTTCTCTGGTCGATATAAATCCATGAGAAGAATAGATAGATTTTTAGCTTCCAAAAACCTTTTGCCAAGTATTCTTGACATGGAAATATTGACAAAAACAATTTCAGATCACAGACCAATTAAGATAGTTATGGGAAACATCAAAAAACCTTTCTTCTGGAGATTAAATGAAGGTATGTTGAGAGGCCAAAATTATATGAAAAAAATTAGATAAAATTCTATTTCAAGGAAAACACAATGGAGGATTGTAAAATGAAAACAATATGGGATGCAAGTATGGAAGTAATCCAGGGATTAGTAATCTAAAGAGCAGTAAAGATTAAAAAAGCTAGATTAGAGCAAACCCAACATTTATATGAACAACTGGGAAGGAGAGAAAATGAATTAAGAGAGAGGCCTGAGAGAAAAGATATAATTAGACAAATAAAACTAATACAAAAACAATTAAATTTAGAAACTCTAACAGTAATAGAAAGACAGTTGATGAGAACAAAACAGATAAACTTCGAGCAAGCAAACAACTCAGGAAAGTGGCTCTCAAACTGAAAAAAGAAAGGGAAAGGAAATTAATTTTAGAAATCAACAACAAAGATAAAAGTTTTACAAATCAAGGAGAGATACAATCTTTATTTTATGAATACTATAAAAAGTTGTTTGAGGACAAAATTATATCCAAAGAAGACATTGATAATATGAGAAGTTATATGGGAAAACAAATTACCCAAAATTTCAGTTGAACATAAAAAGAAACTAAATGACCCTATTACTGTGGCAAAGATTGCAACAACAATCAGACATTTAAAGTTAAATAAATCACCAGGCCCAGATGAGTTCTCAGCTTCCTTCTATAAATGTTTAGAGGAGGAGATAATTATTCCATTGTATAAAACACTTAAGGAAATAGAAAAGACTGGGATATTGGAATCTTGGTCTATAACAAATGTATCCATTATACTGAAAGAAGGGAAAGACAAAGAAGAAATCATGAACTACAGACCCATATTGCTTCTCAACATAGATTACAAAATTTACACCACAGTTCTAG
Source organism: Gambelia wislizenii (assembly GCA_030847615.1). NCBI lineage: Eukaryota > Metazoa > Chordata > Lepidosauria > Squamata > Crotaphytidae > Gambelia > Gambelia wislizenii. The sequence continues at coordinate 203,744,952 of JAUMIR010000003.1, read as the reverse complement.
CGGATAGACTTAAAAGTGTTTTAAGAGACATCATACATGAAGTTTAGAATGGATTTATCCCTGGGAGACAGATTACAGAGAACATAAGAACTGTTTTAGACGTCATAGAATACTTTGATATAGATGAGAAAAAGATGGCACTGCTGTTTGTCGACACAAAGAAGGTGTTCAACAATGTCAAGTGGGATTTTTTGCTGGAAACAATAAGGAGAATGGAGATGGGAGACAGTTTTATCAAAAGAACTGAAATGATTTATTACAATAAAAAGCTCAACTAATTATGAACGGAGAGAAAACAATAAAGGCAGACAGGGCTGTCCCCTGACTCCTTTGTTATTCATACTGATTCTGGAAGTTCTTAATAGAAACATAAGAAATCCAAATTTCACCAGTATAAAGATAAAAGGACAGGTATTTAATCTTCATGCGTTTGCGGACAATTTAGTTATCTTTTCAGAAAATCCTATGGAGAGTATAAAAGAACTTATGAAAATAGTGACCAAATTTGGACATTATTCTGGATTCAAAATCAATAGAGAGAAATCGATAATATTAACCAAAAATATGAATGAACAATAAGACAAATTACTATCTAAAAAATCTGGCTGTAAAATAGAAAAGAAAGTTAACTACCTGGGAATGTGGATATCGAAAAGAAACTCAGACCTATATGAAACTAACTATAAAATGTTATAGAAAGATATCAAAGAAGACATAAAGAGATGGGGAAAACTGTATTTGTCAATCCTAGAGAAAATAGCTACCTGTAAAATGATACTATTCCCGAGTATGTTATACCCAAGAAATTTTATTTGCAGCAATAAAAAACCCAGGATTAATGGAAGTACCTTACTGATGAAAAAACTTAAAGGAGGAGGGGTTTTGCCTCATCTAAAATTATGTTATTATTTGGCTGCCCTAATCTGGATCCAGGACTGGATCAAATTAGAGAATGAAAAAACATTAATATTAGAAGGGCATAATAACAGATTTGGATGGCATGTCTATCTCTGTTACGGAAAGGACAAAATACATAAAGACTTCAATAATCATTTTGTTAGGAGAGTCTTATTGCGGGTTTCGGGGGGGGGGAACCTGTTCTATAACAAACTACCAATATGCCCTTCTCCACAGGAGGCATTCCAAAATAGATGGAAAGCCACAAATAAATATTTAAACTACAAAGAATTAGGAATGAAAGATCCAGAGGATAAATTTGTAATGAAACCAAAGGAAAAACTAGAAGAAACTCATAATATTACCTGGTTTGTTTACCAACAACTAAAAACTACATTTATTGAAGATTCAAAAAGAGAAAATATAGAATTGGAAGAGAATGAATTGGATAACATCATTTGGGAAGAGCAAAACAAGAAAAAGATAACCAAAATATATAAATTACTATTAAATAGAAGCTTAGAAAGAGATAATATCAAAGATTTCATGATCAATTGGGCAAAAGATCTGGGATATCCTTTAGAAATGGATTCTTTGGAAAATGTTAGGAAGCATTTCCCACCACAACAGAATGGAAGATGCAGGAGCGGCCTCTTTTGGAGCTTTGGCTTCCATTCAGTTGGTGGCAGGGGAGGGGAGAAGGCAAGCCCAAGCCTTTCCCACCGCAATCAAATGGAAGCCACAGGAGGGGGCTGCTTTTGGTGGTTTCTGGGGGTTCCATTAGGTTAGGGGCAGGGGAGAAGGCAAGACCGAGACTTTTCATACCAACCGAATGGAAGCTGCAAGAGTACCCACTTTCAGCGGTTCCTGGGCCTTCCATTCGGTTGGGGGTGGGGGGAAAGACAACCCCGTGCCTTTCCCACCCCAACCAAATGGAAGCTGAAGGAATGGTTGCTTTCAGTGGTTCCTCAGGCTTTCATTTGGTTGGGGGCAGGGGGGAAGAAGGCAAGCCCAAGCCTTTCCCACCCAAACCAAATGGAAGCCGCAGGAGTGGCTGCTTTCAGTGGTTCCTCAGGCTTCCATTTGGTTGGGGGGGAGGCAAGCCTGAGCCTTTCCCCCTCCCCAGACTAAATGGAAACCAAAGGAGTGGCCACTTTCAATGGATCCTGGGGCTTAAATTCAGTTGGAGGTGGGGGGGGGGAAGGGAAGCCCGAGACTTTCCCCCGCCAGCTTAATGGAAGCCGCAGGAGCAGCTGCTTTTGGCAGTACCTCAGGCTTCATTTCAGTTGGGGGCGAGGGGGAGAAAGAAAGCCGGAGCCTTTCCCCCCCCCTCAACTGAATGGAAGCCCCAGGAGCAGCCACTTTCAGCAGTTCCTAGGGCTCCCATTCAGTTGGGGGGAGAGGCAAGCCTGAAACTTCCCCCCCCCACCAATGGAATGGAAGCTGCAGGAGTGGCTGCTTTAGGCCGTTCCTGGGGCACCCATTCATCTGGGAGGGTAGAAGCAAGCGTGGGTCTTTCTGCCCACCAGCTGAATGGAAGTGGCAAGAGCAGCCATTTTCAGCAGTTCCTAGGACTATCATTAGCTTGGGGGGAGAGGCAAGACCCTTCCCCCCACACACCAACTGAATGAAATCCGCAGGAGTAGCCACTTTCAGCAGTTCCTGGGGCTTCCATTCAGGTGGGGGAAAAGCAAGACTGAGCCTCCTCCCCCACCAACTGAATGGAAGCGACAGGAGCAGCTGCTTTTGGCAGTCCTTGGGCTTCCATTTGGGTGGGTGGGTGGGGAGAGGAAAGCCAGAGCATTTCCGCCCATGAACAGGCCGGTTTCATCGGTTGCTGGGGCTTCAATTCTGGTGGGGGTTAGGCAATCCGATCCTTCCCCACCACCACCAAGCGAATGGAAGCTGCAGGAGTGTCCTGTTTAGGCAGCTCCCGAGGCTTCCAATCCGTTGGGGACAGGGGGAGAGAAGGCAAGCCCAAGCATTTCCCCTCCAACTGAATGGAAGCCACATGAGCAGCCATTTTTGGTGGTTCCTGGGGAGTCCATTCGGGTGTGGGCAGAGGCAAGCCTGAGACTTTTCTCCAACACCAACCAAATGGAGGCCGCAGGAGCAGACATTTTAAGTGGTTCCTGGGGATTACATGGGGGGGGGTAGGCAAGCCCGAGCCTTTTCCCTTTCCTTCCTTTCAGGGGGGAGAGTCAAGCCTGGGCCTTTCACTTCCATGACCCGATTGGAAGAGGCAGGAGTGGCCACTTTCAGCAGGTCCTGGGGTTTCCATTCATGGGGGGGGGAAGCAAGCCCAGGCCTTTTTCTCCCCCACCAACTGAGTGGAAGTGGCATGATTAGCTGCTTTGGGCCATTCCTGGGGATTCTATTCAGGTGGGGGGCAGAGTCAAGCCCAGTCCTTTCCCCCCACACCAACCAAGTGGAAGCAGCAGGAGTGGCCACTTGTGGTGGTTACTGGGCTTTCATTTGGTTGGGGGGTTAGAGGCAAGCCCGTGCCTTTTGCCCACCAACCAAAGGGAAGTGTCAGGAGCAGCTGCTTTTGGCAGTTCCTTGGGCTTCCATTTGGGTTGGGAGGAGAGTCAAGACCGGGCCTTCCCCCCCCCCCACCACCACCAACTGAATGGAAGCAGCAGGAGCAGTGCTTTTGGAGGTTACTGGGGATTCCATTTGGTGGGGAGGCAAGCCCTGGCCTTTCCATCCCAGGACCCAAATGGAAGCGGCAGGAGCACCCACTTTCAGCGATTGCTGGAGCTTCTATTTGGGAGGGGCAAAAGAGGCAAGTCCAGGCCTTTCTCTCCCACCAGCTGAAAGGAAGAGGCAGGAGCAGCCACTTTTAGTGGTTCCTGGGGCTTCCATTCAGATGGGGGGGAGAGGCAAGCCCGGATCTTTCCCCACCACCAACCGAATGGAAGCCCCAGAAACCACCGAAAGTGGCCGCTCCTTCCACTTCAATTCTCTAGGCTGTTGGAAAGAGACAGACCCAGGCCTTTTACTCCCCACACCAACTAATTAGAAGCGGCAAGAGTGGCTGCTTTTGGTGGTTCCTGGGCCTTCCAATCTGTTGGTGGGGGGAAGGCAAGCCCGGGCCTTACCACACACACACCAACTGAATGGAAATGGCAGGAGCAGCTGCTTTCACTGGTTCATGGAGCTTCCATTTGATTGGCCAGGGGGGAAGAGGCAAGCCCTGGCCTTCCCCCCCTCACCAACCATAAGGAAGCGGCACGAGTGGCCACTTTCGGCAGTTCCTGGGCTTATATTCGGGTGGGGGGGAGTGGCAAGCTCAGGCCTTTCCACTCCACTAACCGAATGGTAGCAGCAGGAGCAGCCTATTTTGGTGGTTCCTATGGCTTCCATTGGGGGGGGGGTAAGGCAAGCCTGGGCCTTTCCCCCACACCAATTGAATGGAAGCAGCAGGTACAGTCACTTTTGGTGGTTCCTGGGGCTTCTATTCAGTTGGACGGAGGGGGAGAAGCAAGACCGGGCTTTTCCCCTGCAGCAACCAAATGGTGGCTGCAGAAGTGGCCGCTTTCAGCAGTTACTGGGGCTTCCATTCTGGGGAAGAGAGACAAGCCCAGGCTTTTCCTCTCCACCAACGAAGTGGAAGCAGCAGGAGTGGCTGCTTTTGGCCGTTTCTGGAGCTTCCATCGGGGGGGGGAGAGGCAACCCTGGGCCTTTCCCCTCCAACAACTGAATTGAAGTGGCAGGAGCAGTTGCTTTGGGTGGTTCCTGGGGATTCCATTCGGGGGGGGGGGGGAGAGGCAAGCCAGTTCCTTGTCCCCTACCAACTGAATGGAAGCAGCAGGAGTGGCTGCTTTCAACCATTCCTGGGGCTTTCATTTGGGTGGGTGGGGAGGCAAGCCCGGGCCTTTTCTACCCCACCAACCAAATAGAAGCAGCAGGAGCAGCTGCTTTTGGCGGTTCCTGGGGCTTCCATTCAGCTGGGGGAGTGGAGAGGCAATCCCAGGCCTTTCCCCACAACCAACCAAATGGAAGCCCCAGAGACCACCGAAAGTGGTTGCTCCTTCCACTTCAATTCTCTTAGCTGTGGGGGAGAGACAGGCCCGGGCCTTTTCCTCCCCACACCAACCAATTGGAAGCGGCAAGAGCAGCTGCTTTTGGCGGTTCCTGGGGCTTCCATTCTGATGGTGGGGGGTAAGGCAAGCCCAGGCCTTCCCCCCCACACACACACCAACTGAATGGAAACTACAGGAGCAGCCACTTTCACTGGTTCCTGGGGCTTATATTCAGGTGGGGGGGGAGTGGCAAGCCCTGGCCTTCCCCCACACCAACCATAAGGAAACGGCAGGAGCGGCCACTTTCGGCAGTTCCTAGAGCTTCCATTTGGGTGGGGGGGGGGTAAGGCAAGCCCTGGCCTTCACCCACACCAACGGAATAGAAGCAGTAGGAGCAGCTCCCTACAGGGTTTCCTAGGGCTTCCATTCAGTTGGCCGAGGGGGGAAAGGCTAACATGGGTCTTTCCCCCCCCCCAACCAAATGGAAGTGGCAGGAGCAGCTGCTTTTGGCTGTTCCTGGGGCTTCCATTCGGGTGGGAGGGTTGAGAGGCAGGCCCGGGTCTTTCCTCACTATCAACAAAATAGAAGTAGCAGGAGTGGCCTCTCTTGGTGGTTTCAGGGATTCCATTTGGGGGGGAAGGCAAGTTGGTTCCTTTTCCCACCACCAATCGAATTGGCATGGCAAGAGCAGCCACTTTCTGCAGTTCCTGAGACTTCCATTCATGTGGGGGGTGGGAGAGGGAAGCCTGTGCCTTTTCTATCCCACCAACTGAATGGAAGCAGCAGAAGTGGCTGTTTTTCTCTGTTCCTGGGGCTTTCATCCAGGTGGGGGGGGTGGAGAGACAAGCCTGGGCCTTTCTCCACTACCAACCGAATTGAACTGGCAGGAGCAGCTGCTTTCAGCAGTTGCTGGGGCTTCCATTCAGGGGGGGAGGCATGCCCGGGCCTTCCCCCCCCCCACCAACTGAATGGAAGCAGCAGGAGCAGCTGCTTTCAGCAGTTCCTGCAGCTTCCATTCGGTTGGCTGGGCAGAGAGGCAAACCCGGGCCTTCCCCCCCCACACACACTAACTGAATGGAAGAGGCAGAAGCGGCAGCTTTCGGCAGTTCCTGGGGCTTCCATTTGGGTGGGGGAGGGGAAGAGGCAAGCCAGGGCCTTTCCCACCCCAACCGAATGGAAGCCACAGGAATAGCTGCTTTCAGCAGTTCTTGGGGTTTCCATTTGGTTTGGGGGGGGGCATGCCCAATCACTTGGAGGCTCAGCAGCTTTGCCGCATGGCTTTCCTCTGGTTTGGCTCCACTCCCCAAACGTGTTCCCTGGGGGGCGGGGCACAAGGATTTCAGCGAATAGGCGGAACCATGAAAGTCAAAGCCGTGAATATGGAGGGACAACTGTACTTGAAAATAACTCATAGGTGTTGCTATGCCCCTGTTAGACTTACAAAATGAACAAACTGATTGACCATAATTACTGGAATTGTCAAAACTACATTGGTTCTGTCAGGGAAAATAGTTTTTGAGATCAGGAGTTTGTCTCCCCCTCCCTGAATAATTTTTTAGCCAGACATGCGGGCCATCTTTGGCTATTAGAAGGTAATAAATCTGTCTGTTTTGTTATTCTGTTCTTTAGGCTTGTATGTGAGAAACGAAACTTAAGATTACTTTCGGTTCTCCCAAGGACTAAGTGTTATGGCCTATATAACTGGGAGGGGTTATATTGTTTTGTTCCTGAGATAGAAGAGAGCTTCAAGCTTGTGTGTACCTCTCTTGCTTAGAGAGAACCTAGAAAAGATGGTTAAATGCTTTTTGCTATTGTTTCCTTTTATTTAAATGTTATTAATAAAAGCCTAAAAGAATTTTGGCATGGACTTACTTTTGCACCAAAGGAGCATTTGTTTGCTCACAAAGCACACGTTTTCGTTGCTTATCCCCTGTTCGGATGAACAGGGAGTGACTGCGCTCTGCACAGATCTGTGACAGGTTCCTTACTACACATTTGGTGGAGTTGTAAAGTGATTAAGAAATACTGAAGTACATAGAATAATAGAAAATATGTTTCAAATCCATTTTAAGGCTAAACTAGAGTTATTACCGCGAAATATGACGGATGTATTAGAGAAAGATGATGAGGTATGTTATTGGAAAATTCTTTTATATTTGATCACAGCTGCTAGAATAATGTTAGCTCAAATATGGAAAATAGTAAACCCAATGACAATATATGAATGGATTCAAAAAACCCAGGAAATGTTAGAATTAGATATACTTACAGCCAAAATACATAATGTTTCAACAGAGAAATCTTTAAAAAAATGGCTACTGGTACTAAAATGTTGGGGAAAAAGTATATTTCATAGTCAATAGAAATCAATAACATAAAGTAGTACAAGCTAAATTTAGTCCAGAAGTGTTAAACAATAAGGAAGTCATAGGGAACTATGGTAAAATGTATTTTTAGTTAGGTTAATGCAGCTACTATCTAATTTCTCTATTTTGTTTTGTTATATTATATGATTGAGTGTATGAGTGAACACACAAAATTTAAAGAGTATTATAGACAAATATAGATTTTTTAATTGAAGACTGAAGATATGTGAAGAAAAAAAACATAAATTATAATTTGACATTGTCATTTGTCTTTGATGGAAATAAAAAATAATAATTAAAAAAGGATTATGGAAAAGTTGATGAAAATAAAAAATAATTAAAAAAGGATTATTGAAAAGTTGTAATTTTGATGAATTATGGAAGCCATTTGTAGAATATGTTTTTAAGAAAAAAGGGGCATACACCTCCAAGAGAAGCATTGAAATTTTGGAAAATAGAATAAATTAATGGTATAGATGGTCCTGGGGATGGGGAGCACTTTGTAGTGGGGTGAAGAGTAATTAATTTATGTTAACAATTAAGATGAAAATTATGTATTATTTAATATAAATGAACAAATGTATTATATTTGTTGTGTGTTTTTAAGTTTAAAATAAAATGTATTTAAAAATAAAATAAAATTCATATACAGTATGGCAATACCCTTCTTTCAGTCCTACTGTTTAAATGGGTGAGTTTTAAAATATTTAGATTCAGGGCTGGTTAGCAGGCCCTACTACTCCTCCCTATAATATATATAAAATATTAATAAAATATTGGACACATTTATGGGGTCAAATTGACCACGGTGATCCAAAAAGAGGGCAGATGGAGGTCACAAGGACCTGGGATATGTCTTAGAATTATTTTGGCAAAGCAAATCTATATTAGGATTGTGTGGAAGACCCTCGGTAAACAAAGCCATTAAGGAGGTATGTGCTAATTCCTTCTTGGGCACCTCAGCAGTGACTCATCCAACACAACAATCAAGTAACCTTTCCCAACCCCAATGCCAAGGAAATCTCACCTTGTAACCCCCCCCCTCTATCCTGCATTGCAAGGTTGTCGTAAACCCATCAATTTCTACAGTATCTCCCAGCCATTGACACAATCATGTAATTTTAAGTTTCTATTGTTTGCCTGGTGGGGAACCCATCCAGTCTTTGTGCTAGCCAGAGTACCCATTCAGGAATTGAAGCATAATTATTAGTTCCCCCAACAACAGAAAGGTTGCCACTTTGGACAAACCCAGCCAGTCACTTTCTTGGTGTGCCTCTGGATTGGAACCTCCAGTGCCACCCTCAGACTACTTCATGAAGCTCTTTAAGACTAGTAATTACAGTTGTCCCTCCATATTCATGGATTTGGCATTCATGGATTTAAGTATTCATGGCTTGAAAATATTCTTAAAAAAAATAATAATCCAAAAAGCAAACCTTGATTTTGCCATCTTATATAAGGGACACCATTTTGCTATGCCATTGCATATAATGGGACTTGAGTATTCATCACAGATTTGGGTATTCACGGGGGGTCCTGGAACCAAACCCTATGAATGTGAAGGGACAATTCTATTGCCCTATTTTCCCCAAATCTCTCTCTCTCTACCCAGTCTTTCTGCCTCACTCCTCGATAGTCTTGTGTGGTTCTTAGGAATGTGTGTTATGTATGTGGATGTGTTTGGTGTTATTTCCAATAAAAAATACTTTATTTTGCTTTACCTGTTCTCTGCAGGTTATGTACTGGTTACCTGTTCTCTGCAGGTTATGTACTGGTATACATAAGTGAAAAGATCCCACAGTTTCCCTCCTCTTGCAGGCATACTGTTTGAGCTAATAATCCCCCCATCTAGATTTTTCGTCTGATGGGTGGGACTCAGAGCACCCACAACCTCTTACGGTAACAAGCCTATCAAGTATCATGATGACTGTATTCAGTTCACTAATATAATTCTTTTCTGCTGTAATACTTTGAAAACTCCTAGTAAGATGGTAGAATGGGTTTAGGCATGAAATGGACACCATGGACTGAGTATGAAATATTTTTTTTAATTGTTTATTAAAGGATTATGTTCAGGTGAGGAAATACGGTACTGATCTTTGTTCTGGGACTTTTAAGTGCTTAATGATGGTTTGTAAGCATTTAGAATATGCAGCTTCTTTTCACCATGGATCCAATTCCCTAAACATCCACCTCAGACAAATTCACTTACAATCAGGTCCAATAACTGATACATTCTTTCTCTGATAGCAAAGCCCCTCTTATTTTATTTATTCTGCTTGGACAGTGGTCTTTTTAAAAGACTTGTTTATGTAATCTTCTGGTAAGAGGTTTACACTGAACAACTTTACAACTGTTACTGTGTTTATATCATAAAGATTACTGTAAAGAGTTGTTCTAAGATGATGATGATGACAATGATGATGATGATGATGATGCATAGGAAATTGTATTATATACTTTACAGTAGGTGGTCTGTTGGAAAGAGAAGACAGTGTGTGGAATATTAGAGGTGTGTGGCGACTGGCTGAGAGTTTGAAAGGTTTTTGAAAAACTGTAGTGTTTCAGTTAATGCCAGGTAGTCACCATTTGGTGAGAGAGTTAAGAATGGATGTGGGAGTTAGGTGTAGGATTTGAATGTGCCTGTGGTTGGTTATAGAGATTGTAACATGATTTATTATTTTGACTATCTGATAAAAGAGGAGTTTATAACTATAAAACTATTTTAAAATAACTATATAAAAACATGGAAAGAAATCAAAAAATGAAATGGAAAGATGGAAAAGAATGAATTTATCGATATTAGAAAAAATAGCAGTGTGTAAAATGATAATTTTACCTAAGATGTTGTTCCTATTTCAGAATGCCCCAATTATAATAAACAAGAAATACTGGACAAAGTGGGAGAGGGATTTAAAGAGCTTCATTTGGAACAACAAGAAAGCTAGGATCAAGTGGAAATATATGGTAGATGATAAAATTAGAGGAGGATGGTGCATGTTTGATCTTAGATTATATTAGTACTCAGCTGCTCTTATATGGATATGTGATTGGATCGACTTAGACAATGAACACCTATTAAGTTTGGAAGGCCACAATAATAGGTTCGGGTGGCATGCTAACTTTGTTACGAGAGAGACAAATTAAACAAAGATTTCAATAATATTTTGTTAGATGAGCTCTTCTACAAGTTTGGAAAAAAATAAGAAAAATGTTTTATAACAAATTGCCATCCTGGACATCATCACAAGAAGCCTTCCAAACAAGGTGGAAAACAACTATAGAATGGTTAAGATATAAGGACATTACAAAGATAAATGAAGAGGGAAAGCTTGTTATGAAATCTAGAGAGGAATTAGAATTAACATATAAGATTAATTGGTTTAACTATTATCAGTTAAAATCCAGATTTATAGAAGATGAAAAGTTGGAAAATATAGAAACTGAAGAAAATGAATTAGATACAATACTGAGATCGAGAAAGAAAAAGAGGTTGGGTAAGCTATATAAATTGCTAGTGAAAAGGAAATTAGAAATGGAAACAATTAAAGATTATGTGCTTCAATGGGCAACAGATGTAGGTCATCCCATAGATCTTGAAGCTTGGGAAAAAGCAAGATATAAAACTAATAAATTCACGACTTGTCAGAAATTAAAAGAGAACTACATGAAAATAACACAGAGATGGTATTTTACACCAAGCAGACTAAATAAAATCAATAATACGATCAGTAACAGATGTTGGAAGTGTCAGAAAAATGTGGGTATGTTGATTCATATGTGGTGGTCTTGGAAGGTTATAAAAAAAATTTGGGCTAAGATTCACAAATTCCTAGAAGACACACTATAGATTCAATTTGAGGCAAAACCAGAATTCTTTTTGTTAAATATGACTAATAGTCTTAAAAAAGAAGATGAAATAAAAAATTGGAGGATTATTCTCTATTTAATAACTGCAGCTAGACTTACAATAGCTCAGGTATGGAAATCCTCCAAATCACCGACGATAGAAGATTGGCTGGAGAAATTAAATGAAATGCTAGAATTGGATATATTGACAGGCAAATTACATAATTTACCAAAAAGGAAGGTTATAGAAAAATGGCTGGCAGTAATAAAACAATGGGAAAAGAGGGGCAGGATATATGATAAAGAACATCTTTTTTTAATGGTTTAAGGAAGTACATTAATGGTTTAAAGGTATAGGTATACAGATACATAGATATGTATATACATATGTGTATATATATCATAGAGATAAAAAGAGTGAACAGACAAAAGTGTATTGAGAAGAATTATCAGAGAGCTCAACAGGAAACAGAAGGTAAAAGATAGAAGATTATCAGAAGTCAAGGAAGATTGAATTTTTTTCTCTTTTTTTCATCCTAACAATACCAATGCTAAGGAAATCATTGTTGTTGTTGTTTTTAGATGGTTATATGAAAAAAAAGTGATTGTAAGATTGTAAGATTGATAAATTTGTTGGATGTAAAAAAAAAGAGTTTAGAGTAGGAATACTGGAATGACTGTAACAATTTTAAAACTGCACATTTTGAAACCATGCACTTTTGACCAATAAGTATATTTAAACCTTTTAGGGCCTGTCTAGAGGGGAAATATACCTCCATCTTGCCCCCTGTCTCGGAGACCTGCAGTCCATATGATGCAGCCATTTGCCCTGTTCTGCCCCCAACCAGTCTTCACAACACCTGGGGCAGATATGGGGCTGAGATGGGTAGAAGGTGGAGAAGGGCCCAATAGAACATTTTTTTAAAAAAATACCTGGTTTACTCTTTTACCACTGGCAAAAAAAAACTGATTGGTCCCCACATGTCTGCAGGAGCCAATCCCTGCAGGCTGGCCCTCGAGGCTACTGCGGTCTCCCTGGATCTTCCAGAAGGCAGGAAGGAGTCCTGCAGCATACGATCAAGGCTTGTCACATGTGGCGGGCCCCCTTCCTGCCTTCCGAGTCAGTGAGGAAAATGGTGGCAGTGGTGGCTTTAGCAATGGGTCAGCGTGCCCATCAGGACTTCAATTCTGTGGAGGAAACAGGGGAGGAATAGACAGATCTGTGGCCAGGATACGCCAGTGGGAAGCCAGCATACCCTGGTTCATGTAGATAAGCCCTTACTTACCTTCTGTTTTGATAAAATGTTGTTCACACATACTCCTCTAGACTGGCTATAGGGTTTGTCTAAATGGTGAAAATACTCCTCATAGACTTTGAGGAGAATATATTTTCCCCCAATGGGATCCCATATCATTTTCCTGTATTTGGAGGGGGGGGCAAAAATGCAATATACTGTGCAGGAAAAGCCCTTGCGGCTTTTCTTGAAGTTGTTTTTTTTAAAAAAAAAAATGATGGAAATGTGCATTCCTGTTCATTGGGACAACCAATTTGTTTTGCTGTGCTGTGGAAGTGGAAAGCTGATTGGTTGGATGTGCGTGGGGGGCAGAGCTTGCCAGCAAGGCAGCACATGGAACTGCCATGTTGGATTTTTACCATATCAAACATGTTCTGAGGTAACGAAATATTCTTTTTTCTGTTTATTTAAGTGGATTGTTGCACTTTTGAACTTCAGCTTTGCTTTTTTAAAAAAAAAAAAAACTACTGTTCGGCAGCAGCAACTGGTGAGAATAAAAACATGAGTAATTCACTTGAGCCACCATCTTGATTCCCAGGCATGCCTGTTTCAGCATCAAGCACAGATAGCTTTTCATACCTGCAATCTTGAAAAAAACCTGTGGAGACAAATGGAAGCTACTGAGAATTGGTGTTTCTGTGCACCAATCCACATTTTATTGCCTCGTATAGACAAGCCTGTTAGTGGTATAAATTCAACTCTGTCTGTAGTGACATCATTATATTAACAGTAAGGTGGTTTTCCTGATACCCAGCTGATGTCTATAAAGTAACTCATAAGGAAAGAAGGTGTTAGGGGATAGCTGAGTTATTCACATTTCTGGAACACCAGAGAACAATAAGGCTGAGAAGATAAGGAGATCCAGGGCAGTAGTGGTATATTAGCCAAGCTTGGAGTGGAAATAAATAAGTAAATAAGGAAGGAAGGAAGGAAGGAAGGAAGGAAGGAAGGAAGGAAGGAAGGAGTTTGTCTGCCTAGCAGTATAGTAGTAGTGCAACCATGACTCATGCAAGAGACAGCCACTTGCCTTACATGTGGTGACCAACAGTGGTATTTGTGAAGGTGTGGCAGCAGAAAGCCATGCAGCAACCACCTGTTCCCTCCTTCTAATCTTCAACAGAAAAATACACTTATCACACAATGACAGTATGGCTTAATATTAAAGCATTCAGAGCATAATGTTTCCCGTAACAGTTGAAATGAATTTTCCTGATCCAGTCCTCATTCATAAATTTTAAAAGTGATTGCATCCCTTTTCTCTTTCAATACCCATTACTATTACTCTTACACAAAAATGTTTTTAATAGAACAACAGAAGGTCTTGAACCTTGACAGTTTCATGCTGACCACATCAGAAGACACAGAGAACATCTTTCCTACACCACAAGCAATAGGTTACAATCACAAGGGGTGGGGGATAGATGTGATTTCCCCTTGGAGATATAGACTAAATGTTTTCTTACAGTTTTTTTTTTAAAAGCAAGTTTTCTTAGTAATTTCTTCACTTCTTGTCTCTTGTTGTAGCAATCGTACTTGGCTGAGGTTGATGACCCGTTTAGTATTGCTGGTAACTCAAGCCATCAAAGTTTTACTGCAAGTAAAACATGAATTGCAAGTGCATGAGCCCAAAACCTCTTTCATCTGTGTGCCCACTGAGCATTTATAAGTTAAAATGTGTTCAAAAGTAGTATTGGTAGTAGGAATGGCTAAGGATTCACTATATGGCTCTTGATTAACACAGGAGTTAACATATATCACATATATTCATATGCTGTTAACTGATTTTGATATTCATCTGATATTCATATGCTGTTAACTGATATATGAATAACATATATTCATGTGCTGTTAACTGATTTTGTGTCTCAAGATTGACTTCTAAGTTACCCTTTAAAAGAACTTAATAACTTTTTAGAACACTGTCATCAATTGCTTTAACAGTCATTTCATACATCATTTCACAAGTTTTCACATTTTCCGAATCTGGAATTGTGTTCAGATAGCTGCTCCTCTAGGAAGGAGCATACATGTGGCATCCCACAAGGCGCCGTGCTATCCCCAATGCTATTTAATATTTACATGAAACCACTGGGAGAGATCATCCAGAGGCATGGGGCAGGGTGTTATCAGTACACTGACGACACCCAAATATAATTCTCTATGCCTCTGGCAACAGCTGCAACTAAGGATGGTGTGGCTCCACTGGATGCATGCCTTGGGGCAGTAATGGGCTGGATGAGGAAAATCAAACTGATGCTGAATCCAGAGAAGATGGAGGTACTTACTGTTAGATTTCCCAAACTGGGTTTGAAGGTGTGTCAACCAGTTCTGGATGGGGTTACACTGCCCCGAAAGACTGCGTTCACAGTTTGGGAGTGCTCTTGGATCTGTTTCTCCAGATGAAAGGACAGGTAGATGTGATGGCCAAGAGTGTTTACTATCAGTTTTGGCTGATACGTCAGCTGTGCCCCTTCCTGGAATTGGAAGAGATAAAGATGGTAGCGCTGGTAACTTCAAGGCTTGACTTCTGTAATGCACTCTACATGGGGCTACCTTTGTGCCTCCTTGGGAAACTTCAATTGGTTCAAAATATGGCAGCCAGGCTGGTCACCAGAACATTCAGGGATGACCATATTACACCCATATTAATATCTCTTCACTGGCTGCCAGTCAGTTTCTGAGTAAGGTACAAAGTGTTGGTCATTACCTTTAAAGCCCTCTGTGGCTTGTGGCCAGGCTACCTACGGTATCGTCTTCTCCTGCACAATCTGCCCTGTATCCTTCAGTCCTATATGGAAAATTTACTTCAGGTGATGAGAACTAGGCTGGCCATGGTCACCCAAAGGAGCTTTTCCATCACCGCTCCCAGAGTGTGGAATGGCTTGCCAGTAGAGATCCAGCACCATGATGATTTGGGTGCTTTTAAGAAAGCTGTTAAGACAGATCTCTTCCAGCAGGCCTTTCCAGATTAGGTTGGATAACTGGCTATTACTTTGATACTCTCCACCTTGCCACTTTTATTCCCCATTTTATATCTTTTTTATTTTAAGTGCGTTTTAATATCTGTATTTTGTATTTAAAACTTAACTGATTCATTACTGTAGAGATGTTTTAATGATGTAATATTTTAACATATGTGCCATTTTAACATTTGTGTCATTTTAACATTTTGCTGTTTTTAACATTATGTTGGATTGTTGTTTTATATAATGTTGCTGCCCCGATCCTGATGGGAGGGGCGGGATACAAATAAGTCTGTTGTTGTTGTTGTTGTTGTTGTTGTTGCTGTTGTTGTTATTCAGAGCAATCCAAGACTGTTGTTCTGCTCCAATATTAACAATCCATGTGTAAAAGTAATTTCAATTGGTTTGATAGAACTGGTCTTCTGCCTGAAAGTTCTTTAGGTATTTCTCAGATTTATTTGAGCAACTAAAATTTGAGTTGCTTTAAAAATATATGTTCTTCCTCTCTTTCAAAGGATATTTAATTATCTGTAAGGCATTGCCTGCTTCAACAACTGATTTCCGCCCCCCTCTGTCCTCATGATAACTTTCTGGAATGACATATTTGACTATGTATGAACCATATGTATGATTTACCCAATAAATACTCAAAAGAAATTCTTCATTATTTTAGGACATATTGTTTGAGAAAAAAATTGGGACGTCAGTCCTTTAAACATTAGCAAAACTCTTTCAATAGCTGGAAAGAGTACCATCCATCTAGAATGGCTTTGAAGAGCAACAAATTCACAGAATTGTTTTAGGCTTTAAGCTCACACTGTGTATATGTGTATGGGAGGGGTGGACTAAATCACAGTAATGAGACACTGAACATCAAAAACTTGAGGCAATCTGCTCCTCTCTGCACTGCAGTGTAAAGAACATTTGCAGAACAAACAATACCAAATAAGTTACAGTTGAGTTGACATTTCATTTTAGTTAAAATGTTGCCTTTCCTACCAATCCTCCTCAAATTTGTGTCTTGCCCAAATGCTACAACTTTTGAAATGCTATAACACTCTTGGGGGGGGGGATTCAATAAGCTTTGACTGAGCCCTTTTCAAAATGTTTTATGTCAGCTCTGTCAAATTTGTGAGTGCTAGTGTAACTGGACAAATCACCACAGAGTGTGTGTCACACACACTATATGATATATAAGTTTACAATAATCCACGTGGTCTAGTTTCTGTTTTAGCTTTGCAAGCAATTTTTGCAATTATCAAATATGTTGGTGTACAATGGGGTGGGGAACATGTGGTTCATGGGCCAATTATGACCCCCAAACTCTACTTTTGCACATCTTAATTTTTTAAAAAACATGCAACATTTCTTGTTTAATTTCTATTTTTATTATGGTTATTTTAAAAAAAAACATTAAACATTACATAAGTTTTTTTTTAAAAAAACAAAGTGATACAAGAAAGAAAGAAAAAATAAAAGGAGAAGAAAAAAGTGACTTCCAATCTTCTTTTCAATGGCTTTATAAGGATATAGTTATTCATACCTCTCCTCCTGAAAGTTACAACATATTCTCTTCTTTCAATAACCTATTCTCTCTGATCATCAAAATCAAATATCACCAATTTATTTTCTTTCTTTCCTCCACTCACTGCAAAAAGTCTATAAGAGGTTTCAGATATTTTTAAAAAGTCACTAACAACCATGCTCTAATCAAACCAAGTAATGTATAACTTTCTACAAAACTGATAAGTTTTGATTACTATTCTTTCAGTGTGGACAGTATTGAATGCTTCCACCTGTACACATAAAACAATCTAGCTGCTGCATTTATATACTAGAGTAATCTTCCATAGCTCTTTTCCAACTATACATCCATCATTCCAAAAGTTCCAATTCTAATTGAATATTGATCTTTAAAATCCTCTACATCAATATCAATATAAATCCCTAACTAGTTGACAAGTCAGGTTAGCGCCAAAAAACAAAAACCCTCCAGATTCTCTCTGAAAGTAGCCGTGCGTCATCTGGACTGCCAGCACTGGATCTGGTGTGAGTACAGCATTTTACAGCAGCGTAGACAAGCCCTTGGGCAATTAAGTAGAAAGTTCCCCCTTTTCTTCCTCCTTGACTGCTCTCTCTTCTCTCCCCCACCACTCTCATTCTGCTACTCACCGACCATTTTCTTCAGTGGATCACACACTTCGTGTTTGGTGAAGCTGGAGTTTGGAGTCAAAAGATTAAACTAGCCAAATTCTTGCCCTTCCATTCCTATGTCTTTTCTGAAAAAGAAAAGAAAAGAAAAGAAACTTACTCAGAAGAAAGTTCCATTCAATTAAGTGAGCGCATGTGCTGTTTGTTCCACTAATCTTTGCATATGACATGTTTCAACAAAGAAAGGATGCAGTCATTCAGCTGTACAGGAACATTCTTTGCATATAACCAGGCACACACTAATATTTCTGGATAAGAATTCTCCACCCTTAATTCACTGATTGAGTTGTATAGCTAGCCACTTATTGTGGCACTTTCAGTGGTTCAGCGTCCTGTAGCTGGAATCTTTATTAATTTTTAACCTCAAACCTCATTAATAAATAAAGTGTTTGAAGAACAAGTGAGCACTATCCATGTTGGTGAGCTTAGGGCAGGTTAGAAAAAAGAGGAAAGATACTAATCAGTGACAAACTTTACTTGAACAGGTTGTAAGGTCACAGTGTCATGTGTTTAGATCTCTAATGACCACATAGAAGACTGATTTTTTAAAGTGATTTTTTTTTTACAAAAAATATTTATTTGGGTGTGTTTATGAGTTTACAGCCCAATCAACATCTCTCTCTCTCTCTCTCTCTCTCTCTCTCTCTCTCTCTCTCTCTCTATATATATATATATATATATATACATATATATATATATATATATATATATATATATATATATTCATTCACGGGGGTTACGTTCCACAGACACCCGGGAATGTGAAATTTTTGTGAATAAAGACTGCCCTCCCCCTCCCTCCTGAAGCAACTATGGGGCCTCCGGAGGCCCTCCAGAGGCCCCAAGGTCACCTCCCCAGGCTTCCCCACTCCCTCTGCAGGCCACCACAGGGGCTCCGGAGGCCCTCCGGAGGCCCTGAGGTCGCCTCCCCAGGTCCCCAAGTTACGATGGGGGCCCCAGAAGCCCTACGGAGGCCCCGTGGTCACCTCCTCAGGCCTTACCACTCCCTCCACAGGTGACCACATGTCGAGAAGCCAACACAATAACTGATAAGGAGCCCGGCTCGCCAACAACCCAGTTGAAAAGCACAGTACCTGGTGTTGTCAGTAGCAGTCCTACAGGGTCAGAAGTACACAGAGAGGGAGAGTGCAGAACGAAGAGGCAGTCCAAGGTCAAAAGGATTCCGGCAGGTAGGTCAACGAAGGCAGTCCAAGGTCAAGATATCCAAAGTCTCAAGATAGCAAGGTTCCAGGAGAGTCACAGGCAGAGGCTTCCTCCAGGTAACGCAGACTGCCTGAAACAAGGAACTCAGCCTCCCCCAGCTGCTTATGTTGGCCCAGCTCCCACTCCCAGCTGCGGGGTGATTGGTGAGCTTTTGTCTCTTAATCTCTGGGACCGACGAAGCCACGCCTTCTCTGCTTTCCTTTGGCTAAAGGTAGGTACCTGCTCTTCTACCTCTTGCTCTTGCTCCACTATGTCTCCCAGGCTTGGACCCTGAGCTGGGGGAGGGCTAGGCTGCTGAGCCCTGGGTTCTTCAGGTCTAGACTCAGACTCAGCCAGCTCTTCTGCTACTGGCTCAGCCTCCTCGCCTTCTGAGTCCTCAGAGTCCTGACTGACCATGACACCACAAGGGCTCTGGAGGTCCTCTGGAGGCCCCGTGCTCACCTCCCCAGGCCTCCTCACTCACTCTGCAGGAGACCATGGGGGCTCCAGAGGCCCTCTGGAGGCCCCGAGGTCACCTCCTCATGCCTCCCCACTCCCTCCCCAGGTGACCAAGGGGGCTCCGGGGGCCCTCCAAAGGCCCTGAGGTCACCACCCCAGGCCTCCCCACTCCCTCCCCAGGTGACCACAGAGGCTCCGGAGGCCCTCCGGAGGTCCCGAGGTTGCCTCCCCAGGCTTCCCCACCTGATCACGGGGCCTCCCCGACCTCCACACTCCCTCCACAGGTGATCACGGGGACTCCCCGAGGTCACCTCCCCAGGCCTCCTCACTCCCTTCCCAGGTGACCCTGGGGCCTCTGGAGGCCCCAGGGTCATCTCCCCAGGTCTCCCCACTCCCTCCTGAAAGTGGCAACGGGGCCTCAGAGGCCCCATCACCACTTTCCTTGGCCTCCCCTCCGGCAAACCGTGAATATGCAGAACTGCAAGTGTGGAGGCCACGAATGTTGAGGGAGAACTGTATAATTCTCTTGGGTATGTTGCCATTTCCAGTGTGCTGCTTGGCTGGTTAGGGAACTGACCAAGCAATCACAGGTCTGTTGGGCAGCCAATCAGCACACTGGGATGGGACCATGTAGATCTCAAACATGATGACTGGAGCTGGAGAGTGAGTAACATGGGGGTGTATGTGGTGTATGTGTGTGTTCCGGAGTGCAGGGGGTGGGGTGGGAGGAGCATAATGAGAGGGAGAGATGCAGAATGAGAGGGGAAGGGGTAGAACAAGAGGGGGAGTGGTAGAATGAGATGGGGAGGGGCAGAACATGAGGGGAGGGCAGAACAAGTGAGGGAGGGGCAGATGAGTGGGGGAGGAGCAGAACAAGAGGGGGAGGGGCAGAATGAGTGGTGAGAGGGGAAGAACACGTGGTGGGAGGGCAGAATGTGAGGGGGGAGGGGCAGAATGTGTGGGGGGAGGGGCAGAACAAGTGGAGAGGGGCAGAACGAGTGGGGGGAGGGTAGAATGAGCAATGTGGGGTGGCAAGGGGCAGAACGAGTGGCAGGTAGGTGAGTTAAACCCACCAGCCTACCTGAAAGGGTTGTCATGAGGTCTCCTGGGCATTTTGGGAGGAGTTTTTTAATGGTGTATGGTATGCTGGTCCAGCTAGTTAAAAAAAAATCTCCTTTGGAAAAAGCTAATACAACCCATAAATAAACTTTTTCTTACCTGCTACGTAGATCCATCTTTCAGCTCTTCTGTCTCCATCTCTGTTAACTGTGTCTTAGTCTGCCAAGACTTGGAGCTTATGGTGTTTGTGACATCATGCGTGACATCAAAATACCATCTTTGAATTCAGCCTCAGTCGTCTCCATGCCAACAAAATAATCAGCAAACCATTAGCTTTTCTGGAACATTGATATTTGCCTTTGCTCTCATAAATAAAACTATGTATCTTGAAAGTCTGCTTCCAGTATTTAATGTTGTTATATTGATCTAATCAAAGGTGACATCTCTCTTACTGTGCATGCATTTAAGTGACTAGTCCTTGCAAAATGAAAAAAAAATGGTCTTTGGGACCTGGGTTAATGGGATGTGAGAGTTTGTAGTGGCCTTTGAGAACAACTTATCTCTCTACTAATCTATCTTGATCTGCCATTTTAGATCTGTCTGTATTTTGAGAGACCAGGGGCTTGTCTAGACCTGCCAGAAAAAGCTGGCTTTTGCCAGAATATGACAGCCTGTCCATCCCCCCCCCCCCATTACTATGATGAAACATGCAGGAGTCCACATTCACATGCCAGCTGATATCACTGGGCTGTTGTGCATCACACTATTTCAAGAAAGAAAGGAGGCTCTCAGCATGTGATCAAGGCTGGTCACATGCAGGTCCCCTAGATCACGTGCTGGGGGCCTCCTTCCTGGCTGCAGAGCAACTTCGGCAGTGGCAGCAGCCAGCGATGGAGTCCAGAGTACAAGTATGGACTCCTCCATCCATGTGTCAGACCACTCTGGGTTTTCCCATTTTAAAGTCCTTTAACCCCAGCTTCCCTCTGGTTTTAACTTTGGCATTTTCAGGACTGCTTAGAGGCAAAATGGGGCAAGAGCCCTATGTGGTTTGGACTGCAGATCTCCAAGATTGGGGGTGGGTTGCCAGGGTAAACAGCCCATCTAGACAAGCCCTTGGCAGTAAACTTTGAGATCAGTCTTTTGAGGTGAGGTTTGTGTCCCCTTTGTTTTGATTATATTTGCATCTTGATTTAGCCTTTAAGACATGTCTTATTTTGGAGAGCTCTTGCAATGGACTTTGATACCTAAATTAGTTGGAAGGAGTTTTTTGTGGCCTTTGAGAACCATAATAATTTTGAGGGTTTTTGCAGAGGCCTAATACTTTCTGAGTATTTTGACCTCATTATCTTAGCCTCTTAATTCATTTTCCTTCTGTGTGAGTTGTTGAGGAAACAGGGGATGTTCTTCCACAGGAATGCTCCAAAGAATATTAAAGATGATGATGATCATGATCATGATCATGATGATGATCATGATGATATATTGGTAAAAGGAAAGATTGGGAACCACTGAGCTAAATAGCAGGTAGACATATAGAGTGTTTAAATTTGTATTCTGGCAAATGCCCATATGGGAGACTGATTTACAGGGACTAAAGGATGCAAAAAGAAGGAGTGAGCTCTGTGTGGGATCTCTGACAGATATGAAAAGAAAGTTCAATGCCTCCCTTTCCTTAATATGAAATTGTCCCTCAAACACTCCCCCCCCCGGTAACATTAAAGAATGTACTACACCTATGGCATTCAAGTCTGTTGTACAACAGCTTTAAAGGCCCAGGAATCTTAGCTTCCAACATTAAAGAATCTGAGGCTTGAATCAAACATGTTTACAATTTACCCTTGCTCTAGAAGATTAATTCTCACTTAAGCAGGTTAGAAGAAAAGGCTTCGATTAAATGATAATCCAGGTTGTTGTGACTCCTGTTAAGGGGAGGAAAGAACACTGCACAGGCTCAAAAGCACCCCCGTCCTCTTTAAAATCACTTCATATTCTGTTTCACAAAGTGAACTACAAACTTAGGAGCCTCATGACCATGGGTGCTTGCAAAGTCAATGCCATTGCTTGTTAAGAAGGCTACGGTTCTCGTTTTCTTCAGCAGCAATTTTAATTTTTCAATGGGGATGCAGGAAGGAAATCAAAAAGAAGGCAAAAAAATCTTTATCCCAAATAAGGGGCTTGTCTAGATGAGAGGATATAATGCTGATTCCTGTGCATTACTGCAAATTCACAGCAGCATTCATTTTTCTCCTTGGTCTTTTGGCAAAATTGATAGTATGCGAAGCTATCCACATTTGAAGTGCACACACGTGTGAATCAAGATGGTGGTTGAGTAAATTAATGTGTTATTTTTCTCCTCATGTTGTTGCTGCTCCACATAATCGGCAATGCAAAAATCCAAAATGGTGCTTCTGGCCACTTCCTTACCAGCAACCCTATACCCCATGCAATCCAACCAATCTGCTGTCCACTTCCACTACTTTCTGAGAATGCACAGCATCCTGAATTGATTGTCCAAGCAAGTGGTAATGCACATTCAAGTGCATTATTTACAAAACTCTGGGGAAAGCAGCAAACACTTTTCCCCTATATAGTTTTTAGAATTTTTTGCCCCCCTCCTTCTGAATAAGGTGAATCACCACATGATCTTGTTGGGACAAAAGGTATTCTTGAATTCTATTAGGAGTATTTTCACCATCTAGACAAGTGGTTGATGCCGGGAGCCTAATCTCCAGAAGAGCAAGAGGTTAATGGGAACAAGGTTCAGCTGGGACATCCTTCAGATGGGCATGTGTTGTTGCACTTAAAAAAAAAAAAGGCAACCCACCATTATTACATAAAGGACACACAAAGCAGCCACTGTTTAATTTTTTAATAGTATTTAATACATGAGGGATGTCTATTGCTAGTTAAACAGCAGTAAAAAAAATATTTAAAGCAAAGCCAGAAAGAAAAAGGTGAAGCTTTTTTAGCTCTCTGTAAAATTGCAATTTCATCACTCTGAAGCACTTCTCCAGATGACTTCAGCCTCTGAAAAAGTGAAATCCACACTCATAAACTGAAAAAGTACAGGTGCTTGTTTTATTGGCTCTGCTTTATGACCTAAACAAATGTGGTTTGATCAAATTATCATATAAGTTTCATATTGAAATAAAATATTACATTTCTTAGAGAGATTTACTACATAATCCCCATCTAGATGCTACTACTGTTTGAGTTATATTTGAAATCTATGTTTGTTTTATTGCAAATATGCTGCAAATTAAATATTTTCCTCTCAGCTGTTAATGAGGGTTTCATTTTAATTACATTCATTTTAATAAGCAAAATAGATCTAAATCAAACAGTTTGTTATATCTGGGTTTGCAAAATAAACATGCCTTTAAATTTCATTAAATATGCTTACAATACAGAGCTATTACAGAATGTGGTTAATTATGTTACAAATTAAACAGATTGGCATATTAGTTAATAGAATCCTCCCTCTTTGGATGATAACACATTATTTTTATTCTCAGAGGTAACTAGGGATTTCAGAAAAGGTTATCAATAAATAACCTACATATGAATAATTAGATTTGCCCAAACAGATTCCTATGATACCGTTGTTCTTCTTACTTACACACTCTGTTCTGTATATGCCACACATTCTTATCCTTGACCTTTGTTGACTTCTGTACAGTTGTGAGCTATTTGGAGTTGGATCCATCTCTGTTTTTCCTATGCTACATTGTTGTTTTGCCAAGATAGAGTGGATGGACACTGTGATGGGTTAAATAGAATGGCCACGACTTTAATACAAGTACAGCAATTACCAATCAGCTACACACACACACACACACACACACACACACACACACATATATATATATATATATATATATATATTCTTCCTCAACTGGACAATGTGTAGGCAAAATAAGGGAAAATAGGCAAAATAAGAAAGAAGGGGGGAAAGAATGTCAGGGTATGATAGGACACTCAGTCCCCAGCAGAAGCCAAAAATTACCTCAGCAGGCTCAGTACAAACCCTTTCCCAAGAATACTCACACACAGAATGTTTGGTGTCCAAATAAGCAGGAGGCACTTTTATCTTCAAAGTCAAACAATTGCAATATGTACAAAAATATACAATTGAAGGAGAAACAGCTTCACCAGGCCTCAGCATTCACAGGAAGAGGAGGAAGTGAGCTCTGTTCTGAGCTCTCATATATATCTACAGGACATTACCCCCTAGTGGCCTGACTAGGCATGACTTGGAAGTTCATGCAGCAAGGTTCTGCAGATGTTCGGCCAGTTTATGATGGAGTTCAGTCTCTAACTCCTGACAATCCCTTCCAAAATGGTCAAACTACTGCACAGGACACATGTTATCATCACAATATAACATCATTAACATACACTGTTGGACATAAATTGTCTGTCGGTTGACCTTCCCTTTTGACACCTTTCACTTTACACACTAGTGACAAGGCCCAGCTTCTTTGCCAACTCCTCATGGCTTCCTCCTGGAAGGGCTTTTCTGGGCAGGTCTGCAACATTGTCCTCAGATGGACAGTACTTCAGACACAAGACACCTTCTTGTATTAACTGTCTCACATTTTGGTAGCATACCACAATGTACTTGGTCCTGCATTTCAGATTTTCTGCTTCTGCCATAGCTATGCAGGCCTGTGAGTCCTCATGCACCTCAACAGGTATTTGGCACAGCTCCCCAAGATCTGCAAGCATCTGGCTTACCCATTGTACCTCACTTGCCATCTTAGACAAGGCAGCAAATTCAGCTTCAGTTTGTACTAATGGCTACACAGTTCTGCTTTCTTGATCTCCACACTATGGGGCTCTGCATACCTGATCACCAACCCAGTCACTGGCTTTCTCTCTGAAGTCTCAGCTGCAAAAGAGCTGTCCACATAGCACTCCAGGGTCACCTGACCTCCTATCAGCTTCAAGCACATGTCCCTGGTCCCCTTGAGAAATCAAACTACCCTCTTCAGGGCTTTCTGATCTGCCCTCCTTGGCTTGGAGACCTGCTGAGCACCCCAGCTGCAAAACTGATGTCAGGCCTTGTGTTGTTCACAATAAACAACTGACTGCCTACGACTGAGTGGTACAGGTCTGGCCTCTCAAATTACTGTTCTGCCTCCAAGTTCACAAAATCAGTGGTGATGTGTTCTGACCACTTTGGCCACACTAAGCCCACCCTTGGCCGCAAAACTGTCAATTTTCTTCTTCTGACTTAGGAAAAATTCTCCAAGACTGGTTCTTTCTACCTCTACTCCTAATTAACATCTCAGGCTGCCTAAGTCCTTCAACCTGAACTGGATTTCTAACTCCACCTGCACATTCTTGAAATCACTGGCACTCTTGGCTGCCACACAAAGGTCATCCACATAGATAACTAGCATGGCAGCACTATCACCTGCCCCCTTGATGTACTCACAGGCATCTGAGATGCTCCTTCTGTAACTTAGTGATACCCAAACCTGGTGTATGCACTTGTTCCAGCAATGTGTGCTTTCTTTCAAGCCATAGAGCACTTTGCACACAAGTATACCTTGCTCTCACCTGCATTGTCATACCCTGGTGCCTGTTCCATGAACACTGTCTCTTCAAGTTCAGCATTCAAGTATGCTGTTTCAAAGTCAATGTGTTGCATAACCATCTACCTCTTGGCTGCTACAGCTAACACTAACCTAAGACTTTTTGGATGTGCTGTGAGCAAAAAGGTTTTGTCACAATTGGTGTAGTGCTCCTGCGAAAAGCCTTTCACAACCAAACGTGCTTTACACTTTTGTGTCCCATCAGGCATGTCCTTCAGCTTGTATACCCACCTGCAACCAACAACCTTTTTGTCTTTGGGCCTCTCAACTACCTGGAACACTTTCCTCTCAACTAGTGACTTGAACTCAGAGTCCATGGCTGTGTTCCACTTCTTCTGCTCTTCCTGGGGAAGTTTTAGGAGATCCTGAAAGCTTGCAGGTTCCTCTGCCATGACATTACATAGCCTGGCTTCCTGAATAACAAATCTGTCAGGAGCATTTCTGACCCTCATTGACCTTCTGGGGATGAGCACTCTAGTTCTGTCTGACTCATCCTCACTTGCACTGCTGCTGCTATCTCTCCCTGTATCAGGCTCAATGCTTGTTTGTGGTGGAATGGCTTCCTGTGCCTCCCTTTCATCACTAGCCATTACCACACCTCCATTTCTAGGACTTTTGGGAGTTGTTGACACATCCCTCGCCAAGGGAACAAACACCTCCTGATTGCAGTGCAATCTGTCCCACCCTGAGTGCATTTCAAAGTTTGCACTCCTGGAGAATACCGTCTTTCCAGGATGGAGAGAAAACATGTATTTATTACCCTCATAGTCTAGGAAACACAGTCTCCTGGTTTTAGGTTGCCCAGGCTTTCTTAGGCTCAGGTGAATCACTACATTTGCATACTGTCCAAAAACCCTCAGGTAATTGAGGTTTGGTGTTCTACCATACGATAGACAATATGGGGTCTGGTTGACACTAGACATCCACAGACTATTTAAATGGTAGGCAGGAGTCTTCACTGCCTCCCCCCACAGCTCAGCTGGGGCTTGAACATCTTCCATCATGTACTCGATCAAGCACTTCAACATCCCAATTTTCCTTTCTGCAAGCCCATCTTCCCCTGGAGATGCTGGGTTTGTTGTCTTGTGTCTAATGCCGCTCTTACGCATCCAGGTCTGCAGACTGTTGGATAAGAATTCCCCTCCCCTATCTATCACTAGACTGGAAACCTTATGAGAAGGAAATTCGTGTTCCACCATGTTCACCCACTCATGGAACCTGTCTGCACCCTGATTTTTCTCCTTCAGTAAGTATACATAGGTGTACCTAGTGTTTCTGTCCACTATCACAAATAAATAGCAGTTACCCCCTCAATGGACTTATAGGGGCCTGCTAAATCAGCCTGGAAACTTCAAAGGGTCTGTTGGTAGCACATGGGATCTTTTTGGCAATAGGGAAAGCCTTCACCTTAACTTTCCTGCACACTGCACATTCTAAGAACCTTGGGCAGTGTGTCATGCTTAAACAAGGGCATATTTTTGCTAATTCCTTTACCCCTTTGTAACTAGCATGGCCCATTAGCCTGTGGTAGTAATGAACACATTTATCATGTAGGGGCACATTGTCTGCAGGGTTCACATTTGCCACCTTCCCTTTAGGCAACATTTAATACAACACATGTTTCTTTATCCCTTTTGCACAGACATTATTCATGTTATGCCTTTCTGTTACTGTACAGTGTTCCCCCTCAAATATCACTTTATAACTATTAGTAGTCATTTGGGACACACTTAATATACAATTCTCTATTTTGTTAACACATAACATGTTTTCAAAATCTTTACCAAAAGATGGCACATATGCAATGCCCATTTTCTGCACCTTGCTTGGAGCACCATCTGCAAGGGTAATATTGGTTATTGAAGCATTTTTAACATTGCTTAACAACTGTAAATCATTAACCATATTGTGGATGGCCCCACTATCAAGTAACCAAATTCTTTCCTCAGTACTATCAGGATGGTGCTGTGCTATGGGGGCATGGCTGCAGCCTGAGAGGGTGCACCCCTCCTATCTGGTGCAGGCATTTTACATTTCTTCTTAAAACGTCCAGGCTTTTTGCATCTGAAACAGCATTTCACGTAGCTGCAGGCTCCAGCCTCCACAGTTGCCTCTGTTTCAGTGCTCTCCTGATTGCATCTCATAATTTGTGGCTGTTTATTCCCCCCCATCCAGGAATCAAATTGCTTGCATTGGACCTCTTCCAGAATATGCCCAGCTACCAGGTCTACAGATAAATCACTCTCCCTGGTGGTCTGCAGACTGTACATTAGGAAATCCCATTCCTTTGGCAAATTTCCAAATAAAATAAAACACTTATGGGCTTCTGGAATGCCCACCCCTGTTTTAGCCACCTCTTGAAAAAGCTGCCTCATTTCCTCCAAATGGGCTTTCACTTAGCCTCCAGTAGACAGCTTTGTGTTATAAAGTCTCTTACTCCATATCATCTTTGAGAGGCAGGACTAATTCTGATGAACCATTTTCAAAGCTGTCCAAAGCTGAAAGGCTGTTTTTGCTGGGGTCGTGTGTATAAACTAGGAGGGGCTGAACGATAAGAGAATTGCAGTTCTAGCCTTCTAGTCTGCTAGCCTGAATGCTGCTATCTCATCTTCTGAACCCTCTGGGATCACACTTTCATTCTCCAAAACATGCCACAAATTGTCCTTAATTAATAAAGCCTCCATGTATAAACTCCATGCTGAATAATTTCCATCAGCCAGCTTTTCAAAGCGGACAAGACTAAAATCTGCCATTCTGCTGATTGAGTCAACAATTCTCCAGCTATGAAACACAGACAGCTGGCAGCTGGCAGCACTTCAAGCTTACTTGAAGATATTACAGGGCCTGGCTGAAATTTAACTGTTTCTTGGCCAACTAGCCAAAAACACTCAAAACAAAAGAGTTTTTTGGAAGTCTTCTGGGTGCACCTTATCAAATTTGAGATCAATCAGCTGAGCCCACAACCACTTTCAGGGGATGATAGGACACTCAATCCCCAGCAGAAGCCAAAAATTATCTCAGCAGGATCAGTAGAAACCCTTTTCCAAGAATGCTCACACACAGAGTGCTTGATGTCCAAATAAGCAGGAGGGACTTTTATCTTCAAAGTCAAACAGTTGTAATATGTACAAATATTTACAATTGAAGGAGAAACTGCTTCACCAGGCCTCAACATTCACAGGAAGAGGAGGAAGTGAGCTCTGTTCTGAGCTCTCATATATATATATATATATATATATGACATTACCCCCTATTGGCATGACTAGGCATGACTTGCTAGTTCATGCAGCATTGTTCTGCAGTTGTTCAGCCATTTTATAATGGAGTTCAGTCTCTAACTCCTGACAAAGAATCCAGAGTGATTAAACCTGGCATAGCCATGGCAAGAACAAAAAAGAGGAAAGAGGAAATGAACTCAATGAGGCTCTTCCATCTCTTGGCTCCCCTAGGGAAAGAAAAAAGGGGAAAGCAAGGGAACCTCCCCAACCCCAGCAGAGCACTGCCACCCACATCATCCTGCATGAAAACGAAAAGGTAAAAAGAATGGAGGAGAATAAAAAAATGGAGAGAAGGAAGAGAGGTCCTTCACCACCAGACACCCAGCATCCACCCAGCATCATGTGGAATGCCAATAATAACCGAATTTGTGAAATATTGCCATTTATTGAAGTATTACAAGTGTGTGTGGGGGGGGTGTCAGGGCAGGTAACAAGCCCCAGCCAACAATGGCTACCCACCATGTTGCAGGAGTATATTTAGACTGTCAGATGTCTTGTGATGTCTTGCAGTATTTGCAGTCCCACAAGAGTTCCTCCAAGATCTGGTGCAAGAATTGCTCTAGGTCTCATCCTAAGAAGATTTTCACACGGGCCAAAATGCCCCGTTACTGCCCCACTACCTCCTCTCCCGTTCCTGCCATGGAATAACATAAATCTTTCACACACTCACCTTTATTCCACAGCAGGAATGGGCTCCCCATCCCCTTGCTGGCCGGCCGTAAATGCAGCCATCGTAAGGCTGCTTTTATGACCAGCCATCTGAAACGTTATCACGTGATAACGCTGGATGGTAAATTTAAAAAATAAAACTCCCCCAAACATAAAATCAGTTCACCAAGCACAAAAACACTCTTTAAATCACATAATCAAAACAGGGAGGGTAAAATAAAGGGTGTCACTTACCTGGATGTCCAGATCATACCAGGAAGTGCTCGGAACAGACCTCCCCTCCGTGGCTGTCATTTCGGAACAGGAACGGGGCTCCTGTTCGCACACCTGTGATTGTGTTATAGTGACAGAACGGGAGGTCTATTCATGATGAAAAATTGTGATTACATTGTTCTGGAACAGTCACGGGAGTAGGATGGATGCAGGACAGAACGGGGTCAACGTCATCTGAAAGGGAAAACCTTTCCTGACCCTGTTCTGTTCCTGCCACGGGATATATAGCCCGTGTGAAAATCTCCTGTCTTGCAATGGTGATGTCAACATGAGACAGAGGTCCAGGCCTGCTCTGAGCAGCTGCTCAGAGTGGTCTGGAGCAATGCTGCTGGCTCCGATGGATTCAGCACAACATCACCCCTCTGCAATGGCATTAGGAGTAAGCTGTGCCAGTGGTGTAGTGGTAAATGTTGAAATATAGGTTCTCACTGAGATGGCCCCATGGACCATACCCCTAAGAAATGATGAAAAAGTCAGGCAACTATATTGGTCCATGTCACTAGACCAATTGTTGCAGGTCCTTTATAAAGTTAATGGATCTTAATTAGGCTTTCAAGTATTTCAAGACTCAAAATACTTTATTTTAAAACTGGGATAACTCACTGCTACATATTGTCAGTAAGAAAATCCATTTCCTCTTGGAAAAACCACTTCCCTCCACTCTGTCCTTCTAGTTAACTTCACAAAAGAACCCTTTTGAGCCAATGGAATTTCTTGCAACTATGTTGCAAGATTTCTCAATCAGATTCATTTCTGCTGCCACCAGTTCTATAAAGCTCCTTGGTAGCCTGGTACTCTAGGCTTAAATGAACACCTGAAAAGTCTAAAATATTGATTATAAATATTCATGAAAGGGACATAATTTTAAAAAGGAAATATTTGTAGTTCCTTTTGTGCTGGTTTCCCACACCCTAAGAATTAGGCAGTGGAAAAACAGAAATAGAGGCAAGCAGCACACATGCATTTCAGCACACTCATGCCAATCTCCCTGTACCCAAAATAGAGTGGAAAAGGCCATGGACTCATTTTTGGTAAACAATGGTATATGTACTACAACACCCAGGCATTTTTATCAGGCAAGCCGAAACGATGGTCCTTTTTAAGTCTAGGGCAAGAACTGCAGCTACATAAATGATGGGCTCATCTAAACCAGAAGAAATAATACTCATACCTGTGCATTATACTCATTTCACAGCAGCATCACTTTGTTCCTAGTCTTTTCTGATGTTCACACAGCTGTGAATCATTTTTTATTTTTTTTTTTTGCATGGTGGGGGGTGATTGTGGAAGACATTAGCAGGAAGGCAAGAACCTGACAGCACCCCGAGACAATGAGGAAGGTAGCCACCAGAAGGAAGTGGAGGAGAATTCAAGCCGCCTGCCTTTCACCCTTCCTGGTGGCAGCAGCCTCCAATTCCAGCTACAATTAAAGGAACAGGAGGAGTCACCCGGCCAGCCGCTGGTTGCGGAGAAGGAAGAGGAGGGTGGCTCTTTGCCACTCTGGCTTCATCTCACCTTCCTGGGCTGTTCCTTCTCTCATGCCTGTCTGCCAAGCTCGATGTCAGTTGGCTTTGGAGGACATGGGGCAGGCATAAGAGAAGGAGCAGTCCAGCCCAGGAAAGTGAGATGAAGCTGGAACAGCAAAGAGGCACCCTTCTCTTCTTTCTCTGCAACCAGCAGCTGACCAGGCAGCTCCTTCCATCCCTTTAATTGCAGTTGAAATTGGAGGCCACTGCTGCCACCAGGATGAGTGAAGGGCTGGTAACTCTCTCCTCCTCTTCCTCACAGTAACCACCTTCCTCATTGTCTCTGGGCACTGCCAGGTAAATTCTTTGCCAAATAGAAATTGAATTTTTTTAACGAGTTGTAAACATGCACAATCACTAGCACTTCCAGGCACTTGACAGCAAGCCCGCTCCCGCGCAGTCCAACCAATAAGATGGTCAGTTTCACCCTCTCTAGATTGTGCAACAAATCTCATTGGTTGTTCCAATGAGCAGGAATGCACATTTCCTTCAAAGTTTTTTTTAAAGTTCAGGAAAAGCTGTGAAGTCTTTTCTTGATGAATATTTGATGTCTCCCCCCTCCTTTTGAATATGTCAAATCGCTGTGGGGTCCTTTTGGGACAAAAGGTATTCTCCTCAAATTCTATGAGGAGTATTTTCACCATTTGGACAAGCCTTAGGTAGTAGTTTGTTGAATTTGTAACAGCTTTTTAGGTTTGTTGGCAAGACTGTTGCCTCCCATTTCTCACTGTATTGTGGACATGGGACTAAATGTATTTCTGGGAGTAAACAGGATATGTTTACCTCTTCTTCAAAAAGAGGCATTGGTAAGGTATCTTGGAAGTGGGACCTCTGAGCACATGTTTAGCTCGGGGGAATATAATAAAGGAGGCACATATTGATTCACACCATGGTGTGACCCTGGATCCTATCATGCTATTGGTGCTTCCATGCAAGCAAGCAAGGAGAGCTCAGCTGGCAGGTAGTCTCCCAATGACTGGAGCCATGCATTATGCTACCTAACTCTATAAGGTGTAACCAGTAAAGTTGTGGCCATTGTACCTCACCACTTATTGTGTGTGATTGTTCTTGTGCCCTCCCCCCAAATACTGCACTCTCTACACCCATAGATGCTAAGGGTATGAAACACAGGTAGAGAAAGAGGACCCCATGGATCACATTCTGCCCATGGACCTGACTTTTTTCCCTGAATCTCCCTCCCTCCCTTGCCTGCTATCTATTCTTTTAGAGAGAACAATAGTGTGATTTTTAAGGTAACTTTTGCAGAAACCATGCAGAAAGCCACCCCCCTTGTGCAAAAAAGCACAAAATACTCACATTCCATCCATACAACCATCTACTACCCTGAAATGCCTCCATTTTATCACAGTCCCACTGAAGGTGGTGACAGGAAGTTATTTATATTTATTTGTATGTATTAGATTTATACCCCACTTGGACCCAAGAAGGCTGGGATGGGATGTTAGGGGTGTTGGAGATAAAAACAAAGGAATTTGGGCTAGCTGTGTGTGCTGTATGGCCTGAGTGGGGGAATCAGGGCGGAAATGCCCCATACCTGGTAATGATCCATGTTTCATCCTATATCATGAAAATATACACCTCCCTACTGCTGATATGGATTTTCCCTTATCTGAGGATAGAAAAGAGCCTTCCATTATGCAGGTCATTGTTGTCCTACTTTATACACAATCCACATGTTATTCTCAAGGAGATATGTGACAGAATCTTGAAAATGTCCAAAAGAGAGCTAACTGGGAAAGACAGAATACTAATGCTGAAAAAATTGTTTTAATATTCATTGAGGTGTAGAAATACCTGAGGATCTCAAGATGTGGAGATAACTCATTGGCATCCATTTACTACTGTTGAATATTTGCCTATTCCTGTTTTAATTAAACCAACTAGGGAATTTTTTTTAGCTTGAAAACTAATTATTTTCCTGGAAACAGAGGATAGAGCCCATGAGGCTTTTTGGCTCCATCCTCACAATATAGAGCTCTTCTATTAATCAAAAATCTTGTCTGATCAATGTGTGACATGACTCCCACACCCCTTATTAATTAAAAGATGCTTTTTGAATTTGAAAGAGCCTTGTTGTGCAGCTAATACTGCTTACCAACTCTATCATGGTTTCCATGTATCACTGATTTACCATTTGATACATTTAAATTAAATTAGATGTGTTATATTAATCTTCATCAAAATTCAAGTAAAAAGCCAAGGAAGTCATAGGAGAATGCTGTACATGGACAAGGCCAGCTGGCCAATTAGTATTTGTATAGATCTGTTCCAAGTGATGCACATTTACACTTCTGCATGGTACTGAACATGTTCAGTTTTTAAAATAATTTGGGAAAGCCAGACTTCAAAGATCAACACATCAAGATACACTGCCCAGATTTTCCCTTCAAAATAAACCAATACAGGCCAGGAGGACATGGTAGCAGCCAAGTTTGGCCCAAGACATATTTATACCTGTGTGATGGAACCACAATCTAGGTTTGCCCTTCAGCTCCAGCCTTTGGGCTCCTATCATTCACTTTGTCCTTTTACACTCAAGATCCCTCCATGGATCTGGTGTTTGGGCTTCAGGTGACCTATATCCTGGAAAAGTGGCTGTGTTGACCAATGAGTTTGATATGGTAAAATGTGGCCAGTTTTCCCACACAATTCATAAATGCAAACAGTCAGACACAGTTGTGAGAATTAAAACCAGTAGAGATTTTATTTTCTAAAACTCATGCACCCCCTGAATTCTTTCTGCATTCCCAGCTCCCAGAACCCTATTCATCTCTTATCAGTTCCTCTCTTCCTAACTGGTCTTCACTCTCTCTGACGGCCCTAACTGTATTCCATCCTTCCCCTCTTAAAAAAGAGAGTTTTAATAAGTTAGACTGAAAGCTAGATTTCAGTTAAGTTAGACTTTAAGTTAGATTTTTAGTAGGAAAATAATTATTTCAGTATGGCCAATATACTTCTGTTAGTTTTTGGTTATTTATAACGGAGGCCTTAATAAATTTTTGGGTACATAAAACAATGGGTTCATTAAAAATTGCCACGTGGAATGTTTGTGGCTTGCGAACTGAGGATAGGTGCAATGAGATTTTGCCCTGCCTTGGGGTCCTGCATTATGACATCATTGTGTTGCAAGAAACTCATATCTGTAACGAACAACAGTGGAGCCAGTGTCAGAGATTGTGGACACAAGGACATTCTGTATGGTCATATGGGGAGTGTGGCGGTTGGGGAGTAGGGGTCCTGTTTAGGACCAGGAACAACTTGACCATTGATTTCATGTTAGAAGTAGTTTTGGGGAGGTTGTTGGTGGTGGATTTTAGTATGGAGGAAAAGCAGAAAGATGGAAGAGTAGAAAAGAAGGCTTTCAGGCTCTGTGGGCTTTATGCTCCTGTAAAATATGCTGAATGGAAAAAGTTTTGGGGGTATTTAAAAGATCAGTGTAACACTCGGTGGCATCTTATTGTCGTAGGAGATTTCAATAACAGGGTAAGGATGATGGACAAGAGTGCTTACGCAGACCAGAAAGAGCGGACAAAGTTGTCCCTGCCCAAACCCCGGACAGCAGAGGAAAGAGAGTTGGAGTTTTTTCTAGAGAAACAATGTCTTAAGGATACAGCTCTTGATGTGGTGAATGAGTTAGATTTTTTTCCTGTTTATTGCAGAAAGGCTTTTGGTTCGGATTGAACCCAACGGAAGGAGTTCGGTTTACTCATTATCACAAAACCTCAGCCAGCAGAATAGACTGTGTGAGGGCAGTGAAGGAAATGAAGGTGGAAAAGTGCACTGTTATGATCACTCCTTGGTCGGATCATGGGCTCTTGGCTGTAGAGTTCGGTATAGGTCAGGTTTACCCAAAAGGGAGACCTCTATGGAGGTTGCGCCCTAAATTTTTGTAAGATGTGGCAAGTAAAGAGCGCATCGCCTCAGCACTAGCCCACAGCCTAACTCTTGCTGACATGTACAAGGATGATTTGTGCAGGTGGTGGGAGCGTGTGAAGCACACAGTTTGGGCCACTAGCCAGGCTTATGAGACCAACGTTAATGGGAGACAGATTTAGGAGTATCATCTGGCCATTTATCATTTTTTGAAGTGTCATTATCGATTGAACCAAGGTGTTCCTTTTTCAGAACAAGAGCTTAACTGGGCGAAGGGAGTGATAGCAAGATTTGGCCAAAAGTAAAGACAAAATAGAAAGATGAGTAAAATTTCAGTACTCAAGGTGGTGTGGTCGATGTGGATGAGTGGGCAGGCACCTGGAGTCCAAAGGCTCCTATCGAATTAAATGGCTTGAGGGCCTCTGAGTCAGACCCTATTGGATTTAGACCAAGTGAGATGCTGAATATCATGGAGGGACATAGATATAGAAGAGATTAAGGGTTTTTTTCCAAGCTTTTTCAGAAGACCAGATGGGCACCCTCTATAAGGGTTTGAGTCCAGAGGACAGGAGGAAGTTGGCCTCTCCTATAGAAGAACAAGAAGTTCATGAGGTCATAGTTCAAGGGAAGGATAAGTCGGCCCCTGGCCCAGATGGTCTCAGTTGGAATTTTTATAAAGTTTACAGGAAGTGGATTGTTCCCCCTTTAACCACTTTGTTTAATTTTTTGTGGGATAATAATGAGCTCCCTGAGATGTTTTATCAAGGGGTCCCGATTTTTTTCCCAAAGGAGGGCGATCCTACCCTTCCAAAAA
Organism: Gambelia wislizenii; assembly: GCA_030847615.1. Classification (NCBI taxonomy): domain Eukaryota; kingdom Metazoa; phylum Chordata; class Lepidosauria; order Squamata; family Crotaphytidae; genus Gambelia; species Gambelia wislizenii. Next base: position 203,708,571 of record JAUMIR010000003.1, on the reverse strand, counting down.
CCTGGCGCCCCATAGCTCTGACCAACGTAGACTACTGCATGTTGGCAAAAATACTGAACAATTGGCTGGCTAAGGTGGCTGATAAGATTGTGATGGAAGCACAGTCCAGTGCTGTGCCAGGTAGGACTATGGTAGATTCTCTTTGTTTCAGGAAGTGTTCCGACTCGGCAAGGAGGGAGCTTGGACTGGTCAAATCCTACAGGTCGACCAGATTAAAGCTTTTGACAATATAGATCATATGTCCCTATGGGGCATATGGGGCATATGGGAAGCCCTCAAGTGGAAAGGAGTGCCAGAGAGATTTATTGTTTTAGTAAAATTGTTTTATAGGGATGCAGGGGTGGTTTTGCAAGTCAATGGTCATAGAGGAAAGAGGATTAAGTTAAATTCTGGGGTAAGGCAAGGTTGTCCACTGAGCCCTTTCTTGTATGTTATTGCTTTGGATGCTATCCTGTGTAAGATTAGTTTAGACAAGAGCATCTTGGGGATCCGAATCCCACGTTGATTGGACAGTTTGTGGTTGGTTTGGTGTGAATCTGTTAAATTTGTTGCCCATGCTGATGATGTGTCCCTCTTGGTTAAGGACAGGATGGAACTTAGAAAGATTAAAGATGCTTTTGAGGCCTACGGTCGAGTTTCTGGTGCTCGACTTAACATGGAAAAGAGTTTTTTGATCAGGATTTTTGCTGCAGAGGACAAGATGGCAGCTATTCCTCTAAAGGACATAGTTGAAGGAAAGGAAGGGTGGCAAGCAGAGCAAGAGGCAAAGATGGATAGGGTGAAGATCCTGGGGCTGAATTTTGCAGTGGCTCCTGAGGGATAGAAAGAAAATTGGTATCGCTAGTTGGAAAAAGTGAAGGAGAGGGTGGCCCTCTGGCAGAGATGGAAGCTAACCATTTACCATAGAGCTGCTTTTGTAAATACCTACCTGCTTCTGGTGGCAGCCACCACCAAGTTGGTGGCAGCCAACTTGGCACTGTATCCCACCTCCAGATTCAGTGATTAAAGAAGCTGATTGGGTTCTCTTCAAGTTCCTTTGGGGAATGGCCACGTTCCCCCTGGCAAAAGCAGTGGCTTATGGGCAGTTAGAACAAGGGGGCCTGGACTTCCCAGCCCTGGGACCTAAGTTCATCACCATCTTTTCTCCCCACAATTTTGGGAAAGTCTCTCTGTTGCAAAAGGGTCAGATTCAACCTCAGGCTTGGCTAGTTTTGCTTTGTGAGTTCTGGATGGGGACTAGATGGGGAAAGACTTGGTGGGAGGAAGGCTCATTAAGTTTTAGGTTTTCTTTGCCTGAAAAATTGAAAGCACCAGATTTTTTAAGAGACTTTGTTTTTTTACCTAAAGAAATATAGAATCCATGCTGAGGAGTTGAAGGGTGAAGACAGGCCATGTCAGAGCATCAAGAGAGGTTTGTACAGGAAAATAGTGGAGGAGATTTATGTTAACCCGTGTTTGCAAAAACGTCAGGCCAAACTAGATTTGTCAGACTACCTAAAACACCAGACTAGCCCGACTGAGTATTTCATGGACAAAAGGGTCCCCAAAAGTTGTGGGACTTGAGGTGGAGGCTCTACGATCAGGTTCTTAATCTGAGGTGAAGGAGACTGTGGACCGCAGAGGATGAGCAGACTTGTCCTCGTCAGAAATGTAAAAAGGCTGAGATTTTGATTGGCGTGGCACACAAGGAGACGATCAGACATTTTGTCCAGGACTGCCTGAGTGCCCGGGAAACATGGGAGGAGGTGGCCCAAGTCCTGGATTGGCCAGATTTGGCACAAAAGGCTTGGGAGACAATACTTTCGGGGTCTGAACCTCCAGAGGGTGTCAGGGGACCCAGAAAGTCAGTGGGCCAGAAGAGGAAGGAGCCTGGTTCCATGGCTGAGAGTTTTTGGAAAGTGCCCTGGTCCACAGTGCGCCTGGTCAACCTCTATGTGATGTTAGGGTTATTTTTCCAAAGACAAAGGGAGCTGAAAAGTCAAAATCTGCAGGATGTAAAAGGCACTGCTTATTATGTGAAGAACGTAATTGAAAATTTAGCTCTGAGTGAAAAAGAGAAATTGCCAAACCACCGTTGGAAAATGTTTTGGCCGTGGTTTAGTGAGACAACCCCAGCAATAACCTAAAAGGATATTTTAAATAAATAAATATTTTATTATTATTATTGTATTTTTGTATAATTTTGTACTTTTTTAAATTAATCTTTTATTTTTTTTATTTTTCAAATAAGTATAAGTATAATTGTATTGTGTAAATATAATGTGATTATAGTGTGTTTAGATTAAGGACTTTTTCGGATAAAGAAAAAACAACGCTAGCAGCCTTGCCATGTTGCGAGGCTGCAGCGCTGCAGGGCGTCCGTTTTGCATGACGCCCATCCCTAGCGGTACTGTTGCAGTACCGCTGGGACATTTGAGCGTTATATTTCGGTGATTTTTACTCACGATCGTTGATTGTGAGTAAAAATCTGCTAAATATAATGCTCAAATGTCCCAGCAGTACTGCAACAGTACCGCTAGGGACGGGCGTCATGCGAAACGGACGCCCTGCAGCCCTGCAGCCTCGCAACGTGGTGAGGCTGCTAGCATTGTTTTTTCTTTGTCCGAAAAAGTCCTAAGAGGAAAAATGTATTAGTGTTAGGATAGATAGTTTTATTTTTGTATTAGTAAGAAAAGAGGAAAACAATATTATTTTTGCGTTATTGTTATGGCCTTTTGTGGTCGGGTGTATTTTTCAGTAGAATGGTCTTATTCCAATAAAAAATTCCTAACGCCCCCCCCCCAAAAAAATTCCTAACTTCATTTTAACAGACAAGCAGCTAGGTTATATCTCTCCCCCACCCCGCTAGCCCCTCTCCACAGCATTTTATGCACTGTGATTGGCTGGTTTTTCCAGGCTTCCCAGCTTCTCAATTCACACCAGGGGGTTGTCTATAGGAGGCCAAAAGACATGGATTGCTCTGCAGTAAAAGCAATTTGCAGCAGCTGTGACTCGTCTTAATGGTTTTAGAGCTCCCATAAACTTCACATGCTCTCTAGCCAAGGTAGTGGCCATGAGTGGATTACTCAGCCCACATACAGAGGATTACTTGTAAGACAGGTGACATTTACTTCCACAGTCCATTAAACCTGAGGTCAACAAGATGTTTAGTTTGTTTAGTCCCTGTAAAAAAAGTTCTGTGACATACACACCTCTTGTCATGCAAAACAGCGACTGGGGGAAGTTCAGAAAGAACAATGAGGAAGCTACCACTGCTGCCTCTCAGAATATTCTGGAGAAGCAGACACCACATGAGTGCATGCATAATGTATTCTTGCTTTTATTTTTCACTCAGATTATATTTGAACATAGTCCAAAAATAGTGATGTTAAAAGTATTAGAATCATGAAAGGCAAGAATGTCATCCCCACCAATATTGGTTTCCTCTAGATTTGTTGACATTATACAAGGCTTGAAAGAGCTGGGAATCAACAAACATAGCATTCCGAGGCTGTGTTATGCTGTGCCTTGTGGTATAGTTTGTAGAACAGTTCTACCATTCACATTACTCCCATTAGTATATCTCTGGGTCCACCCGCTTCTGCTTTTTGTAACAATTGTACAACATTCAGCATATATATAATGCATGTATGTACAGAGAAAGAGTGGGGGTGATTATGCTAATCCTTGGGATGAGGAGAAGGGATCTTAAATCCACAGTTGGAAAGAGGTTTTTTTTTAAAAAAAAAATAAAAATATTTTCATTATCAACACCAAAAATTTAAACAATATCCATTTCCATAATATTCCAATCCAGCTTATTATTATGCAGTTCCTTCATACATCTTTAATTTATTATGTTTTCTATTTTACAATCTTAAAAGAAAAACTTATGACTTCCCCATCTTTCAAATCCCAGTTTGTTATACTTATGGTTTTTGACCCTTGCCACTCTAAACTACATATTTTTCCTTATGTATAATTGCCAAATCATATTCTTCTCACACATTTCTTATACATTTTTTTTATTCCATATCCTTTTCATAAATTCCTAACTAGGAAAATAATTATATTATATTCACTTAAAGCAATATGTACACTCTTATACCATAATCACTTTTTTTTATCGGCCCATTATCACAAACCCATTGGGCAATAGTTTTCTTGAGATTAATGAAAATACCACAAAAGAGTGTGTAAGCTCTTCAGGTCTACAGAACGCTTCATCAGAGTAAGCAGTACAAAAAAGAGGAGATGGGGAAAAACAGAAAAGCCCCTGCCTCCAAAAAAAAAAAAAAAAAGCTAGAAATTTGTGGCCAGTGAGGTTGCAGTTCAGCTTCAGTATCAAAGGTAGATATTGCAGATTGAATGAATTAGTTTTCGCTGATTGCTGAGTTGAATAGCACAGGATAAGCATAATTCTTAAGATGGTTTTTAGGACTCTAAATGTTTGTTCCTGTGAGTATGTATTTGTTCCTTTCTGCCTTGTTAACAAATATTAGTATATGTTTTCAAGATGAAATGCTAAAAATGTTGCATCAAGGATGGAAATTTTGTAGGAAGGAAGGAAGGAAAGCAAGCAAGCTGTGTGTCCTTTTAACAAAAGGTGATTTCAAATTCATGCATGCTGTTGTTGTCAAATCGGACGTCATAACATTGAAATATGAATTATCAGAAACTGCCTTGGGTAAAGTGCATGCATATCAAGAGTACGGTAGAAAAAAAAAATACTTGAAAATGAGGTTGGGTAGATCAATGAAGAGAGAATCTATCACAAGAGAAAGATTATTATCTGTATTATATTACAGATAATATATTATCTATTGTCTTCAGGTTATTAACCTGAAGATGGCCTTGTGTTTAACTTAGTGTGCCACTTAAAATTAATCTCTTGTTTTTCTACTATAATGTGGTATTTCTTTTTTAAAAACATGACTTACAGCTGGTCTTTATCTTCTCAGAAATAGGGATCAGCTATCATTTCTTTGTCCCAGAACTTTAGGGGTAATCTGACACCAGCAGCACCTAACAATGACTAAGTCTGAATATTCCTTGCATATGAAATTTATCTTACTAGAAATGAAAGCCGGAGTTTTATGGACAAAATCATCTCTAGGGGTTTATCTACATGTGCCAGGATACACTGGCTTTCCGCTGGTGTATCCTGGGTGCAGATAAGGCCCATTTGGGCCTCTTACCTGGATAATAATAACAATAATAATAATAATAATAATAATTTATATCCCGCCTTTCTACAAAACGCGACCAGGGTGGCTTACAACAATTAAAATATACATCCCGAACACTCAATCCCACCCCCCACAAAGTAGAAATGGAGTAAACCAGGTATTTTTAAAAACTGCTATTTTCGGCATTACCCTGACTTTACCCACATCTGAGACCCATTTCTGCCCCACGGATTGTATGGTTGCCCTGGGGGGCAGAATGGACCAAATGCCCTGCATTATTTGAACCACACAGCTTTCAGACAGGGGACGAATGGGGTAAATAGCCCATGTAGATAAGGTCTTGGTCAGGAAAGGAAGAGTTGGAAGGACTAGCTATCCCTCCCACCCCTCTCTTCTTCTAGGGAGATCTCCACAAGAAGCAGCAATACCCTTAAGAGAGCATAGGAAGCCTTCATGCTAGAGCTCCCACTTGGCTTCCAGTGTTGAATTTATAGAGAGATGTATAGAATACTAGCAGATTTTCTCATCCTAGATAAGAAAAGGTATCTGGCACCATATCTTGTATGATCTTGGAAGTTAAGCAGAGCTAGCTCTGATTAGTACTTGGATGGAACACCACCAATGAATAACAAAAGCTGTAGGCTATATTTCAGAGGAAGGAACTGGCAAAGCCACCTCTGCATATTCCTTGCCTAAGAAAATGCTATGAAATTCATGGGGTTGCCATATGTCTACAGGTGATGTGAAGGCACATGCCTGCATACACACTGAAGACATCAAGAAAACAGCCAATCTTTGCAAGATTATTTTGCATTTGGGGATTCCTCCTCATCCTCATCCTCATCATTACTATCATCACTTGCAAAAAAAAATAAATCATTTCTGTGCGTACGCGCACACACACAAACTCCTTTGTTTTTAGTGTAAAAAAAACCAGCTTGGGATTCACATACCAAAAAAATCATATATACCACAAGAAAAAAACATCAATCTTTTGCACTATAAGTGTTTTCTGCAGAAATATGATGCGGGGGGTGGGGGAGTAAAAACAAGTGTATGTCTGAATATGTGTTTGTGTGTGTGTGTTTGTTGAGCCAGCATGGTGTTGTGGTTTGAGTACAGGATTAGGGGCTTGTCTATACAAGGGGACAAAATGTGGATTGGTGCACTGAAACACTGATTCGCAGCAGCGTCCATTTGTCTCCATGTCTTTTTGGCAAGATCGCAGGTATGCAAAGCTAACCATGTTTGATGTTCACACATGCATGCCTGCAAATCAAGATAGTGGGTGAAAATGAATTACTCATATTTTTTATTCTCCCCAAGTTGCAACCACTGAACAGTATTTTTTTTTTCAGTTTGATAACTGATTTAATAAATCCACAGGAAAGCAACACATTCGTTTCATTAAACAAATCATAGAATCATAGAATAATAGAATTGCAGAGTTGGAAGAGACCACGAGGGCCAACCTGTTCAACCCCCTGCCACGCAGGAAATCACAATCAAAGCATCCCCAACAGATGGCCATCCAGCCTCTGTTTAAAGACCTCCAACAAAGGAGACCCCACCACGCTCCGAGGGAGTGCGTTCCACTGCCGAACAGCTCTGACTGACAAAAAGTTCCTCCTAATGTTGAGGTGGAATCTCTGTTCCTGGAGCTTGCATCCATTGCTCCGTGTTCCAATCTCTGGAGCAGCAGAAAACAAGCCCGCTCCATCCTCAGTGTGACACCCCTTCAAATACTTAAACAGGGCTATCATATCGCCTCTTAACTGTCTTTTTTCCAGGCTAAACATACCCAGCTCCCTAAGTCTCTCCTCATAAGGCATTGTTTCCAGACCTTTCACCATTTTAGTTGCCCTTCTCTGGACATGCTCCAATTTGTCAATATCCTTTTTGAATTGTGGTGCCCAGAACTGGACACAGTATTCCAGGTGAGGTCTGACCAAGGCAGAATAGAGCGGCACTATGACTTCCCTTTATCTAGACACTATACTTCTATTGATGCAGCCGCAAATTGCATTGGCCTTTTTAGCTGCCGCATCACACTGTTGACTTATGTTCAACTTGTGGTCTACTAGGACTCCTAGATCCCTTTCGCATGTAGTCTCTTTCAGCCAGGTCTCTCCCATCCTATATCGATGCATTTCATTTTTTCGCCCCAAGTGCAGTACCTTACACTTCTCCGTATTGAATTTCATTTTGTTAGCTTTGGCCCAGCTCTCCAGTCTATCCAGGTCATTTTGAATTTTGATCCTGTCCTCTAGGGTATTAGCTACTCCTCCCAGTTTGGTGTCATCTGCTAATTTGATAAGTATGCCCCTAATTCCCTCATCCAAGTCATTGATAAAGATGTTGAATAGCACTGGGCCCAGGACAGAACCTTGTGGCACCCCACTGGTCACATCTTTCCAAGACGAAAAGCAGCATAAATATATAGGATATAGTTATAATTTTAAAAACGCCCAAGTACATTAGAAACTGGGATTTTGGTAGATCTTGTACTGAACAGTATTTTTTAAAAAAAGTAAATCCAAGGTGTGGAAGTACAATCTTCTGCTTAATCAAGCTTTTCAAAAACTGTTTTGTTACCTCAGCACACGATAGCTACCACAAACATTCAATATAGCAGCTCTAGGAAATCCGTTGCCAGCAAGCTCCACCCCCTGCACACATCCAACCAATCAGCAATCCACTTTCATCCTCACCAAGAATGTTCTGCAATCCAAATCAGTTGTCCCAATGAGCAGGAACACACATTTCCCTCACAGTTAAAAAAAAAAAAAAAAACCTTCAGGAAAAGCTGCAAAAGCTTTTTTCTGTGCATTATATGGCATTTTTGGCCCCCTCTGCTTCCAACTATGGCAAATCATCATGAGATCCCATTTAGACAAAAGGTATTCTCCTCAAATTCTATGAGGAGTATTTTCACCATTTAAACAATCCCTAGGATTCTGAAAGACCAGGGTACAAATTCCTGCTCAGCTATGGAAACCCACTGGGTGGCCTTGGGCAAGTCACGCTCTCTCAGCCTCAGAGGAAGGCAAAGGCAACCCCCCCCCTTTGAACAAATCATGCCAAGAAAACCCTGTGATAGATTCCCCTTAGAGTCACCATAAGTTAGAAATGTCTTGAAAGCATGCAACAACAGCCACCATTATGTATTTTGTATAAAACACAGGGTTTTTCTGTGTAATTGAATTTTTCCACAGGAATGCCCCAAATGGAAAATACTGTATCAAAAATGTGCAAAAACCTTTGCTATCTCATCCCACGAGGAGAAAGCTGAAGTTATTCATTCTAGCATGTAAGAGTACAGTAAGCAAGGAGATCTTGTAGCACCTTTGAGACTAAGAGAGAAAACTGTAGCATAAGTTTTTGTAGACTTAGTCTACTTCCTCAGATGATGTACGACTACAGCAAGTGGACACTTGCACAAGTGCTTTCCTACTTCATATCTAGAGGTTTTGTGATTAGTTTTTCACAAAAATGGTTGTGAGTTAGTTCTTCACAAGAATAGTGAAGTCAGGGCTCATGAGGGACAAAGTGGTTGAGAGAAGTGGTGCAGTTTTTACAAGAGCTATGCCATTATCTCATGTATCTTGGAAGGCTTACTAAAGCAGTGCACCAGTACATTGTCTTACCAATATATTTGATCCACTTCTTTATTTGATACACAGCGTGGCAGGCACACTATATACGATACCAAAGATCCACATCCTAAGTCTAAACTTCTTGTCCTTTATGATGATCTGTAGGCTGAAGGGGAATATAAAGTTGACCAGATAGAGCTAACCATGCAAAAAAGTACAGAATCACTAAGAGGATGGTGTAGCCTTCCATCATGGCAGTAACTATCCTCAGAGATTTGTTAAACAAGCCATTAAAAAAAAAAATCAGCTGGGGAAAAACCTCACCAGTAAAAACCTAACATGTTTTCTCTAACATTCTTCCAGCTAAATCTAGTGGGGCTTTGTTCCCCCTCCTCCTTTCTCCCTGTACCTTTCCATACTGCCTGAAACCAGATCTGATGAGTTTCTCAGGCCTCCAGAACTGATCTGGGGGGAACATCTGGGTCTGCAATGTGGAGGCAGATCCCTAATCCTGTTTCTACTGAATTCCATCTTTCCACCAGTGGAAGTCTAATGTTGGATACTGCCTTTAGATTCTAATTCAATATGAAATTAAAGGGAAAGCAGTTTTATGTTGATTGTATATGCTCCTACATAGCCTTAGCACACAGTACTATGTACAATTACCCAGGAGTAAAGAACTCCAGCTATCTAACCAATTTCTCAAAAACAGAATGTGCTTAATCATTTCAATCAGAAAAGCGGGACACTTGCTAGCACTTTGAAACATAAGGAAACCTTGTAGCTACCAAATCTATCAATCACACAGCAGCACAGGGTGCATTTTAAAATACAGGAAAACACCAATAACGCTATCCATCAAAAGTTTCTTTTAATTTATTCAGTAGTGAGCCATAGCTAATAAAAACCAAATTATTTTTTAATATCCTACATCTTTGAGATGTGCCTAGAGCTTTGCCTAAAATACTTGCCTTGACAATATAAAGTTCATGGTTTATTCAACCACAGCAGCTGTTGTAAACCCTGGGTTGTCATTTATTTTTCAGCTTCTGAAAAAGATTTATCATCTGATTTCAAATGCAGCATACATTTAGCCCTCAGACCTAGAGTTAACCTAACCATGTCGAAGTTTTATTAGGCATCAACAAAAGGGGGGGGGATGACTATGTGGCTATAAAGCAGCCATCCACAAATACTAAAATCTTCAGACTTATAACCCCTTTCATAACTATTTTAATCTGAGGAATCTTTTATTTTTCCTCTCCATAACAGCAAGCTTTTTGTTCACTGAGCGTATGGGGTTTAGTTAAACATTTGATCTTTCTGATCATGTCCTGCCTGCTCTGGCTAAGGTGTGGTTTTGGGTCCAGCTTATCTGTTGCTTTGTATAGGGAGCATTGGTGAGTGAACCTAGGGCCTTTTCAGAATATAACAAGAAAAACAGCAACCTTGCAACTACTAACTGAGAAAACTAGAACTAGGTCCTGCAAACACTCTGTGTCACTCAATATGAACTGTTGAATGGGAGTGTTCTAAACTCACATATAATAACATAACATATCATTTAAACAATTGAATTGCATCAGACAACCCATATATACAGCAAGTCATACATATATGCACATATACATATGCTTAATACTAATATACCTGATACAAATAATATAATGATACACCAAGTACTACACTATACCACTGCAGTTATTTCATGGAGGATTTCAAAACTTACAGTGGTATGTAACAAGAGTTCAATGTACAAAAACTTGTTTCATAAACACTATTCAAAGATACAAGCAATGAAAAGAAGATAAACTTTTCAAAACACTCCAACAGACTAGTAATTAGAATTGATCATGCTGAATATGTTATGCATTCTAAAGATGAGCGTTACCATTTTCCTCCCCCAGAAGTCTGTATGTAGCTCAACCAAACAAGAACTTCCTATATCCAAACCTCATATCATGTTCAGAGGCCCTACTCTATGTGCCTTCAAGTTAGTCAAGTGAGGTAAATACCGGTAGCTGTTATGGAGAGGGCTTTCTTGGTGGTGAAACCTAGCTTATAACTCTCTTGGGAACTGGTTGAATAACTTTCTACAATAGATAGCTAAATGGACTGGCAGTTAACATTTTACTCAACACAGATGATGTGACAGCACCCTCTACCACTCTCAAAGACTAGCTTAGGGAGTGGCTTAAGGGATGCAGAGCAGTATCTGTGGCAAACAGTTCCATATTCTCCAGTGCCTTTCTCCTGCCTTTCAACATTTTCCCATTAACTTACTGCTTTACCTTTCATTATGCATTTTGGGACTTTTGTCACCTTGGATTTTTTCGGACGTTTAAAATGCAACGGAAGCAGCCTCTCCATGTTGTGAGGCTGCTGCGCTGCAGGGCGTCCCTTTCGGATGACTTTCGTGAGTAAAAATCGCAGAAATATAACACTCTAATGTCCCTGCAGTACCGCAACAGTACCAGCAGGGATGGGAGTCATCTGAAAGGGACGCCCTGCAGTGCAGCAGCCTTGCAACGTGGTGAGGCTGCTTCCATTGCATTTTAGACGTCTGAAAAAGTCCCTTGATGGCTGATCTACTCCACAATTGACATCAGAGTATCCCTGTTAGTTCTGCTGGGCCTCTTGGCAGCTTTTTCATACCATATTCTTTGGGGTTATCTTCCTGGAGCAGACTTCAGGGTATTTGAAGTATTTAATTACAGGGTTCCAATATCCCCTTTTAAACATGAGAGCCTTTAGCAAATGCTCCCCCACTGCACTTCACTTCTTGGAAGTACAGCCAATAAGCAGAGTAAACACACAGCAGTGTTAGCCTAATCATTTCAGCATGCACAAATAAATAAATAAATAAATACACATAACAACACCCTTTTCCTATCCCAAGTTATTTTTTTTTATCCAAAGAAGTACTCAAGGCACATAATAGTAGTTTAAAAGTATAGAAACTTCATTACTTACAGTTTCAGAGTCCCTGGCCAGAATTCTGCCAGAAACACGGCAGAATATCAGCACAGCTTCAAAGAAGACTAAATTCTACTTTAAAATGACTAAAAACTACATGGTTACAAAAGAATATGCAGGACCCCCAAAAGGGAGGTCCTCTCTCCATAAAAACATGGCAAAAGAGTGGGGAGGCACACAAGCCTTGTGGCTGGTTTCTAAGACAAAGGAGGAAGACTTAGACACTTCCCTTTCTCTAGAAGCCCAATAGCAAAACATTAGGAAGTTACATCAACACATCCTGTTTGGCTTCTATCAGTTAACCCATCAATAGCAAAAACATTTCCACTTACTGGATTGCAAACTATGTACTCCAACACCCCCTCTCAATCCACTAAGTGTGACACAAGTCCAAACTTGACATGCAGTCTCTGGAATGCATCTCTGGCCAGGGGCTTCGTTAGAATGTCTGCTGTCATCTCATCTGTTGGACAGTATTTCATTTTAATCACACCAGCAGTCACCAGCTTCCTAACATCATGAAACTCAGTCTTTATATGTTTGTTTCGTGGGGTCACTTTCTTCCCACTCTCAGATATCTTAATACAACTCTGATTGTCTCCAAACACTGTGATAGGCTTTTGTCCTGAAATGCAAAAGTCAACAAACAAATCATCAAGCAATTTTAACATACTACATGCATGTGCCACAGAAACATATTCTGCTTCTGTAGAAGAATAAGCTACCACATTCTGTTTAGCACTATCCCAGCAGATTGTGTCAGGGGATGATAGGACTTTCAGTCCCCAGCAGAAGCCAAAAACTATCTCAGCAGACTAGGTAGCAACCCTTTCCCAAGAATACTCACACACAGAGTGTTTGGCATCCAGAAAACAGGAGGTGTTTTTAATCTTCAAAGTTTCAGCTATTCACAGTATGTACAAGCAAAGTGCTATACCAGGCATCTCAGGATCATAGGAAGAGAATGAACACTGATCTGGCTCTCTTATATACATCTCAGCACAGCATTGGGTTACCCAAGCACATGGTTACATTGTATCAGATTTCCATACTACATGGCTTTGTATTCTACTAACACTTCTTCTGATGTAACCCTTCTCCTCATGCAGCTGTGGCATGATTAGCATGACTGGCAGTTCATGGGGTCATGGAGTTAGTCATCATGACTCAGCATGATTTCTGCAGTTGTTTGGCCATTTTAAAACTCCTGACAGATTGGTCCATTCCCATACATTAACAGGTAACCACTTGTTGATACTGAATCCCCTCTGGATCTAGCCCAATCTGCATCTGCAAAACAAACAAGGTTTGGATTAGCATTAGCTGGCAACTTTAACTGTAAATTTATGGTTCCCCTTAAATATCTCAAAAGTCTCTTCAGAGGACTCTAAACTTCTGGGTTGGTGCATTCACTTTCTCCTTAAGAACTCCAACAGCATAAGCTATATCAGGTCTGGTGTCCCTGGCTAAACACTGCAGCTCTCCAATAGCTGTCTTGTACATGTTATTGTTTGGCAAAAGTTCACTGTGCTTATTACTTTTGTTGAATTCTGTTATCATTGGTGTAGCAACATGATGTGCATCTTGCAATCCTAGAGGCTCTAACAAGTTAGCAATTCTCTGTTTTTCACTCAGTAGGAAAGACCCATCTTCTTCTCTTTGAATTTCAATGTCCATAAATCCTGTTACATCTCCATGTTCTCTCAGTTCAGCAATTCTGTTCAAACTTTTCACAATCTCTTTGTAGTCAGCATCTCTCTGGGTGGCAATAAGCAAATCATCATCATTAATCAGAACATATGTAAACAGTTCATCTTTGACTCTGGTATACAGACTTTTATCTGTTCCTCCATGTTTGAAACCTAAATTCTCCAATGTTGTGTGCAAGGTCTCACTTTTCACAGTAATATTTCTGACATCCATGTGTTTGGATGCAGCCAAGCTTAGAAACAGTCTCATAGAAATAACGTTCACATGTTATGTTGCCTCATCTGTAAGCATTTGCTCACCATCTCCTTCTTCTGTTGACTCCTTGGGCAACACCGCCCTTGCAAGGTAGCCAAGTCTCTGGAGGGACTCCTCTGTTAGGTCTCAATTCATACCTGGGAGGTTCCTGATTCAGATCCTCATGATTTTCTTCATGTTCAGCCTCTTCATCACCATCCAGATCGATCAGATCAGCTCCCACATGGTACTCTGCAACATGAAACTGCATAGAAGATTCACTCTCTGCTTCTGAAATCACAGACATGTTATCCATGTGTTCATCCTGAACATAAAAATCAACATTATCTTCTTCTGGGAAATCAATCACAGTTACTGTTAAATCAGCTTTTCTGCTTTCATCAAAGTACACCACATGTCTACAAAATACTTTGCCAGTCTTTAAATTCATCACTCTGTAATTCCTTGTAGCAGTCTCATAACCAACTAGTATGGTCTCTTCAACTGAGGGATCAAGTTTCCCCTGAAGCTGCCTGGGTATGTATGCATAAGCTATGCACCCAAATGTTCTGATGTGCTTAACTGCTGGGGGTCTCTCATGCCAATTCTCAAAAGGAGTTTTCTCTGAACCCTTTGTAGGTAGGTGGTTCTGTAGATAATTAGCTGTGACAATAGCATCGCCCCACATTCTGTTAGGTAGTCCAGCATCAGCAAAAAGACATCTTGTCATCTCAATTAAGGAGCAAAATTTCCTCTCAGCAATAGAGTTAACTTGTGGGGTATAAGGAACAGTCGTAATATGTTGTATCCCATTTTTGTTAAAAAATCTTTGTGTACTGTTTGCCATGTACTCACCACCTCAATCACTGTTCAAAGCTTTGAGGTTCCTTCAAACATATTTCTCACCATGACAACATATGTACGCAGTGCATCACACATCTGGCTCTTTTCCTTGAGCAGGTAGATCACAGTGTATCTGGAGAAATGATCTATAAAAGTTAGAATATATCTGTTTCCTCCAAGGGAGGGCATTCTCATAGGTCCCATTATATCGCTATGAATGAGATCCAGGACTCTGCTGAACCTTTTCTCAGTTCTCACAGGAAATGAAGGCCTTGTTGCCTTTTGCTCAACACACACTATGCATCTTTCTGCATTGTTACTGCTCTGTTTCTGTTTTACCTTGATTCCTGTTGTCAAACCTCTATTCTGAAGCTGCATAATAGCATTGCAGTCATAACGTCCAAAGCATCTATGCCACGGTTCAAGCTTTCTTCTTTCATTCTGGATTGGTCCTCAGATGCTTTGGCTACATAGGCTTGTTTTTTTCTGAAACAGTAAAAACTTTAAAAAGACTATCAGCATTTTTTTCACCTTTATATACGTAATTCCAGTTTTATCATCAAATATTGCACATTCTCCTCTTTGAAAGAACACAGAAAACCCTTCCGCATCTAGGGCTGGGACACTCAGAAGACTTTTTGGAGCCTTGGTGCATAGTCAACATTCTCCAGTATCTGTGATTCACTTCCATTATGTGCTTCTAGATTTAAATTGCATGTTCCCATGCCTCAAATTGAAATTGAAGAAGCATCTGCAGTTTGCCAATTCCCATTTTTATTATTATTTCACTCTATGAAATTGCTTTCA
Organism: Gambelia wislizenii; assembly: GCA_030847615.1. Taxonomy (NCBI): domain Eukaryota; kingdom Metazoa; phylum Chordata; class Lepidosauria; order Squamata; family Crotaphytidae; genus Gambelia; species Gambelia wislizenii. Next base: position 203,693,237 of record JAUMIR010000003.1, on the reverse strand, counting down.
ATGATTGGTCAGTGGGCTGTGCACCCAGAATCAATCACCCATGTTCTTTGATCATTTTCATTCTCTCTATTGGTGTTATTCACAGCTTTAAAAACTTTCCTTAAAGCTAACATACTCTCTCTCTTTGCTAGAATTCTGTGAAAACTGCTACCTCCTCTGGACAGAATCTGATTTTGTAAACTCACTTTGCCTGTTTGCTATATTTGTTTGAGCAAACATGCTTCTCTGCTTGCCTTTGTTCCCAGTTTGGAGAAATTGCTGCCCCCTCTGGACAGAATCTGCCTGTGCCTCTGATTTGCAGTTTCTTGCCATGTGGCCTTTGATATTGCATTTAAAAGTGAATCTCTGATTGGTTAGTGGGAGGAGTTTTCCTCTGTTCTCTCTTAGCCATGTCATTTGAGCCAGAAGCCCGTTCAGGCCTCCCCCCTGGCGTTTGGCTGTGATCTAGGCATTCCAGCCTAAAACGTGCTAAGACCTCACTAAGTGTGAATCCATTCAAACTATCAATCACAATCTGAAATACATAGAAATCACTTCCTAAAGTCCCAGTAAAATAAGCAATCTTTTGTCCTTCGCTTGTAATTAAATCTAGAGCACTTATTCTTTCTAATATTTCTAGGAATTTCCTGATATGGGATTCAATCTCTTTTAGAAGTTAGCCTTGGATTCATCATTTCTCTAATCACAAGATTTTGTACTTTGGGAGAGTTTACATGGTAAATCTCCATCAGTGTCGTCAGCATGCCACTGGCTGTGGAACGTTTTAAAATGTAAATCAACTGATCTGGCCTCAGGCTTTGAAAAATTATCTCTCTCACTCCCACATCTTTAATGAGCCACACCCTTTTCTCATCGTCATTTCATGGTGGAGGTTTCCTTATTGCATCTAATAATTTATTTGCTTCCAATCTTGTCTCCCCAACTTTCAACCACATCTGGTATGTGCTTTCTTCCAAACTTACAATTCATTTAAAACTCTGTCCCTCTGCAGCAGCCATTTCTCACACAGCTTGCCTCTTTGCTCTGTTATTTAAATGAGGCTGTTAACAAGGCTATTAATGGTTCTGTGCTTTTACTGCCCTGAGCTATAAAACATCTCCCTGCTGCTCTGAACTGAAAAAAAAATCCTTTGTTCCCTTTGGAGAGAGAGAGAAAAGGAAAAACTTGCCTTTTAAATTTGGCTTGACTGACTTGGAAAAGGGTGAAACAAAACGCTTTTAACTTCTAAAAATAACAAACCCCGTAAATATTTGGTAATCTAAGCAAAACACATACATACACACACACACAAAAACCACTTCAAAATTCAAAAATCAAAAACATGCAGCATGAAATTATTAACAACTGGGCCCATGACCTATTGGAAGTGTTTAATTACAGGGTTCCTATATCCTATTTTAAACATGAGAGCCTTTAGCAAATGCTCCCCTACTGCACTTCACTCCTTGGAAGTACAGTATAGCCAATTAGCAGAGGAAACAGCAGTGTTAGTGTAATAATTTCAGCACGCACACACACAAAAAAAAAACAGCTTACAGATAACCAACACCCTTTTCCTATCCCAAGTTATTTGTTCATCCAAAGAAGTACTCAAGACACATAAAAGTAGTTTAAAAGTATAAAAACTTCATTACTTACAGTTTCAGAGCATAATACATGACAGAATATCAGCACAGCTTCAAAGAAGACTAATTTTTTATTATTATTGGTGAATTTTAATTTGATACTAATTTAATATCTTTTTATGGGAGAGGGTGGGGGTGAGTGCTTAGGGGTTTTACTCAGAATTGTTGTATTTTAATTGTTGTATGCCACCCGGATTGTTTTTAACAGAGGGGCAGGGTAAAAATTATTATTATTATTATTATTATTATTATTATCATCATCATCATTACTATTACTATTACTATTACTATTATTATTAAATTCTACTTTAAAATGACTAAAAACTACATGGTTACAAAAGAATATGCAGAACCCCCAAAAGGGAGATCCTCTCTCCATGAAAACATGGCGAAAGATTGGGGAGGCACACAAGCCTTGTGGCTGGCTTCTAAGACAAAGGACTTAGACACTCTCCTTTCTCTAGAAGCCCAATAGCAAAACATTAGGAAGTTACATCAACACATCCTGTTTGGCATCTATCAGTTAACCCTTCAATAGCAAAAACATTTCCACTTATTGGATTGCGAACTATATATTCTAACACAGGACACTCTTCTACAGTGGTTCTTTGAGGAATAAACTCAAATGGGAGGGGGAATTCCTGTTCAACATTTTAGCTGTTCACTTGTTGGGTCACTCAAGGTTCTACTTTGTATCCCATGAAATTTAACATATACATAAAAATGTTTTCCAGGGTTTTGAAATCGGGTGACTCTATAAACTGTTTCAGTTCTACACAGTTCTACAATCTGGCATCTGTAAAGGTGAGTGAACAAACTGAAGATTAATCTGAACATGATGGAGATGCTCCTGTACAATTGGAATTAAGATCAGGGAATTAAGATGCAACCTATGCCAGAACAGGTTATAGTCCCCTTGAAGATGCAGACTTACAGTGAATTCACCCACGTGCCTTGTGACATTATCAGACACATGAAATATGGCATTATAATAATGCCACATAAGCGTGAAAGGGCGCATAGATCAGATGATGTCACCCTTTCATGTTTATGTCTTGTCTAAAACCTGTCATATTTTGTTGATGGCTTAAGCTGTCAATAGATCAGCTGTGGTGATGTTTTACATATGAAACCTTGTGCCAATGTCCTCTCGTCATTCCGCCATCAGTGGCTGGTCTGGCCAGAACACTTCCAGGTGAGACCGTGACATCCAGGTAGGTGACACACTTTTTATGACCCTCCCCAGTTTACTTGGGACTTTTTTAGTGTGTGTTTGTCCTTTTTTAAACTTTTTCTCTGTTATTTTTGTTTTTATTTTTGAATTTCCTGCACTATGTATTCTCATGAGAATACGCAGAATTTTAAACAAGGAAGTAAACAGAGCTCCGTTCACTCCTCCATCATTGCCAGGGAAGCCTTTTCACTGGATGGAAGGTAAGTATGGCATGGGGAGTTCTTTTGCCAGCATAAAAATGGCAAACTTAAGCTGACAAAAGAATAGGGGTTTTTTTTGGGGGGGGTCTGATAATGTCCCTGGTATCCATGGGTTTGTGATGGCTGAGAATGTATTTCCATAGTTAAAGCTAGTGCATGAGTGGCATTTATTCCTGGAGATGTTTAATCTGACCACAGTGACACACACTTTAGTTACATCCCAGCTGGACTGAATCCACACCTGCAAAATAATACAGCTCCATTGTGCAGTGTCCTGCCCTGGTGTGACCCTGTTAATGCCACACTCACCCATTTAAATCCAAACTCAGATAGGTCTGGAAGGCCACACATTTCCTCCATCCAAAGTCACAGAGGCCGTGTTGTTGTTTTTCTTTCTTCCTGGCATGTTCAGTGTATTTGAATGCCTGAAGGGACACCTCCATTTCAGACGTCCTGTGAGCCTTTGGACATTTGAAGAGGTGGATGGAGGTTATGAATGGGGGAGGGGTCTTCAACATTTCCTTCCTAACCTCCACCCCACCCCCAAATGTCCAAAACCTCTCTGGGCTTCTGGAATGGAGGCATCCCTTCAGGCATTTGAATGCACTGAGCTAAAAAAAATGGTGATACCATATTTGCCAGATGAGGATGCCAAGCTAAACCCTTTTGCCCACCTTCCACTCACCAGAAGTGATGCATGTGTTTTTTTTTGGGGGGGGGGCTGGAAGGTATAACAGGGGGTTATGAATGTTGTGGATATGATCTCTGACTACAGTCCGAGCTGTTTCCGTACTTGGTGGAGGAAAGATGGCTGAAAAGAGACCAGACAGTGTCCCCACTTTCTGATCTCTCCCACCCAATTTCACCCATTCCTCCCTAACCAATGATACTAGGGACTTTATCAGATGCACTAAATACAGTGTCATAACGATGCCACATAAACACAAAATGGCACACATATCAGATGTTTATGTAGTGGCCCAAACCTGTACTTTTTAATGACAGCTGAAGCCATCAATTAATCCCCATGGCGCTTTAGTGCCGGCATTGCCTGCACGTGAAACCTCCACCATTGTACTCATGTGAATGCAGTGTGAACGGCCAGTCTGGTGTGTTCACTTCCAGGTGAGATCATGACATCCAGGTGACACACTTTTTATGACCCTTGCCAGGTTACTTGGCAGTTTTTCAGAGTGTGCATGTGCTTTTTAACTTTTTGTGTGTTGTTTTTGTTTGTTTTTAATTTCCTGCAGGAGCTTCTTGTGAAAATCCACAGGATTTTGAACGAGCAAGTGAACAGAGCTCCATTCACTTCCTCTTTCATTGCCAGGAAGCCTTTGGATAGGAGGCAAGGTAAGTGCAGCATGGGGAGTTCTTTTGCCAGCATAAAAATGGAAAAGTTATGCTAGCAAAAGAACAGGCTTTAGGGATGATAAAATCCTATGTCTCTTTTTTATTTTCTCCCACCCTGGCACTCAGTCTTCCATTGTCCTTCTCCTTCTTTTTTCTTCTGCCCTTTCAGGGTTTTCCTGGGGCAACAGCTGATGAAGTGGCTGCACATCATCAACAAAAAAAATGGCAACAGCACGCTTGCCAGACAAGGATGCCAAGGTAACCTCCCACTGGCAACTGTCCTAGCCTCCAGTCATCTCACCTCCCCCAGACTCCATCCTGATTCCAATTTGGGGCACAAGGCACCTGTTTTAAAAAGCCAGATTTTCCTAGAAACTGCAGAGTAAAGGAGTGTTTTTTTTTTAAATAGCTTTAAAGCCCTCAGGCATGGAAAAGAAGTTTTTGTGGATTTCAATAGCTTAAAACACCTGGACAACTTCAACAGGAAGGAAGAAACCCTAAAAGTAAACAAAATCTGGCTTCCAGTCCTGAAAAACAATAAAATCAAAACTCAACACTTGCAAATGAATTCCACCCAGGGACAGGGGGACTTCCAGCAGATAATGGGCCATCAACCAACCATTAGCCAAACAGACACTAATCCTCTTTGCATACCTACACCCAGAAACTGACCATTCAAATACACAAATTTACATATCCTCCCCAACAGGGATTCACAGTATATAAATCCCACACACACTCCTACCCAACCATTCTCTGAATATGCCAGCCACAGATGCAGGTGAAACATCAGAAATAAACTGTTGGGGTGTGAGTATAAAAATTAAAAATTAATTAAAGATTCCAGGGAGCTAGCCCTTTAGGAATATCTTCTTAAGAATAGTTTATTTTAAAGTAAGCAGAGTTAATGTAGGGAAGACTTTGACCCTGCTCAATTTGCATTTGTATGTGTTCTACATCACCCAGCATTAAAAAAAGCAGACAAAATTAAACCAATAAAGATGTTTGCTTAAAAATGCATATCAAAGGTTTACTGAAGGTATAGGAATCTTAATCTACATATTCAAAACAAATCTAAGTCATTACTAACTAAGAGGATTATAGTTCAGAGTAGGAAACTCACCCCATCTTGGGAATTTCAGGTTAGGATAATCAACTCAAATGTTTCTAAGTATTACATCAGTAATATCCATATTTCCTCAGATAAAGAGGTGATTGCAGGTCATCAAGAGCTCTTCTCTTTTCTTCATGTTTGTAAGTCAGATGCATGGAGAAAAGTGGGGGGAAAGGAAAGAAGAGGCAGCTGCATGGAGAAGCTGCAGAAACCCCTAAGACGTTGGACACAAAGCATCATAAAATATTTAAATTAGGAAACCATGTGATGAATGACTCAATGGTCACCCCATAGCTCCAAATGTCTAAGATGGCCTAAGATGAGAAGGAGCATAGGAACTTAAGCATGCAAGAAATTTCCTAAACTTACTAACCAAAGGTGCAAGAAGAACGTTACACATAAACTCTTCCAGAACATGGCCTCACAGCCCGGAAAAAAACCAAGGAAAATCTATGGAAGCTGGCCGTGAAAGCCTTTGACTTCACATTCTTGGAGATGTGAGATAAGGTATTCTTGGTGACTGCCCCTAGGCTCTGGATTGCTCTTTCAAACCAGCCTAGATTAGCTCTGTCCTTGATGTCCCATTGTCAACAGGGAAATAAATTTTTCCCCAATACACTTTTGGAAACTGACTCTTTTAAAGAAAGGAAACTTAATACTGTGCTTTGTTGCCTTTTAGTATCTCTGTGTGTATTTTTAAAATTATGTTAAATGCTACAGATCATTCAGTTACATTTTAATGATAATCTTTTGCATGTTTTTATCTCATATACCATAAACATTTTAACATTGTCAGTCCTGGTTCTCACAAAAAAGGTAGGATATACCTACATTTTATAGTAGTTATTGTTACTAGTGGGCTTGTCTACACCAGCCAAATACCCTGGCTTTCCCTCATACCTAAGCCCTGCAGTCTGAACGATACAGAGCATTTGCCCTAATCTGGGCAGTCCAAACAAACCCAGGGGGAGATACAGGGCTAGAATGGGGGCAGGCCAGGATAGGCCCTGATAAACCAGTTTGAAAAAATATCCAGTTTACCTCAATTTACCTAGGAAAAACCAGTTTAGGCCCCACATGTCCACAGGAGCCTGTCTGGCACACCACTCCTCACTGCTGCTGCCAGCTCTCAGAAGCCAAACAGGGATCCCACAGCATGTGAATGAGGCTAGTCCCATGCAGGGGGCCTACAGTCTCATGTTGCGGGACCCCTGCCTGGCTTCTGCATCAGCAAAGAAAATTGTGCTAATTGTGGCTTCAGCAACAGACCAGCAATCGGTGTGGACTCCAGACTGTTTTCTCCATGTTATGGGAGGATGGGGAGGGATATTCTGGAGCCAGGATATGCCAGCAGGGAGCTAGTGTATCCTGGCTAGTGTAGATGAGTGTGTTGTTACTCATGGCTACTAATAGTCCACCTTTTTCTTGAGAATCTGGACTCAGGGTGGCTTATAATAATAAAGAGACCAGCGTGGTGTAGTGGTTTGGGGTTTGGACTAGGATTCTGGAGACCAGGGTTTGAATCTTCATTCAGCCATGAAAACCCATTGGGTGACCTTGGACAAGTCACACTCTCTCAGCCTCAGACCCCCTCTGAACAAATCTTACCAGATAGGGTCACCATAAGTCAGAATCAACTTGAAGGCACAGAAGAAGAAGAAGAAGAAGAAGAAGAAGAAGAAGAAGAAGAAGAAGCTGCTATAAAACTACCACTGATAAGGCCAATCATGCCTTTCTGTTCACACATATATTTAACGTAAGGTCTTAGCATGCACTTTAACCAAAGCTGTTAATTGTTTCATGTTACAAAATGATTTCCATGCTGCATTTTTATTGCTTATATTTCTAGTATTTGGAGGGGGGTTAAAAACATTTTGTTTTGTTTGGCTTAAATATTAACACACCCAGAGGATAACAGAACAAGTCATATACATTTATTTGGTCAAATCAGGAATAAAAATTCAGGGAAAGCAAATCTGAATACTAGTCTATTTTTGAAGTTCCAACTGTAGCTTCCTGTTAGAAACATGACTGTTTCCTCTTGCAAACAAAAGGATACGGCTACACAATGACTCTTTTGCTTATGTTAACTGAGGCTAAAACTGAAGATCAATGCAAAACTAATTGTATGGAAGACAATGACAAGAACAACAAAAATGCTCATTAATCAAGAGCTGGATAAAAAGACAAGTACGTAATCTACAGATCTACAGAGACCAATGGATGACCGCAGCTGCTTATGCAAACAATTCAGACTGCACACACACACACACACACACACTCCATAACTTCCACCTTCCTGCTGGGAAATATCCCAGACTAATTCTATTTTTAGGTTCTTTTCAATTTATGAGCAGCTGGCCATACATACACATGTTAAATAGTTTGGAAGAAATTTGCTTCCTTTCTAGTGATTCAAAAATCTAACCTTTACATATGAGTCTCCACCAGTTCGTACAATTTATCTCACATAGATCACAAAGCAGCTTAAACCAAATGTGGACAGGAAGCAGATCACATGGGTGTGTATGTGCCTTCAAATCACGTGTTGACTCATGGTGACCCCATGAATTTCATAGGGTTTTTATTAGGCAAGGAATACTCAGAGGTGTTTTTGCCAGTTACTTCCTCTGAAATATAGCCTACAGCTTCTGGTATTTGTTGGTGGCCTTCCATCCAAGTACTAACCGGGGCTGACCCTGCTCAGCTTCCAAGATCAGATGGGATCTGGTGCCCTTAGTGTATTTAGGCAGGCGACACCTGTACAGTTGTGAAAATGGGAAGAAGTTGACCACAACTTGTGAACTTCTATTTAGAAGAGAAAAGAAAGTGGACATAGCTGTCAAAGAATGGGGGAAATGGAGAAGAGATGAGCCTATAATCATGATTAAGGTTTTGTGGGAGGAGGGGATGCTCTGTCTATTTTTTTTTAAAGGACTTAATATGAATCTCCACAAACTGTGCATATATGAAACTGTGATTCCACCCCCTTCTATGAGTGATCTCCATTGCTACAAGCAGAAGCAGGGTCTCTTTGGCAATTCTCTCTCTCACTGGAGATCATGAATGTGAGACAGTGATGAATGCATAACTCTAGGTTATGCATTCATAACTGCCCAAGTGGATTCTGGCCTAGCTTGCTTATTTAAACAAGAAAGAAAACTCTACATGATTATGTTGCTGGGAAAGCAAGCTCTTTAACTAGCTGGATACTAAGAGGGGGATTGATTTGTATAAACATGCAGCTGCCCAACCAGACTTTGCTAACAGAAGGAACATGGGAGGGAGCTTCTAAGGCCATGCAGACTAGACCCACTGATGACACCTGTGGGAGAAACACCTCCCCACTGTTTGTTTTTGCAAGAAAGGGTGATGTTCATCTGTGGAGCTCCTCTATATGTGGGTAGGAATGACCCAATCTGTCTGCTTCCATCTAGAGGAGTGCTGCATAAACACATCAGTGTGCATGTTGAATCTATGCCAAAGATGGCCAAACACATAGGCAGCAAGGAAGGATTTGGAGCAATGGCAGCAGAGTCTCTCTCTCTCTCTGGCTTTTCTTCGCAAACGAAGATTCAGGAAGGACTCATCCCGCGCCTTCTGCAAGCGCGCTGATGACTAAAAAGGCCAATCCGAGATAAACAAGTCCGGTTGCAAAAAGTGCAGCAGAAGGTCTCCTTGGGTGATGTTTTTGGGTTGTGATTCTTTCTGCGTTGTCGTTTCTCTTCAAGACTTGTTCGTCGTGAGTTCTCAAATAAGGCTGCAGCATTGTGGATAGTGCGTCTCCATGCCTCCCGATGTGAGGCCAGGGCGGACCACCGTTGGTGATCAATCTGGCCAAGCCTGAGATGTTGTTTCAGGGAGTCCTTGTATCGCTTTTTTGGAGCGCCCCTCCCACGCTGACCCGTGGCGAGTTCACCGTAGAGTAGTATTTTTGGGAGGCGATGGTCCTCCATCCTAGAAACGTGCCCTGCCCAGCGCAGCTGTGTTCTCAATATCATGGCCTCAATGCTGGTGATCCCTGCTTGTTCAAGGACAGCAACATTCGTCACATAGTCAGTCCAGTGTATATTTAGGATTGTGCGTAGACAGCGCTGATGAAAGTGCTCGAGGAGTCGTAGGTGGTGGCGATAGGTAACCCATGTTTCAGATCCATAAAGGAGGATAGACAGTACGATGGCTCTATACACACTGATTTTTGTGCTTTGCCTCAGGTGTTTATTGCTCCAGACTCTTTTGTGGAGTCTTCCAAATGCACTATATGCCTTTGCTAATCTGTGATCGATCTCTTTGTCAATCTTGGCATCTGAGGAGATGATGCTTCCCAGGTAGGTGAACTGCTGAACGGACTTGAGCACTGATTTGCCGACGGCAATGTGGGGATGGTGGTGTTCGTCCTGTGGTGCAGGCTGGTAAAGAACTTCTGTTTTCTTCAGGTTGACTTCTAGCCCAAACAGCTCTGCAGCTGTTGCAAAGCAGGACGTTAGGCGCTGCAGAGCTGCTTCTGTGTGGGCAACAAGGGCAGCATCATCGGCGAAGAGCAGCTCACGGACTAGATAGTTTAGAGTCTTAGTGTGAGCCCTCAGACGGCTTAAGTTAAACAAGCTACCATCAGTACGGTAGCGTATATAGATGCCGTCGTCTTCTTCAAGCTCTGCCATAGCCCTTTGGAGCATCGTGCTAAAGAAGATTGTAAATAAAGTTGGTGCAAGAACACAACCTTGTTTCACTCCATTAGTTATTAGAAAGGGCTCTGAAAGAGCATCGCCATATCTGACTTGACCACGCTGGCCCTCGTGTAGCAAGATAATCATTTTAAGGAATTTGGGGGGACATCCTAGTTTTTCCAGGATCTGCCACAGACCTTTTCTACTTACAGTGTCAAAGGCTTTGGTGAGGTCGACAAATGTTACATAGAGACCCTTGTTCTGCTCCCTACATTTTTCTTGCAGTTGCCTAAGGGCAAATACCATGTCTGTAGTACTCCTATTGGCTCTGAAGCCACATTGGCTTTCAGGGAGAAGTTCTTCTGCAATAGCAGGAACTAATCTGTTCAGGAGTATCCTTGCAAGGATTTTTCCAGCAATAGAGAGCAGTGTTATGCCTCGATAGTTTGAGCAGTCGGATTTTGCTCCTTTTTTCTTGTACAGGGTGATGATGACTGCATCTCGGAGGTCTGATGGCAGTTCCCCTTTTTCCCAGCAATTCACAAGGAATTCGTGGAATTTTTCGTGGAGTGCATGACCTCCGTGTTTCCAAACTTCAGGTGGGATTCCATCAATCCCAGCTGCCTTGCCGTTTTTCATCTGCTGTATGGCCATAAGGGTCTCTTCCAAAGTGGGAGCTATGTCCAATTCATTTTTCATTGGTTTTTGTATCATATATTGGATAGCTGAGGCTTGGACTACTCGGTTGGCGCTAAAGAGACTTTGAAAATGTTCAGCCCAACGATTTAGGATGGAGGCTTTATCAGTAATTAATGTTTGACCATCTGTACTGTATAAGGAGCTTTGGACCTGATAAGTAGGTCCAAACACTGCTTTAAGAGCTTCATAAAATCCTCTATGATCACCCAGATCTGCACAGCGTTGTGTCTTTTCTGCTAAATTGATCCACCACTTGTTCTGCATGTCTCGGAGTTTTTGTTGTAGTTTGCTACATGTGAGGCGGAAAGCTGCTTTTCTTACATGACAGGTTGGCTGGGCGAGGTATGCCTGGTGAGCAGCTCTCTTCCTTGCCAACAGCTCCTGGATCTCTTGGTTGTTTTCATCAAACCAGTCTTGATTTTTCTTGTGGGAGAACCCGAGGGATTCTTCTGCAGACTGGAGGATACTGTTTTTGATATGTTGCCAAAGCACTGTAGGAGAAGGATCTGTAGGATGGTCTTCAAGTTTCGTTTGTAGATTTGCCTGGAAGTTGTCTCTCATGGTAGCTTGTTGAAGATTGTTGACTTGGAGTCTCTTCTTTAAGATGCCACCCCTCTTAGGTTTGAACTTAAGATGAAGATTTAGTTTACATCTGACGAGGCGATGATCTGTTTGGCATTCTGCACTGGGCATCACTCGGGTATGACGGACATCACGAATGTCTCTCTGACGGACTAGAACGTAGTCAATGAGGTGCCAATGTTTGGATCGGGGATGCATCCAGGTTGTCTTCAAGCTATCTTTCTGCTGAAAGATTGTGTTTGTAATAGTCAGCTGTTGTTCTGCACAGAACTCTAGCAGGAGGCGTCCGTTATCATTGCAAATACCAACACCATGCTTGCCTAAGACACCTTTCCAGGCTTCGGAATTCTTTCCTACTCTGGCATTGAAGTCACCAAGTATAATAATTTTATCTTCTACAGGGACTTTTTGTATGAGTTGGCGTAGGTCTGTGTAGAATTTGTCTTTCTCTACAGGGTCGGCTTGCATAGTTGGGGCATATACACTAAAGAGAACAACATGTGGGAGGCGTAAGGAAATAATGCGATCAGAGTGTCCTGTTGGCAAGGTTTCGAGTTTGGAGGCAATGGAGTTTTTAATCATGAAGCCTACTCCTGAAAGATGTTTTTCGGTTTTGGGTTTGCCAGACCAGTAAATTGTGTAGCCGGCGCCATGTTCTTTAAGGCTGCCTTCCTCATGGAAGCGAACTTCACTAAGAGCAGCGATGTCAATATTAAGCCGTGATAGTTCAAGGGCTATTAGGGCAGAACGACGCTCAGGCCGTCCACTATCTTCAGAGTCTTGCATGGTTCTGATGTTCCAGCATGCAAGTGTCAGTTTTTTTACACCTTTGGAGGCCGGTGTGTGCCTTTGTTTCTTTGCCTTGGTTTGACCGCATCAGAAGATTCCCGTTGGCCGCGGCTAGCCAACCAGGTAGTTGGGGATGAGCTTTCTTTAGGCCACCTTTTCTAGGCCCCTCTCCATATGGAGCAAGCAGTGCTCTCCTTAAAAAAGGCTGCTTGGTCGTTCAGAATGCTGCCGAACAAGACTGTCATCTCCCGGGTCAGGCTTGAGCGACCAATGTCCTGAACCGCCTGCATGCAGGGTTGGGGCTGCGGCTTCCAGTGCATCTTTACACCTGCCGGTTTCGTCCCTCGCCAGTCGCTACAGGGCTTTTTTGGAAATGGATTTGTCCTTCGAGCCTGTGCAATGGATTTTTCTGGTGGAGCGCAGCGTGCACAGAACTGGCCTCACCCTTTAAACCAGAGATTCATCTGCCGTGGCCTTGCAAGCATGGACGTGGCAGCGAGGTCCTCGGGCCGTAGGTTTGATTAGAGTTTCCTTCTCTTAGATGGTTGACCTTACAGGGTTGGACGAGCACCATCTGCCCGGGTTTGGGATTAGAGTTTTCCTTCTCCTAGGACGGTTGCCATAAGGCTAGAGAGCCCATCCTGCCCTTTGACGCTCTTTGTCAGACCCTTCGGTTTCGACCTGTCTGGCATGGGAGACCCTACCGGTGGCTATTATGCCACCGCCAGCATAGCTCAAAACGTCATTAGGGTACGCAAGCCTCTCTCCCACGACAAGGGGGCGTCAATGGAGAGGAGAGTCCAATGGTTGCAATACACATTACCGTTGAGGCCAAGACTAGCCTGCATAGTCTTTCAGGTGGCCCTTCTGTATTCCTTCAATGAATCGTGACAGAATGTCACATCAGTTTCCCTGTACATGTGTTTATATATAAATCAGCATATAGAGCTAGGCATTTGGACAATAAGTAATGTTTTCCCTTGCTACATTACTGTGGATCTTCTAATCTCTTCAGTGTATTTAATATCCATGTTTTTTCTATGGAAAGCAAATACCATTTATTATTTGTGTGGGCATACCTGACAGGATGCTGAGGGTTTTTTTTAATTATTATTTTAAACACACACACACACAAAACATCTTATTTTTCACATGTGAAGGGAACCTGCTAAGAGCAATCCTCATATACTTGCATTTTGTTATAAATCTACAGTCATAAATCACAGTAGTGTTTTTCTGAATGTAGATATAGATCTCCTCAGTTAATATTAAATAGCTGGTTTCCATGGTTTCATTTCCTGCACTGCAGGCACTGAGAGAAAAAAATGTTAGCTAACATGGAGACCAGGCACTGGCGGCAATCTAGAGTGAGTCAGGACCCCCCAAAAAAACCCAAAACAAAAACCAATTGGGATTGGAGGGTAAAACAGGAGTGAGGATTACAGAACCAAACCAGAAATGTAAAGCAAAACCAGAGCTTGGGAAAATTACTTTTTCACTACAACTACTATGAGTTCTCAATCAATAATCCCCAGGAGCCATGCCATCCAGGGTACTGTGGTAACTGTAATCAAAAAGTAACTTTTCCAGGCTCTCAGAATAAGGGCTCAAATAGAGTGTGTTACTCAGAGAAGGAAAAGGAAGTCACTTCATTACAATTACCTGGTCAGGAGCATCTCATTCCCACATTTTCAGACACATCTTACCATGCTAGAAGCTTTCGGGAGAGCTTCGGCACTGCTGCGCAGCAGGGACTCCATTTTGGATGATGCCATCCCTCTGGCAAAATCGTCCGTGTCACTTCCATGTAGGATGGGAGGCGGCCAAGCCATATTTCACCAGATTTTATTCACGGAAGTTGTCCGTGAATAAAATATGGTACAGCCGCCTCCAATCCTACACGGAAGTGACACGGACGATTTCGCCAGAGGGACAACGTTGTCCAAAATGGAGTCCCTGCTGCACGGCAGTGCCGAAGCTGTCCCAAAAGCTTCTAGCATGGTAAGATGTGTCTGAAAATGTCCCCAGACTTGAGACAGGGAAGACAGGTCTTTCTGATATCACAAGGATGGGGCAAGCAAGGGTTGAGAAGTGGTCCAGAACTGCTTCTTAGCCATCTGATTGTGGGTGGGTATATAGGTAATAAGGCAACCCAGAATCAGGAGAGGGACATTTTAAGTGGCCATGTGGGTGGCAAGATGCATCTTGCATCTGCAGCAGTTGTTGCTATTCATTTAACTTGCAAGAAGCTTGGCCTTACCTATAGGACATATGATGCAGGAAGAGTTTTTGCAGTTCTTATGCTTCTGGATCTTAATGAATTATTGCCAACTCAGGGGGAGATTTTTGCCAGGCCCTGTGTTAACTGCTGAGAGGGCTTGCACAACAAGAGAGCTCATGGGTCATGGTGCTGACCCTTCACTTCAGCTCTGAATGACCCAGTGGACCCAAGTGCATACATCTACCAGCTCTCATCCCAATTCCCTCCCCACATTTCTGGCTGATTGGTCCAAGAACAACACAGATAGCAACACCATCAAGCTGAGCCTGTGACTGCTTGGGTCAGCTGGGAAGGGCTGGAAATGGGTGCTCAGCCTTGCAAGTCACACACATTCTCCTTCTCTAGCACTCTTCAACCTATGATTTGTCTCCCAGCCTAGAGATCAACGGAAGCTCTGAGACTTTACCAAGAGCGAACCTATTTTGCTTCTGTGTGTATGTGCCTGTGCGTACATGTCTGTGTCTACCTACTGAAAACTGATGAAAACTAGTACTTAGGAGTGGCCTAGAAACAAAATAGGAATTCAGGGGAAAAACTACATACCTTGGTGGGATGAGCCTTATATTGGGAATCATAGAATCATAGAGTTGGAAGAGACTACAAGGGCCATCCCATCTAACCCCCCTGCCATGTAAGAACACACAATCAAAGCACTCCTGATAGATGGCCATCCAGCCCCTGTTTAAATACCTCCGAAGAAGGAGACTCCACCACACTACGAGGCAGCGCTTTCCACTGCTAAACAGCTCTTACTGTCAGCAAGTTCTTCCTAATGTTTAAGTGGGATCTCTTTTCCAGTAGTTTGAACCCCACTGCTCCATGTCCTGGTCTCTGGAGCAGCAGATATGCATAGTATAAATTTACACCTACTTTGATAACAGATCAGGAATTCTAACAGTCTAATATACTGGGGTAAGAAATCCTTTTTGTTGTTTCTGCTGGTGAACCATTTAAAGTAAGAAACACATGCTTATCTATGGCAAATCTTCCAATAATCTCCAACTAGATCCCGGTCTGTCTTTTGCCCACCTTTAACTCCATCATCCAGTCTCCAACATGAAACTCTTTAAAGTTCAAACAAAAGCTATAGTTTCCAGATTTTTCTTTTGCCTTTCCAAGTTTTCCTCCCCCTCCAAGTTATCCTACTATACAAGAAATCAAAATCTATAGATCTGAGCACAACACTTTCCATCCTTTCAAATGGGATAGCTTCCCAGAGCAGCTGTGGACAGAATGTGAAACTGCTGTGAACCTTTATATCAAGCTGTGAAAGCAAACTGAAAACATAAAATAGAAAATCACACTTTCTCTGTGACTTGACTTTACTAGCTCAGTGTTCCACTGGAGGGGTGAGGGAAGAAAGAAACATTTTGCTGCTGCAGTTCTGTAACAGTATTTTGAAGGGTCCAGATTCTACAACAAGCCTACAAAAATCATTGTACTGGTATCCAAACCTAGCACAGTAGCAAGCCACTGATACACATATTCAACAGGTTGCAAGAATCTGGGATACTTTCACATGTTTCTGAACACGTTTACTTAAAAATGGAATTGCTGCTAGATTTAGAAGGGTGTCCCAAGAAAAAGCATGCTAGGCATTGCAGTTTTATTTTTTTTCCTTTTCCCTATTTTGGTAGTTATTAATTAACACTGATGATAAAAGCAAAACCATGAAATAAAACTGGGTAGATGTATCAATTATTCATTATGCTTGCAAGACTTGGATATAGTATACTAACTCAGATTCAGCAATGTTTCTCTTAATTAATGATCTTTTGCAGGAGGCAAGGACTTGTGAAGAGTTTTGCTTTATTTCCAGAATGTGAGAATTTAAATCTGTTTTATTGCACAAATCCCATATATATTCCAAAGTAATTCCTACTGCATGAATACAACTTATTAACAGACAGTTTTATATGATATGATTGCAGCCTTAGGCAATCTATTCAAGAGCAGAGTGTGTGCTTCATGACCATGTGTATTCAGACACAGTGCAATAGATTCATTCTCCCCATCCACAGAAAATGCTCATTTTTCTACATTGGGCATCTAGCAACACGTATGGAAGTTGGTTTAATGATTGTGCACTTTCTTGGTTTTCTTTTAAGCTCTCATGTGGCTTACATGTGAAAAATAATTGCTTAATATAAACCGGGATGGAACTTGTGTTACCCAAAGAGGTGGTGGTGCTTTAGAGCCCCATACAAGATGCCAATGACTGTATTAATATTTGGGGGAATTGTTAATATTAGCTTAAATCAAAGGCTGTGAGAGGCAGGTAACTTTGGAATCTTTTCACCTATGTATACCAGTATTAACTAGAGAACTCCAGTTTAACATGAAATAAATATTTATTATTGGAAATTACACAAAAAGCATTCACACACATTACATGATCATAAGAATCACATGGGGCTATTGAAGAGTTAAGAAAGAAAGGTTGTATAGAGGAATAGATTCAGGAAATAGGACGATAGTTACCAATCCTGAAGAGCAGAGTTTTGAAGTACTCAGAACAAAGTCTGAGGGAATACTGCAAGTTCTGATCAAGTGGCATGCTGAGAAAGAAAGTGGCCAGTCTCATCCATAGTGGCACACCTTTCTATTGTTAGGGGCTAATAAGTATACCCTGCGTCATATCCTGAAGGGGGTACTTCGGCTTAGGACAAAGCTTAGAGGTGTTTCCCACCAAATAAACAAAGGACACCAAAACTTGGCTGATTGTTGTTAATGGCTGGGAGATAGAAATTGATGGGTTTATGACAACCTCACATTGTAGGACAGGAGGGGGATTCCAAGGGATATTTCCTGGGGATTGGGGATGGAATGGTCACTTGATTGTTTAGGTTATGTGACTCACCACTGCAGGGCCCAAAAAGGAATTAGCACATACCTCCTTAATGGTTTTGTTTACTAAGGGGCTTCAGCTCAATCCAAGCTTGGGTGTGCTTGTTAAAATACTTCTAAGATACCTTCCCAGGTCCTTGTGACCTCCACCTGACCTCACTTTGGATCACCCCACTCTACTTGACCCCTTCAAACTATCCAATACTTCCAATTATGAGATATTACAGGGAGGAGGAGTAGGGCATGCTAACACTTGTGACCTTCCAGATGCTGAACTACAAACCCCACCATCCCTCACCATTGGCTCTGCTGGCTAGAGATGTGTTGGGATAAGTGTTGCAGTCCAATAAGCTGAGATGTTTAACTGTTGAAAGGGTTAACTGATAGAAGTAAACAGAATCTGTGATGTAATTTCCTATTGCAATGTGATTGGCTCTCCAGAGGGAAAAGGTGTGTCCAGGTCTTTTTCTTTGTTCTGGAGAGTCACCCACGAGGTAACACATGGTATGATGATCTCATTGGGTTAGGAGCTGTTATGCAGCGCTCCTGCATATTTTTGGTTTTAACATGTAGTTTTTAGTTATGTTTTATTAGTTTAGCCTTCACTTACTGATTTGCTGTTGATATACACTGAAATATGCATAATGACTGCGAGTAAAACTATTTTTATACTTTTAAACTACTTTTGAGTGTTTTGAGTCTTTTGAGTTGTAAAATGTATTTTAAATTTCTCTCTCTGGCTTTTCTTCGCAAACGAAGATTCAGGAAGGACTCATCCCGCGCTTTCTGCAAGCGCGCTGATGACTAAAAAGGCCAATCCGCGATAAACAAGTCCGGTTGCAAAAAGCACAGCAGAAGGTCTCCTTGGGTGATGTTTTTGGGTTGTGATTCTTTCTGCGTTGTCATTTCTCTTCAAGACTTGTTCGTCGTGAGTTCTCAAATAAGGCTGCAGCATTGTGGATAGTGCGTCTCCATGCCTCCCGATGTGAGGCCAGGGCGGATAATGCATTGCTTAATAAGAGTGTGCCACATGTGGCTGAAAATGTAAATTTTATTCCTGAATTAAATTGCCACCTCCTTAGTGTGTCAGCTTTGGACATTAAAGGTTATCCAGTGTTATTTGAGAAAGGGATGTGCAAAGCCTATGATGAAAAGACAGTTTATGTGCATACATATAGAAATAACCGTGGTCTTTAAGCAGCTGACAAGCAATCCAATGTGAAGGAGGAAAGCATTGATTTATGGCACAGACGTTTTTGACATCATGACTGCAAAGCAATTCTTCAACTACAGGATCAAGGTTTGACAACTGGCATCAAGGTAAAGCAACAAAGTTATGACAGTGCAAACAGGTGCATAGTTTGTGTTAAGCAGAAGGCAACCAGATCTTCATTCCATGTGAGAAATGAGAAGAGATCTAGCATAGTTCTTGATATGATTCATAGTGACCTGATGGGACTTTTGAAAATTCCATCTCTTGGAAGAAATAAATATGTGTTAATATTTTTAGATGATTTCTCAAAGTATTGTGTTATCTATCTGCTAAAGGAGAAGAGCCAACTGTATGATGCACTGTGCAAGTATGTTGCCATGGTAATAAACATACTTGGAAGGAACTCCAAAGCTATTAACTCTGATTGTGGTGTTGAGTACATGGCAAAATATACACAAACATTTTTAGAAGATAATGGCATATAACATTTTAAGACTGTTTCTTATACCCCCAGAGATAAACTCAGTGACAGAGAGGAAATTTAGATCTCTAGTTGAGATGACAAAATGCCTTTTGGCTGATGCTGGCTTGCCCAATAGAATGTGGGGTGATGTGATTGCCACAGAAAATTATTTGCAGAACTGATTACCTACAAGAGGCACTTAAAAGATTTCTTTGGAGATGTGGCATGGCACAGTGCCATCCATCAAACATATCAGAACATTTGGATGCCTAACTTATGCATACATACCTAAACAGTTACGTGGTAAGCTGGATCCAACAGCTGAAGAGACTATTCTAATTGGTTATGAGAGTTCTACAAGGAGTTACAGAATGATGAACTTAGACACTGGCAGAGTAACAACCAGACATGTGGTGTATTTTGATGAGAACAGAAAAGTCGACATAACATGAACTGTGATTGATTTCCCAGAAGAGGATAATACTGACTTTGATGTTGAAAATGAGGAAAAGGATGATATTTCTGTGATTTCAGAAACAGAGTGTGAATCTCCTGCAACCAGTTTCAGGTTGCAGAGGCCGAAGTGGGAAATGACCTGGATGGACCAGACGGTGACAATGCAAATGAGGAACAGAGTCACCAGGATCCACAACAGGTTCTTCCCAGATACGAGCTCAGACCAAACAGAGGAGTGCCTCCAGACAGACAGGGCTACATTGCAGGGTTGGCATTATCCAAGGAATCAACAGAAGGAGATGGTGAGCAAATGCCTACACATGAGGCAGTACAAGATCTGAAAGTTATTTCCATTAGACTGTTTTTAAGCTTAGCTACTTCTAAGCGAAAGACTGTCAAACATGTAAATGTGAAAAATAAGAAGTTGCACACAACACTGAAGCATTTAGGTTTCAAATGTGGAGAAGCAGACAAACATGTGTACACCAGAGTAAAAGCAAAAGTGCTTTTGCTAAGTGAAAAGCAAATTTTTTTGATTTCTTGGAGGTTTTAGGGCTACAAGGTGCACATTGTGTAGCCACACCTATGGTAACAGATTTTAACAAAAACAATGAGGACAGTGAGCTTTTGCCAAAGAATAACATGGTCAAGACAGCTATTGGAGAGCTGCAGTGTTTAGCCGGAAACACAAGACCTGATATAGCCTATGCTGTTGGAGTTTTAAAGAAAGAGTTAATGAACCAACCAGAAAAGATTATGGTGCATTGAAACAAATTCTGAGATATTTGAAGGGCACATTAGATTTCCAGTTGAAGTTCCCAGCTAACAGAGATTCAAATCTTATTTGTTTTACAGATGCAGATTGGGCTGGATCCAGTGGTGATTCAGTGTCAACAAGTGGTTAACTGTTCCTGTATGGAAATGGACCAATCTGTTGTTCTAGCGCTAAACAGAATGTAGTGGTGTATTCTTCTACGGAGGCAGAATATGTTTCTGCAGCACAGGCAAGTAATGATGGTATTTTCAGTCCAACATCTTCAGGGCCACATGTTCCCTGGTGTACAAAATACCACACATGCTAGTTGTGTAAATAAATTGCTCAGTGGAGTCCAACATAACTACACCCTTTGTGTAGAAAGATATAAAGGAATAATATAGCACCTTTGAGACTAAGGAGATTTTCAGATGCCTCTTGCCGCACAAGCAGCCTCTGGAGCACTAACAAGGCTACTGCGCGGCAAGGGGTCCATTTTGGACAACGCCATTTCTCTCTCAGCGGCGTCCATGATTGTTACAGCTAGCATTGAAGGCGACCGCGCTGTTTTATACTCACAGACAACTTCTAGCATAAGTTTTCACAGACTTCAGTCCACTTCATCAGATGCATGGAGTGAAGCCTCAGTGCACAGACTATATACCTCTGTGTGTGTGTGTGTGAATTGTAATAGAAAAACACAGCATGTGTATTTGTTGGTGGGGGTGACAATTTCATTCTTACCAGGGTTCATAAAGAGTAGTTAATGGGACAAAGGTGGCAGACATATATCATGTACAAACCAAGATGAACAGGAAGAGACATGAATAGTGGAAGAATTTTTTGGTCTAGTGCATCGATATTGATACAGGACAAGTAAAGTGAAGCAATAAAACCCTACTTAGTTGCTAGGATGTGAACCTGTGTTTTAATATGTGTAGTGTGCCAAGAAACCATTGTCTCAGTTCAAGCCACTGTCAATGCATTGGAGTTTATGAAACTATCCTAATTCAGCCATCTATAATCTTCCTTTGGTTTTGGTGAGGACTTGTTGTTTGTTTGTTTGTTTGTTTTCAAGGACTGCTGCCTGGAGGTCCAAATTAGAATGTCCAGGAAGGTGGAAGCATTTTGCAATTGGTTTTGAGGTATTCCTATTTCTAATGTCCCATTTGTGTCCATTTATCTTCTGGTGTAGATAATGTTCTGTTTTTCCAATATAGAATGCCAAGTGACATTCTTGACAAAGGATTGCATTATATCATATTAGAGGATGACCACATTAAAACACCTCTAGTGTTGTGGGTGATGTTATTAGGTTCTGTAATGTTGCTGCCTGAGTAGATGTATGAAGGCAGAGTTGGAGTCTGGGTTTGTGGACAAGTTTTGCTCCTGTCTTCCAACCCATGTTGTGTAAGTCAGTAGCTGGTTCCAATCCATGTTCTTTTGTAAGTCAGTAGCTGTTTGAGACTGGCAGACTGTCTGTAGGCAAGTAAACTCCTGCCATCTAGAGCCCCTGAGAGGATATCATCAATCTACATTTGCATATTACACATATTAGCTATGGAAAGGGATCCATGAATTTGTCTACGTATTTCTGGATGAATCATCCTATTTCTCATTTATCCTATTCATATACCTATTCTGCCCTGTTTCTCCATTACAGTCCATTTGTTTATTAAAAGAAAATCTGCTTAAACTTTTATATATGAGTTACTATTGAAATATTTATTCTGTGCTGCTTTATCCTAAAACACCTATTTTAAACACATTTTACTACTATTTTTGGGGCCAGAAATTGCATCACCTCATTTAGAAATGTGAAAACCAACAAATCATTGTGTTCTGATCCATATATTAGTTCAGGACAAGAGTGGGGATTGTGAAGACCTCCAGATATAACACAAAGGCAACTCTCTGTTGCCCTAACCAGTATAACCAATGGTGAGGAATGCTGGGAATTGTAGTTCAACAACATGGGGAGAGCCATACAATATCTATCCCTGTCTAGCAGGTGCAGTTCAAGTCACTTTGCATTGAAAATAAGAAAGAATCAATCCATTTATAAAAAAGATAGCTCTTGATGTACACCTGGTAGAAAGGCATCACTCTGGGTTTTGTTACATTGGGCTCGTCTATATGAGCTTCCCCCAAAATGTAGCACCCTGCAGTAATAACAAGTCGCAGCAGCTGTGACTTGTCTTAATGATGTCTTTGCCCACAGAAGCCCCCATAAGCTTTGCATGCAAGATGGCAGCCAAGAGTGATTTACTCACGTTAGTACTTAGCCAGCTGCTGACTTTAAAAAAAAAAACATGATGTCTAAGGTGCACAACAGCCATAGAGTGATTTTTGATTTAACAGGACAACAAAACAAACTAGAAACACCCCATTTTATCAACTTAATTATCACTCGCTAAGGCAAAAAACCAAAACAAAACATGGTGGCTCCAGGCGCTTGCCCTGTTAGCAAGCCCTGCACCTGTTGTGCTTGTGCAGCCAACCATATTCGTGCTTCCTGTACTACTGGACAGTGATTCATATTGAATCGCTGTCCTAACCAAGAGGAATATGCATGCCCCACACTATTTTTGAAAAACTCCAGGAAGAGCTGTGAAGGCTTTTCCTCCAGTGTTTTAGTGGGTTTTGGCTCCCCTCCTTCCAAATACAGCATAACTGTGGGATCCCACTGAGACACGTCATCTTCTCCTCAAATTCCAGATGAAGTATTTTCACCATTTAGACAACCCCATTGTATTACAATGGAGCATATTTAAGTTACGTTGGAACTGTCTTAGAATAGCCAACTTTGTTTTTACTAGTCCCTATCCTTGTGCCATTAACAGCATCCTGATCGGTACATCTTTTATTGAAGAGGATACATGTCATCACATGTTGATTTGGGTAGCTGCAGTTCTTGTTCAAGGCACAGGAACAAGCCAGCCCTTTCTTTTCCTGGTGGGCTAGAGCCCCTGCTGGTCCTTTGCAGAACAAACATATTTGAGAGCTAGGCTCTAGTGAGCACTGGCACAAATTAAGTCTAGAAAATTTGTAGAAACAAGAATACCCTCTGTAGTTTCCTACAGAGACATGCAGAAATCAGAAGAAAATTGGATAATGAGCAATGAATTGTACTTCCGTTATAAAACACAATCTTAGTTCTTTCTTTGCTTGCATCGACACCACTTAGTCTAATTAAACAGAATTACATTGGGTTTGCACAGATGCTTGACTGTCCAGAAAATTGCTAATTTTTTAAAAAAAACAAAACAGGAGGATGAATTCCTTGTCAGTTAGCCAGTGAAAATTAAACAAGCATTCCAGTGTAAAGGGAGTTCTCTTGGTGGTTTGCTTTAGAAGCAATTAGACAGCATAAATAATTAGGACGTCTGGTTGTATAAACAACTGAGGTTTCTCTAAAAAGAGCATTTTATGCTCATTATCTTTAATTTGAGCTAAATATTATTATGCAAAATAAGGGGCTGAGATGCCTTTTAAAAGGACTGGGAA
Organism: Gambelia wislizenii; assembly: GCA_030847615.1. Lineage (NCBI taxonomy): Eukaryota > Metazoa > Chordata > Lepidosauria > Squamata > Crotaphytidae > Gambelia > Gambelia wislizenii. Next base: position 203,669,453 of record JAUMIR010000003.1, on the reverse strand, counting down.
GCCCTATTGCTACTATAACCCATAATGATGATTTTAAAAATAATGATGATGGAGAAATAGCAAGAGAGGTTTTGAGGTAAATGCAAGGTCAGATTCTATGGTTATTATTGAAATTAATGGATAATGCAAGCAAATTAAGACACACTGCCCTGATAATGAGAAGGTACAGGGCAGTCTTAAGAGATCCCCCCTAGTAATACTGACCACAGTGAGATATATAGATAGATATCATTACCCATTGGTAATGATATGAAGTTATGGTGGTTTCATATTAAGATCCCACAGAAATCCCTGTTTTAGTGTGAGGAAGTGGAAACTGTGTTTGATGACCAATTGTGGAATAATGATACAAGACACGGGCTGAAACAAGGGCCATTTTATTTGTCCTTAAACCTGGGTTGAACCTGGTATTACCATGACCTACACACCCTCCCAATAATATTTCATAATTGGCAATATTAGATACTTCAAGGGGTCTAGTAGACTGGGCCAGACCAAAACATGAGGTCAAATGGAGATCACAAGGATCTAGGAAGGTGTCTTGAAAATATTCTAGCAAATGTACCCAAGATAGGATTAAGCAGAATCCCTAGTAAACAACACCATTTAGGAGGTATGTGCTAATCCCCTCTTGGCCCCACTTTGCAATGAGTCATGCATCACAAACAAACAAGTGACCAAAACAACATGTATTCCCAGGAAATATCCCACAGCACCCTTCCTGTCCTACACTGAGAGATTGTCATAAACCCACCAATTCCTAATCTCAGCCATTATGAGCAATCAGGTGAGTTTCGGTTTCCTTTGTTTAAAGGGTGGGAAAGCACATCTAAGCTTTGTTCTAAGCCCAAATACCCCTTCAGGACACAAAATACAGTATAAATATTAGCCCCAAACAAAAGCAAGGTGGGCCACTGTGGACAAGACCCAGCCATTCTCTCTGTTGGCACCCCCCACAAATCAAAACTTCCAGTGCCACCCTCGGCCTTCCATCTGAGTTCTTCTCCACTCTTCAGACTGGTAACTATTGCCCTATCTCCCAAATCTATTCCTCTATCCAATCTTTCCTCCTTGAACTCTTTGATAGCCTTGTGTAGTTCTTGTGAGTGTGTGTTGCATGTGTGTGTGCTTTCTGGGTTCTTCTCCAATAAAAAACATTTATTTTACTTTAACCTGGAGTTCTCTGCAGTGAGTACTGGTGAAAAGGTCCCAAAACCCACCTTCTTACAAGTGAAAAGGTCCTGAAACCTGCCTCTCATGGCATTCCATTTGAGCAATAATAATTGCCCCACCTAATAATAGATCACGGGTGAGCTCCCCATGGACACTCACCTCTTTGGGTAATACTGGGTTGAACCTGAAAGGAACAAGAGGGGGAACAACCTGGGGAACAACTTAATGCAGGATCAGCTGAGGCCAGGGTGAGCCCAGAGGGCCATCAAATAACTGGGTTGCTCTCTGGATGGCTACTTACTGGAAGGCAGATCCAAGGCACATATACCCAGTCCCAGGACCTAAAGCGAAAGCAAAAACTCCAGGTCTACCTCAAGGGTTGTCTCCTTCCCCACTCCAAGGTCCTGAGACCTAAAGAGGCAGATCCAAAGCCCTACCTTTCACCAAAAGGGTGCCAAAGTATACAATCCCACTGTCAACCGTCAAAGTCCCCCAGATACAGGATGGGGTAGGGGGGAAAACAGGGAAAAGGGATGAAAATTCCTAGCCAGCCCCAAAACTATCAGCAATGCTCACACTGCACTGGAGGCAGGAGGATGAGACGAGAACTCGAACCAAAGAGGATGCAAAGGGGGGAATTATGGCCTTAAATAGATTACACCCTTGCACACCTAACAACTGTGTCTTGAGGCCTTGCACCAGGTGCCATTATCTCTGCCATGGAGGCCATGGCTCCTTCCCCACAGTGCCATTCACTTTATAGGTCTGGGGTTGTATTGATGACCAAGAATAGAACGAGACCAGATACAGAGAAATGGGTTGAAACAAGGGTCACTTTATTTAACATAAAACATATTTAATTTGGGTTGAACCTGAGAGGATACAGAGTGGGGAGCAACCTAGTGTGGGATCAGCTAAGGCCAGGTGTCACTCCTTGACCTTCTTCTACTGGCTAGTTCAAGGCCTCCTTGACACTCCTTCTACAGGCTAGGCCAAGGCCTCAGTCTTCCCTTGGGTCAAACACCTGAGTCCTGAGGGCAATACAACTGCATGGTTTCTTCCTGGCTGGCTATATACTGGAAGGCAGACCCAAGGCACACACACCCCAACTCCAAGGGCTTAAAGAGAGAGCAAAACTCCCCAAAGGGTGGACTCTTTCCCCTCCCCATGGGTCCCAAGATCTAAAAAGGCAGATCCAGAGCTGTATTCTTTACCAAATGGGTGCCAAGGTGTACACCAAAACTCTTATATTCTCCCTCCACTACTTGCTACAGACAAGGAACAAGTGCCTGCCTAGGCCCTTTCCCCTGCCAGGCCAGCCAACAAGGCTCTTACCTTCTGCTCCAGGTCCCCCAGGAACAACATATTACCCACTTTGGGTAAATGCACATGATCAGTCCTCTAGAGCTCTGGCCGCTGAAAAACTGTGGTGAAATGGGGAAGAAAGTGGTCCAACCACCAATTAAATGCATTTGTCATCTTCCCATTTACCCTTCTACAGGCTAGGTCAACAAATCAGGGATCCCCTTCACCTGGCAATCTGTCTCTGAATGCCTCAGATCATGCAGAGCCTGTAAAATGAGGGCCTTGCCTTTCAGAAAGCCCAAGTCATTCCCACTGAGGTGAATGACTAACACATGCGGAAGAGACCCAGTGCACCCCTTGAATAACAGAGGCAACAAACCATTCCAACAAAGGCCTCTAATTTCCAACCACTCCCCTGTGGCATACTCACTCAGTCCCAGTTGAGCCCCAAAATGGTCCTTGTGGTCCTTGTATGTCACCCAGTACATTATACTATGACCTCAGATCAGGACCCACTGCTTCTCCTATAGGACTTGGAAACTGGGGGCAGGGAGGTGGACATTAGTGAACAGCACTATGCATAAACTGGAGAGGACACATGTACCTCTTGAATGTCAAGGTTCTCCAATGCCCATTATCCAATAGATTGGATAAACTGAAGGCCCATGCCCATGGCAAAAGCTTTAGAGGCATCCCCAATCCTAAACAAATGGGTGCCAAACCTTACCCTTTGCAGGCCCAAGGTCACTACACGGTGATGGTCCAGAACTGATACCTAGTAAGGGGCAAAAAAAAATGATGAAATGATAACGCTGGTTTCATTTGGGCCCTTGCACATGTGAATTTCTGTAAAGCACACACAGGTCATAAAGCAGGATCAACATACCACCCCAATGAGACCTTCACCCCCACTTCCTTCTGGTCCATTTTAGAAGTCCAGATTCTAGTCACTGCTTGCTCCTCCGACAAGGTTAAATCTCAAAACTTCAAAGCCCTACTCAAAACATCCCCCTTTGAGGAGACTCCCAATTCACTAACACACAAGGCCCCAAAAATGCAGTCAAGACAGCAGCATGAAAGGAAAACACTTTGTGATAGACAAGTATTAAGCAAGAGTTTAATTTTAATTAAGCAAAAATTAAGCAAGAGTTTAATTTCTTTCACATATCCTTCGTTGTCTGGATCTTGTTTAAGCTTTAATTCCTGCTCTTTTATTTTATCGGTAATGTCTTCCATCTTTTTCTTTTTTTCCTTCTTCCATTCACTTGATTTTTTAATTAGAATGCCTCTCATATAAGCCTTTGAAGTATCCCATACTGTTTGCACACTTGTTCCTTTGTTTAAGTTGTCTGCAAAAAAACCTTCAATTTCTTTCTTACAATAAGAAACCACCTTTTCTTAATTTAATACATACTCGTTCAATTTCCAGTATCTTGCCCCTCCTTTTCTTTCCAATTGGATCTTAATTGGATTATGGCCACTAAACGGTTTGGGCAGTATTTCCGAAGATTTGACCATGTATAATAAAGAACTCGGTAACCACACCATATCTAACCTTGACCATGAGTGGTGACACTCTGAGAAAAATGTATAATCTCTTTCCCCTGGATGTTGAACCCTCCACACATCCTTCAATTGATATTCCTCAATTAACTGAATACCTTCTTTAGATAGATTATTCGAACTTTTCTTCTTAGTCTCCTGATTTGAATATTTTCTATCTAGATTCTTATCCACCACTTCATTGAAGTCACCTAATAAACATATCTTTTCATAGGAGCGTTTAGCAAGCTCTTTTTTCAAATCCTCATAGAATTTCTTACTACTGTTACATGGAACATAAGATCCAATCAAAAGAATGAGTTGATCATTCAAACCAATCTCTATTCCTAGAAATCTGCCTTCTTTATCTCCAAAAATCATCCTAGGGGACAGGTTAGGTTTAATTATGAATATAACCCCTCTTTTTTTTTCTTTAGCCAATGCACAAAATATTTCTCCCAATTTAGATAGTTTTAATACCTTTTCATCCTTTTCTCTTATATGTGATTCTTGCAAACAGCAAATATCTGGATTAATTTTCTTTATCCAATGTTCGATCCTTTTCCTTTTTACCGGAGAGTTCATACCATTTACATTCCAGGAAACTACAGTATACATCATTTTTCTTTATTGCTTAAATTTGCCAAATTGTCAATATCCAAATCTAACAGGCTCATATCTGGATTGGATCTTTTCCCTTTCTGTTCCCTTGACTTCCTTTTCTCTTTCCCTTCTTTCATCAATTGTCCTAGCATATCCAAATCCTTTCCTGACAAGTCACCTCTTTCGTCTGTATCCTTATCTAATTTAGGAGTGGACTGGCTTTCCGTTCTCAACCTTGGCCCATATCTCAACATGAAATCCCTTGCCTTTTCAATTGAATTTAGTCTAAATCTTTCTTGTTGGAAACTGAAAATTACGCCCTCTAGGCGATCCCATCTAAACGGGATTCGATTTGCCTTTAATTTTGAAACCAGAAAATCATATTCTTTTCTTTTCTTCAGAATTCTTATTGGGATTTCCCTCATAATTAATAATTGTTTCCCTTCTACCATAACCGGTGATTTGTTATGTTCTTCCAAAACTCTTTCCTTAACTGCTTTCTTAGTAAATTGCACCACCACATCTCTGGGAAATTTATTCCTTTTCGCCAGGGCCGATTGAACTCTATACACCATGTCTATCTCGTTTTCCATAATTTCTCTTTCAGCTTCCATAAAGTCAGCCAAAATAGAAATCATCTTTTCTTTAATATTCTCATCTTTTTCCTCTTCCAAACCTCTAATTCTTAACCAAGAATCCATTTGCTTCTGTTCAATTAAAGCTACTCTGTCTAGTTGTTTATCCATATCCTCAAAAGATTTTTTTTTCAAATCCAGTATTTCTTTTTTATTGACCTCAATGTCTTTTTTGTTGGTTTCCACATCTATCTTGACCTGTTCTAATGAGTCTTTCACGTCTCCCACCTGTAATTTTAACTCAGTTATAGCCTGTTTAATTTCCCTCATAAACATTCTCATTTCCTCCATAAACTTCTTATGATAATCAGGGGGTTCCTCCCACAAATCTCTTCTTTGTTGGATTAATGGTTCCATACCTCGCACCTTACCTGTCCTTAATTTTGACATACTCAGACCTTAAGTTTTTTTTATCTTTTTTTTTAAATCTTTATGTTAATCAATATCTCCTCTGTCAATTCCACCACTTGGTACCTTTCTAAATTAATTCAATGTCTCAAAATTAATTCCATAATTACCCAATTAATTCTATTATTACCCAATCAACTACCAAATTTGATTCCTTAATTATTCCAATATGTATCCCCTAATCTCCAAATAAGTTATCAAAACACCCAGTCTATAAATCAATCAGCCTGTCAAATCAAGTCAAATCAAGTAAATTCCTTGAGGACCTAATTTAGATAATCAATTATCACTTGTTTAGGCGGTATTATCGCCTACTGAATTATATATTCTTAATAGTTAGACACACTTAATACACTTCAGTTGGTATTATATAGGCAAAGTTCATATAAGTCCTTTCTAACAGTAATAACCTTAGATCATTAATAATCTTAGATTCATTAGATTCATTAATTTCTTATACCAATTCATTAATTAATCAAATCCAATTCATGTACCATTCTTGTACTTGAATCATATACTACAATTCATATACTCTAATCTCCTTCTAATGTTTATAACCCAATAACCCCAATTTATTTGAACTACATTATTTAATTCTGTATCTTCCAATCATATCATATCAAATTCATCAAAACCAACAAATTAACCCGTTACTACCCCCTCAATTCTTTCTATATTCATTAACCCTTCCAAAGTATGCCTCAATTTTGCCCCCTTCCCTTCCCTTAACCCCACGGCTTCCTTATTGCTGTTACAATCAGGTTACAATCAGGTTTCCTTATTACTGTTATTACTGTTACAGTCTTTATTCACTTCTCCTTATTCTTCCTTTCTTGTTCTTCCTTTCTCCTTCTTTCCTTATTTCCTATCTTCTTTTCTCTCCCCTCCTTTCTCTCTCTCTCTGACGCTTTCCTTTATCTTCCTTTATCTTCACTTCTCCTTTCCCAATCTCCTTTCCACCACATCTCTTGGGAATACAAAACCAAAACAGAAGCTTTGTAGGTTTCCTCTTAACACAAATTCTGTTGGTGGGGACAATACTTGGAATAGAGGGAGTCTCAGATGTATTAACAGGATTTCTTTATTCCACTCACTCCTTCATATTGCAGTCTCTCTCACCGAAACAGTCCATCCAACGTTCAGTGTTCTATCTTCCCTTAAGAATTTAACAGGGAGGGCAACACCCCCCACGATACTTCTTCTCCCAAGGAACGTTAACTAGTCTTTTAACGGTGTCCTTCCACTCTCTTCCATCCCGGAGCCTCCAATCTTAGTTCTTCTCACCAACTCACCAACTCTGTTCCTTTCAATAGAAGCTCCGCGTTTCACCTCTTTCCAAGCTTCTCAAGCTTGTTTCACCTGGAAGGGGTTCAGCGGCAGGGAATAACGGTTGGGCGGTGCCCTTCCACGGCTCACTACAGCAGGCGCGTTGTAGCTGCGACTGCCCTTACTCACTCCTCTCCACGGACTCACCAACGCTTGTCAGCAGCACTGGAGTGGGGGCATATGTCGCCAATCTCGCCAGCTTCTCCCCCTCTCTTTGGGGGCCAAGACACGCTGCCTTAGCTCTATCGCAGACAGCAGCCCGTTGTAGTGGTGAGCTCACAGCGGAGCGACGTGAGCTTGTGCCTCCCTCACTCGCGTCCCGAACCGGCTATGCACTGCGTCTTAGTGCCTTGCACCAGATGCCATTACCTCTGGCCTTTCCACCATGGAGGCCATTTAATCTGGCCCCTACCCTTTGCTGTGTGAGTCCGGAGTTGTAATTCCAAACAGTTCACTAGAGTGACAGCAAAGAATCTTATGATTACAGAGACAGGTCTTAAGGTGCTCAATTGTTCAATGTGTTATTAGTAAAAACAACCTGACATGTTTCAGCCTGTATATACTCTCAGTGGCCTTCTTCAGGGACAATATATAACTATAAGAAGAGACAGCATATAAATATATAATAAAACATCACATAATATTACATGGTATGAAATCATTATATCATTTGTACATGGCCTATTGCCTGTACATATCTATCTATATAAAATTATCTTGAGTATGTTGCCTTTCCCAGTTTGCTGATTGGCTGCTCAGGAAACACACCCAACCCACATCCAACCAATCACCATCCACATGCAGATTCCCTCTCCACATCACAGTCCACTCAATCTGCATCACTGCCACACAAGGGCCTCTCCCTCAGCCACTCATCAGTCATGGGCTTCGATGGGATCCAGACAGTCAACTGATGGTGACAGCAGGATGCCACTGCTGCCACTGGGCTGGAGCCAGGCAGTCAACTGGTGGCAGATGCAGCAGGGTGACAGAGTGAGTCACCCTCAGCAATTTCAGGAAAAGTGTGGAACACTGAGAAGGAGGAGGAGGAATTTAAATCCTCAGCCTACTTTACAGGGTTGTTGTGAGGTCTACCTGGAGTTTTTGGGGGAGTTTTTTAATGGCATATGGCACACAGGGTCCAGCTAGTTTGAAATTTAATCACAGAAATTTCTGAAGCTGAAACTCTCACACTGTTTAGTGGATAAAACAAAAAACATGAGAATGAAAGCTAAAGGTTTGTGATTTGTTTGTTTTTTAATGTCAGCAGCTGGTCATGGGGGGAAAGGGCTCTTAGGTAATGTTCATGGATGCTTTGATATAACTGGACTAAGGGGGAAAGTATTGTCAAAATCTTCAGAGGAAATTTAAAAGAGTGGGACGAAGTCAAGATCTCCTTTAAGCCTCTAGGGACCAAAGATTTTAATGTTAAAATCAACTCTACTGCTTTTTTAAACAGAATCCTCTCATCAATAGTATTCAGCTTTTCTATAGCCCAAAATCTGAGATGTGTCACAGGATGACTCATAAAGGGAGAACCTATTTTGTTGTTTCTTATACAGTCAGTCAGCCCTCTGTAGCCACGGATTTGGTATTACAGATTCCACCACCCATGGCTTGAAAATATTTAAAAAAAAAAAACAAGAAGCAAACCTTGATTTTGTTATTTTTTTATAAGGGATACCACTTTACTATGCCATTGTATATAATGGGACTTGAGCATCCACAGATTTTGATATCCACAGGGGGTCCTGGAACCAAACCTCAGCAGACACCAAGGGCCCACTCTATTGCAAAGATGTCCCCCTATGCATTTCTTTAAAGGTCTGATTCTTTTATCCCTTGTAAATCTTTAGGCACTTGTACTGAATGGCAAAAATAACACAACTGCTCCTACAAGCAGTAGAATGGTGTAAAGTGTACCTCTGTTGGCTCATATGGTCTGTCAATTCTGTAATCTATGAAGTGTACCTGCAATAAACATAATGGCCAAGGGATGATGTTTTGTGGGTCTGGTTATACCTATCAGATTGTTGTTTGATGTATGTTTCTACTTACCAAAATGGCCCTAATGTTTCTAGTTCTTTTAAAGGAAATTTGGGGCTTTCCCTGACTACCGGATATATATTGAGCTATGTACCAATGTATTTTGATAAAACTCTGTAAACTATTAGTAACGTGATTGATGGTAAGGCTCCAACTGAGATGGTTGGACTGTAGTCTGTCTTGGGTTTTTTGTTTGTTTGTTTGTTTGTTTGTTTGTTTTTAAGTTTAGAATGTGTTATTTGAGATGCCTTGTGAAGATCCTAAAACATTACTTCCTGTGGATACCCTCTGTCCATGAATTGTTTTGTCAATATGCTGGCTTCATTCCTGAAGTCGATTTCATTGAACAGTTATGTTTTAATCTAAGGAACTGTTCATAGGGGAGAGATTGTATCTGAGAGATTTGAAATGTGAACTATCAAATTCTCAATAAGTATTGGCACCTGTGGGTTTTCTGTATAGAGAGGTGGTAAGCTGATCTCCTTTTCTTTTCTTCTTTTTTCCCTTTAGGTCTAAAAATGGATTACAGAGTTGTTATATTCCATATCAGATTGTATATTGCTGTGCTTAGAATTTATCCAATTATAAAAATCCATGAGATCAGTTACACTTCCCTTCCAAATACAAAAGTATCATCCACAGATCTGAACCAGAGTACCAGTTGTTCAGTAAATCCATTATCAGGAGAGATGACTGCACTTTCAGAGCTATCCAAATATAAACTGGCCATCTCTGGGGCCAGAGGGCATCCCGTAGCCACTACTTTTATCTGCCAATAAAGTTGTTCTCAAGCTTGAAATAATTCTTATAGAAAGCAGTATCAGCTGTTTTGTTTCTGAGCACAGTTCAAAGTACTGGTGCCTTAAAGACCTGTATTGCTTAGGACCTGATACCTGGATTTTCAAAAAAACTTTGAGACAATCACTTACCAAAGCCTCTTGAATCTTTATTTTCTGAAGCCTTGTTGCCTCTACTTCAGTAAGAATTGTTCTTCTACATGCTTGATGCTTTTAATAATAGTTAACAACAATTTAACTAGAAAATAGGTATTAGACTAACAGGCTTGAAATGTCTCTTGCATCCTTTTTTTAATGGTTACTTTTCATTCCTTAGGGACTTATGGCTATTTCCATTTGAAAATCAGAAATTTCAGCAAGTAAAGGGCATTTGGATCCTTTAAGAATTATTGAATGGATACCATCTGAATCAAGCTGTGTGTTTTCACACTACAAGATCTAAAACTAAAAGTTTGATTAAAAGCATTCATATACCTTCTCTACAATCTTCTTATTCACTTTAAGCATAGAAGCCATTCAACAGTCTAACTGCCTGCCTAACCACTTGCATTTTCTTGGTGGTAGTGGTAGTATGAGACAAAGAGAGAGAGAGAATAAATGTCATATGCCTCTTGAGAACTGTTTATTTGTACCATTTAATATGTACTTGCTTTTTCTATTGTTTGTTGTTCACTAAAGCAGTGTTTCTCAACAGAGGGTCATATGGCCACCTGCCATCCCCCAGGATATTCCAAGGAGGCCACAGGTGAAAATTGCATAAATGGGGGGGGGCACAGCATGAGACTAGGGGATCGCAGAGGAAAGTGAGAAAACAGAGAAGTGACCAAGAAAAGAAAACAGAAAAGTGAAGAAAATAGAAAATGAAGTAGTGAACAGAGAAGTAACCATGCTTCCTAGTGGATGGATCACCACACACACTCTGCAGCAACATTGCTTCCACTTTCTTTTCTTTCCCACTTCCGCACTCCACCGTTGTGCACACCAAGCTGTCTGTATCTTGTTTGTCATAGACAAGGTACATGGCTGAAGCAGTGTTAGTGTGTAGCATGTTTCTTTGTGCAAGTATTACTGCAAAAGGAGGTATGTTGTTGCATGCAACAGTTTTGCATGCAATCTTCATGTATTTTTAGCCGTTGTGGTTGCCATTTCTATCACTGCTGCTGTGTTCAGTTCTTCTCATCGTAAAGATCAGGATCAGACATAATTTTTCATTTGTCTTTGTTCAGATGTTCTAATGCTGTCTTATTTCTGAGAAGTCATATTATTATTTTGTAGATGCAAACATATGTAAAATTAGTCTGCATCTGTATCGAATTTCTTTCTTTCTTTCTTTCTTTCTTTCTTTCTTTCTTTCTTTAAGATACCCATGGCTACTTCCACAGAAAAGAAATGTCGACAATGCTCAGTCGAGTATCTTGGCTATGGATTTATTCCATCACCACAAAACTGCACAATACATATTTGTTTGATATGTGTGACCACACTTTCCAATGAGAGTATACATCCATGTAAGTTGCTGAAGCATTTGGAAACGTCTCATAAGGACAAAAAGGATAAACCACTGGAATATTTTTGAGTATTGCAAGATAAATGTGAAACTAGACCTAGAAAATGTTCATTCAGAAATTGGTTTTAAATGTCAAAGGTTTAATTACATCTTATGAGTTATCCAAACTGATAGCCAAGGAAGGAAAACCACACACTATAGGGGAATCCTTGATTTTGCCAGCAGTGTCTGTTGTTATTTCAACCGTCATGAACCAACATGCTCATGAAATTATCAAATCCATCCTTTTGAGCAATTCATCAGTGTTGAGGTGTATTGACAAAATGGCAGAAGATGTTGAAAACCAACTAGTCTCACAGTTAAAAGTTCAGAAGTTTGCTTTGCAAATTGATGAATCATGTTTACCAGATAACACAGCAATACTGGTGGCTTATGTTAGATTTTTGCACAATGACAAATTGAAAAAAGAAATGCTATTTGCTTGAAAGCTTAAAACAGATACTAAAGGTGAAATATTTTTTGAAGAAGTAAAGAGGTACTTCATTGAGAAAGATATCCCTCTCGAGTACATTCTGGCCTGTGCTGCTTCTATGACAGGTAGATACAGAGGATTTATTGCATATCTGAAAGGTGTTGTGCAAGAAGTATTCTGTATTCACTGCATAGTTCACAAACAACACTTAGTTTGAAAAAGACTAGCAGGATGCTTGCATAAATCTCTACAGATTGTAACAAAAGTCATAAATTACATTAAATCAAATGCACTTCAAGACCACCTGTTCCAATAGCTTTGCGAGGACAATAACAAAGACTTCACACACTTATTACTGCACACAGAAGTCCATTGGCTGTCCGAAGGTAACTGACTTGGTTGTTTTGTTGCTTTGTGGGTCTCAGTTGTGACATTTTTCAGAGGCATGGAAATGGAAGAAAAGATTACCTCGGCTAAAATGTGATAATTCACCTGAGTGATGTGTTCGAAAAGCTCAATTTGTTAAACAGCTACAGGGCAGGAATTGTGACCTTTTTTCAAGCAAGGAGATTATTACAGGGTTTCTTGGAAAAGTCAAGCTGTATGCCACCAATATTGGACATCAAGAATTCACACAATTTTCCTCTTTGGCAGCAGTTAGTGATGAATTGAAAGATGATGAAATAATCGTGTATGTGAATCATTTGAAGCAGCTTTATAATGATATGGAAGTTCATTTCTGTGATCTGCTGAACATGGATATTCCAGCCTGGGTAGTTGACCTATTTGCTCTGAATGCTGTAGATGTTGATGCTTCTTTGCAAGAAGTGATCATAGACCTACAGAGCGACATAGCAACCAAAGTAACTTTCCGTCAAGAAAAACACCATTTTTGGATAAAGAGTGCAATATGTAAAAAGTTTCCACAGCTTTGTGATAAAACAAAATTGTTTTTCATGGCAGTTCCTACTTCGTATTTGGTAGAATCAAATTTCAGTCATGTGAATTATTTACTCAGCCTAACATGTAATTGCCTTAACATAATGAACAGAGGTGATCTTCGATTATCCCTGACATCAATAGAACCAGATATAAAAATCTTGTTTCTTGTCATGAAGCACAATGGTCACATTGTCAATTTATACTTGAAGTATAAATTTTTATGAAATTGAATTTTGTATATTCTATAAAAATTATAAATAAAACATGTTCTACTTACAAACAAAACATTTAATTAGCTATCTTTCTACGAGTAGGATGGGGGGCACAGGAAGGAAAAAGGTCAGAACAGGGCCACAGTTGGAAAAAAGTTGAGAAATATTGCACTGAAGTTTGGGTTCCTTTCCCCCTCCCCCTTTGAGCAAGCTGCCATTTTCTAAAGAAAGTTTTCTTGCCTCTAATAGTCCCCTTGACATCGCTCATGAACCCCATTAGCTTCCTTGAGGTACTTTTCATGATCTATAGAGCAAGAAAGGTAGCTGAGCTTCTATTAAATTGGTGTTGAGGATACACCAAGCATCCTGGAGAATGATTAGTGTTAATTTCTTTTGCACTGTTACTGGAATGGGTGGGACCCCACTCGTGATGTTAGAAATATATTACTATTTTGGGGAATTATTATTAGCTCCAACAGAATGCTGCAAGAGGTGGGTAACTTCAGGATCTTTTCACCTATGTATACCAGTACTCACTGCAGAGGACTCCAGTTTAAAATAAAATAAATGGGGTTTTTTTACTGGAAAATAACACAAAAAACATCCACACACACAACACATGCTCACAGGAACCACACAAGGCTATCAAAGAGTTTAAGGAAGAAAGGTTGGATAGAGGAATAGATTCATGAGATAGGGGAATAGTTACCAGTCTGAAGAGGAGCAAAGAACTCAAATCAAAGTCTGAGGGTGGCAGTGGAAACTTCTATCCAGAGGCGCACTGACAGAAAGAGTAGCCGGGTCTTGTCCACAGTGGCACAATTTACTATTGTTTGAGGACTAATATTTATACTATATTTCATGACCTGAAGGGGTATTTGGGCTTAGAACAAAGCTTAGATGTGTTTCCCACTATTTAAACAAAGGAAACTGAAACTTGGCTAATTGCTGTTAATGGCTGAGAGATATAAATTGATGGGTTTGTGACAACCTCAAATTGTAGGGCAGGAAGGGGTGCTGAGTGATATTTCCTGGGATTATGAGTTATTTAGGTCATTTGTTTGTTTATGATGTTTGACTCATCTCCAAGGGGCTCAAGATGAGATTAGCACATTGCTCCTAAATGGGGTGTTGTTTACTATGGGCTCTGCTTAATCCTGTCTTGGGTGTGTTTGCTAGAATATTTTCAAGACACCTTCCCAGGTACTCTGACTTCCATTTGACCTCACATTGACTCATCCCTTGAAGTGTCCAATATTTCCAACTATGAGATATTATAGGGTGGGGGAGTAGGGTATGGTAACAGTAACTTAATGTGATATATGGTTTGCCTCTCAAGAAAGAGGTAATCCAGCAACTACAATACCAGTCAATCTTAAAGTGGGAAACAATTCCTGTTTGCTATCCTGCATCCTTGATTAAGCAAATGAAATCCATTTTTCCTGGTGGGAATAGATCAAAGCAGTTATTTTAATATAGCTGTTCATCGGCTCCCTACCCCATCTTCACCCCTTATTTGCCCTGGGGGTCATGAGAATTGTGGGGGGGCAGAACAGGGGAAAAGTCCTGCATCATCAGGACTGCAGAGCTCTAAGACGGGGCAAGACAGTGTATATCGCCTGTGTAGTTAAGCCCTAAAATGCTATAGTAAGTATTCTTTCTAGAAAGGAGATTTGCTTTACTTTTTCATGCTTATGACCCAACTGTTACAGGGAGCAACAAGGTTCTACCCCAACCTGAACCATCCCACCCCACCCCCATAGCCAGAAGTCTTCTGGTAAAAGAATCTTTGTGTGCATTTCCTAAAAGCTAAAAGGGAGTTTGTGAACTATTTTTTAAAGAGCCCTAATAAAATAAGAGTTTTGTTTTCACTCACCTTCTTCCTCCAGGAAGGAATGAGCAGAGAAGATGTCTGAAAGAGAGGCCCGCTTTCAGGATGATCTGTGTTTGAGACTCATTACCCTGAGCAGCTGCTGCAGCTAAAGCAGTCTGTAGGACACTAATGGTGGCAGGAAAAAAATGGCTTCCCTTTCCTTTTAAAACCTGTGAAGAATACAAACATGTTGCCCAAAGGAGTGTACAGTTTAGCTACTTTGCTTTGTCCTGCTCAACAGGGAAGTTTTAAAGTACCCTGATGTCATGTTGCCGTCCAACTAAATTGGCTCTCTTTTGACATCTCACAGACTTTATGGATACTGTAAAGTATACTTGACAAATAAATGAAACAGCTAAGTAATCAAGTAGCAGTTTTAAACAGCATGTTTTTAAGGTTTTTGCACTTTGAACCTAGTAGTACATATCTATAGTAAATAGTCCAGACATAGTTTGATTGGAGCAATTGATCAGATATATTCTTCATCCCTTTGAATTTAAAGTAGGAAATGCACTCCAAGGGAGAGAGGGAACTAAATGACTCCGAAACCCCTCTTCTTCAAGGACTGAAACCACACATATATTCATATTACAGCTAAAAAATTTGGGGATTCTGCTCAAGATTATAGTCCTAAATAAGCCAACTGTAGTGGGTTATGGTTAGGCACAAAGCTCATCTGCCAGCAAGAAAATACCTCAAAGATCTAACAGCAAAGCAATCATCCTGCAGAACTACTGCACTGGCTAAGATCTGCTGGCAGAAGAGCCAAAAGAAGAGTGGGCCATGTTAAAGTTAGCAACCTTTTAATGCCTATATTCACTGATTGCTAGTTTGCATGCTTACATCCTATCCCACTCCCATGACTGCATAAACATGCTTTATGCCTCAGGCCTTAATAACAGTTTACCCAACTAGCATGTTAAAATGAGGTTTTAATGCGAGTAAGGAAGGCAGGAATTTCGTACTATAAGCACTGCAATGATCAAACAACCCACACATACATAATAAAACTGGGATGCAGTGTCACGCCACGGTAACCCCTTTCTTTGCACTGCCTCCTAATTACAGCATATTAATGCCCCATACTGGCCCTTTAAGAGGAATCTCAAATTACGTCTTGGTTAGCCGAGGCGGAAGATCTCGGTTTTTGCGAGAAGATGTGAGTTCACATAAATACACAAAAACACTTAAAATACATAACAAAACATATAGATAAGATAGAAAAGCCCAGAAAAAAACATAAAAACTTGCCACCAACATGGGACACTTCATAAAAAGAATATCCTGTCACTCGTTTTCATGGGGCATACTTACCAAATTTGCAGATGACACCAAATTAGGAGGAGTAGCTAATACCCTGGAGGACAGGATCAAAATTCAAGATGACCTGGATAAACTGGAGAGCTGGGCCAAAGCTAGCAAAATGAAATTCAATACAGAGAAATGTAAGGTACTGCACTTAGGGCGAAAAAATGAAATGCATAGATATAGGATGGGGGAGACCTGGCTGAATGAGACTACATGCGAAAGGGATCTAGGAGTCCTGGTAGACCACAAGTTGAACATGAGTCAACAGTGTGATGTGGCAGCTAAAAAGGCCAATGTGATTTTGGGCTGCATCAATAGAATTATAGTGTCCAGTTCAAGGGAAGTAATAGTGCCGCTCTATTCTGCCTTGGTCAGACCTCACCTAGAATACTGTGTCCAGTTCTGGGCGCCACAATTCAAAAAGGATATTGACAAATTGGAGCGTGTCCAGAGGAGTGAGACTAAAATGGTGAAAGGTCTGGAAACCATGCCTTATGAGGAGAGACTTAGGGAGCTGGGTATGTTTAGCTTAGAAAAAAGACGGTTAAGAGGCAATATGATAGCCCTGTTTAAGTATTTGAAGGGGTGTCACGTTGAGGATGGAGCAAGCTTGTTTTCTGCTGTTCCAGAGATTGGAACACGGAGCAATGGATGCAAGCTCCAGGAACAGAGATTCCACCTCAACATGAGGAGGAACTTTTTGACAGTAAGAGCTGTTCGGCAGTGGAACACACTCCCTCGGAGCGTGGTGGGGTCTCCTTCCTTGGAGGTCTTTAAACAGAGGCTGGATGGCCATCTGTCGGGGATGCTTTGATCGTGATTTCCTGCATGGCAGGGGGTTGGACTGGATGGCCCTCGCTATGATTCTATGTTGCCTCCCAGAGGTTTTCTGCCTGGCAACAGGGAAGGGGAAAGGATAGCCCATTTACATTGTGTTCTTGGCAGCATCATGGGAGTTGGCTACAGACACTCTCAACACTGTTTAAAAAACAAGATTAAAAATCAGTTGATGGCTGAAACCAACAATTAAAAGGGATGCCTTATTTGCGGCTGCCTCACACATTCTCCATTGCCAATTTGACTACTGTGCTTGAGAAAGCCAATACTACCCCTCACATTACACAATGGAGCAAGAGAAGAGCCACATTACATCAGATCCAAACCTCCTCCAGCCCAGAAACACAACCACAAAGCCAACACAAATTTTGGCCAAGGTAGAGATATTGTTAAATAATTTCCAACATCTGTACACTGAGAGGATATGGATTCAGCACAGCTTCAGCTGGCCTTTGACCAGGGATTGCACTCTAAGTGTGCTCCTGAATTATATTATTATCACTATAGGTTTATTTGCACTAAGAATAAACCATTGCTTTACCCCTGGAATTACTAATGGAGGAAGTCCCTAGTGGTTGTAGCTTTTCACTGGCTGTAATGGACACCCTAGCAGACATTTGATGGCTTTTCCTCCTGGAAAGCTTGAAAGAGACTACACTCACATGAGCCAACAAACAATGGTTTCTTTGCAATGAACACCCTTTCCCAACCTGGATCCCTCCAGAGTTTTAGATTAAAATTCTCAAGGAGCTTAGCCATCATGATCAACTGTCAGGAATGGTCAGAGATGTAAGCCAAAACAGGGACATTTTGGAAAAGCTGGCAGAGAATCATGGTTTAGAAGACTGGAAAAAAAAGCAGTGGATGCTTTTATGCTCACATACTTCTCCTACTAAATGTACCTGTGAGGATGATGAGACAGAGAAAAGGACTTCTCTGTGCTATTTTGCAGCTTTTTTATTGTACCTCATAGAGATATAACCAGCCTTCCATGACCTGACACCCTCTAGATATGTTGGCCTACCATCCCACCCCTGATCATGCTTTCTGGGGATGATAGGAATTATTGTTAGGGAAGGTTGTCCTACTGTTAGTTATAATGACTATTCTGTTTTCTAATGAACATGTGTGGCTAATGCTTATATTTAAACAGGATGAACACAAAACTTGAAATCTAGTGGACTCAATGGAACATTGTAGTTACAGGTATATATTCTTGCTTAATATTCATGCTTAATATGAAAATATGAAAACTGAATATGTGTGTTTGGTTTGACAAGGGAATTGGAATCACAAATTCATTTATGTGTTTGTTTATTTTTAAAAAAAGATATTAGGAAAATTGTCCACTAACTCTTCCTGTGTTGCTGCTGCTGCTGTTATAATCACTCCGTATATATTATATGAATTTTATAGATATCATATAGTTTGGCCAAAAGGAACAATTTGGCTTGAAGCAAATGATCAAGACATCTTGATCTTCTAAGAAAACCTTTATCAATTTCTCTCAATTTGTATGTGTGTGTGTGTATGTGCCTTTAAGTTGCTTGTCGACTTATGGCAGTGGTTCTCAACCTGTGGGTCTCCCAATGTTGTTGGATTACAGTTCCCAGGAGCCCTCTGAGGTCTCACCTTGACAGCCAGGTGGTCCTCCCGGTCACTAATGACTGGGAAGACAACCTGGCTGTCAAGGTGAGACCTCAGAGGGCTCCTGGGAATTGTAGTCCAACAACATCTGGGGACCCACAGGTTGAGAATCACTGACTTATGGCAACGCAATGAATTTCATAGGGTTTTCTTAGGCAAAGAATACTCAGAGGTGGTTTGTCATTGCCTTCCTCTGAAATGTAGCCTACAGCACCTGGTGTGTGTTGGTGGCCTCCCATCCAGTATTTACTCCAGCAGTAAGTCACACTCATTTCAGACTTTTTGTCCTTTAGTCTTTTAGTCCCAATTGGAAGTTCTGTATACAGAATACTGGATACACAATACTAGTACTAGACAGGGCTGACTCTGCTTAGCTTCCAAGAACAGATGGGGATCTGTATTGCTCCCCAAATAAGTATTCTGCCCCTAAATGAAATGTCCCTTCCATCTCAAAATTTCTAGCATGACAATAAGGGGATTTTCAGACAGGGACAAAAATAGTATCCCTGTCTCGCTAGCTCCTCTACCGCCACCCTCCCAGCCCCGTCCCAGCACAGGAACAAAAACATTCACACTTACCTTATAGCACAATCCTCCCTTCCCCTTGGCAGCCCAGTCTCACGGAGCTGCATTCACTTCCTGGTTTGAAATTCTCGGCCGTTCTTGCGAGAGGACGAGCACCCAGGAAATTCAAACCTTAAAGGAAAAATACGCTTTAAAAACTCAAACCAAGCCAAGTAATCGGGGTGGGTACAAAAAAGTGTGTCACTTACCTGGATCTCCCAGTCGCACTTGGAGGTGTTTGTCATGGACCTCCCATGAAAGCTGGCATCACACCAGCATAATGGGACACCATTTCAGATGCCTGTCATTCTGTTACAGAAACAGAACAAGTGATCTACTCACGGCTTAGCCTGTGAATAAAACAGAATGATGACAGAACGGGAACAGCACAGGAGCATGATGACCAAGGCACGACATCATCTGAAAATTAAGCCTTTTCGCGATCTCCTGGCATCGTTATAACACCATATTTAGTGTGTTTGATAATCTCCTAACTTAAAATTCCAGTTCGGCATTTAAAAATAGAGTTTAGGCATCCAAAGAAAAGGGGAAGGCAAAGTTACCAAGGGAATGTGAGCACAGAAAATGCAAGTGTTCTAGGTTGAACAGTTTTCAATATCTTAGGAGTTTGTCAGATGAGCCCCTTAAAACATTCTTTTGCTGGCATTAAAAAATCCATTTGTATGCCAGCAAAAGAATGCCCCCCACCATCGCACTTACCTTCTCTCCCAGCAAAGGCTTTCTGGCAATGAAAGAAGAAGTGAATGGAGCTCTGTTCGCTTCCCCATTCAAAATCTTGTGGATTCTCGTGAGAAGACGCTCGTGCAGGGAATTAAAAAAAAAAGACAGTAAAAAATTTTAAAAGCACTGGAACACACTTAAAAACTTCCAGGTAACTCAGGGAGTGTCATAAAAAAGTACATCACTCACCTGCATGTTGCGATTTCAACTGGCAGTGTTCTTGTCGGACTGGCCATTCTCACTGCATTCCCGCGAGTACAGTGGTGCGAGGTTTCACACATCAGCAATACTGGCACTAACATGCCATGGGAGAATCTATTGACAGCTTCAGCCATCAATTAAAAAGTACGGGTTTTGGCAGGGGCATAAACACAAAAGGGTGACGTTGTGTGGTATGCAAACTCTTTTGCATTTATGTGGCATTGTTATGACACCACATTTAGTGCATCTGATAAAGACCTTATTCTCCACCATGTAAGAAATTTGAGGACTTAATGCAAATTTCTTTTTTGGGGGCACAGTTCTTATTTGGGGGGGGGGCAATGCCATAGCCACATTCCTGGATTTGGGTTTTTTTATGTTAATGAATGTGGAAGAAACTGAAGTTGACAGATTCTCCCTGGACAAGACTTTCAAAGGTCTGTGTTAAAATGTTTCTGTATTCAATCATGCTAGCACCATTGGTAACCCATGGTCTGAGCTGAGGGGGTAAACACTTTCATGCCTGACCACAGCTATCTCTGATTAATGGTGAATTAGAATTTCCTCCTCTTTTTGGAAAAGCTCCTCTTCTCTGACATCTACTGTACTTGGCAGACAGGTACTGTATGGTCCCCTCTGTGATGGGAGTAGCTGTATTTTAGGTTGTTGCCCTTGGGAAAGAATTCCCTTGCCATTTGGTTTGGAAGAATTTCATGAGGAAATGTGAATGTTTCCTCATGTTTGAGACAGAAGGCTCATTTAAACGGGGGGGGGGGGACTGAGAAGAATTCATGTCAAACCCTAGTAGTTCACATACATCATGGGCTATTAAGGAGGGGTAGCAAAAAAACCCAGTTAACCAGTGACTTTCCATCCCTCGATTTTTCAGGAAGGTTTTAGGAAAGACTGGGACAACTCGTGCTATTGGTTGTCTGAACAATCAGGAACCATCCTGGGAAATGGGATGATTTGTGATTGGTTGAACATTGGAGGGGCTCGGCTTGCAAGGGAAGCCTTGCAATTCTTCATCTGCCATTTTGGTATGGCTCTCTGTAGGATCATCCACTGACTCCAAAGCAGCCAGATGAGAGCCAGGCGAGGTCTTTTCCCTGCCCATCTCTTTCTCCTAGCTGGCTGCAGAGGCTTCTTCCACTGAGGGACTGCTCCTTTGGTGAAAGAAGCTGTCATAGTCAGTGGTGAGGTGGGCGAGTGCTGAGAGGGCCAGCCACTGCCTGCACAGCTACAGAGAATCCCCCCACCCCATGCGACTACTCCCTCCTGCCCTCACTGCTGAGTGAGGTGGCTGCTCTGTGACTGTCAATCATGAAGAAGCCCCCCTGCCCTACATGGCTACTCCCTCCTGCCCTCGCTGCTGTGCAGGGCAGGGGGTGGCTTCTCCATGACTATCATGGAGAAGCCCCCTCCACCCTGTGCAGCTACTCCCTCCCGCCCTCGCAGCTGCGTGAGGCAGGAGTGGGTTCTCCATGACTGACAGTCACAGTGAAGCCACCTCCACTTAGCACCGTGGTGAGGGTGGGAGGGAGTAGCCATGAGGGGCAGGGGAGCTTCTCTGTGACTGACAGTCATGGACAAGCCAACCCCTGCCTCATGCAGTGGCAAGGTAGGAGTAGCCACGCAGGGTGGGGGATTTCTCTGTGACTGTCAGTCAAGGAGAAGCCACCCCTACCTCGCACAACAGTGAGGGTGGGAGGGAGTACCTGCACTGGGCAGGAGGGCTTCTCCATGGCTGTCAGTCACAGAGAAGCCACCCGCTGTCTTGTGCAGTGGTGAGGGCGGGAGAAGCTGTGTGGGATGAGGTGGCTTCTGTGTAACTGACAGTCATGGAGAAGCCAGCCTCTGCCTCATGCAGCAGTGAAGGTGGGAGGCAACAGCGTGGGTGGGCTTCTCTATGACTGTCAGTCAGAGAGAAGCCACCCCCACCTCATGCAGTGGTGAGGATGGGAGGGAGTAGCTGCACAGGGTGGAGAGGGATTCTCCATGATTGACAGTCATGGTGAGGGTGGGAGGAAGTAGCCGTGCAGGGCAGGGGGCCTTCTCTGTGACTGACAGTCATGGAGAAGCCACCCCCCCACCTTGTGCAGTGGTGAGGGTGGGAGAGAGTAGCCACATGGGGTGGGGGGGCTTCTCTGTGACTGACTGTCACAGAGAAGCCACCCCCACCCTGCACAATGGCTAGGGTGGGAGGGAGTGGCCATGCAGGGTGGGGGGGGGTTTCCGTAGAGGTGAGGCTAGCTGTGGCAGGCGGGGGGGGGGTCTCCAAGACTGACCATACCAAAAATGGACCCAGAATTGCCAAGCTTCCCTTGCAAGCCTGTCCCCTCCAAAGTCCGACCAATCAAAATACAGCTCTGCTGTGTGCCCCTTTCCCGGGATGGAGGTACGTGTAAACAACAAATCCAAAATAACTGAGACTTCTGCTACCAGCGACAAATCATGGGAACAGTAAGAGACAGATTTGAGATCTCGCTTCTCCCCAGGATAAGAACTGCCATGTAACTGAGCCCAGAGAGTTGTTTTAAAAAATGTGGGAGAACATGAAACACAGATTTTTCCCACCCCTAATCTGGAGGAGAGGGGATGTTTGGGGAGTAGGATTGAAGGGAAGACATGGCAGAGACAGGAAGGGCAAGGCACCCTTTCTCCACCTCTCCCATCTCTGTAAAGCACCCTTTCCTCCAGCTGCTCTCCCATGGGTCTGCATTGATCTGGCTCCTTCTTCCTGAGCCTGCTACTGAATCTCATCTTCATCTGTATGGGCAAAGCACAGAAAGAACACCAGTCAGCAAGATTCCAGAGACCTGTAGAAGAGGCACTGCTTGTAAGTCATTATGGTCAGTGAAATGGATTATTCAGTCACCTCTGGGAGTTAATCTGACAATGCTGCTTCTTACATTATAGTCTACATTTTTCAAGCCTAAGGAAAATGCAAAGCCTTCTAAAACAGGGGGGGAAAAAACCAATTAAAGCAAGGCATCTCAGGTAATTTATTTTAGTAACGCAGTCTGTCCAATCAATTTGTACATTAAAAAAAATACTTAGAAAGAGGGGGAAGGGAATAGGCTTTACTTCAGATAAAACATTTTACCAAGAAAGCCACAAACTTTCTTTCTTACTTTCTTTCTTTCTTCCCCCCCCACCCCCCGCAGTAGCAGTAGATTCAGGCATTTATTCTGGAAAACAGCACTCTGAGGCAAAAGTCAGAGAAAATTATTTTGATGTTTTTCTTCTTCTGTGTAATTATAGCAAGAGTGCCTTGATAATCAGTGATAAAACAGAGACCAAAAAGAAAAGCAAGCAAGCAAGAGCAGGTTTTAAATTTTGTGCAATAACTATGTTATAGTATTTACTGTTAGGAATTATTTAACCAGTTTTCCTGAACTGTATTACTTCAGACTGTAAATGTGTATGTGAAAGTATGATAGACTGATGGGGACAGGGGGTTCCTGCTGCTGTCATCCCTGCAACCAGAAATTCACCTAGCAGGTGAAGCAACATGCTGCAAGAAGTTGGAGCCATTGCCACACCAGCTGATGAGTCAGTTGGCAGTGTGCAGGGCACTGGGGAGGGAATGGTGACAGGAGACGAGGACAGGATGGGTGTTGGGAGGTTCAAAAGAGAGGAAGACTAGTTGGTGGTGAGGTGGAAGAAAGCATAAGATGGATGGAAGAAAGAATGGAGGACAATGAGAAGAAAGATGAGGGAAAGGCAGAAGTGGTGAGAGCAGAGGGGAGAGTGAGAGGAAATGGGGTGACCAAGGAAGACACAGTGAGGAGCAAGGTAGGAGAGAGTTAACAGAAAGAGATTACAAAGGATGGGTAAGACCAGGAAGGGTTGGTGGCATTAGCGAGAGAAGGCAAGAAGGGGCAAAGTGGGGTAGGATATTAGGGCAACAAATTTTGAGTGGAAGGAAATAGAGAAGAGGGGTGGAAAGTAGTTGAGGAAACAAACCAAATGGGGCAGGGGCAGTGTGATATGGCCCACTATAGGGAACACTGAATCTGGTGCATTTGTAGGAAGGGGAATTGGGAGATATCTCCACAGTTACCCCTCTGAATATACCCTGGAGCAAAGGAGATCCCCAGTACTCCTTTGGTAGTTGTCATCATTTTTTTTCTTTCTACTTGTTGTGGTGTTGGTGTTGGTGGTTGTGTGCCTTCAAATAGTTTCTGACTTATGGTACCCCTAAAGCAAACCTATCACAGGGTTTTGAGGCTGAGAGTGTGACTTGCCCAAAGTCACCCATTGGGTTTCCATGGCTGAGTCTCCAGAGTCGTAGTCCAATGAACAAACCACTACAGCACTCTTCTTTCCATTTCCTTCCTTGAATACAAAGCTTGGATGTCCTAATAAATGTGGTCTTAAGTGTTGTGGGTGCTTGTCTAGATGGAATGAATCCCCAGGCAAGGGCTGGCCCTGCAGTGACAGGTGTAGGAGGAGCCACAGAAGGGGGACATATTGAATGTGCCACCATCCTGCCACATCAGTATTCTGTCTCTATGGAACATTTGTTCATAAAGGAGGATTTCACTAATTATTATTATTAGTTATAAAATGCAATCGGGGTGACAAAATGAAATCTATACAATGCAATCTAAACTTTAGTCTAAATAGACAGAATTATTATCCCAGATTTTGTTACCCCAGAGTTTAGGAGAAATGTGTAATGTATGTGCATATGTGTGGTTATTTCATTTACTTACTTTTAAAATACTAAAAACAGTGGGATGTTTGACTTGCTACAAGGTTGGTCAAAACGGAGTCCTGGAACTGGATGTAGCCATCAGGTTCTTTTTGCATCTCCAAACCCCTCAGATTCTATGGAACCACACTTCTTTGGAAGAGGGGGGATTGAACTGTTTCTCTGGAAGGCTCCAGAAGTAGTAATTCACCTTTTTTATTTTATTTTTTAACACTGGTATTTTTAAGACTTTACAGATATAAACAAATATAATCAACAAACAATCCATCTGAGAGCCAATGCAATCAGGTGTATCAATTTTTTAATTTACATCTATCCAGGTTAAAAATCTCCAGCTGATAACAACAACAGCAGCAGCAGCAACAACAGAATATCTCTTCAAATATCAGATGAGAAGGGAGAGAGAAAAGGTTGGCCTTTTCATTTGCATAACTAATAAACTCCCCCTCCTGTGCACTATTTAATATGAAAAAATACCCATATTTCAAACCAGAAGTGGACTTCTGGATACTTTCAGTTTTGTTTTGTTTTCATTTTTAGCAGCCCTTGGATTCACCAAAGTTGCCCACCTTTGGCTTTGTAGATTAGACCATGGGACCTTCGTCAGGATGGTGGCTGGAATCTTGTTGAGCGACTATGAATACATAGCCTAGAGTTAACTGTTTTTTATTCAGAATCCCTACATAACCCCTAGTTTAGAGGATCATAGAGACTATGAAAGTCCCCTTTACCAAGCAGCAGCCACTACAAGTGATAGGGGGTCTTTTCCTCATCATTCAGGAAGCAGCTGGCTGATGGTCCTACTCCCCAAAACATGATAAATCTCCAGCACAGGGAGAATTGCAACAGGAGCCCTGCTTCTGCCTGTCACACCAGAGATCACTCATTGGATGGGGTGGGAGCATCAGTTAGCTGCTTCCCAAGCAACCCGGGAACAGACCCCCATTGATCACAGCAGCTGCTGCCTGGTAAGTGGGTATTGGAGGGATCTGGAGTGGAATCACTGTGTAGCCCCATAACAACAGTGCTTATGCATTCATATCCCCCCAACAGGATACTGCCCAGTAATTCTAAGCCTAAAAATTCAAGTCCCACTATCCTAGAAATAGGCAAATGCCAGGGTAAGGAGGGCTACATTAGGCTCTGGTGGGACCTTGGAAGGCCACAATCTTATACATAGACTTAATAAGACTTACTTCTAAGTAAGCGTAGGACTGCGCTGTCACTGAATATTTTCTAAGTGGCTAAAACAGATCACAGTTGAACCATGCAATGGATGGTTACCATAGAATAAACGTTAGAAGGAACTTTACAAATCTTTTTGTCCGGTCTTCTGCCATGTGTGATACAGTCACTTGGTCTCTAAAACATCCTCAAGACATGAATATTTCCCCTCCATAAGATTCTAAAACTGCCTTAGGCTGCTGTTCTTATAAAACACTTCTCTCAAAATTTAGGATGTTTATCTCAATGATAGATTTAGGTTAATCTGTATGTTTTTCTTCTAGAGCTGTGATGAATAGCTTAAAGAATGTCTACGTCCTAGAATGACTTATGCTGTCCATGAAATGCTATTACCTGATGACTGCAATGTCAAGTGATGACAACTTGGAGGATTTTCACCCTCTTGTTGCCCAGAAAATTTACTGTTCCCATATAAATATAAAATTGTCCTTTCACAAATGGTGGAACCGGTTCTTACAGAAAATGTCAGGCAAAATATTTCTGAAGATAGCAACCTGATTTCTCTTCCTCCTCTACTTTCCGGTATTCTGAAGCAAAACATGATGTGAAATCACTGGATCTCATCAGCCAGCCAGTACTAACAGCAGTCAGTGAAGTGGTGAGAAGTCAGAGCAAGACGGCAACACATCATGCATACAAAGATTCCATTTGGGACTACAACTCCCCAAATCCCCCAGTGGCCATGCTCACTGGGAGATTCTGGGAGCTGTAGTTCAAAAAGGCACTTTCCTGAGATCTGATTTTATTTTATCACACATTGCAGGGAAAGAAGAGGAACAAATGTGAGGCTGCCATCTGCTTTCAACAAGCTCTTCAGTAGCATCTAATTTCACCTATAAATGAAGTGTCCTAGTTCTATATAAGGCATTAATAGATTATTACGTTGTCTTTTTTGTCATGTTGCCCCTCTCCCCCTAGCCCGCCAAGGAAGAACATTGAGTTTACATCTTCAGCCATGTCTAGCCCTCACAATAAGAAAGGAAACACTTGTTTTTCAGCTGAGAAAGGCACAAATCATTCTCTCAACCATGCATCACATTACTTCATAGACCCTGAACATGTTGATGGCACCAAACACAGTGTGATCAAATTCAGAAGTGCTGCTGTGAATAAGGAAGCAACACAGAGAACGGTGGAAAGTTAATGCTTCCAACCAGTGAATGGCAGATAATTATGAAAAGACAGTAAGATAACTGAGGAATATGAATGTTGTATTCATGCATGATATCTAGGTGCATTTTCCCGCTTGCAAAATAAGAGGCTCAAGTGAAGCGTGACTCTTAAACACATTTTTTCCTTCATCTATTTATCTTGTGGTATGTAAGTGGACTCAGTGTGTGTGTGTTTTCCACATATGACATTACCAAGTCTCTCCTTCTTTAAAATCATAATGGGCTCAAGAAAACTTTTGTTTAAATTATCTAGGGAGATCTATTTCTGGATGATATATTACTAGTCCTTGCTTTGATTACTTGAATACAAGCAAAACCCCAATTTTTCTTCAGCTTAGAATGGCTGATTACTTATTTCACCTCTGAATTATATCAGCAATTCTTATCCTCCATACTAAGGCCTTATTATTTATTTGGTTTCATTTGCACTCCACCTTTCCCCCAGAACTTGGGCGGTGGGGGAGCTGTTTATAATGTAATGGAGGAACAAGTACCAATAAAACACATTTAGGTTATTAAATATTAAAATACAATTTAAGTATTAATACAAATTAACACAAATACAAGTAATTAATAGAAGCAATTAACACAGATAATATTTTAGAAGTTCAGAACACCTAAATAAAGATGGCATTTTAAAAATTAAATAGTTCAGCACATCCTTGTCTGTAGTAGGCAAGCAATCGCTCAAGGCCTTTCTACATAGAAACACATTTGCCTGCTGCTAGAACAAGGAGAGACCAGATAGGTCTCCCTTGGAATGCCAGAATCTGGTAGTAGCCACTAAGAAGGCCCTTTGATATGTCTTCATTGAATATGTGTCTGAAACTGGCAGGACCAGGAGAAGGATTTGTCTCACAGATCTCAAAGTCTGGACAGGCTTATATGATAAACACTACAGCTAGGAAGAATGTTTGAAAATATTTTTTAAATAGTAAAAAATGTGTTTCTTGAGTGTTGAGAAACCATGATAAGGAAAGTCCTGGACTGATGAGAATCTTCACAGGTCAGGATTTTTTCTGTACAAAATTTACACATTGTTCTGCAATGTGGGGAAAAAAAAAGAATTTCCTCCACATAAAAAACAAAACAAAACAAAAAACCATATTGTGACTTGTTCACAGGATACGTCCTGAACTATAGTCTTCACAAACTTTGCATTTTGAAATACTTTCTCACACCAGGATTTTTTTTTTTTTTTTTTTTGCTAATATTACTTGTTGCTTCCTTCGAGAACAAAATTATTTAAAAATTCTATCCCTAGATAATACTTTTGGTGTAGAATACACAAGATTGGAAAGGCCATGGATAAAAACTCTGGGTCCAGTAACTCAGACTTATAGGTCCTGTCTGACCTTGGAAGCTAAGCAGGTTAGCACTTGGATGGGAGACTGGGGAACAAATACTGGGTGCTGTAAGCTATATTTCAGAGGAGGGAACTGGCAAAACCGCCTCTGAGTATTCCTTGCCTAAGAAAATCCTATGAAATTCATGGGGTTGCCATAAGTTAACAGGCAATTTCAAGGTGTGCACACATGCACACACACCAATAATCAATTGTCCATTGTATTTTCAGGCTGAAAATTTCAAACACCCAAACCTTGATCAATCCCTTCATTGTTTGGGCCTAGGATATCCTAGGTAGGTGGCATGCTGGAGGCTATCGTCTCAGTTTGCCTTCACACAGAGGAAATGATAGAGGGTTCCAAGAGTACACAGAAACTAGCAGTTGTTTTTTGCCACAAACTCTTGAAAATTTCATTTATCCATCCTCAGATCCTCTGTGTCCTAGTAAAAACCATGCTCATTATTTGTATAGTTTGTATAACCAAACTACCAAGGAAGAACACCAGCATGACACAATTCCCAGGCATTCTTGTAATTTCTACCTGTTCTACTTTTGCTACATCAAAGCAGATTTCAAACTACAGAAGACAGAGATGGGAATCATCCAGCCCCCCACCCCACCCTGGTGTAACTCCCATCATTCCTCACCATTGGCTATACTGACTAAGGAGCTGAAGTCCAGCAGTGTTTGGAGGGCTGCAAAATTCTCACCTTTGGGGAAGGAGGGGGGATGGCTAGAGAGAGAAAGAGAGCAGTGGTGGGTAAGGGGTTAAGAACTACTCTCTTTTTCCCAGTTGTTAGCATCACTGCTGCAAACTAGCCCCTCCTGAAGATGCTTTCCCTTGCAAAAGAAGTCATCATGCATGTGGCTGTACTGTGACATTCAGCTCTAAGCAATTACAAGTCAGTTCAATAGTATAATAGCCACAGGTCTGTCTCCTGTGGTGCTGACATTGTGAACAAGGAAAAAAAACAGCAGACCAGATGTCTGAGTGGTGCAAAACAGTCCATGAACAAATGGAAGGGGCTATGTTCACAAACTCTGCAGGATGGCACAAAACCACTATAAGTTATCTTTGAATAAATATCCAGATTGTACCTGCAAGTGTAAGCAGTTTGCTTCTGACTCTGTTTATTTGCTCCTCAATTTGTGCTGTTGAGCCATTGAGCCTTTGCCTACTGTGTAATGGAGTGCTATGAAACTAAATGCAGCACAGGTACAGCTGATATGGGCTTAAAGAAGCAAAGTTAATTCAAAGTAATGGAAGTTACTACACTTGTTTCAGTTAAACAACAAAATCTCAGAACTATGTTGCCATTCCCTATTATGTTGATAATGATAAGAGGGGAAAATCACCACAGTCATTTTTTAAATGTATATTTGTGATATTTAAGACTTTTTTTACAGTCACTGTGGCTATTTGGTTTAAGATTGGGGTTTAAATATTTAACAATAGGTTATACAGTATTGTAAAGTCTTCATAGTGATTTCACATGCTTTATCACAATAGTCCTTAGAACAATTCTGTAAGTAGTTGGTCAGTATTACCATTCCCTCTAAAACTGATCTCAGACACGGGTATGCCAATAGAAATGGAGCCGAGTGAGGGCCACTGAGAAAGAAAAGGAGAGTGATCAGTAGGCTCAGGGGAGTCCCATACCCCCCACTATTGAGATTTTCAGACATGGGGAAACGCACCAGTAAATCATGTTCCTAACAGCATCATAAGATCACTAGAAGAACAGAAAGGAAGAACTTATCAGACACCCACATCCTTCTGCCATTCTAGGGGTATAAAACTGCCATAGATGAGGCTTCCCTTTTCTATTGATGGGGACAAACCACCAATAAAAAGGGACACCTTACTGACAGCCGCACTATGCCCCTGGAACGCTGGAGGTTGATGTCATCTGATAATGGAGCCCATTCCTTTTCTTCTAGCAATCTTTTGACATGGTTTTTGCCATGTCTGATAATCTCCTATTTCACAGATGAAAACTAGGACACATGTTGCTAAGCAACATCAGAGTGTGTTCAAGATGGAAAAGGTTCTTAATGAGGAAAAGCACACAAACTAGGATAGAATGCAGCAATTTGCCTTTGCCTGAGCCTACTGGGAAGTGCAAGATTTCTCACCCTCCTCTCCTCATTGCCTCTGTTAAGTTAACTAAGTACAGACTATGTTTGCATTTTAACTGAGTTCCTAATAATTGAAGTAAACTGAGGATAAAGGGGGGAAGTGGCAACCGGGGAGAAAAAAACAGGATATTTTAAATGCAAGTGAAAAATTAAGATGACAGAGGATTAATCCTGACTGTCCCTGCCAAATAGGGACATTTGGAGGGCATAGAGTTCTGAGGTGTGCAGATGTACAAAATATACTTTGATTTGTTTTTAAACTAAAAGAAGAAAATAAAAACATTACCACACATCCCGATAGTGAATGAATGGGCATGCTCAGTCAATATAGAATGTTACATGTCAGTTCGAAAAGATACTCTGATGGAGCAAAGTAGACATTTTGAGAATATTTGCAAATTTTCTCATCCTTGAGTGTCTTGTTACATTGAAAAAGTCAAACACTGCAAGATCTTTAGCCCATGCCTGACAGTGAGATGGCCAGCATTATTTTGGATACTTTGCTTGCCATTCAGGTAAATATCACCCCCCCCCAAAAAAAGCCCCCGAATTCTGAAATCTTCAGGAAATGTACAAAAACTCTTATAATCTTACCCAGGGAAGAGAGATTGAAAGAAGGCATGAATAGCTGGTAGGCACCTTGAACACAAGAACTGCTGCTGGGAGGTAGGGATACACTGCAACATCAAATGTCTGGTGGTCTATTAGTTCTGAGGTGAAATAGAACCACTCCACATAAGACAGTGGCTTCTGCATACTCAGGGGATATTCTATGCATGCAAAAGTATATAGGTTTGAGAACTGTAAGAAATAAATATTTGAAAAAGCAAACATGAAACTGAAGAAGCTTCTGGGAGCTGAAGTTCAATAGCACCTTAGATGGTTCATCCCATTTCCATCTCTGCAGACTCAGGTACCACTAGCATTCTGTAAATTAAACCAGTTTAGTGCTTGATTGGTATCCAAACAAATCAGAACTCAGGTTCAGTCAAGTCTATGGACTTTATCACACTACACTATTATAGTGCTATTATTCCACTTTAACTGCTGTGGCTACTTCCTATGGAGTTCTGGGGCTTCTAGTTTAGTGAGGTTTAAGAACTCTGTGGCTGAGAATTCTAAATGCCCCTTCCTAAACAGCAAATCCCAGGAATCCACAGCAGGCAGCCAGAGCAGTTAAAATTGGAATAACAGCACTATAAGAGTGTAGTTTTGATAAAGTTCATGGGGTTGTCCAAATGGTGAAAAAACTCCTCACGGAATGTGAGGAGAATCCTACCTGTCCTAACAGCATTATGTGTGATTTCACCATATTGTGAAGGGGGGGGGGGCAAAAAAGGCCAAAAACCTCACCAGAAAAGCTTTTGCAGTTTTTCCCATCTTTTCTTTTTAAATGGGGGTGTGCATTTCTCCTCATTAGGACAAGCAAGTTGATCTGATTTGCTTGCCCAAGTGAGAGGAAGAGCAAATCTGATTGGCCAGATGAGCTCAGGGGGCGGTGCTTGCTAACAAGGCAAGCATCTTCTGCTGCCATGTTGGATTTTCACCTTAGCGGGTAAGCCTAAGGTGATAAAATGGGGTGTTGGGTTGTTTTGTTTTTTTGTTTTTTTGTTTTGGCTTTTGTGTTCAAGTGAAAAATCACTCAATCATACCTTGGATTTTTTTTTTTTTTTAAAAATAAGGTTGTTGGCAACAAATTGAGGTAAATGCAAATGTGAGTAAATCACTTGTGGCCGCCATGTTTACTATCAGGAATGCAAAGCTTATGGGACCAAAAAAAAAAACCCATTAGGATAGGTTGCAGCTGCTGCAAAATGTCATTATTGCGAGGGACTCCATTTTTTATGGGCTTGTATAGACAAGCCCCATGACTAAGAGAAGTTTGAAACCCAAAATATTGGTATGCCCACTGAAGGCCAAAAGAAAAAGGGGAGGGCAGAGGGAGATGAGGAATTTACTTGCTCAAAATCTTGATGTTTGGGCCTGGGAACCCTGTAGCTCCCATTACACCTGACAAATCGCATCATATTTGACAAATCTCAGAAGACTGTACCGTCACCATCATTTATATCTCACCTTTTGCCTCAGAAATGCAACTCAAGATGAGTTACAACATTAAAAGAAACACAGTATAGATAAGAACATACAAGTGATGATCAAAATGATCAAGTGCCAGCCTGATCAAGCTCATTATGTTATACTTTTTAGCAGAAGGAAGAGGTAATAATTATCTGGCAAGTACAGACATTCATATGGCCTAATCATAAAAGGCACTCCCTCCCCCTCTTCAGTTATATTGACAAACATGAAAAAACAGCTTCTGATTTGCACATAGTTTATTGATTTAACTGATCTCCCCTTGCCCTATTTCTGAGTTAAGAGAGGAGTCCTCTCTTCTCCTCATCCATTCCATTCACATTGATAATTGTCATGTTAAATGATCTGGCTGCTAGCTAAACAAGTGGAACACACTGTGCATACAAATGTCACTGCATATCCTTGATTCTCAGCAATAACAATTCTGCAGAAACGCAGTGCCCTTGGCTAACACAGCCAGTATGACAATCTGATTAGCAAGGACATGAGGGAATGGCCAAGAAAAGGGACTGAACTTTCAAGGGCAGCATGCATTGCCATATGCTTGACAGAAGCCCTGTCTTCTGAACAATAGCAGGCCAAGAAAATCTGGCACACCAGCAGAATACCGAAGGTTCAACCCATATAATTTGTGGGCATGCCATCTAACTCCCAGTTGTTCATCTCCATTGACTAAGACAGCCATTGCAGTTAGGTAACAGTATTACGCAAAATAGACTTGAAGTGCTATATATTGCACAATCCTTGCAAGCCAAAACATCAGCATCTGGTAAATGACAAAGGCATTAAAATTTCAAGCAACAATGTAAATAGACATGTAGATAGACACGGGAACTGTGTGGTCCTCCAAATGTTGCCCAACAGCATCTCCCAGTGATGGTTGTCATTCAGAAATATCTGGAAGGCCATGCAATCCCACTTCTGCCCTAGTCAAATACTCACTCAGCCATGCACTCACAGTCTGAGTTTGGTCGAGTCAATGTTTCTTAGCCTGAAATAAAAGAATCAGGTTGTAAAAATGAAATGAGAGAGTGGAACCATATGTCATACCCAGGTCTGCTTGGAGGCAGGGTTTTATTAAACAGGATGGAGAGGGGAGAGCGAGAGAACAATGCAAATTGGCATTTTAATACTTACTTTCTCCACTGATGTTCTGTAATCTCCATCTTGAAAGTCAGGTTGCCTGCAGTGACAATGGCCACAACATCTTTTCAGATGTTGTGTTTCTGCCCTCATCCCCTAAATTTTGTACCATATAGCACAATGAACAGTTCTGGAGAACTCAAAAACTAATCATGTCTGTGACATTTTACTAAACCTATATAGTCACCACCACCACCCTCATGAATATCCTGTTTACAGTTGACATTAACACTTCCCTAGTGTTGTTGGGAAGAACTATGGCCTCTTGGCAAAAATGTGCTTTTATGCCAGAAGTCTACAATTAAATCCTTTGTACTTCCTGTTTCAGGGATTTAAAGTATCCGGCCTGGTTCAAGACATTTTAGTGCCTAAGCTGAAGAGCAAGTTGGTGTAAACTCAAATTCTACATTCAAAAAATCAACCAGACTGACAGTTAAATCTTCCTTCAATGTTGGTGACAGGACCATGTTTTCCATTGTAACTGTGGGCAGCAGGCTGATTTAGGGGATGCAGGTCAGGATACTTGGTACATATAGTTCTGTCTTCCAGTGTCTCGCTGCTGCTCTCTAGTATCTCCTGTTTGAGGTAGCAACCTCACTCTACCTAATGGCAGGGCTGGCCCTTCTTGAGACTTTAGGAAGTATACATCCAAGCAGTATAAACACTACTGGACTAGAGGTACAGGTTGTATAAATCAGGCGTTAATGTCTGGTTCCTGTTCACTAATTGTTTAATAGTTTGCCAAAACCACATTCCCAAGCCATCTAAAAAGAGAAAAGAATGGTACAGAAGTTCATTTTTCAACTTGTTAGGTTTTTTTTTTTTTTGTAAAATATGTGGGTGATGAAAAATACTAGATTCCAATAGCTTGTAATTCATCCTTCACACCAGGGGTAAGCAAACACACAGGAGGAAGGTGTCACCTCACTCTCCCATTAAGATGAACAACCTCGGCTTTGAACAGACAGACAAAGACAGGAGAGTTTCTTGAATCAGGAAACCAGATTAGGGACAAAGAACTATAAAACAACCCTACCTTTTATAGGTAGCTATGACATCTGAAATCAGGCATTTGTTTGAGCCAATCCCTGCTATTCAGGGGAGGGGTCCATTGACATTGATCTATCTTGTATATGTGACCATCTTCCCTCATATAATGGTGGGTCACCATGTGGCATTTATAGACCTCTGGTATTTATTACCTCTGAGGGGGAAAGAGGGGTGGGAGATGCAGAGCAATTATCTTCCCATGGAATGTGTACCTCTAAGGGGGCCCAAGCTCTCAAAGGTGCCAATTTTTCATGCCCAACAAGGCCAAAAATTATATTCCTCTGTAATTCTTCTCAAAATGGTGACCAGAAGTGACTTTGGAAGTAATTGGGGTAGTGAGAAGCTTGCATAGGTTTGATGGGTAGGTCAGTATGTTGTAGTGTGTTTTCATGTGTTTGGAGAATTTTCTGGATGGTTTTTCAGGCAAAAATTGTGCAAAAATCACACTGAAAAAGAATTACAAATTAATGGTGTTGGTGGGCTTTGCAGATTGGTGAGGAGCTCCAGGGCCCACAAAGGTGGGCTCCAAGGGCTGCATTCTGCCTACCATTTACTTATAAATACTATATGAAGTAAAAGTTAGACTTGTCCTATCCCCATCAACCATACCCCAAATTAAAAAATGTAATCTTATATATGAATAATAAATAATATTTTAAAGAAATAATAATCAACAATAGCAATTATCTTATTCTCAGCCACATGTATTTTGGAAAACAATTCAACAGTTCAACAGTGATACCAGCACTACTCAGTGGCTAAGATCCTACATCAAGCAGACACAGCATAATGCTCCATCCTCACAGTTCCATGTCCTACCTCTCCCCTCCCCAGGTAGTTGTCCCACAAAAGGGTGAACCTTATTGATGGTATGATACTGGGGGGATTGCATCTCCCATTATCCTTCAATTCAGTGATCAGGTATCTACAAGCAACATCAGGTAACCAAAGGGTTAACCAGAGGTGGGAGTTAAAGTGATACCTCTAGGGACAGCGTCATCATGATGTCATATCACCAGATACCGAACTGGTGAATGAGGACTGGCCGAGTGGCAATTTGAAAAAGATATAAAGGTTGCCTCACCATGAGGCAGGAGGGCTGAGGAATGGAACCTTGACATGAGCAGACACTGCATCTCAGGGGAGAGAGTTGAACAATGGAGTCCTGAGATATGGAGCAACATCCCCTCGCAGGAGAGCTGAAAGCCTGGAGACAGACAAAGAAGTCTTGAGATAGCAGCAATATCACATCCCAGGCAAGGAGGAACAAAGAATGAACTGCATGGATCAGTGAGTAGATCTAGGGGAAACATTTAGCTAGATCACATTAGTGAGTTATGTTTAATTTCTCACTTTGGCTGAATGTGTTTACAATTCCTGTAACTCCTAAGATGTACCTGGAGAAGGGGAGGAGCCCTTTTCCATGAGAATTCTGCATGTTCTGAGGTTTGCTTGAATACATAAGCTTTTCCTATCTTTCTGTCAGCTGGTGGTCACATGGCTTGTCTAATCCTTGGTCATTGTATTCCATTGGCTCCCTCTTGGGGAAGAGGGAAGTGTGGGAATAGTTCTGTGAGTAGCAGGGAGTTCCAAAGCTTATCACAGTTTCCCATTGGACTGTGGAAAAATAACTCAATGGGAGGCGGCAGCTTTCGATCAGCAGAGGGTGCTGTTGAGAGACTCTCAGGCTAGAAGAGTCTCAAGATTGTGCCCCAAAATATCAGCAAGGGGGCTCTCAAACAGATGCACCCCCAGCCAATATGATGGATGGAGAGGTGAAGGGGGAGAGGTCATTCAGAGGAGGAAGATGCAGATAGGCCAGGCTTGTAGGGGGGAAGGAATGGAAGTGTGTTCCCCGATGGAGAATGCACCATCCTTTTCCTTTCCATTGGAATGAAGACACTTCATCCACTTCTGTGCTGCCCCCTTTCTCTCCCTTCCTGAATAGTAAGGCGCATCAACAGCACACCCTACTGGGACATGACAACTGTGGGGGTGTGGGGTTGGACAGGGTGCAAAGAGCAAAAGAATAGCTCTGGAGAGCCATCCAAAAAGAGACATGCATGTTTATAAGCTACTAACAAAATTTTTATCAGTATCTGCTGTTTTTCTGAAGATTTTCTCTACTGCTATTTGTTTCCTCTTTTCTCTCTCCTTCTTTGTCCAGTGACCTCCATGCTTTTCTTCAATCTCTTGGCTTGTACTGTCTGGAAAAGAGAAGAAATAAATTCTGAGACAACTGGGAAGAAAGGCACCTCATATTCACAACACATACAAAGCCCCCAAACACTCACTTTTGTTACATGAAAACTGAAAGCAACCCTCAGCAAAGCCTACTTCAAAATGTTGCTCTACCTTGGATGAGGACCCTATTTGTGCACATATGGCCATTTGGATTGGGTGTTAATAAAAGATGCACTTCACCAACAGATATTTCCCCTTACTGAATAGAAGGCTTACTGTTGTTTCATACCCGTATCAGGACAACTCATTCTTCATACCAAAAGTGAATGGTGGGGAATTTCCAACCTCTTGTTTGATGTGTGGAGCAGCCTGGAAGACTGGCCAGGTTTTTTCTCCATTTAAATCCACTTATATTTAACAGTCCTAAAGAATCATAATTATCTAATCATGTATCACAACAAAAATTCCTATATCTACCAGCATTTATGAAAGCACCTGATTTGATATTAATATTTAGGTACACATTGCCATGCATTTGTGATTTCTTAACTGGGCCCACGGTATTTTTAATCCCTATTTGCACAGATTGCATGAGCTATGTTTGGAATAATTAATGCTGCACTGAAACCTTCATTAACCTTCACCAAAAAACAATTTAATAATAGCCAAAGCAGTTCTATTCCTTAGGGGGGAGATACATTTCTTTTTAAGTGCTTTCTAGTTAGGCACATCCATCTGCATTATAAATAAAACATTATAAAATGCTGAAATTTAGTTGTGC
The DNA here is from genome assembly GCA_030847615.1 of Gambelia wislizenii. Classification (NCBI taxonomy): domain Eukaryota; kingdom Metazoa; phylum Chordata; class Lepidosauria; order Squamata; family Crotaphytidae; genus Gambelia; species Gambelia wislizenii. Next base: position 203,631,435 of record JAUMIR010000003.1, on the reverse strand, counting down.
CTACAAAACTACAAAACCCTACAAAACTATCTCTCACCTCATGAATCTGGTTATCTTTTTCTCAAGTCAACTGTGAGTCCATTACCACCACTTTCTCACCAACTGGTATGATCCTCACCTCTTTAGAAGTCTTCTTCATGTTCTATATATATCATGCAATATCTGTTGTATCACCATTACTATCCATTCTACTGTCCTGTTTATTTCATCCACTTCCTCCATTTTCCCCCTATTAGTACCTTGAACCACTTGACTGCATGCTGCAGTCACCCTTCCACCTACCTATATTGTTTGAGCTTTATCCTCCATGTATCTCACTCTCTTCCTCTTTTCTCCCATTCTCTTTCATGCTCTCTCTTTCTCTTTACCTGCATGCCCACCACTCCCTTAATAGTCTCTCACTCATCTCTTAGGCAGTCTCTTTGTCTACTCCATCTCTCACACACACTCTGCAGTGCACTTCCTGTGTGAGACTGTTATCATAAGACAGTATGCCATGGACTTCCTCTTCCTGTTTCTTTCTCCCTCCTTTTCTTTGCTGCCCTGATCATTGTGCTGGCCATTCACAGCTGCCCTTCAGGGAAGCAGCAAGGCTTAGTGGAGAATATTGCAAATAAAATGCATGTATCCATATTGTTCCCTCAAAGATTCTTCCAAAATTACAGTAAGGGCTTGTCTAGATGGGCTGTTTACCCTGGCTTCCTGCTGTCTTGGAGCCCTGCAGTCCAAACAATGCAAGGCTCTTGCCCCATTTCACCTCTGGGCAGTCCTGAAAATGCCCACAGCAAAGATGGGGGGTGGGAGCTGGAGTAAAGCCTATTAAGCCATTTTAATTAAACATCCAGGGGAACTCACTTTATGCAAGAAAACACAGATTGGGTCAGTGCAGGAACACAGGGTCCATACCTTCACACTGGCCCATATAGCCAGATGTTGCTGCTGCTTGAGTCCCTCTGAAACCAGGAAGGAGACTGCCAACATATGAGTAAGGCCCCCTGCATGTGACCAGCCTTGACCACATGCTAAGGGCTTCTTTCCTGGCTTCAGAGGGAGTGATGCACAGCAGAAGCAGAGGTCCCCACTGGAACAGGCTGGCATGTCCGTGCAGAATTCCTCCTGTTTCATGTAGGGGAGAAATGGGCCAGATCCAGAGCCAGAATAAGCCATCCAGAGGCCAGCCTATACTGGCAGGTCTAGACAAGCCCTAAGTTTCATTTGGGGAAAATGTACTTTATCTTCTGGCTTATTCCCCCGCAACAAAAAAACCCCCACTTAATTTAATGTACTTGGTATTGGTACATGGAGTCTGGTACCTGTTCCAGCTCTGATCATGATGAGCTACCTCGCCAGATTGAGCACAGTGCAACGAGAAGAGCTCTTAATGCACAGCTTGTGCAAACAGAATCCTTTTAGGCCTTAACATCCATAAATCCTGGTCCTTTGTTAAGTAGAAGTTCTTAAAGAAGTACGTTTCTAGCCTCCAGCCTATTACTCCCTCTACAAGAGCTCATGCTAGATATATATCAAACTATCTACACTGAGGCACTGGGTACATGGATTGTTGTGAGCACATGAAGGAACGTGTGTAGGTGGACCTAATTTGGGGACCATAGTCCAATTCAGGTTCAGAGGTCTCTGCCTCAGCTTAAAGTCCTGCTTCTGAGTGTCTCTGGCATCTTCTGCTCAGAGATCTCTAAATTTAGCAGTTGTACTGAGGCGCTCCAGCTTCTGTCCAGGTCCTGGTGATTGCTGAAATCACAGACAAATCCTGAAGAGCATGTAACAGAATCCACAGGGGCAAAGGGTGCAGGGGGGAGGGGTAAGTCTCAAAGTGCTCTGTAGATGGTCTTTATTTATTATCTGAAACAAGCCCAATGTGTTTTGGCCTGTCTAATTGATCCAACGGCCTTCTTCAACAGCTATATAAAAACAAATATAAATACAAATGACAGATTGAAAAGCAAAAGGACAACACATAATTACAATGATACCTACAAAAACATCACAATAATGATACTCTCTGTATATTGCTTAAAAGCCTATACATAGCAATATATGTGACTAGTAGCAGAAATTTCTGGGGAGCTGAAAAATCTTTTTTCATTTGCTGGACTGATAAACAACTAGAGAACCAGGCTTGAAGGGTTTGTTCATTTGTTTGTTTTACAGATGGTCAGGAAGAAGAGGAGGGAGAGCAGAGGGTGTGAGATAGCCTTCAAGGACAAATGATGCAACAGGGCTAGGAAAAAGAATACCTTTTTTACAGAGTGACTTTGCAATAGTGGGAGGAAATCAAGTTATTCATGTAGTCTTCTGGGAATCAAATATTTTAAGTTTAAAATCCACTCTGCTGTTTCTTCCCATCCACCCACAATAGTCTCTTCTCAGTATTATTTTTTCTACAACCCCAAATTTAATGTCTGTTGCAAAAAGGTGACATTCCAAAAAATGACCTACCAAGGGAGCACCTCTTTTTGTTGTTGCAAGTGGTAAAGTGGGCCAAAGTGTACTTCTGTTTGCTATTGTAGTTTGTAAATTCAGTCATTTTGGAGGTATACCTGCAACAGACACAATGGCCCCAGGGGTGGTGTCTTGCGGGGTCTGGCTACACCCTATCATAGTGTTTGTGGATGTTTGTTTTTGTTCCCTGGAACTGCTGTTCACCAAAATGTCTCCGGTGTTTTTGCTTCTTTAAAATGAAATCTGGGGCTTTTCTTGGCAACATGGAATATTTTGAATTTTGTACCAATGTTTTTTAATGAACCCCTGTAAGCCATTGGTGATATGATTGAAGAGTACAATTGAGACAGTTGGATTGAGGTCTACCTTGTTTAATTTAGTAATTCAGAATGAGGCTTTTTTGAGATGCCTTATATATACACACCTTGAGCCACCACATCATGTGAATAACCTCTTTCTGCTAATTGTTTAGTCAGTATATAGGCTTCCTTTCTGAAGTCATTTTCATTAGAGCAGATAATGATGGAGCCCATAGGGGAGGGTGTATCCAAGTGTTTGAGCTGTCAAATCTTGCATAGGTGTTTTCATCTGTAGGCTTTCTGTACAGGGAGGTTGTGAGATGATCCCCTGCCTTTTCACTTTTAAATCCAAAAGGTGACTTCTGTATTGTTGAACTGTATATTGAATTAAATGTTGATTTTTCTAGATTTTATCCACCTATAGAATTTAATCAGATCATTTTCATTTCCTCTCCAAATATTAAAAAAAATCATATAACAATCTGAGCCAAAATACCAGTTGATATTTGAACCCACTTCTAGGACAGATTATTTCTGTTTCATATCTTTCCATGTACAGCCCATCTCTGGGGCTATGGGACTCCCGTGGCCTCTCCTTTAATCTGCCAGTAAAAGTTGTCTTCAAATTTAAAGTAATTTTTGTCAGAGTTATTTCAGCTAGAGATGTTAAGAAGTGAGAGGGTGGCAGTCTCACTTTCCTCATGTCTAAAGTTTTTGTATGGTGGTCAAAACCTCCTTTTGAGGTACAGTATATTGATGTACAGAGATCTCACATCCATAGTGACAAGCAAATCTTCTTCCTTCAACCTCAGAGGTGTCATTTTATTAATGAAGTCTATAGAATCCCATATACAAAAGATTTTAGAAAATGGTCCACAAATTGAGCTAGTGGTTCCAGGACCAAGCTACAGCATTATATTGGGTGACCTGGAGAGGGAAATATCTCTTTATGTATTTTTGGTAGTACATAAAATATACAGTAGCTGTTCTGGGGCTAGATTTTATCACCACCCCAAAAAATCTTTTTCTGATATATATCCCAAACCAAGACACTAATCCACAGTGATTTTAATAATTTTGCTAATAGCCTATAAAGGTTTGCCCTTGCATAGGCTGCATGCTGACCTGTCTGAGAATTAGTATCTCATTTTTATAAGCAACATTGTTCTAAACTACAAGGATCCCTCCTTTGTCAACTTCCTTGACAACAATGGAAGAATCTAAAGACAGGTCCCATAAAGCTTGTTGTTCCTTATAATTCATGTTGTTCCAGGGGTGAGAGGCTGTGTTTGCTAACTTTTCCAATTCCTGAGATACCACCCTTTCAAGAACTGTAATAGATGGATCTGTAGGAGGAGGGCACATAATTCTGGAAGGGGTTCTAAAACTCACATTTTCTAGGAGAAGATTTACACATCTTTCAGAAGATGATTTACAACTTTCAGCCACAAGAAACAGACTGTAAAACATCCACCTCCTCCCAGAGAAGAAGAAAGTTATTAATCTATCAAACAGGACACTCACCCCACTGGAAAAACAGGTTTGATACAAGGGTTTAACTTTTGTTCCTACTCCTCACTGTGATCCCATTCAAGTGAGATTAGATTTGTTTCAATTTTTCAGAAATATTAAATTATGGCAGTATTTCAGAGGGACTGTGTCAACACTTTCCTATACAAATGTGAGTCTAAGAAGAGTTTAGGCTTGATTTGCTCTAAGACCCATTTATCTGTCTTTTGGGCAGTCCATGGTATCTGCAGAACTCTCCTCCAGCTCCACATTTCAAATGAGTTGATTCTCTTTCTGTCAGCTTTCTTCACTGTTCAGCATTCACAACCATACATAGAAATTGGCAAACCAATGGCATGGACAACCCAGACTTTGGTATTCAATGATACATCTTTGCAATAGGTAATCTTGTCTAGTTCATTATTAGCTGTCCTTCCAATGACACCTAGCTTTGCCCATGCACATTTCCTTCCAATTAAAAAAGCCCCCCAAGGCATGAGGAGCATTTTAAAAATTTTGATTGAAAACCATAGATTAACTATTGTGTTATTAAATGAGAGTATTCAGAGTATTGGATGTGCAACATGTCCCAATCTCCTTGTGTACAATTTAATTAGACTCTAACCAGTTCTGATGGCCTTTTAGTAAACTTTCAGTTAAAGCAAAACACAATTCATAGAGGGATGAAAGGAGGGTGTTCTTTGGTTATTCACTTGTGATGGGAGAATATATGGAGCATGATGTAGCACATATTTGTGATATGATTTTTTAACAAATACATCTGAATAGCCTTTTGGACATTTTTATTCCAGATTCTCAAGACAGTTTTAAATGCTCAAAGACATCTTGCCTTTGTTTGGGAAATTCAATCTTTACAAAGGTGTAAGAAGGGGTTCACAATCTCCCTGCCTCATTCATGGGGTTTTCCTGGGGGAAAAGGTCAAGACGTCATCTATTTATTTATTTATTTACCCCTAACTCTCCTGTGTTACCTCAATGCTTCTTCAGGTGTTTTTTTTGTTTGTTTGTTTGTTTGTTTTTTTAAATTCTAAAGAAAATGAAGGAGATTTTCAGATGTGGCAAATACAGCGTCATAATGTTGAAATGAGACTGCAAAAGGGCTTCTGTATCACACAATGTTGTGCTCCAACATTCTGCAAGTGTTCTGCTGCTGTCAAGAGGGTGTTTTTATTAGTGGGCAGAAGCTGCTAATTGATCTCCCATGGTGTTTTTGTTGTGGTAATGCTTGTGTGTGAAACCGGGCCCCATTCTGCTGGCATGATTCCAGTGTCAATGGGCAGTTTCCACCAGAAAACTTCCAGGTGAGAACGTGAAAACTAGGTATGGTGCACTCTTTTTATGAACCTCCCCATCTTGCTTGCAAGTTTCCAAGTGTGTTTCAGTGCTTGCATGTTCATTTTGTTTGGCAATTTAGGTGTTTTGGGACTTTTAAGTGAGTTCGCATCTTCTCGCAAGAACTGCTGAAAACTCACCCATGCAAAAATGCAGAAGTAAGCAGCATGAATGGTCATATTGCCAGAATTAAGGGGCGTCTATGTCTCGTGATTACAGCAGCATGTGATAAGAAGTGTTATTATGCCAGGATACTTACGCTGTAAAATATAGTGCCAAAAGAACATTTTTAGATGCTCATCTGATAATCTCCCAACACAAATTGTTGAGGAGGAAAAGATGGAATAGCTGAATAATGACTTTTTCTTTGATCAAGTGTGCTAAAAGGTGTCTGTTTGGATGCACCCATGATTTGAACAATCTGAAGTGCTATATATAAAAATATGTGTAAGTAATATAGAGAAGCAACATACCAAATGCCATTCTGGCCTTTTCATAGCTGACAGCACAATCATCCTTTCATTGCTAGAAATACATTCAGGGGATGATCCATTCTGTTATGTGTTTTCATTAGTATTTTTTTTTTAAATAGTATATGTGGTTCAATTTAAGTATCTCAGCAGAGAGTATCAGGTGAAATCAAATTGCAAGCTCAGCTTATCATTCATACAGGATTCACCATGCTATTTCTTCTCTGTATGCCAACACAATGTTATTACATGCAGAGTATTTTATCTTGTTTAGATCAGAAAGAGGAAAACATAAGCAATAAATAGATTGGACGCTAAGGTTAATTCTATGGGCATATCCATCCATTGTTCAATTGATGGGTTTTTTTAAAAAAGAAAGCTATGGAAATAATCTTAGACAGAGGCTGCATGAAAGAGAATAAGATGTTTTTTAAGCTTGTAAGACCACTTAAACCTGATTAGTGCAGATCCCGAGACCCAACTCTGAAAATAGGTTACACCTTTATTAATAAAAATACTGTTTATGAAATATGTAATCTAAGTGTGCCATCTGCTGGAAGAAATGTATTTCAGCAGACCTTTACCCATCTTAATTATAAAGAAATCTTATTTATTTACTTATTTGCTTACTTACTTATTGTGTAATTTATATCTCCCCTGTCTCCCAGTACGGGACCCAAGGTGGTATACACACTTAGAAAAAACAGTATAATTCAAAACGCTCAATACAAAAGTCAAAATACAATTAAACTAACTTTAATTTAAAAACAGAAGTCAAAAACACCTTCTGAGTCCTCCCCTCCAAGAAGAACTGGAGCCACTGTAAAACAGTGCCACCAAGACATCTCAGAGAAGCAACCCAGAAAGACACAATGGTCAATGGTATTGAAAGCTGCTAAGAGGTCAAGCAGAACCAACAGGAACACACTCCTCCTGTCCAGTTCTCTGTGTAGCTCATCTACCAAGGTGACCAAAGCTGTCTCCATCTCACAGCCAGGCCTGGAGCCAGATTGACATGGATCTAAATAATCCATTTCACCCAGGAATTCCTGGAGCTGAGAGGCCAGAACATGCTCCAATACTTTGTCTAAAAGGGAGATATTGGAGACTGGGTTATAGTTCTCCAGTATGGTGGCACCCAGGGAGGATCCCCCCCCCCGCATAATGGCCTCACCACAGCCTCTTTTAGGCAGATGGAGACCTGCCTTGCTGTAGTGAAGCATACACTACTCCCCTTACCCAATCTGCCAGCCCCCCCCTCCTCATACTGCTTTCAATAGCCAGGAAGGGCATGAGGTCCAGTATGCTCTCACCTCTCCAGGGTTCCTGTCCACATCTTCAGGTTGCACAAATTGAAACATATCCAATAACACAGGACAAGCAGGGGTCAAGATTATATCCACCAGACCTGTATCAACTACAGCAGTGGGGATCAAAAAATGTGGGCCCTTCAAAAGGATCCAAGAGCTCTGATGAAAACCCCTTCTATCCCAATTTTTATCTTCGACCCTATTTAAAGCTTACCCACTGTATTCTGAATAGATTATAGAACTATTTATTTGTTTGTTTATTGCATTTACAGTTTATGCCACCTTTCTACTGGTGTGAGACCCAAGGTGGCTCAAAAACAAGAAAACATTTTTAAAGCATAGCAATAATATTAAAATATAATTAAAATACTGTCATTTTCAAAATCATACATTAAACAATATAAAATAATTTAAAAACATAGCAAAGTTAAAACTAGAGTACCACTGTCATAAGAAGGCTCCCCACAAAGGAACCTCTTTCAGCCCAAAGACAAAATTCAATTTCAAGGAATTTCTTGTGGGCTACACTTCACTGGTGGGCAAAGGGAGGAATCTCCCCTCTCTCCCTATTCAATAAAAAATAGAAATTTCATAGGACAGGGGGAAGAAAATAGGGATTTTTTTCAAGTCATAATCCTCATGACTATTAACCAAATCCCCAACATATCTTTCCATTTTCCACTATTAGAAGAAAATCACAAGCATCAGACTCTCTCTCTGTTTGAATTATATACACATCAATGTCTATGAGAAAAAACACAAATATTTAGGAAATATGCACTAAAACACTTCAGTTAGTGAGAAAAATGCATTGGAATGTGTACTTTAATAGAATCATGGAAAAACTGAATACACTAGGGAAGTGTACATCAAAGTATGCTTAAATTTCTGTGTACAAGGGAGGAAGTCTCTCAACCTGATATGGAACTTGGGAGGATGAGAACATTGGTGAGATTCTACAACAATGTAGAATCTCAGCAATGCACAACAAAGCACAAATGGATAGCTTTTTGTACTCCTACTGTTTGGTGCCTTCCTTTTGTTGTTTTAAGGTTACAGTTCTCCTAAACACACTTTACCAGTCAATAATCCCATTTACTTGCTCCCAGCAGGTCCACATTAGATTGTTCTGTAAATCAGGCTTTAATGGTCAGTAGCTGTCTTTTGGATGGAAGGAAGAATTTAATGAGGGCAAGGTTCGGCAAAGTCCAGATTGTTGCTCTTTGCTACACTCTCAAACTGAAATTGTAAATGAAATATTTTAAAATGCTGTGATTATTTATTTATTTATATTTATTTATTGTATTTATATGTCATCTTTCTCCCAGAAGGGACCCAAGGCAGCTCACAATAATATCACATAAAAACTGTTACATTATCACATTGGGATGGTTGATGACTTCTGTGTAGGGGAACAATGAATCTGCTTGGTATTTTAGCCTGAACAGCAAAGGAACTGTCCAAGGTGCTGATCTTGTTTTGGTGACTGGGTTCAGCACATTGGATAGCACTTTTAAAGTGTGGCATAAAACCTGGAGCAGATTGACTGCCCCACTGACATCAGCTAGCAGTGGATGTCAGCAGTATGCTGAAGTTGCTCAACTCTGTTTCTCCTTGTCATCTGAGTACAGTCAAGGTACAGTCAAGATGCTGAGTCTCATCTTTAAAGCCTTAAATGCCTTTGGACACAACTCTGGGGAGGAGTGCCTCTCCTTTGGTCAACCTGCCCATGTCTCAAGGGAGCTTCTTCAGATACCCATGGTGTGGTATGTGAAAATAAAGTAGCACCCTGATTGCAGAACCCCTCTGTGAAGAGCGTGTGATGAGTGTCTGATGGAATGTTGATGAGTGAATGGGGAGAGAGCATGAAGGAGCCAATCCTATGGTAGGAAACTGGTTTGGGAGGGGTTTCCTAGAGTGAAACGGTGTGGATGACAGTTGAGAGGGAGAGTGTGAGATGAGATGTGATGAGGAGAGTGTTGGAATGTGTGTATATGGTTGTAAGTGCAGCTGAGGGATTGTTTGTGAAGTGGGGATATTGTTGAGAGAAACAGAGGCTAATTGGAATACAGAGTGAGAAGAAAGAAAGAACCTAATAACTTGTTATTGAGTCTGGCAGATTCTGGAGTTACATCATCACCACGGAGTGGGACTATCAAACAGTTTGAAGTTAACCAAGTTGGAGACAAAGTTCAAAGCATTTCTGTTACATAGATTTTCCTTGGTTTTTTTTCCAGGCTGTGAGGCCGTGTTCTGGAATAGTTTCTTTCTGATGTTTTGCCTGCATCTGTGGCTGGTGAAACTGTTCCAGAACATGGCCTCACAGCCTGGGAAAAAAACAAGGAAAATCTATGGATGTCGGCCGTGAAAGCCTTGAACTTCATATTTCTGTTATGCTGTTTATGCAATAAACCAATCTTTATGTTTTGTGTATTAGATCCAGACTCCTTATGAATTATTTTCCTTATTAGTTATTATTTAGCATGCTAACGCTATGAGTAAACACACACCAATACAAGTACTATCCACAGCAAGTCAAACCCCAGTCTAAGGAAGAGAGATGAGGAAGTTTGACATAAAGGTGGCAACTGTGGAACGGCAGTCTCCACACTGTCCTTGGAGATAAAATGGAAACAATGGGAAAATTGTGGGGAAAAGAAACTAGCAACACCTTTGAGACCAACGTTTATTTTAGCATGAGTATTCATGGAGATTACTTCCACTCCACCCATAATTATGTAATGGTGCTTAAGTTCCAGTGGCTTTAGCACCATTAGCACCATTCCATTAGTGCATCTGAAGATGTGAACTGATATCCATGAAAGCCCATGCTAAAATAAAGGTGTTACTAGCTCCTTCCCCTGATCCACCCACTTTTTTTCTTTTTCATTTTATGCTGAGACAGACAAACATGGCTGTCTCTTTGGAAACCTGCTCATAGAGGCACAGCTCATGCCAGTGTTACATTCTTTTTTGTACCAGCCTACTTCTTTGCCCAGGTATTTTAAATTGGTTTCTGAAGCCAGGTGTTGTTTCTGCATATTGTCTGTATCTTCTGCCTCCCCCCCCCCGTTCTAATTTGAAGAATTATACATTGTTGTTCCTCAATTACATTTTCTAATCCTTACTGGCACCATTTGATGAAGGATAATAAGTAAATATTTTAGAGGAATAAACAATAAATGTATGATTAAATTTGCAGGTCAAGAACAATAACAGAGTCCTCAATGAAAGTGAGGGGATTAAATGTAAGTGAGGAGATTCAAAGCCCTGAACTAATCTCTTGTCCTGGTTTACATTTTCACTAACCAGAGTTTCCACCTTGGACAAAAATGATCTGATCATGTTGCTATGTTCTCTTCATTGTGTGAGGACTGGGGTAATTGCCTATAAAAAATTAAATAAATTGGAGATTAAAATCAAAACTAAAAATGTTTATAGTGTAGCAGATAAAGTATTGGGCTAGAACTTGGAAAATCCAGGTTCAAGTCCCCGTTATGACATGAAACTCACTCAGCCTGACTGAGGGTTGCTGTGAGGCTCTGTGGAATGAGGAGAGCCATATATGCAGCCAGGGGTTCATTGTACAAATATAAATAATAAATATATAATGCCAGAAGGCACAACAGAAAACTAGAGATTCCTAATCAAGATAGAGGGAATGTTAAACCACAAATACCTGCATTGTTTAAAATGTAGTCTCAGGGAAGGCAAAAACAATAGAATTGATTTTAACTCAGGAGTCTGAAATTTGAATTCCAGTAACCTGAGTGTGCTTTCACAGTTTTAGCAACAATGTTAAACATTGAAAAAAAAAATGGGTCCCCAGTGCTGTGAGCTGCACTGATGGAGCCCCCTTTGCTGAAGAGCAAGAGAGAAGCCATTCAGACCACTTTGGCACTTGCACCACTTTGGCACTTGCTGGGGGAATGGAGGTCAGAGTCACAGTCTATTTAAGCCCAGGTGCCCAACTCCTTCTTTCTCTCCAAAGAATCAGAGAGATGAGATGTATCTTATAGTGGAGTTCAATACGACCTCCAGGCTTGTGTCTTCAGGCAGCTGCAGTGGTGGTCCACACCATTCCTGTTTGGGAGGCTGCTTGCTCAGACTCCGGCTTCTTCGGGACTGGTTGTTTCATGCCCATTGGTGCCTGTTTCTTCCTGTCCCAGTTTCTCCTCTGCCACTTTGTTAAGTTCTCCATACTGTTTTTGCACCTGTTGTTACCTCTTTCTTTTCCGGGGAGTTGATTTCGTCTATTCCTTTTTGGGAGGTTGTTTTCATGCCCATTGGGACCTGTACATTTCTTCTCCAAGGAACTGTTCCCGGGGCTGTTTTTTTTCATCTGCCTGATATAACTCAGTGTGGGGGTGGGTGTTGGACACTTGCCCCTTTTCTGTGGCAGGTAGAGGAGGAGATTTGGTAGTCAGTGAGCACCTTTAGCACCTTCCCCTTTTGGATGTGAAGGGGGAAATCTGGAACTACCCCTTTAGGTCTTGTGAACTGAGGGGTGGGGAAGGTGACCTCTTTTGGGGCAGGCCTGAGGCATAAACCCTCACTTTAAGTCATGTGACTTGAGGGAGGGAGTTTTGTGTTGGCCTTCCTAATGTGGGCTGGCTGGGGAGCAACCCAGCTGGGGAGCTGGGAAGCAACCCAGCTCCCATGGGTTCTCCCTGGGGTCCAGATGTTTTCAGCCAAGGGAGGTTGGGGAGGTGTTTTTGATGATGACATCCTGCCCCAACTGTTCCTACACTAGGTTGCTCCTCCATTGCAGATCTCTCAGAAAGGGGTTAATTAGGTTATAGCTAAATAAAAGTGACCCTTTACAGCACAGCTATATATGTGAGGTCTCTTTATTTGTGTCTGATTTTTTTATTCCTGCATCTCCCAGAAAATGACTATTTAGAGTACAATGACCAGAACCCCTCAGTCAACATGGAATGTTGAAGATTGTGGGACTTGTAGCCTCAAAGTGATTTTTCTCAGCTCTGGTTTAAAATGAGAACATCTAAAACCTGAAGCTCTCATATTCTGGACACATCATGGAATGATATGACTCACTGGAAAAGGTAATCATGCTTGGTGAAGTGGAAGGCAATAGGAAAATAGGGGGACCACACTACAGGTTAATTAGTTCAATCAAGGAAACTATATCTCTGAATGTACAAGACTTTAACAGAGCTGTTGATAACCAAGGCTCTTTGAAGTTTCTCATTCATAGGGTCACCATAAGATGAAACAAACTTGACAGCAAATATGATGTAGCAGTGAAACATTTACAAAATTCACATTCAGCCAAACACACATACACACAAACCCTGTAGTGGTATATCCTCTGTTGTTTTCATCACACCAATTTATAATTAAGTTCTCAATTTAACAATTTTTACAACTCTGTGTTCTTCTGCTGGCCAATAAATGGGGCAATGAAAACCAGCCCCAAAGACATGTTGATGTCAGACTGATGTGGAACCAATGTTTGATTGTAGAATAGTGCTGCTGAGATGCTAGACAGAAAGCATTCTGAGTCTGTATGCCAAAAGCAGTGCTACATCTGTCCAAACTTGTAGCATGTGCTAACACTTTCACCTCCTATTTCAATTAACTTGATGACAATGAAAGCCCGAGCCCTATCTGTATACATTTACCTGGGAGTAAATCTGATTAAACTTAATGGGACTTACTTCTATGAATACATGCCTAAGACTGAGCTGTAAATGACATTCAAGTATAAGGCCTCTTCTGATTCTAATTTGTTGTGACACTGTGCTCAATACTGTAATAAATTGTGCCAATAGGAGTTTGCCTGCCACCACAGCCTATTTGCTTTTCCTTCTTATAATCTTCTCTAATTATTGCACTGAAGCTATTCCTTTTCTCTAGTGAAGGACAGAAAAGACAACTCCACTGCAATGGAAGCAGGGACACTGTGCTAGGAAGAGTCAGCAGAAGAAAGCCCCATTGGGAGAAACTATGGACTACTTAAGACCGTAGAAAAGAGAAAATGGGGTGAGGGGAGAGTGTCATATACTTCCATAAGCATACTGGTAAAATGTGTCTTCCTAATGTAGGAACAGGTTTTATCACAGGAGAGAGGCATCCAAACATAGTCAAGATTAATCTGACACTTCAGCCAAGGTTGGCCCTGTCCATCCTGTTAAATTTCAGTCCCATTTTGCAGCTAGTGAAGCCAGTCAGAATATTGATAGTCGTCTCCAAGGGACTAACAGTATGCTCTCTTAGCAAGAAAGTAAGCACAGCATGGTTTCTAAAGATTTGCCACTATAAAAATGTAGAAGGCAATGACCTGTATAACTATATATGAGGAATTTATCCTAAGTTTCTACTGAAGAGAACTCTGTCTCTCTGTCTCTCTGTCTCTCTCTCTCTCTCTCTCTCTCTCTGCCCTTCTCCTGAAAAAGCCGTCATTTGAATCATAGATAACATAGTGCACAGAATATGAGAGTCCCAGCAAGTAACCATTTAATGTACTTTGCACTATTGTTCCTCTTTAAAATGAATGTTGTCTTTTATTTATGGACAGAGATTGACATGGTCATAAACCGAGATGGTTTTCACACTTCTTTCAGCAGTCACACCATGCTGCCATGCTTTAGCAGTCATGAATATATCTGGGTAGACATTCATATACCTCTTCTTCTCAAATGTGATAATTAATTTTTGCTGCAAGTAATGTTTTATACCTAACGGGGGGTCAGGGGGCTGCCAAAGTTAGTTTGGTGTTGCAGTGCTGTAAGCACCCTACTGTGTGTCCTCAAATAACTTTTTTGATGTACCTTTAGAGAATTTTTACACAGTCATCTAAACCAGACCCACAGTTCTGCTAACTGTGCTGTTCAAATGTTATGAGATTTTTTATCTTTCTCATAATACTAGAATGGTGGCACTTAATCTTTTCTTTACCAGGGACCCCCTTTAAATATCTTCTGTTGCCACAGACCCCCAAGACTTAACTGAAGATTTAAAACAACAACAACAATATACTTATTCCAGAGGCACTGGGGGTAAAGGGAAGACTTTTCTCCTGGTTCTTCCTGCAAGGTTGTTGCTGAAGCAGATTGAATGGCAATATGCAGGTCAAGCCAGCCAGCCTTTGCCTTGGCTCCCATCACATTGCCACATTCCACTGTGGGGAGGAGGTAGGCCAAGCAGCCTTCAAGCATTTACAGACCCCTGTGAAGACATTGTTTCCCCTGTGTGTCTGCAGACCACAAGTTATGAACTACTGTACTAGAATATTTCAGTTCTGTGATGTGCATAGGTATACTTCTCTGCTGTTGTTGAACTTGTAAAGAATTCCTTTTAACAGATGGAATTACAATTCTTTGTTTCTTGTTTTTTTATTATTTATGTTTTATTTTTGGTTAGTTTTGTTAGTATGCACTAGTACTCACCTTTAAAATATAAAGCAAACTCAAAGCTAGCCTAAGATGGATGGTGGCCTGGAGCACTTCCAGAAATAAGGAATGTTTTGTGTGAATGTGTGAAACAGAGTGGAGAAACAGAGATTAATTGTCTCTATATAAATGGAATTAAGTGTCCTCTGCTTATTTCTTTGTTACTATATTATGTGTAATGGCTGAACCGATTTTCACCAAATTTGAAACAATATGTTTCGGATGGTCTAGGTTTACATATAATGGCTATGTGACATATAAGAAATTCATTTTAGGGGCACCTCAGATATTTCTTCATTCATATAGAGTAGTTTGGGAGCTAATCAGGACAGTTAAGAGTCTCTCAAGAACAATCAAGACTGGTGTACAATTGGAGAAACACCAGCAGTTTCAAGAAGTGACTGGGTGAGAAGTGGAAGCAAGCAATGTTTTTCTCTGCTGGAAACCTAGCCAATGAGGGACTTGGAGAAAATGCACCAAGCAAACTACTGATAATCTGGCCATGAACAAGACTCCTTGAAAGTATGTATAAAATGGCAAGTGTGGAATCTCAGGAGATTATCAGATGGGGACCAAAAAATGTGTTCCTATCTCACAATCTCCTCTCCCAACCCCATCCTGGCACAATAACCCAACCTTTCACTTCTACCTTGTTCGTGTGATGCTCCCCCCCCCTTGGCAGCCCAGGAGTGAATGGAGCTCAAACGGAGTAACATTCACTTCCTGGTTTGAAATCCCGGGCCGTTCTCGCGAGACGATGAGTGTGCGGGGAATTTAAAGTTTAAAAGAAAAACACACACACACAAGTGACAGCAAGCACAAAAACACACTTTTAAAAAACAAGTAACCTGGGGAGGGTACAAAAAAAGTGTGTCACTTACCTCGTTGTCCCAATTGCACCCAGAAGTGTTCTGGCATAGACCTCCCACTGATACTAGCATTGCGCCAGCATAACAGGGAACCTTTTCACTTGTCCGTCATTCTGTTACAAAAATGGAACGGGGGATCTATTGACGGCTTAGCCCATCAATAAAAAGATCCACTGGCGGAACGGGAGCAGCATGGGAGCATGAGGACTGTGGAACGACATCATGTGAAAAACAAGCCCTTTAGCGATCTCCTGGTGTTCGTGTAATGCCATATTTAGCCCATCTGATAATCTCCTCAGTTTTTAGTGCCTCACATTGCTCCTTTGTTTTTCACAACCACCAGCAGAATATGAACAATTTCTCTTGTTTTTGAATAGTTTATGGAGAATAGTCTGATCTGTATGATACATACAGGTTGCAGGTTTTTATTTCTTTGTGTGGAAATTTGATTTGCTTGCATGTTTGACACTGTAAAGTTCACACAGCCTTGAGTACAATCTGCAGTGTTTGGTGATTTGGAATCACTTACCAATCAAGATATTTGAATCACTGTCTTTGGCAAAACAGTCAGCTGCTGAACTTTGCTGGGTATATGTGATTCATGAATCTGCCTTTGTACTGTCAGATCATCAGCATATTTAGCCTAAGGCTATCTGGTGTGTGTGTGTGTGTGTGTGTGTTAGGGCTTGTCATGATGGAATAACTGCAACTCCCATCATGGAGTCAGGACAGCATCTGCTAGAACTACATTTCCCATCATCTGTAAATTTCCATTCTCTGCTTTCCAGACAAAAGGTAATACAGGGGGTGGGACCTTCATTTCCTAAACATAACATCACATCACCTGACTGGAGAACCAATCAGATTTGGCAATGCAGAGCCAATCAGATTTGGCTAATGGAGTTTTGAGTTTCTACTGTCTATTGTCTGAGCCACATGGCTTAAGGATCATCAAAGAGCCACATGATACCATGAGGCCTGAAGGGCAGGCTTCTCTGAATTGCTCTAAAATTCCATCATCATCAGAGACTGATTACCATGGACTCATAAATGTACATTAGCATTCTCTTTTAGCATTAGGGAAAATGTGTTTAGCTAGAAGTGTGTTAGTTTTTGTGATTTATTTTAATCCTCTGACTGAATGCTATGCCATGTAACTTTTAAGTTGGACATGGAGAGAAATACGTTTCCCCCATGAGACTATTTTTGCTGTTTAATTGCTTGAACTAGAAATAAAGCTTTCTCTCTTTTTCTACAAGCCTGCGTCCATGTGACTTGTAAGGTCATAGCTATCTTGTCTCTTCTCTGGGGGTAGAGAAGAGGGATTTGGGAATCCTTAACAGAGTAAGTAGTTCACTGGTTAACCAGAAAACTATCCCAGTTTCCCACTGAACTGAAGTGGTTTTAAGTGAAGACCAGTGAGTGCTGGCGAGTACCAAAGAGATACATAGTTCCAAGGGATTTCTAGGCTAGAGGAAGCCCTGAGGGTGTGTCTCAGAGTGTACAAACACACGAGCCTTCCTTCCCCTCTCTGTGATGGTGTGAATACACAGAGAGGAGGGAGGGCCTGTGTGACAGGGCTGTTAACAGGTTTTCTAATGGAAAAATTCAATGTAGCAAAGCAAGCAAAAACAAAACAACCGCTGTGAGTGACGGTGGCCTTTCTTAGCATTTCCTGAATGGCATTGTACTCAGCCATTAGCTGTGATTCTTTAGCTTGAGATGTTAAGGCAGGGTTTCTCAACCAAGGCTCTTGTAACCCTAGGGATGCATAAGAGTTTGCTACACATTCCATAAAAGATTGTGATTGGGAAAAAATATGAACATTTTTTGAGCTGTAGATATAATGTTGTTGGGGTTTTTTTTTAATGAAGGGGTTCCTGTAGAGGAACCTGAAATTGAAGGGGACCTGAAAATTATATCAAGGGTTTCTGTAGGGCAGTGGTTCTTAACCTGTGATCTGGGGACCCCAGGGGTCTGCTATGTCCTCACAGAGGTTGCATAAAGGCTTGAAGGCTGCTTTGCCCACTTCCTCCCTGTAGTGGAGTGACAGCAAGCACAAAAATGCACTTTAAAATGTTAAAGTAACCTGGGGAGGGTCATAAAAAGAGTGTCACTTACCTGGCTGTCCTGATCTCACCCAGAAGTATTCTGGCAGGGACCTCCCATTTATGCTGGGATCTTGCCAGCGAAATGGGGCACCTTGTCACACACAGGCAAATCCATCACAGAAATGGAATGGGGGGATCTATTGACGGCTTCTCCCATCAATACAAAGCAGCACTGGCAGAAAGGGAGCAGAATGGGTGCATAACAATGGGAGATGCCGTTGTCTGACAAGGGAGCCCTTTTGTGATCTCTTGGCATTCCGATAATGCCACTTTAAATGCATCTGATAATCTCCTTAGACTTTGGTCTGAGTACTTTGAAATTTTACTCTTCAAGACTGGTAACTATCTCCCTATTTTCTGAATCTATCCCTTTAGCCAACTTTTCTGCCTTACTCTTCAATAGCCTTGTGTGGTTCGTGTGAATGTGTCTTGCGTGTACAAATACTTTTTGTGCTATTTCCAATAAAAACATTTCACTTTAACCTGGAGTTCTCTGCAGGTAGTACTGGTGTACATAGGTGAAAAGATCCCACAGTTACCCTCCTCTCGCAGACATACTGTTTGAGCTAATAATTCCCCCATCTAGAGTTTGATATCATGGGTGAGTCTCAAAGCACCCCCACCTCTTAGGTTAATCACAAGAAACTTCATACATTTCCCCTTGCCTTGAAGACAGGAAAATGTTTTCTTTACATCTCAATAGAGTTTTCACAATTATAGGAACTATTTTTGCATAAAATGAACAAATTCCCCAAATGTAAACTACACAGTGAAACTTCTAGATCTGCTCTATTGTTGCAAAGACTATTAAAAATGAAAGCATCAAATTGGTTGTTTTTGTGTGTTCTGTTTTGTTTTTTGATGAATCAGTTCTTGGGCTTGCTATCTGTGTGCTTTGCTGCACAAGGATAAAAGATACTACTTCATGCAAATTGCAGAAACTTCAACCAAAAAAAAGCCTCTCCTTCTTTCATTCTCATAATGGGTATAAGAAATCTCACAGACTTTCTGATGTGTTGAGGCTATGTCTCTCATCAAACATGAATAATTAGTGATTGTTTTATTTTATTTTGTTGTTTTGTGTGTGTGAGTGTGTGTGTGTGTGTGTGTAAAGGAGGAAGGTGATATTGAGTAAAACCTAATCTTGCACTCATTTGGAATATTGCCAATGTCTTTTTTAAAAAAAGAATGCTTGAATTACATCCTGCCTAAATTAATGCCTGGTTTCCATGTTGGTGATCATGAATGTATCCTAAATTCTGTGGCCTTGGGGTGGGCAAAGTGTGGCAAGTGGGGGTGGGGGGGTGTATCTCTCCAAGGACTCTTGGCTAATACATCCCCCTAGACTCTAATGGTTTACCACTATTCACCATTTTAAGAAATGTAGAAGCAAATGACTAACATCCCAGTTTCTAAAATGCCTCACCTCTCCAAAATACTAGAAATGAAAATGTTGTGGATTTGGTACATATTAGTCCCTCTGCATGTGACACTAGTAAGCTGGGATCCTATAGGTCACACCAGTCACATTTACACCAGTGGTTCTTCTCTCTCCATGCTCATACAAAGAAAGGGAGGCAGTGGTGGTAATTATGGTAATAGGAGGCCTCTGGCTCCATGTCAACTATTCCTGGACTGTCTGGCTTTTGAAGGGGGGCACAGAACCAAGACAGTATGGGAGGGGTGGCTTTGGCAATTGACTGTGCCACAGATGTTGTTCAATCCACCCTTTCTATACTGCCTTATTTCCATGGGTCCAAGTATAAGATGAACTGGTGACTTGGACATGGCAGCTTTGTCTTCTTATCGGCACCATTACTTTTCTTCTTCCTTTCCTTAGTGTTTCCATTTTCTTCTTGCCACTGCTTTTGTCTCTGCCATAGGTATAACTAAATGAGTGGAGCCAAGAGGATCTCAGCCCCTGATCCCAAGATTCATTACCACATCCAACCATATATAGATAATTAATACAATTTTTATTGTCTGAAATAGCATTCAGTCATGGCCTGGTTCTAATCTTTTCTCCTGGGCATGTTATTATATTGATATATTATTTCCAACTTTCACCTGGCCACTACAGCTATATCATTTGCAACTGCTTAGTGTGGACATTACCAGAGGACAATACAGCTTGGTATGTGCATTACCTTTTTATAGGACATATGGGTTCAGTGAATGTATAAAGATGAAGTGAGATTGCACTCCCAGACAATTCACCTCCAATATCTATACACTCATTAGAAAGTGTGAATAGAGGTAAAATCCTATGGGCATAATACTCTGCCACTGCAATCAGTGGGCTTATCTACATTGCCCCCCCCCAAAAAAAGTGGACTCACCTCAAATCCAGTGCTGCCAGTCCAAACAATATATGGCTACTGCTGGGGAGGAGCCACATTTTTTACCCATAACCTGACTTTGCCATGAACTAAGCAAAGTTGGGGTTTCCTGGAAACTCTGTAGTGACCTCGGGTTCTTTTGCTGTCTGAGCAGCTGGATTGGGTTGGATTCAGCCTGATCCAGTTGTCCACATGCAAATACAGCACCATCTCCCTTTCCCTATGCTGAGCAGAGAGCCTGGCCAGTGTCATTGTTTTTTCTAAGGTCAGAACAGGGTGTCCATGTGATCATGAGGAGTGGGAGCCCCATTCTGACATCAGCAGAAGCAGTGATAATGGCTAGGGTCTCACAGGGAGCTGCTTGGCTGCCAAGGCAGTGGAAGCAACAGGGGGTGGGCTAGCAGGGCTGATGTAGTGTCAGCTTGGCTGGCTCATGTGGGCAATGCCATACTGTCACACCAGATTCAGCCTGGTGCATCGTGGTCAATTATGCTCAGGACTGGCACCAGATTAAGTGGCCAGTGAGGACAAACCCACAAACAGCATTTTTTCAGGATTCCAAATCACGTAAAAGGAACCCACATGTGTACAGTTGTACATAGGTATGACTTGCATATCCAGATGAACACACAAAGGTTGGAAAAGAGGGAGAAATTGTGATTCCCCACCACCAGAGTTTCACTGAATGCGAACATGAAGAGCACTTGTGCTTTCTGTATGCAAATATAAGTTTCACCTGTTAACTTCACAAATGTTAAATATACAAGAGCAGGTCAGATTTTAACTAGTTGGCCACCCTACATCTCAGGTCCTTTCAAGATGGGAATTGCCACAGTCCAGGCATGCCCAGTCCCTCAACCATTGATTTCTTGGAGAAACAAGAGAAGGGCCTCTCAACTAATGACTCCAAAGAACCACTGTTTCTTATAAAATCTTAGGATTTCAACATTCAAGCCACATCACTGTAAGATTTCATGCTGGTTTCCTGGGTTGTTGTCCAAATATCAGGTTATTCATTCCCAGGGCTGTGGAAGTAGAAAAGATAAGGCAGTAGGTAAGAACATCACGGCCACTGGTAGAAGCCTTTATAGCTAAATGCTGATCCCTCTAATGAGATTACTTGGGAGGAGGGAGAAGCCTATGTAGATAGATCAGGGCCCAAGAATCAGGAAGCAGCACAGCATTTAGGTCCTATGGAGCCCTGGTGGCGCAATGGTTAAATGCCAGTACTGCAAGCCACCACGTCGCAAGTTCGATTCCAGCTGGCTCCAAGGTTCACTCAGCCTTCCATCCTTTCGTAGGTCGGTAAACTGAGTACCCAGCTTGTGGGGGGCAATTAGCTAACACACATTGGAAACTGTTTAATGCAGTTAGATGTGTAAATAGCTATTGCTTAAAACAATTTGTAAGCCGCTCTGATAGCCTTGAGGCTGAAGAGCGGGGTATAAATAAATAAATAAATAAATACATAAATATAAGCAGGATTAGGCAAGTGTGCCTTCCAGATATTGTTGGACTGCAACTCTCAGCATCTCTAATCATTGGTCATGCTGGCTGGCACTAGTAAATATTGCAGTTAATAAAGGTTCATAATCTGAGTTTAAACCAGTATAAATTCAACAGCTCCCAGATCCTTTTTTGTGAGCAGCCAACTGCATTTCTGACAATTCTCTAGCAATGGACAATAATAGTGATGAATTGTGATGGAAGGATTAAACTATTTTTTTTAATGACATATTTAATGGGCCTAAATGCATGAAGCTCACATACTGAAAGTCACAGGGAAAGTAGGGGAGATGGGGGAGAGAGAGAGAGATGCTTTTAAAAGAAACAATACTGTCAAAAAACTTCTCTGGGGGTAAGAGCAATGAAGTCCCATTGACAGCTGCTGAATGGGCAAAGAAGCAGACATAAAACTGGGACAGAAGACATGGTGATTCATCACAGCTGCACTAAAGCTCTTGCACCAGCTGCTGAAAGGTCACAGAGACCAAAAAAATAAATAAAAATAAAACCCAAACACATGAGGCAAGGATACAATAGCAATCTGTCTGCAATGAAGGGTTTTGACAAGCAATGGAACTGACAGTAGCCAACGGAAGAGAGGGCAGCCTGAGGGGCTGCACATTATTCTTTCCCTTTTCTGGGTTTGCCTGAGGGGTGTCAAAACCTGACTGGTTTTCCCCATTTTGGTGAAGAAAAAGATGAGAACTTGGGTTTTACCCTCAGTTAAGGTGTAACATTGCCAGCCATTGGTTATTAGAACACCTTGGATCATCAAAATGGAGATCTATCTGTTGAATAATTACTAGAGGTTTAAGTGCTGGTTTAAGAGTTCTTGCTAATAGTACTGGAGCTGTATCAGATCAGGGCTGATTCCAGACATTTTGCTGCTTGATGCAGATCATTAAACAGAGAGTCTGTGAATATTTAGAAGGCAATGCCATAATCACAAAAAGTCAACATAGGTTTCAGAGAAACAAGTCATGCCAAACTAATCTGATCTCTCTCTCTTTCTCTCTCTTTTATATATATATATAAACTTACCAGCTTGGTAGATGAAGGGAACGCTGTGGATATCGCATGCCTTGATTTCAGTAAGGCCTCTGACAAGGTTCCCCATGACATTCTTGCAAACAAGCTTGTAAAATGTGGGCTAAACAAGTTAACTGTTCAATGGATTTGTAATTGGTTGACTGGCTGAACCCAAAGGGTGCTCAGCAGTGGCTCCTCTTAGTCTTGGAAAGAGGTGACCAGTGGGGTGCCACAGGGTTCTGTCCTGGGCCCAGTGCTATTCAACATCTTTATCAATGACTTGGATGAGGGAATTAGGGACTTACTTATCAAATTTGCAGATGACACCAAGTTAGGAGTAGTTAATACCCTAGAGGACAGGATCAAAATTCAGAATGACCTGAATAGACTAGAGAGCTGGGCCAAAGCTAACAAAATGAAATTCCATATGGAGAAATGTAACGTACTGCACTTAGGGCAGAAAAATGAAATGCATAGATATAGGATGGGGGAGACCTGGCTGAACGAGACTACATGTGAAAGGGATCTACGAGTCCTAGTAGACCACAAGTTGAACATAAGTCATCAGTATGATGTGGCAGCTAAAAAGGCCAATGCAATTTTGGGCTGCATCAATAGAAGTATAGTGCCTAGATCAAGAGAAGTAATAGTGCCGCTCTATTCTGCCTTGGTGAGGCCTCACCTGGAATACTGTGTCCAGTTCTGGGCACCACAATTCAAAAAGGTTTTTGACAAATTGGAGCATGTCCAGAGAAGGGTGACTAAAATGGTGAAAGGTCTGGAAACTATGCCTTATGAGAGAGACTTAGGGAGCTGGGTATGTTTAGCATGGAAAAAAGACAGTTAAGGGGTGATATGATAGCCCTGTTTAAGTATGTGAAGGGGTGTCACATTGAGGATGGAGCAGGCTTGTTTTCTGCTGCTCCGGAGACTGGAACACAGAACAATGGATGCAAGCTCCAGGAACAGAGATTTCACCTCAACATTAGGAGGAACTGTCTGACAGTAAAAGCTGTTTGGCAGTGGAACACACTCCCTCGGACCGTGGTGAGGTCTCCTTCCTTGGAGGTCTTCAAACAGAGGCTGGATGCCATCTGTCAGGGATGCTTTGATTGTGATTTCCTGCATGGCAGGGGGTTAGACTGGATGGCCCTTGTAGTCTCTTCCAGCTCTACAGTTCTATGATTCTGTGATTCTAAGAACAATATGTTGCCCATTTCCTTTCCATCTACAAATAGTATCTAGTTTGACTGCTGAATTTTCTTTCCTATTCACACTACAGAATTATAGTACTACTGTTCCACTTTAACTGCCATAGCTCCATCCTGTGGGATCTTAGGATTTGCAATTTGGTGAGGCACTAGAGCTCTGTGGCTGAGAATTCTAAATACCCCTCCCTCAACTGCAAATCCCAGGAATTCATAGGATGGAGCCATGGCAGATAAAGTGGAAAAATAACACTATAATTCTGCAGTGTGAATGGGCTCTAGGATCTGATGATTCAGCAGATGAGTTTAGAGAGGAGTAGGACAGACTGTGAGATGGCACATAGACCTCTCCTCCAAAGCTTGGCTGCCAGCATGTGCCAACTGTG
Source organism: Gambelia wislizenii (assembly GCA_030847615.1). Lineage (NCBI taxonomy): Eukaryota > Metazoa > Chordata > Lepidosauria > Squamata > Crotaphytidae > Gambelia > Gambelia wislizenii. The sequence continues at coordinate 203,607,171 of JAUMIR010000003.1, read as the reverse complement.
GTGACCACTTCACTCTGTGAAGATTAAACATTTAAAGGCTCCTCTCCTGACATTTTACTCACAATAACTGCAATAAAAAGCGCAGTGAAAAAAAATCGTAGTCAAGGGCAGTCTGAGGTCAGGAACGATATCTGAGGTAATGCCAAAGCCGAGGGAGTAAGCCAAAATCGTCATCAAGAGTCAGAAATGCATCAAAAACAGAGCGATCAGAAGCCAAATACCAAAGCCAAAGGGATAGAGTGAAAATTGTCATCAAAAAACCAAAGCCAAGTCAACCAGATTGTATGAGAGAAAAAACACCTAGCGAACAGAGGTTCCTTCAAGCTGCTAACGTGGCGGAAAGAAAGGAACTGAGGGGATTTAGGCGGGAAGCCCTTATAAGGGACCGTTAGGATGGGCGGAGTTACCACCAAAAATGTATCAAAGTTTATTCTGCCTAGCGTTTCTAGAAGGTTCCGATGCTCTGCGCAGGCGCAGAAGTAACCCAGCTGTGTGATTCACAGAGACCACAAAGAAGATGCTGAGGAGGGAGTCCAGCAATGTTTGATGAGTTCAGGGAAGGAACCACACCAATGCAAACAGCTAAGCAGGGGGAAAGAAAGAAACAGTCTAGTCTTCTTGCTTTTCCATCAACTGGAATGAAGGCACAAAACCAGCAGCCAAACCGAAGGACTTATCATTATTTGTTTTCTTTTTCAAATGTGGCCCATCATGGTTTTTTTTTTTTTTGCATTTATCTTGTATATACTGTAGTCTATTGCACACTGTTTTATGAATGTACACTGCTTTATGTGGCTTGTGCCTGCCTTCATTTATAATGGGTCAGCCTGTCCATTGCTACTCTTTGCTGCTGCCACCACCATCACTGCTGCCACTGCCACCGCCACTACTGCTCCTCCTTCTCTTCGTTCTTGCATGCCTTCAAGTTGTTTCCAATTTATGCTGACTTTAAGGAGAACCAATTATGGGGTTTTCTCAGCAAGATTTGTTCAGAGGAGGTTTGCCATTGCCTTCATCTGAAGCTGAGAGAGTTTGACTTGTAGTATATGGCATTTTCGCCCCCCTCGAAATGGCAATAGAAGTTACATTTCTATCCTGCTTTATAGTGATAAGCACTCTTTAAGTGGTTTACAATGTGTTAGCCAATTGCTCCCAACAAGCTGGGTACTCACTTTACCAAAAAGGATGGAACGCTGAGTCAACCTGGAGCCCTGCAGAATGGAACTCACAACATTGTGGCTGCAGTACCGGCATTTAACCACTTCACCCCAGGGCTCCTCACTGCAGGATCCCATTTGGACAAAAGGTATTCTCCTTGAATTCTATGAGGAGTATTTCCCCTGTTTAGACTAGCCCCTAGTCCAACACTCAAACCACTTTGCCACCTTGGCTCTCTGCTACTCTTTGCACCTCTCCATTTTCCCCCCCCTGAGACCCCAGACAATGTGAAAATGTTCAGATAATGTGTTTATCAAGCAGTTGAGAGTTATCTTATTCTGTGTCAGTCTTCTCAGTCCTCCTTGGTCTGTGGAGAAGATTGCAATGTGCTCTAGATCACACTGTGCTCCAGGGTCAATTGGACAGTTAACTTGTCTATAAGAATTGCATTCATGTCTGTTATTAAGGGCTTAAACCTTCAGTTTCATCCACAGAGCTGGAGGAAAATTAAATCTGATCATGAGTGCCCCTGACCAGCAGGTAGACTAAAACTGTGAGTCTAAAACTAAAAGCTGCCATATTTTGCTAAGAATATTTATGCATCCAAGAAAGTTATGAACTTTTCTTTAATGTCAGCTAGGGGTTAATATTACAAACTAGAAATAATATTCAGCTTGTTCTTTCTCCAAGAGCAATTTTAGATTTCTTATCTACATTAATAAACTTAACTTCATTTATAAAACCTACATTTTCCAATTTAGGAGGTGGAATGAGATACTCTTCTCTCACCCTGTAGTAATGCCTATATCCACCAGAAGGTGGTGCTGTATGTGCAACCTCGATGACTTCTAGATTGAGAGAATTCTTTCTCCAACCTTGACGACTACACATGTTGTGGGGTGTTAACTGGGTATAACCAACTTTTCTTAATTGGTGGGGCTGTCACGCTTCTTGAGGAGGCTTGAAGTAAGTGCATGGAAAATGAATTATTTCCTTAAAATGCTAGAAAATTACAATGCCCTGTTGTGCAATATGTATTTTAGCATCTTTGCATTATGAGTATCAGAAAGATTAATAGGTAGAATGAAACTTTGGGCTAAGTCCCATAGCATTTCTACTTATAGCAAGGCCCACTGAAATGAAAATTATTTGCTAGAAACAAATAGATTACTACATTGATTTAATGGGCATGCTCTAAATAGTAATAACATTGCATATAATCTGAGGGTGATAATTGTGTTTTTAATCAGCTATTTGACTGCTCCTGAATTACAGTACATCTCCCAGCAGTCCTGGCTAGTATAGTCAATGGTAAGAAATGCTAGAAGTTGCAGTTCAAGAAAATCCAGAAGGCTGCAGGATTCCCAGCTTCCACAAGCAAATAATAAGTTGCCCTTTGTCTCCTTTTAAGTATCCTGTCATGCTCATCATAATCAAGAGAAAGTGGCTTTTTTTCAGGAATAGATTAAACATGACAGTGATATTTAAAAGCACACACTGAGTCAAAGGAGAATCTTGGAGGGACAAGGTTGGCCAGGCCACAAGGGAGACATCAACTACCACTGTTTCTTAAAAAAAAAAAAAAAAACTGTTCTTGTTGAAAAACAAACACACACAAATTCTAGTTATTGTATGGAATCATAGAATTGTAAAATTGGATACACCATGGACATATAGTCCGGTCCTCTGTCCATGGAGGAAATCTGTGACTAAAGCAAAACAGAGGGCTATCCGATTTCTGTTTAAAAGCTTTCAGTGAAGGGGAGCCAGTCACCCTTTGTGATGGTTTATTCAACAATTGAACAGCCCTTTCATTTGCCTGGAGGAATTTTGTCACAAAGTGAAATGCCTGCTTTACACTTGAATTCTCTCTCTCTCTCTCTCTCTCCCCCTTCCCCCCTCTCTCTCTCACACTTACTTAAGTGAGAGGAACTAGTGTTCCATCTGAAAGCTTGGAACACTGCTTTTAAAATTAAGTTATACTTCCAAGGCCCCTCACAAGTAGTTACCATTGTAGTTATAGTCTTTAAAATGTCACTCTTTTCTTCCCTGTTTCCCCAAAGTAACTAAAATATATGATTTTAGTTACTTTGTAAAGAAGCTGTCGCACAGCAGAAGCCAGTACTTGAACCGTGTGATACTCCTCCTCCACCACCATTTAGTAAGGCCACTCCTCCTGCAACAATAAGAATAACTAGACAGTAATAGCTGCACTGAAAAAGGACAAGTTATGTTTCGTTAAATTACAATCACAGTTTAAAGTAGGTAACCCTTTGTTATTGGGGAAGAAACTAATTGCAAAGAATTCACTATTTGTAATATAGTGGGCCCTTGGTATCTGCTGGGGTTTGGTTCCAGGACCCCTTGTGGATACCAAAATCTGTGGGTGGTCAAGTCCCATTATATATAATGCCATAGTAAAATGGTGTCTCTTATATAAAATGACAAAATCAAAGTTTGCTTTCTGGATTTTTAAAAAATATTTTCAAACTGCTTGGTTGAATCCATGGATGCAGAATAACTGTAAGTAATATCCAAGCTGTGTTCAAGGTTGGGTGATATAGCTATTAGGGGGCCGTTTACACGACGAAAATTTCGTGAGATGAACTCATGATGAACCCTAGTTGTTCACACGTTCATCATGACGATCTCAAGCTTTTCAGAAGGGGGGCCACCATTTATCCTCCAAGGAGCGTGACTTTCCATCCCTCAGTTTGTCCTATGTTTTTAAAAAAAGTCTCAGGAGGTGGCAGAAAATCAGATATGTGAACAGGTCAGGACAAAATATCTTGGGAACAGGTAATAGCCAGAAACTGAGGTGGGCAAGGCGGGCACAGAGTTCAGAGAAGGAGGGGTCAGTCATCCGTTTCAATGGATTTTTACACTGCCAATCCCTCAGCTCCAAGAAAGCCTGTCTGTTTCCCCTCCCCTCCCCGGCTGAAAGAAAAGCCTTCCCTCCCGGCTGCATGGAGGTGGAGGTTTGTGTGTGTGTGCCACCCATTTCAGTGGATTTTTACATTGCCAACCCCTCAGCTCCAAGAAAGCCTGTCCGTTTCCCCTCCCCTCACCAGCTAAAAGAAAAGCCTTCCCTCCCAGCTGCACAGAGGTGGAGGTTTGTGTGTGTGTGTGTGTGTGCACCTTCAAGATGCCTATTGATTTATTGCAACCCCATGAATTTCATCTGCTTTTCTTAGATGGCTTTGCAAGTTTCTTCCTCTGAAATACAGCCTACAGCTCCTGTTATTCAAGAGAGATTCTTGTGGGTTCTTAAAGACAAACAAGTTTTATGTGGCATTAACCTCTGTGGATTAATGGAGCTGTAGACTCTAAGGCAAGCCCATCAGGGGATTTTTTTTTTAAAGGAATTGTGCACGGGGGTTGCCTTCGCCTTCCTTCTCTGACCAATGCAGAAGCTTGAACAAACATTTATTGCAGCCAATAGTATCACTTGTGGTGGGAAACTCCACAGGAAATACATCGCCAAGGTTGTGAAAAAAACAAGTAATCACATCCTTGACTGACAGCTAATACACACACACACACCCCAGAACTTTTTCCTGTGTAAACAAAAAAAAATGGGATACTATGTCTCAGGAGCTTGCTTTTGTCACGGAAAAGGTTGTTGTGTAAACAACAATCCCAGGATATTGTTCATCCAGGGACAAATCATGTAAACAATAAGAGATGAACTCGGGATGAGGATATCTCGCTTCTCCCTGGGATAAAAACTGTTGTGTAACTGAGCCCCTGGTCTACCCTATCTACAGCCACATACTGCTGCATGAAGGCATAAGTTTATACAAAAGGCATTAAAAACTTGACCTGGGACTCAAAAACTGTGAGCGCAAACTTCTTAACATCTGTTCTGTTTTTGTTTATGTTTGGTTAGTTTCAATGAAATGATGTGATCTTATTAGGGTTTCACTGTATATGCTCTGTATATGCTCGTACACAAACTACTGTATATGCTCGTGCACAAACTACAATGTATAATAATTACTTTTCTTTTCCCTCGCTTAATTTTAGAACCAGACTACAAGGTAAGAAAAAACACTGAAACAAGATACAATGTTCTCAAGAATCCATACAAAGGTAGGTAAATCCAGGGGAAGATAATATTTTACATAATATGAAATACATAGATCAGAAGTGAAGTTTTTTTTTCTTTTTATATAAAACAAAGACCAGCTACAAGGGAGTGTAATGTACAGAGATCCCAAGACTTGCAAGTGAAGTGATCCATGACATCAATACTGGAAGCCAGGTGGAGAGCATCTGGATAAAAATTAAAGGGGAGGGAAACAACAGGGATGTTATTGTGGGACTCTACTACAGACCCCCAAATCAGACGGAGGAATTGGATGTTGCCTTTCTAGAACAGATGAACATACATGCAGAAAGGAGAGATGTAGTAGTGATGGGTGACTTCAACTATCCTGATATTTGCTGGCAATCTAACTCAGCCAAAACTACAAGGTCTAGCAAATTCCTTACATGCCTGGAAGACAATTTCATGGTCCAAAAGGTGGAAGAGGCAACAAGGGGGTCAGCTATTTTAGATCTGATCCTAACCAACAGAGACGACCTTGTTAATGGGGTGCAAGTGGTGGGATCCTTAGGTGAGAGTGATCATGTTCTCCTGGAGTTTGTTATACAATGGAAAGGAGAAGCCAGGCATAGTCAGACACGCATTCTTGACTTTAGGAGAGCTGATTTCAATAAACTCAGGGAAATACTGGGGATGATCCCATGGTCAAGAATACTAAAAGAGAAGGGACCTCAAGACGGATGGGACTTTCTCAAAAGGGAGATACTGAAGGCACAATTTCAAACAGTACCATTGAGGAAGAAAAATGGGAGGTGTCTCAAGAAACCAGGATGGATGACTAAAGAACTTTCAATGGAGCTAAGTTTTAAACGGAACATGTATAGGAAATGGAAAGGGGGGGAAATCACCAAAGAAGAATTCAAACAGATAGCGAACACGTGTAGGAGTAAAGTCAGAAAAGCTAAAGCGCAGAATGAGCTCAGGCTTGCTAGGGAGGTTAAGAACAATAAAAAGGGTTTTTTTGGGTATGTCCGCAGCAAAAGGAGGAAGAAGGAAATGATAGGGCCGCTACGTGGAGAAGATGGCAAAATGCTAACAGGGGACAGAGAAAAGGCAGAATTACTCAACACCTTCTTTGCCTCAGTGTTTTCAGAAAAGGAAAAGGAGGACCAACCTGAGGAGAATGGAACAGAGGACACAATAGGGGAAATCCAGCTCAAAATAAGTAAAGAGGTAGTACAGGAATACCTTCTTAATCTAAATGAATTTAAATCTCCAGGACCAGATGAACTACATCCAAGAGTATTAAAAGAGCTGGCAAATATAATCTCAGAGCCATTGGCAATAATATTTGAGAACTCCTGGAGAACAGGAGAAGTCCCAGCAGACTGGAGGAGGGCAAACGTTGTTCCCATCTTCAAAAAGGGGAAAAAAGAGGATCCCAACAACTATCGTCCAGTTAGTCTGACATCAATACCAGGGAAGATTCTAGAACAGATCATTAAACAGAGAGTCTGTGAACATTTAGAAGGCAATGCCATAATCACAAAAAGTCAGCATGGGTTTCAGAGAAACAAGTCATGCCAGACTAATCTGATCTCTTTTTTTGATAAAGTTACCAGCTTGGTAGATGAAGGGAATGCTGTGGACATTGCATACCTTGATTTCAGTAAGGCCTTTGACAAGGTTCCCCATGACATTCTTGCAAACAAGCTTGTAGAATGTGGGCTAGACAAGTTAACTGTTCAATGGATTTGTAATTGGTTGACCGGCCGAACCCAAAGGGTGCTCAGCAGTGGCTCCTCTTCGTCTTGGAAAGATGTGACCAGTGGGGTGCCACAGGGTTCTGTCCTGGGCCCAGTGCTATTCAACATCTTTATCAATGACTTAGATGAGGGAATTAGGGGCATACTTATCAAATTTGCAGATGACACCAAATTGGGAGGAGTAGCTAATACCCTAGAGGACAGGATCAAAATTCAGAATGACCTGGATAGACTGGAGAGCTGGGCCAAAGCTAACAAAATGAAATTCAATACGGAGAAATGTAAAGTACTGCATTTAGGGCGGAAAAATGAAATGCATAAATATAGGATGGGAGAGACCTGGCTGAATGAGACTACGTGCGAAAGGGATCTAGGAGTCCTAGTAGACCACAAGTTGAACATGAGCCAACAGTGTGATGCGGCAGCTAAAAAGGCCAATGCAATTTTGGGCTGTATCAATAGAAGTATAGTGTCTAGATCAAGGGAAGTAATAGTGCCACTCTATTCTGCCTTGGTCAGACCTCACTTAGAATACTGTGTCCAGTTCTGGGCACCACAATTCAGAAAGGATATTGACAAATTGGAGCGTGTCCAGAGAAGGGCAACTAAAATGGTGAAAGGTCTGGAAACAATGCCTTATGAGGAGAGACTTAGGGAGCTGGGTATGTTTAGCCTGGAAAAAAGACGGTTTAGAGGCGATATGATAGCCCTGTTTAAGTATTTGAAGGGATGTCACGCTGAGGATGGAGCAGGCTTGTTTTCTGCTGCTCCAGAGACTGGAACACGGAGCAATGGGTGCAAGCTCCAGGAACAGAGATTCCACCTCAACATTAGGAGGAACTTTTTGACAGTAAGAACTGTTCGGCAGTGGAACGCACTCCCTCGGAGCGTGGTGGGGTCTCCTTCCTTGGAGGTCTTTAAACAGAGGCTGGATGGCCATCTGTCGGGGATGCTTTGATTGTGATTTCCTGCGTTGCAGGGGGGTTGGACTGGATGGCCCTCGTGGTCTCTTCCAATTCTACAATTCTATGATTCTATGATTCTATGATTCTATACATGGTATGCTTTTCTGTAGTCACCTCTGAGAAGGTAAGGTTTATTTTTTTATTTTGTTTTTAATTACAGAGTAGGCAGGAAGGAGGGAGAGAGAGAGCCTACAGAATAGCAAGTATACATTTTAACAACAATAATTACTTAAAAATATCTCCATCCAGTTCCAGAGCATATACAGTGAAACCCTAATAAGAGCACATCATTTCATTGAAACTAACCAAACATAAACAAAAACAGAACAAATGTTAAGAAGTTTGCGCTCACAGTTTTCGAGTCCCAGGTCAAGTTTTTAACGCCTTTTCATTTTATAGTAAGAGCTGTTTGGCAACTGGTTAGTATCAGCCTAACAACTGCTTAGTGAAGCTAAGGGTTAATCTTAGACATTGTAGTCTAAATCATTGGTGGTTTAAATGGATTATGAAAGTGTTCTTGGTGCTTTACCTTTAAAGACAGACAACACTGAGAAAATGACAAATATGGAAGTAACATTAACAAATTAAGGCCTGTCTCACACAAGCAAATTGAGACATACTTATAAAAAATAAAGGAACCCCATTTTATATTGGTATCTAATTCAAGAGAGGAGAACCTCTATCATGTATAACCTCTATCATGCAGAGCTTGAGAAACTGGAATGTGTCCAGAGGAGGGTGACCAAAATGGTGGGAGGTCTGAAAGCCATGCCCTATGAGGAATGGCTTAGGGAGCTGGGTATGTTTAGCCTGGGGAAGAGAAAGTTAAGATGTGACACAATAGCCGTGTTTATATATTTGAAGGGATGTCATACTGAGGATGGGGCAAGATTATTTTCTGCTGCTCCAAAAACTAGGGAGGTTATAAGATGGGGCAAATATCCCAGGACAGGAATGGAACAGGGCAAGAAAGGGGCTCTATTTTGGATGACGCCGAGCCTCTCTGTGATGTTCCCATCCTGCCCCTGTTCGGCTCCCAGGGTATTCTATTCACGATGAAACATTGTGAATAGAACCCATTTTCTGTTTTCTTCCATGCCTGTCATGGAATCAGGGATGTGGGAAACAGAGCCCTGTCCCTGTTCTGAGATGACAGGCACAGGGGAGGAGTTCCATGGCAGTCACTTCCTGCCACGATCTGGACATCAAGGTAAGTGGCACCCTTCTCCCCCCACTCCCCAGGTTGCTTGTTTTTTAAAATTTATTTTTGCCTTTTATTTTTTGATTTGAGAGCTGAGGGTGTTATTTTGAATTTCCCTCCCACTCATTCTTTCACGAGAATGAGCGGAATTTCAGCCGGCCAGTCGTAAAGGTAGCCTTACGACAGCTGTATTTACAGCCGCCCAGCAAAGGTAGATGGGAGCCCGTTCCTGGAGCAGAATGGAAGTAAGTGAGCAAATATTTTCCTCCATTCCGTTGCAGGAACGGGATGGAAGGTGGCAGGGCAGTAATGGGGCATTTTGGCCCCATCTGATAATGTCCTAAGACATGGAGCAATGCACTCAAATTACAAGTAAAGAGATTCCACCTAAACATTGGGAAGGACCGCCTGACACTAAGAGCTGTTTGGCAGTGGAATTCACTGCCTCTGAGTGTGGTGGAGTCTCCTTCTTTGGAGGTTTTGGTATAGATTGGCCGCTTACCTCTCTTAAGCCCAGCCTCCTCTGGAGTTCCCCATCTGCTCAAGGGGAAAATGCCTGTGAGCTTCCAATCAAGAAGTAGAGATAACACATGAATCCCCTTATCTCACTGGTTCTCCTGAGTGGGGAGATGAGAAAGGGGAGTGCATCACTGCTCTCAGCTGGTGCTTCTAGAAAAAAGGAGAGTGGAAGGGCTGGTGACAGGAAGAAATAGGGGCTGAACCATAAATCAAATCATGTGTTTTCCACCTGTCTTTCTTCCACTTTAAATCCTGGCTTTAAAATAAGGAATATTTCCTCTTTAGGAGTCCAACAGCACTTTCTAGGAGATATGGGCATCCTTTCTTTCCCACCTTCACTTCTGATTTGGTCTCATCATTTTGTGTGTGTGTTTAAATAGGACAAGGTCTCCTCCTCCTTTTCTTTTCTTTCCCCTTTACTCCATGTATGCATTTGGGTGCATGTTCAAAATCTTCACTTTTGGAGGGGGTTGCATATGTCAAAGAGATGACACAGCAGCATAAATTTGGCCTGTCCCATTGACAGTTCAAGAAGTGGGAGCTAAGGCTAGCCTGAATGGCTTCTGTTCAAAAATAACCAGCTTTCCTCAAGTACATCCAGGACTGTAGCTATTAGGGGAGGGCAAAATGAGGATGTCGCCCCCAAATAGTAATTCTGCACCCCAAAATGATCCTTCAGTCCCCAAATTTCTAGCACTGCAGTAACTTAAATGCTTCAGTCAAGCATTTAGAAATAGAGCTGAGGCACTGAAAGAAAAGGGGCAGGCAGAGCTGACAAGGAAATGTGAACACAGCAATTATAAGAGTTCTAGATATGAACAAATTTTCATGTTTCACTCTTTGGAATGCAAAGAATTTGGGGACTGAAGGAAAATTTCATTTGGGGAGTAGAATACTTATATGGGGGAGGTGCCCTAATTTTATCCTCTCCCCCGGCCCATAGTGACATCCTTGGGTATCTCCATAGAGCTGGGACCTGTGGCATTACTAAGGCAGGTGTCTCCCCTCACTCCAATAGCATCACCTGGTGTGCTTTGGCCTCTCCGTGCCCCACTAGTGCTGCCATTGGCTGGGACTTTAGGAATCTTGTTTATAACTGTAACCATACCTTCTAGAGGAGTTATTCATGTTCATATCTAGACACACTAAGCCCTATTCAAGCCTTATGATCTCACACAATTAATGTAAGGGGAAATTGCTATGTAAATATGGCAGCCTTCTCTTTTCAGACCTCTCCCCAAATAAGTAGGTGATGTGGGGGCATAGCCTTCTTCCCCCCTCACACATTTCTGTTGCCAGTGCTATTAATGCCTGAATGAGGCTTATTTCTTTTCCAACGTGTTCTGAATTCAAAGAGGCTGCTATAGAGCAAATATTTTGACATGTACTGCTGCTATTAACATAATTTTTATTGAAAACATTTCAGTTGGTGCCTATGGGATTATTGACTCTCATGCTGATGCATCTAGCTTTCTTCTAACAAGTCCTGAATCCACACTTTTGTTTTCATAATAATGAAACAATGCAGAGAGTAATTAAAACTGGACAGTGAAGTAATATATCAGCTTCACTGCCTTTACAAGAGAGAGAGAAAGAGAGAGAGAGAGAGAGAGAGAATACTGGAGTGTGAAGAACTCCTATGGTTCACTTTTATAGCACTCTTTATTCATGTGTGATAAGCAGGATATTGGCATGAAGGCCTGGCATGAAAAATTGAAGAGTTTTTGCCTGTGGAAAAGTTGGAGTGTATTTTCCTCCTCAAAGAAAACCACAATTTTCAGCAATTTTTTAAAAGATAAGCCCTTGGTAGGATAAATGAACATCATTTTTATCTTAATATACCATATGGTAAAAAGGATATTAAGTTTAACACAATGAATTTTAAAAATGACAAAAAATCAAATTTGAAAACCCTCCTAGAAAAGCAAGTTTGAGACAGGTGCAGATCAAACATGTATACTTTTGCCTTTGATTCCCAACTGTGCTTTGCTCACCACCAGTGATACCTCCAGGCACAGACACCTCAGGCCATCTCAATGGTTCAAAAAGCATTCATTTTTATGTATTTGGGACAGACAGGCATAGCAGAATTCCATATATGCTCCTTGGTAATCACTCTGTCTGAGGATGAGTTCAATGAGTTAGTAACTGTCTGCGTGACAGCTACCTGTGTCCCAGCTGTGTGCTGTAGAACACAACTAGAAATTGTGAAGTACTGTAGCTGAGAAAAAGACAGTATCCTCCCCCCAATCCCTACAATTCCTGCCATCACAGCCAATGTGAAAGTGGCCAAGGAAAGGGCTTAGTGGCTAGCCAAATAACATCAATGGCATTCATTAACTCTTATCTTTGCCTGGAGATTGACTGAGGCAATGTTGAACTGCTGATCATCCTGGATCTGGTGGCATCCCAGTGAAGTCAATAATTATGTATGTATGATCATTAAGATTTGTTGCTACACAGTTTTTTATTCAATCTAGGGTCCTTCCTGACCAGATGGCTTCAGAATAATGTTGGTGGCAGGTGTTTTCAATCAGTGAGAGTGATCCTTCAGAGTTCCAGAGGTTTTATTTGTTGTTGATAGGTGCCTTCAAGTCGACTTATGGCCATCCTATCATCGAGTTTTCTTGGCAAGATTGATTCAGAGGAAATTTGCAATTCCCTTCCTTTTAGGCTGAGAGTGTGTGACTTGCTCAAGGTCACCCAGTGGATTTCCATGGCTGAGTGGGGATTCACTCAGCCCAACACCTAGGGTTTTATACATCCCATTTATTTTTGTCACATGGTTTGTCATTTATATTAAGAATGGCTACCTATGTGTCAAAGGAGTGGAAATCACTTGGTTTTCTAGTCAAGGATGGTGTGGTATATTGGGTGGAACAAATGGGCTTTTTCAGGAATGGTCAGAATCTAACTTTAGGCCTTCACAGTTACAACACTATATATTCAGTGCTACATGCGGCTGCACATATATAAATGGAAGGAGGGATGTAGACCAGTTGCTGTTTGGAGCCCTTTAGAAAGCCAGTTCAAAACTGTATCAGTCTCCATCAGGGTGGAAAGAGAAGGTGTGTCTAGAATTTTCAGTACTGTGGCATGTTATAATAATGCTGCTGAGCTCTATTTACCTTCTAAAAATCAGAACATCAAAGAGTATCCATTTCGTTCATATCTGTGTCTGAAAGCTTTCACAGGATGGATGAGAGCAAGGAAGCTGAAGATGAAGCCAGATAGTATGGTGGCTTGAAAGATGATATGGACTGGATGGCCCTTGAGGTCTCTTCCAGATCTATGATTTCAGCCTTACTCTTGGTGGGATTGTTATATTAAACATATAGTCAAATGATAAAAAATAAGGTGCTCCCCAGATGACAAATAACGGACGTTAACATTCTCTGGTTTGGTGAGAGAGAGGCCTGAGATAGAAATCATACAATCATTGAGTTGGAAGAGACCACAAGGGCCATCCAGTCCAACCCCCTGCCATGCAAGAACACACAATCAAATCACTCCTGACAGATGACCATCCAGCCTCTGTTTAAAAACCTCTAAAGAAGGAGACTCCACCACACTCTGAGGCAGTGCATTCCACTGTCAAACAGCTCTTACCATCAGGTTCTTCCTCCTAATGTTTAGGTGCAATCTCTTTTCCTGTAGTTTAAATCCATTGCTCCATGTCCTAGTCTCTGGGACATCAGCAAATAAGCTTGCTCCATCCAGTATGACAGCCCTTCAAATATGTAAACATGGCTATCATGTCTCCTTTTAAACTTCTCTTCCCCAGGCTAAAGATACCCAGCTCCCTAAGCTGTTCCTCATAGGGCATGGATTCCAGACCTTTCACTATTTTGGTTGCTCTCCCCTAGATATGCTCCAGCTTGTCAACATCCTTCTGGAATTCTGGTGCCCAGAACTGGACACAGTATTCCAGGCGAGGTCTGACCAAAGCAGAATAGAGTGGCACTATTACTTCCCTCGATCGAGACACTACTCCTATTGATGCAGCCTCAAATTGCATTGCCTTTTCTGGCTACTGCATCACACTGCTAGCTCATGTTCATCTTATGGTCTATTAAGAATCCTAGATCCCTTTCGAATGCACTGCTATCAAGCCAGATGTCACCCATCCTATATCTCTGCATTTCTCTCTTTTTTTTTTTTGGCCTAACTGTAGTAGTCTACATTTCTCCCTGTTGAAATTCCTTTTGTTAGTTTTGGCCTAGCTTTCTAATCTGTTAAGGTCATTTTGAATTCTAATGCTGTCCTCTAGAGTGTTAGCTACTCCTCCTAATTTGGTGTCATCTGCAAATTTGATAAACATACCCTCTATTCTATCATCCAAGTCATTGATAAAGATGTTGAATAACAGTGGGTCCAGGAGAGAACTCTGTGGCACCCCATTGGTCACTTCTCTCCAGGATGAAGAGGAGCCATTGGTTAGTACCCTTTGGCTTCAGTCAGTAAACCAATAAAAATCTACCTAACAGTAACATTGACTAGCCCACATTTTATTAGCTTGTTTGCAATATCATCATGGGAGTCCTTGTCAAAAGCCTTACTGAAATCAAAATATGCTACAGCATTCTATTCATCTACCAAGCTTGTGTCTCAATCAAAAATCAGATAAGATTAGTTTGGCATGACTTGTTTTTGAGAAACCCATGTTGATGTTTAGGGACTATGGCATCCTTTTCTAAGTACTTACATACTGTCTGTTTAACAACCTGCTCTAGAATCTTTTCTGATATTGATGTCAGGCTGACTGTGTGGTAATTATTTGGGTCCTCTCCTCCACACCACCACCTTTTAAAAGATGGGGACAACATTTGCCCTCTTCCAGTCTGCTGGGATCTCTCCTGTTCTCCAAGAATTCTCACAAGTTATTGACAATGGTTCTGAGATTACTTCTGCCACTTCTTTTAATCCCCTTGGATGAAGTTCATCTGACCCTAGAGTGGTCAGATGAACCTATATGAGTTTCATCTTTTTTGACATATTTTTTGAAAGAATCATAGTTTTCTCTTTATTTATTTTCAGCCCTGTCAGAGCCTCAAAAATTTTTAATATTCCCATTAAGGGTGTAGTTTCTTCTTGTGGGTCTCCCAAAGATATCACCAAATCATCTGCATACATCTTGAGTTTAAATCTGTATTTTTTAAATTTTAATTCCACTGATCTTGTCCTCTTGATTTATTTTTATACTTAAAGCTCCATAACCAACAGAAATAAAAGCGGTGACAGAGGACAACCGTGCCTAGTACCTTTCAGTATCTGTATTTCCTCCATTTTTTCTTGATTTATTATTATATTTGTATGTTGTTTATGATATATGGCTTTAATCCAATTTCTAAACATTTGACCAGCATCAGTCTTATTCAAAATTTCCAGTAACGTACTCCACTTTATATTAAATTTATAATATATAAAATATAAAAATATTTTATCCTTATGGTTCTCATAATAATCAATTAAATTTAGAACATGTCTGATGTTATCCTTCATGTATCTTCCCAGGAGAAACCCTCTTTGATCCTCACTTATCTAATCTTTTAGGACCTTTTTCAGCCTATTCAGCAATATTGCCGCAAAGATTTTGTAATCTATGTTGAGTAGAGATATGGGGCGGTAATTTTTAGGTTCCAACAACTCTTTGTTTTCTTTAGGAATTAATATAATGTTCACCTCTTCCCATGATTGTGGATATAAATCTTTATTAATGGCACCTAAGGTCCTTTTAAATGGCAGGAGTATTTTGTCTTCCATCAATTTATAAAAGTTACAGGTGAAGCCATCTGGGCCAGGTACTTTTCCATCTTTTAAGTTTCTAATAGCTTCGATGATTTCTCCCATTGCTATATTTGATCACCTGATTTAACCTTAGAAATAAGGTTCCTTTCGTTTTGTTTTCTTAGCTGGTAAGCCAACCATTTTCCCAGTTTATTCGATTGTTCAAAACTTCTCTGCTTTATATATTGCAGCTTCATCTTGATTTCATCCATTGTGGCTGCCGTTATTTGTTCCTGAAGAATTTTTAACTCTCTTAATAATTGGTTATTTGCAGGGTCCTGTTGTAGCTTGATTTCTTTATCTCTGATTTCATCTTTAATCTTTTCCAATCTTTCCACCTTTCTTCTTCATAGTATAACATTTTGTTGAATGAAAAAAAACCACATTACTGCCTTAAAAGAGTCCCATATTGTGTTTATATCTGTCTCTGTATCCAAGTCTGCTTCAAAATACCAATTAATTTCTTGTCTTGCCTTTTGCAGAATGTCTTCTTTTTGTAACAGATTATCATTTAGTCACGAATATAGTTCTGGCTTGCCTCCATTTCTTAATTCCAATAAGACGGGATTGTGGTCTGACCAAACCTTAGGAAGTGTTTCTTTTTTTAATTGTATTACCAATATTTCTCAAAAATAATAATAATAATAATCTATTCTTGAAAAGGATTTATGACTCTCAGAATAAAAAGTGTAATCCATAGCATCGTATTTTAATCTCCATGCATCAACCACAGCCAAACTTCTCATTAAAGAATCAAATGATTTGGGCAGTTTGCCTTGACCTTTCCTTATTTTCCTCTGAGATTTCCTGTCTATTGTCAGCGAAATTACCCCATTCCAGTCTCCATAAAGTAGATCATTCTGTCATGATCAAATTCTAAAAGTTTCTCCAATTTCTTTTTTAAAAGAAAATACTTCTCTCTCCTAGTGGTGCATAAACACCAAGAATCAAAGTTTTCTTATTTGTATATTAGCTTCAATTATCAGAAACTGACCTTCTGGGTCACTGTATAATTCTTGTGTCTGTATTCTGTTATTCACATAAATCACAACACCTTTTTTTATTCTTCACTGCAGAAACATATTCTTTACACAGCTTCTTGCTTTTTAGAAGGCCAATATCTTACAGTTTAATATGTTTTTCCTATAAGCAGATTATATCATAATTGTTTTTACCTAAAAGATGGTATATCTTTTTCCTTTTTTCCGGGGAGCTCAGCCCCTTCACATTCCAGGTTAGAATTTTGGTATTCATTTTACTTTCCATATGGTTTCTTTCACAGTTACTTAAAATTGCAGAAAACTTTTTTTAAATTTTTTTTTGTTCCTCTTGTTGTTCTTCTTCTTCTTCCTCTCCTTCTTGTTCTGAATCTCTATCCACTTCTCCTTCTTCTCCTTCTTCTTCTTCTTGATCTCCACCACCCACTGGATCTATTTCTTCTGCTTCTTCTTCTTCTTGGTTTGGTTCTTGATTTTCTTTATAATTTGGTTTGAAATCTTTCTTGTATTTTCTCAAGAAATCTTCAAATATTTTTCTCTGAATTAATTCTAAAGTTCTTTTGTTTGAATCTGAAGGAGATTCCTTCCAAATTTTCCCACTTATATCTAATTCCATTTTGCCTGAGTTGCTCCGTTAGAGACTTCTATATTCTTCTTTTCTTGAGAATCCTTGCAGGGATATCTTTAAACAGTATAATGTTATTCCCTTCAATGTCAAACTTTTGTTAAGAGGGTCCCCCCCCCAGGAATAAATCTCTTGCTCTCCTCCTCAGAAAATAGATTACTATATCCCTTGGTAGGGTTTTGGGGGTTTTTTGCTTCGCTATTTTTGAGGGGATTCCATATATTTTATCAATTTCTTGTTCAAACTGAGTTTTTTTCTTCCCCATAAATTTAGCCAAATTTGGTATAAAAATTTTATATAAATCCTCTTCTGATTGTTCTTTCAACCCTCTTAGAGACAATTTTCTCTCCATTTCAACTCCTGGAGAGCTTGTTCATCCAATTCTCACTCTTTGCTTTCTTCCACAGATTCTGCTTTTTTCTCAAATCCTTCTACTTTGGATTCTAGCACATTTACTTTTTCATTCAATTTCTTTGAGTCTTCTGTCACTTTGTCTATAGATTCTCTAATACTCTTAAGCTGTCTTCTCATTTCCTGTTTCAAATCTGTCTTCATTTCTCATAATTCCTCTCTCATTAACCTTATTTATTCCAATATCGATCCTTGGCTTGATTGGTTTGCTTCAAAAGATGGTCTTCTCGTGGTTTGCAATGTTGTTTGTGTTGTTTTCCTCATTCTGAAAAAGTTAGCTGTATATTCTTTCTTCCTTATCTTTATTTGTTTACTTGTATATTTGGGTATTCAATTATGTGAGTTTTTAAATCTCTTAATTTTAATGCCAACTCTTTCTTTTCCCTTATGTTTCACAATTATGTATACTTGGTTTCTATATTTATCTATATTACTGCAATATCAGATATGTAGTACAATATACACAATTCACTTATATCCAATATATTGGTTCTGCAATCTGGGTTTTAGACTCTCTTCAGTAATTATGTTTCCAAGATTGTTTCAGACTTCAAGTTTCAACATTTTTGCTTCAAGTTTCAAATTTTTGCTTCAAATTTTGTTTCAAATCAAACATCAAAACAGTTGTCAAGATTAATTAGTCTTCTCAAAAAGAAATACCCAAAAATCAGTTTGATATTTTCTTTCCCCTCTCAGATACTAAGATTAGAGCTTCTATCAGTTAGCTTTGCCACCCCCACCTATATAAATCATTAATTAATCTTAATGCTGAAGCAACCCACACAAATTTTCAATGTCTATAGTTCAAACAATAATATTAGTTCAGTCCATGGACTCTACCGCACCAGCAATATTTCTAATTTCAATAGTAATAATAATTAAATGATGATTAAAAAATAAATAGTAAAGTAATACTTCAAGTAGTATTCAAATATCAAACCGTCAATTAGGACCCCTTCCACAAGTCAAATATCAAAAATAGTAGTCAATTATCAGTTCACACATTCAGTGAATATCAATATTAATCAGAAATTCAAATTTGAAATTCAAAAAGTGCTAGATTATCAATTTCTACTCTAATAAACATAAATCAATCAAAACAGACCAAATGGGACCCTTGCAAATATCAAATATCAGAATAATAATAAAGTAACAATCCAACAAATATCAGATATCAATCAGAAGTCAGTCAGAATTTCAGCTTTGAAGTTTAAAAGAGCTTAGGTAAGCATCAATTTCTGCTATGATGAACTTGATTTGTATTTCAACAATTCCTCTTTGTCTCCACCCTAGCTCCTGTCTTTTTTTCCTTTTTCCTCCTTTTTTCTTTTTCTCTTCCCCTCCTTCTTCCCTTCACTCCTGATCACTCTCTCTCTACTCTTCTCTTCAGCGCCACGCTACTAGGTCCATCTTCCTCTACATTTCCGTCTCCGTCTCTGCCTCTGTCTTTATCTCCTCCCTTCATGACCTGATTTTCTGTCTGTCACTGTCCAACACTGCTTCTTCCTGTCTCCTCCTCCCATCTCGTCTCGAACACCTACATGTAATGAAACCAAAGCAGAAGAGAAGAGAGAGAGAAAAGTCTAAAGAACAAACTAAATCATGAAACACACACATACATATACATATATATATATATATATATATATTGACGGACAGTGACAGGCAAACAGACGAACAGATAGATAGACTCACAATTCAAACAACCCAAGTTTACCAAACACCCATACCCACACATAAACTCATGACAGAAGCACGCAGAAAGAATGGGATAGATGTAGAGCTAAATCTCCTTACTCCACGGCCATGTGTGCATCGCCATTAGATAATACCCTGCTCGGTAAATGGTCAACTCCGGGCAGTCTTACGTGAAAGGATCCAAAATCCTCTTATGATCAGCAATTTCTGTCAACAGATCAGGCACTTTCTTCTTATACAGTTGTCCCTTCATATTCGCAGGAGTCACGTTCCAAGGACCCCTGCGAATGTGAAAAATCCACAAATATTGTTTGCCCCCCTCCCCCGCCAAAGCAACCATGGGGCCCCAGAGGCCCCATAGTCACTTTCCCCTGCCTCCCCACTCCCTTCCTAGGCCTTCCCGGGTCCTCTGGAGACCCTCCCGAGGCCCCGTGGATGCCTCCCCAGCCCTCCCCCCTCCCGCCCAAGCCCTCAACGGGGCCTCCAGAGAGTCTCCACAGGCGCCACGGAGGCCTCCCTGGCCCTCACCAAGGCCTTCGCGGGGCCTCCGGAGGGTCTCCGAAGGCACCGCGGAGGCCTTCCAAGCCCTCCCCCCTCCCGCCCAAGCCCTCAACGGGGCCTCCGGAGAGTCTCTGGAGGCCCCAGAGAGGCCACCCCGGCCCTCCTCAAGGCCTTAGCAGGGCCTCCGGAAGGTCTCTGAAGGCCCTGCGGAGGCCTTCCAAGCCCTCCCCCTCCCCCACAAGGCCTTCGCCGGGCCTCCGGAGGCCCCGCAGAGGCCTCCCCAGTCCTCACCCTCCCTCCCAAGGCCTTCGCTGGGCCTCTGGAGGGTCTCCGAAGGCCCCGCGGAGGCCTCCCCGGCCCTCCCATGGCCTTCACGGGGACTCTGGAGGGTCTCTGAAGGCCCCGGAGAGGCCTCCCCGGCCCTCCCCCTCCCTCCCAAGGCCTTCGCGGGGCCCCCGGAGGGTCTCCGGAGGCCCCGCGGAGGCCTTCCTGGTCCTCCCCCTCCCCCACAAGGCCTTCGCGGGGCATCCAGAGGGTCTCCGAAGGCCCCGTGGAGGCCTCCCTGGCCCTCCCCGCTCCCTCCCAGGGCTTTCACGGGGCCTCTGGATGGTCTCCGGAAGCCCCACGGAGGCCTCCCTGGTCCTCTCCCTCCCTCCCAAGGCCTTCGCGGGGCCTCCGGAGGGACTCCAGAGCCCCTGCGGAGGACTTCCTGGTCCTCCCCCCCAAGGCCTTCGCGGGGCCTCCAGAGGGTCTCCGAAGGCCCTGTGGAGGCCTCCCCGGTGCTCCCCACTCCCTTCCAGGGCTTTCACGGGGCCTCTGGCGGCCCCGTGTCACGGTATTGCGGGGGGCGGGGGCCCCTCCCAAAACCACGAATAATCAAAACCGTGAATGGTGAGTTCACGAATGTGGAGGGACAACTGTACTTTCTTCTTTATCAGGCTTTGGTCATATGTCTATATTTTGTGACAGTCTTTCCATCAGTAGCAGACTTTAGTAGCCTCCATACAATCACTTTCCACTTTCGATTTCCTTTCTTTCTACTTTCTCTAGTATCCCTTCTCCCTTCATAAGAGCTTCACAGTAGCCAAGTTAGCTGACTGAACACTTTTTGTTATATATAGTCGTCCCTTCATATTCATGGGGGTTAGGTTCCACAAACCCCCGTGAATGTGAAAGTCCCACGAATAACGATTGTCCTCCCCGTCCCCTGCCAAATTGACCATGGGGCCTCTGGAGGCCCCATAGTCACTTCCTTGCCTCCCCAGGCCACCACGGGGCCTCTGGAGGCCCCCTGGAGGCCCTGTGGTCACCCCGAGGCCTTCCCCTCCCTCCCAAGGCCTTCATGGGGCCTCCGGAGGCCCTGTGGTCACCTCCCCAGGCCTCCCCCTCCCTCCCAGGGTCTTCATGGGGCCTCTGGAGGCCCTCTGGAGGCCCCATGTTCGCCTCCCCAGGCCTCCCCACTCACTGCCCAGGCCTTCACGGGGCCTCCGGAGGCCCCATGTTTGCCTCCCCAGGCCTCCCCACTCCCTCCCAAGCCTTCATGGGGCCTCCTGATGCCCCATGGTCACCTCCCCAGGCCTCCCCCTCCCTCCCAAGGCCTTCATGGGGCCTCCGGAGGCCCTTTGGTCACCCCCCAGGCTTCCCCCTCCCTCCCAAGGCCTTCATGGGGCCTCTGAGGCCCTGTGGTCACCTCCCCAGGACTCCCCCTCCCTCCCAGGGCCTTCACAGGGCCTCTGGAGGCCCTCTGGAGGCCCCATGTTTGCCTCCCCAGGCCTCCCCACTCACTGCCCAGGCCTTCACGGGGCCTCCGGAGGCCCCATGTTCACCTCCCCAGGCCTCCCCACTTCCTTCCAAGGCCTTCACGGGGCCTCCTGATGCCCCATTGTCACTTCCCCAGGCCTCCCCTTCCCTCCCAAGGCCTTCACAGGGCCTCCGGAGGGCCTCTGGAGGCCCCAATGTCACCTCCCCAGGCATCCCCCACTCCCTCCCCAGGCCCCCTTGCCACCTCACCCATCCCCCGGCCTGCTTCTCTCCCCCCCCCATAAGTGGCCACAGGGCTACTAAAGCCTAGTTGCTGCTTTTGGGAGGGTGGGGGGAGGCCCTCCCAAAACCATAAATACCCAAAAACGTGAATGCTAAATTTGCGAATGTGGAGGGGCAACTGGAGTTAAAGAATTATATACAGCTCACTACTTGATTTCCAGTTTACTCATGTCCCGGATCCACTCCCTTTAAATCACCTGTTTAGGTCTTGGAAATAATAAATCCATATGTTTCATACAACCTCAGGATCTGTCAGGATTTTTCTTAATCTACATATAATAATATTGATATGTTTAAATAAATTTACCAGTTTTTAAAAATTTGGTGGCAGGCCCCCGCTGGAAAAAACAGCTGCTGCACATGCGGCGGTGGTGTGTGGCTCTGACCCCCTCTATTCGCTCAATGCTGAGAAACTCCTTGGCAAGGAAACAAAAAAGTTCACCCAAGCTGGTAGGAACCGGGCCTCTGAGAGCCCCCTCCGATCTCCCCCTATCCTGGGAAGAGAATTCCAATCCAGCCAGCATTTTACAGCTGGATTTTCTACCCCGCGTGGCTCGATTCTCCGGAGCTCTCTCAGTGAGGGTTTGATTACACCGCCATTACCAACCGGAAGCCATTTGAATTCTTCTTTGATTATTTCCCCCCTTTTCAATATCTTGTACATGTCCCTTTTAAAGTTTAGCTCAGTAGAAAGTTCTTTAGACATCCACCCTGGTTTCTTTAAGACACCTCCCATTTTCCTCCTCATTGAAACTATTTGAAGTTGTGCCTTCAATATCTCACTTCTAGTTGTCCTAATAAACCCAGTAAGGACCATCCCTGGATTCCCCTTGCTTATAAGTGCTGTACACAATATTCTGACAGTGGTGGCGGTGGCTTCCATATCAGTGAGGTAATGAATTCACTCTGGGTTTTGGACTGAATTTTAAGGGAACCTTCCAAGGGGCTGAATCCTATCCCCCCAAAAAAGTTCAGCACCTTGGATAAAGCCAGTCTAAAACCCAGTGCAAATTTGCCACTCCACTGAACTGGGAGCCAATCAGACAGTGGATCTACACTCAGCTCAACAAGAAGGGATTCAGCAAGACCACAACTCAGTTACTTTCTGCACTGAAGTGCTGTTTGTCTGGGCTGACAATAAAGGCTGGAAAAGGAGACCTGAAAACCTGTTAAAATATTATCTCTGTTGAATTAATTGCTGGGAGGCAGCAGGACAGCCACAGAGTAGAGACAGAAGCTGATTTATAATCGCTTTGGATATGAATTCTAGAGGTAAGCAACATTAGCCTCAGATTCAATGAGGACTAAAGATACCTTTAGGGATCATAGAATGCTGGGTGTGTGGTGTGTAGAAATGAAAAACAGCAGTAGAAGGGGGAATGGAATATCCTGGGAAAGGGAAGGGCTGGTGACAGGATGAAATCCTGAACATTCTATACAAGATTGTTGTTGCAGATCCCACTTTTCTACCTGATATCCAAAATAAAGGTTCTGCTAACAATTCCTTACTATTCAGGGCTTTATTAATATTCCATGTATTTTTCAGTTCCTCCCTCCCCCTACTTTTAATATACATGTCAGGATGTTCTATGGTTCTTTTCACTTGTACCTGAAAGAGTTCTCTGTCATCAAAAATCTCTGTGCTGAAACGGGGCTTGCCAAAAAATAGATATAGCCCCTTTTTTAATGACACTGTCGTCATTTGTAGGGCATGCATACAGCGCAAGTAGTCCTAGCTTTTCTGTCAGCATGCCTCGTGTAATTATGTCCTATATAGTCTTGCATCACCAGCAAAGAGCCTGGAGTCCCACTTCTGTGCCTTGATGAATTCAAACAAGGACTGAGATAAAAAAACCTGTGGACAGCTCATGTGTTTCAGAGCAATGTGACAATGGCACCAAAGGGACCACTAAGCACAGTTTTTGGAGGATCGGCTGCAGATAGCACATCACTGCTGAGTGAGACATAGAAGTGCTGGTGTGCATGGGATTGCATTTTAATGTCTCTGCTCAGTGACAAAGTGTTAACATCCAACAAACGTAGCTTGGTAATGTGGATTAATCTTACGTTGTTGCTGATGGGGTTCAACCTTTTTGAAGCTAAATTATAATAAAGACATTTATAGAATGCCTTTTGAGTGGTCTGAACACAACATGTGCATTAGTTTCTGTTGTTATTAGTACCCTGAAAAATATGTTACAGTTCAGAGACTCTCTCTCCCAATGCCTCCATATGGAGACAGGTGTGGCTTGCAGTAGATTTCTTGGGGGAAAGACTGGTGATCAGTGGTTGATGAAATGATTTTCAAGCAGAAGGTCCCAGATTCAGGCTTCA
Source organism: Gambelia wislizenii (assembly GCA_030847615.1). Taxonomy (NCBI): domain Eukaryota; kingdom Metazoa; phylum Chordata; class Lepidosauria; order Squamata; family Crotaphytidae; genus Gambelia; species Gambelia wislizenii. The sequence goes on along the minus strand of JAUMIR010000003.1, from coordinate 203,583,117 downwards.
ACATCTTAACATAGAGAAGACAGAAAACCCTGCTGAAACCTTAGAGCTGCTGAGACTCAGTACAGTATAGGTAATATGAAGCTGGACCAATGGGCTGAGATCATATATAACAGCTTTCTGTCTCCCTACCTAATGAGATGAGGTAGGATTTGAGATGAGGTAGGATTTGAACTTAGTTATCTACTTATTTATAGATAGGCAGTTATAGCCATCCCTGCCAGTGACGGGACAGTTCTCTGTGTGGCCTACACCAAAGACAGACAGAAAACAGAAAAACAAGGGACCAGTTCAATTTGGCAGGCCAGTGCCTGCCAGAATAAAATCAACTAGGTAATAGAAGGTTAGGAGGGATGGGACAATCTTGTTCACCTGAGGGAAGGAGCAGCTACAGAAAGAACCCTCAATCACATGCCAACCAGCTGTCTCTACCATCAACATAATTCAAAGAAAAGCCTTCCTTTCGGTTGACTTTTTCAGACGCTGTAAAAGCCCTCAGTGAGGGTCGGGAGAAGGATGCAGCTGTCCCGCTCCAGCCAGTTGGTTTCGCATGACGCCGTCCTCCTTCCATCCTTCTTCATTCTCCTTCTGTGCTGGATTGATGGCAAAGGTGCCACTTTTTACTGACAAAAAACTTCCACCAGTAAAACACAGTGCTTTTCCCATCGATCCAGCATGGAAGGAGAATGAAGGAGGATGACATCATGAGAAACCGACCAGCTGGAGCAGGATAGCTGCATCCTCCTGACCTCCGCGGAGGGCTTTTACAGTGTCTGAAAAAGTCCTTTCTTTCTGGTTTCCTTCCTCCAAAAGGTCACTTCCAATGTCTCCACCATAGAGAAGACACCACACAATAAAAAATATTATTGCAGTCAGTGTACAATTTCCGCAGCAACTCTGGCAAATTCATTGGTGGTGCCTCCTCTGATGGGTACTACGGAGTCCAGTGTTGTTCCCTGACTCCAGAAGTTGCAAACACATGCCTGAAACTGTAATTAAGATTAGCCATCATTTGCCTCAATTAGACATAATAAGTAAGTATGGCTAGTTAGAAAAGAAAGTTACTGATCTCTTCCAGGCCATGCATAGGGGAGGGGAGAACATTAAAAAGTTGGTTGTCATAACTGAAATCCAGCAATGTCTTGAAATTCAATGCTATCTACTGCATCACATGGCTGCAGGAACAGTTATGTCTTGGGGTTGTTCACATATCATGTTGACCCACTGCAAGGTTGGATGATTCTCAGATGACTGACATATGTTAATAGGCTGTTATTAACTCAAGGTGACAGGACACACAAAAATGAAAACTTATGAATAGTGTGCCAGGACAATTCTACAAAACAAACTCAAAGGAGAAGTTGTAAACCTGTCCTCTTCCCATTTAAACATGCAACAGCATTAATCCCCCCCACACACCTAAACTTTTCCATGTCTGCACAGTAGTAAGCATCACTGCATTCAACAGGACTTGCTTCCACTTAAGTGTGAGTAGGATTTCAGTTTAAGAGGCACTTACTGAAGAATTAAGAAAAGAAATAATTTTCAGAGGCAAAAACAAAACCCACAAATCTTTCTCTCTTATTTTGCCTCATTAATAAAATCAGACTTTCACTCAGCTAAGGCCATAACAAAAAAATAAAAATGTTCTATATGGTTACAAAACCCATTATGTCTGTTAAGCTAATTTAGAAGGGCCATTTAGTACACTTTCAAAACAAATGTTGCCAGACAGTGTTGTAAATGTAAACAAGCTTTGTCTCCACTCTACCAAAAGGCAAACTGGGGAAAAAATAGATTAATACTTAATAATAAATGGGTTGATGCAGACTTCAGTCTGGGCATTTCACATACCTTGAAAAATTATGAAATGGAGATAACCTGGCTTATTGTTAAAGTGGTCTCACTTACAGAGACAACATGGGTGAGACTTTAAAGCATTTGTGTAACAATATTTCATTAAGACTGCAAGGTCTGGAATATGGTTATGTGGTATAAAAAGCAATTGTGTTTGTCACTGCCTCCTTTTTCTCCAACATGCAGTTCAGTCTCAAACAAGCATTGCACATAACCAATGATCAGCAAAAGAAGACTCCCAGTCTTCTTAAATTCACATGTATTATATGTTGAGAGAACTCTCCAATCTTCCCTGTGTTTATTCTAGTTGCAGGCAGAGTTCATGAAGACAGGGTCATCATGTCTACAAATCCTCTTGCTCTTTTATGAGCTGAAGATGTGTGAGTGAAATTACTACCATATTTCTTATTTTTTCCACAGTCAGTGTAGCCATCACCTCTTGACGGTGCCATTTAGTGGTGGTGACATACTTGCATGGCAGAACTTGTACGAATGAGTCATCATACATAAAAAAACCACAGACACATTCAAATGTTTCAAATGGACTCACTATATATATTTCATTACTGCTCATCAAGTCTCGAGTTTGGGATGTTACTTATGAAAAGTAATCAGTTATCATTGCAAACAGCCCAAGTAAACAACAACAACAATTTTTATTTCTTACCCCCTCTCCCTATGGATTGAGATGGGGAATAAAACAGATTAAGACAAAACATATAATCCCTGTTAAAAACACAAACACATAATGTCAATTTTAAAAGCCAATATGATTTTAAAAAAAACTATTAAAACAGTTGATCCTTATTTAAAATTCATAATTTAAAATCCACAATTTAAAAATCATCTGGATAGGCCTGCTGGAAGAGACTGGTCTTTAATGTGTTTTGAATTTGGACAGTATATTCAGCTGTCTAATATCTTCCAGCAGGTTGTTCGAGTCTAGGGGTAGCTGAAGAAAAAGTCCTCTGGGTGACAACTGCCAATGTAGTCCTGGCTGACTGCAGTAAATGTCACTCACAGGACCGGAGTATATGGGGTGGATTATATGGGAGGAGGGAGTCCCTTAGGTAACCTGGACTTAAACTATGTAGGGCTTTAAAGGTAATAACCAACACTTTCTACCTTGCCCGGAAACTAACTGGTAGCCAGTGGAGTGATTTTAATATTGGTGTGATATAATCACTCATGGATGTAACAGTGACCAGTCTGGCTGCCATGTTCTGAAGCAAACTGAAGTTTCTGAACTTAATATAGAGGTAGCCCAATGTACAGCTGTGAAGTAGCCCTGGCCTCTGTGGCTGCATGTGCACACAGCTGAGAAGCAAGGCTACTTTTTGGGATCCAGCTCAGGATTCTTCCTGTCTGAGAACCCTAAAGCTGGATCCTTCTAGACACACTCCCAGAGACTCCTCTAGCCTAGAAATCCCAGAACTATGTCTCTCTTTCACTGCCACCACGTCTTGATTTTAAGATTCACCTTTTTAATGGACCAAGAGGAGACCGTCGGGGTACCTAGGGCCTTTCCAGCCCTAGCTGAGGTTTTACCAAACCCCCTCTCTTCGCACTAGAAACAGAGGAGAATATCAATGTAGCATGACCCAAAACAGGCACATGGAAGGTTGGCTTAGTTAGGAAAAATAAAGGCTTATTTATTCTAGCAAGTAAATAATGTTTAAAAGGTAATCATTTCATGAAGGGAACACCCTTTTCTCCAGGTTCATCTGAAAGTTACAGAGATACAGTAAAAGTATAGAATTGCATCCAGTCAAGGAGAAAAACAAATAAAAATCCCTGACGTGATCTAGCTAAACTGTCCCTACACAAAAGAAAGACTCCTTACATTATGGAAGCCTATAAGGAGTAGCTTTGGTGTCCAAGAGTTGCTAGGCCACATGTTCATTATAAGCCAGGCTCAAGCTGGGCTCTCTGAGATCCATACCGTCTCAGAGAGCTTCTTTTTCTCTGTCACACTACATGTGCTTAGAACAAAGCATAAAAAACCTGTTCAAATTGCCATTGCCAAAATCTGATTGGCCTGTCCAGTCTGGTGATGTGATGTCATGATGATGCTATCCCAGGAGATGAGCTCCACCTCCCACTTCTCTTAACCCCTTGTTTACTTGTTCAGAGAATTGCTGATTGCAGATAATGGGAAATGTAGTTCTTGCACATGATGGGAGTTGCACCACCCTGCAGGCAGGAGAATGGAACTCCATCATGACAACATCACATTGCAAAAGTCCAGCCTTGAGGTTACCAGGTCCAGCCTTGAGGTGAAGTTCATCCACTAAAGTGACCATAGAAGCCTCAGCTCTGTAGCCTGTTCTAAAGATGGTTTGAAATGGGTCTAGATAACTTGTATCATCCAAGACTGCCTGGAGTTGGGAGGCAACTGTCCTCTCAATCACCTTGCCCAGAAAAGGGAGATTTGATACTGGTCTATAGTTGTTTAAGTTGAGGGGGTCCATGGAGGGCTTTTTTAGAACTGGCTGCACCACTGCTTCCTTTAAATAAGATGAAAACTTCCCTCCTTGAGAGATGCATTAATAATATATTGTAATTGAGATCTAATTGCATCTCCTCCCTGGACAACCAGCCAAGAAGGACAGGGATAAAGGGGACAAGATGTCTTCCTTACTTGCCCCAGAAGCTTATTTATCAGTGGTACTCAGCAATTTAAACAGATCCAGTGTAATCCTGCTCACAGAGTCGCTGGACACCCTGGCATCTAAGTCGTCTCTTATCCAAGAGATTTCATCTGTGAAGTGATCATTAAAAGCATCACAGTGAACTGCTGAAGGCTCTATAATAATAATACTAATAAAATTTTATTTATATCCCGCCCCTCTGCAACGCAATCGGGGCGGCTTACAATATAAAAACCCCATACTCACAATACCCTAGACCACCCACCCCTTAAAATAATATTAAATTACAAAGGATTAAAAACATGCATTAATTAAAATATATATAAGTTAGAAGAAAAAAAATTAAAACATACAATCGTAGCCTAGAAAGGGCAGCTGAGTCTTGGGCCGGGATAATTATTCAGGAAAGGCCTGCCGGAAAAGATCCATCTTGACAGCTTTTTTAAAGCTGTCTAAGGTGGTAATAAGACGGATCTCGTCCGGCAGGCCATTCCATAATCTGGGAGCAGCAGCAGAGAAGGCCCTCTGGGAGGTCACCAACAGCCTTGTTTTCATAGGCTGTAACAGATTCCTCCCAGAGGACCGAAGTGTGCGGGGAGGGTCGTATGGAAGGAGGCGGTCCCGGAGGTAAGTTGGACCCAAGCCATGTAGGGCTTTAAAGGTCATAACCAACACCTTGTACTGTGCCCAGAAACTAATAGGCAGCCAGTGGAGAGCTTTTAGCACCGGTGTTATATGCTCTCTTCTGGGAACGCCAGAAATCAACCTGGCTGCCATGTTCTGGACTAGTTGAAGTTTCCGAGTCAAGCACAAGGGTAGCCCCATGTAGAGCGCATTACAGAAATCCAGACGGGAGGTTACCAGTGCATGTACCACAGTTTCGAGGTCCCTAGTTTCCAGGAAAGGGCGCAGCTGGCGTACCAGCCGAAGTTGATAACAGGCACTCCTGACCGTTGCATTTACCTGATTAGTCATCTGGAGCGACAGGTCCAGGAGCACCCCCAGACTGCAAACACAATCCTTGGAGGGGAGTGTAATTCCATCCAGGATTGGAGTTTGTATTCCCAGACCTGGTTTTGGGCCTGTGACTGTTAGTACCTCCGTTTTGTCTGGATTCAGTCTCAATTTGTTTTTCCTCATCCAGTCCATTACTGCTTTAAGACAATCATTCAGAGGAGAGACGCCACCTGAAGTCGAAGCCGATGACCGAGACATGGAGAAGTATATCTGGGTGTCATCCGCATACTGATGACACCGCATTCTCTAGAATTGGATTAAGTGGGGAGGGTGCCTGAGTCAAACCTCTCACCACCCTGAATAGTTCAGCTTGATGCAAATTCACAGACTCAATATGTGCAGAGAAGAAGGCTTTCTTTACCGCATGTATTGCCATCTTATAGGAACAAAGATGTTTTCTATATTGTGTCTTGTCCACTATAAATTGAATTTTCCACCATCTGCACTCCAGTCGTCATCCTTCCCGTTTCATTATCATTATCATTGCAATTTAAAATTAACTTTTGGAAAGGTAAACAGTAATGTAAACCAACCTAAACAGTTGCAAATGTAAACAAACCACCATCTAGGTGCTATGCACTGCTGGCATGAGGTAGGAAACACCTTCTCCTTCCATACCCCTCATCATTGCTTCAATACCCACAACAGACCACAAGGAAGCAGCAGGAGGCACAATGTAAACCAGCACTTGAAGCTTGTGATATATCTCTTCTGCATTTAATGAAGTCAATCCCCATAGTTACAAAAGTAACTAAACAGTTACAGTTACACCACAAAAAAGAGTGAAGTTATCCCTCATTAAGTTACAGCCATAATTTAATGGTGTTATACTTCACTTATTGGGGAAAGGAATTAATTACAAATGACTGGGTATTTTGAGAGCCAGTGTTGTGTATTTCTTTGAGTGTTGCACTAGAACTCCCTGAGGCCCAAGTTCAAATCCCTGCTTGGCCATTGAAAGCTGCTGGGTAGCCTTGGGCAAATCACACTCAACTTCAGAGGAAGGCAATGGCAAACCCTCTCTAAAGAAATCTTGCCAATAAAACCTCATGATAGCTTTGCCTTTGGGTTGCCATAAGTTAGAAATGACTGGAAAGCACACAGCAGGAGTAAAAACAACAACAATAACCAACAACAACCTATTTGCAGGTATTCACTTCCAAGCTTTCCAGATGCATTCCAGCATTCTATGCATTTTTCTTCCCAAAGCAGCAAGAAGTTTAAGAGAAAGCCTTTTACACGATCAGTTGCAAGGAGACTGTACTTAAGTCTCACACACTTTGTATACTGTTATTTGTCTACAAATAGGCAAGCTGAGCATGGAGCAGCAGGTAAGCACTCTGACAGAAAGCACTAGTGCCCTTTTTGTTCATGTTTTAAAGCAGCACTATATTCTCCAAAAATGACTATGCTTTTACACTACAGCTCATCTCCCTGAGCTCTTTTTTTTAATGCCACTCAAACCCAAGGTCAGTCTGCTTTAGGGCTATATTTAAGATCCCAGCTGTTTTCTGCCCAGGCATTCCCCAATCAGGTGTGTTCCCCAAATGTTGATAGCTAGCAGTCAGCAGCCATCAAAGTTCTTTGTTAGTTGTTAACCAGGGGCCCATTTACATGGCAAAATAAGTCTGTGAAGAATTTGCTAAGATTCCTAATAGTTGACACACATCACACCATAATATTGCCTCATTCAGAAGGGGGGAGCTCAAAAACTGAAAAGTAGTGTAATAAGGGTTTTCGCTACTTTTCCCAACTTTTTTTTTGAAAAGTAGCATGACTTAGCACACTATTGATTGTGTGAACTACCATTTTGAAAAAGTCTGTGTGAATTAATTACCAGCAATCTTCCTGAAACAACAACAGCAGAGCTGAGCCATGATTGGTTGGACTGACCAGGGAGGGGTGGACTTGTAAGAGATGGAGGAGCCTCAAATGAAAAGATCCAGCCACTGTTGTTTCCAGCCATGGAAAAGATCCAGCCAGTGCTATCACCATCCTGATTGCCCAGCTATCTTCCTCCCAGCTTGCTTGGCTACTGTGGCTGAAGAATCCCCTGTTAGCCTATTCTCCTCTGTGTGTGTGTGTGAGAGAGAGAGAGAGTAGGTGAGGGGAAAGGGGCCTTGACAGGGGAATGGCTCCTCGGTGGCTGAAAGGCTGCCTCCTTCCTCCCACCCTTCTCACTTTGGGAAGAAGAGGGAGCACTCCCTGCCAAGGGATGAAAACTAGCAGGCATTCCTCTGGTAATCAGAGGAGGGAAAAGGTGCTAGCACTTTCTCTCTCTCTTTCTTTTCCTCCCTCCTTCTCATCTTTCCCCAGATGTGCTTGGGAGGCCATGCCTCCCACCTTTGCCTGTGTGAACTACAAAGCAGAAAAATAAACAGATCAACCGATTTTGCAGTAAGTCATGTAAACTATGCAGCACTGGTGCGAAAATGCACTAAAGCACAAACGATCACAATAAAAACTGCCGTGTAACTGAGCCCCATGAATCTTTCAGTTATCAGTAGCAACTGAGGAAGCTACTGATTTAGCAATTTGCTAAAAAAAAAAAAAGTCAAAAGGACAGGCCATAATGCAAATACGGGTATGTGAGAACCATTTCTCCACTCTGTGTGCAAAGCTGCTATCAGATTTAATCAGTGAATATATAAACAAATGAGAGTCTGAAATGAGCTACATCGTTCTCATCCTTTGATATCCATCATGTCATGAAGCTTCCGGACAATTACAAGCCACATTTCTCAAAAATAAATTTGCCCGGATTTGAAGAGAGTATCTGGCACAAAATCAGTTCATTAGGACTGGCATGGACTGCAAAAGGATTGACATTTTCCCTGCATTACCATTCAGAACAGAAATTGCACTCTTCTACTTATTACTTTTATGTCTATGTCACACTGTCATACTCTTAATAAAAATTAGCATTTACTTGAGAAGGTTTGCCAAGGAGATCTAGGTGATAAAGCCTCATTGAGTGAGGTTGGGGGAACCGAAATAGCCATTCAACAATATAACCAAGAGACAACAACAGCTTTTCCACAAATATTTTAGGGAATCCTCGAGTCTGTTTTACACTCCCAAATTTATGTAATGCGTATAGTTTCTCTGTATAATTCAACAAGTAAATCTTTTTCATGTTTAAAAATTCAGATATAACTTCAGTTGGTATTTACAAAATTAAACTCCACACTGTATACTTAACAATGTCTTTATCTTAACAACTCATACTACATCTTACACAAGTGCTGTCAGTCCTCTGAATTGTGCTTCTGGGGGATCTCTTTTTCTCTGCTTTTCAAAGTACACCCATTTTAAAGAGTCTCCAAAGAATAATTCAAACTGGCAACGGTCACAATGTCATGCGTTGTCTTTAATAGAACTGATACTTTGTCAAGCATTATTTTGAATCACAAAATTAGCCATAAACCCATGGGTTGGCTTCAGAAGAAATATTGTCATGTTGGTAGTTTATCAAAACTTCTTCAAAGGTAACTCTTCAAAAACTGGAGGGAAATTATTTCAGGGATTTTCCTTGATTTTGCTTTGAAATACTGTGTCTTTCATTTAAAAAAAAAGTCACACTGTTCATATGTTTGTTCTAAACAGGACTGCTTATCTAAATAAAATCTCTCCTGTACTGTTTCTTTCTGGGCCAAGTTTAATTATTTAACAGTGTTCTTTCATAGTTCCCTCCCCTTTAATGAATGGAAACAGACTTTGGTCATTTGTACCATACGTTGCATAAAGTCTGGCCCTTAGCCAAGTTCATATAAACAGTTGATGCTAGCCAGGTATTAGAGTTAGGAGAAGGGTAGTTTACAGTATATAAACAGGGTGACCCATAAGCAGGAGTTCCAAATCGAAATGTTCTGTCAGCCATAAACTTACTACAGTAAATTATGCTACATGTGAACTAAATGGCACTAGCTATGAACAAGCAAATGCCTTCATAAGGATTCTGAGTCAACTCAATGGGTCACAAATTAGGTAGGAATCCTTTAAACAAACTATTATATTTCAGCCTCCTCTTTATCTATAATGTGGTATTATTTCTGTTCTAACTGATAGTGCTCTTGTAAGACCAAAATATGCAAAATGATCAAAGCAAACCACCAAATGCTATTTTGGGGTTCTGTCACTTTTATCAAGGAAATGCAGCTGGCAAAGTGTTTAAGGTGTTTGTCCCATTAATGTTCATGGTTTCTTCCAAATTTAAGTTACTGCCCTTCATCCAATTTGAATTTCAGGTACTCTATAAAGTAAGGTTTTTCCCTGAGGTCTTTTGCTCAGTTCCTTATCTCAAACATAACCAAACTTAAAGACCTGTGCTCCTATCATTTATTCCTGTCCTTGGTTCTCTCTCTTTCTTCTTGTTGTTTTCCAGTGATCAGTTTTGCACTATAAGCTCCTTGTCAACTTTTTTCAATTTTTTTTTTTTTTTTTTTTTTTTTTTTTTTTTGCTGTGGTGGAGTTTATGAAAATCTGTAAAACCCAATGTCCTGGTGATGAGATGACGACAGACTCAAAATACTGCCATGTATTCCCATAATGGATTCCAGTACAAAGGGGCTTATGTCCCCGTAAGACTAGTCTAGGGCAGTGGCTTTTAACCTTTTCTTTACCAGGGACCCCTTTAAATATATTTTGTTGCCATGGACCCCAAGACTCAACTCTAGATTTAAAGCCCTAATAATAATAATAATAATAATACCTGATGACAAAAATAATAATACAATTACACCATCTTTTAACCCTTCCCTGAGATGCAATGGATGGGAAGGAAGACTTCTCTCCTGCTTCTTCCTGCAAGTTTGTGGCTGGAGCAGATTGAACAGCAATACGTAGACCAAGCCAGCCAGCCCTTTCCTTTCCTTTGCCTTGGTTCCTGCCACATAGGCTGAACAGCCTTCAAGCCTTCATGAAACCCCTGTGATGACATTGAGGACACGGGGGGGGGGTGGACCACAGGTTAAGAAACACTGGTCTAGGAAACCTAAGCCCCCCTGCAATGATCTGGCAAAACCAGACCCCTAGAACTCCTAGTTATAATAATAATAATAATAATAATAATAATAATTTATTTCTATCCCACCCCTCTGCAGCGCAATTGGGGCGGCTTACATTATAAAACTCCATAGACGCAGTAGCCTAGCCTGCCCACTCCTTAAAATAATATTAAATTATAAAAGATTAAAACCATACAGTAATTAAAATATATAAATTAGAAAGGAAAAAAATTAAAACATACAATAGTTAAAAAATCTAATTGCAGCTCAGAAGGACAGCTGAGTTTTGGGCCGGGATAGTTATTCAGGAAAGGCCTGCCGGAAAAGATCCATCTTGACAGCTTTTTAAAAGCTGTCTAAGGTGGTAATAAGATGTATCTCGTCCGGCAGGCCATTCCATAATCTGGGAGCAGCAGCGAGAAGGCCCTCTGGGAGGTCACTGACAGCCTTGTTTTCATAGGTTGTAACAGATTCCTCCCAGAGGACCGAAGTGTGCGGGGAGGGTCGTACGGAAGGAGGTGGTCCCGGAGATAAGTTGGACCCAAGCCATGTAGGGCTTTAAAGGTTATAACCAACACCTTGTACTGTGCCCGGAAACTAATAGGCAGCCAGTGGAGAGCTTTTAGCACAGGTGTTATATGCTCTCTTCTGGAAACACCAGAAATCAACCTGGCTGCCATGTTCTGAACTAGTTGAAGTTTCCGAGTCAAGCACAAGGGTAGCCCCATGTAGAGTGCATTACAGAAATCCAGACGGGAGGTTACCAGTGCATGTACCACAGTTTCGAGGTCCCTGGTTTCCAGGAAAGGGCGCAGCTCGCGTATCAGCCGAAGTTGATAACAGGCACTCCTGACCGTCACATTTACCTGATTAGACATCTGGAGTGTCGGGTCCAGGAGCATCCCCAGACTGCGAACACAGTCCTTGGAGGAGAGTGTAGTTCCATCCAGGATTGGAAGTTGTATTCCCAGACCTGGTTTCGAGCCTGTAACTGTTAGTACCTCCGTTTTGTCTGGATTCAGTCTCAAATTGTTTTTCCTCATCCAGTCCATTACTGCTTTAAGACAATTCTTGAGAGGAGAGACACCATCTGAAGTCGAAGCTGATGACCGAGACATGGAGAAGTATATCTGGGTGTCATCAGCATACTGATGACACCACACTCCATGCCTCCAAATGATCTCTCCCAGCGGCTTCATATAGATGTTAAATAGCATCAGGGACAGGATGGCACCCTGAGGAACACCACAGCTAAGCTCTATTCTGGTAGAGCAACTGTCCCCGAGCCTCACCCTCTGGGATCTGCCCGAGAGGAAGGAACGGAACCAGTGCAAAGCAGTGCCTCCAATTCCTAACCCCCTCAGGCGATCCAGGAGGATGGAATGATCTGTTGTATCAAAGGCCACTGAGAGGTCCAAGAGCACCAACAGGGTCACACTACCCCTGTCGATACCCAAGCGGAGGTCATCAGCCAGAGCAACCATGGCAGTCTCCACTCCATATCCCGTCCTAAAGCCAGTTTGAAATGGATCTAGATAATCGGTTTCATCCAAGACAGCTTGGAGTTGGCAAGCAACCGCCCTCTCAATCACCTTGCTTAGAAAAGGCAGCAAGGAGACTGGCCTATAGTTGTTCCTGTCCAAGGGGTCCAGGGAAGGCTTTTTCAGGAGCGGCTTAACCGCCGCTTCCTTCAGACAGGGTGGAACAGACCCCTCCCTGGAGGACGCATTGATAATATCTCTAAGGAGTACTCTCGATGCATCGCCCCCTTGGGTGGCCAGCCAAAATGGACAGGGATTGAGGAGACAGGTCGTCTTCCTCACTCTACCAAGGAGCTTGTCCACGTCATCGGTACTCACAGATTGAAGCTGATCCAATAAAATTTCATCAACGGAGTTGCTGGACACCTCGTCTATAGATTCTGTCATAACACTGGAATCTAAGTCAGCTCTTATCCGAGAGATTTTATCTGCAAAGTGGATGTTAAATGCATCACAGCAGGCCATTGTCAGGTTGAGTAAGGGGTTCTGCACAGGTGGAATCTGCATCAGCTCCCCCACCACCCTAAACAGTTCTGCTGGACGGGACTCTGCAGATGCAATACGTGCAGAGGAGAAAGACTTCTGCGCTGCACGTATCGCCTCTCGATAAGAATCAAGGAAATTCCTATGACGAGTCCTGTTGGATAAGAGTCGAGTCTTCCGCCAGGTGCGCTCTAGTTGTTGTCCAGCCCGCTTCATCTTCCTAAGCTCCTCTGAATACCAGGGCTTACGGTTAGGAGCAGGCTGGAAAGGACGCTTGGGAGCGATTGTGTCGATAGCCTTGGTGAGGTCGGTGTTCCAAATATTAGCCAAAGCTTCAACAGAATCACCGGCGTTACCAACCATTAAACCCTCCAAGGCTTTCTGGAATCCAATTGGTTCCATTAGCCTTTGAGGGCAGACCATTCTAATAGGTCCACCACCCCCGGTGGGGCAGACAGTGGGTCTTAGCTCCATCTTGACCAGGAAAATGATCCGTCCATGACAATGCAGAGGTTTTAACAACCTCCGCCCACGGATATTCCTGTTCCATACTAAAGGCCGCATCGAGGGTATCACCTGCACAGTGAGTAGGCCCGACAACCAATTGAGATAGGCCCATGTTTGTCATGGATTCCATGAACTCCCGAGCTGTGCCAGTTAGATTTAGCAAGCTGGTCTCCAGTGGGATGTTGAAGTCGCCAAGAACTAAAAGTCTGGGTGAGTCCAGCAGCAACTCTGAGACCAGCTGTGTTAGCTCGGTTAGGGTGGCTGGTACACTAACAGAATCCCTAAGCTATCCCTGGACTTCAGGCTTAGGTACATACACTCGATGTGGACTGTGTTCCGGATAGGCTTCCTGGTCAAGGTTAGATTGTTTTTATGAACCAGAGCCACTCCCCCCCTCCGCCCACTTTTCCTTACCTGCTCACTAACTGAGTACCCGGCCGGGAGTGCCTGCGCCCAAGTCGCAGCACTGGCCTCTCCCAGCCAGGTCTCCGTAAAGCATGCCAGGTCGGCAGCCTCATCCAATAAAAGGTCATGGATAATATGTGTCTTGTTTTTAACTGACCTGGCATTGCAAAGGAGCAGAGTAATGGTCTGTGGAATGGTTGGTGCGCTCTCCAATTTATTCTGAGAAACAGAGTGAACTGAAGGCGGGATAGATATTAAACATCTATCCTGCCTTCTTTTGTAACATTTTGAACCTTCATAAGAATTATCAATCAGAAGGATGCTAAATGATCAAGCACAAAGGTCAATATCACACTATACTGTTATAGTGCTATTATTCCACTTTAACTGCTATGACTGCCTCCCATGAAATCCTGGTGTTTGTAGTTTAGTGAGGCCTAAGAGCTATCTAGTTGAGAATTCTAAATAATTGTTGTTGTTGTTGTTGTTGTTGTTGTGTGCCTTCAAGTCATTTCTGACTTAGGGTGACCCTAAGGTGAACCTATCACAGGATTTTCTGAGACTGAGGGTATGTAACTTGCCAAAGATCACCCAGTGGGTTTTCATGGCAGAGCGGGGATTCAAACCCTGGTCTCTAGAGTCATAGTCCAACACTCCAAACCATTACATCACACTGGTTCCTAAATGCCCCTCCCTAAACTGCAAATCCCAAGATTGCACAGGAGACAGCCAGAACAGTTAAAGTGGAATAATAGCACTATAACAGTATAGTGTGACATTGACCTAAGAAGTATTAAGACACTTATTGTTGTTGAGCCCTCCCAGGAATAATAAAGGCTGCCTGCTGTCTCTCCTGGGCACACTTACTTGGGAATAAACTATGCTGGACACATGGAGGGCACTTTTATATATGCAAAGATATAAAGGAAATGATTATGAATGGGAAAAGTAATTTACTTGTAAGTTGGCAAAATTAATATCCATCAGCATACCAGTGGTCGAGCTACTTCTCCACTTTAAAAACAGTTCTAGGGCCCCTGGGTCCCTCTCTTGTTTCCACTTACACACGATACACAGTGAAGTCACAGTAAATTCAATCTGATTCTGTTTACACAGCATTCCCTTCTGCAGAAGTATTTAACCTGTTTGCCCTAAAATAGTCATTTTGGTATAAACTAGTCTATTCCACTGTAAATGACATGACAATAGAAGCTGTTATCATTAACAGAATCATCAATAAACTGAGTAAAGAAAGAAGGAAAAGAGATGAAAACTCCACAAGGGAACTTTCATGGAGAAAACCCTAATATAATTGTACATGCCATTAAGAATTTGCACTACAAACTCCTAGCCATGATGCAAATGCAGCCCTAACTCCATTAAGCAACAGAAATTTCCTGGTTATTTAATGAAACTGCCATTAATGTCTTGCAAAGAGAGCAACAGGGAAAGAAACTGATACACCTTTGGTAAGAATTAACCACTTCTAAAGATGATTAAAGGACTGCATGCAAACCTTCTTATTAAAACCACTGAGACTGAAGTTTCAATTAATGAACTACAATTCATGGTTATTAGCTTGACTAATAAAGTTTGTAAGAGAACAGAAAGCTAGCGATAATGAAGACAAAGTAGCAAACCAAGGGAACATGCTGCCAGTAGCAAAAAAAAGGGAGCACAACATAAGTGAAATTGGAAGTCAGAGGAATATAGAACATCAATAAGTGCCTTGACAACAAGTTGCATTTATTTCATCCTCTTTACCACATTTTTTTTATAGTCTAATCAGAGAAGGAAAGAAAGTGACTGGCCTGGAGAAGGCAATTTCCGCTAGGCTAACAAAATGATGGATGTGAAGTTAATTACATTAAGGAAACAATCAGCTATAAGAAGAATGGGAGGGGGCACATTTGTTGTTAAGCCCAGCATAATTCACAGTCCACTTATAGCTTAAGGTAGTTGGAGATGGAATAAATTAGCTACTTCTTTGATACTTAAAGAAAACAAC
The DNA here is from genome assembly GCA_030847615.1 of Gambelia wislizenii. Lineage (NCBI taxonomy): Eukaryota > Metazoa > Chordata > Lepidosauria > Squamata > Crotaphytidae > Gambelia > Gambelia wislizenii. Next base: position 203,567,645 of record JAUMIR010000003.1, on the reverse strand, counting down.
ACCAAAACACTGCTTGTGGGCAGCTTCACTTTTGAAGCCATTTATTTCTTGATGTAGGGCTGCTCCACTCATTACACATAGGCAGCTGCTTCAGGCAAACAGCTGGGAAAGGTGGGAGCCACAAGAGCCCCACTGCTGGAGTGCTTCTACACCCCTGTGCCATCCCTCCCCTCTCTGCAGCACTGGGTTGCTGTGGTTCTCTCTCTCCCCTCTCCTTTTTTTGTAGGAATGGAAAGGCTGAAGTAACCTGCAGTCTCTCTTGTCCTGGACAGGGGAGGACAGTATGTAATCTTTTTTTCCATTGTTCCTTTTTGTCTCTTCCTCCCCACTTCCAAAGCTCTAGGTTTTTTGCAACAAAAAGGGAAATGATGTCACAAAACTACACCATTCACAGTTGGGATGCAGGCATTCCATTTGAGTACAGGATAGCTAGTTTTGGAGGGGCAGCAGCTGAATCTTACTTACTCTTTCCCATCCATCCCTGAGAAAAAGATTGGGGTGGTGTTGTCAGAACCCAAACCACCCAAAGTTCCCCTGCCCTGTCCCTTCAGGTTCAGAAGGTTCATGGGGATCAGAAGAACAAGCCACTATTTGTCTGCAAACTGACCTCTTCCTTTCATTATTAAGGTGATGAGTCATCACAGGAAGAGACTTAAAAGAAGGGGGGAAATAAAGGGGAGCCCAACAATTTGCCAGACTTTCTAGAAATAGAATTGACAAGGTGGGTAGTGTAGGTGATTTTGTGGAATATGGAAGGAAGGAGAGTGTCCACCTGCAGATGTGGGAATTACAAAATAAAGTCCTGATTTCCTACAGTTTTGATCCATAGTGAAATATGGGGGTCAGCTAGAAGGGAAAATTAACAGTGGGAAATTGCATATTAACTCACCAGCACAGCAGTGTTAATTTGTCTTCACATTTTTTTCTCAAGATCACTGATATGGGAAGCTATCCATGTTTGAGGTTCACATGGAGCATGCTCATGAATAAAGATGGTGGCCACGAGTGAATTACATTATTAATCTCCAAAAGCTCCCACCATTGAACATTTCTCCCCTCATTAAATCTAAAACGTGAAAAAGCAATCTTCATAGAATCATAGAGTTGGAAGAGACCTCAAGGGCCATTCAGTCCAACCCCCTGCCATGCAGGAATACACAATCAAATCATTCCTGACAGATGGCCATCCAGGCTCTGTTTAAAAACCTCCAAAGAAGGAGCCTCCACCACACTCTGAGGCAGCGCATTCCACTGTCAAACAGCTCTTACCATCAGGTTCTTCCTCCTAATGTTTAGGTGGAATCTCTTTTCCTGTAGTTTGAACCCACTGCTCTGTTTGTTTAAACATATGTTCTGTTTTATATATTTTATATATATATATATATATATATATATATATATATATATATATATTTGCTTTACCCCTAGAAAATTGCTTCTATAAAAATCAACAATTGTGGTTCTGTCCATTTCATTGCCGGCAAGCCCACCCCCAGGCATGTCCGACCAATCGCATTTTGACTTCTGGGATGTGCTCCGATTTGAATTGGTTGTTCAAATGGGCAGGAATAGGCATTTCTGCATACATATATTTTAAAAAAAAAACTTTGGAAGAAACAGCAAAAGCTGTTATCACAGAGTACATGGAGTTTCTGGCTCCCCTCCTTTCAAATATGGTGAATCCCTGTGGGATCTCATCAGAATGCAAGCTCCAGGAACAGAGATTTCACCTCAACATTAGGAGGAACTTTTTGACAATGAGAGCTGTTCAGCAGTGGAACACACTCCCTCGGAGCGTGGTGGGGTCTCTTTCCTTGGAGATATTTAAACAGAGGCTGGATTGCCATCTGTCGGGGATGCTTTGATTGTGATTTCCTGCGTGGCAGGGGGTTGGACTGGATGGCCCTCGTGGTCTCTTCCAACTCTACAATTCTATGATTCAATGACAAAGGTATCCCCCTCGCATTCCTGAGGAGTTTTTTTCCATCATGTAGATGACCCCTTGGAGTTGAATATTGTCTCAATGATCTTTCTAGGGCAAGTAGCTGCACAGGATGATAGTGCTCAGGAACCTTTAAACTGTCATCTAAAATGAATAGCATCAGCATTTTTCACCCCTGTAATTCAAGCTGAATCTGTTAAATATCCATTCTGCTCATGGCTAGCCAGATCTTTAAAAAGCTATTTTAGAACTACAGGTCCCACAATCTCCCTCCAGCTTGTCACTGGCAATGATGGCTGGTGACTTCCCCATGCATGGGGCAGTGCATGTGCTCTGAGTTTTAATCAAAACTATAAAGGAGCTATACAAAGTGCAGGGCTTATTGGTGGGGGGATGAGATTAGCTTGGATAGTGCCTTTGAAGTTTCTACTGAAACCCAGGGTGAATTCACCACCATACAAACAAGGAAGCCACCAACCACCTTTGACCAGGCTGTATGTGGAATTCTGGGGAATGGAGACCAAAAAAAGAAACCTTTCCAAGCTCTCCTATGGATAATGCTGGAATTGTCACATTTTACTTTCCGGTTGCCCTGATTCTTATCCAGTTTCCACTCCTTCCCTTTCTGAGTGACTTTACATGCTGGGGCAGTAGATTGAGGAGAAACACATTTTTGTGGTACTTAATGAGGTCTGAGTAACATTGCAAAAATAGACTAGTAAATCAAAGTGGACCCCATTAATTTTCTCATGGATCAGTAAGAACAAATGCTTTCATTAAATTCTAACAGAAAGAAACATCCAGTCTCCACACAATTAGTTGTGAAACCATTTTTAGAGTTCTCAGGATTAAATAAAAAGATTGTGCTAATGGACCACTCATATGTGCATTAGAGAAATGCAACATTTTGAAATACGGAAAAAGGCATTTTTTTTTCAGCAATGCAATTAACACTTTCTATCAAATATAATATGAGACAGGTGTTCAGCTATTAAAGTCATGATTGCTGTAGCTACAGTGGCTGATAGAAGGGAATCACAGCTGCTCTTTAGCTTTGCTTTCTGTGATTTCAAGGGATTTTTGTTTGTATTCTCAAAAAATATGTTGCTGGTGACCAATTTAAAGATGTAGAGGAGAGGAAAGCATGTGGAAATTAATAGATTCATATTACACTAAAAGTGCTTAGAAAACAATTTCTTTAACCACATTAATGCATAGTCGTTTGCAGAAGGAGTAACTTATTAATTAATTAAATGGATGTGATAAAAACAATGCTTTGTACTTTTCTTAAATAATTTTATTTTACTAAAACAATGGCTGCTTCAGTGCTACACACTAGGACAGAGATAGCAACTGTGTGCCCCTCCAGGTATTGTTGGACAACAGCTCCAAAGGGTGAGGAATGGTTGGAACTCTTATGTTTTCTGGATGACCATACATTTCCCACCTCTTGGACAGAATAACTGAACATGTTAGGAATGCATCTGCTTCCCCATAGATGTACTGTAGACATTTCCATTGTGATGCACAATGTGATATCCTCTATTTGGGGAAGGAGGCCAAAAAAAAACTTCATTCTGAAACCAACCTTGCTCCATTCTTAGAATTTCACAAGCGAGCTAGATGCCATTGTCCTTATGTAACTCTCTTCTGTTTTCCCAACCCTTCCTCTACCACTTTTTCTCCTAACTATAAAAAAAAATCAATTAAGGATCAAAAGATGGAATAACTTCACAATGTCTGCATATCTGCCTCTCTGCAAGTCCTTCTATTGTCAAGTAGTTCTGGCTATGCATCTGGTGCCCCACTGCCTTTGCTCTTCATTGATGGACTTCTTCACCTGTAGAGGTTAAAGATCTGTTGTGCCATTGGAATACTTTTACAAGCAATGAAATGGGCTTGCTTAGAAAACGAGTCTGCCACTACCCAAATAACCATCTTCTTCTGGCTCTCAGGCAAGTCTACAATAAAGTCCATACTGGTAACTTCCCAGGGTTGGTTGGGGTAGGTAAAGGCTGCAACAGACCCTTTGGTCTTCCCCTCCCCTTTTTTTGCCATGGCACATGGGTGGTATCATTTTACATAGACCTCTGCTTCCTTATGCATATTTGGCCACAAAAATTGCCTCCGTGCTAGATGCAAAGTTTTCACAATGACTCTGCTAACGCTCACCCAAAATGACCCGCACTCTTTACATCATGGCACTGTCTCAGAATTTGGTTTCTCATTACCTGTGGCACATACATCTTCTCCTCACTCCAAGCCAACCCCTCTTTCAAGTCTGATTCACCCTGATGTGTTTGAAATCAGGGATCTTGCTGAAGTGCTTCTACTATCTGGCCCTTCCATCCCACCACCCCATCATCTTTTACCACTTGGGACCGTCCCACCTTAGCCACCTCAACAGGAGGTGGGTTTTCAAGCACAGTCTGGGTTTTGACAGGGCTTGCATCTAGAGTAGACTTTCGAGTTTGGCTTTGTGTGGTAATTGCCAAACCTAACTGGGAGGGAGCAAACACCATGTCTATCACTTCCTTATGTTTACTCTCATGTTGTGGTGGCCTCAACAAGGCATCCACCAAAAAATTCTTTTTCACTGGAAGGAACTTTAAAGTGAAATTGAACCTATAGAAAAAGTCAGCCACTTTTTGAGGCGTTCGCAGAGCCTCTAGGTTCTTGTGGTCTGTCCATGCCTTGAAGGGCTTGAATGACCCCTCCAACAGGTGCTGCCAGGTCTCCAAAGTTACCTTAATGGCCCCAGCCTACTTTTCCCAAATGGGCCATTTGTGCTCAGTCTCATTAAACTTACGAGACAAGTAAGCACATGGTCTTAAGTTTCCTGTCTCATGGTGTTGCAGCACGACACCCCCCATGGCCACATCAGAGGCATCCACCTGGACTACAAAGGGTTCCCCAGGGTGGGGGGTATTTGAAAATGGGCTTGGAGATAAACAATATTTTAAGTTTGTCAAACATCTTCTGACACTGTTTAATCCACACAATTTTCTGAGGGGGGGTTCTCCCACTTCCCACCAGTCCCCTCCTTCCACTTGCCTCCTTTCCCCTTGGTTTTCAACAAGTCTGTTAGAGGTTGTGTGATCTCTGCAAAGACAGGAATGAAAGCCTGGTAAAAGTTGTCAAACACCAGAAAGCTCTGCAACTGCTTGTGGTTCTTTGGGGTCTCCCATGCTAGAACTCCCTTCACTTTCTCAGGGTTCATTTCCACCCCTTTGCTGGAAATGCTGTACCCCAAATAATCCAACTTAGTCTGATGAAATTCACACTTTGACACTTTGGCATACAAATGATTCTCAGCTGGTTTGCTCAGTACTTTCTGTACCAACTTAACATGGGACGTGTAATCCTCGGAGTAAATCAATACATTGTCTAGATAGACCAGGACACCTTTATACAAAAACTCCCACAGGACGTCATTTATCAAGTTCATAAATATCCCCTGGGCCCCTGACAGACCGAATGGCATTACTAAGAACATGAAGGACCTCAGTTAGCAATTGAAAGCAGTCTTCCACTGATCCCCCTCTTTGATTCGAACTCTGTAATATTCCTCCTGCAAGTTATGTTTGGTAAAAATCTTGCCCTTAGCCAAATGGGCCAACATGTCTTTCATGAGAGGAAGGGGGAATTGATTCGATGTGCTCACCACGTTGAGACTACAGTAATCAATACATAAATGGAAAGAGGAAACCTTCTTGCGCCAAAATAATACTGGGGCCCCCAGTGCTGAGGTGGTGGGTCTGATGAACCCCCTAATCAAGATCTTGTCTATATACTCTCTCAGAGCTTCCATTTCAGTTGAGGTCATTGAATACAGTTTAGACTTTGGGAGCTCCGCTTCGGGTATCAACTCAATTGCACAGTCAGAGGGGCGGTGAGGTGGGAGAATATCACATTCCTTCAACTCAAAGACCACCCACCATTGTTCATATTCCACTGGCAGTTCCCCAACTGCCCCTTTGATCATGGCCACTGAACAGGATTCTCAGCCAGCCTCCAGGGTTGGTTGGCCAGGAGGCTTGTTTGAGTCAGAACTCCTGGTTCTCTCCCCACCTCCTAGGTGGCAATGTTCTCATATGCATACAGGGTAGGTAAATGTTATGATCTCTTTAATCCAGTCTATTATGGGGTTGTGGTACTTAAGCCAATTCAGTCCAACCACAATTGCAGGCACTAGCCCCAGGGCAATCACGAACATGAGCACCTCCCCATGGCCTCCCATTTTCAAAGTCACAGGTTCAGTCAAGTGTTTGGTGGGACCCCCTTTCTTTGGGCCCCCATCAATCTGGGAGAAATGGATGGGGGTTGGACGCTTTTGGATGTCCGCAGAATACCATAACCATTATCTTCCAGGTGGGAACGTTCCCTTCTACCCAAATCTTAGCCTTAACAAAAAAAATGAGGTTTTCACCCTACTCACCATGGACTCTGGGCACCCCTCTGGATTAGCCTGCCCTCTGGTGCTCACTAGGGTAGGCTCTGCCTGTTTCCTGATGGCTCTCATCGCTGGTCTCCCAAGAGGATTTTCTGGCCGGGTGGCCTGGCACCACTGTTCTCACTGCAGTTTTAGGCTAGTCTTTTCCTTAAGTTTTCCATGGTGAAGTTTTCCTTCAGCTTTCTTTGATGGTGCCTCCTTCTTGCTGCTGCTTGCTGGCTTCTCTGGGCACAACCATGATTTTGTGGCCACCTTTGCTGCAGTGAAGACACAGGCCCAGTCACATTCTCTGCTCACACTCCATCTCCATTGGGGTGGTTGCAGGCCAAGCTGGCTTCTTTGCCGCTCCACTGCCTGGCTTACTGGCCCACCCTTGCTGCTGCTTTGCCAGTTTGACACCCTGCTGGAGGGCCTCTACCTCTCTGGCCAATCAGACCCACCTGAGCAAGGTTTGGTAGATCAAAACCATGGACTACTCAAGTATGTCAGTGAGTATGTGACTTGAGTATGTCAGTGTTGGGGCCATCCTTGAAATACTGCACTTTGGTGTCTTTGGTCCAGTCAGGGACTTGGCTTGCCAGCTGTCAGAACTCTGTGGTGTACTCAGCCACTGACCAATTCCTCTGGTGCTTCCGCTGTAGCTCCCTCCGGGCCCAATCCCTCCGGAATGGGTCCTCAAACTGAGCCCATAGTGCCATCATGAATTCGGTAAGGCTGGCCAATTCGGGGGCTGCCATGTCATACAACTCCACCAGCCACTGTGCTGCTTTTGCCTTCTAGTTGTCCTGAGATGTACTGTACCCTCTCTTCCTCAATCTAGAACTCTCCTTTCCAGTGCTTCATAAAACCCATCACTTGGGTTAAGAAATAGTAGCTTCATGTGTTCCTCATCAAAGGTCGCCTTTAAATCTCGATGGGTGAACCCCCAGGGCCTCTCCCTCCGCTTGACCAGAGCAGGCACTGCTGGTGCTGCAGGCTGCCTAAGAACCAAAAGGCACAGAGCCAGTCTTGATACTGGGACTGGAACCTCTTCTCCCTCAATGCCGGAGCCTCCTGATGGAGTGGACCCAGGCTCTCCACCACTGGTAGTGTTCCCTTGGCTGGGGTAGCTGCATCTGCCAAATTCCTACCCTTCAGCAGGCTTAGGATCTCACTCAGACTGAACTGGATGCCTTGCATCTTTTGCTTCATCTATCTCCACATCTATCTCCAACTCTAAGTGGGACTGTCCTGTCCCACAGTATGGGCCGCTCGCCAGTAGGTCCCACCTCTGGGATCTCTTGTCATCTTGGCCACGCTTATCGAATCCTGGAGCCCAAGGCCACCCAATATTCAGGATGGGTCCTGGGCCTCTGCTTGGCATTAATGGGAAAAAGTAGCACACCTCCGCTGCCACTGCAGCTGCCTCCAGTGCCTCCTACCCAGTTAGTTCCCCAGCTCTGCGCTGGTCTCTCTTCTTGTTGGCCTTCTCAACTTTGGCTGTCTCATCTCACACTACATCCTCGGGGACCAGGGTCTTGGTCCTGGTGTTGGACTCCTGCTTGCCAGGGCCTTGGGACATCATTTTGCTCCAAGGCTCTCAGCAGGGAATTTAGTGAAAACTGTCTATCTGTGATGACTCTGCTAATGTTCACACGCTGAGACAATATCCATTGATCAGAAATGGTATATTGTATCAGGAACTGAAACATTCAGGTTCATTGCAGAGATTGCAGAGACAGTTCTGGTGTTTCGTGCCAGAACCCAGAATATAATAGGAGAGCTACATTTCGATTACATCACACACACCTGCAGTGGTTCATGAGAGCATTCCATACAGTACCATCCTCTCAACCTCCCCCAGTACTTTCCCAAAACATAATTGGCCAGACGGCCTTGAACACTCCAACAACAGATAGCACACTCGGCAGCTTTAACCAGGCAACCCATCTTCCAGCATGCTCTCTACTCATGTCAGGCTCTGGCATGCTAACTATGGCCTAGCAGCAAAAGTACATTTGAGCTAACTAACTATACAAAGCCTATGCCAGAGTTCTGACACTCTATGTGGTATGAGAAGGTGGCCCAATACTAAAGCAGTATGATTTGCCAAAACTTGAGTGGTCAACATATCTTAAATGTTGTTTGTTGTTGCTATGGACCTTACAAGTGGTACACCTGCCCAAAAAGCTAGTCATCTGTGATTCATTTCTTCAGGGTATCCATGAATAGAATATTTCAATCTTCTAGTGACCTATCTGAGATCTTTCAGTTGTGTACACACATGATTTTTTTGTGTGATAGATAATAATTAAAATGTGCCCAAGGGAGGGAAAATCAGGGTAAGTCTTGTGGTGTCTGGAGTGAGAAGAAAGAAATAATCACTAGGTGAATGAATGGACAAATAAACTCCTGCAGTCTCAATCTTGCTCATGCTGAGACCTTGTCATACCTGCCACCAATTCCTGCTGCTACTCTTGTTCCTCTTTAACCCCCTACTGTTGGCCTGTACTAAATTGACCCAGCCTTCGACTTATCATCAGTCTTCACATTCAGAAAAGGAATTATGATATTCAGTGAAAATGCACACTTTCTATGGAGTTTACTGCACATTCATATTACAACAATTCAAAGCATAATTTGTACATATGTTAGAGTTGTATGTGAAGTTTTAATAGGAACCCAGAAGACTTGGCATTCTTTCTGAATATATCTAATATATTTTGTGACTGATCCAAAGGCCAGGCTATGATATCTTGAATCCGGAGAAGGGGCAAAAATGAACAAGCTGTCCCCTGATCACCCAAATCAGAGTAACAGAGTGCACAAGCCAGGCAATTTTCACATACAAGGCAGAAAAAACTAAAAGCTTCCTCCACTGCCCCCTATCCCTGGCAGTAAAATAGTAAAGTAAATAGCAAAAATTGATATCCTTTTATGACACCTAAAATCTGCTGTCTGAGGCATTTGCCCCAATTTACACAATGACAGTACTGATCCATACTTAACTGGTTTGGATGCTGGGAACCACAGCACATACACAAGAATTATGGTTTATTTTACCCAAACAAGTTGAGATCATAAGCCACCTTTAAACCAGGGTTTCTTGTTGGCTAAATGTTTTGGCTTGCTTGGGTGGCATAAATTATAATCCAAGGTTTGGACATAATGTAATACACTTACTTTCTCAGTTTGTTTACTTGATTTTGTGAACGAAAAATGAACAGGCTCCATACACTAGCACACATGTAGTTCTAAAAGCTAGGATTCCTGGCTTATTGTTACCTGTGAATGCAGCCAGCATCTGAAAGGGCAAGTCTTTTTTTTTCTTTTTCTTTTTCTTTTTTTTACATCATGAAATGACCTTCAGCACATTTTTTTCTCCCTGTATCCAGAAATTCTTCTTAGTTACACACATGCGAAAAACAATAACCACCATGTCTGACAGTACCTTACATTGTACATTTCCATAATAAGATGCTACACATTTAGCTCAGCTTCATTATACCTGCCACACTTAGAGTTTGTCAGATGTTTAAGTATTTAGTTAAAAATCATTGCAGAAGTCAGGTGTTAGCACATTCTGCCAACTGGATTTAGCAAAAGCTCAGTGAAGGAGAATGAGAACAAAGGTCTTTTCCAGAACAAGAATGCAAATACATGACCTCTCACTATGTATTTGACATTCAGCACAGGAATATAGTAAAAATGCCATTTAATTATTTAATGTTCTCCATGGAGTAGGCAATGCAAACATGTTTTTCAGAGAAACAACATAGTGAATAAATAATCACTTTTTAAAAGTTTAAATATAGGAATCTTAATTAAAATCCCAGCACTTGTTGCTGTGTCATGAACTCAAAGAGGAGATGGTTCAGCATGTATTTAGCAGAGCATGGAAATGTTTGTTTTTGTTTGTTTTTTTAAAAAACACCCTGATATGATAGCTGCAACACTGTTGTTGTTGTTTTAAAGTAATTTGTGGCTTCTTGCTCATGTGCGGTATGTTGCATGCTACAAATACAGCACTTTAAAAAATTTTATTTTTTTTAAATACAAATAATGGCTGGAATCCTATTGAGGATTAACACATGGATAAACACCATAATTAAAGTGCTACACAGTGAATCTCATCCTGATCCCTCCCCAATCTCCACTTACTGGGAAGCAATGGAGGTCTACTCCCCTGTTGCTCGGAAAGCAGCTGACTGAGGGTCTCACCACTTTTGTGAGTGATCTCAGGTATGACAGGTAGAAGCAGGACTCCTGTCATGATTCTCCCTGGCACTGGAGATCACTCACATGAGGGAGGGTGGGATTGTCATCCAGCTGCTTCCAGATCAACAAGGTAACAGATGTCAGGTGGATCATGGATTCTCATAAGTGGAGATTGGGGGACTTTCATGTGAATGCAAAACTCTCACAAGTGCATAATTCTAGGTTATGCATTAGTAACTGCCCCACACAAATCTGGCCAATAGAATATAGACAACAATTAAAAGAACACAAAGATATTTAAAAGAATAAAAATATGGACAAAAGTTCCTCAGAACAATCATCCCCCAAATAATGATTTGAAGAAGCCAGTAAACTCATGATTCTCCTTGGGTTTTTTTCCAGGCTGTCAGGCCATGTTCTGGAAGAGTTTATTTCTGACATTTCGCCTGCATCTTTGGCTGGCATCTTCAGAGAATTAATAAACTCTTCCAGAACATGGCCTCACAGCTCAGAAAAAAACTAAGGAAAATCTATGGATGCCAGCCGTGAAAGCCTTTGACTTCACAAACTCATGATTCATTATGCATTAAAAAAAAAAAAACCTGTCATTTACTTCAATCTTGCTAATATGCTTAAGAGGAACAAAGTTCAGCTTTATTGCTTAAAAAAATAAGCTGCAACAAGGATGTTGTTAATGTTTTACTTCCAAGCTCTGGCATATTAGGTAAAGTATAGTTTGTGTAGAAGGGGGGAAATTGTAATTTTGTTTTCACTGCTATATGAATTTGTGAATCTTTCAAATTTGGGCTGTAAAATCACCCTGGGTATTAAAACTGTAGATGTATGCACACCTACCAAGGAGTAAGTTGCATTGTACACAGTAAGATGTAAGGTCACATTAAATATTTCTTTAGTTACATATCTAGCAGTCCTGTCTTTTATGCCTTACTTAAACGTAAGCACAGAGGGTGCCAATACAGAAAGGGAACTTTGTAGTTACATATATTCTAAGTTATAGTATTATAAAATATTTCCAACTAAGGTGGTAAACCTCTGTATGTGACACTTCAGATTGCCAAATTAGGGTTTGTGTCTGTCATAAGCATACACGCCTCAAAACTGTACTTCAAAACTTTCTGAATATAGAAAACTGCCTTGTTCTAGCCTATCATGCTACCTTACACATTAACCCATGTTTTTGTCCAATGCTGTCTTTAGGCAGAGTGAAGCAGTCCTCTCAGACAGCTGATTTGGAGTAGAATGAAATGACAGAAAAACATTAGTTTTTAAATACAGTACTGTATATGCTGCTGTTGTTTTACTAGCAGCAATAGGGACAGGCACCTGTGAGATTATTTGCCTCAGGTGACAAAATCAATTGTATTTGGGTACTATCAACCTTTAATGGTGGAGCATCAAAGAGCACACCATTCGGTGCTCTTTCTCAGGGAGAAAAATGGGTTAGTCACAGTCACAGGTTTACCACCAAATAAGTCACTAATTCAGCATAATAGTTAACAGATGGCATTACTTCCTGGCTATGAGTTCACAAAGTGATCTTATAAAGTGTCAGCACCTCCCTAGGCTAAAACAGGGAGCACACAGAAATTGTCCCCCTTTCTGCCCATACTCCCTTGAGTTGTCAGCAATCATCTTAATGACCATTACAGCAGGCAAAACATTCCATCTTTTGAAAAAGGAGGGGGGGGGATTCTGAGTGTGCCAAAACACCTTCAGAGCCACATATTCATATATGCATTCAGTCAGTCAGTCAGTCTTTCTCCCAACTTGGCAGATGTATACAGCTCACAGGCCAACATTTTTCTCACCTCAGGTGGAGATAGTGTCAGGGACATGCACTCCAGCCTGCTCGCTCTGGGTCTCCTCCCTGGGATGGGGAAGATCTATGGAAAATGTGTAACTATGTTCGGTTGAATGTTGTTACAAAGTTCCATGTGAGAAAGATAAGACTCCATGGGATAGTTCTTGTTATTCAGCAAAGGATCAGAACCACAGACATCCACAGGGAGGTGGATTACGAGCCAGCTATGCCCCACCCTTAGCATATTGTGTGAACACTGCAGAACCTTAAATACCTGAGCTTCTTGAATTACAGAAATTTTGCCTTAAATATAAGTGACTGAGAACAAACTGTACTATAAAGAAGAGAAATGAATAATGTTAGCCCAACTATACCATTAAGAAAAGAAATGTATAATGTTAGCCTACATCCAATTGCTAGCCCCAGCTAGGAGCAGAACATTCAAACTGTTGAATGATAAATCAATACTAATGTAAATCAAATTAATTCAGTGGATGGGCTTTGATCAGAACTAGCAATTGAATCTAAACCCCCCTCTCTCCCCTTATTACAAAAATCTTAATCTGATTCAAAACTCAGGGTACCACTATGTCAGTTTAATCATATATTATCAGTATACCCATTTATAACAGCATCTTATTATTTCACATTTGAAAATGTTTTGCTACAATTAATTTAATATCATAATTTATCCCACCTCCTTTTTTTTTACCCCTTTTCTCTCAGTGTTTGGCTTTGAGTCTGGTTTCTGTGTCTGCTAGTCCCTATAGGCAGTAACTATGGAAGAAAAACAGCAGAAGAAAGACAACATCCTTGGAGAAAAACCCCTCCTGTGAAGGTGTAACCTTTCATATATTACTTGAACTTGAATATCTTCAGATGAAGGTAACGTTTGGATTTCATTCACTGAACTGTCACTGAAACTTTCCACAGGTAAGTATAGTCTGTTCTCAAAGGTTCTTGGAGGTTCTTGAAGATTCAAGTCCTGGTTGACAAGAGGAGATTCTTTGAGTCACATTCACAGCATGAACCAGAAAGTCAGACTTCCCTCAACTGTTGCTGTCCTTCAAATGGCTGTAAAGGAAGGCTGAAGAAAAACCTGACAGCCTCTGTTCCAAGCACACATGTTATTAATGCAGTATTTTGGAATTCAGTATCACTTACTCATAAGTATATGTGCTTAGAATCTCAGCTAAAGCAACAGGATCACAAGGTCATAGCACTGTATCATGTTTTCTTGACGTTCCATGGATTATTGATAAGGTTTCCTATGTATAACTTTGTTTTATACTTTTCTTTTCTGTTTGTGATTTCTGGAAAAGGCCTACTGGGTAAGTTGATGCTGACTTAGTAAACCCAACACTTCTCCAGGAACAGTGTGAGAAAGACACAGACAAAGAAAGCATCTGTTGGAAGAAAGAGGCATCAATGCTTGTATAAAATGACTTCCTTTCCTATCCTTGGACAGTTTTCTGGAGAGAACAAATATAAGTTTTCCTTTTTACCTTACTAGAGCATTGTGAGAAATTGTCCCTGTTTTTCCTGTAAACTCATATTGTACTACCCTTGCTGCATTTTGCATAATAGCAACACCAAATATCCCTACAGCATCAGCCTAAATGTAGGAGTCATTTCTAAGGACTTTATCAGATGCAGAACATGTAATTAGGATGGGATGATAGCAGAAATGGCTGAAATTATCAGATGATGATGTCACTTACGCATTCCCACGGTGTCACACTGGCATGAATGAAGCATCAATTTTTGTTGATTGCTTAGCCTATCAATAAAAATCGATGCCTCATTCACACCAACGCAATGCAATGGGAATGGGTAAGCAATGAGGACGTTTGATAATTTTGCTTTTCCTGCTATTCTCGTGTCCTAAACAATGCTGTTTTTAAAGCAATATTGGCCTCGTCTGATAAGTCCTAAGAGAGCTGATATTTCAGTAACAAAATTTTTTGGTGCAAATACACAGAAATTATCAGACGTGGGGGAATGCGAAAAAAATCGTGTTCCCCGCCATGTCAAAAGGTCGCTAAAAGAACAGAAAGGGAGACCTTACCAGACGCTGTGTCCTTTAGCCATCCCTGGGATGTAGCACTGTCACCACCGAGGCTTCCCTTTTTCATTCATGGGGGAAAGCCACAATTCAAAAGGAATGCCTTAATGACAGCCACGCTACATCCCCAGCACACTGGAGGATGACGTTGTCTGGTAAGGTCACCTGTTTTTGTTAATGTCGTGATCTTTTGACACGGCTTTTGTCCTATCTGATAATCTTCTATATGAGAGGACGAATAAACACTCTTTAGCATAAGCAAGAAACAAAATCCAACATGTGGCTATGTAGATGAAGGACAGAGCTAATGGATAGAAGTAGGGTTGGAGATGTCCAGAGCAGAGAGCAAGTTCAGCCCCTACCTCAATGGCACCCCTTTATCTCCCTCCATATATACGTGTTTGTGTGTGTGTGTGTGTGAATACATTGTCACCATACCACATTGTTTAGAAACTGACAACATTTGCATTCAGGGACACAGTTTTAATAGGGGGAAAAACCATCCCTCCATTGCTGGAAGGAGTTCTCCAATGGGAGGGAGAAAACAAGGTCCACTTCAATTCTTGTAGCTTTAGTAAGAAGCCCCTTCACTCCAGGAAGCACCAGAACTGGACCAAAGTGTGCCAATTTGGTTTCATCCAAAGCTTATAATAAACCACTACATTTCATTTCAGGGCTAGGCAAGTAGATTTTTTTTTCATCCCTCAACTCCTCTGAGCTTCCTAGATTGACCTTTCTCTAGGCTCAAAAAAGAATGAATTGTTCCTCCTAAAATCTTCCAGCAGCTGCAATTCATGACTGAAATTCAGTATGCGACTTAACATATTCATAAGTGGACTAACATGTGGGAAATAGAATTGAGCAGTTTTGCAAGATTCGTATTCACCTAGAGATTGCTGTGACACTACTAAATATGGGCCTCTGTTTCACAGAGTGGAATGACTGATACCCCAATGCCCAATGAGCACCAGTGTGCATCAGGGCATTCCCCAATGTGCATCAGAAGAGCCAGATGCACATCAGAAGAACCCAATGAACACTGGAGCACTCTTGCCAGTACCCTGAAATATGTCTTCACAATTCACTAACAGAATTTTGTTGCACTTCTGCAACAAAAGTTACACAATGTAGACCATGATATAGAATCTTGGCCCATCTTTTTAAAAAGGTTGCACCCTCCCCCATGTGTTGTTTAGCATAAAATACTATTTTTTTTTTTCAAAAGCAGAAGTGAACCTTCAGCCACTTCAGCATATTTAAGGAGCAGAAAATTATCTTTTGTTTGTGCTGTAAAGTGTAGGGCAGAGGTAAGAATCTTGCAGCCCTCCAGATTTACTGGAGCGCAACTCCCAACATCCCACTTATTGTCTGTGTTGACTAGGGCTTCGGGAAACTGAGGTCCAACTGCATCTGCAGGGCCACACATTTCCCACCCTTGGTATACACAAAACTAAGTTGAAATATTTACTTCTTCTTGATGATTATTTTTCATTGTTGTTGTTGCTGTTGTGTGCCTTCAGATCAATTCAGACTCATGGTGATCCTGCCATAGGGTTTACTTTGTGAGATTTATTCAAAGGAGGCGTGTCACTGCCCTCCTCTTAGGGTGAGAGGCTGTGACTTGCCTAAGGTCACCTACTGGGTTTCTGTGAATGAGTGGGGCTTGAAACCCAGACCAAGTGCTTAGAGTTCTCAGGTAGAGAACTCCTCCAGTGCCTCTGACCAAACTACATGAGTGGGATCATAGTGTTATAATTGTCCACTGTGAAAAGGCACCTGGAAATCTTTTAGCTTAGTCACATCTGTGTAATGTCATTTTAACCTGTTTTCATGATGGAATAGCAAATTCTATAGGACCTACTGATCTAACAGCAAGGCAGGCTTTAATTTAGACACTAATTTTAAATTCACTCTGAAAGGTTGATTGTCACATCTGTCTTCACCAGTGGAAGCACACTGACCATTTCGCTATAGAGTATCCATGTGATAGTTTACATTGTTTTCAAGAACATTTCATCTTTGATAAATTGTCTATATAGTGTCATTAGTCAGGCAACAAAGATCTGCCCTAACTTGTCTTTAGATCATACAGATAGACTAAATAGATTAAGATTATCCTGCTAAACTGGTAAACAGCCATCAGTACTAAAGCAGGCATGCTTACTTAATATATGTACTGTACAGGTATCTTTCCAGCTTGCAACCTGGAGGACACTAAGCTGTCATCCATATAAGACTGTCTGAAGTGCTCACATTCAGATAGTAAGAGCAAATTTAGTTCTGTTTTTTTCTTTCCCCATGACAATCTTTCATCCAAAGGCACAATTTTATTATAAAATTCCCGAACATTTTTAAAATAATATCTTCCCACACTTATTTCAGCACAAATACTTTGATTAGCCCTTTAATTGTTCCTGGTATACCTTAAGCCTTAATAGAACAAATAGACATACACAATGTATCTACCACCATACATGCTCAAGATCAGAAACAGAAAGAACTAAACACTCATGGGGTCAATAATATGTATCAGCTACTTCCCAGAGAAGGGGTCTACTAATGGGAATGGAAGGGGCGGCTTCACTCTATAGACCTGTAACAGAGCAGCAGAAGGTGGTAAAGTTTTCCCTCCGTCTTCACTTGTACTATGATAGTGGTGATGCTTGTAATTGTAAATCTTAAAGTTCATAGTGTAATGCATATGTCACAAGTGAACATTTGCTGTTCTGAGATAGTGGCTAATATTAAATTCTTATTTTGTACTACATACGAAAGTGGTTTTGCCCTCTCTCCTCTTCCTGTGGGGCCACATAAAGGATATTGGAAGCATTTGCTTCCATTGTCTACTACCCACCATTTGTTGTGTCAAAATCAGGACAAGCTGTGCTTAGATATACTATACATAAAAGCAAATGAGGGCATATCTAGACCAGCCAGCATATTTTGGCCCCAGATCTCCCCCCCACCACATTACCTAGATGAAATGGGACGAAGTCTGCATGACCATGTCAGCTGGCATCAGTGGGTAGCTGCCCCCTGGGAAACATCACTTCCTCTGCAGCCAGGAAGGAGGCCCTCAGTATGTGATCAAGGCTGATCACATGCAGGGGCCTTGATCATATGCTGTGGGCCTCCTTCCTGGCTACAGAGTGAGTCAAGCAGTGGTGTTATATGGCAATACAGACCAGTGCACAGGTATGGACCGTGCATTCCTGTGCCAGCCCAATCTATGTTTTTCCTGCACGAAGTGGGTTTTACTGGGTGTTTATTTAAAATATTTCAAATGGGTTTACCCTGGCTTCCCCCACCCCCCGGCTTTGCCTTGGGCATTGTCAGGTGTTACATACCCCAATAGCCCTCATCTTGGAATATAAAATAATTGACTATATTTAATAATTTGGCTAAGGTGGTCATCAATGTGGTTACAGGTATACCAGGGACTCACTAATATCAGGGTGAGAGTCATGTATGCATCAAAGGAGGTGCCCATGGAAATTTCGAAATACCAACACTCTCAAGTAAGACTCAGCACCTGGAGGTGAGTCATCCCTAATCCACTCAGTGATAGAAAGAGACCCTTATTGCTTGTAGATGAGATTTTCCTTGCCTCTTCCCTCCAACAATAGACCTGATCTGTTTCCTATTCAATTCCAAAGTATTGATCATTAGCGACCATTGGATTATAACTCTCACCAGCTCTAGTCAGACTAGTCAATGGTAAGGGGTTATGGGAGTTGCCACCCAACAGTATCTGGAAGGCCATAAGTTGCATACTCTCTCTTGATAAGGTTACATTTAAAAGGGTTTCATGTCTGAAATGCATGTGATTTCCATCTACATTTTGATGAGTTTCCATCTCTGTCTTCAAATGAGCCTGATTGTAATGGTCAAAGGTAATAGAAAAGCTTAGTGAATCTGTTTGTCAAGAATGTGTTTACTTTGAAGCTGTTTTCACAATGCTGAGATTTTCATCATTCTTACTAAGCAAAAATATGCTGATTACAGTGTCAAAATATCCCTTATTCCCTCAGTTTACAAGCTAGTTTAGTTTACATAAATTATCTTTCTTGCCAAGAAAAAAAGCTAAAGCCCCATCATTTGTTTTACATAATACCACGCAGAGTCATAATTGCATACCCTTTTAAATATGATGTAAATGTGTCTAAATATACCATAAAACAGAGAAGACAATTGCTCAGGTTTAGTGCGACTACAAACAGTTGCCTTGCTTATGACTGCCACAACCACTTTTAGATTAAAATCTCCCTTAAATTATATAATATGATACATGATAATAACTTTTTGCAAATGCAACCTTTGGAGACATTGTGGTAGTATGTAAATAATGATTCCTAATCTCTGTATGCTAGATGCTATTTGAGTGTGTTCACACAGCAATGAAATCTCTGTTACGTCTTGGTTTAACAGATACTGTCAACTAAAGCCAAGACAGTACTTCCCATCTGTGGGAAACCTGCTTGTGTGTAAACCTTTTATTGGGATAGTTATTCTATGTGTCTTACTCATAGGTAATACCTTGAGTCAGGGCCTGGATATCTCTGATCTACAGTAGTGCCTATATAAAATTCATTTATGCTTAATGATTTCATTAGTGTATTGGTTATTACTTCATCATTTTTATTATATATTTCTGCTTTTCATCTAAAAGTTGACTTGAGGGGGTGGTTTTGTGTGTTTGTTTGCATGCCTGTGTATGTGGTGAGCAGACTCTCAAGATCTCTGTTGGTGGTCACCTGGCCCTGAAACTCTCTGGTGCAGTTTTTCAAGATAGCTCCTTTATTGTGTACTTTTAAGAGAAGAGCTTATTGGATGCATCATATTCCATGTCTATCAAATTCACAATTGACCCAAGACATTTTGCTGCTTGGCAGAGCAGCAAATGGCACTCACCCATGTATCCAAGTCAAAGTACATAGTCCCTGAATCCAGCCAAGTTACATTGGCCCATAAAGTGAAAAATCCCCCCAAAAACCTTATTCCGCTTCTTGGCAGTAAGACTGCAACAATAACTTAAAGAGCCAACAATTTTCTGCCCTTCTATAACATCCAAATCTGCTGCCTGAGATGGCTTCTTCACTCTGTCTAATGGTAGGGATGACCCTGCTCAAAGTGACAACCTAAAGTCAGTCAATTGTGTTTGGCTATTATTCAGGTATGCCAGTCCAGGGAGACCCTGTAGTGGCTCTGGTCCTAGTATGAATACAAACCTCTGAGTGCTGCTCTAAGCTGCAGAGAGCAAACTCCAGTTTTTGTATTAGCTACTGTCTTCTCTTCAAAACCTGTAATTTTGTGCTGTCATAAATTGAGGCCTAGTTTGAGATTTGTCCAAGCAGAGAAACTCTGAATCATGATAAATAAAATCTACACAGCAGCCTTGACTTAAAAACACACACACACAGCTCCTTAAACCAGCAATGGGAGGCAGGAATATGACCCTGTAGATATTGTCAGACTGCAGCTTCTATGGTCTCTCTTTAGTGGCTATGCTGACCAGGACTGTCAGGAATTATGGTCCAAAAACAGGCAGAAGGTCGCAAGATCTTCACTCCTACCTTAAGACCTTTATAGGACATACTTCTAAAATGGCTACTTTCCTTGGTCAAGCTTTGTCCTAGCTCTCCAACTTAATTATCTTGGTATGGTCTACAGCTGCAGAATAGCACCATCTCCCCTTGACCCCATTGCAGAAAGTTGGTCTAGCAGAGCTGCCCTGGCATGTTGTTGCCTGAAGCAAAGTGGCATGTGCCATCCCATTAGTCATTCAAATCAAAGTCCAGAGTACCCAAAGCCAGCCAAGTATTTGTTGTTGTTGTTTCATAAGGCAGAAAGTCCCCCAAGCACCTGCTTTTGTTCCAGGCAGCACAAATACAATAAAAACAAAGTAAGAATCATGGACTCAGAATGGGGATTCCCTCCATACTAGATAGGAACTAGGTCCCATAGTTTGACAAATTTGGGCCACCTAGATTCCTATGTAGTTCAGCCCTGCCCCCAGGAATTATAAATCAGAAGTATACTAAATGATGGAGTACTAACACATATTAAGGCAGCTACTATTATGGAGTCCTCCCAGGAATAATAAAGACTGCCTGAAATCTCCCATTTACCTGGGAGTAATCTACACTGGATACATGGAGGGCACTTTTGACTACAGAACCTGTTTTTAAGAGTCTTCATATTTATAGATGTGTTGAGAGAAGTAATATGCCCTTCTCGTGCAAGTACCTTCAAACAGGCAAAATTGGTATAACCTGACTGCCAATGCTGAGCCCTCCTCACCTTAAAAACAGTTCAGGGGCCCCTGATAAGTACCAGTAAGTGACAATTTGCTTTCCCATGACATCCTAAATAAGTTGCCTGAGATGACTGCCTCACTTTACCAGCACAGGTAAGGGAGACATATTCATTCCCCATTAATGCAAAGTAAGAGGCGTTAGGTCACACAAAATGTTCTCTGAGCCATTTGGCTCCACCACTACAGCAAAAGCAATGCTGGTAAAATTTACTTCAAGTTCAGTGGGAAGGTGACATCTTATGCAGCATCAGCTTAAAAGGGAAACCTAACAGCTCCATAAGCCTGTCAATATGGGTTGTTAAGGGGAACTCTTTATCAGTGTGTTGTGTGTGGTGTGTGTGGGTGGGTGTGTATGTACATGTGTGGGTGTGCCTGTTTTGTGGGGTCAGAATCTTGTAGGTTTTAATGTGATAACTCTGTTAAGTAGTTTATGGCATTTTCCTTCCCCCTCCTCTGTCTTTAAATATACATTTTTATAACCAGCTCTACATTAGACCTTCTCAGGAACAGTCTCTTTAAAATTTTTGGTTATATTTGTTCAGAACTTTTTCATACTGAAACAGTCAGTTCTAAAGCTGGCCAAAATCCGTAGCAGACTTGTAAATCTTTCAAAAGATGTTATCCAATTACCCTTCATGGTCCACCGGATTCTACAGCATGACTATTCCTTTCTGTATGAGGAATTAAGTGTTCATGAAAGGTTAGGAGCCAATGGAGTGGAAAAGCAAGGCTCTGTGTTTCACCTCCTCCCCACCTCCACCCCCAATTTCTCAACTCCTGCCTGTGTATACAGATATAATATAGGAATCTTCACAGATATTTGTGTCTGATCAGTGGCAATGACTGAGTCCTTTTTGAGATAAGGAACTTCAGAGGATTAAGGTTTATTTAATTCCATAGTTTGTTTGATTTGCTTGGCTATTCCCTGAGATTTCTGTACTGCCTTTCAGAAATTACCAAGGCAGTTTACAGAATAAACAAGAGGACCATAAAAAGACTATCAAATGACAAAATCCTTCCACCAAACACACACAAAAACTCCCAACCAAACAACAAAGTAGTGAGGAGATCCAGGCCCAACAACACAATAGCTGCAGAAACCTAGGATCTTTTTTAAAAAAATTATTTTTCAGGGGCAGGGTACAAGTCTTTTCTGAGCACTGTAGAAACTTTGTCATATGTGCCAGGCAAGATGTCTGATGAAAGAATTTCATACATGAGAGTCACAAGAGAAATGTTCCTCTCTTTGATACCCTCTTTGGTGCCATTAGCCTGCCCTAAACAAATCCTAGAAAGCCAAGCAAATAGTCCCCCAACACTGTCATCTAGAATCTGCCCTCAGCTTCAGAAAGCACCACCCAAACAACATGCCTTGCTTACTAGCCCAAGCAGTCTGTCTAAAAGCATACGGAGCAATGCAAGCTGCCAAGAAGTCCAGGGTGCCAGTCACACGACAGAAATTGTCGCGTTGCCTACCGGGACAAAGTGATAACGAATCCGCCCCTCACTGTTTATACGATTTATGTCTCTGATATGGATATCCCGTGTGGTCCCGTGACTAATATGTACACATCCATAGTTCCGCTTTTGTTTAGGTTTTAAATTTTTTTTTTTGGCTGTCAATCAAAGATGCGATTACTCGTGTTTTCACAACCTCGGTGACGCACTTCCCTTAGAGTTCCGTGCCACGAGCGATGCTATTGGCTGGCTGGGGGGGGTGGAGAGAGGGGGGCAGAGGTTTGTTATTCCCCCTTTGCTTCTTGAACATTTTAACCCCTTCAGAAGAGGCAGAAAGCATTTTTAAAGATCCAGACTGAGATCTTTTGCTCAGATGCAGGAAAGAAAGAGTGCTTTCCATTTGAAATCAAGCGAGTGAGGGAGAGGGGGGGAGGGGAGGCATCGTATTCCCCTTGCCTCTGTAAAATGTTAACCCTTACAACCGATTAGCTGCAGAGTTCATGCTTCAAACCAGCTACAAACAGGCTGTTTTGAAACACACAGACACGGAGAGGGGAAATTAAAGGGATGTTCATTCGCTCAGAGGCTGGAATATTTTACTGTGCCCGTCCACCACGATCTCTCTGTTCAGAACCAGGGAGGATCTGCCCACCACGATCTCTCTGTAGCATGCAGTGTAGAACTCCATTTAAAAAGGTGATTGAGTACATTTGCGCGCGCGCACACACACACACATCAACCTTCATGCAGCTGGAAGGGATGCCTTTGTTTTCGGCTGGTGAGGCTGGATCTGTTGAACGGGTGACTGACCCCTCCTTTTCTGGTCCCTGAGCTCTAAGCCCGCCCCCAGTCACCATTTCCGGTCATCCCAGTACCGAGACTTTTTGTCCCACGCTGTTTACATTTCCGATTTTCCGAATCCTCCAGTGACTTTTTTAAAAACCGGCACAACCTGCGGGACTGGAAGTCCCGCAGGTTGAGGGATAAAAGGTGGCCCCCCTTCCGAAAATCACGTACCCGACCCGATGTACGTGTAAACTGCCAGGGATTGACACGAATTCTTCCCAGGACATTTTCATCGTGTAAACGGCCCCCAGTAAATATTAACAGAGTTTCATTCTTTCCAGATCTCTTTATCATTAACTCAACCATCATGCTGTGGGTTTTTTTAAAATGCAAAGCAGGCCTGAATACATATAATCAATTGCATCCAAAAGAGCACGAAGCTCAATGAAACATTTGTGCTTCAGTACCTTCCCCACTGAAAGAGATACGACAAGCCAGACCAGCAACATGTTGCAGCATGCAACCAGTTCTGTTCACAATGGTAGCCAGCTGTGCCCTTTTGCAGAATACTCCATTCCATTTCTCTTTCACTGTGCTACATTTTTTTCCATTCTCCCC
Organism: Gambelia wislizenii; assembly: GCA_030847615.1. Taxonomy (NCBI): domain Eukaryota; kingdom Metazoa; phylum Chordata; class Lepidosauria; order Squamata; family Crotaphytidae; genus Gambelia; species Gambelia wislizenii. The sequence goes on along the minus strand of JAUMIR010000003.1, from coordinate 203,543,988 downwards.
AGACCTCAACAAAATAGCAGAATTCTATGTTGATTGAGCATGCTCTGTTCTCTTGTTTTATTCTGCCTTTGTTCCCAAAAGGAAACCCTAAGACTACCTGAAATGTATGAGTACTTCCCTTTTGGTGCTATTTTGGTTACATAATGATGGTGCCATTTTAACTATATAATGACCCATGGTGAGAGAATGAGATTACTATTGGGATGTAGAATAAGTAACAGTTCTGTGACTCTCTTGATATGTTCTGCTACTGACAGAAAATACTTAATGGGCTGAGAGAAAGCATAACATATGTAGAATTTATTTCACTCATATGGTAAGACATAGTTATCTTTAATTAAAGAGGAAACTTTAAATCTGTTTTAGTATTGGCTGAAAAGAAGGTGGGTTATGAATTTCCAAACAACATTTGTGCACTGATATTTTACAAGCAGTAAAGAAACTGGAGCTTTTATTAGAAAACTGAGAAACTGTATGAGGAAATCTAAAATGGAACAAGAAGCATTTATGTTTGCATTACAAAGAAAAGATGCTTAGAAGCTGGCTTTAGAGCAATTCGTTTGTAGGATAAGAGCTGGACTGGTGATCTGTAGGCAATCTTTGGCATGTGATGACCTTTCCTGTTCAAATATCCATTCAACTTTCAGCCTTACAAATGGGATTTACCTTATAACTGTTGTGGGAGAGTTTGCTCTTGTTGTTGCAAAGAGCATATTGCTGTAACCCATTTGCACATGGTTAAAAATGAATTCCAAATGTTAGAAAAGGGAACAGAATGACAAGAATTTATCATGGCCCAATGCAACAGAAAAATTACAGGATACTTCAGCATCAAGATATTCTTTAAAAAGGATAAAAAATGTTCTAAAAGCCTTGCAGAGTAAAAAGCAGGATGATGGTGGGTGGCATGAGCATTTGGAGACAAGTGCTTTTGTTTTTATTTATTCCCTCAAATATTTTATACCCTTTCCCCCAAAGTTTTCTTCAAAGTATTTCACATATATTAACATGTGTCCAAGGAAATAGATAGACAGACAAACAGATATAAAAACTTTACTTGTTGGAGTAATGCATTTTTTCTCTCTATTTACTGACATGTATTTCACGTCACTCTGTTCTGCTGTTTTGCCTTTAGGGGAGATACTTGAGTTTTAAAACTAGTAAAATATAGCAATCACTATTGAAGTCACTATATCAAAGGCTTTTTAAAATTATTTTTATCCTAACAAGGTTTTTATTGTCATTATTCTAACATGTATTCTGAATGAAAACAATAATGGGCAGTTTCTTCCCAAGTGTGAGGGAGCTACAGAAAATTTAGTTGTGGTGCGGTGGTTTGCATGTTGGGCTAAGACTCCAGGAGACCAGGGGCTCATCTAGATGGGCCAGAATAGACCAGCTCCCCGCTGGCATATTCTTCCAGTGGATCAGGCTTGTTCCTCCCTATTACCTGAATGAAACAGGAGGAAATCCCGACTGGCATGCTGGCCAGTCTCTACAGCTGCCACCACCACCCGCATTCCACTCTTTGTAGCTAGGAAGCTGGCTCACAGTATGTGACCAAGGCCCCCTGCCTGGTCACATGCTGCGGGACTTCTTCCTGGCTTTCAAGAATGTGATGTGGATGGCAGAAGCAGCAGTGGGCTGGTGGGCTGGTAAGGGCTCCTGTGGTCACGTGGGGCCCGATCCATTTTTTGCTGGCATAACCAAATTTTTTAAAGGTATTATTTTAAAATGGTGTAACAGTCCTTACCTTGTCTTAGCTTCGTTTTTGCCCCAGGCGTCATGAGGACTACCAGGGGGCAAAATGGGGCAAAAAGCCCTGTGATCTGCAGGGTTTTAAGATGGGGGCAAGTTGGAGTAAATTGCCCATCTAGACAAGCCCTAGGGTTCAAATCCCTGCTTGGCCATGGAATTCCACATGGTGATCTTGAGTAAGTCACACTCTCTCAGCCTAAGAGGAAGGAAATGGAGAACCTCCTCTGAATAAATCTTGCCAAGAAAATCCTTGGATAGGGTTACTATAAGTTGAAGTTGACTTGAAGTCACATAACAACCAATGATAAAATGACTGTGGAGATTGGTTGTATGATCATAATATTATTGATGACACTACATAATCAAATCATAATGTGATATTAATTATTCTCCAGTTTCCCATGGAATAAGGATTTCTGGTGTGGTGGGGGGGCTATGAGGTTGAAATTGCACTGGATGGATGCTTAGAACTTAGAAAAGGAACTGTACTGGAATTCCCAGAATCACCCAGCTAGCTATTGGGAGTTCTAATTCAGAACAGTAACTGCACCTAAGTCAGTGAGAGACCCCTCCTGTCTTTGTAATACAGTATTTGATTTTGTTGAAAATCTCCAAGACAAAAGGAGATTATCACACTATACTTTTATAGCACTATTCTTTCACTTTAACTGCTCTGGTTGCCTCCTGTGGAATTCTGGGGTTTGTAATTTATGCAGGGGCATTCTCAGCCAGTGAGCTCTTAGGCCTCACTAAACTACAAACCCCACAATTCCACAGGAGGCAGCCATAGCAGTTAAAGTGGAATAATAGCACTGTAACAATGTAGTGTGAAAAAGTCCAAATATGAGTGTGAAGGGAAACACACTCCTAAAAGCAGATTGTGTCTCTCAGGGGGACATTGGTACACCTAGTTCTGTTGTCCAAATATTTTCTGGAGTGGCATTATACATTGATTGTACATTAATCATCCAGCCCTCTTTTCTTCCCCATCCCCAAATTTACTCAAATAGTCAAAAGTAAGCCCTAAACCAGGAAATGCAATCTGGTCACATTATGACCTGGTTTTCAGCTGAAAATGCAGTAGTGTAAGCCACCGTAGAAACACAGGGGTGAAAAATGGCCTTCGCACAGTTACCTACTGCTGGGACAGCTGATTCTGTTCTCAATTGTTTCTTTTTTAAAGTTCTTAGGATGAGTTGCAGTTGCATACTGCAAAAGGAAATGACTGAGTGACTGAGTGTTTATTGTGGTAGTACACAAGAATAAGTCAAGAAAATCAAGAATGGCATCAGGGAAGAAATTCCTGAGTATTACAAAAGTAGAAAGAATCTAACTTTCTTGCTCTTGGTGCCATATGGCAAGGGGGTGGGGTGGGAGCAAAGGCAGAAACTGCTCGTGATCTCCTCAACTCATTATTCCAGAAAAATAATTAACTTCTAAAGGTTTAGGGGAGAAGTAGCATCTTTGTACAAAAACTGCATGCTCACATTCATTTAAAAAAAAAAGTTGTCACACACATCTCCCAAAAAGATGAAATAGCAATACTGAATGACAAGAATGCATGTAGGAAGCAGAGATGCCAATGTATCACTCCAGCAAGTAAAAGGGATCTAGGAGTCTTAGTGGACCACAAGTTGAACATGAGTCAGCAGTGTGATGCAGCAGCTAAAAAAGCCAATGCTAGGCTGCATCAATAAGAGTATAGTGTCTAGGTTGAGGTAAGTAATAATGCCATGCTATTCTGCTTTGCTCAGACTTACCTGGATTTTATTTATTTGTTTGTTTGTTTGTTTATTGTATTTATACGACACTCTTCAGCCACAAAGGCCATATTGTGTCCAGTTCTGGGCAACACAATTCAAGAAGGATATTGACAAGCTGAAACATGTCCAGAGGAGGGCAACCAAAATGGTAAAAGGTCTGGAATCTATGCCCTCTGAAAAGTGACTCGGTAGCCAAAGACTCCAAGTACACCGAATGTAGAGTAATATCTTAATATCTTTGTTTTGACTGGATATCACGAATGTGGGAACCATCAGCACCTTTGTTTTGATTTATTTTAATTGGGCAACTTACAGCCTAAGTGAGGCTAAGGAGAGAATAAAAAGAACAAGATAGAGCCCACAGATTAGACTGCCTTGGTAGGCTGCACCATATGAAGAGAAGGTGGCCATGTCACCTTCAAACCATGCTGATCCTGATAACTTATAAACTGCCCAAACATGCTGAAAGATAAACCATACTAGTGTGAGAGAGGAAATCTTTCCTCTCATTTAGACAATAGTAAAATAGATATACTGTAAGTCACCTTATGAGTGTAATGGATGTCTGTTAGGATGTTTATGATTATAACAGATGCTGTTAAGATTTAGCAATGCTCAAGGATATTAATCCTTGAATGTCCATTTGTTCACAGATGCCTGTTTAGAGATGTATACTGTCTACAGATGAGACTGTATTCTTTGATGGATAGGTGGTTATGGATATGATAAAAAGGACAGAATTCTATAAATGTGAACGCCTTTATGAAATGTCTATTTTGTCAGGAAATGACATGGATGTGACCACAAGATGGAGCTGTAAGCTTAGAGTAATGAAAGTAGTTAAGCTCCAGTGGCAGGTGTGTGTGTGAGTTAGCACTTGAGAGTATGCACATCTGAGATGCCTGATGTAACAGGCATTGTTTAACTGCCTATAAAAAGGAGATGGGGATTGTCTCCATTGTGGGTTTGTTGTGGATGGTGGTTGGCGAAGCAGTTTGTTGGTTTGAGAGAGATTTATGAGTATTAGAGATGTCTGTCCTATACTCTGTATATATATTGTAAATATACTGCAAACAGAAATTAAAGTCCTCAAGTTGAGTGAAGGCTGGCCTTGTTGCTGTCTTTATTTGGCAAGCCAGAGCTCAAGGCAGTGTGCTGGGGTGAAGGAATTTTTCCTTCTCAGCCTGAAGTCTTTTGCAGAAATCTCTCCAGAAAACCTTCTCCTTGGCGTCCTGTCGACATGGAACAATCTGCTGGTGGTCGTGGTGGACACAGCGCGTCTTTCTACACCCCAAACATATTTAATACCTGAACAGACCTTATGGAAAGGATGAAAGAACCTGATGGTGATGATGATGATGACTAAATGGCTAAGTTATATGGTTTAAAAAGGGTAATGTTCCTCTAGGTGTTAACTGTTACAAAGCATGTTAAAGAAATAAAGAAAGATAAAGGTTCTGTCCTTAGGAGAGTCTAAAATCTTATCTGCCATATTCTGAGATGTGATTAAGATATGATGCCTTACATGCATTGTAATGTAATGAGATAAAAGCTCAATGCACAGACATTGACATATCTGTGTTTCTCCATAAGGGGACTGTATATGTTTGCAAATCTATGAGTGCACCTAATAAATAGCCTAAAAGATTACCAAAGAGCCTGCTTTCTCATATAAACATCCTGAGATTCCAAGACTTACAAATTCTTAAGTGGAGTGTTGGTATTAATTCAGTCAGTCTAGTTTTAACCACTATAACAAATTGGGCATTCAGGGGGCCAGAAGGTGACAATGGAACCCCAAACAGAATCCAGATTAGCTGAGAAGTGGTAAGGACCCTCAGCCTAAAAACACACGGGTGGGGAACTGTGTATGTTTCAACAGCAGATTCCTAGCCTGAGGACAGGGTAGCCAGTCAGCAGTAGATTGCCAGCCTGCCTTTCTCTTTCAACACTGAATTAGAGAACATGTTTTCCTTCAGATACTGTTGGATTGTGAGTCCAGTCATCTATCACTATCAGCTAATGGGCATTGTAGTTCAACAGCATCTTGCGGACCATGCATTACCCATTGTAATATTGGTACAGCAATTAGAAAATTGTGGACAAGCTCATCTTCATAGCTGTAGAAATTCTAATATTTTAGCAAAGGCTTTTTATATACAACACAGCTGGAACGTGTGTCATGTTCATCAAACATTGAAGCACAAAGCATTCATAGATTACCCCCCCCCCAAAAAAAATAGAAAGAATGAAAACATTCAGTGAAACCATTCAGGCAAAACCACTAGAAATCACTAGTTTCCCTTGTCAGATTCCTACTATTGTTTCAACTTTAGACAGCTGACACTGCCTTCAACAAGAGTTAAATGAGACATTCTGATATTTTAGTCCTTTAAAAAAATTCTACACTAACAATGATCTCCCTGGATCATGGGTAGATGAACATTTATTTCATTGCATTGATCAATTTAGGGTCTTTCAATCATTTACATTCTTTACAAACATGACACATAATGCTGTTGCCACCGTTCTGGGTCAGACTGAAAGGACTTTCAAGGTCCCAATCAGTTTCCAGGATTGCCAAGGTAGCAAGGCACCCTTGCTCAGTGGCCACTGGTGGTTTCCATGCTGGTGGGGAAATGACTTCACTCTCCCCACTCTTTTGGCCCCAAAATAAAATTTGTTGCTCCTGAAAGCTTCAATGAAAGCAAGGTGTACACCATCCTTCTCCTAGCAGAATATTTTCTACAGAAAATGTTTTTCAAGCTGATAATGACCTTCTGGTCACTTCTAGGGTCATGTGATATGGCCAGCTAAGGGTCCTGGGATAAAAAAAAAATGCCCCTCCCCATGCCCAGAGCTTCTCTAATTCTGATTTAGGAGTTTTCCTAGCCCACAAGCTAAATATGCGATGTAGGGTCTGAAACAGCTAATTCATCTTAATTGCATCAATAAAAGTGTAACATTGCAATAATGAGAAATGAAGGCATCATTATATTCTGTTTTGGCTGGACCTTAACTGCAATACTATGTCCAAGTCAAAGCAACACATTTTAAGAAGGTTTTTGACAAACCATTACATGTCAAGTACAGTGACAAAGATTATCTTGGGCCTAAAGATTGAGTCCTATGCCAAAAGACTGAAGAAATTGGGAAAATTCAGTCTAGGGAAGAAGCCATTTTCAAGATAATGTAATAGTAATCTTCAAATATTTGGAAGAGCATCAAGGTAGATAATGAAGCACCTTTTTTCCCTTGAGGGTTCAGCCACTTGATTCAAATTCAAAGAAAAGGCATTTAGATTCAGCATTGTGAAGAATTCCCTGAAGGCATGAGGTGTTCAATTGAGGAATATATTGCCTTGAATGGTGGTGGGAGTCTCTCCCATGGAGAAACTCAGTGCAAGGTTGGGTGGCTACCAATCTCTGATCATATAGCAGCAGATGCTGCTGTGGTTGGACAATCTTTGAGATCCCTATATGAATCTATGTGCCTAATATGCAGTGGTACATTTTAGGTAAAACTCTCCTGCAGAAGGCAAGTAAGTACCCACTCTCAGGAAGCTGAAATGTACAAGTGGAAGAAAGTAGTGAAAAGCAACACCTGGAGAACAGAATCAAATAGCAAGGCTGAGAGCTTGGCCAAAAAACTCATTCTGCGGATACTTGGTAAATTGGTGATTTCTTTAAAAATTCAAGCGAATCAATAGTCATGCTTCCTTTCCAAAGCTTCAGATCTAAGTATGCTTATTTAGAATATAAGTATCTCATGGTCATAGCTACATTCTGGTAACAGCAATAATCCTCCATGCAGCAAGCACTCTTTTCAGGCTGCACCTACTTGGCACCTCAAATCAGGTGAAAATCAAAATATCCTTAGGAGGAATATGTGAAAAATAACAAGTGCCGTGAAATTTTGTATACAAAACTGAAGACACTTTTTGTTTGGCTTATTTCATGTCCTCTTGAAGAATTTCTGATTGTTCAGACACAGATAATGACTCTAGAAACAGCACATGTATTTTACCAGTTCCACTCAAAGACATTTAAGCAATTATTTCCATCTGCATATCTTCCTCATAAGAGGCTTCAATATAAATCCATCCTCATGTGCAGCAGGACAGTTTCAGAAATAATAATAATAATAATAATAATAATAATATTTTTTTAAAAATGTTTACAAATCCCCTAATTTTCTTAAAGTAGAAAACCATGAATAAACAATAGTTTATGAGTTGCACAAATAGCATATTAATACCACCCAGGTTGCTATGGTAGTCAATAAATGAATAGCTATAATCTGTTCTGATGTCATAGTGGTATTGAAAAATACTGCATTATGATATCTCTTACCTCCATAGGCTTACTTGCTCTGATGTCATGGGTGGTCAAGGTAAGGAGATGAGTGGCAGATGGAAGATGTTAGAATTAGTGACTTTGATAGTCAAGAAATAAATCTATGTAAAGTTGCTTTTAAAATCACACCAAACTTATTCAGAAAGGAAGAAAATGCCCCAGAGGTACTGAGACTTTCCAGTTCTTTTTATTTTTATTTTACTTACATATTCATGGCTTTGCAACCACTTTCTTGAAATATCCTGAGTTTCCCTCCTTCCCCCCTTGCTGATGTTCTTCCTCCTTCCCCTTCTACTGATCACATGTCACATCCAGACTCAGGCAATGTTTCAGAAATTGACTTTCACCAATTTCCATTGAGCCCTTTTTAATTAATATTCAGGAGTTATAGTCAAACTGTTAAATTGTTTTAGCAATATTAATAATCAAGATCATTTTCTTTCATTGCTTGCATCCCTCTTTTCCTCACTTGATCTCTGTTGAATCTGGGTCCTGGAAACAATTGCTGTGTTTGTTGGTGTTGGCCATCTTACCTAGTTCCAATATATAATACAGACAGACATCCATTGAGAGGTTCATTTCATTTCGGAAAACACTGGCTTAATTTAAATTGACCTGGGGAGTGGGAATGAAAAGTCCTTGGTAATGCTGGGAGTCCCCTGGAAATACTTTGGAAAGAGGGGGATGTTATGCTGTTGTTGTGCGTATTCAAGTCATTTCAGATTTTTGGTGACTCTAAGGTGAATCTATCACAGGGTTTTCCTGGCAAGATTGTCATTGCCCTCCTCTGAGGCTGAGAGAGTGTGACTTGCCCAAGGCCACCCAGTGGGTATTCAGGACTGAACAGGGATTTGAATGCTGGTTTCCAAAGTCATAGGAGATTTTCACATGGGCTATATATCCCGTGGCAGAAACAGAACAGGATCGGGAAAGGTTTTCCTTTTCGGACGACGTTGACCCTGTTCTGTCCTGCATCCGTCCTACTTCCGTGACTGTTCCAGAACAATGTAATCATGATTTTTCATCATGAATAGACCTCCCGTTCCATCGCTATCATGCAATCACAGGTGTGCGAACAGGATTCCCGTTCCTGTTCCGAAATGACAGCCGTGGAGGGGAGGTCAGTTCCGAGCACTTCCTGGTACGATCTGGACATCCAGGTAAGTGGCACCCTTTATTTTGCCCTCCCTGTTTTGATTGTGTGATTTAAAGTGTGTTTTTGTGCTTGGTGAACTGATTTTATGTTTGAGGGAATTTTATTTTTTAAATTTACCATCCGGCTGTTATCACGTGATAACGTGATAATGTTTCAGAAGGCTGGTCATAAAAGCAGCCCTACGACGGCTGCATTTACGGCCAGCCAGCGAGGGGAGGGGGAGCCCGTTTCTGCTGCGGAATTAAGGTAAGTGTGTGAAAGATTTATGTTATTCCATGGCAGGAACGGGAGAGGAGGTGGTGGGGCAGTAACGGGGCATTTTGGCCCCGTGTGAAAATCTCCAAAGTCCTACATTCAAAGCACCACACCACACTGGCTCTAAAATGACATGTAGAGCTCCAAAATAAAGTCAGTTTGTACAGAAACAAAACCTGGGACTTTCAGAGACTTTTTTTCTTATCTGGAGAATCTTACCATGGAGCATGTTGCCATAGTAATAATAGATGACATGTTGATTGTGGCTGTTTACGTTGCTTTGTAGACTTTGTAGTAACCTTTGTAGACTAAAAAAGTAACCTTCCTAGTCTCTGTATTTCCCACAGTTTTTCAAATTCTCTAGACTGAGAACACTTAAAAAAAACTAATTGTTTCTAATTCTCATTGTAATGGTTAAAAGGTAATCCATTGGCATTACTTGTTTCAGAGTTTTAAAACTACATCTTACTTGTCATGTGGTTTTTTGTTACTTCAAAAAAAAAAAATACATTAGGACTGATCAGAGACTGGCATACAACCTGAAGAAAACCTGTCCCAAATGCCTTGAGAAAAGGTATTTTAAAGTAATTTTCAAAAGGAACTAGAAAATGTTATTCATTAGGCCAACAAAGTAGTATCATTCCCATACCTTACACTGCTTTTGAAATGTAACTCCGTACACCCATAGCTGCTAGATATGTTACTTGAATGTGTTATTTCTAAGTCTGAGTACTGTCATCCAAGAGTGTAGGTACAGGGGGGCAATTGCCCCCCAGATCAGAATTCCTACCACTTCCATGACATTTTCCTTCAGTCCCAAAATCTCAAACATTGCAGTAACCAAAGACAAATAGATATGATAACGCTCAGTAATTTCAGCATGCCAGTTGCAGCAGTCCATCAACAAATCTTTCAACCCCCATTAAGTGTTTTAATTTAGGGCTGGATGAAGCCTAGAAATGTTGGATATAATAGAGTTCCACTTTCTGGATGACATATGCTTCTAAGTTGGTGGGGACAAGCAGTAGGTATTATAATTTTATCACAGATTTCATTTAAATATGTATCTGAAACTTGTACCCAAAATATGTGGGGAGCACTGACAAGCTGGGGGGGGGGGAATAAATTGGAACAAAGTTGTTAAACTCATTTGAATAAATAATTTATGCAGTAGGTTATGTCTCACATTCTATCTGTTTTAAATTGAAAATATTGCAGGGTACCCTCTTTTGTTTTTACAGCGCCTACCTTATTGCATTAAGGCAATTTGTTTCACATCTTAATGTGCCTTTGCTTCATGGCTCATTACACTGCCAAGGTATGCATTTATCAGTAGTACTTCATACTACTATCTGGTCTTACTCCTTTCACTTAAATATAAAGCATTATTAAGAGAGAAATATTATAACAGCAATTAACTCTTGGGTCTAGCTGATGATGCCCCCGTGTGATGATGTTAGCAGCCTTCCTTTACCTAGCAACCTTTAGATATGTTGGACAACAATGGTCCATTATCCCTGACCATGAATGGTGAGATCAATGAGAGCCCAGCACATTTGGATGCACCAGCTTTGGAGGTTTCCTTGATTAAGGAAATTTTTCTACTGGAGAAGATGGATTTGTATGCTAGAGGAAAAATCTAATACTGGAACACTAAAAAGATCAGTATTCCATAAAATCCAACATTAAAAAAAATGTACAGAAGTATTTAATGTTCTGGAATTCGGTGTCCTCATGAAACACATGGAAACAGTGACACCTAAAGCATGTCTTGGGATTAGCAGGCACATATTTTAGCAAACGGACATGTTCGTTTCCATTATGATTTAGTAAGAAGAAGCCTAAAAAATATTAAAGCCATCTATACTGCTATAACCTTCAGTAATGCTATATTGTACACAATGACTTAAAGAAAATACTGCTTTAATCATAAACTACATTTTGAGAAATGCAGAGCTCTAAACATTTGATTTAATTTCAGTTAGTACTGTAAAGCTTTTTGTTATTCAGCTTCACCCCAAATATGTGATCTAAAGTCACAAAATTTTAAAAACATATTTCTCCCGTAATGCATGATAAAAGCCTCAAAAATAGCTATGAAAATAAGTTGTAAAATGCAGATTCACTTATGAGGAGTTACATTTATGAGCAAAGGCAAAAGGAAATAGGATTGGCATGCGGAGAAAATTAAACATCATATAATATTAATTGGTCTGAGAAGCAGTATGCAAATCAACTTGGTAACCAACCCTTTAGGGCTTACAGCATATTTCAGACAAACATGTCTAAAAGGAAGTGATTTGCAGTAGTCAGGTGGTGGGATGGAAAAAAAGTATACTGCCCCAGGCAATGACTGGTCAGAGACCTTTCCCAAACTGAGTGTTGCTCCATATCACCATTTTGAATTTTGAGGAGGGGGGGACTGAAGTTAAAATTATCTGTTGGACAAAGCTTTCCAAATGGAGCCACAACACAGTTCTACCAGTAGGATCCCACTTAAATGGCATGGCTGCAACCTATGCAATCTTAGGGTTTGTAATTTGGTGAAGCACTTGGAATTCTCAGAATGGTTGTTCGGGAGAATACCCACTAGAGCCCTCTAGCAGGGATGGGGTCATGACAGTTAAAGTGGGATTATACTGCTAGAACTGTATAGTGCAAATCCATTCAGAGTGTGTATACAGTAGGACCCCCATATCTGCTGGAGATTGGTTCTGGTGGGGGGGGGCAGTGGATAATAGTGAACACCATTGAAAACAATGGGACTTCTGGTTTAAAATACCATAGAGTTGCCTTGGAGGTCCTAGAAATGGCTAGAGAGGACATATTTTCTAGGAAGACTCTACGGTAGGTGTGCTGCTTTGCGTCCTGTGGATAATTGAATCAGTGGATAATGAATCAGTGGATATGGGAGTCCTAGTGTAGTTTCTCATGCTACAACAAAATTAAAAGGAGTGAAGCATCCATGGGAATTGTGCCTCCTCTTGCTTGACTCTTTTGGCACCAGGGTCATCTTACCAGCAGGTGAGGTGAGAGATGCTGAAGAACATAAAGTTGTGGCAAGATGTTGGAGGACAGCATCTAGCAGGCACAGTGAAGAATGCCCTCTTGCCATCACTATTCACATAAGATGCAGCTGCTAATCTAGTCAGTTTCTGTATAGGTGGGGCAGTTAACACCATCCTGCCCTTTGCCTCAGATGGCAAAGCACATTGGAATGGCCCTGTTTGGATGAACTGCATGAAAATAAACTTATTGAGGTGAGCTTTATTCAGATGCATACTTTGCAAACCTTGTCCATGCACATTCCCTTAGGTGTACGACAGCCAAAGTTTTTCAAAGGGGGGAGTTCCACTTGCACTGCTTCTCTGACTGTTTTGCAAAAACTTGGGGAGCCTCCCTTAATCCTGAATGCATTTGGACAATGAATGGACCTCCTAAGTTAGCCTCACCTTTTGTACCTGCAGATGTTCCGTGCAGAAATCTATAGCATCTATAGCATGCCTGCATTTTCTACAAAGAGTCTTCCTGGCACCATTGTTGCTATTCTTGGAAATAACTTAAACGAGATCAGACAATGACTTCACCTTTGTCAACTTGTTTGGGGACTGCTCCATTTTATCCAATGTACACAGCTGACTAGGGTGGCTGCTGAATCTTCCTTTGGTGCTGGTGAAGCAGGAGGCTAGTTTTAGGGACAAAGGGCAATCTGTGTGGTATAGTCTTCTCTTCTAGCTTCTGAGACATATCTGTCACCTTAGCACTCCAACATTTAGCACTTTAGATCAATACCCCAGGCTGTTGACACAGTGCAGAAAGAATGCAGTTTGACACCACTTGAACTATCATGGCTCCAGTGGCAGCACTAGGGGGGGTGCAGAGAGGCTGAACCACACCAGGTGACCCCATTGGGGGGAGGGGTGACACCAGCCTTAGTGATACCACAGCATGGCTCTATCCTATGAAATCCTGGGATTTATAGTTTGTTCTGGCACCAGAGCACTCTGACAAAGAAAGCCAAATCTCTCACAAAACTACAAATCCCAGAATTCCATAGCATTGAGCCATGGCAGTTAAAGCAGTGTCCAACTGAATTATTTCTACAGTGGCTCAGCAGCCTCAGTCAGCCTAATGGTAGTGGGGCAGGCCCTCAATACATCACTCTTATCAATATTAACATGTGCCAAAAAAGCAGATGACCATTGTTAATCTAGCTATTTGAAAACTTTGGACCTCACTTAATAACCCACATCTCTTTTTTTTAAAAAAAAAAATATTGAATATAAATTCTTTTCAGATAAAATATAACAATTTGTAAAGTTATAACACAGTGAATTATCAAATCAATATAGATCAAATATTTAAGTAAATATCTACTTATCTATTTATTTTATATATTGCTCACACAGAATTATTACTTTGATCAGTTATCTTACATCTATAATAAAAAAAACCAGACAACACTTATTCATGATTCTTAAGATTATTTGACTTCCTTCCTGACTTGCCCTCATATATTCACATCATTCTGTACATCATTTACTGTTTCAGTTATATCCTGGTTTCCTTTAAACCATGTCGCATGTAATCATCTATAAAATAATAACCCACATCTCTTGAACATCACACTATATTTACCATATAGTAAAAATTACTGATGTGCATTCAAAATCCAAAAGAAAGTGAGATAGGAAATCTACCCAATGTATGTCAGCCTAGTGTCTTTATATTCTTGACATTTATCTTACAATGTGCAGTGTTCATAGGAAGAAGGCACTGCTAAGCATTCACAATAGGGCCAGAAATACTTTCCTTTGGAAGGTAGCTGTTAGATAAATCAGCTTCAATCCCTTGATTATTGCTGCCACCTACTGCTCAAAGGAAAAGTTCAGAACTATAGCTAATGTAACCATTTTGTAGGGGAAATATAAGGGGAAATTGCAATCAGCAGCTGGGGGGGGGGAATACCATTATTATTAAGAATTTTAAAAACAACATAAAATTGAGCTTTCTTGGCAAAGATTTTTGTACGCCTTTATGAAGCTTCTTAATCACATTTTTGGAAAAGCACACAAGAAAGGCTTTAAATCACAATACACAGTCTCAAGATGGCTCCACTAATAGTAAATACATCAAAGCTGCCAGAAAATAATGTTCCAAACTCCCAGCTGCCAACGTACATGGCAACAACAGGAACTAGATGTGCAAGGGTCACAGTGGTTTGCCCTAAGAAGCAAAAGTGTGTAGAGATGTTTTGTTTCCTCAGTTGCCTGCATCACAGGATCCTGTGTAGCAATTCTTCTACTGTTTAAACAGAATCCCTAAAAGGCCAATGCCAAAAATGATTGATTGTTTTGCTTGTGCTGATGAGGCCAACCCTGCCTCAGTGAAAAGGAAGCATTACCTGCCTTGGCTGCCCTCATACCACATATTATGAGTTTCTGCTGCTCAGCTGAAGGCTAAATGATATGTGAAGTAGGGATGGAGGAGAAATTCATTTTGTTCATGTTTTAATATGCGACAATTCAGTTTTGTGCTTTCAAACCAATACATGAACAGAAACTCAGTTCCTTAAAATTGGCATTAGAGTTTTCCTACCCAAAAATGTGTACAAATATGTACAGGAGTGCACATCAACTGCTTGCAAAAAGTACTATACTAGGCAAATTTGCTTATAAAACTCCATTCATTAAACAAGTGCACACAAAAATGCATAGAAATGTTTGTGCACACTTAAAAACAAAATTCTGGAAAATTGGGACAAACCTAATGTTGAATTAGAAAAATTCTAAAAGTTTAGGACAGATAGTACTTAAGACTGGGGCGGGCGGGGGGAGAGAGATGAAAAATAAAAATAAACTGGAATTGCAAGTTTGCTTCAGCCATCCCAATGTGAGCATTAAAGCACATGGATGCAATTTAAGATGTGATGTAAATAGGAAAGCCTGGGGAAGGTGTGGGGAAGCCAGAGTAGCCTTAGAGTAGGGTGGGAGACAGATTGTTTCTGCCACTTCCTTTATTATAACAAAATAAGATCTCCATATTTCTGCAGGTTCTCTTTGCATTTTAAGGGAAGGTATCTTTAGTGCCAAAGGCACTTTCCCTTGATGCAAATAACAACTTTGAGAAATATATTCTCATTGCTTCCCCAGCCTCAATGTAAGCTAATGTAGTTGGATCACTTTTTCCTGCACACAGGCACGGGTGGATGGGGGGATCATTTCTAGGACAAAAGGCGGTGGTGGAGAAATGGGCAGAGAAATCCAGTCTCTGACACTCTGTAGGGGTCCAACCTCCTTCTCCCATCCCCACATGCCCTGGCCTGGAATTTTTGCTAATTAAACCAAAACAATTCCTTTTAGTTTGTATAGAAGAAGAAAATCAGAGGGACTTCACCCTTGCTGGAGACTAGCAGTGTTCAGGTCCTCCTCCCTGTCCCCATCCCAACTTCACCCTCATAAGCAGCTCCATTAAATCATATTATTGTGAAGGAGAATACTGTGGAGGCAAAATCCAAGAGTGAGAGAAGAAGGCCCCACCGTGTTTTGCAAATCCATATGAATGGGTGCCCTACTGAGGACAGGAAGAACACTGTGGGACATATTTAGAGGTGGAAACTGAGACACACACACCCTCTGTAGGTGGGTGTGGCTTTTGGTCCCTCCCTCTAATTTTGTCCCTCTAGCATTTCAGAGCAGGAAAATGACTCGTGGGATGCTTCTACAGTCTAGAAATAATGCAGTTTGACACCACTTTACGTGCTGTAGCTCCATCCTGTGTAATCCTGGGATCTGTAGTTTTAAAAAGTCTTTATCCTTCTCTGCCAAAGAGTGCCGGTGCCTTCAAAACTACAAATTTTATTTATTTATTTATTTATTTATTTATACCCTGCTCTGCAGCCACAAAGGCTTTCAGAGAAGTTTACAAATTGTTAAGCAATAGCACTTACACATCTACACCACTTTATAGTGTGCTAGGCACTCTCTAAGTGGTTTCCAGTGTCAGGAAATGACATGGATGTGACCACAAGATGGAGCTATAAGCTTAGTAATGAAAGTAGTTAAGCTCCAGTGGCAGGTGTGTCTGTGAGTTAGCACTTGAGAGTATGCACACCTGAGATGCCTGATGTAACAGGCATTGTTTAACTGCCTATAAAAAGGAGATGGGAATTATCTCCAGTCTGGGTTTGTTGTGGATGGTGGTTGGTGAAGCAGTTTGTTGGTTTAAGAGAGATTGCCCTATACTCTGTATATATACTGTAAATATACTGCACACAACGATTAAAGCCCTCAAGTTGAGTGAAGGCTGGCCTTGTTGTCTTTATTTGGCAAGCCAGAGCTCAAGGCAGTGTGCTGGGGTGAAGGAATTTTTCCTTTGCAGCCTGAAGTCTTTTGCAGAAGTCTCTCCAGAAACCTTCTCTTTGGCGTCCTGTCGACATAGAACAATCTGCAGGTGGTCGTGGTGGACACAGTGCGTCTTTCTATGCCCCAACATCCAATGTATGTTAGCTAATTCCCAAATCCCAGGATTCTATAGGATGGAGCCATGGCTGTTAAAGTGGTGTCAAACAGCATTATTTTGACAGTGTAGATGCACCAGAGGTGCACAATCACCTAAGGTCTTTCAGTTTCTGAGTTAATTCAAGGGTAGCTTTCGTAGCTTGCCTGTTGCTAGTTCATAGAATCATAGAATCATAGAATTGCAGAGTTGGAAGAGACCACTTGTGGCTTCCATTTCATGGAAATTCTGGGGTGAATTCACTCTGTGCTTTAGCCCAAACTTTAAAGGAGTTATGAAAGGCTTGGGAATAAGGTTCAGCCCCTTGGATAGCTCCTTTAAATCGGCTACCCTGGGCCACTGACATGGAAGCCACCAGCCACCATTGGTTATATGGGAACCAATATAACAAGATAGACACAAGCTTTTGTTATATGAAGCCGGTTGTAATTTAAATAGTCCCAAGGTTCTATAGAGAGCTGTATATGCTCTTGTGACGGAACACCACAGTTGATACGCATGGGTAGGTATAAAAATAAGATGAATTCATCAGTGCAAGTTCATTGACATCAAATGTATTTAAAAGAGTCTCAATTACAGACTGGCTTCTTGAAGATAAGTGGATTTTGTATGAAGAGCTATTATAAAATGCCACAGAATCTAAGGTCTTGGTTACATGATGGGAAAAAAATGAGAAGAATTCGCTAAGATTCCCAGTTGTTTACACATGTTGCACCACAGAGTCGCCTCTTTCAGAAGGAGGGGGCACAAAAACCCATTAGAAGCAAACATAATAAAGGATTTTGGAACTTTTCCCGACTTTTTTGAAAAGTAACGCAACTTAGCGCACTATCAATTGTGTGAACTGCCATTTCGGAAAAGTCTCTCTGAATTACCAGCAATCTTCCTGAAACAACAGCAGAGCTGAGCCGTGATTGGTTGGACTGACCATGGAGGAGGTGGACTTGTAAGAGATGGAGGAGCCTCAAATGAAAAGATCCAGCCACTGTTGTTGCCTCCCGGCTTGGTTGGCTGCTGCAGCTGAAGACTCCCCAGTTAGCCTGTGTGTAAGAGGGAGGGAGGGAGGGAGGGAGGGAGGGAGGGAGATTGAGTAGTGATCTGCTCCTCCAGCTATTTGCTCCCTTGCACTTCTGTGATCCCATTTTGTGTGTGTGTGTGTGTGAGAGAGAGAGAGAGAGAGAGGGCGAGGGCAAGTGGGAGAGGGGAAGGGGGGCTTGAGGGGGATGGCTCCTTCTCGCTTTGGGAAGAAGAGGGAGCACTCCCTGCTAAGGCATCGAAACTTAGCAGTCATTCCTCTGGTAATCAGAGGAGGGAAAGATCCCAGCACTTTCTCTCTCTCTCTCTCTTTCCCTCCGTCTCTCTCATCTTCCCGGCATCTTCCCCCAGATGTGCTTGGGAGGATACGTCGCCCACCTTTGCCTGTGGGAACAAGAAAGTGGAAAAATAAACAGATCAACCAGTTTCTCACTAAATCGTGTAAACTATCTGGCACTGGTGCGAAAAGTGCTAAAGTGCAAACTATTGCAATAAAAACTGCTGTGTAACTGAGTCCTAAGATGACCAACAATTATTACTGGAAGTGCTATTGGGTACAGTTCTAGGGCACTACTTTACCATACTCAAGTGCTGAGAATCCCTCATTTATCTTCTGTGAATGAGGAGGGCACATTTTCTTGGATTAATTTACAGTTATGCCCATTCAACAATAACTCAAGGATAGTGCATTGTTTGCTGTAGTCATTGCTCAGTGAACATGGTCTACACCAAAGTGTTTCTGCTACAATACCTTTAATCTAATAACATGTCCTGCCTTGCTAGACAGAGGGTATCTGATCTGAAAATAAGAGGTACTTTGAATTTCAACATCCCTCCTCCATTACTTCATAGGGAGTGTCCTAGACTACTTTATATTGGTATAAGTTATGACACATGCACCATAGCAGTGTAATAATATTTGACATATACAGTTTTGGAAGGGAAAAGGGGGAACACATTTCTGAAGTCAAACAGTGTATAATTCTCTTGAGAAGAGAGAGCTGAAAGTCTGGCAAGATAACGAACAGTTTGCTTCGGTATAACATGCATCAGTATAATGTACTGTAGCCATAAGGCAGAGAGATGATGGAACATTTAATTTTAGAAATGATATGGTCATTTCTATCCTAGCTTGCAGTGACTGGAAAAAGAGCAGTTATACAGGGTACATTGGCTTTGAGTCACATATCTATACTATATTGTGTGTATTTATATATTCATATAAAACCTTACATTCCACCTTTCTAATGTTTACACACCACTTAGGGCAGCTAGCATTAGTTCAAAGTAGTAACACACAGTAAGCAACAACAATAGCAGCAGCAACAACAACAACAACAGACATACAACATTACATAAAACTCAAGAAGCAAATGCCTACCCGAATATTCTAAACTGTTCTCAAGTTCAAGTTGCCTGGATAGTCTTGTTGACAGTTTCCCCTGGGTTAAAAATGCTGCTGGGGAATGCTGGTTTATTGAACAGTAAAACAATAGCTATTGAGGACTTGATCCTGGGTAAGCATGCCAACCTGTCTTGCATTACAGAGAACTGGTTGGTTGATGTATGTAGATGCGGAAAATTTCTCTCTCTCTCTCTCTCTCTCTCTCTCTCTCTCTCAGCTTTGTCCATAAGGGTTTTCTAACAGCAGCAGATGATACCTAAGGAGCAGAGATCTATCATAATTCCATCCTTGTGGCCAGATGTCCTATCCCACAATCTGCTGGGTTTGAATGTATTAATTGAAGGTGTGTGTCTGGGACAGAATAGGGATCCTGTTGGTGTAGCAGCCACCCCAGTGCTTGATAGTCTCCATTCCTGAGTTAGCTAGAATGCTCTCAGAAACAGGGAGTGTTGTAGTTCATTCAGCTTGTTATACTGTGGAATTTCAATATCTATGTTGAAGCTGCCTTATTAGGAATGGTTGAGCATGGCCTGTCCTAAATTCTGTTGTTATTCCTGTCTGGATTAGATTCACTGGATGAAGGATTTACCTATTCATTGACTCACTATGCAACAATTGATTCAATTGAGCTACTCTGATTAGGACTAACCAACAAGATTCTGGCCCATATCTGTCATAACAGTGATGGATCCATCTTAAGTAGTATCTGGTTCCATGCACACTGCTCAGCAAACTCTTAACTTTGTTCTCTGCACTGGATGGGAAGAGGGTGATGAGTAATAGCGAGGTTTTCTATCTTTCTGTTGCATTGAACAGATCAGTACATGGTGAGGTTTAGACTCTCTGGGAGCCAAAGCCTCTACAGTGGTGGGGAGCCAACTAAGTGCTCGTCTACATGAACCTAATAAAACATTTTGGGACTGTCTTCAGGCCGATGTGTGCAGACGACGCTGGGCCAAAACCCCGAATCTGGACTGAACTGTCCTCATGATGTTCAGCCAGTTCAGTCCCTAAAACACCTTAAAAAAAAAAAACTCTCAAAACACTTGTTAGGGCCTTACTACTCCAATCACAAACCCTGAATTCACACCCCTCCCAAAAAATCTGGCCTAATAATGCCACATGATGTGCAGCCTTTCCCCCAAATCTGGTGTGATAGTAACACATGCTGTAGAGCCCTATTCGCACCAGACACAGGGAATACTCCCTTCATCCAAGTTTTAGAACACTCAGTTTTCTCTGGAGTTTGCTGGAAACTCTAGAGAAAACTTCCATGTGAACAAGTCATCCACACTGGATATGGGTGGGGGGGACATAGAGGAAGGACAAGTGGTGCCTGAGGCACTGCCTTTCCCCCCCTCCTCCTCAGCATCACTTCTCATTTCAAAGGCAGAGCCCCAGTGATAGTTGCTCTCTCTGACTTCAGAACCCCCAGCAAGCCCCACCATCATGAGGCTACCCAGACATTCTGGCTTCAGAGTGGGTGACTACCACTGGGGCTTTGCTTTTCCAGTGCACAATCACCCCTACAAGATCCAGGAAAATCAAAGCCCTAGTGGTAGCCATCCAGTCTGGCTACAGAGAGGCTGCTACAGCTGGTGCTTTGCTTCTCCCAGAGCTCAGAGAGGAGGTTGTAAGCAAAGTGCCAGTGGTAGTCATCCTCTCTGAAGCCAGATTGGGTGCTCACCCTGCCATCATGATGCTAGCCACCTGATCTAGCTTCAGAGAGGGTCACTACTACTGGGGCTTTGTTTTTCTGATGCACAATCACTCCTCTGAGCTCTGGGAAAAGCAAAGGGCCAGAGGCAACTACTGCTGGTGCTTTGCTTTTCCCAGAGCTCAAGAGTCAAGCATGTGTAACAGCTTTGAATGGAAGCCCAAGTTAAAATCTGAATGCAGATTCAGGCTTTGGCAGGCGTGGTGCTTAAATCTGGGCCAAAGTAGCCCGAATTTCATGTGCCACAGCTCTGGGCCAAAGTAGTCCAAATCTCATCTGGATTTTTACCTGCTGGTGGTGTGTGTCACATCCTCTGAGGTCACAATGAGGCCTCCAGCATGTGATAAATGCTGGGAGCCTCATTTCTGGCCACAGGGAATTCAGAATGTGCCAGCAGCAGCACTGGTGCCAGGCAATACAGCAGGATGCAGTGGGGACAGCTTCCCATTCTCAGTGTGGAGTGTTCCAGTAAAGGGGGAAATCCTGGGCAGCTCCAAGGCCATTATACTCCAGGCTGTACCTGCTTATCTCGGCCAGTATAGATGAGCCCTAAGAAAGTCTCCCTTCCGGGGGTGTAAGAAGGCAAAGAAATTTTGGAGCATGATTCGAGTAACAATTCAGAAGATTCTCAAAAAGAAAACAAATTTGATACCAGAATTTTTTCTGTTAGGTATTTATGAAAACACTAACCTCTCAAACGAAAACGGGAAAATTAAAAGATTACTTTGGCATATGTGTACCACAGCCAGAATTGTTTACGCTAGTTATTGGAGGAAGAAAGAGATCCTATCAGAGATGGAATGGTTGGAAAGTTTATTAGAGGTAGCTGAAATGGACAAACTGACTTTTCTTCTAGAGAACAAGACAGATAATTTCTTCTTAGATTCATGGGACCCCCTGTGGAAGTATTTACAATAAGGGAGAAATTGAAATTTGAAAAAGGAATGAGTAGACCTAGTAGGGTGGGTAAAATATGTGAGGAAGAACATGGCGCAAGGAAACAGGTTCAGATAACGCAGATTGAAGAGTTGTTTGTGTGGGTTGCTTAAGAAGGTTCCAAAGTAAGAGAAGGGTATAGAAAGTTACACACAAAAACCCACACAAAAGAGTTAAAAGACGCGATTATGGGCGGATAAGGAATTTGAAGATGGTGTGGAAGTGTATTAGCGGTAATAAGTAAATACAATGTAACATAGATAATGCATTTATTTCTTTTACTTAGGAAATTAAAAGGTGAAAGGAAATAAGAGATGTGTTATAATAGGTAGAGAAGTATATTATTTGTATATTTGTATGTAAGCTAATGGTGAAAATAATGGGAAAATACACAATGGAAATTGTTTATATTTAAAGTGTTACAAGGGTAGGGGAATATGTAGTTATAAAAAACTGGGATTTGAAGGATGGGGAAGTCTATAATTTTACTTGGGGAAGAAGGGGAAAATATGGATTGGAGGATTTATAAAATCTCTTGAATTGAAGAAGGTGAACATGATTAAGGTTTTGTGATGCTGGTGGATATAATCAATAAAGAATATATGGGGGGGGGGAGAAAGAAAGTCTCCCTTCCAGGAGACTGATTGATCCCAATGTTTTTCTGAAGGCTCTTGGGGATTTTCCTATTGCCTCAGCAGGTAATTCTATCAGGGTCTTGATTGTTCTCTTGAATAAGGAAAATGACCAGACCAGTGGATGCAACTGCTCCTCACCATCCCCTCCCATGAACTGGAGCCATACGCCCCCCCCCCTGCTTCTTCAGGGAATTAGCAGCAATGAAAATGTGAGATGGGACTAGAATGAAGTTGGTGAGAAATTTGGAGCACCTGTTAGCATGCCCTACTACCCCCTCCCTATGGCATTTCATAATTGGAAATATTGGACACTTTTCGGGGTCAGGTTGGCTGGGGTGAACCAAAAAGGTCAGTTGGGGGTCACAATGACCTGGGATGTGTTTTAGAAATATGTTGGCAAATAAGCCCATATTAGGTTTGTGCAGAAGCCCCTTAGTAAACAAAGTTGTTAAGGAGGTATGTGCTAATGCTTTCTTGGGTACCTCAGCAATGAATCATTCAATCAAACAATTAAGTGACCATTTCCAAATCTATTCCTGCAGAAATCTCTCCTAACTCCCCTACCTGACCATCCATTAAGAGGTTGCTGCAGAAATATCAGTGTTTTGTCTTGGTGGAACCAAAGCAATCAGTTAAGTTTTGTTCCCTTTGTCTGTCTCTTGGGAAAGCCGGAGTACCCCTTCAGGATATGAAATAGCGTATAAATATCCCAGCCCAGACCCCAGCTAAGTGTGTCACAGATGGACACCAACACTCTGCCAGATTCTCAGTGCCAGCCTCAGATGCCAGTTTGAGCCTCTTCACTGCACAAACTCAGACTTGATAACTGTAGCCCTATCTTTCTGGACCTCTCTGTATCCAACCTCCCTGCCTTTCTTTCCAGGAACCTTGTATGGTTCTTAAGAGCTTATGTTTTGTATGCTGGTATATTCCCTGTATTATTTCCAATAAAAATACTTTGTTTCACTTTAACTGGAGTGCTCTCCACGGATAGTACTGGTATACATAAGTGAAAAGATCTCCAAAGTTATCCTCCTCTGACAGGCTTCCATTTGAGCTAATAATCCCCCCAGGTAATAATAGAGATTTTGGCATCACAGGTGAGGTTCTAAAGCATCCCCCATCTCTTTCGGTAACAGCCTCCCCATAGCTTGCACATAAGGAAGAATCTTTATACCCCTCCATTCAATTAATATATATATATATATATATATATATATATTCATTCAAAGCAGTGTACAACAGCTGACAGTAAAAGCAACAGAAAAATAAACAATTCAGAAAAGTTAAG
This sequence comes from Gambelia wislizenii, assembly GCA_030847615.1. Taxonomy (NCBI): domain Eukaryota; kingdom Metazoa; phylum Chordata; class Lepidosauria; order Squamata; family Crotaphytidae; genus Gambelia; species Gambelia wislizenii. Next base: position 203,520,164 of record JAUMIR010000003.1, on the reverse strand, counting down.
AGCAGGAACAGAATACAACTTAAGCACCCTGAAAATTCAGAACAGGAAGGGTAAAACCATACCATAAAGAAGCTTCAGATCTATTGCCTCATGCTCCAGTATCAGTGCTGAGGATATGAGGAGGAGGAGAAAGATTGGAGGAGAATGTGTTTTCTACCACAACTTTAATCACTCTTGAGAAATGGGAATTAGGGCATTTCTAAAATGTAAAGCAATTATAACAATTACTACTTGGAAAGGTCTAGGAACCATATGTGTAACTAATTTACTTTTTAAATAGAAGCTCTAATATTTCCCCAGTTGCAGGGACTTTCTTTGTAGGCCTTATGATTTTGTTTCAGGAAAACATGCGGGGGGGGGGATGAATGCAGTGCATTGACTTCCTACATGATAAACTCCCAAAACTTAAAACACCATTTTCTTCCTTTTCTTTAAGCATCTATTATTATTATTATTATTATTATTATTAAATAATGATGATGATGATGATGATGACGATGATGTTGTTGTTATTTATTACCTGCCTCTCTCATCAGAATCGGGGCAGGGTACAACAACACAGTAATACAAATTCAATGTAACATAATGTAACACAGTTAATCACAGTATAATACAGTTCAAAGCAGATACAGTAACAGACAGAGAATTCCACATGCAAATGCCAGTAGATGGCACTGTTGGCATGCAATGATGCTACAAGAGTAATACTGCAGGTTGCATATACACAAATAAAGGGCAGCTGCTTTTTTGGTAACTGAATTAACAGTTTCCACAGTGTACCACCCCAGCTCTTTATTACGCTGGTCCTCGTTCCACCGGCTCATGGAAGGCTGAGTCAACCCGGGGGGAGGGGGCTGGGATTGAATTTATGACTCAAGATCTAGCATGAGATTTGGCTGCAGTTTTGGCTGCATTAGCCTACTGTGCCACCAAAGCTAAATAATAGCTTTGAAGTGTTTCCACCACTTATTGCTACTCATTCTTATTGTCATGTTTATCCAAAGGAAATCTAGTTGCTTCTCCACAAGAAAGAAAGAAAGAAAGAAAGAAAGAAAGAAAGAAAGAAAGAAAGAATATCATTTTTAATGTTAATCTAATGTTTAAATTAAATGTGTGTGGGGGAGAATATGTTAGATGTGTAGATAGATGTGTAGATATATTTGGTGTTTTTCTGTTTTGTACTTGGTGTTGATGTATTGCTGTTGATGTGTTTGAGAAAAACAATACAATATTTTTTAAAGAAAGAGAAAGAAAGAAAGATGGGAAATTATTCTCTACGAGTGTCATAGGATGGAAAGAAGATTTTACCATAAGATCTTAAAACTCATTCAGGCTCATATGGGGAAATGCCTTCCTTCAAGTATCGTGGGCCTATAGAATGTTATAGTTTGGGGCCAGCACTTTGAGCTGTGTTTGGAAACATACTGGTAGCCACTGAAATGGTCATAAGAACAAAATTGTAAAACAGGTAAGAGCTGTTCAGCAGTGGAATGCACTGCCTTGGAGTGTGGTGGAGTCTTCTTTGGAGATTTTTAAACAGAGGCTGGGTGGACATCTGTTGGTGTGACGCACCCCAGTTGGGAATGCTTTAATTGAGTATTCCTGCATGGTAGGGGGTTGGACTAGATGGTCTCTTCCAACTCTATGATTCTATGATTTCTATAATACTGTGTAAGATAAAGTTTGAAAAATATTCTAAGCACAGAACAAAGAAAGATTCATGCAGTTCTTTTCTAAAAGGAACTCTGGGGATTCTAGTTTAATATATGTCAGTGGTACATGCTCTCTCACTGTGTACCTGTAAGTATAACCATCCTCTGATAAACAGATTTGAAGCAGGGTGCTTTGTAAGCTGTGAATGTGCTTACATTCCTTTTATTACCAGTAGGAGCTCCTACCATGATCTCTAACATTTTCCCCTTAATTTTAGATTGGTTTTTTTTAAAAAATACATTATTGGAAGTACTTATCTCAGTGGTGGCGAACCAAAAGCACAACAACTGCAGCAGAGTGGTGCTAATTGCTATGAAACAAACATCAGAAATCTGCTTTCTGTGTTCATTCACGTTCCCTTCTTTTTCTTCATTCTTTCATGAAATGCATGGCTTTAATTAGTAGAGTAAATGAATAAAGATATGAGACGCTCTAAGATGAGTGAGTGGTTGTATAATGGGACTTGTCTGAAACCCTAGCAGTTCCACTGTAAAAGGAATAATAAACCTCTGGTAACATTCATGCTGGTGAGGGAGAGGGGGGGGGGCTGTTTTTCTCTAAAATTCCATTCACTCAAGCTGTTGTTTTCAGAGGAACATACAGATGTATACCAGAATACACATCTTCTCTCTATGTGTGATCTAGTTCTCCATTTTCCCAATATATATTGCACAGGTTGATATCCTGTTTAAATCCAGTGAAGCATAACTGTCTGCCAGTGTACTTAATGCAGATAGAAGCAATGACCGTGATGGCACTGCAGTGGTGGTGGGGTGGCTAGTAGCTTCCCAGCAATTCCAGAGGCAATTCCAGGGATGTGCTGGCAGCTGTTCTGATCATGGGGTGGAAGACAGAGCTGCACCTGCGAAACATTGCACTATGAGGGGAAGAGGAACAGCCTGGGGATATTCAAAAGTTCCTTATGAAAGTGTAGGCAATTTACAGGGGCTGTTTTGATCCCTGGATCCCACTCTATTGGATAATTACAGTGGACCCTTGGTATCTTCTGTGGTTTGGTTCCAGGACACACCCACCCCCCGTGGATATCAGAACTGTGGATGCTCAAGTCCTGTTATATACAATGGCATAGTAAAATGCTGTACCTTATAAAAAAAATGGCAATTTTTTTAAAAAAATATTTTATTTTATTTTGGGGTGGATATTTTTCAAGCCATAGATGGTGGAATCCATGGATGCCAAATGAGATGGCTTATCTTGGATCCATTTCAATCTGACTTCAGGTCTAATTATTGGACAGAAACAGCTTTGGTCATTTTAGTGGCTTACCTTCACCAGAAACTGAAAAGGGAGAATGTATCCAGGGCCGGTTTAAGGAATTTTGGGGCCCCCTGCAATGCTTTATTTTGGGGCCCCCATATGTTTATCTCAGGTCAATGTAACCTAACCTATTCACCATACAGGATGCTCAGATTACAGTAGGACCCCCGTGTCCATGGATTCATTATCCATGGGACACAAAATAGCACACCTACCATAGGGTCTTCCTAGAAAATGTGTCCTCCATAGCTGTTTTCTAGGCCCTCCAAGGCAACTCTATGGTATTTTAAACCAGAAGACCCATTATTTTCAATGGCATTCACTATTATTCATGGTTTTCAGAATCCTCGCCCCCCCCCCCGAACCAATCCCCAGTGGATAAGAGGGGCCTACTCTATTAAATAATTTACATATGAGGAACGGCTTAGGGAGCTGGGCATGCTTAGCCTGGAGAAGAGAAGGTTGAGAGGTAACGTGATAGCCATGTTTAAATATTTGAAGGGATGTCATACTGAGGATGGAGCAAGCTTGTTTTCTGCTGCTCCAGAGACTAGGACATGGAGCTATGGGTTCAAACTACAGGAAAAGAGATTCCACCTGAATATTAGGAAGAACCTCCTGACAGTTTGAACTGTTCAGAAGTGGAATACACTGTCTTGGAGTGTGGTGGAGTCTCCTTCTTTGGCTTTTTTTAAACATTAGACATTAGAATGCAAATGGCTACCACAATAGGTTGGATGGCCATCTGCCAGGAATGCTTGGATTGTGTGTTCCTGGAGGGCAGAAGCTGATCAGATGGGATGGCTGTTGGGATCCCCTCCAGCTCTATGATTCTAGGCTGCATTCAGAGCCTGGGAAAGTTACTCTTGGATTACACCTTCCAGAATCCCCCTGCCAGCACCCTTCTCAAGGTCTGGGTTGCATTGTTCCTTTTCCAGCATTCTCTAGCCCAGTGGTTCTTAACTTGGGGTCTGCAATGTCCTCACAGGGGGTCCACAAAGGCTTTAAGGCTGCTTGGCCCACCTCCTCCCTGTAGTGGAGCAGCCATGTGACAGGAACCAAGGCAAATGCTGGCTGGCTTGGCCTGCACATTGCCATTCAATCCACTCCAGCCACATACTTGCAGGAAGCAGCAAGAGTGCCTCTGAGGGAAAGTTTAATGGATGGTGTAATTGTATTGTTGTTGTTGTTGTTAGCTATTATTATTTTAAAAAATTATTATTAGCTATTATTATTAGGGTTTTGAATCTTGAGTTAAATCTTGGGGCAACAAAAGATATTTAAAGGGGGTCCCTGGTAAAGAAATGTTAAGAACCACTGCTCTAAGCCAATGCCTCTCACATAACACTAATGGGATACTGGTGTGTTTTAGTGACAACAATAAAACCATTGTTCCCAGTAATATTACTCCAAATTTTTATTTATATTCTTTATTTTCTTTTGTTAAAAGAGCTAGAGTGTTGTAAAAGTTTCAGCATTGCACTATGACTGTGGAGACCAGGGTTTGAATCCTTACTCAACCATGAATACCCAGTGGCTGACCTGGGCAAGTCACACTCTCTCAGCCTCAAAGGGAAGCAAAGGCATACCCCCTTTGAACAAACTTTGCCTAGAAAACTCCATGGTAGGTTCATCTTAGTCAAAAATGACTTGAAGGCACATACGCAAACACACACAAAATTTCTTTTGCAGGCTGAACTCAGTTGGTAGCAAGGAGAGGAAGCTGAAGAAGACCAAGGGGGAAAGGGAGGGGAGAGGAACCAGGACATGTTAAGAGCAGCAGGAAGGATGGACTGGAGGAGATTTATGTGGAAGGAAGGAAGGAAGGAAGGAAGGAAGGAAGGAAGAAACCCTTTCTGAGGGAAAGAGACAACCCTCAAATTCCCCCCCTCTCTCTCATACACACACACTCACCCCTCTTCAACATGCCTGACTGGCTTCCTTTTGCAGCAGCAAACTCCCTCCAGCTTCTGCCACGGAGGGATGCTTCTTCTTTCTCTTTCTCTTTCTAGTTTGGGAGACACTGGTTTTTTGTTTGTTTGTTTTTTAAAAAAAAGCTAGCAGGAAGTTTTTGGAGGAGGAGGGTAGGAGGGAGCTACAAAGCAGCGGCTCCTCCCAGCTGTTTCCTGGCTGTCTCCTTTGTCAAATAAGGAGGTCAACAGGGCCCCCCCCTTGACCTTGGGGCCCCCTGCCAAGGCTGATTTTGCAGACTGGTTAAACCGGCCCTGGTATCCCTGGTGGTTCAACTGGACCTCTCAGTGACTTTTGATACTATCAACCATGCTATCCTTCTGAGCTGCCTCTCTGGGATCTGACATGGGAGCACTGTTCTATAGTGGCTGCATAGCTTTCTGTAGGGGTGAACCCAGACATTGGACCTGAGGGACTCCTGTTTGTTTCTTTACCCAATTGCCTGTGAAGTTCCCTCTTCAATGCTATTTCACACACACACACACACACACACGAAGATTCAGGGAGGAGTCCAGAGTTTCGGGGTCCCAGAGTTTGGGGGTCAGGTGTCACCAATATGCTGATGATGTCCAACTCTATCTCTCTTTTCCACCTAAATCCAAGGAAACAATCTCAGTTCTAAACCCGTGCTAAATCTCAATGCTCAGGTTTCTGCAGTGGCTAGAAGTGCATTTGCCCACTTTGTTACCCTAAGAGCATCTCCTTGATGTTTGAGGGAATTATAACTCAAAATGAGGTCTGAGAGAGGAGAGTAACTTCAGGGATCTTTCCACCTATGTATACCAGTACTAACTGTAGCAAGCACTTCAGTTGGGATTAAACAAAGCATTTTATCTGAATTTACACAGGGGAAACAAGAACATATACTCTCAAAAACCATACAAGGCTGTTGACGAGAAAGGTGGGAAGGGTTGGATAGGGAGAAGTAAGAGGTGGAAAGGTGATAGTTACCAGTCTTGGAGAGAGAGGTCCATGAAGCAGAGGGATCCAGACAGTGCCTGAGGGTGGCACAGAGAAAGAGAATGGCTGGGCTGGTCTGTGGCACACATGGTTAGGGCCTGAGCTAAGGCATTTATACCTTATTTCATACCCTGGAGGGGTGCATTGGTTATGACAAATCCTGAATGGCTTTCTCATGGATTGGACAAAAGGGTCTGAAACTGAGCTGATTGCCTTACCTCTGGAGAGGCAAAACATTGATGGGATTTGCAACAACCTGTTAATGTTGGAACGGGTAGGGTGTTTAGGAAAGATTTCCATAGGGTATGTGTGTGGACTGGACACTGATTGCATGCTTGAAAGGTTTAGCATAGACCTATTAACAACTGGGTTGTCCACATAATCCTTTCTGAGTTTTCTCACTATTATGATTCTGGACACATCTCAAGTCATCGTGACCTCAACTGTCCTCCAGTCAGCTTGACCCCAAACAGTGTCCAGTCAGTGTGACCCCAAAAAGTTACCACTATGTGCAGTTATGAAATTGGGGTGGTATGCTATGCTAACAAGTTAAAGGTAGTGAGTCAGCTGTCCCCATTCCTTGGGATGTCTAACTTGGCCAGGGTGATATATGCCTTCATTACATCCCTATTGAATTACTGCAACATACCTGTGCAAGGATTCTAAGATCTTCAGGGGAAGGATTTCTCTCAGTCCCACCACCATTACAGGCTCAATTGGTGAAGATATGAGAGAGAGCCTTCTCAGTGACTGCTACCACCCACTTCTGCAGGAGGCTAGCCTGATCCTCTCTCTGCTTTCCTTTTGCCATCAGGCAGGCTTTTAATTTGTAGCTGTGCTTAGAGAGGCTTTTTAGTGGGATGTGTTTTTCTTTATCTTTTGTTTATTTTTATCTTTTAACGTTTATATGTCTCATATGATTTTAAGTTTTTATATTGTGATGTTTTTAATTGTTTTAAATTGTATTTTATACGATGTTTTTGTGAGCCAACTTGATTCCCATTCTGGGAGAAAGTTGGCATATAAAATAAATAAATAAATGCTGAATATGAAGCTGTCTGAGGAGTGTGGATGCTTCAGCTGGTTCAAACAGCTGCAGTCAGATTGGTAGTGCATGCTGGTTACGGGAAGCACATAACACCCTTGTTGCAATAAGTCCACTGGCTGCCAGTCTGTTTCCAGGCCGAATTCAGAGTGCTGGTTATGACCTATAAAACCCTATCTAGCTCAGGTTCAAACTTTTGGAAAGACTGTATCTTCCCATACAAGCCAACCTGAGCTCTAAGATCTTTGGGGGTCTTCTCTGTGGCTGCTCCCAGACCTCCTCTATAGGAGGTTAGGATGGATCATTTTTCCTGTCTTTTTGGAGGCAGGCGAAGACCTTCCTATTCCAGCAAAACTTTTGGGAATTTATCATTGGAGATCATCAGGTGCTTTTAAAAAGCCGCAAAGGAGCTCACGAGAATGGCATCATTGCACCACCAATAGGTCCCAATATTGCATGTATCGTTGTCCTCCTGGCATGCTTGCTTCATCCTCCCTCCATGATGAAGCAATGAAAAAGTTGCCACTAATGAAAAGTGGTGCTTTTTTCATCACCTCAGAACAGCAGGAGAATAGAGCAAACATGCCAGGAGAATGACATTGTGAGATATCAGGACCCATTGGCAGTATAATGATGCCATTCCCATGAGCTCCTTTGCAGCTTTTGAAAAGAGTCTGATAATCTCCATTAACAAAAGAAGGGTTTTATAGTGTTGTACTGTATTTAACCTTTGTTTTAAAGTAAAGTTTTAAATAGTTTTAATTCTGTTGTTAGTTTAATGCTATTTTGATACTTCTTTTGTATTTTTTTTTAAACTATACGTGTTATTGTTGAAATTTTCTGTCTTTTGTAAGCTTCCTTGAGTACCAGTCTGGGGAAAAGTCAGGATATAAATAAAGTGATAGATGGTGATGATAACATTCAAAGCCCTAAATGGCTTGGGACCTCAATACTGTGCCTCTCCCTATGTGTGTCTACCTAAGGACTGAGATCTTCCAGAAAAGCCATCATTTGTGTTCTACCAGTATGGGTAATATGGTGGGGGAAGACACCACAGGAGTTGGTGTTCTCAGCTGTGCTGCTCCACATGTGGAATCCCCTCCCCTTGGAGAGTTGGCTGGAAACAGGCATAGTCAGACACGCATTCTTGACTTTAGGAGAGCTGATTTCAGTAAACTCAGGGAAATACTGGGGATGATCCCATGGTCAGGAATACTAAAAGAGAAGAGACCTCAAGACGGATGGGACTTTCTCAAAAGGGAGATACTGAAGGCACAATTTCAAACAGTACCATTGAGGAAGAAAAATGGGAGGTGTCTCAAGAAACCAGGATGGATGACTAAAGAACTTTCAATGGAGCTAAGTTTTAAACGGAACATATATAGGAAATGGAAAAGGGGGGAAATCACCAAAGAAGAATTCAAACAGATAGCGAACACGTGTAGGAGTAAAGTCAGGAAAGCTAAAGCGCAGAATGAGCTCAGGCTTGCTAGGGAGGTTAAGAACAATAAAAAGGGTTTTTTGGGTATGTCCGCAGCAAAAGGAGGAAGAAGGAAATGATAGGGCCGCTACGTGGAGAAGATGGCAAAATGCTAACAGGGGACAGAGAAAAGGCAGAATTACTCAACACCTTCTTTGCCTCAGTGTTTTTCAGAAAAGGAAAAGGAGGACCAACCTGAGGAGAATGGAACAGAGGACACAATAGGGGAAATCCAGCTCAAAATAAGTAAAGAGGTAGTACAGGAATACCTTCTTAATCTAAATGAATTTAAATCTCCAGGACCAGATGAACTACATCCAAGAGTATTAAAAGAGCTGGCAAATATAATCTCAGAGCCATTGGCAATAATATTTGAGAACTCCTGGAGAACAGGAGAAGTCCCAGCAGACTGGAGGAGGGCAAACGTTGTTCCCATCTTCAAAAAGGGGAAAAAAGAGGATCCCAACAATTATCGTCCAGTTAGTCTGACATCAATACCAGGGAAGATTCTAGAACAGATCATTAAACAGAGAGTCTGTGAACATTTAGAAGGCAATGCCATAATCACAAAAAGTCAACATGGGTTTCAGAGAAACAAGTCATGCCAGACTAATCTGATCTCTTTTTTTTTGATAAAGTTACCAGCTTGGTAGATGAAGGGAATGCTGTGGACATTGCATACCTTGATTTCAGTAAGGCCTTTGACAAGGTTCCCCATGACATTCTTGCAAACAAGCTTGTAGAATGTGGGCTAGACAAGTTAACTGTTCAATGGATTTGTAATTGGTTGTCTGGCCGAACCCAAAGGGTGCTCAGCAGTGGCTCCTATTCGTCTTGGAAAGATGTGACCAGTGGGGTGCCACAGGGTTCTGTCCTGGGCCCAGTGCTATTCAACATCTTTATCAATGACTTGGATGAGGGAATTAGGGGCATACTTATCAAATTTGCAGATGACACCAAATTGGGAGGAGTAGCTAATACCCTAGAGGACAGGATCAAAATTCAGAATGACCTGGATAGACTGGAGAGCTGGGCCAAAGCTAACAAAATGAAATTCAATACGGAGAAATGTAAAGTACTGCATTTAGGGCAGAAAAATGAAATGCATAAATATAGGATGGGAGAGACCTGGCTGAATGAGACTATGTGCGAAAGGGATCTAGGAGTCCTAGTAGACCACAAGTTGAACATGAGCCAACAGTGTGATGCGGCAGCTAAAAAGGCCAATGCAATTTTGGGCTGTATCAATAGAAGTATAGTGTCTAGATCAAGGGAAGTAATAGTGCCACTCTATTCTGCCTTGGTCAGACCTCACTTAGAATACTGTGTCCAGTTCTGGGCACCACAATTCAGAAAGGATATTGACAAATTGGAGTGTGTCCAGAGAAGGGCAACTAAAATGGTGAAAGGTCTGGAAACCATGCCTTATGAGGAGAGACTTAGGGAGCTGGGTATGTTTAGCCTGGAAAAAAGACGGTTTAGAGGCGATATGATAGCCCTGTTTAAGTATTTGAAGGGATGTCACGCTGAGGATGGAGCAGGCTTGTTTTCTGCTGCTCCAGAGACTGGAACACGGAGCAATGGGTGCAAGCTCCAGGAACAGAGATTCCACCTCAACATGAGGAGGAACTTTTTGACAGTAAGAGCTGTTCGGCAGTGGAACACACTCCCTCGGAGCGTGGTGGGGTCTCCTTCCTTGGAGGTCTTTAAACAGAGGCTGGATGGCCATCTGTCGGGGATGCTTTGATTAAGATTTTCTGCGTGGCAGGGGGGTTGGACTGGATGGCCCTCGTGGTCTCTTCCAACTCTGCAATTCTATGATTCTATGATTCTTTTTGGTGCCAGGTCAAGGCATGACTTTTTATTAAAACCTTTGGGCTTAATTTATTTTTAAGCATGTGCATGAGGGTTTTTAAAACCTTTTTAACTCTTTTAGCTTTTTAAAACTCTTAACTTGCTTGTACTGTTTAATATGTTTCATTTGGTTTGAATCATGTACTGATTTCAGTTCAGAATTCTTGAAATTGTTTATACTGTTTTATCTGTTTGCCACCCTGAGATCTCATGATAAATGAGTGGGATAAAAAAATTAATATAGTACACCCAACATAACCCGGAATCAGGCTTGCATAATACCCCAAGAAGATTCCAGATATAATACCCTGGGGGTGTAGTATGCTTGAAACTGCCAAAAGGCGGTTAGATTCTGTAGTTCTTGGCCAGCATCACAGACAGCTGTCCAAGGGGCATTGAAAGGTTATGTACACTTGGCAAAGCTAGGTCCATAGTTTATGTTGGCATGGCAGTCTACAAGGTAAGAGTCTGAGATTCACCTTATTTTCTATGAGAACATCAGAACCCATAGCCCCCCCACACACACACACCACATGGACTAGCTGTGAGGGCTGTGTAGGAGTGAATTTTCTGTTGGCTGCTTTCCTTTGCTGTTCCTTCAGTTTCTACAAGGCTGAGATGGGCCGTGTCTGCTCAAAAACACTTTCTTTGTTTAGAACTTTACTGCTTAAAGTTTGGGACTTGAGCTCATATCTATTCTTTACTGTAAGGGGATTGGATGTCAGATTAGGAAGCCTGTGTTGGCCCTGCGGTAATCTGTGTAGGATTGTTGCTAAGAAAGCCAACCTACTTTCTGCTGCTAAGGGATCTGGTCTTTATCAGGTTGCTTTCCTCTGCTATAAGGCAATCTATTTAACATTGATAAAGCCAGTTTTACTCCAATGATATATGTAAGCTTCAATACCCAATGAAGTCCTTGAGGCATAAGACTTTATCAGATGTGACAAAAATAGCATGATTATGATGTCATGGTAGCACAAACAGGTACTACTTTTACACAAAGTTGACATCCTCGTGTGGTCAATCTATCCTCCAGCCGCGAATAAGGCATCACTTTTCATTAATGGGACAAGCCATCAATAGCTCTCAATATCTTTTTTTCGTGTTATCAAACAGTGTGTGAAACCACATCCTTCTGTTGTGTTAGGCTGGGAGCCCGTTTGAACTGACCAAACAGGGCAAAGCAGCCTTGCCCCAATTGATCACCTCTCAGTCCTCCTCCCATCCCGCAAAGCCAGACAGGAAGAAGCTGATGAGCATGGCGGCGGCCATGCCACCCCCTCGACATCACATGGGAGGGAGTGAAGACTGGGTCTCCGGCCATGACCCACAAATGCACCGCCGGAAGGTGAGTCTAGCAGCTCTGTAATTGCAAGACTACAGTGTTAATAGACAGTCCTTTTTCCCCCTCCCCGTTCCCAGCGAGACAACTTCTGGGTGAGAACATGAAAATTATCCACACAATGCTCTTTTTATGAACTGTCCCATTTTGTTTGCACATTTTTAGGCTTAAGTGTTTGTGTGTTCGTTTACTTTATAAAGACAGGGAGGTTTTGAGTTTTTAAATGCACTTGTGTCTTCTTGCGAGAACTGCTGAAATCTCGCCCATGCTAAAACACAGCAGTACAATCCCATTCTTAAAGTAATAGTGGTGGTCGTGTGAGAATTCTGTGGTGGTTGTATCGCATGATTACAGTGACACACAATAATAAGTATAATAGTGCCATTATATTTCCGCTTTCCTCAGTAGTGGAATTACAGCATTTTTAGCTGCTAGTCAGAGAAAGTTCCTAGAATGGTACCAAATTCCAGCTCAGAACAGGGGGACATCTTGACCATAAGCAAGTCAATGCCTGGCCAAGGGAGTAAACACTCCACAGTCACATTTCTATATCAATGAACATTTTCACAAAGTTGTGCTTCATTGCTTCTCTATACTTGGAGGAGTAGAGGTTCTTGCAGAATCCTTTGTTTTGGTAAAGAAACCTTTCTGTAAGAAGGTGACACCAGTGCCCAGAAATAAATTACCATAATAACAACCACACACAATATGAGACACTGTGTTATAATGTAGATAATTCAGTTAAGCTGGTAGGGAGATAAGGCATTTGTTGCATTGTATCCTTACCCCTCATCTGGCTATGTTCAGAAGCTTGGACATGTCTGGGTGGAAAGAAACCAGGACAAGGCTGGTTGAAAAGAAATTCCCTGTGCCATAGCAAAACCTGCTTCCAAAACTCCCCCTACTTCCAAAAGTGGTATAGCATGTGGCATAGAATGCTTCTGTTTCAAAAATCTTAGGTGACTACAACCAGCTGAATAATTCTTTTGATTCAAACCATTATGTTCTATCTAGTTTATACCCTATTATCCTCCCTGATTTTTTGAATATTTGTAGGGACAGACTTTTTGAAATGCAAGTATACAAAGTATACAGTACTTTAGTGTGAATGGGATAGTTTGCCATTATATTCTAAAGATGTCAGACTGAGTAAGTTCTAATTAGGGATATAAATATTATTCACAAATTGTCTCATCCTCAATGAAAAACTATGGGCCTGTCTACACAGCAAAAAAAATCTGAATGGCGTGTGAAAGATCGACGAGCCTGTTCACATGGTCATTTGCACAAATACGTACCATTAAGAAGGGGGGCAGCAAAACTCACCCTAAAGTCCATGTGTGGCACATCCTGGGCTTTGTACGGATTATTTTTTAAAAATCCAGACATGCAAATGAGTGATCATTTGACCACTCATATTCGCACAGACACGCACAAGCAGGGCAATTTGATTGGCTGGATGAGCATGCGGAGGCCTAGCAAGGAGGGGAATTGGCAGCAGCCACAATGTTGGATTTACAGCCTAGCAAGGGTCCAGTAAATCTGTGAAATGGTGACCTTTATTGCTTTTTTCTTTTTCTTTTCTTACTGTTGTAAAAACAAAATGACACCTGTGTGCACCACAGGCAGCTTTTATTAAAAAAAAAACAAAAAAAAACAGGTGGCGGGAGATTTAAAATTTGTGAGTAAACCACTCATTGCCACCAGCTAGGAGTAGGGGAAAGAAAAAAACCAAGTCAATTAAGAGAGGCAGAGTTCACGGCAGGCACCTCTTGTCCTCCTTTAAACTCGTGCAGCTGGCTGGTTTCCTTCCCCTTATTGAGAGAGCTCTCCTGATTCCCAGGGTGGTCACTCTCAGTGGCAACTCAGCCTCCAGAAAGCTCCAGCTAGCCACACCAGGCACTGCGGGTGTGGAGAGAGTGAGAGTTCTCTGCTCTAGCCCGGCATAGTGAAATCTTGAAAGCCACTGCTGAGGGTGGAGGCTTTGGTGACCCTTCATTCCAAGCAATGTGAGATAACAATATGAACTTGTCAAACTGTTCCCTCACCTCCAGCCTTCCTTGCCCCCCACGATGCCCCCATGCACTGGGAGTATGCCTGAGTCATTAAAAGAAGTTGAACTGTGTGGAGTTTAGGGGGACTTTTAAACCACGCAGGCAGTTCGCATTTTTGCGAACACCTGCCTGTTCAGATGTGTTCAGATCTGTAAGTGTCATTTCCCCCTCATATAGACAGGACTGATGTTTCAAGATGACAAGGCATCTCATTGAAAAAGATGCAATACTTTTTTTAAAAGCAGCAACTGCAGCAGTTGGGGGGAGGTTTAAAATGTAGCAATTTTGGAACAAAACTATGATCTTTACGCAAGGTGAACATTATTTGATTTTTTCTTTTAAGCAAAGATGTACATCCTTAACGCAAATACACTAGAAGTTATCCACATTTTGCTGAAGACTCTGGAACAAACATATGGGGGGATAAGTTCTTACCAATGAAAGCAGCAGTCTAGGCTCAAGAATATAATCTTTTTTTTAAAAAAAATCTGACCTCATATCACAAGACATTGCATTTCATATCTTTCCTTCTCCCCCCCTCTCCTCCTCCTCCTCCTCTTCTTCCTTTCCCTCTTCCTCTTCTTCTTCCACTACTCCATACCCATTTCAGTCTATTTATTCAAATTAAAATTTTCTTCCTTAGAATGAAATTCATGGTGTTGAGAAACCATGCCATTGCTTTGACACCCTTTAAAGAACATGCAAAAGTATTAATAACTACAAATAATAAGCACTGGCATCTAGTAATAAAAATAAGTCATATTATTCCATTGGTCTTGAATTTGTTTTGAATTACTCCCAACTTACGTTACTCACAATTTGGCAGCCAGCTCTCAAATCACCTTTAAAATAAACACATCATGCTTTTTTTGCTGGTTTTCTGCTGAAATTCAGTGGCCCCATTCTTCAAGGGTTTGGTGTCTGCGAAACAGCCACAGTGGGACATATGTGCCGTCTGCCTATCATACAGGTGATGTGCTGTCTGCCTATCATATAAGACATTTGATTCTGCAAGAGAAATATTTCTTGAAGTTTGACAAATCCTTGGTTTGTTTTCAAGTTGCTTTCCTAACACTAGTAATGTAATGAAACAACAATGGAATGTTTCCCTTTCCTGCATTGATGGTCATTCTAGCATGGTGTCGCAGGACACTTATATTGTAGTTTTCCTTTCTTTTAATTTAATTTAATTTAATTCTGAAATGTTATTATCTTCCCCTGAGTGGATGCGACTAACAAGATAATCTCTCCTGACTGTAACCATCTGTCTCTCTTGTGATAACGGCTACCAGTATTCGGATGTGGTGGTCCTTGAGGTCTTGCTATGGCTCTGACTGGCATGTAGCCAATTACCACATCCTCTTCATGCTTTTCAGGTTGTAAAACTGCCTGGGTCTCAGGGTTCCTTCTTTTAACTTTCTTTGGCAGGATTGTATTTCATTGGTTTTGTTTCCCTTGATTATGACCTTGAATAAACAATCTCCTAGTAGAATCATAGAATCATAGAGTTGGAAGAGACCACAAGGGCCATCCAGTCCAACCCCCTGCCATGCAGGAATACACAATCAAAGCATTCCCAACAGATGGCCAACCAGCTTCTGTTTAAAAACCTCCAAAGAAGGAGACTCCACCACATTTTACGAGGCAGTGTATTTCACTTCCAAACAGCTTTTACTGTCAGGAAGTTCTTCCTATTGTTTATGTGGAATCTCTTTTCCTGTAGCTTGAACCCATTGCTATGTGTCCTAGTCTCTGGAGCAGCAGAAAACAAGCTTGTTCCATCCTCAGTAGGACATCCCATCAAATATTTAAACATGGCTATCATGTTCCCTCTTAAGCTTCTCTTCCCCAAGCTAAACTTATCCAGCTCCCTAAGCCGCTCCTCATAGAGCATGGCCTCCAGACTTCCCACCATCCTGGTTGCCCTCCTCTGGACACATTCCAGCTTCTCGATATCCTTCCCGAATTGTGGTGCCCAGAACTGGACACAGTATTCCAGGTGAGGTCTGACCAAAGCAGAATAGAGTGGCACTATTACTTCCCTTGATCTAGACACCATACTCTTATTAATGCAGCCTAGAATCACATTGTCCCTATGTGTTAAGCAAGAGAAACAAAGCTTTGGATTTCAAAAATGCAGAGCTTGAAAAAGTTACTCCCAGAATTCCACAACAGCTTAATATTTACAGAGCTTCAAGAAAAACATAAAAATATGTAAAAATCTATATTTTATTCTTACTGTGTTAAATGTATTATCAGTCTACTATACTAGACCTGGGCTTCTGCTCCTCATCAAAGGCATGAGATGCCCTCTTCATGCCCATATTGGATCCTACATATGTATGCCATCCGTTGAAGTATATTGGTTACAGTGGAGATAAGTAACCTACAGTTCTCCAGATTTTGTTGGACTACAGCCCATCAGATAGCATTCAGGATTATGGAATTATGTAGTCTAGAAATGTCTGGAGGCTCATAGATCTCCTGCCTCAGAATTCAAGTGTCAGAGTACAAGTGAAAAGACCCAAGTTCAAAACCTAGACATTTCCATGAAGGCATGACCTTCAGCTATTCACTCTCTTCCAGCTAACCTACCTCAGGGGCTTGTTGCACAAATAACAATGGGAGGAACATATATGCCATTGTGAGCCCCTTGGAGAAAAGATGGGATATAAAAAATAAAATAATATTGGAGGAAAGTAACAGCAAAGCTATCACTAAATTTTATAAGCTATTACTGTGTAGATCCACTGAACGAGAATATGTCAAAGAATACATGATAAAGTGGGCATCAGATATAGGGGAGGCTATATCTATTGAAGAATGGGAAAATGCAAGAAAAAGATAATTTGCATTTACGGCATCGCAAAACATAAGAGAAAATTATATTAAGGTTGCTCTTAGATGGTACTATACGTCCCAAAGACTCAATAAGATGAATCAAAATGTGTTAAGCAATTGTTGGAAGTGTGGGAAAAACAAAGGAACATTGATCCACATGTGGTGGCATTGTGAGAAGATAAGGAGATTTTGGAGGCAGGTCCACACAATAATCAAAGAGATTTTTCAAACTGATTTTGAGCCTAGTCCTAAGATATATCTATTAAACATCATTGAAGGGTTGGAGGAGGAGAAAAGAAAGGTTTACTGGAGAACGGTGCTTATATGATCACTGCAGCCAGATTGGTCATTGCAAAAAAATGGAAGGTAATAGAACGCCCAACGATAAACGAATGGAAAAATAGATTGATAGAGATGCTAGAATTAGATATACTTACTAAAAATCTGCGCAATAGGAAAGAAAATTTATGGAGAAAAGAGTGGGAACCAGTTATTGAATACTGGAAAGATAAGGGCGAATTGCAAGTTAGCTTGGATATAGGTTACTAAGTTGCTCCAGTGAAGTAAAGAAGATAAGCCGTTATAAGAACAAACAAACATAATAATGTCAAAGTCAGTATAAATTTATAAATGTATAATGCTGAGAGTCTGATATTCGCTAGAATACAAATAGGAAGTCATAGATAAGCTTTGGGTAGGTAACTGGGAAATTACTGTTTTTCTTTTCCTCTTTACTTTTCATTATGTTATTTTTTCTGAGAGAGGTGATGTTACATATGTCATGAAAAATTTTGAAAAATTTTGTATAATTTTGTAAATTTATAATGTGCACCATTTAAGTTTAAGTAAGCTGGTTGTTATAGTGAAAGAGGTTTAACTGTAACTATGTTAAATATACAAATAAAAGTTGGGAGAATGCTGGAAAAAAAATATGACAATGCTAGCTGCTCTTAGGAACAGATCATGAAGATACCATGTTTATGAGAAATTGGTCCTATATCCAGAGTTTACAAAAGTTACTCCTTTGGACTAAAACTCCCAGAGTCCCAGACTCATATGGTCACTAACAGAAATGGCTGGAAATTGTATGGGGAAAGTAACTTTTTCTGGGATTTGGTGTGGAATTGGATGTTTTTTCAGTATCTGTAGCACTAAGGCCATAGTAGGGGAAAAATTCACATCAGCAATACAGTCAATGCACTTACTGCAGCAGAGCTAAACAAAAGGTTTGGAAGTACCAGAACTGGGTTCTGTTTTATTATTCCAGAGAATATTCCTATCACAGCTCACAATAAACTGAAATGGAGTTGATTTATAGCTTCTAATTGAATAGGCTGGTGATGTAAGGAGATAATATAAGTTGGCAGTTGGTGTTAATTCTAGTCAAACCTCATGTCAGTGCAGTTTTCTCTCACCAGTTGCAATAAATATATAAAGAGGAAATGATTCAGACACTTCATGTGTATAGACTGCCGTCACATAGAAACAAGAACCAAGCCATTCATTTCCTTTGTATTCCACATAAGATGAGAGATTATTGTGCTTTTTTATCTTTCTAAAATTGGGAATTGTTATGCTTTTTTTATTTTAATACTTTATTTAATAGACATAAATGCAAAGAAGAAAGGAAAAGAAGAGAAAAGTGGGGATTGCAATGCAAAGTGTATGAATGTGGGCTGTGCATCTGCTTATATATGAACTGAACTTTGTGTATGAATATATAGAGACCTGAACTGCACACACAGAACACACACATCTACAAATATCAAAGGTTCATCCAACACAGAGGAGATTATCAGACGAGAACAGAAAAAGTGTTACTGTCCCACAATCTCCTCTCCCACCCCTCTCCTGTCCCTGTCCCAGCAGAGTAACTAAAACTTTCACACCTATCTTGTTTGCATGTCCATGTCTGCCCAGGAGTTAACAGAGGTGTAAAGGAGCTCCTTTCACTTCCTGGATTGAAATTCCGGCTGCTTTCATGAGAATACAGGAGCATGGGAAATTCAAAAATAAAAAGCAAAATAAATCGCAAAAAGTGACAGCAAGCACAAAAACACACTTAAAAAATAACAGGTAACCCAGGGAGGGTACAAAAAAAATGTGTCACTTACCTGGATGTCCCGAGCTCACCAGGAAGTGTTCTGGCACGGACCTCCCATTGACGTGGGGATCACACCAGCGAAACAGGCACCTTTTCAGATACTGTCATATCCGTCACAGAAACAGAACGGGGAATCCATCGACGGCTTAGTTCATCAATAAAAAGCAGTGCCGGTGGAACGGCAGCAGCACAGGTGCATGACAAGTTGGGAACTATGTCGTCTGAAAAGGAAGACCTTTAGCGATCTCCTGGCATTGTGATAACGCCATATTTAGTGCATCTGATAATCTCCAGAATTCATAGATTGCAATATATCCAGTTATAAAAAGTTCACATCATATGCCACAAGGGAATATTATCTATGTTAGGCTACCAACATTTAGCTGACGTATTCAATTGCTTTCTTCAAAGATGTAGTGGTGCCCAATATACCCAAAACATCATTTTTTGCTGAAACAGTCATGGTTTTAAATTTATATAGATATTAGATATTGGGGCTAAACCAATTTTATAAGGGTGGGCTTGCATGGAACACTCTTTCTTTCTTTCAGTTCTAACTCCACTGACATCAAATTTAGTAGCACCTCTAAGACTAACTGGTTTTTGTTTTAGCATGAGCTTTTGTGGATATAAACCCACTTCTTCAGAAGCAGTACAGAGTGATGTGTACTGTATCTGAAGAAGTGGGTTTATATCCATGATTCCTCATACTAAAATTAAAATAAAAACAGTTAAGTATTAAAGATGCGGCCACATTCCTTTTTTTCTCCCCCTCCCTTCTTTTTTATGCTGCAAGAGACTAACATGGCTACTTCTTTGAAAACTGCTATGAAATGTTGTGCTTTTCTAAACTATATCTGTTCCTTTCTATTTCAAAGTGGTGTGTAGGTTGCATTTCAAAAATGGGAGAATGTCGAAAATGTAAGGGCTTGCTGAAGAAGGAGGCTTCATATTTGCTTGAGCTCATGGAGAATTGGAAGAAAATGCACTTGGAGCTGAAGAAATCTGAATCACAGACCAGCCTAGCTACCAGGTGGTTATGCTTTATAATTACAAGCATGAGTTCTGAAATGTTAGCCTTGGAGGGCATCCATTATTTGTGACTTTATTCTCTCTGACACACACACACACACATCTTCTAACATATGCAGAAGACACTAAACAAAGGGAAGTGTCTGGATTTGACTTTATGCACATTTTAGAAGATATTCAGAAGCAGTAAACTTGCCTCTCTTGAGGCTTCAAAATTTGGCACACAATGATGTGCTGATCTCCTTCCTTTGCCCAAATTCTCTCCATAAATTAAATCAGTGATTAGATGAAGCCATCTCAGTTCCTCTCAGCCATCAAGAAGTAAGAGTTCTCTGTGATATGCATCAGCCTAGAACACCCTTATCACTTCAGAGTTCTCTGTAATAAAGGAGAACAATCAGGGATAGATGAACCTGTGTATTGTATTTGTATTGATGAGCATGAGCCAGCAAGAGATCTGGGGTTGCAACTACTTGTGATACTGTGCAACTGTATTTGTGGGACCCCAAACTTGAAGCCTAATTAATTGTGGGTTTTTTTCTGATTTGATTTGTCTGATTTATGTGTGGTAGACTTGAACTACTGAAAGGCAAAGAGTTAATGCCAGCTACTGAAATAGGATAATAGAACATTTCTACTATCACTTTATAACATTAACTATTTTTTTTAAAGTATCTGCTGTGTGAAACAGTTTGCCATTACATATGTTCCTGAGGTCCATGGCCACCTGATACATTATGCTGAGTTCCAGTCGCAAATTCTGGTTAGTGCCTAGGGACAAGCCACCTTCAAGCCTGCCCCCTAACCTGTGTTGGCTATCTTTAACTTCTACAGCAATCAGCAAGCAAACGCCTAAACCACCATCGTTCCAAAATGCAGGTATGAATTATGTGGCACTTCAGGTGTTGTTGGATTGCAACTCCCAGCAGCTCCAACCTGCATAGCAAAAAGGTGAGGAATGCTGGGAATGCAGTCCTACAAGATCTGGATGTTCCCCTTCACTGTTTTAAAGTTTCACATGACTGACTCATTGACAATGAAAATTTTTATAGCAATGCTTTTACAATCTGCTTGGAGAAACCTTGTAGATGTCACAGTGTGGGTCAAATCTGTCTCCTATATAGCTTACCAAGTGTCCATAAATAAAAAGCCTTTCCCTCATTAAATTCTACAGTGGGTTTGATATGAATTTCCATAGGAGTTTGGGAACAGGGCTATCCATTTGAGCATAGGAATGGGCTTTCAAGCCCATTGAAATAATTCAATATTGATAGCTCTACCTATGGGCTGTTGGATAGATGCTTGTGGTGAGCTGAACATGGCCCTGAATCACATCTCTGCTTCCATAAATGAATGAAGGTTAAAAGTACCTCTTCTTTTAAATGACAACATAATAACCAAACACAAAAGTCACAGTATGAGTCCAGATGGCTCTTGATCTTACTCCCTCAGATGATGTTCCATTTGGGCTCATAAACTGTGTCCTATTAGTTCAGATTCTAGATTAGAAATCAGTCATCTCCCAGGATTTAGAGAATTGATTTTATTAACTTTTTTAGCCTATTCTGAGGGAATAGAGGCCTGGAAAGTATGTATTTCTCAGAAAATGGCACACAATTAAATAAAATCCATGCTGGAGAATACATGTTGGAATACATGTTGATCCCAGCATCAATGCGCAGTCTTTGCCAGAACACTTCCGGGTGAGATTGGGAAATCCAGGTAAGCTACCCTCTTTTTATGACCCTCCTTGGGTTACTTGTAAATTTTAAAGTGTGTTTTTGTGCTTGGTGTCACTTTTACTGTTTTATTTTTCGTTTTAAGTTTGAATTTCCCATGCTCACATCTTTTCACAAGAACGGACGGGGTTTCATTCCAGGAAATGAACGGAGTTCCGTTAGAGCTCCATTCACTCCTGGGATGTACTGTCAACAGGAGAGAAGGTAAGTGCAGTGGGGTGGGTTATTGTGCCGGGACAGAGGCGGGAGTGGAAATTGTGGGACAGGAACTCTTTTTGCATTCCTGTCTGATAATCTCCATAGACACACTCATATGATGACATTATCTCTGGCTCAAAAGGAAGCCATTAATCCACACACACCAGGACAGGACATTTTCATCCCCCAGAGTCACATTCTGTGGAAGAATCCACTGAATTGATGTGCTTTAGTTGTTAGAAGGTTGGTGACATTTGGAGAAAAGCTGACTTTTCTTCTCTTGAGGGAACATCTGAATTCTCATTAGGTTTGGAGAATATAAAATGCTTACTTTGCACACTTTCAGGCAAATTGACCCAATGAAGGAAGCCATGGCTCTGAGTTTGTAAGACGTGAACAGGGTTGCTAATAAGAGAAGCCAGAATCCTGTAGGGGCTTTACATCTTTGTAAGTGGACTTAGTCTGTGGGAATTAGAATTGTGCAGCTTGCAATGTCTGTACGCATTAGAGGGCTGATTTCACATTACTATGTAGCAAAACTGGCAAAATGCCCCATGTGCATCGGTGCACAATGCACATCAATGTGCAATGCAGATTGGTGTATGATGTACACTGATGCACATTTCACACTGATGTGCATTGCACACTGATGCACATCCTTAAAATGTGTACTAATTCATATGCCTTCAGTTGTTGTGTGCCTTCAAATGATTTCTGACTTAGGTGAACCTATCATGGGATTTTCTGCGGGCTGAGAGTGTGTGATTTGGCCAAGGTCACACAGTGGGCTTTCATGTCTGAGTGAGGATTTGAACCCTGGCCTCCAGAATCATAGTACATAGCTAATGTAGTGCCAGAATAATGACAGTGGAACGCAAAAGGACGCCAATATCACAAGACATTGTCCTTTTGTGTTCTGCTGTCATTACTCTGACATTTCTTTTTATTGATGGGCCAGAGCAGCATTGCTGGTTTCTGAAACCTTACACCATTTTTGACTCATGATTCCAGCGTCAATGGGCATTCCTGCCAGAACACTTCCAGGTGGGATTATAAGAATCAGGTAGGCTACCCTCTTTTTTGTACCCTCCCCAGGTTACTTGTTATTTTTTAGTGTGTGTATGTGCTTTACTGAACTTTTTTGTGTGAATTTTTCTTTTTCTTTTTGAATTTCCTGTGCTCGTGTCTTCTCATGAGAACAGGTAGGATTTCAGTCCAGGAAGTGAATGGAGCTCCATTAGAGCTATGTTCATGCTGGGTCTACCTTTGGCTGGAAGATAAGGTAAGTCTGATGGGGAGGGTGTGCCGGGACAGGGATAGGATTGGAGATTATGGGACAGGAACACTTTTTGCATCTTATCCTGTCTGATAATCTCCATAGTCCAAACACTCAAACCATTATGCCATGCTGGCTACACCTCAGCATTTCAGTAAAAGGGTTTCTTATCACCTCTTCTACGTAGCTAGATATACATAAAGTTATGTCACATAAGAGGTCATACAGAACTCTGGCAAGAATGTCTTGCAGGTTTCCAGTCATAAGTTGAAGCTGTCTTGATATCACATAACAACAATAGTCTACATCTGAACATATACCTCAGTACACTGGAATGCCCAGTATGATCAGAAATACTACACAATTCACACAATGTGCTACTGTTGTTGTTTTAATCTTAGTGCATAAGGATACTTTCCCCCAAATAATTTTCTGTGTACTGAAGTCTTCATTCTACTTCACTCCTGATGTCTAGCTTTGACACATTTTTGACCTGAAACTTTGATGAAAAACCTGAGGGCCAATTAATTTCTCTAGATTAAAAAAAAGATAACAGAGGAATGTAAACATGTTTTTCAAAAACTGTTTTAAAAAAATACAGATATGGTACTTAACATTACCCCAAAATTGGCAATATTTCTTGTAATATAATGCCATCTAGGGGGAGAAATCTGTGTTGCTTTGGAGTACAGTATAATGTCTTTTCAGACATGATATTCAGAAAGAATAGCAAGGGTGAGAGGTTGTGGAATGAGGGCAGCTCACATTCTGCTGTATCTAGAATAGAATAAAAGTTTATTATGCTCCACATTCATCACAGTGTAGGGGTAGTAAAGGACACATCAGGAAGTTAAACATGTCCTTCTCACCCCACCTCTTGAATAATCTGTGACAATGACAAGAAGAGGTTTTACTTGACTGCTTCTATTGTAGAACTTTCTTCCATCTCTCCATCCCTTCCCATCAACAAACCATCACTCCATATTTCTTGGGCTCATACAGTTAGAATGTTCCTGAACATTCCACAACATATCCACTATGGTTCTTGTTGTTGTGTGCCTTCAAGTTGTTTCTAACTTGTAATGACCTTAAGATGAACTATAATGGGTTTTCTTTACCAAGATTTATTCAAAGGCCTCCCTTTGAGGCTGAGAGAATGTGATTTGCCCAAGGTCACTCAGTAGGTTTCTGTGGCTGAGCAAGGATTCAAACTCTGATCTCCAGAGTCATAGTCCAACACTCAAACCACTACATTATGCTGGCTCTCACCCACTACAGTTGTTGTTGATGTGCACCTTCAAGTCATTTCAGACTTATGGTGACCCTAAGGTGAAACTATCATGGAGTTTTATGTGGCTGAGAGTATGTGACTTGCCCAAGCTCATCCAGTGGGTTTTCATGGCTGAGCAGAGATTCAAACCCTGGTCTCCACAGTCATGGTCCAACACCCAAACCACTATGCCAAGCTGATATAGATGGTATATTTCTTAAAACAAAAGTGGAAGGAAATGGGTAGGGAGTTTTCAGAAACTTTTGCATTCTTTTTTTTTTATTATTGAGTGATTGAAAAGATAAAATATTATTATTCTGAAATATGATCCATCCTATGGTTTAATACAGTATTTAATTCTAAGACCAGGATAAGTATCCAAACATGTCATTCAGAGACTGCCATTGACTTCATAGCAATGTTGTAGATGACAAAAATGAATGTAGACTTGGGAAATATCAAATAAACCCGCCATAGTTAAATGCTCTCTTTGTTAAACATGTCCTTCCCCATCCTCTAATAATAATCTGTGAAAATGTGAAGAAGGGAATTAAGAATGTAATTTGCTTATGACAACCTTTTGTGGATTCTGAAGTGCTGCATTGTAACCATAAACAATTAACAATGCAGCCCTGTTACTATCTACTCAGAAGCAGGGTGCACTGTGCTGAATAAAGTTGTTGCACTCCAGACATTGTTGAACTGGAACTTCCATAATTTGTCACCATTAACTTTGCTGGATAGAGTTGATGGGAGCTGCAGTCCAACAATATCTCAAAGGTCATAAGATGCCCACTCCCATTATATATTATTGCAGTCTAATAGATTTGACACCATGCTAATAGCCAGTGACTCCTCAAGTACAAAATACGCATGCAAATTACAAATTATAAATCATATGTTCAGGCATTTCTTCCATTCTTTTTTGAAATACTTGCATGACAATCACACTATGTGGATAAATAGTTCATATTAAATGATTATACTCATACAGATAAATCCTTGTTAACCTCTTGTATTTAACTTTGAGCTAGTAGCACTGGACCAGTACAAACAGGTTTTTTGCCACACTATAGTTAATATTTCATATATTCACTATTTCCCCCCGAACCTTAGGCTGAGACTAAACTACGAATGAAATAAGTAAGCAACTGTTCTGGAATCCAAGTGGTTCTGACACCTGTTTAAACCACATATCTTTCAGCTATACTATGATGGTAGTTACTTGGTGGGTTTCTACCCTACACAGTTCTACCAGTTTGATACTACTTCAACTGTCAAGACTCTATCTGACAGAATTCTGTGTTTTGTAGTTAGATGAACTATCTTGCAGAGAATTTACAGTACCTCAGCAAACCATAGATCTCATGGTTCCATAGTATATAGTTATGAGTGTTTAAAAAATGCATAAAATTGCTAGAATTGTGTAGGGCAATAATACATTTCATGTATGGTACTGAGGGCATAGGAGCCAGCATGATGTAGCGGTCTGAATGCTGGACTACTGCTCTGGAGACCAGGGTTCGAATCCCCACTCGGCCATGAAAACTAACGTTGGACACGTGACACACTCTAAGCTCTCAAGAAAACCCTGTGATAGGTTCTCGTTAGGGTTGCCATAAGTCGGAAACAACTAGAAGGCACACAACAACAGCAACAGCAACAACAGAAGGCATATGAATTATTACAAAATTTAAGGATATATTTGCTAAATACCTAATAGGATAGAGAGAATATTTGAAAATATTAGAAAATGGTTTAAAAACACATTTTTTTAATTTGACGAAACTCTGACAAGAAGAATTCTTTAAAGAATCAAAGATGAGACTCTTTGCAGTGTGTGACATGTTCTGCACAAAATTCACATGTGGTTGTTTTGTGCAGCAAATTGCATTTTCTACACAGAAAATATTTTTGCATGAAAATGCTAGAAGTGGCTTATTCTGTGCAAAACTTGTTCTTCTTTTTTTCTTTTACATAAAACAGCATTTTCTTCACATGAAACAGCTTTTTCTCTAAAAAAAAATATTAATTTATGTGGAGAAATTTTATCTTCTTTGCACAAAATGCTGTTTCCTGTGCATGTAATGTGGTTTTCTATGGGGAAAAAATGCAAATTTTACATAGATTAAGTCCTAAATTATGACTAGGCCTCAAAAACTGTGGTTTCTTGTTCACAAACGAATCTTCATTTGCGAAAAACTGTGGTTTTTTAACAGTTTCTCAGAATGGGAAGGCAATTTCTAAAATTACCCATTGCCTACTTCGAAAAGAAAATTATTGAAGAATTACAGCAAATATTCTATATCATCTACTTAGTTAAGTCCTGGCCCAACTCCCCAGATCTCATGGAAACATTATTCATCCAGGCTCTGATCACCAGCGGAATAGACCTCCTTCTCCCCATGCAGCTGATGCCTGGTAAAGTAGGTCATGGGGAGTGGGGTTCAATTACTGTCACAGAAATAGTGTCACAATTGTGACTAAGGGCTTGTCTACATGGGCAATATACCCCATCTTTCCCCCCTCTTAGAGCCCTGCAGTCCTGATGACACAGGGCATTTGCCCATTCTGCCCCTGGGCAGTCCTCATGACCCCTGGGGCAAAGACAGAGCTAAGATGCGGGAAAGGTGGGGTAGGGCTTGATACAGTGCTATAAAATTATACTTAGTTTAACTTGTTCCTGCAGGGGAAGAATGGATTGGGCCCTGTGAGACTGCAGGAGCTGTCCCAGCAGGCCGGCCTGTCACTGCAGCTGCTGGTCTGCCTCCCTCTCTCTGAAGCAGGAAGGGGGCCTTGGTCACATATTTCAGGCTGGCTTTCTGCCTTCCAGGAGAGCAAGGGAGACTGCAACAGCTGCAGTGACAGGCCAGCGTGTCTGACTGGACTTTCTTACATTGGAAGTGCAAACAGGGGAGGAATGGACCTGATCCGTGGCCAGGATATACCCAGCTCATGTAGATGAGCCATAAGTGATCATCAACATGCAACAAGTACAGGTGAGTAAATCTAGGTAACAGTTCCATATTCACAATCACTACTTAGTCATGATTATGACACTATTGCCACAATTATAACTCACCCATCTACTTTACTGGGCATCGACTGCATGGAGCAAAGGAGGTCCTTTCTGCCAGCGATCAGAACATGGATGAATGATTTTTCCATCAGATTGGGGGTGGGGGATGGGCCAGGAGAAGTTACTTAGTTAACTATATACTTATACTTAATGAAGGGCTTGTCTACATGGGCCAAAAACATGGTACTCACCCTGGGGCTGGTTCCACGACAGGACAAAGTTTGCAAGATTCCGGATTACCGTTCTTTCGCATCAGGAGTGCATAAATCACATGACTCCTGGCATTTTCGGATGATGAAGCCAGATCCAGCAACTTTCTGTTTTCCTTAGTTCACACAGGCAAAGGTGGGGGGGGGGAATCACCTCCAGATGATTAAAGCCAGGCAGGAGGCGGGGAGGGAGCAAGGAGCGGGTTATGGAGACCATAAATAATGAGAGGAACGAAAAGAGACAAACAAACAAGGGACCGAAAGAGCGATCTGTCAAACTCCCCCCCCCGCCGTCTTCCCCAGCCCTAAAAGGCTTCTATAAAGAAAGGAGTCAATGAAAGCACGAACAAGCAAAAGCATGGTGGAGCGATCTTCGCTTCCCTTCATGCATGCACACACAAACACACACCACAGAACTAGGGCTTGCCTCATTCCTAATTGTTTTCCCTCCCTCCGAAGACTTGAATAAAGGCAAGTGAATGGAAGGACAAACAAACAAAAGAATGAACATGCAATCGGCTGTTTCCCAGCACACATGAATGCACACACACTCACACCAGCAAAGCAGCGAAGCATCTTCCCAACCTTCCTTTGAAACAGACAGGAAGGGCTCAGAGCACATTTTCCAAAGTGGGTTGCAAGCAGAAGGAGGGTGAATTTCTTCTCTCCAACCCCTCAGTCTATTCGGATAAAGCAAAATGGTCAATCCAACCAATCAGGATTCAGCTCTGCTCACAGTAATTCGAAAAGGCAGATGCCAGTTTACACGATCGTTAGTTCCCATGATAAATTATGCGCATTTTCGCAAACTTAATCAAAAAAGTGTTGAAAACTAGCAAAAGCTGATACTGCGCAACTTATGGGTTTTTTGCACCCCCTCCTTCTGAAAGGGCGCTGTTGCTTCGAAATGCATGGGAACTATCAGGCTTCTTGTTGATTCTTTGAGGATTTATTTTGCTGTGTAAACGACTCCCCTGAATCCAGTGCTGGCAGACCAGATGAAGTACAGCTATGTCTGGGGAGGATCCAGAGGTTTTGGTCCTTAACCAACTTTGCCCCACACGAAGCAAAGTTGGGGGAAAGTCTGATGTTTCTCAGAAACCCTGGCATGTCTTTGGGTTCTGTTGGTGTGTGGACAGCAAGATTGGATTGGATACAGCCGACCCAGTTGTCACACAGTAAAAGCAGTGCCATCCCTCTCATCCTGTGCTGAGAAGTACCACCACTAGCACAGCCTCACCAGCCAGTGTCGCTTCTGCTGAGGGCACAAACAAATGCTTGGACACATGATCAACAAGGAGAGGGTTGCTCTACCCCATCCTCATTGATTGCATGGGTGCCTCGTTTCTGCCCTCAGCAGAAGTGACAGGCAGGCTTTCCATGGAACTGCTTGGTTGCCAAGGAAGTGGTGGCAGGAACTCCAACAAGGATCCATCTCCCTTCCCTGCACTTCTCAGTGTACTGTCACATCTGCTGAAGACAGAAACATGGCACCCATGTGATGAATAAGGACAAGATAGCGCACCTCCCTCCTTTTTGATAACATGTCTGGGTGCCCCATTCTGATCTCAGCAGAAGCAATGGCATTCTGGGCAGACTCAGAATTCACGCCAGCAGAATGGAGCATGATTTCACACACTCACAATCACGGCAACCCCCCCCCATGGCTGATCTATTGATGGCTTGGCCCGTCAATAAAAAGGAACACCTTATTTTCAATGCATAATCGCAAAAGCACAATGTCATGCAAAATGGATGCCCTTTCACATTCATTAGGCATCATTTTGATGCCATATTTGCCATGTCTGATAAAGTTCTTAAGTACTGACTTACCAGATTTCCATTGATTCAGCAGGTCTACTCTAGTTGAGATTAACTATTTGATTTAGGGCTGGATATATTTTATAAAGAACTTTATACACATTAAAATTATGTGGTGTTTAAAAAGACACCTCCTCTTCCTTTTAAGTATAGGCTGCATTGAACAAGTGAATTTGTTTACATATTTCGTGGGGCTGCTTTTCACACTGCAGAAATGTACACATACCTGGAAACGTGTGTTGTGTTCAGGTACAAAATAATGTTTGCAAAGTCATGTATTTATTATATAGATCATTTTGCTCTCTGAGGCAGCACAGTAAATGGTGCCCACTGTCTAAGTCAAGCTACATCATACCTAAATCCAGTGAAATTTGGGCATATAAGGCAGAAAATCCTACAAAATCTCTGCCTCTGCACCCCTGGCAAAGAATGAACTAAAAACAACAATCACTAACAATCTACAGCCCTTTTAGGACATCCAAAATCTGCTCTCTGAGATAGTTGCTTCACTCTACCCAGTGTGAGACTAACCTTGCTATAGATACTTGCCATGTCGTGTTTCATGTTATGTGATCTATATAATTCATGACTTTGCAAACATTATTTTTACCAGAACACATTACACTTTTGCAGGTATATGTATATTCTGTGATTTTATTGTATATCAATTTTATGTGTACAAAGTTCTTTATAAAATACAGCCAGCCCTAAATCCAATAGTTATTCTCAACTAGAGTAGACCCACTGAATCAATGGAAACATGGAAAGTCAACGCTTATGTACATTTCCTTGATTCAATGGGACTATTCTGCATCAATGGAAACATGGAAAGTCAACGCTTATGTACATTTCCTCGATTCAATGGGACTATTCTGCATGGGAACAACACACGTATTTAGACTCCAGCATCCCAAACTTATATTTGTTCATATATCACACTGTATGTGTTTAATACTTTGTGCATATATCATACTGTGAATTTCATTCACTCACACAAACACCACAGTGTAAATACACAAAAATTAGCCTCAAAGTACCTGCTCTTCTGTTTCCTATCTTCTCTGTTCATAAAGGTACCCTATCTTGTAGATCTTTGCTACTCGAACCCATCACAGACACTTCTAACACTCTTATTTTACAGAGATGGTCTTAATTTTATCGCATCTATATCTGAAAACTCCTTGTTTTGCTTGTTTTCATAATGTAGTATCCGTACATGTACATGACAATATCCATTTTCAGCTTGCAGTTTGCTTCCCACATCTCTGGCAACTTACATGTTATGGAATAATAGTTTCATCTTTATTCCACTTGATATATTTCCCTAATATATCTTTAACCTGATATTTGCATTAAAATCAGTACAAAACATGTAGTGTCAGTGAAGAAACCAGAAAGACAAGAGCTTTCAGCCATTTATCATGTTGGCAAGCAGTAATACTTGGGCAAGAAAAGAGGTATTCCAAAAATGTCTGTTTTCATCTATGAATTACTGGAAGGTATGCTATTATGGACTTTCTTGCAGCTAGTATGTAATGATTCTTCTTTTATCTAATCACTTCAAATAGTCACTAGAGGGCAGCATAAATGCAATCTCTAAAACAGAAGTTATAAAAGCAAGCTGTAATGTCTTCAAAGAATTAACAATGTAAACATGGTTGGAATTTATTGTCTATACTGTGTTGTTGTTGTTGTTCACACTGACAGTTAGCTCTAAATCAGCTCGTTCATCATATGATGGGAATGCACCATTTCAGTTTAGAGATCTGTTGTAGAGATTACATTTTTCCTCCTATGTAGTGGTCATATCTCTATAAAGAATATCATACTCCACATTGTTTCAAGTGTAACACTGAGATACCTTTTGAGGCCAGCACAGTTAGTGAATATCTGACACAATGAGTTCAGTTACTGTGGTTTCAGCAAAAAGCACAACTGCATGTCACAATTCCAGTATGTTCTTTTCTCCACAGTGATGACCTCTGTGTGTCATAATAAATGTGTTAGTTTTTAAGGTGTCACACAGAGCTCATTGCTGGTGCTGCTGAAATGGCCTGACATGTTTGCCCCTGTGGAAATAATACAAGCCAATTCCTATGGGTTGTAAATCCAGAAATGGTCTAGTTAGATCAATTGATGCAATTCATGTCTCACTTGTTGCAAATTCATGTTATAGCCTCAGCCCCTGAGAGCTTGCTGAAAAATTATGATTCTCTGTGCTAAAGGTGGGCAACATGGTGCCTTCCAGATGTTTTGGGCTGCAACTCTCATCAACCCTAACTGGCATGACCAATGACCAGTTGGCCATACTGACTGCATACACCCTAAGGATAACAAAGAAGTTATAAACCTACACAGACTGAGACAGTTTTTGAGTATAAGCTTTCATAGGAATATAGGGTTATGTGTGACTTACTACAATGAACATGAAGCATTCGTGTTAATTAATGTAGTAATTAAATGAGATTTAAGTGGCGCGACCAAGAAGAAAAACAAAAGTACACCGTCATTTCAAAATAAAGGAATATATCAAGGGGCTTGTCTAGACAAGAGGATATAATGCTGATTGCTGCACATTAATGCAAATTTGCAGCAGTATTTATTTGTCTTCATGTCCTTTGGCAAAATCACTGGTATGCAAAACTATCCATGTCTAAAGTGCACACACAGCCATGCCTGCAAATCAAGATGGTGGCCTGGAGTGAATTACTCACATTATTACCCTTCACAAGTTGTCACCACTGCGCAGGGTTTTTTTAAACTGTAAATCTAATGTGTGCAAGTATGATTTTCCATTTTAAAAAGCTGTTTGGTCAACTCAGCACAGTGAAAAAGTGCACGATCAGCAACATGAAACTCCAAAATGGTGCTTCCGGCCAGTTCATTGCCAGCAAGCCCAGCCCCCATGCACGTCTGACCAATTAACTTTCCACTTCCACTCTTATGCAGGAATGCACTGTGATGCAAATCAGCTGTCCAAATGAGCCATAATGCACACTTCCTCGTATTTTCTAAAAAAAAAACTGTGGGAAAAGTCACAAAGGTTTTTTCCCCCACAGTTTTGGGAGTTTTGGGGGGGCCCTCCTTCTGAATAAGGCAAATCACCATGGTATCTTGTTGGGGCAAAAGGTATTCTCCTCAAATTCTATGGGGATTATTTTCACCATCTAGACAACCCCAAGGAAAGGCAGAGTATGGCAAGGGAACTGTGAATCAAAATCCTGATTGTTGATAGCGACCAAGTTATAACAACAGGAAAGCAGGTACTTGGAGACCAAAAAGAAAATGGTCCAGTAATACAGAGTGAATTCCAAGCAGTCTACTTATACGAGTGGTGTAACATTTTAAGAGCCAGCATGGTATAATGGTTTCAGCATTGAACCACCCCTGCCCAGCCATGGAAACCCACTGGGTGACCTTGGGCAGGTCATATTCTCTCAGCCTCAGAGGAACGCAAAGGCAAACTCCCGCCAAACAAACCTGTCTGGGCCAGAGAGAAAATGACTGGCCCAGAAAGTTTCATGGTAGACTGGGAAGGGAGGGGCAGAACTTGGATCTCCCAAGTTCCAGTCGAGCACTAACCACTATACCACACTGATTCCCATAAGCTCACGGCCAGTGGATAGAGTATCAAACTTGATCCATGGAGACAAGTGTTTAAATCCCTGCTCAGCTACAAAGTGATGATGCTTGGCGAGTCAGAGTCTGCAGTCCTAAATGCAGATGATGGAGGAGATCCAAGACCAAATCTCCCAACATTATTTGTTGCCCTAAAAGTAATTACAGGACCAGGGATTTGAGATGGGACTGTGTCACATAGGCAGGAAAGAACTTTTCTCATGTCATTTCTGTAGTATAAATTGTCCACCTCTTGCATGGCAGCTATTTGTTGCCCAGGAAAAAGAAAACATACAGACTTCAGAAAAAGTTAACTCCTTACCCCTGTGCCATGGGGCTCAGTCAGATGAGAGATTTAATTGCAAAAAATAGCACATTACCTCACTATTGCAGCAGTGTTCATTTGTCCCCATGTTCATTTGTCCCCCGATTCATTTGCAAGATCACTGGCATGGAAAGCTATCTGAGTTTGAAATTCACATGGAGCATGCCCGCAAGAAAAGATGGTGGCTGCGAGTGAATTACCTGCCTTATTAATCCCCAAAAGCTCCCTCTATTTTCCCTCCTTTTTGTTTTTTTTTTTTTTGCCTTGTTAAACAAGAGATGCAGAACAGTGATCTCCTTAAAAACATTTTTGTTACCCTACCACTCAAAAAAAGTGCACAATCGTGTCCACAAAAAACAACAATGGCAGCTCCAGCCGCTTCATCACCGGCAATCCCACCCCCATGCATGTCTGACCAATCATGTTTGAACTTCCTGGATGTGCCCCAATTAGAACTGGTTGTTTAAATGGGCTGTTGTGTGCATTTTTGTGTACTTACAAAAAAAAAAGTGAGAAACAGCTAAAGCTATAGCCGTGAACTATTTTGAGTTTTCAGCCCCCCTCCTTCCCAATATGGTGAATCCCAGCAGGAGCTCATCTGGACAAAAAGTTTTCTACCCACATTGTTTGAGGATTGTTTTCATCATCTAAACAACAGCATGGTTTCAATTCAAATCAAGCAGGATAAGGACCCATATAGTGTGGAGATCCAGCTATAGATTTTCTACATTTTGTATAGTACTATGTAGCTCTCAATCTATTCCCCCTCACAGGTTATCAGTATAGTGAGAAAAAAACAGGGAAAATCCAAAGTTCATTGTGCTGAAGAAAGGGTGGTATACAAATGTAATAAATAAATGTGAGGGGAAGGAACTTGTGCAAGACAGTAGCTCCTCTTCCAGAAACAGGAAAACTGCAGTCCTGTTTCATGACAGGAAGAAGGCACTATTTCAACCTAGAGAATTCCAGTCATTAAAAAAAGTAGGAAGTTTTGAAGGGAACTGATGAAACCACATACCCTGATTAGAGGAAGCTCTGTGCAGTCAATTCCTTCTCCATATTTCTGAAGAGGAACACTTCAGGCTTTTCCTAACTTTGACACTAATACAGCTTAATGTGCATTAGGATGTTATATTGAGAAGTTGTTTCCTCTGCTTTTCAGGGAGGGGGATTTCTCCCTCATTCTGATTGATTTCTAGTTCTCCATGCAGTGGAAAATAAGATGTGAACAGGTAATGGAGGTAATAACTTACAAGAAACTCATTGCATCTTTGGGTATGAGGATGTACAATGCTACATTTCAAAAGTAGCAAAGTGAGTGGGAATAATGCTACTTTGGAGTGTAACAAGTTACTGTACTTTTTGGTTACTTTAAAAACATTTTGGAGGCATTTTGAGCGGATTTTTTCAGTGTTTATGCCATTCTCTTATCAATAGTAATTTTTAAAAAGAAACTTGGGGTGAGTTTTTCAAAAGTAACATTGATAGTAACTAATTACTTTGGGGGTTTGTGTTATGTTACACAACAAATTACTTTGAAAAAATATATTTCCAACCTTTTCCTGTGAAAGTAACACATTAAAAAACAAAACCCTGAGACATCACCATGCCTTTCAGCAGTGTGTGCCTGAAGTGCTCCACTTAGTCTACCAGCCACAGACAGATCAGGCTCTTAGTTTTTTTAATGGGACTTTGGCACACATAAAGGTGTTTTTTAAATCTTTACCTTACTGATCCTTACAATAACCATGACATGGGAGGAAGCTGTCAGATGTAAGAATATTCCCATTTTATAGAAGAATGATGGAAGCCAAGAGAGTTCATAACATATGTGAGACTACCCTGTGAGATTATGGTGGAACTACAGCTTAATTCTTTATACTGAATCACATCACAGTGTTTTTTTAATGGAAGAGTTATCTTAATATGGCTGAGGGAGCTAGAAGACTGATTACATTTCCATTTTAGAAACTTTAAATACATTTAAAATTATTAAAGTAACACTTCTTAAAAAATAAACATTATAAAATGGAAAATGTAAGATTGAGTGAATCCTATTGTTGATTGACACACCATACTGCCTCTTTTATTTTATTTTTATACATATAAAATCATAGGATCATAGAGTTGGAAGAGACCTCAAGGGCCATCCAGTCCAACCTGCTGCCATGTAGGAATACACAATCAAATCATTCTTGACAGATGGTCATCCAGCCTCTGTTTAAAAACCTCCAAAGAAAGAGACTCCACCACACTCCGAAGCAGCGCATTCCACTTCTAAACAGCTCTTACAGTCAGGAAGGTCTTCCTAATGTTTAGGTGGAATCTCTTTTCCTATAGTTTGAACCCATTGCTCTGTGTCCTAGTCTCTGGAGCAGCAGAAAACAAGCCTGCTCCATCCTCAGTATGACATCCCTTCAAATATTTAAACATGGCTATCATGTCCCCTCTCATATGTGTGTGTGTGTGTGTGTGTATGTATATATATATATATATATATATATATATGCTTGTGCATGCATGCTTTGTTGAAGTGAGCCCATTTTCTGGTACTTCTCTCTTGAAAACAACTGTCCCTTCTTTTAGCACTTAATATTTTTTTTGTAAGATACTAAAGGATGCCTTTTTGTCCTTGGTGTGCACAAGCATCTATAGGTATGGTTCAGGTTTTACCCACTCTCCCACATTCTATAATTTAAATTTTATAAGAGCAATCTTATGCATGTGTCTAATCTCAGATATAAACCCCATGAACTCCAAAGGAATTTACTAACTCTAGGTCTGTTTTGTACCGGCCTCCAGCCCTAGTGAGTAGACACTTTTCAAAGGATTGGCATTTGTGCCTGATGCACACATTCTGGTGAAGAGACATGTACAGGCATAAACTGGCAGGACACTGCAACCCCAGAAACACAAGCGTTAAAGCTCACTGCCTAATGTGTTTTGAATTGCAGCTGTCCATTGTGGAATTAAACATTCTGTTAAGCATTTATTAATTTTAAAAAGCTGCAACAGTCAGCTTCCTAACACAGTGTTTCAAAAGGCAATGTTAGATGGGAATTACAGAGGAAATGAATGCAACATACAGGGCGGGGAAGCAGGGGGAATAGGGCTGCCAGGGCAGGACTGTCCCAAGTCCTGATATTTGAGGACCAAAACTTAAGAGCTAGGGTGTACCCCTTGTGATGTCACAGGAGGTGGGCTCTGGTGATGTTACAAATTGTAGCCCCTGGTAATGTCATCAAATTGAGCATGATACATAAAACATAAATATTAATTAAATAGGTGTGTCATTTAATTGAAATGCACAAAGTCCAACAAATAGGACTTTACAACACCGAGACACTTTAAAGGCAGATTTCCCAATATGATGTCCCTCCCCTTTGCATTGAGAACTAGAGAAAAGGGGACAGGCTCTGAGATCTAGCACAACTAGTGGTGAATGTTTAGCAATGTGTGATGGGAGAAAGGGACATGGTATTAAACATTGATCCATGGTGTGTAATGCACATTCATGTGAGTGCTTCTGTTTTCTATGTGCAGTGCTGGAAGGAGAAGGTATTCTATTGTTCTGAGAAATCATTTAAAAACTGGCAACTCTAAAATGGATCCACAACGTCCAACGGGTACTTGTTGAAACACCAAACCTTCCCCTCAGCCCTTACTGGGCTGAATGTGGTGTGCTATTAATATTTTAAGATTAACAGAACATTTCTTTTCCTGGTTATTTAAGACAGCTATCCCATGTGAGAATGATGCTCATTGAACTCAGTTTCAATTTCTGCACAGAAATACATTGTGTTAACCTTCGCAAGTAGTACTGTGAAATTGTGACATTTAATGCCAGTTAATTTCAGTTTCCTTTCCAAACTGTATCCACTTTAACTATCATGACTGCCTCCTAAAGAATCCTGGGATTTGTAGTTTGCTATAGAGCTGTAGGCACTCTTCTGAAAAAAGCACTAGAATGGTCTAGCAGAGAATTTAACATATGGGATTCATTGCTATACCTGTGAACTTTTATGTGGTAATGTTTTTGGTTGAGGAACAGATGCTGAGGAAGTCAGGATAACTGATAGACTTGCACTCCATCTTAGAGCTAATCCTCCTTCTATTGCTTCATTAGTAGTTCTTGAAAACAAGCTGATCTTAGAGGTTTATAAAGGCAGACAGGAGAGTTCTGCCCCCCATACCATGCACACCATCATATTCATTTAAAACGTTAAAACATTTTAACCTCACTCTTCGGCTTCCTCTGTGGCTAGCATTAGTTCCAGAATAAGCAAAACAGTTATCCCTACCTACAAGTTTAGAACCTCAAAGACACAACATAAAAGCTGGCCACAGATACTGTGTGTGTATAGATCATGAAGCTGTGTTGCCACTGTCATGATTAACTGATGATGATGATGATGATGATGTATATTGATGATGGTTGATGCTCCTGCTGCTGATACCCCTTGCATCTTTTTTTTAACAATATAACAAAGTCAAGTAAGTTCATTTCCTAAAACAAGATGAGAAATATACTATATAATCATATTTAGACTCTGGAACTCTCTTCCAAGGGCGGCTAGGTGGCCCCTCCCCTGTTGGTCTTCCATCACCAAACGAAGACCATTCTGCTCAGGGAAGCAACTGACTGCTGTGATAGGATCCTTCAGAGACTGGATGCTGTACTAAATTGCTTAAATTGCTTTTTAATTCAATAGTGTTTTAATATTATGCTTTGTTCAATTGTATTTTAGCATTATAACTTTTTCTTTGTTTTATAAAACCCATCCTTTTTAATGGTTATAACTTGACTTGAATCCCAGTTCCTGGAGAACAACAGAATTTAAATAAAATAAATGAATAAAGAAAATTTGGGGCAATTGTATTTCTATTCAGTGTTTTAACATACAAAACAATATTTGTTTGCCAGTTATCCATCCCAGTGTTTACAGAGTATTACAATACTTTGTAAATTACAACTACAAGGGAGGAGACATAAGTTGGGATGTGAATCAGAGTGCTTTTTAAAAGATGAATTGTATACTGAGTACGGCAGATTATTGGGCAGCACTGTCATATGGAATAACAAGAGCTCATATTACATATAGTTTTCATGTTTACCCATCATTTCCCAAAGACTGAACTTTCATGACTTTGAAAAGCATTGGTGTGCTGGGTCAACCAAAATGGAAAATTTGGCTTGATCTTTTGTCTACATAGCCTTTTCCACATCTTCAGATAATTCCCTACAGAAAAAGGTTTACAGTTTCTATATGAGGCAATAACTTTCTGGGAAAGTAAAAGTAAGTACTGTATACATCTCTTTTATAATTCCTTGTCATGTGCACATGCAGGACAGCAAATATATTCTCAGAATACAGTTGTGAGCTGACTTAGATATACACCAGAGAACTGTGACTGTAGAGGAATATTTTCATTAGGCACAATATAAATCTATGTCTTTGCTTATACTCATCAGATTTTTTTAATACTTTAAAGCAAGGTTAAAATTTCAAGAGTAGCCACTTAGAGTAGTAGTGATTATTCTGTTTTCAGGATTGAACAATCTGGATAGGTTGTTTAAATTAATGGTTCCTAAAGTAAACTCTGTGATAAATGTTACTATTACAGTTGTCCCTCCGTATCCATAGATTTGGTATTCACTGATTTAAGTATTCACAGCTTGAAAATATTCTTTAAAAAATAATAATTCAAAAATCAAATCTTGATTTTGCCATCTTATATAAGAGACACCATTTTGCTATGCCATTGCCTATGATGGGACTTAAGTATTCACGGCTTTTGGTATCCAGGGGGGTCCTGGAACCAAATATGAATATGAAGGGACAACTGTAGTTGGAAATGACTTGAAGGCATACACCACCACCAACAACAATTTATCACACACAATTGGTTTCCATTTTAATTTATTTTTAATTTTCTTGAGAACAACAAGCAAGTAAAAAAATGGGGAAAACTGCAGTGTAATCATATAGAAAATGTTCATCTTTGTTTCTAAGATAAAATCGGAATAGATTGTTATGCAGTAATAATTGCAATAAACACATGTTTAAGTTTTACAAACTTTTCTAACATATATCAGTTTGCCAAACTTTAATAAACTGGCTCAGAAGGACTGATCACTATCAGTCTGGATTCTACAAAGGAAAAATTCAAGCCCTCATGAATAGTCAAAGCAACTTATCTTTGATACTATTTTCTAAAATAGTGTATTTTTAAAGTGTGTGCTTTGTGTGCTAACGTAGATTCAAGGTGTCACTTTAAAATTCTCCTCTCATTGGCATCTCCTCAACACTAACCTTTGATTTTTAATTTCAGCATCAAACGCATGAGCTTCATTGATAACTTAAGAACAATCCTATTCATGTTTACACAGAAGTTTACTACCACTGCTCTCAGTAGGGGTTTTTCCTGAGGTTGCAATGCTGTGAAAATTTACCTGAAAGTAAGTTGTGTCAAACAGAGTTAGACTTACTACTTGTTTAAACACATACATGATTGTGCTATTATTTGAAAATAGGTTTAAAGTAGAAACATTTTTAAAAAAGAAAATAAAAGAAGGAAAACCAGTTTTTGCTACCTTTTGATTAGCTTCCATTATTCTTCTACACTTCTTTCTTTATAAAGATAGCAAATACTTTGCAGTACTATTAAATGTAGAATTGCAAATGCTGTTGAGAGCCAGCTTGGTGTACTGGTTTGAGTGTTGAAATACAACTCTGGAGATCAGGGACTGAATCTATGCTCAGCAATGGAAACCCACTGTTTGACCTTGGGCAAGTCACATATTCTCAGCCTCAGAGGAAGGCAAAGGCTCTGAACAAATCTTGCCAAAAAAACCTCATGATAGATTCACCTTAGGGTCGCTATAAGTCAGGAATGACTGACTTGAAGGCTTATAACAACAATAAATGTACTATTAATGGAAACATTACATTTTGGGAGGAAGAAATGTGGTTATTCAACAAAGCACTTTTAGTGAAAGTTCTCAAGTCTTAAACTGCCACTAAAGTTTAAAAAACTGCCCACTTTAAATGATTTTGCAATTACGTTTACTTGTGCACAGACAATAATTTACTTTTTGATTATTTCCCCACCAGTTCTGATTGCAATATTCACAAGGAAACATGGATGAATAAGCAGGTGGCATTTAGTATCTAATACATGCCCATTTGTCACTGTTGCTCATATCACACAGAAATCACTCCATCATCCATCATCTCTTCTGAGACAAAAGATAGTATTGTCCTCCTGTCCATATATGTGATTCAACCCTGTCCAGCACCTTGCTTCCATTTCCTGCAATGCATCACTGGAATGGAATAGAAAACCTTGGGAGGGGGGAAGGAATTTTGATTTCTTCTTCATTATTTTTGAAGAGAAAGATGGAATATCAAATACCTTAGCTGAAGATGACTAATATGTGTGATAATTTATGAATGGCCCCAGGTACAAATGATTTGCTGGCATGTGGTTGTGAGAATATGATATTCAGTTCCACTGGAAGCTTAAATCAGTGCTCTGGGTTTTTCCCTCAGAACTTACCATTAAGTTACCATATGTAACTTAAAAGCTACATTTTAAAGTACAGTATAAGCCTGTATCCTCTTCTGGGTGTTTAACAGCCATCAGTTTCCAAAGAAGGTTTTTGAATGGGAAGGGAGATTGTACTCTAAGGACATTATCAGACAAGTCCCTTAAAACGTTCTTTTGCTGGCATAAAAAAACAACATTTTTTTATGCTGGCAAAAGAATGTTGTGTCCCCTTTCCCGGCAAAGGCAGCCCCAGAAATGAAGCAGAAATGGACACAGCCCCGTTCACTTCCTTGTTTGAAATCCCGCGAGACTTTGTTGGGTGGGAAATTTAAAAATAAAAACAAAACATAAAGCATAAAAGTTTTAAAAAGCACACACACACACACACTTTAAAAGTCCCAAGTAACCCGGGGAGGGTAATAAAAAGAGCAAAACTTTCCTGGATGTCCTGATCTCACCTGGAGGTGTTCACGCCAGACCGGCCATTCTCACGGCAGTCACGAGAGTTAAATGGCCCAAGGTTTTGCATGCCAGCAAAGGTGGGGGGTGCATTCTATGGTTAAATTTTGACATACACAATGCATTGTTGGTATATCAGATCTGCGCAGAAATACTTAAATGATGGTTTCCTGATAACAAAATGAATTTAAACAGGGAGAAATGTAGGATACTACACTTGGGCAGTAAAAATAAAATGCACAGATATAGGATGGATGATACCTGGCTTGATGGCAGTACATGTGAAAGGGATCTAGGAGTCTTAGTGGTCCACAAGCTGAACATGAGTCAGTGTGATGCAGCAGCTAAAAAATCCAAAGCGATTCTAGGCTGCAGTAATAGGAGTATAGTGTCTAGATCAAGGGAAGTAATAGTGCCAGCATATTCTGCTTTGGTCAGACCTCACCTGGAATACTGTGTCCAGTCCTGGGCACCACAATTCAAGAAGGATATTGAGAAGCTGGAATGTGTCCAGAGGAGGGTGACCAAAATGGTGGGAGGTCTGGAAGCCATGGCCTATGAGGAGCGACTTAGGGAGCTGGATATGTTTAGTCTGGAGAAGAGAAGGTTAAGATGTGACATGATAGCCATGTAAGAGCTGTTTGGAAGTGGAATACACTGCCTTGTAGTGTGGTGGAGGCTCCTTCTTTGGAGCCTTCTTCTATTCTTGCCTGGTAGGGGGTTGGACTGGATGGCCCTTGTGGTCTCTTCCTACTCTATGATTCTATGATCAACACTCATATTAATTTTAAAAGGAAGAGAGAATTATCCCTGTATGTGCCTTTCAAAACTGAAACACTGAACATGAATGCTTTGCTTAGGTATTTGTACTTGAGTACAAGGTGTAAAGCAAGGAAGAGTCATTTGACAAGCATCGTTGAACAAGACTACTTTTAGCCACTGTCCCCAATGACAATTCTATGGTAGCACACATTTATGTGGTGTTACTTAAATGCATAATTCTGCATTTGAAAGGAATCCTCATATATAACGCAATTCATCATTTGCTAGTGCTGATGATAACACATAAAAAGTGGGAGGATACCAGTTTAAAAACTGAATGTATGCAATTTCTACCCACATAATTTTTTTTCTTAAAATGGCAGATGTAGGAAATTGAG
The DNA here is from genome assembly GCA_030847615.1 of Gambelia wislizenii. Classification (NCBI taxonomy): domain Eukaryota; kingdom Metazoa; phylum Chordata; class Lepidosauria; order Squamata; family Crotaphytidae; genus Gambelia; species Gambelia wislizenii. The sequence continues at coordinate 203,477,785 of JAUMIR010000003.1, read as the reverse complement.
TTGGGGGGAAAGAGACAGCTTTAGGTAGCATATAAAAACAGTCCTTTTGTTACCCTAAATTCTTGGAGATTTTAAGGACCCTCCAAATATTGATATTAATTTGGAGAATTAATATACTCACCTTGGCTATGTGAGAGGGGGCAACAGACAGCTGGACCTTTTGACCTATGCATACTGGTAGTAAGAAAGAGACATTAAGCTAGATAGTATAATTATTTTGCCTTTGAGAAAACAATAATAACAAGGGCTTTTCCCCTTCAGTTTTTGGAATTTTTGCCCCCCCCTTCTGAATACAGTGACTCTCAGTCGGATCTTGTTGAGTTAAAAGGTATTATCTGCAAATTCTATTAGGATTTTTCTTCACCATCTATACAACACCCCCAGACTCGAGTAAATTACTTCTAATCACATCCCATTGAGACCAATTTAAATATCACTGTAATGGGGCGTAGGTCCCTTTCACACTACACAGTTATAGTAGCACTATGATTCCAATTTCACTGCTATGACTCCATCCTATTGAATCCTTCTGGGACTTGTAGTTTGGTGCGACACTAGAGATCTCTGCCTGAGAATTCTAAATACCACTCCCTAAACTGCATATCCCAAGATTCATAGGATGTTTCCATGGCAGTTATAGTGGAATCACAGTGCTATAGGTGTGTAGTCTGAAAGCACCCATAGTCTTGTTTAGACTGGGGCTGTAACTGGAGTTATGGTTAACATGATCAGTCTTGTGTTTCTTTCAGTCTAAAAATTCACACTTCTAGGGAATAAGTATTGAATAGCTCTGAGCTAACTAAAAAACAGGCCTAAGAGGTCATTTTAGCTAAAGAGGCAAAAGTAGCTGAAGCTGGATCATATGTACAGCTTAGATGTGCATCCAGAGTACCAGATTTACACTCATATTGCCCACTTGGTTAATGTGATGAACAATACGATTCTGCTAGAGATGGCCAAATTTTATGGTTTCACTTTCTTCCAGATTCAATTTTTTTCAACCTTCCTTTTTCAAGTTCCCAATATCTTTTCAAGTTCCCATTATATGAGAAATCTAGAGATTTTGGAAAGTTCTTATTAAAAATGAACTGAATATAAACTTCTCAATCTGCACAGGCCAAATTCATAGGGCATTTTCAGTATTACACTCAGCCCTCCATATTCACAAATTCAGCCATCCACTGCTTGAAAATATCCCCCTCCCCCCAAAAAAAAATTCCAAAAAGGGAACCTTGTTCATCATTTTATATAAGGGACACCATTTTACTATGCCATTGTACATAACTGGACTTGAGCATCCACAGATTTTGGTATCCACCTCCTGGGTCAGGGGGGATAGAACCAAACCCTAGCGGATTCCAAGGGCCAAGGGCCCACTGTATCTGTAGAGTACCATCTTGTTTGCCATATTGCTATTAAACATGAGGAGTTTAGTGAAGGGTGGAGCAATGCTGGTGATCATAATAATAATCCAACACAACAAACTTATTTGAATACACAGACATTCAAAACCAGGATCTTCAGAACTAAGCTCTCAAAGCCCTCTGTCTGGGTGGTGGACCTTTTTGTTTGACTTTCTTCTCTATTCAGATTTTCTAAATCACAGTGTCTCCATCAAATTTATGATGAAATTGGTGAGTTTTGAATTTTAAAAAACAAAAAAACAAAATGAAAATTAGCCAAACAAAATTTTCACCTATCTCTCAAGTCTATATTTTTCCTCATATTCGTTTTGAATAAAAACATTAGTATTGCTATTGGTCATTAGTGACCTCCAGCTCTCTTGACTGTGCTTGCTAGGAACAAAGTCGAAGACTAGAACTTTTACCTTACATGTGCACAGGAGTCTATGGATGGATTCTTATCAATAATCCCAACTAGAATAGACCCATTGAATCAACTACTGAACGTGGAGTAAAAATTTATGTAAATTCCACTGATTTGGTGGGTCTAGCGTGATTTAGTGGTTTGAGTAGACACTGGAAGACCAGGGTTTGAATCCCTGCCCTCACTGTGGAAACCCACTAGGTGACCTTGAGCAAGTCACACTCTCTCAGTTTCAGAGAAAGACAGTGACAATCCCCTTCTGAAAAAATCTTGCTATAATAGATACACCTTAAGGTTGCCATAAGTAGGAAATAGCTTGAAGACACACAACAACAAACCCTATAGTCCTCCACAAACTTACTTTAGAGTAAATTTCATTAAATTCTGTGCAAGTAATCTGCAATAAATATGCCTACAACTCGGCTGTATGATTGCAATTCTAAGTATGTCAGAGCCAGATTTCTTTTTGATTGAATTCTCAGGAAGGGGATTGAATGTGGAGAGCTTTACTCCTTCCCCATTGTGCATTTAAATTGTGCTTTTAGTCAAGTTGTGGGACAGATTTGTATTCAGAGAAAAGTGGGCTATTACACAAACAGACAAACAAATGTGCTTTTCATTCTTGCATTGAATTTTTCTCTAACACTTTAGCCAATAAAAAGCATGCAACAAATTACTGAATTTCTGTGGACAACAATACAGCCCCCACCCCAGTTTCCCGTTTAGGAAATATATGGAATTATTTCATGCATGTAATTAATGAATAAAAGCTGTTGTAGTGTTGTGGTTTGAGTGCTCGGATACAACTCCAGGAGACCAGGGCTTGAATCCCAGCATAGCCATGGAAACCTACTGTGTAGTAGCCTTGGGGAAGTCATACTCTCTCAGCCTCAGAGGAAGGTATTGGCAAACCCCCTCTTAACAAATTTTGCCAAGAAAACCCTATGATAGGGTTCCCCTAAATTGGAAATGACTTGAAGGCACACAACAAGAAGAACAACATGAACAACAATTAATGTATGGTATGAAATTCATGAGGTCACCATAAGTCAACAAGTGACTTGAAGGCGCGCACACACACACACACACACACACACACACACTTAAAATTAGCCATAATGTTTATAGAGTTTAAACTACAACTGGGCAAAATATTAGAATAATAACAATACATTACCCTGTACAATATTTTTCTTTATTTTCTTAAAACACCCTTCAAACTTAGTTTAAAGCCCACAGTATATATCGTTAATAGCACAATACCCAGCTTTAAGACCCACATGATTCACAATGGCTAAGCTATTACAGTCCATTGCTGACTACTTGGTCATTTCTGAAATAAACTCCCGGAACCTTTTTATTAGTAGTCCAACTCTGACTACTCAATTCAAGCAAGTTCACTTCTTTTTTTCCAGTGAACAGATAGATAATAAGATGGGGCATGTAGACCATTTCATTCGTTTTTCAGGCCATGTTGGCGTTCCAAGAATGTTACTCTGTATCACCAGCAGACACTGTAGTGCAAATATTTTTGGATCTGGTTATAAAATAGTCAAATATTACTACTTAATTCACAGTGCTGAAGTCACGATCACATACATGCTAACCAGTCCAGTTACTGGGGCTTCTGTCTGAGTAGGCATTCATAAGAGTGCACTCAAGTTGTTGAGATACTGTAGTACATGTTTATGGACAATTTAATTACTTTTGTTTTCCCCCAAAAATATAATTGCAGTCTAGTTAATTTTAAATGTTGGGCAACTCAGTAATCTGTCTATTTATTCAGAAATAAGTGTGTTCAAGAGTGCTGTTTCCAATCCCACTGATTTCCAAGGTATAATTCATCAAATGGATAAAAATACCTTCCTTTATTATCCAGATAGACCTTAACACTGGGAATAAAGAAATAAATAAAGGGCTTACATTTAGTTGAATCTTGCCCACTATGAGTGTGTGTGATGGATCTTCTGCAAATGTTCCAAAATCTACCAGTCATCATAACAAAATACACAAAAATTCAGATTGTATGTCTGAAATGTCTTCATATACTTTATAAAGCTAACAAATACTTCTACTGGATAATAACACTTGTAATGAATGATCAGACTCTGAGATTATTACTTTTCTAGTTTTCTTAGAATTTTGTTTCCTTATATATGGCAGGAAAAAATCTCAAGCAAACAAGAAGTAATTCTGTTTCCACATATTCATGCTAAATACAGGCATATTTCAGGATCCCTTTTCATTAAAAACCTACAGGATTTTCACTTATATTTTGTAAAGGCAGAGTTGAGTATCTAACTGTTTGGATTCATTTTCAAAAATAGATGTCTGACAAGGAAAAATAAATCAAGTCCCTGAAGGCAGCATAGAAAATTAAAAGAAAATGGATTGGGGGGGGGAGCTAACTAGTCATGAAAATGTATTTATTTTGATGATTTAACACCTTTTGCCTTTTTCATTTCTTTTCCCTTGAGTTTTGGCAAATTGGCAAATTAATCAATTAAATCTGTATAAATGTGTAGAAGAGAAAAAATACTCTAAGAAAAATGCAACTTTCTTTGTATTTTTAGATTATATATATCTAGATTACAGCCAGCACCGTTTTGTAAGAGACATTTCCCTTTCTCACACATATAGAATGGAATGCCTTTTTGAAGGCGTTTGATATCTGCAGTTTTAAAAAGTACTTACATTTAAAAATGAAAAGTTTTCTAACCAATTCACAGCACTTTTAGACAATCAATTTTTAATTAAAACATCTGATCACCTCTCAGTATACTCCTATTCATTCTTGGTCAGAATCATGTCATTCAGTTCAACGGGGCTTATCCCAAATCAGTTAAAGGAATGCAGCCTCAGTATTGTAAACCCTCAGGAATAGACTCAGAATAAAGAGCGAAGCAAGACAGAAGCACTTAGAGTGCCTTCTCCCCTGGTCAGGTTTCTGTGGTATTGCAAAGTTCTCCTTCTTGTATATGTAATGCGTATAATGCTTGATATTGTTGCTTCAGTCTGTGAAGTAAAGTTCTACTGTTTGTTTGTTTGTTTGTTTTCCAGAACAAATGCCATTATAATAGAAAATGAACAGAAAGCATACTCTCCCTGCCCTATCCCTGAATATAGTATAACACCGAACTACCATGCACAGCTTGGTACCCAGAACACATGCAATGGTAATGCTGCTCTCGAAGAGGTTCTTGGATCTTTGCTTCTGATGAGCCTCACACCAACTCTCCGTGCAAGAAATATTACTAACTTAAGTCCCATACTTTTCAATGGACCTACTCTAAGAATGACTGGCTTTGGATTTCTTTATTTCTTTATTTATTTGTGTGAGAGGTAGTGGGAAAATGGTGAAATTACATTTTCAAAAGCAGTTCATCTAATTTAGCAACACACACATTTAAAAAAAAAAACACAAGGAGAAAAGATAAGAAAGAAGGATTTCCTTCTGTGGCTTCAGCCTTAAAGATACAGAATTGGTATCATAGAAATGGTGGAAGAAAGCACCATAATTTGTCACCTCTTTTTAAAGGCAGATTTAGAAAAGCTGGAGAAAAACAGGAGACTTAGAAAAAAATGGAGAAAAATTGGAGGAAGGTAATAAAGAGACAAGTGTGAGGCAGGCAGGCAGGCAGGCACTCTCTCTCTTCATTGACTCAGCATAAGGGCAGAGAGGAGATGGAAAGAATCTTTCAGAGCTTACAATTTCCTTTATGTTTCCCAAACTCTTCTTTAAGTTGTTTCAGGTGAGGGGTGTGTGTATGTGTGTGAGAGACATATAAACAATTTCACAGATGCTCCCTGGCTTGAAGCCAAATCTCAGATATTTTCGTCAGGTGTTGCTTCGGCACTTCTGAGACTGGATTGTCAACAGAATCCAGAAATAGAAATCAGAGACCTCTTGGCACAATGTATCGCTTCAAGAAAATGGAGAAAGATCAGTTCAACATAAAATGTCAGATAACATTTTTGTTGACAGCTAAGTCAGTGTAGAAATGATAATTTATTTCTGTGGCTGATTTTTTTTTCTATTTTAGTGACAAAAAGTACTGCAAAACGCTTGTCTAATTTTGAGTGTTCTTACAATGGGAGCCTCTACAGCTACACAAATGTATGTTTATAGTTGTAGGAATGGTTGCCATGGTTTTCCTTAAGAACTCCAGAAAATACCAAAATGGTTCAGGGAATCTTTCTTAATGTGATACCAGGGTTGAAAGAAAAATAAGAGTCTGGAGGGCACACAACTGCTTTAGAGCTGTGTACATTTGGCTATATGCACTGTGGGCACTGTGGAAATGTTAGACCTGACCTGAGACATAACTTCAAATGCTTACTCAGAAACAATGGTCTTTGGAAATTACAAGCAAGCCATACACATACTCCAACTATCTTATATGGCAGGGACAATCCCAGTTAATCCTCTGTTGTCCCATTTTTTCAGCTGCTTTTAAAACATCCCAAATACTCTCTCCTCTTCCCGCTTTCCACCTTTGCCATCAGCTCACTTCAGTTGCTGCAGACTTTCAAAGTGCAAAAGTAATTTGCACTCAGTTAACTCAGCAGGGAGGAGAAGACAGGAGGAGACAGTGTTGCCTTTCCTTGTAGGCTTAGGCAAAAGCCAACTGCTGCAGTTTCTCCTAGCTTGTGTGTTCTTTCTCATTAATAATTTTTGCCATCTGGACCACACTCTGATGTTGCTTGGCCATGTGTGTCCTGGTTTTCATCTGTAAAATATTGGTCATCATCTTATACTCTATAGTTCATAGGGTTTTATCCAGTGGTTGTCCTTCCATAAATGGAACAGCATTTGTCAATTGTGTGTGTGTGTAGGTGGTGGTGGGAGCCCTTCCCACTGTAACCTACTATACTCTAGAGGGCTGAGAAGGGGAAAGTTCCACTGCATGAATAGAAGTTCACTGATGAAATGCATTTTGCCCATAAATTGTGACAGAATTAAACAAAATAATCCTATATATACCACTTTAAATTCTTTGGAGGTAGACAGAATATAAGGGACATTGAAACACACATTTCATCTTTGTTTACTGGGTTCAAAAATTCTCTTGGAGGGTACTGCCTATGTAAACAAACAAAAGAATTTAAATGGCTGGCATGTTCTAAATAAAGTATCCTAAGCATCTCAATAGATGTGAATTCAAACGTGTTTGAAATCAGAGCCAACGCTGATCACAATTAATTCCTGTGTTTCAGCTAGTTTGGACAGACTTCTTTTAGAATAAGCATGTTCTGAAATATGCTCAGTCAGAAGTTAGAACACCACTTCACTTATATAGTGAAAAGTCCGAACTATACTTAGTCTTAGGCCTAATTCTTATAAACAGCTGAAGTAGTAAAACTGTGTTTGGAATGTACCACTGCATATTTCAACTGTGGTTTCACAGGGCTGGTGCTCATCCGTACAAAAAGCAAACAACAATCAAAGTGAAATCCCTGAACATACCATACTTGATTTCAGAGAGAAGAGGGTGCTCTAGCTTACTCCCTTGCAAGTTAGATTTCTGTGGTGTGACACCATTAGATGATGATGATATTCAGCTGCACAACTCTGCTTCTTCAGTCTGACACAAGCTAGGCACGACCCAGAAAAATGATAATAAGCACCAAGTAAGGCAAAGCCCTGGTTTATGTTTATACATGACATGTGTTAAAACGTCAAACTCACGCCAAACAAGTCTTGAAGAGAAACAACAAAGCAAAAAGAATCACAACCCGGAAACATCACCCAAGGAGACTTTCTGCTGTGCTTTCTGCAACTGGACTTGTTTATCTTGGATTGGCCTTTTTAGTCATCAGCACGCTTGCAGAAAGTGTGGGATGAGTCCTTCCTGAATCTTTGTTTGCGAAGAAAAGCCAGAAAGTGTGTGTGTGTTAAAACATAGTTGCCAGCTACAGTTCGAAGTCGACAAGACTTAAAATGAAAATTGCCCAGTTCCCTTTCATTACTTATTCAGTTTTATATACATAAGCTAAATTCCTTAGTGTCTAATTATGCTTGTTTACCTTGACTTAAGATCCACTGACTTTAGTAGAATTTGGTTCCTATTTCAGGGATTTGTTTTATGATACTTACAACCACAATTCTGTGGGACTGAAATCTTATTTGGGACAGAGTTCCTTTAAAATCAGTGAGGCTTATTTCTCAGTAAACATGGGTAGTTTAGTCATACTTAGGATCATACTTAGCACATGGGTAGTTTAGGCACACTCAAAACCATATTTAGCTGTACTTGGACAAGGAACTTATACCTCATTTTAAGTTTCAGTAGGAACTTTTCCCAAGCAAGTTAGAAAAAAGGGATGGGTGAGAATTTCACTTTGGTTTGGTTCTGATGGGAATTTACCAAACTCCACACATTTCTCTGTATCCCAGCTGGAAAGAATGTGGGTTTAAAAAAGTGAATGTGTGAGAAGCTAAAGTTGATATTGACCAATTTGTCCTTCCATACACAGATTTCAGTGTAGTTCTTAAAAGTCTGAGTTAAAACCCACCTTTGAATTTCTGTGTATTTAACCATGTTTGTGGTGCTGCATTAGCGTCACCACATTTTCTTTATGAAAGCCTCCTCATCTTTAACACGTATATGGCATGGAAGTACAACATGGTCCTCTCCTTCCCAGTAATAGTTTGTACCTATTGCATTTCAGGCAGTAAAAATGAGGGAGAATTTCATTTCAGTTTCTTTGAAGACTTTGCCAAGATTTGCAAATATAATCACATTTGGGGAGCTTGAAGTTTAAAATAGTGGTTCTTAACCTGTGGTGCATGAACCCCCCCCCCCGAAACTATGTCTTCACAGGGGGCCCACGAATGCTTGAAGGTTGCTTGGCCCACCTCCTCTCCCCACAGTGGAGTAGCCACATGACAGGAGCCAAGGCAAAGACTGGCTGCATGGCTGGCCCTGCACACTGCTGTTCAATGTGCTCCAGCCACAAACTTGCAGGAAGAAGCTGGAGAAAAATCTTTCTTCCCCCTAATGCCTCTGAGGGAAGGCTTAATGAATAGAGTAATTGCAATATCATTATTGTTGTTGTTGTTGTTCTAAATCTTGAGTTGAGTTTGGGGTCCACAGCAACAAAAGATATTTAAATGGAGTCCCTGGTAAAGAAAAGGTTAAGTACCACTGGTTTAAAATATTCAAATGCAGGACAAAGGCAAAAAGGATAGATTTCCCCATTCCTCATCAGCCCTATTATCTTACCTAAACAAAAAAGCTCAGGGAAGAATTGAGGACATAAGGCTGATGGACCACTGCAATCTCAGAAGCTCTGCTCCATTATAAATCTTCTCATGTTCTTGCTGTCTCTGGAGAAGTAGTGGAGCCGTGTTCTGGCCCTATTTCCCCTCAGTTGGCTTTGGTTGCAATTTTTTTGGGGGGTGGGGTGGGGTGGGGGAGAAAAATCCCATGGAAAGGAGTTCAGTAGTACTCTGAAGCACATTCACATTCTTCTGCCCTCCTGTGCCATACCCAAACAAACCTCATTTTGTCCCTTTCTGAGGTTGGAATGTCTATCCTTGGGAGGGAATTATTGCAGAAACCTTGGTTATGGATAACCGGGACTATGAGCAGAAATCTAGAAATAGGGTCTCCACTGCCAAGATAACAGTACTATAAACAGCTTCAGAGGAGTTCCAACTCATCCTCTGGGACCCCTTTACACTACAGTTATAGTACTAGAGTCACTGCCAGAGTAACCTCCTATGGAATCCTGGAATATGTAAATTGTTGAGGCGCTACAACTCTCTGGCTGAGAATGTTAAATGCCTCTCCCAAGACTACAAATCCCAGGATTTCATAGGATGTTGCCATAATAGTTAAAGTAGAAAAATAGCACTATAATTGTGTTGTGTGAAAGGGCCCCAGCCTGCATTCCTGGAACCATAAGCACTGCAGCCTTAAAAGCCTTAACATGGAAAGCATACAAATATTCTAGTACCTCAATAAGCCATATTTTCTAATTGCTTTATAAAGAATGATTTATATGATTTCAGAACACTTAAATTGGTGTCAGTTTTTCCCTTTAAGATTCAAAAACTACATTTTCTGTTTTTACTTACTTGCTAAATATGCTATTTAGGGATGAAGGCATAAGCCACACACAAACCCTCATATCCTATATCTATATCTGTTCTCCTCTCAAATCTGTTTTGAATCTAATATGGAAATATAACTTAACTTAGAGCATCAAGAAAAGCATTTAAAAGCATTAAAAACATTTCACAACTTTTTTCTCTTCATAGGTAAATGTATAATTACAAAAAGTGCTTCAGGTGTGTTGTGTTAACATATAGTGTGATCTTACGCATGTTCACCTGGAAGTAAGTTACACTAGGCTTAGTAAGTCTTACTCAGAAGAAAGACTATGCACTGAAACTTATCGAATGTGTATGTGCATGTGTGCATGCGTACACGTGCATATATATATCTGTATGTATGTATACATATACATATAACTATATAAAGCAAATGTACAACTTAAGACTGTGAATAACTTAGGAATTTATTTCCATATAGTCACTTTAACACACTGCAGATATGGGAAGTGGAAATGCCTAGAAAAACACCAGACAACTTTTATATTATTTGTCACATCGGGGATCAAATTTTTGGTGTAAAAAAATGTAACATGACTGAATATGGCAGAACATATATGAACATTCTTGAAGTTTCAGTGAATGAGAACTGAACACTAAAACAACATTACATAAATACCATAGCAATCTTGTTCAAAATACTTGGCATTATCCTCTACATTTTCCTCAACGAAGTCTTCACTAGGTGTTATGTCCTGTTGTACTTTTCAGACTTTTGCTCTGCTGATTTTAAAGATAGCCCTGACACTTGAGACATCAGGAGCTTCTTATTGTGCTGATTAATCTGTGTCCCTCTTTGAATTTCCACAGAGTCGATATTAAAAGTGAAATTAAAAATGCGTAGCTGAAAATTAATTTTAGATTTCTTTTAAAGCCAAAAGCAACAGCCAAGTGATGCTTATCTTTAAGGATCCGTTTTGATTCGGGAACCGTTCGTTCAAAAGCATCATTAGCTCAAAAACATTAAAAGAGAGAAATAGCGGGCAAATAAGACTCAACGAAGGGAGGGGGAATTCAGCGGGGCTTTGAAACAACTTGGGTTTTGTACAGGATTAAAGTAGGAGGGGAGGGGAACAATTTTGGAAAGTCTTCCCCACCCAGTGGGGCAGGACACCGGCTTCCATCCTTCCAACTGTCTGGCGTGACCGGGGAAGGGAGGGGGGTCTCTAGCGCGGTCTCTTCCCATCCATCCCGGAGATTTGCCCGTTCCTGTAACGCAACGAGCGAGGAGGCGCGTTTCCTGCGAGCGGCAAACTGTGCAATGTGTTTCATTGTGTTGGTCGTCAGCCATGGGCGGTGTGTGTGTGTGGGGGGGCGGTGAGGCTGTAACTTTTTTCAAAGTGAAGAGGGGAGGGGTGGAGGAAGCGGTGTGTGTGTGTGTAGGGGGGGGGACGAGCACTTTGTCTGGAGCGGGAGGGAGGGAGGGTGGCCTCGCCCCCAGGGCAGGGGTCGGCCTCGGGATGCGCCAGCCTAAGGCGGGGGGCAGCGAAGCTCCCGAGGAGGAGGGTTTAGAGACGGGGCTCTTCCTTCACACACACACCCCGAACCTCCCTCCCTCTCTCTCTCACACACACACACAACCCTCTCCAGGCCTGAATGAATGAATGAGCCCCTCACGGGAGATGAGCAAACACAACAGGAAGGGGGAGGGGGATGGAGACCAAAAGAGCCACCACTACACACACACCACACACACAAACAAAAAAACACACCCTCTTTCTCCCCGGGTTTCCTTTTCTCTGGCAGGAACCAGAAGAAGAAAGCGTGTGTGTATGGGGTGGGGTGGGGAGCCACTAGGGAACTTTCTCCCAAGGAAGCTCATTTGGCTTCACTCGGTTTTTTCCCCTCAGGGTGCTCGGAATTTATTTATTTATTTTTAACCACTCGCCACACGGCTCTGTGGAACTGTAGTGTGCCTCCTCCTCCTCTTCCCCCGCCGTCCAAAGCAAAACTTGTGTGTAAGTTTCTCGGGAGTCGCTCGAGTTCCCGGCAAACTCGGGGAAAGAGAGAGGGCGGTTCTCCGTCCTACTAAAAGCCTCTTCGCTCCAAAGGAAGCCGCGGGGGAATGGCAGCCCGAGCCCACGCGGGGGTTGACCAGGAGTGACCGCCTCATGGGGCGAGAGGGAGGCCCCAGGATAAACAGGGGGTGGGCGGCCGGGGGACGATTTTCCTCGTCGGCGGCCGGTAAATTCCTCCGTTGTCACCCCTGAAGTTGCCCAAAGGGTCTAATTCTTTGGGCGAGGGCCTTCAACCCCACGCACATGGGCGAAGGCGGGAAAACAACAACAACCCCTTTTCTCACGCTTCTAACGTCACCCCGGGACGATCACCGTCCGATAAAAATGATACAGGCTCTGAAGCGATGTAAAAATCTGTAGCCCTGGTTGGGAATAAAATCTTCTGGGCCACTATTATAGAGGGTTTCCTCCTCGCACAACGTGGAGAGCGCGCGCGGGGGGGGAGGGAGTTGAAAAGAGGGACTGACTGAACGTGAGGGCCTTCTTGAATGTGGATGATGCTCTTAGCCAGCGCTCACTATCCGCCGGCAGAATCCCCGCTGCAGATCGAGGAGGAGGAAGATGAATCGCGTAGTAGCCAAAGAATAGTGGCCGTAGTAAGAGGAGGAGGGGCGGGGGCGGGGCTTCGGCCGGCGGGGGCGGGGCCGCGCTCTGATTGGGCGGCGCGGCGCTCGGAAGCACTTTGTTTTCTATGCTAATGAGGGCGGAGCGGAGGCTTGTGGATATTTACGTTGAGGCGGGAGCCACCGCCCTTCATTTTTTTTTATCCACATGGTTTTCTTCTGTCTCTCTCTCTCTCTCTTCCTCCCCCCACCCCCGCCTGATGCCGCCGCCATCATCCGTCGTCAGGGCCGCTACCGCGCTCTCCTTCCCGCCACTTCCCCGCGCGCTCTCTGAACCGAAAGAGAGAGAAGGGGGGGTGGGGCGGCCGACGAGAGCGGCGGTTGGTCGGTGGTGAGTGTGTGAGGAGAGCCCGCGCGCCAGCTACTGTTCTTGGCGTCGGCTTCGGTGGGGAGGGAGCGGGAGTCCCTGCGTGCCTCGTCGAGGTTGGCTGTGACGAGAGAGGGAGAGAGAGGTGGGTTTGGCGGTTGCGGAGCTCCTGCGGGGGGTGGGGAGGAGGAGGAAAGGGGGCGGAGGGGCGCATGGCAGCCGAGGCGGCGCGCGCGCTCCCTGGCTCGCTCAACGGCAGCGGCGAAGCTCGCGCGCAGGGGGCGGGCGGGCGGGGCCGGAATGAGGGAGATTTGAAAAGGCCGCGCGGCGGCCGCTGTAACCGCCGTCTTGAAGCTCGCGCTGGAGAGAGCCGAGCCCGCCGTTGGAGTAGAGGGTACGTATGGAAGAAGGGGGGGGGGAGAGGCGAAGCGCTCCTCCGACTTGGAGCAACTCCACAGAACAAAAGCGGCGGTGGCCACATGGGAGACGGAGGGTGGTCGAGCTCGCCACGCGGGCGGGCGGCGAAGGGAGGAGGCTGAGGCGGGTGGCGAGGCGGCCGTGGTTGAAAGTTTGAGGCGCCGAGCGGGACTTTAAAGGGACGGGGGGAGGCCCTCCGGGCTGCTCCGCGTGGGCTTTTGTTCTGGGAGGGGTGGCGTTGGCGTGGTCTCCGCGGGGCCCGTGTGGGCGCCGCGGAAGCCCTTTTCCTCTCCCTGGCCCGCTTCCGCGCCTCGGCCCTCAGGGTGGGAGGATTTGGGCTTGGCGGCGCTTTGAACTGCGAAGTGGCCGGCGGTGGCGGCGGGGCCGCGGCGGCGGCTGAGGCGCCATGTTGCCGAGGGGGGCGGGGCCGGGACATGGCGGCGGCTGCGCGTGCTGAGGCCGATTGTTCGTAGCTAGGCCGCGGCCATGTGGGAGCCCCCGTCGCCGCCAGCCGGGAGAGAGACAAAAGTCGAGGGCGGGAGGGAGGCGGCCGAGCGGGCCGAAGGTGGGATGCGGGCGCCCCCGGTCGCCCTCGCCGGACTCGGGCGGGAAAGCAAGCGACGGCCGGGCCTGGCCGGCGGCAACATAGAGCGAGGGAGGCGAGAGCGCGGAAAGCGAGGCTGCGCTGCTGTTGCTGCTCCAGTAGCCGAGCTCTGACCTCCTGCCGCCGCGGCAGCGCCCCCTGGCGCCCCTGGCCGGGCGAGTCGGCTCCCGGGCTCAGCACGTGCTGCTGGAGAGAAGCCGCGGGCCCGGCTCGGGGGCGCCATTGTGCTCCCCCTCCGCTTCCCGCCACCTTCTGCCTCCCCGGCCGAAAGCTTCCCTAGTAGAGGCTCATTTGTTCCTTTAGCCGAGGCGTGGGGCGCTGGAAAAAAGAAGCACACGACAGCCTACCTGTTGGGCAAAGGCTCAAAGAATCCTTACTTCCAGGGAAGAAGCTTAGCACTTGAAATAACTAGGTTTGATTTGTTTTCCCCAGGGCTTAAAGATGGTTCTGTTTGTTATCTCCCAGCAGAACAAAACATGCAGGCAGTGGGGGAAGAATGCATGGGCTGGCCCTGTGGAGTTTGTCCGGAAGAGTAACGCTGCTTTTGCGTCCAGGGGGTAAGTTTATCTTTCTGGGTAGTGGCAAACAACACGTTTATATTTGGAAAATAGTTGGAAGAGATTGCAAGGGCCATCTACTTCAACCCCCTGCCCTTTAGGACTACATAATCAAAGCACACCGGACAGATGGCCAGCCTCTGTTTAAAAACTTCCAAAGGAAAAGACTCCATCGCACTCAGAAGCAGCATATTCCATTGTTCAACAGCTCTTACAGCCAGGAAGTTGTTCCTAATGTTTAGGTGGAATCTCTTTTCCTGTAGTTTGAGACTGTGTCCTTGTCTCTCTCTGGAGCAGCAGAAAAAAAAGAGCTTCTTCCTCAGTATGGCATCCTTTCTAATATTTAAACATGGCTAATCACGTATGTCCCAGAAAGGGGAAATTCAGTGTTCCATCAGTAAGTTTATAGATGATCCCTAGATAAACTGCATATATATGCATGTGGATGAATCCTTCCTGAATCTTTGTTTGCGAAGAAAAGCCAGAGGAGGAGGATGTTCTTACTCCAAGAAAAAGGCTACAGTTTTATGGCAAGGATCAGGGAAATCATGTGTTGGATAATATGGCCCAAACACTTACTTCTGATTGGGCCCATATAAAAAAAGAATGTTGATGCTTATATTTTGCAGTATACTTCAACATTGGACAGACAATAGAAAGTCTTTATTTTTCTGTGGGCTTGTTTTAAGACTATTAGCACTTAAGTAAGTATGCCTTTTTTTTAAGCAACTGCTTTCAGTAAATAATGCATTGCTTCGGTGTACTTGTAAAGTAGAGTGAACATAATTTCATTGAAAAAGATAAGTTAAATGTGACACTCAGTTTTATAAGGAAGTGTTTTTCTGTATATATTATATTGCCTTTATATACCTGTAACTGGGATTTAAATGTACTTAAATTAGAACATACTTACATGAAAAGAACCAGAGGGTTTTAGTAATCTTGCGACTTCTTTCTGCTATATAGTGATCTGGAAAGCAGATTGAGAACAGGCAGAAATAAGTGTAATCTCTTCTGTAAATTATAAGTATGATTATTTATGGATTCACACACCCTTTTAATAGTTCAAATTAATGAAAACTTGTTTTCTTTTACCAGGTTGAAAAGAGGATAAAATGAGAAGAGCTTATTCACGTCACAGTAATGTCAAAGTGCTTACAGTGCAGGTAGTGATATGTAGAACCTACTGCAGTGAAGGCACTTGTAGCATTATATTGGCAACTGCCCCAAAAAGTTTGGAAAATTACTCTGCAACAGCTACTGCATGGTGACTGCTTTTTGTTCTAAGGTGCATCTAGTGCAGATAGTGAAGTAGATTAGCATCTACTGCCCTAAGTGCTCCTTCTGGCATAAGAAGTTGTATTTTCATCCAGTCACTTACACTGAACATAAAACCTAATAATGTTTTGCAGTCCTCTGTTAGTTTTGCATAGTTGCACTACAAGAAGAATGTAGTTGTGCAAATCTATGCAAAACTGATTGTGGCCTGTTATTGTCTACATATCAAGATTTTAATTATTTCCCTGTGAGTTAATCTATATCATTCTCCAGAATGCTTGTCAAATCAGCTCCTGTAGCACTAAAGTGCTTATAGTGCAGGTAGTGATTCATAATCTACTGCATTAAGAGCACTTAAAGTACTGCTAGCTGAAGAACATCAGTTTTGTCGTGTTTTTCATGTTTTCTTTTTTTATGTATGAGCACTGTTCTCTGGTTAGTTTTGCAGGTTTGCATCCAGCTGTATAATACTCTGCTGTGCAAATCCATGCAAAACTGACTGTGGCGGTGAAATTCAATGAAAAAGTGATAAGTTGTACCCCTTTCTGCACAGGTTGGGATCGGTTGCAATGCTGTGTGTGTCTGTGGTATTGCACTTGTCCCGGCCTGTTGAGGTTGGTGGGTCTAGAATCTGGAAGAACATGCAAAGTTTCCATCCCAGCTGATGGTTCTGGAACATCATAAAGCTGCAATGGTGTGATGCTATGTAAACTTTATCTGGAGCAATTTTCATTGAGCACAAGGGTGGATTTGGTATTTATTTTTATTTTTTTTTTGGTACTTTTTAAGTGTTTGTGACTTGCCAGTGACCATTTTATACAACTGTTCTTGACAAATGAGTTTTTTACCATATAAAGCAACTTGTTTAACCTGACGTTTTAAATAAACAAGTATTGTGAATTGATATGAGTCTTTCATTTCTTCCTGATATTAAACTGATACATTATCTCCGGTTATTCTCAGAGTACCTGTAAACACTGTATGGGAGCGGTGGCACGTCCTTTTCAGCTTTCTGTACCAAAGATAAGAGAAGAATATTCTTCAGTTTTAGATGACTGTGGGGCAAATTTCTAAACTCATATCTGAAGTCTGGAGAGTTGCTTCTTCAAAATTCCCATGCATGCATGTTGTTTTTATACTGAGTGCTACATCTAGAATATGATACTCTCTCCAAAGTATATATGTGTGAATGTGTGTGTGTGTGTGTGTGTATATGATGGCTTTTGAGTTCAGTGGAGTTTAGTCCCAGATCACCTCAAGACCCAAATCCAGTGAACATGACTTTGTGGCTAAGTTGTATTTTGTATGTTTGGATATGTAATGTAAATTGAAGTTTTTCTGTCATGCTCAATATTTGCAAGTGTTGAGTCCAAATAGTGGGGTAGGGTTTTCAGCTTCTTAAAGGGTAGAATTGCACTTTGTAGTTCATCCCTGTTTACAAAATGGAATTTGAATTACGTATCCTTCAATACATTTGAAGAGTGCTGATGGAGGACAATTGGGTCAGTGACCACATTCAGCCTGAACCATCTAGAACAGTGACTCTTAACCTTTTCTTTACTAAGACCCCCTTTAAGTATCTTTTGTTGCTGTGGACCCCCAAGACTTAAGATTTTAAACCCTAACAATAATAATAATAGCTGATAATAATAGTTGCACCATCAGTTAAACCTTCCCTCAGACACTGGAGGGAGAGGGAAGACTTTTTCTCCTTCCTGCAAGTTTGTGGCTGAAGGGGATTGGACAGTAATGCGCACAGCCAGCCTGCCTTTGCCTTGGCTTCTGTCACTTGGTCTGAGTAGCCTTAAAGCCTTCACAAGACCCCCTATGCCCCCTGATCTAGAAGCCAAAATGTCTAAACATGGTACTTTGGACATACCATGAAGTGACATTAGTCATTTGAAAAGATAATGCTCAATAAAGTTGCAGGTAGTATAAAGAGGAAGAATAGATACAGATGGATTAACTCATTAGGGGAAGCCATGCACCTGATTTTACAAGACCTGAGCAGGGCTGTTAATGGGGTCTCATTCACAGAATTGCCATAAGTTAAAAGACAACAGTATGGGACATAATACTTTACAAGGTCTAGATGGAGTGGCAATTGACATTACAACGTAAGTATTTTGGAAGATGGCTATTAAGATTCAAAGAAAAACTAGATGGGTGGCTACGTTTCTTGATACTATAAAGTGGGAAGCAGAAAACAAGTAATGATTGAAATTGTATAAAATGAATTGGTAGACTTGCATTGTAAAATGGAAGCAAATGCCTAGTCACTTAAATATGAAGGCTCTAATTAGAAGAAATAGGAAAGTTCATGCTTTCTGAAAAAAACACTTGTGCTGCTGTTTTGATCTGCATATGTTTGTGTATGTGTACCTTCAAGGCACCTGTTGCCTTATGGTGACCTGATTTCATAGGGTTTTCTTAGGCAAGTTCCTCTGAAATACAGCCTATAGCACCAATAATTCATCGATGGTCTCCCATCCAAGGCTAACCAAGATTAGCTTCCAAGATCAGACAAGATCTGGTGTCTTGAGTGTTTTTATGCACACATGTATTGGAGGCACCTGCAAACTAGTTAAGGGTTCTATTGCTAGTTTGGTGGTAGTTGAATTGTCAACATATTACCAGTAGTACTTAACATGAAATATGGTTTGAAGTGGTATGTAAATGGAAGTTTTTCCCAACAGCATTGCACAGAACTGTAGTATGTTCGAGCACCTGTATGGTGTGTTTGCTAATGGAACACGTGCTGCCAATGGCAACAGGGATGTTCTCTTTTGGTTTTCCCCTCTCGAACTTCATGTAATACTGGTGTGCTTGTAAATACTAGCATTTAGTTCCCAGCATAAAAATGAAAAGCTGCAGCTAACAGAATTTTGTGATTAATTTAAAATCACAACAGGTAATTCCATTAGTTCACTCATTTAGTTTCTGTAACAAGTAGCTAGCCATATTGGTGCAGCAAAACTAACTGCACAATAACATAATTGCTATTTTGATGTACAATAGCCTAATAACAAAATAGCAAAATTGGCTTGACATTACTTTCATATGTTAGTATGCCAAGATATCTTGATCAAATAAGTATTCATCATGAGATTTTTAATTGAAAATTGCTGATTTAGCTCAGACCCTCATGCCTATAACGTGTACTCACTAAGCTATGGCTCTCTTTGTATTAAGCCTGTATTGTTTTGACACCCCTAGCCTTTCCAATATGTTTCTTTTAAGATAATGTTACGTACACGGAAATAAATCATGTTGGCATGCCTTTGTGGTTCATACTTGCCCAAAATAATCAAAAGTCCTCACACTTTATGCATCACATTCCATTTATCAAGACTTTCCATATAACAACATATTTCTGGAAGTTAGAAATGGTTCCACTATGGGTTGGGGGGGCAGTGCCATGTGTTCAAGCCATGGTTGGTTGAATCTGTGGATAAAGAATCCTTGGATATGGAGGGCTGACTGTACTCACCTAACAACTGACTGAGGCATGTGACATCTGTGATGGTTTGAAAGGAATGCAGGGCTTTTTGCTGAAACAACAACCAAAACTGCCTTTTACTTTGCATTTGCCTGGAAAATCAAGATAAATACGTGTGGCTGCCTCCAAGTTCACTGCAGAGCCAGAGGTGGGGGTTTGGGTGGGTGGTACTCTGTTGTATTTACGTTCTGCAAATATGCAGGTGCTATTTCTTGAATATGCATTTGTGTGGAGATCAGTATTAGCATATTTCCACCTATTCAGTAATACAGTACTCTGGGACAACATATACTGTATTCACATACATGAGGGGAATAGAAGAAAAAAGCAGAACAGGCATGGCGGTAAGACTAGAAATAATGTGAAATTTAGGACGTGATCAAGGTAGAACTGCCCTTTCAAGACAAAGTGAGTTTGCCTGTGAGCTATTCTAATCTCACTGGTGAGTGTAGTGCTAACAGGATCACTGCAGACCAGAAGAATGCTGTGGCTACAAGATATTAGTTTTCCCATCAGTGTAGACATGACCCAAACTTACGTAGCTTTTTGGTGAAAGAGTCCTCACACTGGGGAAGGAATTTGTTTCCCCTTCCCTCTGCTAAGTTTTTGGGGCAATTTGTATGAAAATAACACCACAGAGGTATCACAAGCAATAAAGCTGCAGTTTCAGCAGAACAGGTGGATAGGTGAAAAGTTACAACAAAAGCTAGTTTAAGGGTTTAAAAAAATAGTAAATCATACTGAGATTGGGAAAATGGTCATTCCCCACCCCAGTTCATCTATAGCAATGATCAATGAATCATTTCACACACCTATTAAGGAGAAAAGCCCATAGATTTTATTTTTCCTAATGATGAGAAGCGAGTGGCTAAATCCTACACAGCAGTTACAAGAATCACAGAGATCAAAAAACTAAACAACTATAAGGGTCTGATGAATTCACTGTAGAAAACAAATCTGAGAGTAAAGAAAGGATTTGGAATAAAGTACATTCAGCCCCACAATCCACCATTAAATATTGGAAACGTTTGCTACAGAGCAACCTAGTGATTGAAAGGAAGGAGGAAGAAACCATGTTTATGTAACACATTGTCCACTGACAGTACAGTGTGCAGTGAATGGAGAGCCCATGGTAAAAACATTCTAGAACTGGAGTGTAGACTTGTCAGTCACTCAACTTGATTCTCTTCATCTCTTGGGAGTCCAGCCTCACTTCTGGTATCTTCATTTGAAATTCAGTACACATCTCTAATATTTAGCATGCATAGTGGTTTGAGTGCTGGACCAGGACTCTGGAGGCCAGGGCTCAAATCCCCACTCATATATGAAAACCCACTGGGTGATCTTGGGCAAGTCATACACTCTCAACCTCAGAAAACCCTGTGTTAGATCCACCTTAGGGTCACCATAAGTTGGAAACAACTTGAAGGTGCACAACAACTACTGCCAAACATGACAAAAATGTATACCTGTACCAAGTGCTGTTGCTCCAAGATATATTTCTATACTGATGTTCTTCACTGAGTTATCTATTTATTTATTTATTTATTTATACCCTGCTCTTCAGCCACAAGGCTATCAGAGCGGCTTACAAATTGTTTTAAGCAATAGCTATTTACACATCTACACTGCATTAAACAGTTTCCAATGTGTGTTAGCTAATTGTATTACAATTGTAATGAAAAGAGGAAATGAAAATTATTGCAGAACCAGTCTGGAAAGCTGTCTCAGGACTGACTAGCTTGATCATAAAGAAATTTCAGGCAGCAGTTGTCAGATAGACTTAATTTATACAGAATAAAAAACTGTATATCTGGATTTTCTGTCTTGGGATCAAAATAACATGGTCCACCCACCTGGTACTTTGTTAGCAACCTCATAAGGAATCAGTCTTATGCAGGGATAATAAGGCTGGCTGCGTTAGTATATTACAACTTCTTCATGGTCTCTGTGACTCACGAAATGGGTTTATTGCACCTGCATAGTGAATCATTTGATAACTTCTAGAGTGGTTATGTGTGTTGGTGATACCCTCTTCTCCCCTTGCCCATGTGACCAGCCTGATTCTTGCTCAAACCCTCAGTTCATGTTCGTCTGCCACAGCAGCAGCAGCAAAGGAACTGCTTCTATTTTTGTAATTTTTTCTTTAGCTTTTGACTTCTGTTGGACTTAGCAGTATGGTTACGGTGGCTTACTATGGCTTCATCTGATTCCTTTAAGAAATGTACTTCCTGCAGGGCTAAAATTCCCAAGATGAATGTTATTTTGCACTGTCTTGCTGAAGGCAACAATGTGGGGACCTGCATCCGTTGTAAGGCATTCATCCCACAAGTGTGCAATAACTGCTCCTCAAGGCTCTCTTGTATGAGCAAGCCCTGATGGCCTCTGACAAGCCCTCCAATTTGGGCCACGGATCTCTTCCACCTTGATCTACTTTGGCTGCAACTGCTTCTGAGTCCTTGGTCTGGGTAGTGGCAAAGAGGTCCCTCCAGGATCCTAAGTGGAAAAGGCTAAGGGTAATTCTAAGTGTGGCCTCTGACTCTGCTCCTCAGTCAAAAGCACCCTCAGTACCAGTTCCATCTATCAATCTGGAGGCTCAGACTTGTGTACCCTCAACACTGGATCAGTCTATTGGTTTGTAGGCCTCAACCTCGACTTCCAAGCACAGGATGGAAAAAAGTGGCATAACAAGAAGAAATGGGCAAAGGGCATTGAGGGTTCTTGGCTAGATTGCTGTCTTCACCACTGTGTGCCTCAGAATACTCCAACCTCTCTTGGTTGAGTCGGCACAGGAGGAGGAAGTGCTGGTATCCATCTCAGTGGATTTGAAACACTCTTCTCTACAGCTCAGCATGCAAGCTAGGCCTTCATGGGAGGTGTTAGCACAATTGGCTCACATGGATACTACTTCAGAAGGGGAGATAGTTCAATACCCTCCTGTACCACCACAGAGGTTGCCTGAGACCTTGCTCTTGGATCACATTCACTGATCTCCTGTGCCACCAACCTTTCCAGAGAAAAATGTTTCTCTTTACCCTTCACCACCTCAGCTTTGTCAACCTGTTCCGCATCTCCAGTTGTCATCCTCTTCGGCCTCCAATACCTCTTGGGGAATGGGGTTGTCACCATTGTGGACTTGCCACCCCGCCATCAGTACTGCTATGAATCCAATTGGCTTCAGGATGGATGTGATTTCAGGTGCTATAGCTGTAGGTTTTACGAGTGGTACAAGACTCATCACAGACATTCACTGTTTTATCAATACGATCATTCCCCATCTTCAGAGTTTTCTTATGAGGAGTATAACTAGGATTGGTACCACTCTCATGGGGTGCATTCATGCTACCACCAATGCAGTCCATATTACCATCAATATAGTCCACTTCACTATCAACTTAGTCAGCATCAACAATCACATCCTACTTCAGGACCATCAACAGTAGTACCAAGCAAGCTTTCTATGGATAGTGAGCAGTGCACCTTTCTGGGACCTAATCTCTGGCCCAGCATTCTCATTCTGCTGCTAACGGTTAGCCTTAACTACTGCTTTTGGGCCAGCATTCTGAATCTGCAATTCATCATTCACCTCCACCAGTTCCTCCTTGGATTCAGTAATCGTTGGTACTGAAGATATCACCTCATGCACTTTGTTTACCATCTCCACTGGGTGTGAACATATTCTTCAAGAGTCCTCCACACTGGAGGATTTAGACTCAGATTCTTTACCTTGTCAGGCATGTCACCAAGGTGTACTCTTCCATCCATCTTGGGGGAACATAAGTCTGGCTCTCCTACTGAAGATGTCCACACCTTCATGGAACAAATGTTGAGAATGGCACATGCCTTAGAAGCAGAGGTTAAGCAACCAGAGACTGACTGAACCATCTGACCTGGTTTACAGATGGATTTGGAATAAAGTGTTGATGCCAGTGTCGATTCTGTTGCTGCCCTCCCTTCTGAAGGTGGTGTTTAGGTGTTGAATTACTCCCTGCACTATACAGTCCACCTCTAGGAAAATTGATAGACTGTATTGTGTACTGAAGTTGGGTTCAGAATGGCTTTTACACCATGAAAAACCAAGGTCAATCATTATTGAGGTAGCCCAGTCCAAGTTTATGCAAACAACAACAACAACAACAACATATCAGTACTTCTGATAAAAAGGCAAAAAACTAGACATCATGGCCAGGAAATTTTGTTCTACCACTGCCCTCTCCTTCAGAACTGCTGTTACGCAGCCTGAGTGGGGACATCAGTTTTTACATACAGCCCAGATGATTCAAAATGGTCACTCTCAGATCCATCTTTCCCCTGTTGCAGAAGGGAAATTGGTTTGCAATGTTAAATTTAAAGGATATGTACATTCATATCACAATCTGACCATCACACAGGCATTTCCTTTGTTTTGCTGTGAGAAGAATACCCTATCACTTTTGTGTCCTTCTCTTTGGACTGTCCATCACTCCTTGAGTCTTCACGAAGTGCATAGTTGTCAGGAAATGACATGAATGTGACCACAAGATGGAGCTGTAAGCTTAGTAATGAAAGTAGTTAAGCTCCAGTGGCAGGTGTGTGTGTGAGTCAGCACTTGAGAGTATGCACACTTAAGATGCCTGATGTAACAGGCATTGTTTAACTGCCTATAAACCGGAGAAAGGAATTATCTCCAGTGTGGGTTTGTTGTGGATGGTGGTTGGCGAAGCAGTTTGTTGGTTTAAGAGAGAGATATACTCTGTATATATATTGTAAATATACTGCTAACAGAAATTAAAGCCCTCAAGTTGAGTGAAGACTGGTCTTGTTGCTGTCTTTATTTGGCAAGCCAGAGCTCAAGGCAGTGTGCTGGGGTGAAGGATTTTTTTCTTCTCAGCCTGAAGTCTTTTGCAGAAGTCTCTCCAGAAACCTTCTCCTGTCGACGTGGAACAACTTTGCAGGTGGTCGTGGTAGACACAGCATGTCTTTCTACGCCCCAATCAATAGTGGTGGTAGCAGTTTGGCTCAGACAACAAGGGGTTCTTGTGTCCCCCTGCTTGGATGACTAGCTCCTTATTGCCCATTCATAGGATCATAGAATCATAGAGTTGGAAGGGACCACAAGGGCCATCCAGTCCAACCCCCTGCCATGCAGAAATAAACGATCAAAGCATTCCCAACAGATGGCTATCCAGACTCTGTTTAAAAACCTCCAAAGAAGGTGACTCCACCACACTCCAAAGCAGTCCATTCCACTGCTGAACAGCTCTTACTGTCAGGAAGTTTTTCTTAATGTTTAGGTGGAATCTCTTTTACTGTAGTTTGAGTCCATTGCTATGTGTCCTAGTCTCTGGAACCTCAGAAATCAAGCTTGCTCCATTCACAGTATGACATCCCTTCAAATATTTAAACATAGCTATTATGTACCCTCTTAACCTTCTCTTCCCCAGGCTAAACATGCCCAGCTCCCTAAGCCACTCCTTATAGGGCATGGCTTCCAGACCTCCTACCATTTTGTTTGCCCTCCTCTGGACATGTCACAGCTTGTCCATATCCTTCTTGAATTGTGGTATCCAGAACTGGACACAGTATTACAGGTGAGGTCTGACTAAAGCAGAACAGAGTGGCACTATTACTTCTCTTGATCTAGACCCTATACTCCTATTGATTCAGCTTAGAATTGCATTGGCTTTTTTTAGCTGCCACATCACACTGAACTGAAACTGCTGTTCAGTTTGTGATCCACTAAGACTCCTAGATCCCTTTCGCATGTACTGCCATCAAGCGAGGTGTTACCCATCCTATATTTGTGTGTTTCATTTTTACTGCCCAAGGATAATATCCTACATTTCTCCCTGTTGAAATTCATTTTGTTAGTTTTGGCCCAGCTTTCTAATCTGTTAACGTCATTTTGAATTCTGATCCTGTCCTCTGGGGTATTAGCTACCCCTCCTAATTTGGTGTCATCTTCAAACTTGATAAGCATGCTCTCGATACCCTCATGCAAGTCATTGATAAAGATGTTGAATAGCACTGGGCCCAGGACAGAACCCTGTGGCACCCACTACTCACCTTCTCTCCAGGATGAAGAGGAGCCATTGATGACTACCCTTTGGATTTGGCCCATCAACCAATTACAAATCCATCTAACAGTTGCATTGTCTAGCCTGTATGTTACTAACTTTTTTACAAAGATATCATTGGAGACTTTGTCAAAGGCTTTACTGAAATCAAGATACACTACATCGACAGCTTTCCCTTTGTCTACCAAGTATGTAACTCTATTGAAAAAAGAGGTAAGATTAGTCTGGCATGACTTGTTTTTCAAATAACCCATGTTGACTTTTAGTGATCATGGCATTCCTTTCTAAGTGCTTACAGACTCTGTTTAATGGTCTGCTCTAGAATCTTTCCTAGTATTGATGTGAGGCTGACTGGGCGATAATTATTTGGGTCTTTGTTTCCCCGCTTTTTAAAGATTGGGTAAATATTGCCCTCCTCTGGTCCGCTGGGACCTCTCCTGTCTCAAAGATTATTGCCAGTGGTTCTGAGATTTCTTCTGCCAGTTCTTTTAGTACCCTTGGATGTCGTTCATCTGGCCCTGGAGACTTGAATTCATTTATACTGGCCATGTATTCCTGAATAACCTTTTTACCTATTCTATGCTGCATTTCCCCTGCTGCATCATCTGCTCCATTTTCTTCAGGTTGAGCAGTGTTCGCCTTTTGGGAGAAGACCAAGGCAAAGAAGGTGTTGAGTCTAACACCTTCTTTTCATCTAACATATAGTCGTCATTCTGTCCATTAAATACATATCGTATAGTTTTAAAGTCCATTCATCAATAACCGGTATGTTTTGATTTTTCCAATTTTTAGAAAAAACTATTCTGGCTGCAGTTATCATATACAGCAAAATTTTTCTATATTTTTTCTGATCTTGTTTGTCAATATTATGTAGCATATTCAATAGATACAATTCTGGTTCACAGGGAAAGTCTATTCCTACAATGTTGTTAACCATATGTATTTTTCCCTTTTTTTTTTTTTTTGGACATGTCTACCATATGTGGAAATATGTACCTACTGTTTTTCTACACTTCCAGCATTTATCTGAAATATTCTTGTACATTTTTGCTACTTTTTCCAGTGCCATCTAAATACTATTTTATAATAATTCTCTTTACCATTTTGGCTTCTGGTAAATGTTAGATTTTTATTGCATGATCTTTCCCAATGTTCCAAGTTTATTTCATGTCCCATATCCTGAGCCCATTTAATCATATTTATAATCATATTCATCTTAAACTCTTCTTGTTCTAAATTTATTTCCAGCAGGATCTTATATATATTTGACAATAATTTCTTCTTATCACCTTGTATTAATTAATCTAATTTCATTTACTCTATTTCTGTCCCTTCCAACTTATTGTCTTTTTTGAATTTTTGTAGTAGCTGCCTGTATAGAACCAAAGACAGTCTCCATGGTCTAGTCTTATTTTTTCTTGTGTTTTCATTGTATAGCCTTCACTGCTACATTTTAAGATATCTTTATACTTTAACCAGTTGTCTTTATATACATTTTCTTTTTCATGGAATACTTCATGATTGCATATCCAGAGTGGTATCTGTCTGTACATCTTCTGTTTATATTTTAACCATATCCTTAGGATGACATACTTCACATAATGATGATAGAAATCTTTATGTACTGATTCCTTATTATACCATATGTAGGTGTGCCCTCCAAAGCACAAGTCAAAACCTTCTAACTGTAGGAGTCTAGTATTTGCAAGTGTTATCCATTCTAGGACCCAAGTAATGCAGCTGATGTGGAAGTATGTTTTTAAGTTTGTAAGCTTGACCCTCCTCTCTCCTTTGTATCATACAATGTTTTCCTGTTTATTCTGGGTTTCTTTCCTGCCCAGATGAATCCAGACAGGTTTTTGTTCAATTCCTTAAACGGTTTATCCCCATTTAGTATTGGTATGTTTTGGAATAAGTATAATAGTTTAGGTAGGATAGTCATCTTAATCGTTGCTATTCTCCCTAAGAACAAGAGATCCAATTTATTCCATTTACTTAACTCTTGTTTTATTTTGTTCCAATTTTTAACATACCGTATATTCCGGCGTATAAGACGACTGGGAGCAAAAGACGACCCCCCCCAATTTTTAAGTTAAAATATAGAGTTTGCCCCCCCCCCAGCCAGCCACCTGGCTGGAAAGCCTGTCCCCCACCAGCCAGCCAGCTCAGTGGCTATAGATGATGGAATAGTCTGTGAAATTAAAGGACTGAGAACAGCTAAAAAAGCATGGGATACTTTCAAAAATCTCTGTGGTGTTCAATCTTTGGAAAGTAAGGTTGCATTAATACTGTAAGTTGGTTAATATGAAGCTATCAAATCCCAAATTTTTGAATGAGCACATTAATGAATGAGCACATTAATGATTTTAGAGCCACAGTGGTAGACAAGAGAATTTCACCATAGACAAAACTTGATGCAGAATGATAAATCTGAATCCAGAAATTCTAATTTTAGGCTAATTTGTCCTGAAAAGAAACATTATTTTGACTCTCCTGAGCTAAATGGGGGGCCATTTTCCAGTTGTTTTTTTCTCCTTTTTATTCAGGTTCTTTGTCAAGATCCCTTTTTTGCCTTTATTTATTTTCAATCCTGCCATTTCCCCAAATTCTTCAATGGTTCTTATTAATGTTTCAATACTTTCTATAGGATTATCGAGGAAAAAACTAAATCATCAGCAAAAGCTTTGTATTTAAATTCATGATTTGCTATTTTGAGTCCCTTAATTTGTGTGTTTCATCTTATCCTTCTGTTTAGTATTTCTAAGAGTGTTATAAATAATAACAGGGATAGCAGGCAATCCTGTCTGGTGCCTCTTCCTATTGAACATGTTTTGTTTTTCCTCCCATGTATTAGTAATTGCGCTTCCTGATTATTATATAGCTTCTTAACCAGTCCAAATAATTTCTACCTATATTACTTTCCCCCCAATACTTAGAACATAAACTTGTCAAACACTTTTTCAGTCTCGGCAAATATCATTGATAACTTCTCATTATGTTTTTCATATTATTCTATTACATCTAATAGCATTCTAAAATTTCCTTTCTCTTGTCTATTCAGCAGGAATCCATTTGATCTTCATGTATCCACTCTGATAACACTTTCTTTAATCTTTTAGCCATAATATTTGTAAAAAAATTATTATTGATTTTCAGCAAAGATATAGGCCTATAATTAGAAACTATTGTTGAGACTTTCCATTCTTTAGGTATTAAAACTATATCTGCTTTCTTCCATGTTTCTGGGCAATCATCCAGATTTCTCTAATTAAATAATCTGTATAAAGGGCCTAGCAATTCCTCTTCAAAAATCTTATAGTACAGCACAGAAAACCCATCTGATCCAGGAGCCTTTCCTATTTTCAGTTTCCTTATCGCCTCTTTGATGTCTTTTATTGTTATTTGGCTGTCCAGTTCCAATCTTTGTGCTTCCATTATTTGTGGTATTGTTTCCTTCTGTAAATATTCTTTAATCTTGTCCTCCATATCCTCCATTTTTAGATATTTCTCGCATAACTTAGAATAATAATTATAAAATATTTCCATTATCTCTTTCTGTCTTATAAAACTTTCATTATTTAATCTGATTTTGGTTATTAATCTTTTCTCTCTTTCCTTCCTTAGCCTATATGCTAACCATTTACCTAATTTATTCAAATGTTCAAAGTATTTCTGATGAGCATATTTCATTTTTTTTGGCTATTTCTGTGGTCATTTCAATCTCTAGTTGTTTCCTGAGTGCAATAATTGTTTATTCTTCCATTCTTTTCATTCTCCTTAGCTTCTTTTTCTTTTCTTTCTACCTCCTCTAGGATTTTGCTTTGCTTACATTTGCTTCAAGTTGTTTCAAATGTCACCTTATTAGAGCTTTTCTGGCATCCCATACTACACTAGTTGATGTTCCTTTATCTAAATTCTCTTCAAAATATTGCTTCAATGCTTTCTTTTTTCTATCTATAATTATGTAAGTTTACAACAATATGTTTTTTAGTTTCCATGCACATTTGAAATCCCATTTCCATAATTACTGGGGAGTAGTCCGATATTCTTTTTTATAATATATCTACCTTTCATATGCTTTTATGTAGTACTTTAGATGCTAGAACCATGCCTATTCTTGAACAACTATTATATCTATCTGAATAGTATATACAATCCCTTTCTTATTTATGTAGGTGTCTCCAAACATCATATAATGATAGCTATTCCATCATTTCTATAACTACCTTTGGTAGTTTCCCATGTTTTCCCCAATCTTAGATACTGTTGATTTATTTAATTCTGGATTTAATACACCATTCCAGTCCCTAGCTATTATGTAATTTGGGAAATCATATTCCTTTATTCTCTGGTATAACTCTTGAAAGAATTTCTGTTTATTTTCTTGTGGTGTGTATATCCCTACCACTAGTAGTACACCTGTAGATGTACTTCCACCCCTATATAGAATCCATTTCTATCTCTGAATATTTCTTTAGATTCGTATTTTTGATTTACATATATTGCCACTCCTCTTTTCTTTTTTATATTTAGTTGTGTATAATACCACCAATTTCACATTTTTACAAGTTTTTTCTTACTCTTTAATGTGTGCTTCTTGTAGACAGAAAATATCTGCTTTTTGTTTTTCTAAATAATGAAACTCCAAGCGTCTTTTATAAGGTGTGTCTAATCCTCTTACATTCCAAGTTATAACTTTCTCTTTCATCCTTTTTCCTTTACCCCTTTCCTCCGTATTCTACTATCTCTCCTTCTGAACACCTCCTGCCTCTTCTTCCCCTTCCTCCTCTTCTCCTTCAAGCTCCTCTACTTCTTCTTCTTCTTCCTGTTATAACTCACCCCTTAGCATTTCTTTCTCATCTTCTGGATTTAATCTTTTCCCTTCTTCACTTCTTTCTGACTCTTATCTACTCTCTTTCAGATATTTTATTATTTTTCCTCTCTCCTTTGTATTGTTTGTGACTGTATTTCTTTTTCTATGTCTTTCCTTATTTAACTTTAAATTATTTTCTTGATCTCTTTGTTTCTCTTGATTCTCTTTTGTTTCTTTTGCTACTTTCCCCTTCAGATCTTGTTTATTTCCATTCAAGTCATGTCTTATTTTATCTAAGAAGTCTTTAGCTTTAGAAACTGTATTTATTTATCATATAATTTTTATACTTACAGTTGAAGGAGATCCCTTCTATTTTATTCCATTTATAGGGGATTTCTTTTCTCCTTAGTACCTGGGTCAGAAGGTTGTATTCTTGTCTTTTTTTTTAGTACATGAAGTGGTATGTCTTTAAATATTTTTACTTCTTGTCCATCAATATTTAAACTCTCATTAAAGCTCTGTTGTAGGTTGATATTTTTTACTCTTTCTCTGATAAAATAAACTACTATATCCTGTGGTATATTTTTCTTTTTTGCTACCAGGAATCAATTTGATATAATTTATCCACCTCAATATGTAATTGCTTGGGTATCCATCCTATATACTCCACCAGTGTTGGAATTATTCTGGTTGACAAGTCTTCGTTTCTTTGTTCTCTTAAATCTCTAATTTTTATGCATTTCAATCTGACCCTATTTCTTGGCTCATCCCATATCTAATATCTTGTCCTCTTGGGTTTCTAAGTTTTTTGTTCTTTTTTCAAGGTTCATAGTTTTACCTTCTAACTCTTGCATTTCACAACGTATCTTCACTATATCTGTAGAAACATTTTCTAATTGAGAACTAAATTTATGTAATTGTTTTTGGATATCCACTGTAAGGTCTTCCTTCAAATCTTTCATCTCTGTTTTTAGTCCCATGCTTAATTTTTTAAACTCGCTTATGAGTAATTGATTTTTATCAGCTAATTTTGTTGCCACATCTACAGAAGAGCTCCTTGATACTTCAGCCTGAGACTGTGCTAGGGATTTTCTTGTTGTTGGCATATCTCCAAATGTTGCTATTTTCCCTTTTTTTCCCTCTCAAAAACACACAATTATTACTCTGTTATACCCCTTAAGTCTTTATTATCATCTTCTATTATTTATATCTTTACCTCTCTTCTCCTTCCTTTCTCTCTAGTTTCAGACAAATTCTCTTTTGCATTCCCGTTAAGTCTTTGTTTCCTAACTTCTACCCAAATGTTTTTTTACAATATCTTCGATTGTAATATTTTTAAAAAATCCCCCTATATATTCTCTATATACATTCCATTTATACCATATATTTCCCATCTCTACATTAAATTGTTAAATCCAATATAAATGTTCTTATCACATAATTATACATAAATATACATAATTATTTTCAATACAAAAAGCTTTCTCTTATAAAAAAACTTTGCATAAACTATATAATTGATCATAAATCATATCAGACATACCTGCCTATTTTCTATTTACACTCATATAAATGTCATTCCAGATATCTTTATATTTGTACCATCCCCTTTCCTCTGTATAACAAACTCCAGCAGAACATGGTCACTCCCCTCTAAGGATCCCACCACTTACAGCCCATTAACTAGATCATCTCTGTTGGTTAGGATCAGCTCTAAAATAGCTGATCCCCTTGTTGCCTCTTCCACATTCTGGACTATGAAATTGTCTGAAAGTGAGGAATTTGTTGGACCTTAAATTTTTGGCAAACCTGGACTTCCAACTAATATCAGGATAGTTAAAATCCCCCTTTATTACTACATCTATCCTGACTAAATGTGCAATCATCTCTTCTAGGAAGGCATCATCCAAGTCCTCAGTTTGGCTTGGAGATTTGTAGTAGACCCCCACAATGACATCCCTGCTGTTTCTCTCCCCCTTGACTTTTACCCAGATGCTCTCAACCTGGCTCCCAGGATTTAGATCATGGATCTGTTCACAGGTGTACACATCCTTAATGTATAATGCTATTCCACCACCCTTCCTGTTTGGTCTATTTCTCTGAAGTAGGTCATACCCCTCTATTACTTCATTCCAATCATGACACTCATCCCACCAGGTTTAAGTGATGCCTATTCAGTCATATTTGCTTTCTTGTGCTAAGAGTTCAAGTTCATCCTGTTTATTTCCCATGCTCCGTGCCTTAGTATAGAGACATCTAAGAGCATGGGCCATTCCTCCTATCTGTCTTTTAAAGGTTTTATTCCTCCCACCATTCATGAACCCATCTCCTAGACATTGATTTCATGCTCTGTCTCCTCGACTCATTGGGCCTTATCATGAACCTCGAAAAGCCCCACCTGGAATAATCCAAGATGGTGAAATTTATCAGTGCCATTCTGGACTCTCATCTTTCTGCAGCCTACCAGCCAGACAAGAGGAACCAGACTCTTCTGAGAGCCACTTTCAGATGCTGGTGCAATCACAGAGTATGTACAAAAGATATTCAGGTGCTCTTTGGGTTCATGCCTTTGACAACATCAGTGACAGCATTTGCAAGGCTCAGAATGCGTCCTCTGGAAGCTTGATTCCTATCCTGTTTCAATCGTCTTCTCAACTCTCCTCATCTATGTCTCACCATACCAAAACATGTTCATCACTCATTGATGTGGTGGATTAATCGCAGGAACATACAAGCCAACATGTCCTTCTTTCCTCCACAGTCTGCTTCAGTGGTTACCATGGACGCTTCCATGGAAGGATAGGGAGAAGGCTTCTCCATAAGGAGATGTTGGATGCCTGGAAAGAGCAGTCTCCACATCAACATGCTTGAGATGTTGGCTGTGGAAAAAACATTTCAAGCTGTCAGATTTCTCCTGCATGGCAAGGTTGTCCAGGTACTCTCCCACAACACTGGTGGTGTACTACCTAGATAGAATGATAGGATAGAATGAAATAAAGCACTCTGCTCCATCTTACACTCCATCTGTGTACTGGTGTTTTGACAGAAACATCTCCATCTCAGCAATTCATCAGAGAATATGTTAGCAGATGCTCTCAACAGGACACCAGTCTCTTGCCACAAATGGAGACTTCATCCCAACATGCTTTGAAAGGTCTCTCAAAAATGGGGCACTGCAGCAGTCATCAGTCAGTCACCTCAGCCCAGAACAGACAGTGCCAGATCTACTGTTCCAGGGTTCATTGGGGAAAGGACTCATGACTATTCAATCCTCAGAAATTTCTAGAGATGCAGTATGCACTCTCTATACAAGTGGACTGTTGGATATTGAAAGAAAGGGCATACAACATCTGCCAGTTGGGCAGTATAGCTGTGCGCCCTTCATTTGGACCTACCTTACCTGAAGTTCCACAATGACAAAGTGGTCCTTAGACTGGACATTTTCTTCCTCCCTAAAGTAGTGTCTGCTTTCATTTGAACTGGACATGATTTTGCCTGCATTTCTGCAGAATCCTACCTCAGACTTGGACTGCACCCTCCACTGTGTTGATGTGCAGTGGGTGCTAGGATTACATTGACAGGATTGCTACTGCAGATTTTTTGTATGCTACTCTCCTGATAAGAAGGGTTTGTCTGTTTCATCTCAGCACCCATTTCCACCATACATCTGGCCTACAAACTTGCTAAGCAAGACCCTCCAGTTCATGTATGCAGCCATTCCAACAGAGTTGTCACAACTTTATCTGCCTTTCTGAATGGCATGCCTCACTCAGGATGATGTTTATAGATCAGCTACATGGTCACAGCCTTTGGTCTTCATCACCCACTATGGACTGGATGCAAGGTCCAAGGCTGAAGTAGCCTTTGGGAAAACCATATTGTTTTCCTGTGTTTCATGACACTCTCACTTCCTATGGTGAGTAGGTTGGTAGTCTCCCATTTGTGTGAGTCACAGAGACCATGAAGATGATGGAGGGGTTGCTCACCTGTAACCATAGTTCTTCATGTGGTCATCTGTGTATTTACACAAAACTTGTCCTTCCTCCCCATGTCTCCTGTTTTCTTTAGTTCCTTGGCTGCTGCTTTGGTGCCCAGGGAACTAAGGGTTTGAGCAGGAATCAGGTTGGTCACATGGACAAGGGGAGGAGGGGCTACCACCACTTACATATTAGCTCTAGAAGGTTCTGAATGATGCACTGCATGGGTGCATTTGTGTGAGTTCTTCTGATGTATGATGAAGGTGTGTCCAGTGATGGCTTCTTTCTGACTGGGTTTATTGAAATGTTTCTAATTTTGCATTAGAATAATCTTTGATGTTCGTAGATGTGCATGTACTTTTAAATTATGTATCTGCAATGTGGAACTTAACTGAGAGTCAGTGTGGTCATGTCCTGTACACTCCTGCTTTTAGGTAAAAGATTCATAGTTGAAGATTGGAAAGAAGAATTCCTCCCATTGTTCAGAGGTCAGAAGACCTTACCTGTCTAACCAGGTATTCTGCAGAAAACTCCACATATTTTTGGAGGGGGGGCTATGATCAGTTTATTTTAATGTATATGTATAGCCCAAATTAACATCCTATGTATTTTCCCTTTCCCCCTGCCTCCGCATGTTCTCTCTCTCTCTCTCTTCCTTCCTTCCTTCTTCCTCTTTTTCTTATTCATATCTTAACAATATAAAACACTCAGAAGGTGAGTTATATTGTATATTCTGAAGAAATACGGTGATTCCTCAGGTAAGTGATGTAGCATGGAAAAGGAGAGACCTTGAACAAAATCATAATTCTAAATTATCCTCTTCATTTTAAATACTGCTTGCCCACAATTAGTTCGTTTTTTCTGCACAGTGCATGGGAACAGAAGAGTTACTTAGAAGAACCCAATGATATATTTGATGGCCCACATTTCTTTGAACAAATTCTGCTGCTTCTGCTAAACAAAAATGCACCCAAATTTCCTTGGATGTGTGGAAATATTTGCCTAGTTCTTTTGACCCTGCCTTCTCTCTCTAATTTTTTCTGAGCAGTGTAGCAATTTGGAAACTGCTAAATAAAATTATCTTTGGATTGTGATGCAAAGGTTTCTTAGCTCTGGTTAACTTTACTCCATGTATATTCACTTGTTTTCTGGCAGGGCTCTTATGTCTTGAGAAGCTAGACAATGAACTGAATTCAGGTGCAAATGCCCCCTTTACTTCAACAAACAAAATGCTATAAAAGTACATGACTTCCAAAAAAAAAAAAAAAAGTAAATTATCTGAAATAATTACACAATCATGATCAATAATTACACAATAGAAATAATTACACAATCATGATAAACTTAAAGCAAGGCCACAGAAGCACTAGAGGAACACAAAAGCACTGAATGAACACTAAATTACACACATAGGTATAAACATGAAGAATGCATAAATAATGCTAAAATATATTCAGCATTTTGTTATTATTTTTTTCAATTCTGTGCTAGAAAAAGCTTGACCAGTTGGATTTTTGTGTCATTTTTAGTTCTGCTGGACCTCTCTGTGGCTTCTGGGCCAACTTGCTGGGATGGTGCTGGGAAGGACCTTTTCTTGTTGGAGGGACAAGATCAGAAGGTGGTTCTGGGAGATTTCTGTTCAATGCCACCAGTATATTAGAATAAATCCTATTTCTTTCCCACGGAAGCTGTTTTGATTTTTCACCAGTGTCAGGTTTTAGTTATGAATTGGATGAAAGCAAACAATTTCAAGCTAAATAATGATAAGATAGAGGTTCTCCTGACCAGTTAAAAAGATTGGTGAATAGGGATTCAGCCTGTCCTAGATAGTATTACAATCTACTGAAGAGGCAGGTTTGCAATATGGAGAACTCTTGGATTTAGTCCTAAGTCTGGGTGCCCAGGCCTCTGGTGGCCAGGAGTAAATCTGAACAGTTAAAAGTAATGTACCGATTACACCCACTCCTGGGATTTGCAGATTTGGTCATGGTGACACATGCCTTAGTCATAGCCTGTTTGGATTACTGTAATCACTTTGTGTGGTGTGGGGCTGCCTTTGAAGAGTGTTCAAAGCTGCAGTCTGTTTCCAGAAACAATTCAAAATGCTGCTTTTTACCGCCCAATATGGCTTAAATTCAGGCTCTCTCAGGACATCATTCTCTATCCGAGATCTCAGATAGGAGGGTGCAGGTGTGTTCACTGCTGCCGCAGAAGACAGGGCCAGGTCTAATGGTGTTAAGTTACAGGATGGTAGACTTTGATGGAATATTAGAAGGAATTTTTGACAGAATGGTCATGCAATGGAACCAATTAGGGGTAGTGGGGGTCTCTTTCTCTGAATGCCCCCCAAAAGAGGCTAGATAGTTACTGGCTGGGATGCTCTAGCAGCTGGAGTTCCTGCCTTGAGCAGGGGGTTGGACTTGATAGCCTAAGAGGCTCCTTCCAACTCTATCTGCATGGACACTGAGATCTTTGAGTGAGGCACTTCTCTGGGGGCCCCATCCTCACAGGGACGTCTAGTGAAGATACAAGAGAGGAGTTTCTCGGTAGCTGCTCCTAGGTTCTGGATTCTCAGGAAGAGTAGACTGCCCCCTCCTTTGCTGTCCTTCCACCAGCAGCCAAAGACTTGTTTATTTTGACAGGTGTTCAGGAACTAACTGTTTTAAAACAAAGGTATTATTTTTAAAGGGTGCTGTACTATTTTTAACTGGTTTTTATTTGTAATGAAATTTCAAATAGTTTTTGATGCTATTCATAGTTTACCTTTTAATTATAATCTTTCAAATGTCTTCTATAGTGTGTCAGGATAGAAATAATGTGAATAAATAAATGTCTGGTTTCTATTTCTAAAAGAGCCAAGAAAAGGCAACATTCTCACTGTGGTGTCATTGATTAAATGGAGAATTCTGTAATATACTAGTTAAATGATTACAGATTGCTTCAGTACAGTAGGACCTCTGTATCCACTGATTCTTTACCCAGTGATTCAGTTATCCACAGGACACAAATCAGTACACCAGTATCATAGAGTCTTCCTAGAAAATGTATCCTCTCTAGCCATTTTCTAGGTCCTCCAAGGCAACTCTATGGTATTTTAAACAGGAAGTCCCATAATTTTCAATGGTGTTTGCTATTATCCATGGTTTTTTGTATCCATGCTCCCCCCCCCCCGAACCAATCCCCAGCAGATATGGGGGTCCTACTGTATAGCATAAGTGAGAATAATTCATTCATTCATTCATTCATTCATTCAGTATGGCATCTGAGATACTATCAGGTAAGCAAAACACAAAGGTAGGATCTCATTTCTCTTGGGTAAAAAGATTTGTACCGAGTGTGAGCACATGTTAAACTCCTTGGGTTGGATCCGGACTTAATATTTAAAAGTAGTAATAATTAAAAGTAGTCTACCTGAAATCAATGGAACTAAAGCTACTTATGACTGTCACCCATTGATTTCAAGGGATCTGCTCTAAACATGGCTAAATTGGGCTTCAGCTCATTGGCGGGGGGAAATGAAGAGGCATGTGAGTTGTTTTACTTTGTATTGTGCCTGGAGCTTTGTTTTAGCAATAAGAAATGGTGGATACTGCATTGTGACAAAATTTCTTGAAATTGATATGATAGGATTTTACTGAAAATTGGATATGTTGGTTAAAGGAAGGGTGTCATGGCTAGAATAGGTGTATTAGCATGTGCACCAGTTCTTCAAAATTATGACAATGATTTGCCATTCTGAACTTACATTTTGAAAGAAAATATACTGTAGTGAACAACAGTTGTTTTCCATTGTTCTGTAGTGAAGGTGAGGGTGGCAAATATCAAGGAAAAAAAGGCTAAGACTGCATGTGAGAGAAATGGGAACAATAGAGAAGACTCACGGTTTGCTGACTGAGATGCAGGTGGGAGTAGGGTGCATTGAAATTTACCAACCTAAACTTTGGCATGCACCTTTGGTCTCAATAAATTACTGTAATTTTTCCCACTGTTAAACATTTGAAGTTCTTCAAATTCTGTCTGCAGTCCCAGTAATGGATTCTGCAACTGCTCAGGGTCTATTTCAGGAAATTTCTGTATCTAAACTAGAGCTTTATTGAACACCAGACATTCTGTTCTCACATGCCAATCATATGATCAAGGACACATGGGGATTCTTGTGTGTCATTGCCACAGCAGGGGCATATAGGAAACACTGTTTATAACCATATGAAAAAAAAATAGTCTTTTCCTTTTGAGAGCCATCATGGTGTATTGGTTTAAGCATTGGATATGATTCTGGAGACCGGGTTTGAATCCTTGCTTGGCATGAAAATCCACTGGATGATCCAGGGCAAGTCACATTCTCTCAATTTCAGAGGAAGGCAAAGGGAACCCCCTCTAAACAAATCTTGCCAAGAAAAACCCACAATAAGGTCACAGTAGGGTCACCATAAGTCAGAAATGACTTGAAGATACACAACAACTTTCTCCTGTGTCACCCCTCTACTCAACTTACTCTATTTTGTCTGCTTATTATTTTTACTTTTTCATTGTATGTATGTTGACATTAACTTTTCTTTTAGCATCTTCATTAGGTGAATATGGCAAAGAATGTTGCTTTTTTCTGCAAGTGTTAGTTTTGAACTAACACACTGCCCACTGATGGTCACATCCTTTTGCCTACTATAGCCCTTGGATGGAAAGATGAACAAAAATGGAAAATGGATAGGTCTGAATATTATACAGTATTTTGGAATATATATGTCTGATTTTATATTAGAAAGAAGTATATAGGCCAATTGAAGGAAGGGGATTGGCTAAGGAAATGGAATAAACTAATAGAAATAATTAAAGAAGAGGAGGGGTACAAAATTATAAAAGATGCAGTACAATTCTCCACATCAAAGGAAAGGGATTTTGACTAAATATTTGGGGAGGGGAGTGAGTGAGAGGGAGGGAAGGGTTATAGCAGAAATACAGTTACCCCTCCACATTCGCGACTTTCACATTCGCAGTTTTGATTATTCGCGGAAAGCTGCCTGCCCCCCCTCCACTCCGTCCCTTCCCAAGGCAGCGAAGGGGTTCTCAGGAATCCCTTTGCTGCCTTGGGAAAGGGGTGGTGGTGAAAAGCCTCCCTAATTCCACCCCAGTCCCTTCCCAAGGCAGCGAGGGACCCCCTACGCCACTTTGGGAATGGTGGGGAGGAGGGAGAGTGGCGGCGGGGGCTTCAGAAGCCCCCATCGCCACTTTGGGAAGGACGGGGGGGTGAAGGAGAGTGGCGGTGGGGGCTTCTGAAGCCCCCATTGCCACTTTGGGAAGGGCGGGGGGGTGAGGGAGAGTGGTGGCGGGGGCTTCTGAAGCCCCCATTGCCACTTTGGGAAGGGCGGGGGGGTGAGGGAGAGTGGCGGTAGGGGCTTCAGAAGCCCCTGCAGCCACTTTGGGAAGGGTGGGGGGTGAGAAAGGCCGGAGAGAGGCAGCACAGCCTCCTACGCGCCCACCCGCCCGCCCGGTGCTGTCCCCAGCCTTCCGAAGCGGGCGGCGGGGCTCCAAAGCCCCAGCACCCGCTTCGGAAGGCCAGAGAGAGGCAGTGCAGCCTCCTCCCCACCCACATGCTGCCTTCCCCGGCCTTCCTCAGTGGGCTCCGGGGCTTCTAAGGCCTGGAGTCCCCTTCAGAAAGGCCGCGGAGAGGCCAGCCAGGCTGACCAGACACCCTCCCGCTGCCTCCCTCCCTCTGGGGGGCGCAGGAGCAGCATCTGTTATTTGCGTTTTTTTCACATTTGCGGGGGTCTCAAGAACCTAACCCCTGCGAATGTTTAGGGACAACTGTAATATCAATATATAGGTTATTGGGGTAATTAACTTTATAATTATATGTTAGTACTAACAGTTTTGTTTTAATCTTTGGGTATATAATTTTTGTTTATATATCTATATGTGTGTGTATGTTAAAAAAAAGTGTTAACTATCCCAAAAATTCAAAAAAAGTTTATTAAAAATGTTTTAAAACATTATTTAGCCTTCTGTGTTTGGTGAAAGACCATCTTATGGATTTGTGTAGGCACCCCCCAGCCTTCATGTGGCAGGTAAGAGATATAGAGCATAACAGCTGGGGGCCTTCTTTTGGGGAAAAGTATTAGAAGCTTCAGATTTCATAACATTAAGATCCAGGGGTGTATATTGAGCGTAATAGATCAGCTACTTGCTACAGAAATTATTCTGCCTGGGCCCTGTC
This sequence comes from Gambelia wislizenii, assembly GCA_030847615.1. Lineage (NCBI taxonomy): Eukaryota > Metazoa > Chordata > Lepidosauria > Squamata > Crotaphytidae > Gambelia > Gambelia wislizenii. The sequence goes on along the minus strand of JAUMIR010000003.1, from coordinate 203,437,479 downwards.
AAGACCAGCCAATTCTCTCAATGTTTGAGACACACAGCCATGTGACTTATGACTGGGATCAAAGCAGATCATTACACCGAAGCCTGCATCTAAAAAGTACAGAGCCAGCTTCAAATTCAACTAAGAAGAAAGATACATTGATGGTACCTTGAATACCAAAGATGTACAGACCGATGCAGCAGTCCAGAGCATCATGATCAGATCTGAATGATGCTATTCTCCCTCTTCCATTCTGATTTTGAAGAAATCTGCCACTACATCCCTAAATATGCCATGGAAATAAGACCCAGTTCTTTTCCTAACTACAGTCAAACTGCTTCCAAACATGAAATTATTGACCTAATTCCAGTAATCACTCATATGGTGTTTTCAGCTGGGTATCAATCTCTGTTCCAGTCTGCAAGTGTCCTTCAAGTTTTACTCATGCCACTTCACAATTTTTTGCACAGGTGTTGATTACCACTGATTATGTATTATGATTATGTCTGAACCAGAGGTTTATGTACATTCGTGATCAGTGTTGCTCACTGGTTACTATTGACTTGTTCACTGTTTACTTGGAGTCCCATTCTTCATCACAGATCTCCACAGGTGAATCTTACTGATTGTATGTACAGCCCTAGAAATGAGTGCTGCAGTTACACTCATCATAACCCTTACCTTTTTCCAATGCTCAATGGTACTGAAGCAAGTCAGCATCACCATCATCATCATCAGGGACACCACCATCTGTCTCAGCTTTCCAAGCTTCCTCCATCACAACCAACCTGCCCAGACAAAAGGTTTTCATTCTACTTATCAACAAGTATAACTCTGTCATCACTTAATAGCATTCCGAGTACTGCTGAATACATTGTTTACATGACTCATCTCTTTGTAAATGCCAATTGCTTTAGGTTTCTTAAGGTTTCTGCTTTGGAAGTTTTGTTTTGGACCCAGATTGTGGAAAACACTGCTTTCAAATTTGCAATAATTTCCCACTGACACTGCTTTTAAACAGAATGAGAGGAGATATCTCTTAAAACTGATAGTTAAAATTGTTTTGATCTTAGCTGATTTTTGGTTTTAATTATTTTATCATTTGTGTTTAAAGATGACAGCCACTTTGTACACTATATTTTTTTAAAGTAGAAAGCTGGAAAATACAACAAAATTAACCATCATTTCTGAAAGCAAGGATTATTCAATCTCCAATTTGTTTATCCTACTAGGCACAGGTGGATGGCTTGATCTTATACTTCATTTCAACATTGCTTTATAGCTTTTGCCTTTTTTGCTTTCCTGTTTTTGTTTTATCCTTGTCATGATGGAGTGACTGCAACTCCCATCATGGAGCCAGAACTACATCTGCCAGAACTACATTTCCTGTCATCTGTAAATTTCCATTCCCTAACAGGGACTTTGAGGGGAGGGGGTGGACCCTCATTTGCTAAATGACCCTCATCACATCACCTGACTGGAGAGCCAATCTGATTTGGCAATGCGGAGCCAATCAGATTTGGCTAACAGAGTTTTGAGATTCTGCAGTCTTTTGTCTGCAGCCACATGGTTGGAGAATGTCTGAGGAGCAGACCTTGAGAGTGTCTTGTAAAGCTACCCAGTGAAGTCATAGCTGAGAGAAGAGTTGGAAAATTTGATCATAATCTTTACAATGGTCAACCTATGATGGGAGACTTCATCTTCCTAAAATGCTAGCCTCATAAGCTTATTGACTATAGAGAGACATTGCTAAGATCTAAAAGTGGTGCATAGCCAATCTTGAGAAGGATTCATTCCTATTCAGTTGTCAGAAGACGCTTTCATCTTCTGGGTCACTAAAGGGTGTTGTTAATATACTAAATTATTAATATACATAAATTATTAAGAATGTTAATTATTTATTTGTAAGATTTGAAATGTTTAATGACAAATTAAGAAGAATTTCCTCTTAATATACCACCCGTAACATTTCCTCCTGCACTTTGTATGTTTAGCTAAGCCATATATTAAAACCAAAGTAAAGGTATATTGATTTTGAGCAGTCCCATATAAGTTGCATAGGATTTGTTCCCTCAATTATGCACACTAAGGACAAACCCAAGAACTAATTCTCCAAACAGACTAGCCCATAAAAAAAGTCTAGGTTTGTGTGTGTGTAAAGAGAAAGAGACTGCAGCTTATTAATACCTTGTGCACTGTTTAGTATTCAGCTTGAGAGCAAAGCTCCTGTGATAAGGCAAGTTACCTCAGATCTGTGAAAACCCTGCAATAAGAGGAGGTGAAAACCTAAACAGTACAACCCCATGCACCCTGATTTTTTTTTAATAAATAGGGAACTCCCAACGTGAATTTTGAGCCCCTGTGAAATCGTTTTGTGATCAGTGTAGGGGAAAAAATGGAAGGGAGTTGATTTATAAAAGGTGATGCTTAAAAGTCCAGGAATCGGGACTGGTTGTGGTTTGGGGGGTTGGGTAAGGAGAATTGTTCAGGCTCTTGCAGCCTAGTATCTCTTCTGGAAAATTTACAGTAGAGCAACAAGAATCTTGAAGAAGCCTCTAAACTTCACCTGTGAGGATCATGTGCCGCCCATTTAGGATCAGCTTTTAGGATCGCAGGCACTCAAAGCTTCCTCCATGTGGGGAGGCTGGCCAGGAGGAAAACCAGGAGCACTCCTCTTCCTCCTCCTCCTCTCGGCAAAATCATGCAAGATGGAAACGCCTCACTCAGGACTCTGAAGCACAGCGGTGAGTTTGTGAGAAAAAAATGTGAGGAAATTCAGAAAGTTTTCCAGTTGTAACCCTGCGAAGCACAATGCAGACACAATCCTAGGGCTATTTTGCCCAACAGGTAAGGATTTCACTGAATAGGAGCCATGGCTTCTTTATCCAGAGTTTCCTTTGGTGTCCTTTCTGGAAGCAGAGTTCTACAAAAAGAGAAGTTAATTTCTACACTGTTCAGAGCCTTCTTGCATGTCTTTGGACCCCCCAATAACCTTTGCTGTCTTCTCTGACCCATAATGGTGAACCAGGTATACCCATGGGTTCGATTATTATGAGTATTAATTATTTAAAATAATCCAACCCAATACCTTGCTCCAGTTGGATGTCTCTCCTCCCTTGGCCGCATCTTTCCATCTTTCAGGACTCAACGAAATAGTTGGCGGTGGCCAAAGAGGCGAGAGTCCTCAGGACGACCATCTCCATTTTGCCTGGCCATCTGAGCCCAGTCAGGGAAAGGCAGGTGTGACTGGAGCCAGTGCTTGTCCAGCCCTCAAAGCTCAGAAACAGGACAGCCCACTTTCTGCTCTTTCCCCTCTAGAAGCATGAGGCGGGGCACAAGGTTCCCTCCCCTCAACAGGACCGTATCCCAAGATTGAGGCGGAGCAGCTGTTTCTCTACTCTCCCCGCCACCTCTGGGGCTGTCTGTCTACCTGGCTTCCCTCAGGAGGCCTTGTGTTGTATAGTGAGTGTGGTATTGAGTGTGGCAAGGCTGAGGGTGGGACTTCACTTCCAAACAGCCCCAGAAAGTTAAGGGACTTGCCTTTGTTCTCAGGGCTGCTTGTAAGCAACAAATTCCTTGGTTGTTGTTGTTTTTTTTCTCCCCTCCTAGCCAGGGTAAAATTATCACACTACACTGTTATAGTGTTATTATTCCACTTTAACTGCTATGGCTTCCTTCTGTGGAATTCTGGGGTTTGTAGTTTAGTGAGGCCTAAGAGCTTTCTGGTTGAGAATACTAAATGCTTCTCCCTAAACTGCAAATCCCAGGATTCTGTAAGAGGTAGCCAGTCCAGTTAAAGTGGAATAATAGTGCTATAACTCTCTCTCTCTGGCTTTTCTTTGCAAACAAAGATTCAGGAAGGACTCATCCCACACTTTCTGCAAGCGTGCTGATGACTAAAAAGGCCAATCCAAGATAAACAAGTCCATTTGCAGAAAGCACAGCAGAAGGTCTCCTTGGGTGATGTTTCCGGGTTGTGATTCTTTCTGCATTGTCATTTCTCCTCAAGACTTGTTCGGTGTGAGTTTTCAAATAATGCTGCAGCTTTGTGGATAGTGCATCTCCATGCCTCCCATTGTGAGGCCAGGGCAGAGACCATTGTTGGCGATCAATTTGGCCAAGCCTGAGATGTTGTTTCAGGGAATCCTTGTATTGCTTTTTTGGAGTGCCCCTCTTACACTGACCTGTGGCAAGTTCACTGTAGAGTACTATTTTTGGGAGGCGATGGTACTCCATCCTAGAAACCCCCTGCCACGCAGGAAATCACGATCAAAGCATCCCCGACAGATAGCCATCCAGCCTCTGTTTAAAGACCTCCAAGGAAGGAGAGCCCACCATGCTCCGAGGGAGTGTGTTCCACTGCCGAACAGCTCTTACTGTCAATTAGTTCCTCCTAATGTTGAGCTGGAATCTCTGTTCCTGGAGCTTCCATCCATTGCTCCGTGTTCCAGTCTCTGGAGCAGCAGAAAACAAGCCTGCTCCATCCTCAGCATGACATCCCTTCAAATACTTAAACAGGGCTATCATATCGCCTCTTAACCGTCTTTTTTCCAGGCTAAACATACCCAGCTCCCTAAGTCTCTCCTCATAAGGCATCGTTTCCAGACCTTTCACCATTTTAGTTGCCCTTCTCTGGACACTCTCCAATTTGTCAATATCCTTTTTTAATTGTGGTGCCCAGAACTGGACACAGTATTCTAAGTGAGGTCTGACCAAGGCAGAATAGAGTGGCACTATTACTTCCCTTGATCTAGACACTATACTTCTATTGATACAGCCCAAAATCACATTGGCCTTTTTAGCTGCCACATCGCACTGTTGGCTCATGTTCAACTTGTGGTCTACTAGGACTCCTAGATCCCTTTCGCACGTGGTCTCATTCAGCCAGGTCTCTCCCATCCTATATTTATGCATTTCATTTTTCCGCCCTAAATGCAGTACCTTACATTTCTCCGTATTGAATTTCATTTTGTTAGCTTTGGCCCAGCTCTCCAGTCTATCCAGGTCATTCTGAATTTTGATCCTGTCCTCTAGGGTATTAGCTACTCCTCCTAATTTGGTGTCATCTGCAAATTTGATAAGTATGCCCCTAATTCCCTCATCCAAGTCATTGATAAAGATGTTGAATAGCACTGGGCCCAAGACAGAACCCTGTGGCACCCCACTGGTCACATCTTTCCAAGACAAAGAGGAGCCACTGCTGAGCACCCTTTGGGTTCGGCCGGTCAACCAATTACAAATCCATTGAACAGTTAACTTGTCTAGCCCACATTTTACAAGCTTGTTTGCAAGAATGTCATGGGGAACCTTAAGTTTGTTTAACTTAATCAATCTGAGGGCTTGCACCAAGGAGATTTTCAGACACCGTTTAACAGTGCCTACTGCGGGAGTAGGTCCCGGGTGGGGAACGGCACTCTTGCGCGGCAGGGGGTCATTTTTGGACGCCGCCGTCCCTCTTCCAGGATCCTTCATGGCACGTCCATGAAGCTTTGGAAGCGGCTGCGCCATATTTTAAGCACGGAAGTGGCCCGTGCTTAAAATATGGCGCGGCCGCTTCCAAAGCTTCATGGATGTGCAACGAAGGATCCCGGAAGAGGGACAGCGGCATCCGAAAAATGACCCCCTGACACGCAAGAGCGCTGTCCCTCTCCCGGGAACTACTCCCACGGTAGGCACTGTTAAACGGTGTCTGAAAATCTCCTAAGACTCTAAATTATCTAGTCTGTGAGCTGCTCTTTGCTGATGATGCTGCCCTTGTTGCCCACACAGAATCATAGAATCATAGAATTGCAGAGTTGGAAGAGACCACGAGGGCCATCCAGTCCAACCCCCCTGCCACGCAGGAAATCACAATCAAAGCATCCCCGACAGATGGCCATCCAGCCTCTGTTTAAAGACCTCCAAGGAAGGAGACCCCACCACGCTCCGAGAAGCAGCTCTGCAGCACCTAACAGTGCTATAACAATTTAATTTGATATGGGGAACCTGACACTTTATCATACTACACTATTATAGTGCTATTATTCCACTTTAACTGCTATGGCTGCCTCCCATAGAATTCTGGGGTTTGTAGTTTAGTGATGCCTAAGAGCTCTCTGGTTGAGAATGCTAAGTGCCCCTCCCTAAACTGCATATTCTTGGATTCCACAGGGGGCAGCCAAAGCAGTTAAAGTGGAATTATAGCACTATAACAGTGTAGTGTGATGTTGTCGTAAAGCATTTCTCCCTCACTCCACATTCCCGTCCACCCCCAATTTGTGTCATGCTTAAAAAAAACACAACGGCCCTATTTTGGCAGAGATGACAGCAGGCAAGCTAGAGGCAGGTTTTCTGCCCACAGAAAATTGGGTTGCCTCATGGAAAACTGGAGAGCTTTCCAGCACTTCTAACAGTTGTGTAGAAGAGGGGATTTTAGCAGTCCATGCTTGTCTTGCAACCGGGGAACAAGCAACACCTGCTGGGATTCCGTCTTCTGCACAAGCATTGAAGGTGCTGACTGTGAACAATCAATTGAAATTGAGGTAACCCACTACCTTCAGACCAGCCATTGAAAGTGCTGGAATTCTCTCCAGATTTCAAGTCCAAATTTCAACTTCCCCTTATGGCCTAATCTTACAGGGAAGTTGAGCAGAGCCATTTAATCAATGAGATTTCTCCATTTGTTGACTTGTTAGTCAACGATTGTTTCAATGGCTTGGTAGGATTCAAGCTAAAGTCTTTGCCAAGGCAGCCATTGAGCAGTCGCTGCAGCAAGCCCAGCACTAGGCAACAGGAGCAAGTAGGAAGAGTGGAGAGTCAAACTGCAGGAAAGGAAATGGGGCCAGGCTGGTGTTCCCGGGCCCTCTCTCTTCCCTCCCTCCTCCGCGGTTTCTGCATCTTACAGCATGATGAGCATCTGCACACAGCTTCACCTGATTAGTAAAGCTACAGCATAATCTCTCACACTCTCTTAGCAATGTTTTTCAAACAGCAGTAAGGGGCAGTCGAAATTCACGGTATGCAAGGTTTAACAACCAGGAACTAGCTATTAATAGGTTTGTATTCTACCTAAATACTGAATGAAAGTGTTGATGTCAGTTAACCTCAACTTGTAGTTCATAGAATCATAGTGTTGGAAGAGACCACAGAGGCCATCTAGTCCAACCCCCTTCTCTGCAGGAATACACAATCAAAGCATTCCCAAGAGATGGTCATTCAGCCTCTGTTTAAAAACCTCCAAAGAAGGAGACTCCACCACACTAGTTATCTGTAAAATTAAACTATTGTCTAATTCATAAATTACATGATATTTCTGTCTTTATGAAATGCCCGCACCCCAAATACAGGATTTGGGAACATAGTGTTCAGTATATATATATATATATATATATATATGGAAAAGCTTTCCAACCCTCAAATAGAGGGTATCCCGTATAATATTAGATACCTGCCAGCAGTATAAAGGACAAGCCTCCGGGCCCTCAAGTAAGAAAGATCTCTTAAAATAAGAGTCCATTGGCAACTCTTACTGTCTCCATTCTGAATGAACATGATACAGTACATTTTGCAAGTTAAAGAATTCTGCCCCACGTCTGTCTTTTCCCTGTAGGTATTGCCAGCCCCCTCTGAATAATGTATTCCTTGCCTAAGGAAATCTTATGAAAATCATGGAGTTGCAAACACAAAGTTGGATTCATAGGTTGGATTGACACTACAGACATTACATCTTCTTCAATAGTTCCTGAAAAGCTTTCTTTGATGTTGTTGTTATGTGGCTTCAAGACTTTTATAGTGACCCTGTCCTAGGGTTTTCATTGCCAGATTTATTCAGAAGAGTTTTGTAATTGCTTTCTTCTTAGGTTGAGAGAGTATGACTTGTCCAAGTTCACCCAATGGATTTCTATAGCTGAGCAGAGATTTGAATCCTGTGCTCCTGGAGTCCTAGCCCAACACTCAATTCACTATACTGCTTTTGCTGATAATTGCTGTTGTTGTTAACTGCAGTCAAGTCAACTTCAACTTATGGTGACCCCATGAATGAGAAACCTCCAAGTCACTCTGTCATCAACAGCCCTGATCAGGTCTTGCAGACTCAGGGCTGTTAAAATCCCAGTTTTGTTTCATCTTTACTGGCTTCCAGTTTGTTTTCAGATCCAGTTCAAAGCGTTTGTTCTTACCTAAAAACACTTGTATATTTTAAATCCATTTGTTTGAAGAACTTCCTGCTCTCACACAACTTTTTCTCCAATGAATTTAGCATTGGTTTTTTTCAATGCATCCCACCATTTTAAAAATAGAACAGATGCAAGACAGGATCTTTTCTGTGGGTGGCACCCAGGTTGCAGAAGCCTCTCCCAAGAAAGATTCATTTGTTCTCTTTTAAAAACAGGTTCATGCAAGATGAAAACTGTTATTTCACCAAGCTATTACTGTGGATAAAGTTCTACCATGTGTATTTATGCTGAAGTGGTTTATTCTCTTCTTGATTTTATTGTGTGATACCAATTTTAGTAATATGAAATTCTGCTTTTCTTATGGTTTATGAATTTTATTAACTTTTTAAAAAAGTTAAGCTACTTTTAGTTTAGTTTATAAAGAAAAGTGGGATATGTATTTTGACACAAATGAAATCATCTGTCTTGATCCTGTCACTACTTTCTTGTGTGCATAAATCCTTTCATATGCACATTTCTGCAAACCTAGCTGTACAGTTCACACATCCTTTGCCACTGTTTTAGATTGAAAATATTTTTTTTCTATTGGATTTCCAGATTATCATATGAAACCTTTATTCCCTCACCCACTCCAGATTAAGTTTACAGTCCAGTCATATGCATATTTACATAGATGTAAATCCCACTAAGCTCGTAAGTCTTACTCTCAGGTAAGTGTCTTCAGGATTGTAGCTACTGTCTTAATAATAAATGATCAATAGAAATGTTCAGCCCCTTTCTAAAAGACAGATTGAACATTTCTTACCTAACAAACTGGAAATATACTTTAATAGGCAGCATTCTAAATAAAAAAATTATTTTTGGTAATATTTTCATTTTAACAAGCGCTATTCTTCCAAACCATGACAATTTAATTTTCCCATATTTCTCTATTCTTTTCTCCATATCTTTCCTTAGCATAGTAAAAAAAATTTCCTCTAGTTTTTCCAATTCTGCCACAATATTTATTCCTAAATATTTTATTTGCTCTTTTATTTTAATACATTTCTTCTTACTCTTCATATTTTTTTTGTTCTGCCTCTGTATAATTAAATATCATCATTTCTGATTTATTCCAATTTACTTGTAGACCTGTCATCTTCCCAAACGTTTCCAAATGTTTCTCTATCTCTTGCATTTTTTCCAATGGATCTTGTATTGTTATTAAAGTATCATCTGCAAACATATTCAGTTTTATCTCTTCAATATTTCCTATCCCTTTAATATCTTCATCGTTTCTAATTACATTAGCTAATATTTCTATTACCATAGCAAATATTATTGGGGAGAGTGGGCAGCCTTGTCTTGTTCCCCTAGTTAAGTTTATTTGTTCTGTCTTACCATCATTTACTATTACTGTTGCTTTATTTTTTGTATACAATTGGTCAATCACACCTCTAAATGTTTCTCCAAATCCAAATGTTTTCATTATATTTTTTATTGCTGGCCATTCCACACAATCAAAAGCTTTAAATATATCAGAAATGGAATTTTAAAAGTGGCAAAATATGATAAATAATTATTGTAATGGAGGCAAAAGATCAAGAATTAATAAAAATAGATGGTATAAATCTCAAAAAAAAGGAGGTTTAGGCTTACCTAATCTAAAGCTATATTACATAGCGAATCAATTGAGATATATTATTGATAGTGTTGCGGAAGTGAAGGAAATAGAATGGATGGAAATAAATAAACAAGAAATAGAGTTAAAATTAAGAAATATATGTTTTTGTAAACTAAAAAAGAAATTTAGGAAATCAATACAATCTGTTTCTTTAAAAAATATATTAGATATATGGAATAAATATAAAAAAAGTATTAGTCCCAGGAATATCTCCATTAACGCCGGTAATATTGTTAGAGGGTTTCCCAGCAAACTTAAGAAATGAAGTGGAAGCAAAATTAGGAGGACAAGAAATTATAAGGTTGAAGGAATGGATGGGGAAAATGAAAAATAAAAATTATATGGAAAAAAATATTAAAGGAACAAGGATTTACATGGTTTAACTTGATACAGTTAGAAAGATGGACAAAAAAATGTTTAAAGGAGGGTAGTTGTAGGAAAAGTACAGAATTTGAGGAATTAATTACAAAAGCTATTCAAGAGAAAAAGGCTATAAAGGGTATTACAAGCAAAATATATAAAATGTTAATGGATAATAAAGAAGTACAAGATTATTTAAAAGATGTTTGGGAAACAGATGTAGCAACTGTAATAGACAAATCTAAGTGGGAAAAATATGGAATATGCAACATTTGAAAATATTATCAGTAAGAATAAAAGAAAATTACTATAAGATTATATGGAGATGGTATTTAACTCCAGTAAGATTGAATCAAATAGATAAAAAGTATTCAGCACAGTGTTGGAGGGGATGCCAAGAATTGGGAACGTATATTCATATGTGGTGGAATTGCAAATATGTACAGAAATTTTGGAAAATAGTAATGAAGGAAATAAGTGAAATACTGGAGATAAATATACCATTAAGCCCTGAAATAGCATTATTATCATATTGTGAAAAAATACAAGAACCTCAAATTGTTAAGGATTTGTTAACAAATTTGCTGACAGTAACAAGGTTAATAATAGCAACGAAATGGAAAATACAAGGTGAATATAAAATAGAAGAATGGTATGACGAGGTATGGAATATAGCAATAAATGAGAAATTAACAAATATGGTTAAGGAAAAAAAGGAGGGTTAAATAAGAATGTTTTTGGTGAAAAATGGAGTAAATTTTTAGAATTTGTATTAATAAAGGGGAGAGGAAGCAAACCTGAGATGGAAACAATGAATTTTTGGAAAGAGGGATGAATATAAAGGGAAGTCCCTCGGTGGAGGGAATCACTGTTATATATGTTTGTTAGTTTTATGTAGTAATTGTATGTTTTTTTTAATTTGTTTTTTTAAAAATAATACAATTATTAACAAAAAACAAACAAACTGGAAATATAGATTGCTGTCTGAGGCTTTGTTTACATGAAGAATTCAGTTTACATGAAGAATTCATCTTGTGGTGCATCAGGGGATATATTACGATTTACATTAGAAAACCTTAATAAGCTTCTTTTCTACTAGAATATAATTTCTTGCTGCTTTCATGTGCATTGAGCCACCTAATGACAAGCTGGAAGACAAGATAAAGTGTTTTTAGGTATTCGTATTAGTGCTCTCTTATAAATATTCTGCATGTTTCAGTTTAAAAACATTTTCTATATAGTTTCTTGTGTTTGCTGCAATACAGATAGCTTAGTAACACAAAGAAAAGGTGGATGTGCTACCCTGCTGGGAGATAAGGGAAGTCCAATGCTTTCCCAACCTTTTCTTAGGAATTTGAGGTGAATATGTTTTATTTCTCAGTCCCTACAATTTTTCAGCTTTCTTGTTATCTTCCACTTTCTACCAGTGTTTTCTGATGAATAACTAATATCTGCTTCCCATTATAGAGCTGCCGGACTTATCTCTCACCCAGCAACTCCACTGCGACCCAGCCAGCTTCCCCCTCACCTTGTGACCCCCATGGCCCATGAGGCTGTCGACATGGGGGCCACCATTGTTGTCTTTCCCTTCCCAATGGTTGGGAATATGGGGAGGGTGAAGGGTCATCAGGTACGTGGGGCCTGACCAGAACTCCTCCTCCTTCATCATTGGTGGTGTCAGTGGCTAACCAACAGTGACACCATCAACCAGCATTTGGGTTGGTCAGTGTCTGGATCTGGACCCATGCAATTTGAGCCAACCATTGCAGCTGTTATCAATAAAGTTACAGCCTTTATTGCTAATATATACACACATCATTATTACCAATATATCGTTTCAAATACACAATGTGTCTGTCATTATTTGGAGTAAAGGGGGAGGGGGAGAACATCCGGCCTGGGCACGCAATAACCTACATCTGTGATGGTGGGTGAAGCCAACTCAAGAGTATCTTACTTTAGGGGCTCCTTGATAAGGCTTTTATTATGCAGTCACCCTGCCCAGTTCATGGAAATGGATGAGGGATCTGGATGATGTCTTCTGTTTGTAACTAACTGCATTATATTTTATTATTGTATGTACAGTAGGGCCCCCGTATCTGCAGAACCAATATCTGCAGTTTCAGTTACCCACCAGACACAAAACAGAACACATACCATAGAGTCTTCCTAGAAAATGCCCAGAGAGGCATCCTCTCTAGACATTTTCTAGGTCCTCCAAGACAACTCTATGATATTTTAAACCAGAAGTCCCATTATTTTCAATGGAGTTCACTGTTATCTGCAGTTTCCTGTATCCACAGTAAGTCTGGGAACTGAACCCTGCAGATACAGGGTCCTACTGTATATGCATATGTATACCTCTCCATTGATGCCCCCTTGTCATGGGACAGAGGCTTACGTACTGTAATGATGTTTAGAGCAATGCTGGCAGTGGCATAATAGTCACCAGTAGGGTCTTCCATGCCAGACAGGTTAAAACCGAACGGTCTGCCAAAGAACATCAAAGGGCAGGATGGGCTCTCTAGCCTTATGGCAACTATCCTAGGAGAAGGAAAACTCTAATCCCAAACCCGGGCAGATGGTGCTAATCTTCGTTTGTGAAGAAAAGCCAGAGAGAGAGTATATGTATAAAACACCATCAATGTACATGGTGCTGCACAGAATGAAACAATAGAAAGCATTCCTGCCAACAGCATACAATCTCCTACTCTAATAATTTCTCCAGCCTCTCTCCTTTTCTCTCTTTTAACCTTAGCAAATCTATTAAAGAGAGAATGATCTGGTGCTGGAGATCCCTGATACAAATCTTGGGAGATTTTCAGACAGGCAAAAATCGCTCCTTGCCGCGCGAGCAGCCTCCCGAAACTGCTGCGCGGCAAGGGTCTTCTTCGGACGACGCTGTGCCTCTGGCGAAACCGTCCGTGTCACTTCCGTGAAGCTTGGGACGCCTCCGCGTCATATTTCAATCACGGGCAGCCTCCGTGATTGAAATATGACGCGGAGCCGTCCCAAGCTTCACGGAAGTGACACGGACAGTTTCGCCAGAGGCACAGCGTCGTCCGAAGAAGACCCTTGCCGCGCAGCAGTTTCGGGAGGCTGCTCGCGCGGCAAAGAGCGATTTTTGCCTGTCTGAAAATGTCCTTGGTATCTCCAGATGATGTTCAAAAATGCTTGTCTGATACCCTGAACAGTCACAGCCATTCCGTATCAACAATACTGAGATAGATGAACCAGCAGTTTGACTGAGAGTGGTTCCAGAGAAAGTTTTTATCATTCCATTGCCTTGTTTCATTGTTGAATTTTATGGAGGTTTGAGGCAGTGCAGTCCTCCATTTCACTACTTGTTTTTCCACTAGTACTTCCATCTTTTTTCTTAGCATGGAAAATCAGTTAAAGAGAAAAAGATGGAATAGCTGTACAATGCCTTCTGATTGCCAGAGTAAGTAACCCTCTTTCTGGAAATGCCTTCAATAAAAGGCAACTTCCTACTAAGTTCTCCAGAAATGTTCATACTAGATGTTCAGCAAATGCACAAAAGGCAGGATGGAAGCAGGATGCAATAACTTATTTTATACGAATTCTACTAATATCACAGTTCTGACTTACATATTACATTTCTGACCATGAAATTTGCCTCCCTGATTCACCCCCCCCCAATTTCTTTTCAGCAGATAGTACAGTTTCTTTTACAGAGCAGACAGAGGCAGCTTCCAGAGGGGTAGCTCTGAAGCCTACCTATTAAAAGCTATGCTGAAACTGTTATGTAATTTTGTTCTACAATTGAGCTATAGCCCTTCCAAAGTTTTGAGCAAACCTTGAAAGTCTGCTTCCTATTTGGTGACTTCTTTGGTAGTGTTATGCTCCTTTTATTTTATTCCCTCCCCCCAATAGATCAGCAGTCTTCCCTCCTTTTTTTTAGTCCTATTTATTTGTGACAGTAATTTCCATGGTTTATGGTACTGACCTCTACAACCTGTGGTTTTAAATACTCTGTAGGCTTGGTAATTATATTTAAGATGTAATCCTCCCCCCAAAAAAATAAATCCAGGGAAAGCAAATTATTACCCTTCTAACATATATATGTTCATCTTAGCTCTTGGAAGTGTTTTTAGCAGTTGAATATAGTGAAGGCCTGGATGGGTTGGTTAAGAACTTTGGCTTGACATAAGTGCAACCATTGTATTGGATCTAGATGGACTATTCTGCTTATGTTTGCATTTGATAAAAATAAAGATAAGGGCAACCTCATGCTGATCATGACTCTGATCAGACACGGATGTGTTCCACCTTGATCAGACACTGACAAACTGGAACTGGTGTCATAGGGCTATGTAAAGTTACTAGTCTTTGGCAGATGCACCAGTGATTAAAATTAAAAAAGAAAAGAAAAGAAAGCATGCTGAGTGTGACAGACATTTATAAAGGAGCAACGTGAAGTTCTGTAGACTTTTACTTCATGCTTTGGGGAGGCTTCTGCTTTTACCAAGCCACTGAGATGCATTGCTGAATCTACACAATCAACACAGCATATATCTAAAACAAACAAACAGACAAATCCCAATGGTACAGATGAGACCATGACTTAATTTTAGCCCAGAGGGAAGGGAAGCAGAATCTTGCCCCAAAATAAGCCAAGGGTACAAAAATAAGGAGAAACAAAGCAGAAGTTAAGCAAGGGAGAAAGCAAGAGGAAAACACTCAAAAGTGGCTCCAAATGTGCTTCCTCGGGACTTCTGAAAAGATTCCACAACAGTGGCTCTTTCACACTACAAAATTAGAATATTGTGATTCCACTTTAACCGTCATGGCTCCATCCTGTGGCATCCTGGGATTTGCAGTTTAGGGAAGGATACTTAGGATTCTCAGCCCGAGAGCTCTTCTTGTGCTTCACCAAACTACAGGGTGCCTCCCTGCACCCTCACCAAAGCCTTGTCTTGAGCTGGATGAAAAAATTCAGGCCTCATGTCTACCTGAAGACTAAAGGACCAACCATTCCCTCTGCTGAAGCTATAAGTTAGGCTGAACTAAACCTTTACAGTATCTTCTTCTGTGGTTGAGAGAAGAAAGTCCGAAAGACTGTTGAGTAACTGAAATGCATTGTGAGGTGGTTTCTTGGCCAATGCATAATACTTGTATTCAGTGAAACTGATTTACACTTTTTCCTTTTTGTAACCTGGATTTTTGTTTCTAAGTACTTAACCTGTTAACTCTGACAAACCCTCATACTGGCTCCTGTCAGTGCTTATAGTGGTACACATTCAGTCTGAACCTCATCATTTCCCTTACATCTCACATCTGGGGATGGCTTTTAAAAACACTTTTCCCTGATACTTGAACTGGCCTCAGATTGTATTAATAAGCATATTTTAAAGCTTCCAAAACTGTGCCATTGTAGGTTTTTTGGGGCGGGGGGGGGAGATAATCACTGAATCAGGGGCAGTTTAAGGAATTTTGGGGCCCCTGTAACATTATATTTTGGGGGGCCTACATGTTTATCTCAGGTCAATGTAACCTAACCTATTCACAGTACAGGATATTCAGATGATTACATAATTTGTCATGAATAATTTAGTTTAAAAAACTATATTATAGGCACTAACATAATATTGGTGTAGATTTTCTCAGCCAAACAGAATACAAAGATATTACAAAACACTCTAATGCAACACTCCTAATATTTAAAGTAAATAATTTCTATTAAACAAATCTCAAAAGACTAACCCATTCACACTAAATCAAAATGACAAAATACTAGTTTCAGCATGCAGAATTTGAAGTCAGGAAAAGAAGGAGCTGAGTCCAATTTTGTATATTTAATGCATTTTGTCCTTTCTTACTTTTACAATCTTACGTTGTAAATTTTGAAATACAAAATACAGTTGTCCCTTCATATTTGCTGGGGTTTGGTTCCAGGACCCCCCACGGATACCAAAATCTGTGAATACTCAAGTCCCATTATATGCAATGGCATAGCAAAAAGATGGCAAAATCAAGGTTTGCTTTTTGGATTATTATTTTTTAAAGAATATTTTTCAAGCCGTGAATACTTAAATCCGTGGATACCAAATCCATGGATATGGAGGGACAACTGGATAGCCTGAATTATTCTTTTAAAATTATTTTAACCAGTTTACATAAAATTTGTATCAAATAATTTAAAATTACAACATTTTAAAAATGGACTTTTCTTTTCTGGCTTCTTTGAACTAAAAAAAACCCTCACTTAAATCTTAACAGTTTTTGCTTTTTGGACAGCAAACACCTTCACTAACTTCTCAGTATCTAAGGAACATGCTATCTGCCTTTCCACAGCTATTACAGAAGGGCCTCTTAGTCCAGGTCCTCCCTGTCTGTTGACCACACCAGGCTTGTTTTCTGCTGCTCCAGAGACTGGAACACGGAGCAATGGTTGGAAGCTCCAGGAACAGAGATTCCACTTCAACATTAGGAGGAACTTTTTGATAGTAAGAGCTGTTCGGCAGTGGAACACACTCCCTCGGAGCGTGGTGGGGTCTCCTTCCTTGGAGGTCTTTAAACAGAGGCTGGATGGCCATCTGTCGGGGATGCTTTGATTGTGATTTCCTGCGTGGCAGGGGGGTTGGACTGGATGGCCCTCGTGGTCTCTTCCAACTCTGCAATTCTATGATTCTATGAATGCCCCTCTCCCTTTCCCAGCTCTCATTGAAATATATTTGTGTAGGGATTCTTCCTTTGTCTTTTAGTCTCTGGCAAAGAAGTCCTTCAGGTACCTGCCAGCGGCTTTGGTGAGTTAATTAGGTTTTAGTTAGCTAATTTGATACTTCATTTTATTTGAAATGCAATTGACCATTTTTGAATATTTCTCTGCTTGGTTCTTGAACATGCAGTTGGAAAATGGAAATGATGACTTCTCTTGTCTAGCTTAAAGGTTGGCCTTATTTACCCCAAGTAGACCACTTGGCAAACCCATTGACCTGACATTAAATATGTTTAAAGGAAACTTAGGGTGGGGAGTCTTCTTCTTCTTCATAAGTGAATGGGCCTAGATACTCACATTGCTAGGCTAAGAGTTTTAAAATAACAAATAGTAACCCTTGTAATGCATGGAGCACACAGCTCCGCTAGCACCTCCTCCATCCTCTCAGGGGCCACTTCTCTCTCTGCTCTCTCAGGTGGCCCTCCAGTCTCAGCTTCTCTGCCCACCAAGCACTCTTGTCCCTCACTGCCCCTCTCAGAGCTTTCCTACCTCTTCCCTCAGGCGCTCCTATTGCTCTGGGAGAAACAGTTCTCCAGGACTTTTTGCATCTGTTTCCATCTCCACCCCTTTGGGAAACTCAACCTTGCCTGGCACTTTTCCTTTCCTCTCCCTTTTCAAAGCACAACCTTTGCTCACCCTGGACAAGAAAGGGTCAGAGAGAGGGGGCAGGGGGTGTGAAGGTGCCTCCCTGCCTTGGTGCTGCCCCTCCCATGGTGGCTGCCCCCTTCTGCGGCTGGTCAGTGCCCAATGTGGTGAGGATTAGAAGCCTTCCTACTAATTTTTTTTTTTTTGCAGGAGGAGGGCTATGATGTGGCCCCCCACAATGACACCCCCCCCATTGCTGCAGGTGCTGCAGGGCCCTTAAACCGGCCCTGCACTGAATTCTACAGCAACAGTTCTAGTTTGGATTGCTCTCAAAGAGTTAAGAAAGGAAAAGGGAGTAAAACATGCATCTTTTTGATTTTCTTACCCAACACCCAGATCATAACGAAAGCCTTCTAAAAATTATAAGAACACAAATGGTGGCTTTGCAACTATGTAGTCCTACCTGTGTGAGAGGTTTTAGTATGAAATACCCTTTTTGACAAGGGGGCGGAGGGAAGGCAATAATCTCATAATACCAGGATTTTTTTAAAATTAGTCTTAACTGAAAATTATACCATATCTACTTGAGCAGAGCTCTACTTTTTCATAGCATATTATGACTGAATTGTTGCTTCATTCCTCTCTTATGGGCATTTCTAACAGCTTTAAGATTCTCATCCTTATCTAGTTAAAGGGGGAAATGTGGTAGAACAGTATACAAATATTATAAATGTATCCCATTTGGACCAAAAGTTAAATTTGTGCTTCTTCTCCTGTATCTTTTCCTTTTTTTAACACCTGTGGCTGAAAGCAACTGGGCCTTGACTATAAGGTACCTTATCAAATCAGGTTTCCTCAATGAAGTGTAAATTATGCATTTTTACTAGCTTCCCTGCAACCTACTCAGCTGGAAGGATTGCATTCTCTTTCTGATTTCCCTAGATTGAATGGAAACTGTTTTCTCTTGTCTGCTCTGTTCTTACACAATATTTTAAAAACTCTATATATTTATTCTTTTATACCCTTTTCTCCAAAGGCTTTCTGTCTGTCATTGTGTACCAGTAAATGTTTTGCCTAATCTTATTCCACATTCCACCTAATTGCTCTGGTCTTTTAAAACTGATATTATCTTACAAAATTGGCTGTTTTCATATTCTTTTCTAATATTTTGTCACTTCCTTACCCTTTCCTCCTTATATAGCTCTGACATTCCAACTCCACGTAAAAGCTACCATGATGCTTTTAGGGGCCCTTTCACAGTACACAATTATAATGCTATGATTCCTTTTTAACTGCCATGCCAGCTTCTGATGGAATTCTGGGATTTGTAGTTTAGGGAGGATTATTTAGAATTCTCTGTCAGAGTGCTGTAGAGCCACACCAAACTGCACATCCTTGGATTCCATACATTGCAGAGATAGCAGTTAAAGTGAATTCTTTGTGCAATAATAATAATAATATTGATTTATACCCCACCACTCTGTTAAAACAATTGAGGTGGCTTACAAAAATTAAAATACAATACAGATAAAAATCCCTAAACACCACCCACCCACCCTCCCCCATAAAAAGATATTAAACAAATACAAATTAAATATAAATTAAAAAGCAAGTACTCTAAAATCACATTTAAAAACAATAAATACAATAAATGGCCAGCAGACTATAAGAGGCCAGGAGCTCCTGAGGCTGGGATCTAATTAGGAAAGGCCTACCGAAAGAGATCCGTCTTTAGTGCTTTTTTAAAGCTACTTAGGTTTGTCATCTGACGGAGCTCATTCGGCAGGTCATTCCACAATTTGGGGGCGATTACTGAAAAGGCCCTCTGGGAGGTTGCAGACAGCCTAGATTTTTGTGGCTGAAGCAAATTCCTCCCAGAGGACTGGAGTGCACAGGGAGGATTGTATGGGAGGAGGCGGTTCCAGAGATAAGTTGGACCCAAGCCATTTAGGGCTTTAAAGGTAATAACCAACACCTTATACTGGGCCCGGAAACTGATAGGCAGCCAGTGGAGAGATTTTAATCCTGGAGTTATATGGTCTCTCTGAGATGTTCCCGAGACCACCCTGGCTGCCATATTTTGTACCAACTGAAGTTTCCGGACCAAGCATGAGGGTAGCCCCATTGCAGAAATCTAGACAGGAGGTTACCAGCGCATGCACCCCAGTATCAAGGTCCCTTACTTCCAGGAAAGGGTGCAGCTGGCATATCAGCCGAAGCTGATAACAGGCACTCCTGACTGTCGCATTCACCTGACTAGTCATCTGAAGTGATGAATCAAGGAGCACCCCCAGACTGCGAACACAGTCCTTAACGGAGAGCGTGACCCCGTCCAGGACTGGTCCAACTCGTGGTTTTGGGGCCGCTACCATGAGCACCACCGTTTTGTCTGGATTTAATCTCAATCTGTTTTTCCTCATCCAGCCCATTACTGCTTTAAGACAATCATTAAGAGGAGAGACGCCATCAGAATTCAAGGCTGACAATCGGGACAAGGAGAAATAGATCTGGGTGTTATCAGTGTACTGATAACACCCAGCCCCATAACTCCAAATAATCTCACCCAGCGGCTTCATATAGATGTTAAACAGCATCAGGGACAGGATGGTGCCCTGCGGAATGCCACAAGTAAGCTCCTTTCTGCTGGAGCAGCTATCCCCGAGCAACACCCTCTGGGACCTGCCCGAGAGGAAGGACCGGAACCACTGGAGCGCAGTGCCTCCGATTCCTAAACCACTTAGGTGATCCAAGAGGATGCTATGATCTATCGTATCGAAAGCCGCTGAGATGTCTAAAAGTACCAACAGGGTCACACTATCCCTGTCAATGCTTAGACGCAGGTCGTCAGTCAAGGCAACCATGGGGGTCTCAACTCCAAATCCTGTCCTAAAGCCAGTTTGAAACACTGTAGTTTGAATAGGCCCTAGGTTATAGAATGCAGTATCATTTCATTATGAGCAAATATACATATACATAGGATGTATGATCATGCCAAATTTTAAACACTTTTAAGGATCACTGGTTTGGATCTAGACTTAACTGTGCTTAGAGTAAACTCATGCCATAAGCATGATTAAGTTTGGACCTAACCTACTGAGGTCAATGGAAGAGTGAAGTGTGTGTTGCACATTTCACTTCTGTTTCCATTTTGGATAACTGCTCGTATTATCTTTATAAGTTTGGAAAGATTAAAAATAAATAGAAGATAGGATTTAAAAAATCCCTATGATTAATTTGAACATGATATGAACAATATGCTCAGATCTGTGCTTCCTTTACCTCACAGCTCTTTAGGTACTGTCTGAAATCTGAGGGAATTGCCATGCTTTTCCAGATCTCCAGACAGGAAGATAAATTTCAGGGTGAGGAGTGGTGAGGGAAAAGGATGTTTCATTTTATTGTGTAATGTGTATAAAAACCTGAGATAGTGATAGCAGCAGCAGCAGTCAGCTCCTTCATTATTCACCAATCTGTGAAATATATCTTGAATGAACTCAATCATCCACCAACTACTCTATCACTTCTGTTTGGTCATTATCAGTGGTCCTCTCCCAGCTCATGAAGAAGACCTGTGAGATACTGACAACTTGTGATTTATGATGCTAATGCTGAAACTATATTTTGAAGGGTTACCTTTCCAAAGGGAGTGAGTTATGTGCCTTGATTTCAGACACACCACTTCTATTCTTTCATCATGGTGAGGTGGTTTTCTGCTAGGATATTTCTTTCCTCCCTGTGGTGATCTCAGTTTTTCAGTTAAGTCAGGTTATAGTTATACCTACATCCCTACTTGAAGTGTTGCTGTACTTCCTTTTGTCTTCCATGTGTGTCAGACTGCTACTTCCTTAAATGGCTTTTCCTTTGTTACAGAGGTTTATTGGTCTCCACCTAATGTTTGTGCAAACTGAATTGTGCAATTTTTTTGGCCATATGGAAAGACAACAGCTGCCTTTCCCAACCTCTGCTCATTTTACAAGAGCTTACACTACTGCAGGATGTTCAATCACAACTTTATTTTGATCATGAATTGGTCATAAAAGGGCAGACCATGGCAGAAAATCAAGAGGTTTTTTTCTTAAAAAAAACAGTTTCCATGTAGAAGAATTCCATCCATACGTGGCAGTTCAGTCACCAGCTTCTAAATCAATACCATTCATTAGGATTGGGGTGACCCAGGATGGATTTGGCCAATGTCCACCTACTGCAATATGCTAACATTAAAAGCTTTGCAACTACCAAAACAGATTCTTTAAATAAATCTGGAAGAAGAAAGGAAGCTATCAGATGTGCCTGCAACTTTTTCAAAATCAGATATATAAGTTGGGAATGGATATTGTTCTAATACAGGTAATAAGAGCAGGATTGGCTGTTTCAATCATACCTGACTGACAGGTAGATATGTGGTACATAAGGAATTCGTAAATGTCCCCCTTCCAGTAGGACTGATGGCAAAACACTGAAACAGGTCAAAGTGAAACACTGTGATATTTGGGAATGTCCAGAGCATAAAGATAATCTGATGGAAGCAGGTTTATTCTGTGATTGCCTGCTACAGGATAATTAATATTGGATTCTTGCTCTGTCTCCTTGTAAAACTGTTTGAAGTCTATCCAGGGATAGCCATGTTAGCCATGCAGCAAAATACAACATCACAAATCTGCAAAACAGTGATACCTTCATTGGGGCAACCAATAATGCATAATAATGCATCATCATCATCATCATCATCGTAATAATAAATTTATTTATATCCTGCCCCTCTACAAAACACAATCGGGGCGGCTTACAACATTAAAATATACACCCAAAAACCGTCCATCCCACCCCCCTCTTAAAATATAATTAAATAATTCAAAAAATTTAAAACATAGTTAAAAATACTAAACATAAACATAAACAATAGATGGTGGCTGTAGCGGGATTGGGATAAATTTCTGATGGTTGGGTATCTCTCCAGGAAAGGCCCGCCAGAAGATATCTGTCTTAAGAGCTTTTTAAAAGCTATTTAGAGTGGTGATATGATGGATCTCATCTGGCAGGCTGCTCCATAATCTAGGAGCAATAGCCAAAAAGGTCCTCTGGGAGGTCGAAGAAAGCCTAGTTTTTAAAGGTTGTAGTAAATTCATCTCAGAGGACCTGAGTACACGGGGAGGATTATATGGAAGGAGGCGATCCTGAAGATAGGTTGGACCCAAGCCATTTAGAGCTTTAAAGGTGATAACCAACACCTTGTACTGGGCCCAGAAACTAATGAGCAGCCAGTGAAGTGATAGTAAGATCGGTGTTATATGGTCTCTTCTTGATGTACCCGAGACCAGTCTGGCTGCCATTTTCTGTACAAGTTGAAGTTTCTGGACCAAGCACGAGGTTAGCCCCATGTAGAGTGCATTACAGAAATCAAGATGGGAGGTTACCAGAGTATGTACCATGGTCTCAAGGAAAGGGTGCAGCTGGCGTATCAGCCAAAGCTGATAACAGACACTCCTGACCGTTGAATTTGCATGATTCATCATCTGGAGTAATGAATCCAGGAGTACCCCCAGACTGTGCAAACATGGTCCTTGGAGGAGAGTGTGACCCCATCCAGGACTGGAGGTTGTGTCCTAATACCTGGGTTCGGGACTGCCACTGTGAGAATCTCCGTTTTGTCTGGATTCAGCTTCCCTCATCCAGTCCATTACTGCCCTAAGACAATCATTGAGGGAAGAGACACCATCTGAAGACAGAGCTGAAGACCGGGACATGAAGACCAGAAATATATCTGGGTGTCACCAGCATACTTTTGCAAACACCATGCAAACTTTTGAAGCTTCATTAGCTTCTTCATCAGGCAAAAGTGTAAAAAATGAAATGGAGGAGAAGAAGAAAAATAATGAACTTAGGGTCACAGGCCTACATTTTATCAAAATGTTTTTGTTGTTCTCAGTTAAGATGGCCTGGAGAGATACAGTGCAGACAGAGGCCACTCCCCTCTTTGGCTATGTGGACACTGGAAAAAAAAAGAGTTGTAAAATCCAGGCAATAAAATTTCAACTACATTAGCAACAGAAAAAAATAAATTCCCTTGAGAACCAGGCTGTTTTTGTCCTGGGTGAGGCTACTTGCCCCTTTCTGTGGTGTACGTTACCTCTTTGGAGAAAAAGCATCTTAGGATCGAAACAACTATCCTTTGAGCATCTCCATTGGCATGAAAATGGCCATCTCCACTGGATTCCCCAATGCCCAAGACAACTGAAATATTACTCCCAAATACAGATGCATGTTCTATGTAATGGCCATTGATCCAACATCTATGCTAGGTGAACTTTTTTTGAGGGGGGAGAGAAGGATTTTGGTTTTGTAGTGATTTATTGTGAGCCACTGTTGAAGATATACAGTTGTCCCTTGACATTCGCGGGGGTTACGTTCCACGGACCCCCGTGAATGTAAAAAAACCGCGAATATGGATTGCCCTCCCCGGGGCCTTCACGGAGCCTTCGAAGGCTCCGTGAAGGCCTCCGCGGCCTCCCCCCACCCTCCCAAGGCCTTCACGGAGCCTTCGAAGGCTCCGTGAAGGCCTCCCCCCACCCTCCACCCTCCCTCCCCAGGGCCTTCACGGAGTCTTTCAAGGACCCGTGAAGGCCTCCCCGGCCTCCCCCCACCCTCCCCAGCCCTTCACGGAGCCTTCGAAGGCTCCGTGAAGGCCTCCCCCCACCCTCCACCCTCCCTCCCCGGGGCCTTCACGGAGTCTTTCAAGGCTCCGTGAAGGCCTCCGCGGCCTCCCCCCACCCTCCCCAGCCCTTCACGGAGCCTTGGAAGGCTCCGTGAAGGCCTCCCCCCACCCTCCCCCCTCCCTCCCCGGGGCCTTCACGGAGCCTTTCAAGGCTCCGTGAAGGCCTCCGCGGCCTCCCCCCACCCTCCCCAGCCCTTCACGGAGCCTTCCAAGGCTCCGTGAAGGCCTCCCCCCACCCTCCCCCCACCCTCCCCGGGGCCTTCACGGAGCCTTTCAAGGCTCCGTGAAGGCCTCCGCAGCCTCCCCCCACCCTCCCCAGGCCTTCACGGAGCCTTTCAAGGCTCCGTGAAGGCCTCCGCAGCCTCCCCCCACCCTCCCCAGGCCTTCACGGAGCCTTCCAAGGCTCCGTGAAGGCCTCCCCCCACCCTCCCCCCACCCTCCCCAGGCCTTCACGGGGCCTCTGGGGGGTCTCCAAAAGCCCCGTGAACGCCTAGCCGGCCCTCCCGGCTCCTTCCCACAGCTTTCAAGGGGCCTCCTGAGGCCCCTTTTCGTGGTTTTGGGGGGGCCCGGGGGGGCCCTCCCAAAACCGCGAATAATTAAAACCGCGAATGCTGAGTTCGCGAATGTGGAGGGGCAACTGTAACATGCTTCTTGCACACACACCTGCTTGCTGGCTAATAGAGTTAAGCAAGTCTTAGAAAGGTGTTGGGGTCTTCCTTACATGCTAAAGAGATCCTTCCTTTTATCCTCACCTTTCTTTTGTTCAAGCGGCATTAATGACTGAGTGCTTTACAGTACTTTACTAATTGAGTCTGTCCCATTTCTGTCTCTGCCAACTCTGCAATACTAGAAGTTTTATTTTTGGAGAAGATATTCTCAAAGAGCTTGCTTGCTGGAATCTTTAATGAATTTTTAATTTTTAAGCTCATACACCCCAACAGCCATTCCTCCACACAATATGTAAAAAATAAAAATTAAAAAAATGAATATATCTCCCAAGGCTTCTCTGAAAAAAGCAAGGTTACATTATCATCCACAAGCAGTAAAACAAAGATTGATAGATTTGCCATATTAGTTTGCCATTAGATAGGGAGTATACCATATTATTAATATAAAGCATAAACAGTTAGGTGGCCAAAGTACATTGCTCCTAAACAAAACCAAGAATGACAGATATCCCCATGGATTATACTGGGAATTTGACTCCTGAAATTATGCAAAGTGACAATCTGGTCTCGCCTATCCACTTTTGTCATGCATTATAGACTAGACTTTGAGCCGGGGCAGATGTTTCATTTGGAAGGGAAGTTTGGGCTTTTCTTTTGGCAGGATGTCTTCCCTTCCTCAGTAGGTTAGACCACTAATCACCAATTTATGTGAGACACAATGACAAACAGGTCACTTTGCTCTAACTGTGGTTCTCTGACCGGTCAGTCTATGACCCCATTCAGCCTACCCTGTCCCCTTTCTCAGCCACCATCTTGACTTTCTTTGGCTGCAAGGGAATAGCTTAGGCACATTGAATATGCATTCTAGGAGGGTGAGGGCAGGATTCCTGACAAAAGTTATTCAACTTTGAGCCATGGCTTTCTGCATGGGCAACATCAATTTATGTGAATTTACAAATGACCACCTGAAGAACTACAATTACAAGTACTCAACCTGTTCATATCCCTTGTTATGTTTCAATCTTAATTTATTTTGGTTATAGCTCCATTACTATGGGAAGGAATTAGTTGCAAGTAACATTGGCTCTTTAGGACAGCAGTAGAGTAGGACTCACCTATCCACTGATTCATTATCCACTGATACAATTATCCATGGGACACAAAATAGCACACCTACCATATAGTCTTTCTAGAAAATGTGTCCTTTCTAGCCATTTTCTAGGTCCTCCGAGGCAGCTCTATCTTATTTTAAACCAGAAGTCCCATTATTTTCAATGCCATTTGCTATTATCCATGGTTTTCGGTATCCACGGGGGCCCCCAGAACCAATTCCCAGAAGATATGGGGGTCCTACTGTAATGTCAAAACAGTTCAGTCTCAATGTTACTGTTTCGCTTTTACCACCCTTCAACTTTTCAGAGTCAATACTTATGATTAACTTCATTATGGACCTCTCTGACACAAGGAAATCACTATGGCAAAAAATGTAGCAATTTCCAAAAGTAATACAGATATTAATGTAAAATTGTATCCGTAACTGCCAGCTATTGATGCCAGACTCTCCTTCTGCCACAGTTTTGTGACTGGCCTTATTCCTTTCCTACCAGACTAGTGAGCTTCACACTCATGTTCAGCAGCCACTGAGGATTGGAAATTTGAGAAGCTCTAGTCTAAAATGGCCATAGCAAAGTCATAGGTTTGATCTCTGTAAGGGCCAAAGATTCTTCTAAAAACCTGGGGTGGTCTAAATGGTGAAATAAATTCTCATGGAATTCATATGGAATGCTACCTGTCTTAATGGTAACCAGCATCAAGGTGCCTTATTTAGAAGTCGGGTGGAGGTGCCTTATTTTGAAGTATGTGGGGGGGGGGGAACCAAAAAACCTCCAAAAGCAATGCTGGGAAAGCCTTTGCAGCTTTTCCTGGAGTTTTTGAAAAACAGCGAGGGGAGCGTGCATTCCCCCTCATTAGGACAGCGATTCGATAGGAATTGCTGTCTGAGAGTACAGGAAGTGCGAGCCTGATTGGCTGGACAAGCATGAGACAGGGCTTGCTGACAGGGCAAGTGCCCATGACTGCCATTTTTTCCATCTCTATTGAGCGACCAGGAATTGCCACCACCACTGAGACTGGGGAAGAGAGGGGTGCTGTCTCATCTCAGCTATCATCTTGGATGTGAAACTTATGGGGACTGTTGGGGGCAAAAACACCATTAAGACAAGTTGCAGCTGCTGCAAGTTGCTATTACTGTGGGGCACTACATTCCCCCCACCTTGTATAGATGATCCCCTTGTTTTAGTGCAGTTCAGTTTACATCAGTTTAAAAAGAGTACAAAAGAAATGCATAGGAATAGAGAACAGACAGAAGGTAACTTTGGAAACAGGCAGAGAGCCAGTGTGGTACATTGGTTTGAGTATTGGACTAGGACACTGGGGGCCTCACCAAACTGCAAATCCCAAGATTTCATAGGAAGGAGCCATGGCAAAAAATCCAGTTTCAAACTGGATTATTTGTGTAGTGTGGATGCACCCTGGGGGACCAGCATTCTAAACTCACCTGAGCCATGGAAACCCACTGGGTGACCTTGGGCAAGTCACACACTCTCAGCCTCAGAGGAAGGCAAGGGTAAACCCCCTATGAAAAAAATCTGCCAAGAAAACCCTGTGATAGATTTGCTTTAGGATTTCTACAAGTCAGAAATGACTTGAAGGCACACAACAGAAAGAGCAGAGACACAATGAACCAAGTAAACTATTATTAAAAGGGTAGTGTCCAGGAGAATATGAGCAGAGTGTCTTATTGTCACTACTGAGACCTCTCTTGTTTCCTCATTCTGCTCTGCCCGATCAGCTCTCTCTTTTCTACTGTGGGGATGATTAGGCTAACAAGAATTTATTTACTAAGGAGGGGGGAAATAAGAAGAATGTAATAGGAACATTTCTGGTAATTATGTAATTTAAGAGAAGCCTCTTTTTAAAACACAATCAAAGCAAACTAAGGGAATCTGATGCTACATAGCCCTGGGCTGGAATGCAGCTGTGAGGCTCAGTCTGTCACACTCTGGCCTCAAATCTGCTGATGGATTAATGCTTTGTGTGGGTTATTTGTTTGCTGTCTCTCCTCCACTGTTTCCTCTAGCTGATGCTTTCTATTCACTTACTCCTCTTGTGGTCCCCCATCTCCCTCCTTCCTCAAATCCCCCCCTCTTCCTTAGGATCACTTCAGACACACACACACACACACACAAAAACTTCTCAGAATCTGCTATGGCAGTGGCTCTTAACCTTTTCTTTGCCAGGGACCCCCTTTAAATATCTTTTGTTTCTGTGGATCCCCAAGACTTAACTCAAGATTTAAAATCCTAACAACAACAACACCTGATAATAAAAATAATACAATTGCATCATTCATTAACCCTTCCCTCATAGGCAATGGAGGGAGAGGGAAGACTTTTCTTCTGCTTCTTACTGCAAGTTTGTGGCTGGAGCGGATTGAATGGCAATGCGCAGGCCAAACCATCCGTTCACCCTTTTCCTTGTCTCCTGCCATGTGGCTGCTCCATTGCAGGGAAGAGGTGGGCCAAGCAGCCTTCATGGATTCCCTGTGAGAACACCACGGAGCCCTGGGGGTCCACTGACCACAGGTTAAGAACCACTGTGCTATAGTATCTCCCAAAATGCACGTGAGTATAAGATCTTCCCTGGTGTTATGATCCTTGTAAAATAGAAATGGAAAGGCCCTGCCAGTTTCAACCCAGGGGAAGGATCCAACTTGGGAAGGTTCTTGGGGGCTGTATTTATGCAGTCAGCAGAGTGAGGCCAAGCAAACTGGGTCAAATGTAAATCTTTCTGATTTCACCCGATTCAATGGCATCCAGGCATGCAAAAACCTCAGCAGTCTGCAAAGGAAAGCACCTATGCCATGCAGAACATTTTTGGTCAGTAAACAGGAGTGCCTGTGCCATATAAAACCTTGCCCTGCCTGCAAAGAAGAGCTCATTTCAGTGAAATACCTCCAGAGGTTTTAAATACTAGTTCCCTACAGAAGCAGCCCTGACCAAATGGGGAACTGGGCATAAATACCTCAACCAAGTGTAGGATATGTTACCTAACTTTGTGAGCTCAAATTCATTGCCACCCTTCTGCAACACTGAATTCCTCTGTAAATGCTGGCTTACTAGACAACATTGTTGTTATGTGTCTTGAAGATGACATTGACTTATGAGGTATGGAGACCTGTCCTAGGTTTTTCCTGGCAAGATTGATTTAGAGAAGGTTTTTCTTTGCCTTCCTCTGAGGCTGAGAGAGTATAACCTGCCCAAGGTTACCCAGTGCATTTCCACAGCTGAGCAGGGATTCAGACCCTGGGTGCCAGTTACACAACAAAAATTGTCGTGGTGCTTACCGTGACTTTGTGATCACAAATCCATCCCTCGCTGTTTATACGATTTATGTCACTGATCTGGATATCCCGGGTGGTCCCGTGACTAATATTTACACGTCCAAAGTTCCGGGATTTTTTTAGGTATTATTTATTTATTTTTTGGCTGTCAATCAAGGATGCGATTTACTCATGTTTTCACAACCTCGGTGATGCACTTCCTTTAGAGTTCCATGCCACGAGCGATGCTATTGGCTGGCTGGGGGGGAGAGAGAGGGGGGGCAGAGGTTTGTTATTCCCCTTGCTTCTTTAAATGTTAACCCTTTAAGAAGAGGCAGAAAGCATTTTGAAAGATCCAGACTGAGATCTTTCGCTCAGACGCAGGAACGAATGAGTGCTTTCCATTTGAAATCAAGCCGAGTGCTTCCCTTTTGAAATCAAGCAGCTTGGGTTTCCCCTTGCCTCTTTAAAATATTAACCCTTACAGCAGAGATTTAGCTGCAGAGTTCAGGTTTCAAGCCAGCTACAGACAGGCGTTTTGAAAGACACAGACACAGAAAGGGGGAATTAAAGGGTGTTCATTCGCTCAGAGGCTGGAATTTTTTAATGTGCCCATTCAGACCCAGGGAGGTGACCAAGGCAGGGGATGAATGGGCGACCCTCTGCCCACCACGATCTCTCTGTAACATGCAGTCGAGGAAAAGGTAAAGCTGAAGGGTTTGCAGTGTAGAAATCCATTTAAAAAGGTGATTGAGTACATCCATTTAAAAAGGTGATTGAGAAATCCATTTAAAAAGGTGATTGTGCGCGCACACACACATCAACCTTCGTGCAGCTGGAAGGGATGCCTTTGTTTTCAGCTGGTGAGGCTGGATCTGTTGAACGGGTGACTGACCCCTCCTTTTATGGTCACTGATCTCTAAGCCCGCCCCCAGTCACCATTTCCAGTCATCCCCTACTACCGAGATATTTTGTCCCAGGCTGTTTACATTTCCGATTTTCTGAATCCTCCAGTGACTTTTTAAAAAACCGGCACAAACCGTGGGACTGGAAGTCCCGCAGGTTGAGGGATAAAAGGTGGCCCCCCTTCCGAAAATCACGTACCCGACCCGATGTACATGTAAACTGCCAGGGATCGACACGAATTCTTCCCACTACATTTTCATCGTGTAAACGGCACCCTGGTCTCATGGAGCCCTAGTCTAGCACTCAAATGGCTACACCACATGGGCTTTTCTGGACAAAAATACAGCTACAAAATAAAACTGAATGTGTGAGAGATAACACTGACAGGAACTGCTGCCATAGGTAGGTAGGGAAATGTAAATAACATTTGAACCACTGCTCAGAACTTTACCAAATCAAGGAGGGATCAACTTCCTTGAGAAGCCTGATTAAAGTAAGTCAGGAGCTTTCATCAGAATTTGACAGAAATATACAGCATGCCTGTGCAAATAGCAGAGCTACACAGGTAAATGTGTCTGTTTCTAGCACCAATTAACTCAATATAGCAGTATTTATTAGTTTGGAATTTAGCACAATTGTCCATCTCTTTATAGATCACAGCTGCACATATGAAATTATCAAGAGGTATTATTGAAGGTTGAGTAAAGACATACTTTCTGAAAAAAAACAGCTCGTTGAATTATTCTCAAGAGTTCAAATATTTAACACAATTAATTGTGTATCTACTATTGAATGATTGCTTCTAGGCCACAGTTTTTTTTTTTTAAAAAACCCTTTTGTCCTAAAATCTATTTCTTATAGTAAAACAACAGCAGGATTTTTGCTCGCCAATATGTCCAAGGGGACCATCAAACTAGTTTATTCACCTGTGTTGCTAAACATGCTTCTTTTATTCAGCACAATGAAGAATAAGTTACCACCCAATAGTTGTTAATGTTCACTGTTCAATGATAACGCATTATGCTTTTTGCATTTCATTTCTTTCTAACCACACTGATTACATTTCCCAACTTACCTGTTCATACATACTCATTTTCAAAATAAAGCAAAACACTCTATGCACTTGTTGAAGTGGTCTGTAGCCTATGAAACGTAGTATCAAATAAAAAGTTGCTGTAAGATTATATTGTTCATATTTCCCAAATTAAGCTGCTGAATATTTTTAAAAATGTGCAAATGCCTAAAATAAATTTAATAAGTAATGCTTTAACCTTTTTTTATTTGAAAACTCATTCTTTAAAGTGCTGTCTCTTAAGATATTCAGAGGCACCCAAATAACAGATCAAATGTGTATTCCCTTATATAGCAAAGAGATGAAAATATGTTCTTTATTTTAAACAGTTCGCTCTTTGAAATTCCATAGGAAATGGAGAATTTCTTTCTTAGCTGGTGCCATAATCTCATGCAGAAACATCCATTGACTGCGTGGATCGTATCAACTCTTAGTTGCCAGAATTTGGCTATAACTTCTTGCACATTACTTTTTGTCATTTGCACATTACTTTTTGTCATAACAACAACATAACAATATCCCCCTTTAGAATAACAGAATCATAGGAGATTTTCACACAGGCAATTTGTCCCATTACAGGCATGGAACAGGGTTGCCTTACGATGGCTGCATTTACGGCTGGCCAGGCAAGGAGGCAGGGAGCCCATTCCTGCAGTGGAATTGAGGTAAGTATGTGAACATTTACCTCCATTCCATTGCAGGAATGGGAGAGGGGCTTGCAGGAGAGAAATGGGGCTTTTGGCCCCTGTGTGAAAATCTCCATAGAGTTGGAAGAGACCACAAGGCCCTTCCAGTCCAACTCCCTGCCCTGCAGAAATATACAATCAAAACACTGCCAACAGATGGTCCTCCAGTCTCTTGTTTAAAAACCCCCAAAGAAGAAAACTCCACCACAATCCAAGGTACTGTATTCCACTGTTAAACAGCTCCTAAAGTCAGGAAAGTTCTTCCTAATGTTTGGGTGGAATCTCTTTTCTTGTAGTTTGAATCCATTATTCCGGGCCCTATTTAAACAGGCCTATCATGCCACTTCTTAACCTTCTCTTCTCCAGGCTAAACATACTCCCTAAGCCGCTCCGCATAGGAGGTGGTTTCCAGTCCTTTCACCATTTTGGTTGCCCTCCTCTTTTAATGTTAATGGTTTTTGGTTTAATGAGTGTTCATTGACTTGTCTCAAAATGTTATTTACACACACACACACTTTAAAAATGGAAAATCTCCCAGTCATGAGAGAGAGAGAATGAATGAATGAATGGGAGGTTTTCTGTTTTTAAAGTTTTAAAAATCCTTAAAAATTATTCTTAAAATATATATCATTTGTGGTCATTACTCTCCTTTTCTTAATGTTCAGCTGTAAACTTGCCCACCCCCTCTTTCTGTGATCTCTCTCTATAAATTCTAACTGGGAGGTTTTCCATTTTTAACATTTTAAAAATAATTTAAGGAATTAAAAGAATACATTACAAAAAGGTCATCACAAAATAATGAATAATGTTAATATGTTAATATTTTTGCAAGTAATGTTTAGTACTAATACGTCAACCATTTTCAGCATTGTTTCACACTCTGGAATATCTTAAGGAACAGGTGCTTCAAAGGCAGTACAGACAGACTTGGAGGAGCTAGATGCCTTTTCATTCTGAAAGTGGAGTTAGGCTGCCACCCAGTGGATAAGCTTAAGGATACTGTTTACTCGGTAACTTTTAGAGACGGAAACAAAATTAAATACTTCTCCATTCAGCTCTCCATTTTTTCATCTTTGCTTAATTCAAAATGTTAATATTGTAAATTAATTCACTACACCCCATGAAAATTGGATGGACAAGAAATCTGGATTAGTGACTTGAGTGTTTTCCCTTTATTAAATATAATTTTTATATACTTAGTACGGTGAGTGTGTGTGTATTGCTGGAAGCAGTCCAGATTTTGCAGAGAAAGAGAAAGGGCAATTCTGGCTGGATTCTTGTATCAGCTTATACTTCACTAAGTAACTTCTCCTGGCCCAGCTACTCCCAGCTGATGAAAATATTCTGCCAATGATCAGAGCATGGCTGAATGAAGTTTCCATCAGGCTTGGAGGGATCGGGGTAGGAGAAATTATTTAGTTAAGTATTTAGTTACGTATAAGCTGATACACCATTCCAGCCATATTTTCCAGCTACCCTCCATGACTTTATCTTAGAACAGTTGGCCATGGAAATGGCCTGAGGGAACACCACCACGGACTTAGTTCTAAGTAGTGTCTGTGACCTGATGCAAGATGTAGATGTGGAAACTGATTGGAAACAGAACATGTAAGCCTATAAAATTCAATTTATATGCAAGGGGACAATTGCCCAGGAATTCCACCATAATTACATTTGACTTCAAAAGGAGTAAAAAAAATAAGACTGGTATCCACATGGGACTGGATTGGTAAAAAAGAAGCTTAAAAGTAGGGTTGAATGGGTCAGATCTCTACAGGCTTTTGGAGTTTAATCAGAACCACAAGACTCAAAGTTCAGCAAGTCAGGATAAGTGCCACAATATTCAAGAGGATACCAGTGTGGTTAATGAACAGAGACAAGGAAGTACAGGTTAATCCCTGTATCCACGTATTTGGTATCCATTCGATATCTACATCTCTCTAGGCATTTCTAGGTCCTACAATGTGATTCTATGGTCAATTTATGGCATTCCTCTCATTGAAAATAATAGGGTTCCCTATTATTCACAGTTTCAGTTATCCATAGGGATGTGTCTTGTAACGTATCCCCTGCAGATATGTGTGTGTGTGTCAGCCTGCTTCAACAGAACAAGACAGATTCCTGCAGAAAAACAGAAGGTAACACTTTCCTTGAAGGAATCCCAGAAAGGAGGGGAATCACTATGGCCAGGTGCCTTCTATGAATAGCCCTGACCTGCCTGTAGCCACTCCCAAAGCAAAGTGAAGGTTGGGAAGATTCTTTTTCCTGCTGAGACTTTGATGACAGGCACTAGCACACATTAAGAAGGAATGAAACAGGCAGGAAGGGTTGCAGCAAGGCAGCAAAGTGATGTAAACATTATTCTGTATCCGATAGTAATTGGTATCTAGGGAGGTAATTCTTTACTAAGGAAATTATCAGACAGGAGCACAAAGGACTTTATCAGATGTGCTAAAAAAAAAGCTCACGGAGGTGAGGAGGAGGACACTGCAGCCCCACTTCTGGTGGTCAATACCGCATGCCCCGTGCTCCTCCCGTCCTTCCTCCATGTTTCCTCCATGCTGGAAGGATGAAAAAGGTGCCATTTTTCATTGACGGAAGTTTCCGTCAATAAAAAGTGGTGCCTTTTCAGTTGCTCCAGCATGGAGGAAGCACAGAGGAAGGACAAGAGGAGGATGGGGCATACAGTATCAACTGCCAGAAGGAGGACAGCAATGTCCTCCTCCTGACCTCCATTTTTTTTTTAAGAGAATCTGATAAAGCCCCAAAAATGTTCACTTTCTGGAGTGAAATCCCACCCATTCTTGCAAGAAGACATGAGCACAGGAAATTCAAATATAAAAAGAAAAATAACACAGTAAAAGTGACACCACACCAAGCACAAAAACACACTTTAAAATTTACAAGTAACCCAGGGAGGGTACAAAAAAGAGTGAAACTTACCTGGATGTCTCACCCGGAAGTGTTCTGGCCGGACCACCCATTGCCGCTGGAATCTCACCAGCAAAACGGGGCACCTTTTCTCATTCAGGCAAATTAGGGACAGAAATGCCATGGGAGATCAATTGCTGGCTTCGCCCCGTCAACAAAAAAGAACTGCCTCAGAACAGCAGCTGAACACTTGAGAGATGTTGGGGGACAATGATATATGATAATTAAGTCCTTTTGTGATCTCATGGCATCGTCATAATGCCATTTTGACATATCTGATAATCTCCTAAATTTCTTCTCAAAGGTAGCAATGAGGAATTTCAATAATTGTCTTCCTGCTGTGAGAAAGACTTGAAAAGCCATGCAGTTCAGGAACTTATTCTGAACAAAATTTGCACATGGTTATTTTGTGTAGAAAACAGCATTTTGTGCATAGCATTGTGCATAGAAAACAGCATTTTCTGCATGGAAAATTATATTTCAACACAGAAATATTAATTCCTGCACAGAAAATGCTGTTTTCTATGCAAATGAACCATGTGCAAATGTTACACAGGACAAACCCCCAATGACAGCATTTTTTTTTTCCTGAGGAGAAAACAACATTTAACATTTTTTTGTGTGTGCAGGAATTGATATTTCTGCATTGAAATATTATTTTCCATATAGAAAATGCTGTTTCCTGCATAGAAACTGCTGTTTTCTGTGCAAAACAACCATGTGTGAATTTTGCGCAGACTAAGTATTAAACTCTGAAGAGCCTTGACAATCCAGGATTCTTCTTGTCAGAGTTTTTCAGCACTCAAAGACCATGTTTTTTGGCCATTTTCTGATTTTTTTAATTTTTTTTTTTGCATATTCTTAATATCCCTATCTGTATCTGGTATTACAATAACAAGGAATTAGAAAAAATGCAGAAGTGAAGAATGAGGTCAAATCAGCACCTATTCAAGCAATTAGGAACTGCTAAGAGGGAATAGGGAAAAAAACTCTCAAGAGGATCTATAGTATGTATTGGCAACTGTGTTTTTGGCCCAGAATTCTCATCAGCCCTAACTAGCATAGCTAATGGTGAAGGAGTATAAAAATAGCTGCAGCTCAACAACATCTGGAGGACATTTATCCACACAAATCTAGATTTAACTATAATGGCCAATTTAAGATACTAAACAATTAAAGCATAGATTATACTGTTACTGATAGGCTATATACCATTGCTAATATATTCCTTTTTGAAAGGAGCTATGAAACAATTCACTGTCAGCATAGGAGATTTCTATAAGAACCAAACATAAAGAAATCTTTAGCTCTGGTATAACACAGCAGTTTGTTTTCTGAGTATCATCCATCCATCCATTCATTCAATCATTCAAAGCATTTTTATCCTGCTTTTCAGCAGAAAAAGACTCCCAGAGCAGATTATAAAGATCAAGAGTAAACCAGTCCCTGCCCTCAGGCTTACAATCTAAAAGATATGATACAAAACGAAAGGAGATTAGGGAGGAGCAGCAAGACAGCAAACCCTAGCATTAGTTCTTCTTTGCAAAATTCTTAGGATTATCAGCTGGAAGAGGAACAGTTCAAGCAGAAGAAGAAGAGGAAGAAGAGTCAAAACATGCTGGTTTCTCTGCAGAACGGAGGCAGTACCATTCCAGAAAGAGGTCTTCTTGTGCCATATTCATTCGCAGGCATGTCAGTTCCAAATATAGGAGAGATTGTGACTGGCATTCTGCATGGTAGCACCTAAATCCATTTTGCTGCTTGCATACCTCTTAACATGAAGTTGCACAGATGTTTCCCTGCTAACCCGCCACTTCTGTAATCCAGTTAGGGACTCTACAGTATCTATGATGGATTTCCTGAAGCAATAAACATTAAGGATTCCACACACACCCCGCTTTGGTTTTACCTTACATGCATCTGGAGTCATTACTCATGCTGAATAGCCATAAGATCACAGAACTGACCTGCTGCTGTACTCTTCTACTATAGATACCAAATATTCTGACAGCAGTCCCTTGGTGGTGTATCTCTCCCCAATCCCATTTTATGACAGTAGCTCAATAAAGGACAGGGGGGGGGGAACAATGGACTTTTTCAGACAGTGCTTACTGTGTTAGAAGCTTGCGAGAGAGGTATGGTGCTGTCGCATGGCAGGGCGTCCGTTTCGGACGCCACCATCCCTCTCTTGGCATCATCCGTGTCACTTCCGTATATGATTGGATGCAGCCACACCATATTTTACTCACGGAAGTTGTCCATGAGTAAAATATGGCACGGCTGCCTCCAATCATACACGGAAGTGACACGGATGATGCCAAGAGAGGGACAGTGCCATACCTCTCTCGCAAGCTTCTAGCGCGGTAAACACTGTCTGAAAAAGTCTGATGTTCCCCAATGACTAAGACCTTGCCTATACTAATAAAAAAAAACTCAAACTCCTCCTGAATTGGCCTGATAAGACCACATTATGTACAGTCTTTCCCCAAAATCTGATGTGATTAGTCTACACACTCTATGGCCCTATCTGCAGGAAACTCAGGGAATGACACCTTAATCCAGATTTTAGAAACACTCTGGAGTTCACTTGAAACTCTGGAGACAACTGTAGTGAACAATGCATCCACCCTTGATTCGGGGGGTGGGGAGGAAGAACAAGCGCTGCCTGAGGTGCTGCCATTTCCCTCTCCATGTGTCACTTTCTCATTCTGAAGGCAGTCCTGGTACAAGTCACTTTCTCTGAGGTCAGAAGAAGCAGCCAGCCCTGCTATTGTGAGACTGGCTGCTCTTTCTGATTTCAGAGAGAGCGACTATGTTCTGCGAAAGCAGAACCCTGGAGAATAGTCACTCTCTCCGAGGTCAGAACAAGCAGCCAGCCTTGCAATGGTGTGGTTGGCCTCTCTTTCTGACCTTGGAGAGAGTGATTGTGCACTAGGGAAGTAGAGCCCTGGCACACAGTTGCTCTCTATGAGGTCAGAATGAGTGGCCAGCCTCTCCTTCTGATGGTGTGCTGGCCTCTCCTTCTGACCTCAGGGAGAGTGACTATGCACCAGGAAAGCAGAGTCCTGGAGAGTGGCCATACGCACAATTGATTGTGCACTGGAAAGGCAAAGCCCTGTCATTCTTCCAGCCCATGCCAGCAGAGGTGCCTGACTAGGCAGCACCAGTGGACCCACAGCTTCACTGGGGAGTAAAAATCCAAAATGAATAATTGTGTACCAATTATTGAGCAATGCAGATTCAGGCTTTGGCCAGGTAAGGTGTGATGCCTAAATCCAGACCAGAGTAGTCCAAATTTCATGTGCCACAGCTCCGGGCCAAAGTAGTCCAAATCTTATCTGGGTGTAGACAAGCCCTAAGACTTATATGGAACAGCTGCCTATGAATGCTCTGGGGGGATCCTGTCCTGGTCAGTTTGAATTCTCCCTGACCCTGGGAACTGTAATTGTTTCTAATAAACTGATGCCCAGTTTGTGCAGCTATGACCTTGCTAGTTGCAAACCTTTTGATCCCTTGTTTTTAGAACTGAAATACAGTTATTCTAGAAATGTTAGATGCAACATGGAATCCTCCCAGTCTGTCAGTCATGTGTACCATTCTATCACAGGACATTCCATCAATCCAACTTTAAGTAAGGTTCTTGTTGGGCAATATATCTAATTGGATAATAATGAGTTCAAACAGTCTCGGAGTAATGTGGTTCAGGTTTTACTATCACTTTATTCTGATTTCCAGAGCAGCTGTTCAATACCCACTGTGCCTCTCTTCCCTCATTCCTGTAAAGCAATCAGTTGGGATGGGAATTGAGCAGTGTGTGGTGGGTTTAGGTTTCACAGGGGATCCTACACTTTCTGTTCAGGCTGCAGTACTTGACTTCTGTTGATGGAATAGCAGAATCTCACTGCACCCCACCTCTATGCACCGCAAAACAATGCCCCGTATGGAGGCTGAGAAACTCCCTGTAGCTGTTTTTCAGGCAGCTCCAAGGGCTGCAGACCAGAGAGAGGGGAAGGAAAGGAAGTTCTATCACACTGAGGCTGTACTACGAACATAACATTCAATTTAGGTCTCAATATCTTGATCATTTCAAGATGAAAAAGAGAGACAGGTTTGGGGGAAAATATTCACTGTAAATGTTAAGGGATAATTAAAAGCTGCTTATTAATCAATGGCAATTACATATATAAGTTCACTGTGAAAACCAGAATTTTAGATCCATTTTGATCATTGTGAAACCAAGGATTTTGGAACCAGAATAAACCACTTATTTACAGGATGGCTGGAAAATATTTAGCATTAGAATGTAAAATAATGTTAGAGCTTAATTGTTTCTGTATATCTAAAACATACTCTGTAGGTGTTTCAAATTTACTAACACTTGTTAATGTGAAGTCAAAGGCTTTCATGGCCGACATCCATAGGTATTTTGTGGGTTTTTCCCCCGGCTGTGAGGCCGTGTTCTGGAAGAGTTTATTCCACCACTTATGACTCCTCGAATGCTTTCATCAGTGCTGTATACGCACAATCCTAAATATACACTGGACTGACTAATGTTGCTGTCCTTGAGCAAGCAGGGATCACCAACATTGAGGCCATGATATTGAGAACACAGCTGTGCTGGGCAGGGCACATTTCTAGGATGGAGGACCATTGTCTCCCAAAAATAGTACTCTACAGTGAACTTGCCACGGGTCAGCGTAAGAGGGGCACTCCAAAAAAAGTGATACAAGTACTCCCTGAAACAACACCTCAGGCTCGGCCAAATTGATCACCAACAATGGTCCGCCCTGGCCTCACATCGGGAGGCATGGAGATGCCCTATCCACAATGCTGCAGCCTTATTTGAGAACTCAGGCCGAACAAGTCTTGAAGAGAAACGACAACGCAGAAAAAATAACAACCTGGAAACATCACCCAAGGAGACCTTCTGCTGTGCTTTCTGCAACTGGACTTGTTTATCTTGGATTGGCCTTTTTAGTCATCAGCGCGCTTGCAGTAAGCGCGGGATGAGTCTTTCCTGAATCTTCGTTTGCGAAGAAAAGCCAGAGAGATTCCTGACGTTTTGCCTGCATCACAGATGCAGGCAAAACGTCAGGAATAAACTCTTCTAGAACATGGGCTCACAGCCAGGAAAACCCCCCACAAAAACCACGTTTTTTTTCCCCTTAACCATAAGAGTCTAACTTGCAGAAGCAGCAACAACAAGAAGAAGCAGAAGCAAGTATGGCAACTAGTTCAATTAACTTAGTTAAATGGTATTCGTTTTTAGACGAAGAGACAGAAAAACCCAACATATCTGACTGGCATGTGTCCTTTTATTGAGCTTTAGACTTTTATGGATGAACTTTCTCAGACTGACCACATGGTGGTACTGCTGCTTAATGAGTTGAAATTTCTATCCAGCTTTCAGCTGTCTAGCTACAGAGCGCTAACATACTTAAAAAAAAAAATAATAATCTCATAGACCTGCATCTTTTGTCTCAAATCTATACACAGACATTAATGATTACTGGACAACCTTGGACTAGTCACTGACTGTTAACCAACCTACCTTATAGGACTTGCTGTAAGATAATATAATATATGTGTGTGTGTGTGTGTATGGGGGTGAGACTGTATTCTATGAATGAAGGATGTAAAGAGAAAATAAAGCAAATGAGTGATTAGAGTCAAGTAGAAGGATGTGATATACCTATCAGGGCATTCTAGTACCAAAGAGCTGATCACAGAGGAAGGTTTAACAGGCAGATACTGTATTTTGTTTGTGTTTCAAATCTTTCATTGTCATTTCACTAATGAGCAAAGAATTCCAAACTCTGGTCTAGAGAAGACTTGGGGGTTGTCCAAACAGCAAAAATACTCCTCATAGAATACGAGGAGAATTCATTTTGTCTTAATGGGATCCCGCAACAATCGGCCGTATTTAGAAGGAGGAAGGCCAAAACCTCCAAAAACTTTGTAAGAAAAGCCTTCGCGGCTTTCCCCCGAGGTTTTTAAAAATCTCTGCAAGGAATGAGCATTTCCACTTGTTGGGGCAACCAATTCACTTATATTCACCCCGAAGTTCTACTAGCAACCCCCTCACCAATCTGAGATATGTTCTACTGTACAATGTTTCTCCTTCACTTGACATGGTGCTGCTGAACCATATTTTGTAACACCCAGCCCTGTTTATGGAAGATGACACAGTCATCTGTTAAAGCACCTAAGCCCATAAGAGACATACTGAATCAGACCAAAAGGCCTATCCAATCCAGCATTTTCTTTTCACAGCAGCCAACCAGTTAGCCGTGGGAAGCCCACAAGCTGTATCTGTTCCTCAGCAACTGGTATTGAGAGGTCATCTGCCTCCAACACTGGTGGTAATATATAGCCATTCTGACTAGTAACCAATGATTTTAATGTTCCACAAAGTTGTGTAATTTCCCTTTAAAGCCATCCAGGCTGGTGGTCATTATTGCATTTTGTGATACTGATTTAACTTTGCATTGTGTGAAGCAACTCTTTCTTTTGATCAGTCCCAAATCCCTCACCATCCAGCTTTATTGGATGACTATGGATTCTGGAATTATGTGTGTGGTGGTGGGGAAAAGAAAGACCACACCAATTTTTCCTCATACTATCTGTAGTTTTATACAGTTCCATCATGCCATCCCTCCCCTCAAAAGCTAAAGACATCTAAGCATTGTGATATTTCATCATAGCAGAGTTGTTCTAATTTCTTGATCAATTTGGTTGCTATTATTATTATTATTATTATTATTATTATTATTTTATTTCTATAGTGCCAACAGTGTACATGGCACTTTACAAGAAAAAGAACAACAAAATGATTCCCTGTCCTCAAGCTTACAATATCTTTTCTGGATATACAATATTCTTTTCAGGTATGGTAACCAGAACTGTACAGTAAATTATAGCTTTCTCATTTGCTTCTCATTAAGGTGAAAATCCAACATGGCAGCCTCAGGCACTTGCTCTGTTAGCAAGCCCTGCCCCCACAAAGGCTTTTCCTTCAGAGTTTTTTAGTTTTTGGGCCCCCTCCTTCTGAGTACAGCGAAATGATGCAAGATCCTATTAAGACAGGTAGGATTCTCCTCACATTTCATGGGAAGTATTTTCACCGTTAAGGCAGCCCTTATGTTTTTTTAACATGCTGGGGTGAAGGAGATGCTCAGGCTTATCTGCTTTTCTCTTTTCTCTGTTTGCTGTTCATACATGCTCAGTATGGGATTTTAAAGGCAGTTGCTGTTTAACTTGCCTGTTGTAAGCAGACACACATAGCAACAGTTGGATCAGCTAGCACAGAATCCTGTTCTTTCTCCACTCAGGCTGTATTGCATTATTTATTACAGATATGCTTCTGAAATACAACAATGAAAGACTGTTTCTCCAGCCCTCTTTCACCATCCTCCCAATGTTGAGGCTAAGGAAGAATAATGAGACTGGGCAGGCTTAAAAAGGCTTTGTAAAATGAAAATTCTTTCTCAGAGGCTTTGTTAACTGAGGTATGCCTGTAGTAAATCCATTGCCTGAGGCCACCACCTCACTCCAAGCCAGCCCTAGAAATCAATCCATCAGATTTGTTTACTCCTTGTGAAATGACTCTTGTTTACACAGCATGCAGTAACCACATTATCCAGCTTACTGTGGAGTTGTATTACAGGCTGGAGGCAGGCTGAGTGATGGGCCTGTTTGCCATGTTCGGTGCAGTAGTTTGAGCTTCTTCTTCCAAGAAGCCTTTGCAGTTTACCTGGGCTTTGGGAAAAGTGAGAAGCTCAGCTAATGGGATTTAAAACCTTGGCTGGTAAGCAGGACTAGGCAAGCCTGGCTTGAAGGCTTCACTCCCATCATTGATGTGAGGGGGTAAATATTTAGACTCCCAATTTTTCTAGTCTCTCTCTTTTTTAAAATTATTTTATTTATACTATTTCATCAAGTTTACTAAAATATGATTACAATAACAACAAAAACATAATATAACATTCAAAAACAAAACGACAACATTACATTTACAATTAATCATACAACATCCCACACATACAGTTATCCTACAAACAACACTAAAATACAAACAACAACAACAACAACAAAAGAAAAACAAAACAAAAGATAAAAATTACTTCCTTACATGAGGTTTCGAACTTGCTTCTTACTTTTTAAAGACCTTTCTTCAAAATGTTCCATAAACTTTCTATCTTAAGTTATCATAAAAAATGTTCTTTTCTCCTTGTTCCGTTACCACACACTATACCAGTGTTATGAGACCTTCCATCGATTAAATCTTGCTAATTTTTCTCATAACCTTGTAAATTTAAAAGATATATGTATGTATCTTTCAATATTACTGTATACTCTAATTTTATTAATGTCATCATATATGTCTGTATATTCCCTTTAACAGTTAACGCTTAACACTTAATCCGATAACCAAGTGATTGCGTATTTACACCATTCAACTCTCCAGAAGTCAATTAATTTTCCCCACTCTTGCCTAAATTTAGTTACTGATCTGTTCTTTATCCAGCAAGTGCACTGCTCCATCTGAGCTATCTCTAATAATTTTCTCA
Source organism: Gambelia wislizenii (assembly GCA_030847615.1). Classification (NCBI taxonomy): domain Eukaryota; kingdom Metazoa; phylum Chordata; class Lepidosauria; order Squamata; family Crotaphytidae; genus Gambelia; species Gambelia wislizenii. The sequence continues at coordinate 203,394,074 of JAUMIR010000003.1, read as the reverse complement.
TCCACTCATCTACGTCTGGGGTTTCTTTTTGTCTCCAATGCCTAGCATATATAATTCTTGCCGTAGTGATCATAAACAACATGATTTTTTAAAGTTCTCTTGGGAAGTCTATATCTAAGATATTTAACAGGTAAATTTTCAGGTTAAATCTAATTTCTATTTTTAATATTTTTTTTATCAAATCATGTATGTCACTCCAAAATTTTTTTGCCTGTTTACAAGACCACCACGCATGGTAAAAGGTAGCATTAACCTTGTCACATTTCCAGCAATTTGAAGCATTCCCACTATACATTTTCGCTAATCTTTGTGGGGTCAAGTACCACCGGAATATCATTTTGTAGCAGTTTTCTTTAAGTTCCATACAAGGCAAAAATCTCATATTGCTTTGCCAAACTCTCTCCCATTCCTCTAAGTATATCTCATGCCCCACATTCTGGGCCCATTTGATCATGTAATCTTTTATCACGTTCTGTTCAGAATCTAGTTTTAGTAACAACTTATATAAATCAGATATTTTCATCTCTACTTTCTCACATATCATTTTATCTAGTTCTGTCTGTTTATTCGTTATGCCAAATAAGTTTTTATCAATGTTATATCTTTCCAATAATTGTCTATGTTGGAACCACAATTTTTCTAGTCTCATCAAGCTTGGGAGCTTTGTACCCACCCTCCCTCCCTCATTGCTATGGAACTTGAATTATTATTATTAACTATTTATATCCTGCCTTTCCCCTAAGACTGTGATTCAAGGTGGCTAGACTGGGACTCAAGACTAGAACTGAATGCTGCCGTATGCTTGATGATGGTTAATTTTGTCACAATTTGTTGGGGGTGGTTTGGGCAGGGGATCTGGAGCCATGAAGGAGGTGACTGGATTGGCACTACCAACAGAATGATAGTGGGTGTCTCCTTAAGATACCCTGGGAGCAGAGGCAAAAGGTAACATCCAGCTTATGGGGATTAGTTCTACCACATTCCCTGGTGTCAGGGGAACCACCCAGTGACATCTGTCCATGTAGAATTTCATATCTGTCTTTCCAGAATAATGTTTCTGGAGTAGGCTGGGTATCTCAGCTCATCGACTATCAGGTAGGGTGGTTGATGCCTAGATCTTGACCCATGCAGTTGTCAAGCATATTAATGCCTGTAACTAATAAAAATTATCTCCTGTTCCTTCCAACAAAAGTTAGCTGTGTGTTTGTTTGTGTGTGGTCTTTTTAAGCAGAGTTGGAATCACCACTAAGCACACAACATGTATTTCTTTTTCAAGGACCCTTGTAAAGTACTCAGGTCCTACAGCTGGTATGAAATGCAGACCTTTAGGGACTATCTATCACTAGTTTTGAACCAATTGCAGTAGCTTCCCATTTGCCTCTGAGCTCAGGGCCTATCTATATGTCAGGGGGATGTGGACTGATGTGCACTAACACTAATTCGAAGCAGTTCCAATTTGTCATTTATTTTTTTTTCAAAACTGCAGCAAAATTTTTTGCAAAATTGCAAAAAAAAAAAAAAAAAGCTATCTGCTTTTGCTGTCCCAATGGGCATGTCTACAAATCAAGATGGTGAACATGAGTGAATTACTTGTGTTTTTATTGTTGCCAGTTGCTGCCGCCGAACAGTATTTTTTTTTTAAAAAAAGCATATCTAAGGTGTGAAAGTGTGAATAAATAAATAAACTAAAAAGAAATAAAAGGCTGTTTTGTTGCCTCTGCACATGATCACTAAGGCAAAAATTCAATATGACAGTTTTGGGTGCTTGCCTTGTTAGCAAGCTCTCCCCATGCCCACACCTAACCAATCAGCTTTCTACTTCTGCTCTTATTTGGAATGTGAATGAATGTGAAGCTGATTGTCCCAATGAGCAGGAATGCACATTCTCCATGGCACTTTTTAAAAACTACGGGGAAAGCCACATAGTCTTCTCCTTTGGAGTTTTTGGTGGATTTGGCCCCTGTGATACAGCCTTGCCTCAGTGTGCACTCATGCACATGCCTCTGAAGATTCTGCTGCCTTTGTGAGATGCAATCTTGGGGTTCCTCTGCCTGGGAACTCCCCTTAATTGTACCTTCTTTGATCTAGCTGCCACCACCCTTTGAATTCTACACCCCCTTACAACACAGTCTAAAGGGAGACTGTGGGGTTTCTTTCTCTGCTTTCTGCCACTTGCAGAGTTTTACCTCCCCTTCCTTCTGTCCCAAAGAGGAGAGATATGGCCAAGTAAACAAGGCATGTGTATGCATCAGCTGAAGGAAGATTAGAAAAAGCTTATTTATTCTAAGCAGAGTTCATCACATGCATATAATTCTCATGGAAAGGCTCTTCATTCCCAAGTACATTTTTAGAAGCTACGGACATAGTAAGCATTCTGTTCAGCCAAGTGGGAAAATAAACATAATTTTCTAACACAATCTAGCTACTAAATTTCCTGATCTACTCACTGACCATGGAGTTCAGTCTGTTGAAATCAGAGGAGGCTGTGAGCCAGGGCTGTCCAGCCCATCTCCAACAGCCTTCCTTCTAGTGGCCTGAGGTTCTCACCTCAGGATGCTTCTTTGTTGTCTGTTCACCTGAGATGAGATGTCTCCCATCCTAGGGTCTCTTTGTTCTCTGTGTTCATCTCCCTGCCTCCTGGCCCCAATGCAGTATTTATTACCTTGTTTTGGAAGTTTCTGGAAGATCGCCACTCTGTACATTTTGATTGGTCATTTGTCCCTGCTGACCTGTGACATCTGTGATGCTGCTGACCCTAAAGGTGTTACCTCTCTCCAGACCCTAGTTAACACTTGTTACCTGATTGATGAGCTGTTAGACAATGGGAAATGGAGTCTTCCCGTTATCACAGCCCTCCTCCTTCTGAATACTGTGGATTGACATGGGATGCCATTTAGACAAATTATATTCTTCTTGAATTCTATGAGGAGTATTTTCACCATTTAGACAACCCCTTAATTTAAGGTGCTAGTTTTGACATACCTCGAATGGCTTGTGCCCAGGCGATCTAAAAGTCCTCTTCCTTCTGCATGTAGGAACCTGCCCAGAGTCTGAGCTCCTCAATGGAGCTCTGTTGCATGTCCCACTACCTAACAATGTTAGACTGGTGAGTTCACAAGACAGAGCTTTCTCTACTGTAATACCTAACTCGTGAAACTTCCTTTCAAGGAATGTCAGGCCATGTTGTTCTATATGGCTTTGGTATTTGCAATTGTCTTTTAAAGTGCTCTTTAATTTGTTTTTAAAGCATGTTGGCTTTAAATTATTTTTTAAATTAAAAAAAACCCCGTATTTTTAAAGAGTATTTTTTTTTAAAAAAAATGTTGTTGGTTGTGTTATCTGTTTGGACGCCCTGGTGGTCAGAGAAATGATAGATAAATACAATAAAGTATGTAAGCCCATAATTTTCCAGAGCATGATTGGAACCAAATTTTGAAGAAGAAAAAAAAAGGTGAGCTATCAGGCAGATGGAAGTATTGGAGCACTACTTTCACATGCAATATGGCCTTTTGTTTTGTTTACAGGTACAGAGCATTCTTCTGATGTTAATATTTGAATATTCACATACAAACTTAAATCTCCAGGGCAGATAAGGCATGGAAACAAGCCTTTAGTCCAACTTATCCTGATCAGCCAAGGCTCCCTAAGGTACCTAGAAGGGGTCTTTGTTGAATACTATTGAAACTTGGAAATCTACAAAGTCCAAGTTTCACCACTGCTTTCTTCTACATATGCTTATCTGAAATTTAAGAGTCCCATTCACTTTTTTCTGGGGAGCCAGGAAAATATATACACTGTCGTGAGAAGTGATTTGGCTCAATTGAATTGCTGCTGCTTCTTCCCCTGTTGCATATTGTACATCTGAGCATTTAGACTATGTTGTGACAACATAGGTAATGGTTTAGTTATTGTTATTGTTGTTTTAGAAACCTTCCTTGTTCTGGGCTGGGCCTGACTTGCACTCCTTGTAAAATGTGAGGATACATTCCGTGTACTATCTCTGTGTATGGCAGCCTGTCCTGCACTATAGTACAGTTATTTTCTCAAGCAAAGCCCAGACAAGGCTTCTGAGTCTAATATATTAAAGGCATGAGCCCCCAAACTGAAATCAATTACTAGAGCAACTGAAGTTCCTGGCATTTGGGGGTAATATTTCAAAGAGGTGCCTGAGGAATTGAAATGCCTAACTCTTGTTGTTGTTAATGTGAATTTCGTTTTTAAATCCTTTCTCATCCGCAGGATAAAAATTTAGCCTTCCCCCCTTTCTTCTATAGAAGACCACATCGTATAACTAAATGTCTCAGGATTTGAGCCGGTTACACTGGAAGACACAGAACACCATCTATATTTGTATGTTTACTCTTCGAGCCTGACAGACTTTTAAATGTTTAATGTGAAAGGCTTTTCCTTTGATCTTCAAGAAGTTTTTCACTTTGCTGCATATGCCATTTCTCTCAAAAGCAGACACTTTCAGAGTGCTTGAGGAGATTGTGTAGTTTTAAATAAACACAGATTTTGTGTGTGTGTGTGTGTGTGTGTGTATGTGTGTGTGTGTGTTCAGAATGGCTTTTAGTTAGTTATCTCAGCAGTAGGGAACAGCTTTCTGTTTTCTCTCACTGGGCTGCCTTAAATACAACTGTTATGATCCTGCTGAAAGTCCCATCACTTTCCATAAGTTCTAAATGGAGCTTTGTAGCTTTAAAATTTTCATTAGCCTTTGTCAGGCTGCCAGGGACTCTGCCACTGTAGCCTTGCAGAAGTGACAGTATTGTAGATTCTCCAAAGAATGAGGACAGAAAGGAGAATATCTTCTCAGTCTAATAATAAAATATGTACCCATGCACTATGTGGCTGGGGAGGGGAAAGATCATTTACGACTGGTTGCTTCCATGCCAGTGGGGAAGTAAATCTTCTCTGGGTTTTAGTATGAACTTTAAAGTTCAGTCATGTCCCAGTTATTCAAGATGCTGAACCTATTTTGGGGAAGAAGAATCAGCACCTAGGATAGCTCCTTTGGATTAGACCAATGAGTGTATTCACCACCTCACTGATACAGCAGCCATCAGCTGCCACTGGGAGAGATAGGTAGACAAAAGTGGCTTTGAGCAAGAGTACAAAATTTGTAATTTCTCTGGTGGGGCTAGGGCTAGGTCAAACTTTGGAAAGGGTGATCAAGGTTATAGCAGTATCTCATTAGCCTTCTACTGTGTCCTGTCTTTGAATTTAGCTTCAAGGATGTTGTACACGTTGTCAAGATAAACTAGACAATGTCTGTCCAAGAGAATTATTGTTGTCTGCCTTCAATTTGTTTCCCACTTACGGTGACTCTAAGGTGAACCCATCATGGGGTTTTCTTGGCAAAATTTTTTTTCAGAGCGGGTTTGCCTTTGCTTTCCTCTGAGGCTGAGAGAGTGTGACTTGCCCAAGGTCACCCAGTGGGTTTCCATGGCTGAGCAGGGATTTAAACCCTGGTTTCCAGAGTTGTAGCCCAACTCTCAAACACTACACCATGCTGGCTCTCTGTCCAAGAGAATAAATGGATGCAAATATGTTATTAAGAAAGCTTACACAGACAAGCCTGCATGGGAACATTTTTCTTCTTGGCCATCTTCTTTTTCTTTTATTTAGAAGAGAGACCTCTGAAATTGACTAAGGGCTTATCCAGAAAGGGGGAAAAGTCTCTGGAATTATCAAGACTTTCCAGTTCTTGTTTTGATATTATCTGTGCACTCATGGTTTTGCATCCAAACTCTTTCTTGAACTATCCCAGATTTCCTTCCTTCCCTCCTCCCTTGATTCTTCCTCACCCCCTCCCATTATTCATGTTTCCCACCTAGACTCAGCAAAGCTTTCAGAAATTGTCTTTCACCAATTTCCGTTGAGCCTTTTTAAATTATTATTCTGGAGTTATAGTCAAAGAGTTTAATTGCTTTAACAATGTTACTCTATTTAAGCATTAGGATTATTTTCTTTTATTGCTTGCATTCCTCTTTCCCACTCTTGAAGCTTACCTCACTCTGAGGAAAAGCGGCAAAGCAGCAGGAACATTTTGTCTTTCCTGCTGCATTCCTGTATGACTCGTTTTTTCATTCCAGTCCCATAAGGGATCAAGGTAAAACCATGCCTTTTTGCTAACCAGAAAAAATGTGCGGTTTTAGCTCGGTCCCCCACAGGACCAGAAAGGATGCCAGAAGGATGCTGATGTCATGTGGGAAGGCAGCAGGAAAGACAGAATGTTCCTGCTGCTTTGATGCTTTTCCTCGGAGTGCAATAAGGTTCTGGATCTCTATTGAATTTGGGTCCTGGAAACAATTGCTGTTTTTTTGGCAGCAGCCTTCTTAGCTAGTTTCAGCATAATACAAATAGACAGCCATGGAAAGCCATATTTCATTTCAGAAAGTACTGGGTTAATTTAAACTGACCTGGGGGTGGGAATGAAAAGTCCTTGGTGATGCTGGGAGTTCCCTGGGAATACTTCAGAATGCAGAAAACATCATATAGATCTTCAAAATAAAATTGGCTTGTACAGGAACAAAAGCTGTTCACAGATTTTTTGTTTTGGGGGGTGGTCTGGAGAAGCTCTACGTTATAGTATTATGAGTGCCTTTACTCAGTCAAGGCATGCCTGTAGTATTGGAGTCGGGGCTGAGCAGAAAACAGTTGCTCTGCACTTACTCAGGTTAGAGCAACATACAGAGTTCAAAGTGGTAGGAAACTTTGTCTTTTGTACCTTGTGCTTTTAACCGAGTATTCTTTAAGTGATTGCAAGCACACTTTGGGGAAATTCCTAACGATTCGTGAAGTTCATCATGAGAGACCCTGTAGCCATGTCCCAAGGAAAATCCAGAATTGTGCTGTCTAGATTTTATATATCTTGCTTTTCTATCACACTGTTTAAAAATCCCACCTTAAAAACACAGACATTCAAAACAAACAAAAATTAATAAAATACCATAATTACTTTCATAGGCATAATTGCAACTCTGTGCATAGTTAGCTGGGAATAACCATCATAAAACTCAGGGATGCTTACCTTTTATTTCTGCTGCATAATTCAACTTGTAAAACACATTTAGGATTAACAAAATGTCTTCAAACAAATGATATACAATCTTACACTTTTAGTTAACAATAGAAATAATATTTTAAAAGTTTTTTGGTGTGTGTGTGTGTGTGTGTGTTGACAACAATTTTTAGGTCTCCACTGCACTGTAAATGTATTCTCCCCAGTGCTCAGAATGGGCTTTGCACACAGAGTCGGAGAAATAAAGAGACCACACACAGAATTTGGGGTGAAATAAATGGTTTTTATTTATCACCCTACCTATTTAAATCCCTAATCTTCAGCGGGGGGAGGCAACCTAGTGAGGGAGCAGCTGGGGCGGATCGTCCCTTCTGGACTTATGCCCCCAGCTTCCCCGGGCGAACACCTGAGCCCTGTTGAGCAACCTCAGTACTTGTGGTTGCTCTCCAGCCGGCCCGAGTCTGGAAGGTCAACCCGAAAGTCCCCCACCCAATCCATACAGATTAAGGTGAGGGATTATCCTTCAGGCCAACCCCAAGGTAGGTCTCCTTCTGTTCTCCCAGATCATACAATCTAAGGAGACCCTTCCAGAGACCATCCCTTCACCGAAATCGGTGCCCTAGGTGTACACCACGATCTACGCCTCCCCCTTTCCCACCATAGATAAGGGGCAAGCGTCCGCTTAGTCCCTTAATCCCCCACTAGCTTGAGCCAACAAGTCCCTCAACCCCCGCTGAAAATCTCCCAAAAACAGTAAATTTCCCGCGTCCGAGAGGTGAACCCCATCTGCTCTGTAGAGCTCGGGCCTCTCGAACAGGATTTCAGGGTGTGCTAGGTGATATCCTCCCATTGAAATCAAAAACTTCCCAATTTGCCTATTGACTTTGCGCCGTGCTCTGTCAATCAAGCGTGGGTTCCCCTCCCCCCGCCATAGTTGCCTAGGTAGTATAGCTGACCACATGATGGTGACTACAGGCCATGTAGACATGATCACCTTTAAATCATGTGACGCTTGAATCACTAGGGCCTTACCTTTAAGCAAGCCCAAATCATTGCCCCCCAAATGTATGACCAGAACGTCAGGCGGTGGCCCAACACGTTCTTCAAACAATAATGGCAGTAACCCATGCCACCGTAAGCCCCGCTTCCCCAACCACTCAATCACCCCCATGTCTTCCAAGCTCAGGTGAGGTCCAAAGTAACTTAAACGGGCCTGACGGGCCGCCCAGTAGACCATACTGTGGCCACAAATCAGCACCCGACGTCTCACCAGCTGAGGTCTAAAACCTGGAAGACAAAAGGGGAAGAAAGTAGTTAGTAAAGTAAAGGGCGGATATACCTCCGATAGGAGGATGACCGCCATCTCCCAATGCCCTGTATAGCCGTTGAGGACAACCCCATCGCCGCCGCTGTAGAAGCTGCCCCAATGCGAAAAGAATGTGTCGCAAACTTGACACCTGTCAGCCCCAACCGCTGCAAGGCCTTGGATGTCACTGTCCAAAACTGATACCTAGTCAGGGGAGAAGAATCGGCATGAGTAAACAGTGGTCCTGAATGCTGACCCCGTACCTGAAGATACTCCTGCATGGCAAATACTGGACATATGGTGACATCACTACAACTTTGGAGTCTAATGATTTTTCCCCTACCAGATTGATCTGTCTTTGAAAAGCGTATGGTCAAACTCACCTGCTGGCCGGCCACAACTATATCCCCAAATTCCAAAGCCCTCCTTGAAGTATCAGCTTTGGAAAGCACCACAAGTTCGCTAATCCGTAAGGCCCCGAAAAAGGCCAGCAAGGAAGCCGCATGAAAAAGCAACACTTCATAGGGGGAAGAACAGATCACTGGAAATGTCTGGCGCAAACCCTTTAATATGTCTGGCGAAAGGGGGACCCGTAAATCCCTCTTTCTGCCTTTTTCCCGAGTCCATCCCTCCAATGCCTTTCGTATCCAGAAATCATCCGTATGATCCGGGGCCCCCTGCACTTTCAGCCAAAACGCTAATGCCGCTAGTCAGCCCCTAATGGATTGCGGGGCCAAGCCTCTTTTATAAAGATACACACAATATTGTAAAATGTGTGAAACAGGGACCCTAATACCCTGTTGAAACCCCCTCTGCTTCCTGAATTGCTGAAAATCCTTAACTGCCTTGGCATAACTCCGTCTAGTGCTAGGAGCCACGGACATACCTAAAGCCCTCCAGATTTCGGATTCCCAATCTGCCATAGACCCACCGGCATCTTGTCGCCCTCGGGCTCGGCATCCGGAGCCAACTGCCTGAAGCGCTCCATCTGCATGCGGGAAAGAGCGTCAGCAATCTCATTGTGGACGCCCGCCACATGCCGTGCCATAAACAAGATGTTAAACTTAAGACATTGTAATGTGAAACACCTAACTAACCTCATAACCCGGGGAGACTTGGATGTAAGGGAGTTTATGACCTGTACTGTTGCCGAATTGTCGCACCAAAAATGTACCGACGAATTAGCCAACTCCCTGGGCCAAAGGAATGAAGCCACTAAAATTGGAAAAAATTCTAAGAAAGTGAGATCTAAAGTGATGTCTGTCCCGTACCAATCTGCAGGCCATCGGCTCGCACACCACCGACCACCAAAGTAAACTCCAAAGCCGATGGATCCTGCTGCATCAGACGCAATTTGTAATGTACCCTGCAGCCTCCTTTCCTCACGCCAAAATGAAACTCCATTAAAGTAAATAAGAAAGTCTAGCCAGACTTGAAGATCATCTTGTATGTCCTTAGTTAACCTGACCATATGAAATGGTTTCCGTACTCCTTTAATGGCTTCACATAAACGGCGAAGGAAAGCCCTCCCTGGGGCAACCACCTTGCAAGCAAAGTTCAGGTGTCCAATAAGAACCTGAAACTCCCTCAAGGTGGCCTTGTGTCTACCCTTAAAATAACTGACCCTGACTCTCAGATCCTGAATCTTTGATTCAGAAAGCCTGCACTGTTGTTTAATCGTATCAATTTCAACACCCAAAAAAGTTAACTGTTGGGACGGACCCTCAGTTTTTTCAGGGGCAAGAGGAACCCCGAGTTCCTCTGCCATTAGTTCAAATTGCCATAATAAAAACCCACAGTTGCCTGAACCATATTTCCCAATAAGTAAAAAATCATCTAAATAATGAACTACTCCCTGCATACCCGTTCTGGCTCTCAGGGCCCATTCCAAAAAGGTACTAAAAGTTTCAAAGGCATTACAGGATACTGAACACCCCATGGGTAATGCCCGGTCCATGTAAAAGGATCCATCGAAGTGAAAACCTAAAAGCTCAAAATCATCAGGATGAACCGGGAGAAGGCGGAATGCTGAATTAATGTCGCATTTTGCCAACTCAGCCCCCGGACCATGCCGTCTAACTTCCCGTATGGCCGCATCAAAGGAAGTATATCTAACTGAACATAATTCTGGAGGGATGGAATCATTCACTGACTCGCCCCTGGGGTAAGACAAATGATGTATTAGCCTAAACTCACCCTTAACCTTCTTGGGTACTATACCTAATGGGGAAACCCTCAAATTGGGGACCGGTGGCCGGGTAAAAGGGCCGATTACCCTTCCCTCTAATACCTCTTTCCGAATCTTATCCCTAACCACATGTTCCATCCCTCGGACCGATTTCAGGTTGCCTGCCCTAAAGGGGCGCCTAGGCCCCTGATATGGAATCCTAAAACCAAAATGAAAACCCCGAAACAAATAACCGGCCGACTGCCTATCGGGATAAACAGCAAGCCAAGCATCCAAAATGTCAAGCTTAATTGGGCTGGGGCCCTTTAGGAGGAGGGGCTGAGGGGCCACCTCCTCTACCAGTACCCTGTCCCCCTCTAGAGCCTCTAAACTGATTCCTTCCTCGAGGGCAGTTCCGAAAGGAATGTGAGGCACCACAAATGGAGCACTCATGATTAAACCTGCAAGGCTTCCGAGAACATTGCCCATGTGAACTAAACTCCCAGCATAGCATCCTTTGCCCTGCCTGTGATGAGGAAACCGCCGTGGACACTTTATTTCCCACAGCAGCTGATGGCCGTAATAAATGACCACTATGGGTTCGTTCGCCCTGAATTGGCCGTGCCGGGGTCATGAGCTGCATCCACAATTGTGGATGCATCATATCCCAGCGAAGAGAAGGATAGATAGCCGCCCGCATGCGGAAAGCTTCATCATATAAGAGCCAAGCAGGGCCAGCGAAATCCACATATGCCCTGTGGATGATATCTATGTACTGGAATAGAGCCCCAGCCCGGTATGGTTGACCCTTCACTGTAACCCCTGCCAAAATTAAAAATCCGGAAAGCCAATTGGACCAAGTCCTCTCAACCTTCCGCCTCTTCAATTTTTCCTTCTCTTTTTCATCCAAATCCTCTCTATCTTTCTTCTCCAATTCTCGATATAAAAGTGAAAAGACATCAACATAATCACCCTTTAGAATCTTTTCACGTGTGGATTGTAACAGGTGATCACCGAGAGGCAGAGACATCTCCCCAAAGGGGACAGCCGGATAAGCTACCGTGTCATATCCGGTGGTCTGTGATAAGCCTGTGGAAGGTACAGTGTACCCCCCAGATGCAGCAGAGCCCCATGGAGCCCCTTGGGGCCCACCCCATCCAAATACCTGTTGTGGCATGGCCCAGGCGCCTTGCATGGGCTGAGGACCTCCCAGTACCCCACTGTTGGCCGTGGGTGTATGCCAATTGGCCCATGGCCACATAATGTTGGTTTGTGTATTAGCATTATGTGGTGACTCACCAGTAGGAATCGGGGCCTCCAGAGCTCTGGGTTCCATACCGATCCCTGATGACATGTCAGAGGGCAAATCCGGTTGGTGTGATCCTGAAGCATCCTCACCTTGGATCCTCTTCTCCAATTGATCTAAACGAGCAATAATCTGATTAGCCATGGTTCTTTTCTGAACTGAACTATTGGCAGGAACAAACTCAACCTCCCCTATTCCCTGAATCTTCTCTAAGTGTTGAATACGTTGCAGGATAGCCTGCCACGGTATCTCCTCCTCATCGTCACTGTTCTGAGGAAGAGGGGGAGCGGGTGTCGGTCGCTTTGGTGCGGGCCCCTTGCCCTTAGCCCCACCTTTTCCCTTCTTAGGTGCCATTGATACAATTGTCTGTACCTTAAAACTGATTTATTATTATTATTATTATTTTTATTATATAATCAGGTCAGAATATGACCCCCAAGTACAACCAATCCAATGAACTATTATTATTATTTGTGACCACCACAGTTTTGATTAAGCAATGTGCTCCAAATTAGCATAAACAGTAAAATTATTATTTGTGACCACCACAGTTTTGATTAAGCAATGTGCTCCAAATTAGCATAAACAGTAAAATATTCCTCAACCTGAATTCACTTAACGATCAAAACAGCAACACACAAGAACCCACAATCAAATGACAGATAGTAAAATGGCTGACTGGCTAACAATTAACTACAAAATGGCCCCCAACCTGGCCCTGGTGGCCCGCTTGTGGAACTGCAGGCTATTGACAATTTGTAAAATAAAGCCCTCTGGTGGCCCGCCAAAAGGGGGAGGCAGTGCAGGCTACTCCTCAACTGATAAAGCCATAACAAGCCCCCTGGTGGCCCACCAAATTAATGTACTCTGTCACTCACTGCCACCCAATCCCACTGGAACGGCCGTTCCCAGAGCTCTCCTCTAAACTCAAGGAACAAAAACCACACGATCCCCCCTTCAATCAGCGCAGCCGCGCCCAGACGTCACCCCAGCCAGAGCCACCCAACGCCCGATCGCTCGCCCACGCAGCCGCGGGGGCAATGAGCCCCAAGCACTGAGCAGTCAAGTGGGGGGGGGGAACCCAGTCTCAATCGTTGCCCCGCATCAGCGACGCCCCAGCCGGACCGCCGCAGCGATCGAAGCCACCCCAGGGGGGGGAGATCCGACCACTCTAGTTGGCAAAGGCACAGAAACCACCCTTTACCAAACAAAAGATCCCCGTGCTGCCAAAACCCCCCTTTGCTCTCCAAACCCCGCTCTCTCTCAAAGCCCCCGCACTCCAAACCACAAGAAAAAACCCCCTTATCGAATCCGTCGCTCCAAACTCCGTCGCGCTCCGTCACTCGCTCAGAAAGAAAGAGGCCGAGGAGAGGGGTGGGCTGCCCTTTTATCCTGGCCCCGCCCCTCTCCTCGCGTCGCCGGCGCTTGCCGGCCACGCTGTGATGTCTCCCTCCTCCCTGCCGCAACAGGAGCTCCCCGGCCGCAGGCTCCGCGGGCGGCAGGGGGAGCCGCATTCTGCTTTCTAATAGCAAATCTATCCATGGTGAGAATGGACTGAACTCAATTCAAAGGAAGATAGCAGGATTTTGTAGGAACAAGGTCCCCAGATCTCAGGACCTAGCTCCTCTCCTCCAGACCTTACAGTGAGGAGAAACTTTAAGATGAGAAGAGGAAACTCAGGGTGAGAGTACTGCCTTGAAAAGAATTTTTTTTTAATGTGTTGAAAGCTGGCTGCTTTGGAGAGGCTGCTTGAGACTATCCCAGGTTCTCACTGACTATCTCTTTTCCTTCCTACCCCGTCCCCAAATTTCTGGAATTACAGCCAGCACCACAGAGCTCAGTAGGAGTGAGTGAGCAGCACCCTCAGTATTTGCAGCCTCAGAACCAGGAAGCTTTTTTGGGTATGATATACCTATTTCAATGCATGGTTACACTGCCAATTGTCCACTAATCATGATGGCAAGCTTTCTTCTGCAGTCACAAAGATGACAAATGCTTTCTTCAGACAGTATGCTACCAGCCATGCTACACCAACTAAACAGATGCATTTGGAGCAGTGTGTAGCTGAGAACACAGCTGATCAAAAATGAGTGTGTTCCATGTTCAGAACATCAATTGCTACATTATGATCACTTGCAGCATTTTTTTTTTGTGGGGGGTGGAGGCAGGGTGGTGGAAATGAAATTTGAAAATAATATTGGACAGTAAATATATACTATTTTATTTTTAAAAATTCACATGTCTCCTCTACTGAGATATTATGTTATTTCTTGCTTAAAGTACTGGAACTGTGCATTAAGACACACATAATGTTCACAGTAGTATGATTAACTGTTTAATATACCATGTAATGTTGTGAAGATGCTTTTGTGGTGTCTTGTGAGTGATCCTACTATTTACATAACTATCCTGGGACAGTACTTGGGGGAAGAAAAATGATGATATAATGTAGTCAAGAACAAATTGCCTTTTCTACAGCAGCTGTGGCCTCATATCTACATGCGCTCCAACCCTGCACATCTCCTTTATCTTCACCCAAACCAGTTAAAGCCACCCTTAGCAGCCCTCATGCCTTGCATTCTACAGCTACGGCATTGCAAGAGTTATTATAACACTTCTCAGACTACAAGGCTTAAAAAAAACAACACTAAAGGGCATTCTCCTTGATATGGATAGTAGCAGATATCCTTCCTTTGAAGATGTCTTCATGCTGCCTGAGCAGTTGCGACACCTTCTGCTGCCTTCTTACTGCTTTCTACTGCCTGATTCCCACATCCTTATGCCCTAGGCTCTGCCTTTTGTGTATGTGTGGTGTTTCTCAGAACTTGGAAATAACTTGCAACAAATGACAATTTACTTGTCAGCCATTCCTTTCTCTTGCAAGAAAGGTATACTGACATTACATTATGCTTATGACTGAATGAGGAATAACTTAACTGCCTTTGTGGTGTAACAGTGGTTGATGGAACAGGAGGAATCTCACATGGTTCAGGTGCTAATTTTTGCTGTGTTCATGCTGCAGGATGGGAAGAGGATAGTGGATTTTGTTGTTAGGTATTGATAGGATACTCAGTCCCCAGCAGAAGCCAAAAACTATCTCAGCAGACTTAGTAGCAACCCGTTCCCCAGAATACTCTCACACACAGAGTTTTTGATGTCCAAATAAGCAGGAGGCACTTTTATCTTCAAAGTCAAACAGTTGCAATATATACAAATATTTACAACTGAAGGAGAAACTGCTTCACCAGGCCTCAGCATTCACATGTAGAGAAGAGAGGAGTTAGTGAACTCTGTTCTGAGCTCTCTTATATATACATCTACAAGACATTGCCCCTTAGTGGCCTGACTAGGCATGACTTGGTAGTTCATGCAGTCAGCCATTATGACTCTGCATGTTTCTGCAGTTGTTCTGCCATTTTATAATGGAGTTCAGTCTCTAACTCCTGACATTTGTAACGTAGGCCAATGGCTTACAGCCTTCAGATTTTTAAAGTGATGAAGAACAACTATTATGTTTCAATAAATGAAAGTAGAGTTACTGAACATATATGTCAGTAATTAATTTGGAGACCTTGTAACTATACCTGTATCTAATTACTTTTAAAGTAACTTCCCAAGCTCTGTGTTCTTTTCATCAAGCTAGAGTGGGTGAACTCTAGCAGCTGTTGTACATCAATCAGTTCCTGGACTCTGTGCAGTACTTGCTCTGAATCTCCTGACATCCCAGTGTCAAATGATGCTTGGGAAACAGGGAGGGCTCACAGTATTTCCTTGAAATTTCCCGCTTCCAGTACGTTACTGTTGAGGCACTGAGTAGAGAGTTCCGAAAACAAGGCAATGAGAACATTTTCAGCTACAGATTCCAATCTGTCTGGAAGTTGTTGTTGTTTGCTATCAAGTCAGATTAAACTAAGTGACCCTTTAAATGACAGACTCCCAAGACTCCTGACCTTCAACAGCTCTGCTTAGGCCTTTCACAGTCTGGGATGTGGCTTCCTTTATTGATCAAATCCATCTGTAATGTGGTCTTTTTCTCCTATTACCTTCCATTTTACTGAACATTATCATCTTTTCAAATGAGTCATGTCATGATGTATCCAAATACAATAGCCTCAGTTTAGTCATTTTGACTTCTAGTGAGGGTTCAGCCATGATTGTCTTTCAGTCTGGGATTTGTAGATTGGTGAGGCACCAGCATTCTAGCAGAGAAGGCTAAAGGCCTTGCAAATTTACACATCCCAGGATTCTATAGGAAGGAGTCATGGCAAATAATCCAGTTTCAAACTGGATTATTTCCGCAGTGCAGAAAAAAGTCTTTTTAGTTTTCCTCTGTATCCACAGAACTCTCCTCCAGCACTACATTTCAAATGAGCTGATTTTCTTTTTGTCAGCTTTCTTCACTCAGTTACCTGAATTGCTGGAGGTGGGGGTGGGTGGGAACCCACTTGTGACACTAAAATTACAATATTAGTTTGGGGAATTAACATTAGCTCAAAGGTATGGCTGCAAGAGGTCAGGTAACCTGCAGAACCTTTACACTTATGTATACCAGTACTAACTGCCAAGACAGTTAGTTATTTCAGTTCAAAGTGAAATAAATGGTTTTTTATTGGGAAATTACACAGAACCATACACAACCACACATGCAACTCAAGAGAATCACACAAGGTTAACAAAGAATCAAGGTAGAAGAATTCAGATAGAGGAATAGATTCGGGGAGTAAAGGCAATATTTACCAGTCCAAAAGACCAGAGTTTCATTTAGTGTGGAAGACTCAGATGTGAAACTGAAGGTGCTGCAGCAATCCAGCAGAGTGACAGTATCAGAAGAACTGTGCACACTTGGCTGTTATTTGGGACTAATATTTATACCCAATTTCATATGCTGAAGGGGTGTTTGAGTGTAAAACAATGCCTGAAAGGGTTTTCCACCATTAATTAAAGGAAACCAGACTTTGTTAATTTCTGCTGATGGCTGAGATGTTGAAGTTGATGGGCTTATGGTGCCTTCTTACTATGGAAGAGAAAGGGAAGAGGAAAAGGTATGAGATAGGATGTTTTTGGGGATGATGGATGTTCTGGTCACTGATTGATATGGAGAGTAACTCACTGCCAGGAACTTCCAAGAAGGGGTTAGCACATTTCACCTTGATAACTTTGTTTATGAAGGGGATCTGCTTAATCTTATCTTGGGCGTGTCTGTTGGAAATTTCCAGGACACCTTTAGATTGTGGTAACCTCTGCTTGACTCTGTTTTCAGTTGGCCCTGGTTTACCCAGACCTTCTGGAGCTTCCGATATTGCTGAATTATGAAATATTACAGAGTGCAGGTGTAAGGCACGGTTAGAACTGTCCATGTTTCACAATAATACATAGAACCTGGAAATACCATGGCATAGATGATCCTGATTTTGGTATTCAAAGGCTTTAGTATTTATGCATGGGGATCTTATCTAGCTCCTTCACAGCTGGCCTTCCAAGTCTTAATCTTCTTCTGATTTCTTGACTGCAGTCTCCATTTTGATGTATGACTGAGTCATTTTAATTTATGCAATTCTTTTTAAATAATGCTTCTCTGCAAACCTGTTAGTATGTGGAAAAGAGGTGGGATATGTTCTGTCCTGCTCTGCAGAAGAGATGGAGTGCTGTGCTGTAATTCCCCATCACATGAAAGATGATCCTATTTTGTTTTTGCCTTAGTCTCAGGCAAAATTTACTTATTTTTAAAAAAATCTTTTGCTGCATTTTTAATGTAGCACTGCAAGATGATCAAGGGTGTTGCTTGTTTTCCTTTTCATTACACATCACTCCATAGCTGCAGACAAGTTTTTACATCATGACATGTTACCTTTGGGCTTGTCTACACCAGTCAAATACTCCAGCTTGCCCCCATTCCAGAGCCCTGCAGTCCAAACCCACATGGCATGTACTCCAATATGTCCCTGGGCTATCAAAATGACCCCGGGGCAGATACAGGGCTGAGGCAGGGACAAGCCAGGATAGGGACCAATAAAGAGTTCTGAAAAAATACCCAGTTTACCTCAGAAAAACCAGAGGTAGGAAGATTCCTCCATGATACTTGCCTCTAAATTGGCAGGCAATCAGAGTGCAGGGTAGTAATGCTGTTTTTCTCTAATCCCAGATTGGGGGTAACCACTGAATCATCACCACCACCACCTCATTCATATCCAAAAGGGGAACACAAACAGCACAGGGAAAAGGAGAAACCTGTCATGCACCATCTTTGATTTCAGATAACACTAGGCTTCCATCACCAGTACTGCATTTGTGTCCCCAAGTGGTGGAATGCAAGTGTGGTACAGAAGATCATGTGGCCTTATCACACTGCACTGTTATAGTACTATTATTCCATTTAGCTGCCTCCTACAGAATCCTGGGATTTGCAGTTTATGGAGGGGCATTCAGCATTCTCAGCCAGAGACCTCTTAGGCTTCACTAAACTATAAACCCCAAAGTTCCACAGGAGGCAGCCATAGCAGTAACTGTGGAATAATAGCTCTATAACAGTGTAGTGCAATAAGGCTCTGTGTATGCATTTTTTTTTTATCTCCAGTCACCACTGGGAATGTAAGTAGGGCAGGATCAAACATTCCTGTTATCTCTGATCTCATATCAGAAACAACAGGGCATTCTGTGTGCAGAGAGGATCTTTGCATGGAGAAGGTGAGACAGAGTTTGGGGAGTAAGGGCAGGATAATATCAGTTGAAGGGGTAGGTGTTGGACAACCTGAACTCATTACAGCTTTATCTCAGGAAAGTAATTCAGTTAAAACCAATATGCTTCCATGTCCCACTTTAATTCCTTGTGGTTTTTTTTTTTTTTTTGAAATCTAATGGGTCCATATAGTGCTTTGTAATGTAGATTTGTGGTGTTGGATAATTATTGTTTGTATTACAGATGTTTCATGTATATTTTAGTCAGTCGTTATTCTGTTTAGTAAAGCTTGATTTTTTTTAAAAAAAAACACATTCACATAAGTATAATTTGCACAAATAATCCCAATATACATCTTGCCTACTAATTTGGGTGAGGATTGGATCGGGTCACCATATCACCCTACTTATAAAATGAACTACTCACAAGTACCATAGTGTTGTTTATATTCAATCCTGAACTTTAAAGCACAAGGATAGTTGTTGAAACCCCACAGTAAGGATTCCTAACTTGAAAGCTAGACTTCTGTGCGCTTACTTGTTATATCTGTAGATGGCATCAGTGCACTATATATGAGGAAAGGCTAATTAGCTATGCTGACAATATTGCCTTCCTTAACAATCAATCCTGCATGTTAAGAATCTGTTTCCCCATCCTTGATATCAGTTTGCTGAAACAAGACAGTGAGTCATCAGAAGAAAGGAAATACTGCTTGTATTTCTCTCTCCATCTCGTTTTTTAACTGAGTTACAACCTATTCTTTATCAGTCATATCAGCAATTCTGATAACTATCTTCCAGCAGTACATAAAGGGGGGAGAAGCTGAAAATCGATTGATCACTTATATTTGTTTGCTATGCTTTATTCTCTGTCTACTTTGATTTCTTAAAAGCTGCATAATGATTTGCTGTTTCTTCTCTACTTTTGTAGGCCATCTCCTGCAATTCCAAATGGAATGACTAGAGATATGGAAAGACTTCTGACACAGATCACCAGCAATTTATTTCTCCCTTATTTCAGAAATAATTTAAGTTGAAATTGCTGTTTAGGCATAGTTTTTTAAAGTTTGACAGAACAGCTGACATATTTCAGGTTAAATTTTTTGACCATGGTTTGAAATGTCTTGCGAGAGCAAACATATAGTCACAAATGATTTGTAGTTTAAAAAAACCCTCAACATTCTAGTTTTTCATGTGAATTTTTGATTACGTACTTTTGCCAGTATTCAAAATTTTCCTAAGTTATACAGTACTTGACATATTTTAATTTGGAAGGTATCAAATAGGAATAGAGTGATCAAATCAAGGCTAGTATCCTGTTAGGTAGTTATGATGTCCTAAGTTAGACTTAAGACCTCATAATGGTTTTGTATTCACATATTCAATTGTGGCACATTGTAATGACCAGAAATACCCCTAAAAGCCATCTTAAAAATCAGACATCAATACTGAGTGAAGGAGTTCTGTAGCCCTCGTGAGCAGAGTACTGGAGCATGATGCATCCAGCCCCCTTCTGCTAGTGAGACATGATGTGACAAGGAGTTACAACAGGGCCCACATGGGTCCCTGCTTCTGCTTGTCTCACCATGGGTCACTGGTGGGAGGGGGCTGGAAGCATCATTCACTGTGCCACTCACCAGCACCACAGAATGCCTTTACTTGGCATCCCTGCCTGACTTTTAAGATGGGGTTTAGGGGATTGGGAGAGGGGAAGGAGTGTAGCTGCAACATCATAGCTCTTTGTCCCATACAGGATCTTGGCTGAAACCTTGAATGCTATTATGTACTGTCAGTGATGAAACACTGTGTACAAATTGCTGCCTAATATGCAATATCTCCACGTAATTGTCAAACAGTTTGTGTCAAGATTAGCCATATGCACCAATATCAAATATTCTGTGAATATTTAGCAATTCTTGAGCATTCATAGAAGTTGTAAACATTCAACATTGAAGGTACAGGGAAGTCACTTTGGGAGAGCAATTCCTTTCATCTCTATGGATCTTGTTCCAAAAAATGAGCCTCACTGCATTTGTGGGAATCAATGATATTGCTGAGCTTTGCCTTATTGCATTTGTGGGGTGAATGATTGTAGGAGTAATGAGTCTAAAAAATAAAATTGTATTAAAAAAAAAATTCCAGGATCTAGTCCTTTTAAAAAGGCAACAAAATTACCTTCTTTTAAAAAGAGAGTTAAAAATCATTTACTTTTAAATTAATGCAGAGTGCAACTTAGGAATACAGACAAAAGCTCAATTAACATTTTAAAAAGGTGAGTTCAGAGGTCTGAGATCACCCAGTTAAATTAGACTCATTACAAAACAAAGGAGTCAAATTAAAATGCAAATCAAGGTTTACTGAAGGTATATCAATCTCAATCTACATACTAAAACAAACTTTAAAAAGAGGTTCCTAACTGACTAAGAGTATTTAGGGTAGAAAAAACTCACCCAGCCTACAGCGGTAAGAGGCTGCATGGTGAACATCATGGCATGGTTGCAGGAAAGATGGCTAAACAAAGATAATAAGGCTTAAGATGGCTACAGCCTCATGGAGACTCCAACTTAAAAGAGAACTTACAAAGAGCAATAAAATTTAAATTAGGTCATGTGTTGAATGACCCAGCACTCCAGTTGGCTGGAAGTGCCCAGTGAAATAAGAGAAAGGGAACTTGGGAGAACAAAAGCATGCAGGGAAAAACCCTAGACTTATCTTAGGATGTGAATGAGGTACACAAGATTGCTTTTACATTACAATGATTATTTCCCCACATACTACAATGATGTTGTCCTGTCAGCGTACAGCAGAAATGGCTAAGAATCAGAGCTTTGAAATGATCCATTACAAATTCATGTGTTATCTCTAATTATTGAAATACTTAACCACTTCAAAATTCCTTATTTTAACTGTTATGTATTTTCAGTAATGGTTCATGTTTCTTAATACTTTCATTCATTACTGGCCATTTTAGTTATTTTAAAATGTTTTTTTTCCATTTAACAATCTAATTATTTAACCAATTAATTGACACATCATTTTTATAGAAAAAGATTGTGCTTCAACAAATTAGTTTCTTTTAAATGACAACATTTAATTAAGTAATGCTATGTTTCTGAAGACCTGCTAAGGAAATATTACCTTCTGACTTTTCTTGGTTTGCAGAGTGACAGGAAGACAACAGTAGTAGCCACTGACAGAGCTGTAGTATTTTTCATCTAGGCCTTAGCAAACATTTTCCTCTCAGTATATGACTGCACTGGAGTCAGGCTCCAGTGATCATAATGTTGCAAATGAAGGCACTTCTATCATTAACAGTAAAATAGAGGCTTTGATCTCAATTTGCTCCTCTCTTCATAGAAGGCAAGGTGATTTTATATCTATATCCAGAGGTCCCCAGTCACCCAGGATTTTCTTCAGAAGGAAGGGGGAAGCCAGAAGGATAAATTTCATGAAATCTGTTCCATTAATTGAAAGAAACTTAAGATCCAAGATTATGGATATGGAAAAAAATGTGAAATGTGCTTCTATGAAACTGTCAAAAAACAAACAAACAAACAGAATCCACACAGCTAACAAACACATTTTAACATATTAATTACGTTCATATCTGTTAACAAACCTCTGAGAATGAAGCTTCTTTTCACAGTATTTTTATGCCTGGCCAGCCTCCTTTCTTCCTTGTCTTCTGTCTAGATAGATGTTCTGTTTTTTTTTTTTTTTTTTTGTACCGTTGGCTTTAGGAGGATAGTGAAGGAGGGCTGGAGAAACATAACCTTTTGATGTTGCATTGCAGAAGCAGGGAAAAGAGCAAGATCTACTCTACCTGAGAGTGGAGCAAATAGAGCAAGATCTACTCTACTCCAACTGTATCCATGTGTGCCTCCTTACAACAGGCAAGGTAAACAGCAGCTGTCTTTTGAATTTCTTAATGAGCATGGAGGAACAGCTAAACAGAGACAAGAGGAGAACAGATAAGCCCCACAAGCATGTTAAAAAGTATAGATCTATAAGTTTGGCTACCAACACGGAAATTATTAGAAAAGTGGACACTCATGAAAGAAAAAAAAAATCCCTGGATACATTTTGGAAGAAGCCTTGAAGTGGTCTCTAGAAGATTCTGAATATTTTTGTTCACTCATGCAATGCTTATCTGACCTGCTTGTTTCATTTCACATGTACATATCTTTAGTTCTGAATAAAAAGTCTGCTGAAACATGTTCAAGCTGTGTGTGTGTGTGTGTGTGTGTGTGTGGCAGGAGTGGTAGTATAGGAAACTATCCTTATTCTTGCCATGTTATTTCTGCTTCTGGTACCAAAGTTTCTGTTAAAGAAGTAATGCCCAGGAACATATTTACTTCATTAACTGAGGTATACCTGTATTCACAAACTACCTTTAGGTTGGGAAACAATACTGTGCCATTTTTTTATAATTTGAAGCAAACTTGGGTTCAAAGAATCCCCTTTCCACTGTTAGGATCTTGCTAGCATGTAGTTAGATGTTCACCTTGTCATCCCCCTTCCCAGTTTAAAAAAAGAGTGCTCTCTAGTCCACTATGGCCACTATGATGCCATTTTAACTACCATAGCTGCATCCTATGGAATCCTGGATTTTGTAGTTTGGTGTACCACTAGAGCTCTTTGGCTGAGAATTCTGAATACTCTTCCTTATACTGTAAATCCCAAGTTGCCATGGCAGTTAAAGCGGAACCAAGGAGTTAAACTTAGGTAATGTAAAAGGTCCCCAGTTACCACATGTAGCAATCCAAAGCCTAAATACCATCAATGGAATTACCCCAACACTCTTTATATTGGGTTGCAGCATCAGATCTCCACTGCTATAGAGACACAACAAATGAATTTGAGCATATTGTGCCTGCCTGACTTCTTCAATGTCATTGCATAAATAAACAAAACACATACAGATCAGGCATTTGCACAATCACACACAGAAATTATTTTGGTCATGTACAAGGCATGCACCTGCTCTATATCTGCTGCTTGTACAATGATATGCTGGAGACAGCTCTGATAGTTTCCAGAATTTGGGGAGGAATTTTGAATAGACTTATTTCATAGGAGGGCTTTTGGAATACAACTGGGAAGTATTTGCTGGGAAGTATATGCTGAGCTCACAATCCACAGGGCTCTAGTGTTAAGCATATAAGAACATAGGTTAAGAGCATAGGAAGATCTCTGATGGATCCACATCTTGGGCTTGTGTACAGGAGCCTAATAAAACATTTTGGGACCATCCTGGAGGTCGATCTGTGCAGACGATGCTGAGCCAAAACCGCAAATAAATGGCATAACCCCTCCTTAAAATGGATTTTAAATCCGAAGCACTCTGTGCTGAGAACAGGGAGCTGTCCACACATGTCCTGCTGTATCACCTGGCACTGGTGCTGCTGCAGCTGTGGGTGCACATTGCACTCTTTAAGGTCCCAATGAGGTCCCCAGCATATGATCAATGCTAGGTGCCACATTTCTGGCCTTAAGAAATGTGACACATGCCAGCAGTGACACCAGCTCTGGGCAATACAGCAAGATGCATGTGTCAACAGCTGCCTGTTATCAGTGTGGAGGTAACGGGAAATCCAGAGCAGCTCCAGGGCCGGAATACTCTGCGCTGCCCCTGGGTTATCTCAGCCAGTGTAGATAAGCCCCTTGTTTCTCATAGTGGCCAACCAGCATCCTATGGGAAATCCACCGGCATAATGTGAGTACTCCGCCTCACATTCCACAATAACGGATACTTACAGCCATAGTGCCTCTAATATAGAAGGTGATATATAGCATCTTAATTAATAGCCACTGATGGTCTTAATCTCCACAAACATTGGTCTTGCTAATAGATCTGATATTTAAAACCATATGCCAGTGTGGAATTTCCCAATCTTCTGATTAACAGAGGGCACACATCGTCATGTCTTTGTGGAAAGAAAAACTTGTACCCTTCATCAAATTCTAAGTACCTGCATCTCTGAAGATATTTTGATATCCACAGAAAACTTGGAAATATTGTAGACATTTTCTACCAACTTTTTCTGGTGGCCGCATGTCTAACAAAACTGGGAACTGGTTGAAAACAGCTTTGCTTGCTCTCCAAAACCAGTGGTTTCCAGGTGCATGATCTGTGGCACAGATCATGAACTACTAATATCAAAAATTAGAATAAAGCTGAAGAAGAACAGAAATTCAATCACCATGTCGAAATATGATTTGAAGAACATCCCAGCAGAATTCAAAGACAACATGAAAAATAGATTTGCAGTATTAAATATAATTGACAGAGAAACAGAATAACTATGGACGGAAGCCAAGGACATTGGAGATTATCAGATGCAGCAAAAAACACATCAGAACATCTCAAGAAGAACAGGAACAGGTGAGATTTTCAGATGACATTGTCCTTCAGCATTCTGGAGGCATAGTGTGGTTGTGAGTAAGGCATTCCTTTTTATTAGCAGCTTGTCCCCATCAATATAAAAGGGAAACCTTTCTGCGGCAGCACTAAGCCCCCGGAATGGCTGAAGGATGTGGATGTCTGATAATGTTGCCCTTTCTATTCCTGTCATATTTTTCTGATGCAGTTTGGAATGGTTTTTTCCCACCGTTTCTGATAATCTCGATAGTCAAGGAAGAATGCAGGAAGATGCTAGTAGTGGATAAAAAGAAAAAAGAAGAAACAATGAAATGCTTCAAGCAGTAAAGGAAAGATGAGATGCAAAAGAGAAAGGGGACAGGAACAAAACCAGCACCATGAATGCAACTGTTCAATGATTAGTGTGCTAGGATAAAGAGAATTACTATAATATTCAATGCAAAGAAATAGAAGACAAAAACAAAAAAGAAAGAACAAGAGACCTCTTCCACAAGATCTGCATAATTAATGGGAAATTTAAACCAAGGGTATGGATGCTCTATGACCAACAGAGAAGCATAATACATGACCAAGATGAAATAAAAAAGATGATAGAAGCAATACACAGAAGAGCTATATAAAAGAGACAAAAGGATGAATGACATGGAAAGAAGAAACATATGAAGATGAACCCAAATCTTAGAAAGCAAAGTGGAAGCTGCACTCAAAGCAATTGGGAAGAATAAATCACCAGGAACAGATGACATACCAATAAAACTGCTACAATCTACAGAGAGAGAATTGATTTTAGTTCTAATGAAAATCTGCCAACAAATATGGAAAACAAAGCAAACATATGTTGAAGTGTGCCTCTGAACTGAAGTTCCTGATTTCTACAGTGCCCTTTGAATTTGATCATAAGCAGACTATGGAAGTAACAAGTTACAAGTAAAGCAATTGCATGTACTTTAACAAGTTAGTTTTCCTTGGTAAAGTGGATGAATCAAAGTGCTTGTCTAGATGAAAAAGATATAATGCTGATTGCTGTGCATTAACACAAAATCACAGCAGCATTCATTTGTCTCCACAGTCCTTTGGCAAAATTGCTAGTATGTGAAGCTGTCCATGTTTGACGTTCACATGCAGCCATGCCTGTGAATCAACATGGTGGCCAAGAGTGAATTACTCGCATTATTATTCTCAACAAGTCATCACTGCTGCACAGTATTTTTTTTTTAAACTGCAGATCAAAGGTGTGCAAGTGCGACTTTCCATGTAAAAAAAGCTGTTTGGTCACCTCAGTGCACAAAAAAAGTGCACAATTGCTAATACAAAAGTCCAAAATGGTGCTTTTGGCCACTTCATTGTGATCAAGCCCCCCCCCTGCACATCTGACCAATCAGCTTTCCACCCTCCCTTCGCTGAAAATGCACAGAAATGTGATTTGGTTGTTCAAATAAGCATTAAGGCACATTTCCACACATTATTTAAATTTTTTTTAGCGAAAACTGTTTTTGGCCCCATCCTTCTGAATAAGGTGAATCACGACAAGATCTTGTTGGGACAAAAGGTATTCCCTGCAAATTCTATTAGGATTATTTTCACTGTCTTGACAACCCTGACAATACATTTCCAAAATAATTTAAAGAGTGGGAATTATTTTACTTTATTGGTGTAACAAGTAACATTTTCTTGTGACTTTTAAACCTTACTTTGTAATTTTTTCCCAAAATTTATGCCATTCAGTTGCATGCCGCAAAAAGTAACAATATGGCAACATTATGGCTTAAAAAAAACACTGTAAGAAGTAATAACAGTTGTCAAAGTCCTCCGGAGGGAAGGAAGAAACAGGACTTTATCAGAAAAGCATCTCCAAGCATTCTTTTGCTGGCATATTTTAAAGTGTTTTACTGCCAGGAAAAGAACTCTTTCTACCAGACCTACCTTACATAGCATCAATAAGCAGCCCCTCAGCATGAACAGAGTACAAATGGAGCTCCGTTCACTTCTGCGCTCGTAATCTCACCAATTCTTGCAAGAAGACAGAAGCATGGTAAATTTTAAAAAATCAAACAACAACAACACAAAGACAAAAAACATACACACAAGCACAAAAACACACTTTACAACTTAAAAATGAACTGGGGAGGTTCATAAAAAGAGTGTCCCCTATTTGGTTTTCATGATCTCATCCTGAACTATTCTGCCCATTGATGCTTCATATGAGCATAATGGCATGAGGTTTCAATTGCGACCGAGAGTCAAGGTGGCCCCCTCGCCCCGTTTCAGCCGAATCACGAGACTAGATGCAAAGTAACATGCACAAAAGGTTTTATTACAGAAGTAAAAGGTTGGCGGAAAGGCCTCAACCTTCTGTCTGGTGATAGACGTAGGAGGTTGGTCTGGGCATGAGTTACCTGGGGGGACAGGAGGAGAGCCCTCAATCTGTCATAGAGCCAAAGGCAGCCTGGGGAGGCGAACCTAGCCGCTCGGGCACGCTCACGTGACAGATCACGTGCCGGGCCGTGGGGCCAAGCCACGTGACCCGTCACGTGTCCGGGAACTGTGGAGCTCACGTGACAACACGTGACCAACCACGTGCCCAAAATATTTTGGGGGGGAGGGGGAGCCGCCCCAGGGGTGGGTCCAGACCCCGGACCCCGGAAGCCAACAGTAGCTCCCAGCTCCCCCCCTCAAACGGGACAAAAAACTCATGCCCACCAGACAGCCAGAAAGTTGCGACAAGATGAATACATAACAAACCAAGCAAAACTAACTAACAAAAATCAACTGACTAAAGGGTGGGTGGGTTGGGTCTTCGGCTCTCCGGAACCAACTGCTGATGCAGGGAGCCGGCCGGGAATTTATACCCGGCCAGCGGACTGCATTGGGGACTAGCCCCGCCCCTCGACCAATCAGCGGCCGCGCTGAGCACGGACTCTGATTGGCTGATTCCAGCCAATCAGGTGGGAGCTGCCTCCCTCCCATTGGCCGGCTTACGATCCTCTCCCCGGCCTGCAAGCTCAGACCGGGGAGAGGAAGGAGAGAGACGGCCGGCATGGCGGTGCCCATGCCTGCCTCATGGAGCGGCTGCCTGGGCGCGGGGGGACTCCGGCCACAAAAGCGGCCGCCCGGTAAGTCCCGGGCAACTGGCTTGCGACCGAGAGTCAAGGTGGCCCCAGTCGCCCCGTCTCAGCCGAATCACGAGACTAGACGCAAAGTAACATGCACAAAAGGTTTTATTACAGAAGTAAAAGGTTGGCGGAAAGGCCACAACCTTCTGTCTGGTGATAGACGTAGGAGGTTGGTCTGGGCATGAGTTTCCTGGGGGGACAGGAGGAGAGCCCTCAACCTGTCATAGAGCCGAAGGCTGCCCGGGGAGGCGAACCTAGCTGCTCGGGCACATGAGGATCACGTGACAGATCACGTGCCGGGCCGTGGGGCCAAGCCACGTGACCCGTCACGTGTCCGGGAACTGTGGAGCTCACATGACAACACGTGACCAACCACGTGCCCAAAATATTTGGGGGGGAGGGGGAGCCACCTCAGGGGTGGGTCCAGACCCCGGACCCCGGAAGCCAACAGTAGCTCCCAGCTCCCCCCTCAAACGGGACAAAAAACTCATGCCCACCACCACAGAGCCGAGCCAAAAGCTCAGATACCGCCAACCCCACTGCTATCACCAGAGAGAAAACCAACCTGCCTGGAGGGGGTTGCTGCTAGGCCCTATCCGTGGAGGAGATCGAGTTCCGGGCAGATGTACGACCTAAACGCCTTGGACCGCCACCTTCCCAGGTGCTGGATGTCTGCTGATGACATTCCTTCCGTTGCCGCGCTGGTGGCTGCTCCAATCCGAAAAGAGTGACCACTGAATTCGCCTGGTGGGTATCCAATATTCTGTAAGGCAGCCCGGAAAATGCTGAGAAACTGAAAGCGTGTCAGGAAAGATAAGTTCTTGTGGATAAACAGGGGGCCTGAGGCCTCAGGCCACTGTTGCAGGTATCGCTTCAGGAGGCATACTGGGCAAGCAGGAGATCCTTTCAGTGCCCGAAGCCAGATGACGGAGCCCTTTCCATGTTGGTCATTCTTGGACCTCTGGAGCCGCAGTTGAAGGGCTCCGTCCGCCAGTACCATGTCCGACCGCAGGAGGGCGTGTCCAACCCCGGATGCCTTGGCCCCGCAGACCAGCTCTCCGATGCGTAGTGTTGCAAAGAAAGACACTGAGAAAGTAGCTTGGAACAAGGAGGTTTCATACCTGGACCAGCAGACATCCGTCAGGGCCAAGATCAGGTTGCACAGGAGTCCGAACGAGACTGGTCTGTGGGAGTCTGGCTTGCCTCCGTCCATGCGACTCCACCCTTCGATTGCCTTGCGAATCAGGAAGGAAGCACATGGGTCATTGTGGCCGGCCGCTTTGCTGAAGAAGGAGATGGCTGCCAGGTGAAGGGAGATGGTCCTGGAGGTGATGCCTTCTTCCTCCAAGGTCCCGATGTAGTGGAGCACCTCTCGTTCCGAGATAGGCCCAGAGCCGGAGCGTCCGTGGCGCTTTCGGAAGGCGTCGAACTGCCGGACTGCCCGGGAATAACTGGATCGGGTGGAAGATGCCAGGGAGCTAAAGACCCCCCCCCCCGGAGAACCGTTCCTTCCCAAGAAGCCAGAGTTCAGTCGGGAAAGAAACCGGCGTAGGATCCGCTTCCGGTGCCAACTCTCAAAATCTGTCGTCCTGGAACCAAGATAAAGCATCCACTATTTCATTGTTTACACCTGGAACATGGCGTGCAGCGAAGGAAATGTTAGCAGTCAGGCAGACCAGAACGAATTCCCTGACGAGTCGCATGACCCTGTCAGACTTGGAAGACTGGGAGTTGATGATGCGGACCACTGCCTGGTTGTCGCACCAGAAGCACACTCGCTTGTTGCGGAACTCGTCCCTCCACAGATGAACCGCTACTAATATAGGGAAAAATTCAAGGAACGTGAGGTCTCGAATGACATTGGATTTCCTCCAGGCAGGAAGCCAAGGTTGGGCACACCAATGGCCGTCAAAGAAGACCCCAAACCCAAAACCTCCCGCTGCATCGGAGTGGACCTGCAACCCAGTCCCAGGAGTGGCTTCCCCCTGCCAAAAGGTGACCCCATTGTAGCCTTCTAAGAACCTGAGTCACACCCTAAGATCCTCCCTAAGCCCTCCTGTGAACCGAATGCGGTGGTGTGGGGCCTTGATGCCCACGGTGATCCTAGCCAGTCTACTGCAGAAAGCCCTGCCTGGAGCCACCACCCTGCAGGCGAAGTTGAGGTGGCCCAGCAGGGACTGGACTTCTTTCAAGGAGGATTTCTTCTGTCCCAAAAGGCATAGCAGTTTTTGTTTGATCCCTGCCAGCTTGTCCGCGGGCAGCTGAGAAACTTCCGCTACTGAATCCAGGGTGATTCCCAAGTAGGTGATGCTGCTAGCCGGGCCCACCGTCTTATCTGGTGCCAGGGGAACTCCCAGTTCCTGGGTCAACTCCTGAAAAGACTTAAGCAGAGACCCACAATCTGGCCCCCCAGCCGCCCCAATCATCAGAAAGTCATCCAGGTAGTGAGTGACCAGAGCTGAGCCAGTCCTGTGGCGCAGAGCCCATTCCAGGAAGGTGCTGAAAGCCTCGAAGGCAAAGCAGCTAATGGAGCACCCCATGGGTAGAGCCATGTCGTAGTACCACTGCCCCTGGAACTTGAATCCCAGCAGGCAGTGGTCCTCCGGATGGACTGGAAGCAACCTGAAGGCAGACTGGATGTCGCATTTTGCCATGAGGGCTTCCGGGCTACAGGACCTGACCAGCTTGACAGCATGATCGAATGACGCATAACGCACAGAGCAGAGCTCTGGCGGTACGGCATCGTTCATGGATGCCCCCTTTGGGTAAGACAGGTGATGGATCAAGCGGAATTCGCCCGGAATTTTCTTGGGAACCACTCCCAGCGGGGAAACCCTAAGGTTGCTGAAAGGAGGGGCAGGGAATGGGCCCGCCACCCTCCCTGCAGCACACTCCTTGGCGATCTTGGCCGCCACTACCTCAGGGAGCTCTGAGGCAGATTTTAAGTTACCCGACTCAGAGGCCAGCCTGGGTCCCGCAGCGGGGATCCTGAAGCCGGAGGAGAACGCTTCCTTGAGGTACGAGGCCGCCTGCCTGTTGGGATACAAAGCCAGGAGTGAAAGAAGAGCATGGAGCCTCACGGGAGTGAAGGCTAGACAGCCCCCTGTGGGGCCGCCACTACTGTTTCCCGCTACCTTGTCCAGCGCCACTGCCCGACCCTGATTCCCTCTTGGCGCCGGAGGAAGCAGGGTGTCCTGAGCGAAAGGGCTGGGCGGGGGCACCGGGGCGGGGGCAGTTGGTCCTAGGGTGGGATCCGTAGCAGTTCTCGCAATAATGCTCGAACTTGCAGCGGGATCGCTGGCACTTGCCCGCGTTGTATTCCCAACAGACCAGCCGACGGGCGTCCTTTCTGCGAGGTGGCTTGCCCGCATCCGGTTTGCCCTTTATGTGTGACCCCACAATGACCAGCCAAAGCTTGTCATTAATGAGATCCCACCTGGCCCTGGGGTTCCTGGAAGCCCTCTTGCGGAAGGCGGTGTCATACTCAATGGCTGCTGCCTCACCGGCCAAGGCCTTGGCCTTGAGCACGTTGCTCTGGTGGTTGGCCAGGTGCCATCCCCTATCTGGGTAGGCCATGCCTACCACTCCCATAAATATGGCGAACCCCGAAAGCCAGTTAGGGAACGAACGTTCCACTGGGTCAGGCTTGCTCTTGTCGGAAGGTTTTTCCGACATCGGGGTGCAACCCACCTCCCCTTCAGGTGTTAGGAGGGAGAAGACATCCACATAATACCCCTTGAGGATATTATTGCGGGTCTTCCTGTCCAGGTGGATCCCGGGAGGGTCCTCGTGATCCTGGAACAGGGCGGGAGCGGGACGCTCCGAGGTAGCAGCCCCGTCCCGCCATGCCCTGGATGGTCTGGCCGAGTCTGGTTCTGAGTTTGCCCTAGCCTTAATGGCCCAAGATGGCAGTCCTGGAACCAGAGCAGCTGTGGACCAATACCCGGTATGGTCCATTTCATCCTCTGAGGACTCACCTGAGGATCCCTCGCTGTCTGATTCCTTCTTCCTCCGTTTGGCCCGTCTTCTCCTGCTCCCCTTGTCCTGTTTGCTGTTTTTTTCCACCCCGGCTCTGCTTTCTTGTGCTGGTGAGGAGTCATCCGAGGACACCACGCTGACCTCACTTGTGGAAGGGGACCTGCATCTCTCACGCCGCCCTGCGGTTCTGGCTGACTGCTGTGTGGCCCGGCCCTTAGCCGCTGGGGGGTTCGCGGCCTTGGGGTCCATAGAGGGTCTGCTGGCTGGCGCCACGGCATCAGCCCCTTGCCCTCTGCTGGACCTCAACTCCCCAACCTGCTCGGCAAGGAGTGAGACAGCTCGTGTGAGTTCCTGCAGGTTGGGGGCCGAGGTGCCCCCAAGGATATGTTCCACAGCTGCAGCACTGCCCTCTCCCCCTTTCTTGGGGTTGGCTTTACGTGCCCGGGGGGCCAGGGCCGCCCATGATTTGGGCGTTCGGCCAGACTGGGCCCGGGTGGTCGGCCTGCTAGGCTCGGCTCTCTTTTTGGGTGGCATGGTGCCCAGTGTAAAAGTGATTTCAGCTCTCAAGGTTGGCCACAGGCCAGGTAGGTAATTTTAGTCCCCCAGTACCAGGGAAGGTCTCTCTCGACTTGTCCGCCCTATCTGGAGCAGCTCTGCTGAGCTTGCCCCACTCCTGGGTTTGTCAGCACTACTCCTGGCTTGTCCGCCCTGATGGCCAGTCCTGGCTTGACTGCCCAGGACAGGGTGCCCCCTGTCCTTGCTTGTCTGCCCCACTAGGCTTGTCCCCTGGGAGGATCGAATCCTGGCTTGTCCGCCCTTGTGTGTGTGGGGGGTACCACCTGACCCCTTCTGGCTTGTCTGCCCTGATATGGTGGATGCCCCCCCTTTGGTTTCCTCCCAGAGGCTCACTTGCTACCTGGCTTGTCCGCCCCACGGGTCCCCCCGTGGACCTGCTGTATGAGCTGCCTACTGCAGGCCCGTATAGCTGCCCAACGCCCGGGTGGGCCCTCCCACCAGTGGCTGCGTTCCACTGGATCTTGGTCGGTCTAGCACCCTGCTAGCCCGACCTTCCCCCTCCGTTCATGGCTGGACTCTGCCCCCACGGGTACCTGATGCCACAGCCTGCCTGGGCCTTGCCCTTGGGCCGAGTGATTGGGGGTTGCCGTCCCCCTCCTGGGACCCGCCTGCCCCAGTCCTGCTGCCGGGCTGCCGTCCCCCTTAGGGGCCTGTCTGGGTCTTCGGCCTTGGCTGCTGCCTCGGCCACACAGCCTGGCCACCGCCTCGCCACTGCCGGTGCCAATGGGCCCCCGGCCTTGCTGCTTGTCGCCACCGCCGGTGCCCACCAGCACCCGGCCTCCGCTGCCTCGCCGCCACCGCCGCTCTTCTCTTCAGGCCGAGGCCAGCCGGTCAGCTCTCCCCAGCGGCCTCGGCTCCTCCGTTCCCGGCTTCTTCTTTCTTCTGGAGCTCCCCGAGAGCTCCGTCCTCTTTGGCTCTCCGGAGCCAACTGCTGATGCAGGGAGCCGGCCGGGAATTTATACCCGGCCGGCAGACTGCATTGGGGACTAGCCCCGC
This sequence comes from Gambelia wislizenii, assembly GCA_030847615.1. Lineage (NCBI taxonomy): Eukaryota > Metazoa > Chordata > Lepidosauria > Squamata > Crotaphytidae > Gambelia > Gambelia wislizenii. Next base: position 203,360,551 of record JAUMIR010000003.1, on the reverse strand, counting down.
CCCTTGACCAATCAGCGGCCACGCTGAGCGCGGACTCTGATTGGCCGATTCCCGCCAATCGGGTGGGAGCTGCCTCCCTCCCATTGGCCGGCTTACGATCCTCTCCCCGGCCTGCAAGCTCAGACCCGGGAGAGGAAGGAGAGAGACGGCCAGCATGGCGGCACCCATGCCGGCCTCGTGGAGCGGCTGCCCGGGCGCGGGGGGACTCCGGCCGCAAAAGCGGCTGCCCAGTAAGTCCCGGGCAACCGGCATGCCAGCAATACCAGCAAAAAAGTGTCATGGGAGATCTATTGATGGCTTGGCCTGTCAATAAAATAGAATGGCTTTTTGACTGGACAAAATCACGAAAGGAGGACGTCTTCTGATATGTGTGGCCTTTTGCATTCATTAGGCATCATTATGATGCCATATTTGTCACATCTGATAAAGTCCTTAGAAAGCCAAGATTCCACCATTTTCCTCATTTCCCCCTTTCCCAACCACAGCAACCAGAGCAAAGCCAAACCTTGTAAGGTGGTCTTGCTGCCACAATCCCTTCTGTCCAACTCATTATGGATTACAGACCATTAGTCCTCATAAGATATCTTCAAGAGTCAAAGGAAATGGAGGGGCAAATGTTCGCACTATTCCCCTCAAATGGAAGGCTGAAACCATTACTCAGTGTCAATATGCCAAGAGAATAAGAAGAAGCAGGCACAGTTCCATTATGCCTAGGCCCAGAAGCAGCTGAAAGGCCCTCCTCCATCTCAGCTGCCCTGCCCTGGCATTGGAGGGAGAGAAGAAGAGACAGTATCTACTGGACTTAATCCTTTCCCGCACTGCCATCCTCTTGTCCTTTTCTGTTATGTGTTAATTAGATTGTAAGCCAGACAGCAGGGAACTGTTTTGTTGTTCTTTTATTTGTACTGTACAATGTAGAGTGATGCCATTATATAAATAAATGATAATAAAGAGGCATTTAGTACTAAGGTTTTATGGAATACCAGCATATACAGCATTTTTACTGTGGTGTAGTGGTTAGAGTATTGGACTAAAACTTTGGAGACCAGGGTTTGAATCTCCACTCAGCCATGGAAACCCACTGGATGACTTTGGGCAAGTTGTACACTCTCAGCCACACAAAACCCGTGATAGGCTTGCTGTAGGGTTGCTAGAAGTTGGAAACAACTTGAAAGCACACAACAACAATAACAACAACAATGGAAGTAAGGTTTATTGCAGTCCAAGAAAAGGAAGAACAGTTTGGAAAACGCACAACAGATACAATATGTTCTCCCCAAATTGTTGTTTTTATACTAGATGATTCCAAGAGCAATACTGTCCAAATGGTTTACACATTGTACAAAAACATATGTCATTTTGTTTGGAAAGGGAAAAAAAAAACAAGGAAGAAGCTTAAACCTATGACTGATGTTAAAGAGAAAGGGGGATTTGCACTACCCAATATAAAAAATTATTGTGAGACCAACTGTTTAGCATGGATTAAATCCTGGATCCTGTTGGATAATAGAAAATTTCTTGCACTAGAAAGTCACAATTTATATCTTGGGCGGAATGTATATTTATCGTACCAAAATCCAACAGTATAGAAATAATTTAATAATCAGGTAATCCACAAGTCATATATAAAATCTGGGCCAACTATGAAAATTACTTGAGTCCTTGATTTCCAACCTGGTTATCCCCAGTTCAAGCTCTCTCTATCTACAGTTTGAGAAAGGATGTAGAAAGGATCACATATAAAGTTCTAATATATAGACCTGGAGAAACAATAAGACTAAAAGAATAACAGCAATCAGAAGGCTTCTCAGTGGTGCCCATATTTGCAAATGAAGGAAAAATTCAAAAAAGATATTCAAGATAGAAGGATAGATTCAAGACCAAAAGACTTTGAAATTATTTTACGATGAGGAGACAAACATTTATTATCTAGACTTTATCATGTATTGTAGCATTATGACCTTTTGGATGAAGAGGTGAAAGACTATATGATCAAATGAGCAAATGATGAGGGTTGTAGTATCTACTTGAAGGAATGGGAAAAAGCCTGGAAAAGGATTTCTAGTTTCACTCGGTCATACAATTTAAAAGCAAATGCTATGAAAGTGATGACTAGATGGTACCTACCACAAGTAAGAATACCAAAAATGTTTAAAAACTCTAAGGCAAAGTGTTGGAAATGTGCAAAAGAAACAGGGTCCTTTTTTTCATCAATGGTGGGCTTGTGACAGAATTAAAATTTGGTTCATGGTTTGGGCTTTAATTCAAAAGATTGGGGGGAGATTGATTTAATTCATGGATTTTTTCTGTTAGGAATATTTAGTCGGGATTTGAAGTAAGGAATTAATATGGAAATATTGATTTGCCACTTGATAACCACAGCTATGACAGTTCTTCTAGACTAGAAAAAGGCTACAATCCCCGACAAAGAAGAGTGGTTAGACAAATCAACAGAAATATTTGAAATGGAGAAACTTACCCATTTGCTGTAAAATAAACCTATTTCTAAATTTGGTGAAATATGGCAGCCACTTTTGGATTTTCTGCAGAGTAAAATAGATATGGTGGCAGGAGTGTAACTTGAATATAATTTATCAGATTTTCAAACTATTTAGAGCAACAGTGAAAGATTAGCAGGATGAAGCTTTCTTAATTTGTTCTTTATTCTGTGATAATGAAGAACTTTGAAACTTTCTTTTTTTATTATATATGTCTTTAGGAGTAAGAATTTTATTTTATTGGTATGATAGATGTGGAGATATAAGGGGAATATTATTAATATTTATTAATATTTATTTAACTGTAACAAACTGGTATTTCCTGGGGGGGGGGAAAGCTTTTATGTTGTATTTGTTATTTTTGATTATTGTCATGTTTGCTGTAATGTTTTATGTTACTTATATTTCATGGTCTGTTTACTAGTTCTATTTGTGTATTTGTGTTTTTGTGATGATGTGAATAAAAATAATTTTAAAAAATAAGAACAAGATATGCGTATCTGATATATAACAAGGAAAAAATAAATGAGGATATTCTAAATCATTGTATCAGAAGGGGTTTACTAAAAGCATGGAAAAGGGTTAAAGACAGATTTTATTACAATATACCAATCTGGACCTCTCCACAAGAAGTGTTTATGATAAGAGGGAAAAATGCGGAAATATGGTTAAGGTACTCAGATATAAAAGAGGAGGGCAAGGATAAAGGAAGAATCTTAAAATCTAGAGAACAATTCCAAATAAAATACAAAGTAAATTGGTTTACATATTACCAATTAACAGACAACCCCCCGGATCCTGAAGAATGGTGGATCCGGGGGAGGTGTTTTAATGATGCTCAGGGAGGCGAGCCCATGGGCTGGCCTGGGCGTGGACACGGGAGGAGTCAGGGGAGGCGCCAGGCAGGACCTATTTCACCCCTTGCCTCCCCTGGTCTCCTCCTCTTCTCCATCTTTTCGACGCTAGAACTTTTTCGTGGGACAGGGATAAGTTTAATTTCTTTGTGTGCTTTGTTGGGGCTGGGAGTGGCCGTGTGTATTGTATTGCCTCTTATCCTTTGTTTTCCTGTTTTCTTCTTCCCTGTTTGTTTGTCCGATTTACTTTCCTGTTTGTTTATTTGTTTACTACCCTGTTTGTTGTTTGTTTGCTGCTCCGTTTGCTGCTCCGTTTGCCGGTTCCCCTCCGCTCCGCTCATAACAGCCCCTCCGCTCTCTGGGCCTTTGCCCCCACCCCCGCCCCCGCCCCAGCCACTCGGCTTCCGCCTCGCTCGTTTCCCCGCCTGGCCGCTCGCTTGGCTCTTTGCCCGGCCGCCTCGCTCTTCGCCCCCGCCCCAGCCGCTCAGCCCTCCGCCTCGCTCGTTTCCCCGCCCGGCCGCCTCACTCTTCGCCCGGACGGGGAAGCTGCCCTCTGGAAAGCCGCCCGGCTCCCCAGCCTTGGCACGCGGCCGCCTCCGAGCCTTTGCAAGCCGCCCGGCTCCCCAGCCTTGGCGCGCAGCCGCCTCCGAGCCTTTGCAAGCCTTTGCAAGCCGCCCCCCCCTCTTGAAAGCTGCCCAGCCGCCCAGCTCTCCGCCCCACTCAGCCCGGCCGCCTCCGAGCAGGCTCCTTGCTAGCCGCCGGCTCTTGGCAAGCTGCTGCCCCCCCCTCTTGAAAGCTCAGCCTTCCGGGCTTCCTCCGGCTCTTGGAAAGCCGCTCCCTCTCTTGAAAGCTCAGCCTTCCGGGCTTCCTCCGGCTCTTGGCAAGCCGCCCCCCCCTCTTGAAAGCTCAGCCTTCCGGGCTTCCTCCGGCTCTTGGCAAGCCCCCCCCTCTTGAAAGCTCAGCCTTCCGGGCTGCCTCTGCTTCTGTTTCGGGGGACATTCGGCTTTGGTGGGACGTCGCGCCACGTGGCGTCCGCCATTTTTGCCAGGGATCTCTCCTGCTTTGTTCTCTCCCCCCCTTTTTTCTTTGTTCGGCCTTGGTCAGCCTCGCGCCATGTGGCGCCCCCCCCTTTCTTTGATATCCCTTTGTTCATCTCCTGCTTAGATTATACTCCTGCTTAGATTATATTCCTGGCTTGCTTTATTTAATCATTGTTTTATTTGTGTATTGGCATTTTATTAGTGTATTAGTGTATTTGCATTTTATTTCATTGTTTTTAATCGGATTATACCCCCCTTTTTTCATTTACTGCTGGCATTTTAATTCGTTGTTTTGCTTAGATTATATTCTTTTAATTCATTGTTTTTACTGCTTGCATTTTAATTCGTTGTTTTGCTTAGATTATATTCTTTTATTAGTGTACTGGCATTTTATTAGTGTATTTGCATTTTAATTAATTGTTTGTTTTCTTAGTGTACTGGCCTTTTATTAGTTTATTTGCATTTTAATTAATTGTTTTACTTGGCTTATCCCCTTTTTCGTTTACTGCTCTGTTGCTGTGTGTCCGCTTTAAGGCTATATTAATTCAATTACTTTAGTTCCTTTATTCTATTACTGGCCTTTTTAATCCGCTTCTTTTGTTATATTCAATTTTTTCGTTTACTGCTTGCATTTTAGTTCGTTGTTTTGATTAGATTATATTATTTTATTGATTCATTATTTTATTAGTTTATTTGCATTCTGATTTCCTGGCTTTAGATACACATGAACTTCTTCATTTACTGAGGATCTTGCCTGGTGTTATTTCCCCTGTGGCATTATTAATTGATTGCTTCTTCATTTGTTTATTCTCCTGTTGTATTATTCATTTCTTGCTTTTTTATTTGTTTATTCTCCTGTTGCATTGTTCAGTTGTTTCTTCTTCATTTGTGTATTCTTCTGTTGTATTATTCTTTTGCATTATTCATTTGTTTATTCTTCATTTGTTTCTGCCTTGTTTCTTCTTATGTGGCATTATTCATTGGTTATTCTGGCATTTGGTTCCCTGTGATTGTCTTACACTTTTCCTTGAATTGCTTTTACTGATAGTGTGATTGGTTCCTTTTACTCGGATTGCTTGTACTAATAGTTTCTGTAATTTTCATTTGCTGCAGTGTCATGGCCCCCAAGGCCAAGAGAGGTGGAAAGGGCAAGGTGCCAGCGGAGCCAGCCCGCCCTCGGGACCTGGTCGAGCCAGCCGAACCTGCCCCCCCTGGTGACCCGGTTGAATCGGTGTATCCCCCCCCTAGGGACACCATTGAGAATGTGTTACAGCAAATCCTGGATTGCTTGCAGGCCTTGGAGGACGTGCGTCAGCCCAGGCCTCTGAAGCATCCTGCCAGGGATAACGAAGCTGGTCTTTCCACTGATGTCGCTACCCAACTTCTTGCTCGCATACAGGCATTGGAAGATCAGGAAGATGCGGCGAATCGCAATACTCAGGAGGGAGACGAGTCTCCGGGAGAAGGTCCGAGCACACAGCCGGCTTCACTTCCTCAGAGTGAGTCTGCTCATGACACGAACAACACTTACAATACACAGGCATGGCCCTTGAGCCAACCTGACCCCAACTCTGATCCCAGTGCTCAGGTGTTCTCTGCCTCCCCAGGAAGCCCGCCTAATGCTATGTTTGGTTGGTACCCGCCTATGCTATGGGGATCCCCCTACTCAGGGAACCCTCTGGCATCACCTCTCCCGGGTGGCCAGGCTACCATTGGCCTTCCTCACGTTCCTGTAGGCTTGGAACAGGCCCCCGCGCTGAGTGAGCATTTGGCCCCCGCTACCAAAGAGAAAATCTTGAAGGGGGAGTATGTGGACATTTTCTCCCTCCTTTTCTGCGAACTGGAGAAGAAAGAGAGAGATGAATTGGATGATAGGGAAAAGGAAAAAATTAAAAAGAGGAGGGTTGACAGGATGTGGTCCAACTGGTTAGCAGGTTTCCTCATTTATGCTGGGGTGGTCTCCCACAGCCAGCCACACAAATCTTATGCCCTATTTAGGTACCTTGATATTATCTACAGGGAGTATGTTGATTTTGCCGGCCCGGCTTGGCTTCAGTACGATGAAGCATTCCGGCAAATGGCAGCCTCCTACCCTACTTTGAGGTGGGACATTATCAACTCACACCTGTGGCTGCAAATTATGTCCCCCAGCCGGCCCATACTGGGAGAACGAGCACAGAGCGGCCACCTGTTGGAGAATGCTCGTCCTGGCAGTTCATCACGCCAGGCTGCTCAGCCTAATCAGCCGGCGATGCCTAATCGCCGGCTGTTATGCTGGGAGTTTGGGTACCGAGGTACGTGCTCCCGCCGCCTGTGTGCCTTTCGCCACAAATGTTCCATCTGCGGTGGGACACACTCGTTCCGTAATTGCCCAAAAGGGAGGGGTCAGTTCAGCAGGGACCAACCGGGAGGTAAGAAAGGTCCCAACAACCCTGCCCCTCAGGGAAAAGGGTCCCAGCCCAATTAGGCTGGAGGTTCTGGCTGCCTGGCTTTATGTATACCCGGATCGGTCGGCAGCCCAGTACCTCCGGGATGGGTTCCATGAGGGCTTTCGCATTCCTTATCAGGGTGTGCGCAGGCCTTACATGGCACCTAATCTAAAATCGGTGAGGGGTCTAGAACATGTGGTTAGGCAGAAGATTCAGAAGGAGGTCTCAGAGGGCTGGGTCCTGGGCCCATTTGAGCACCCACCCTCTTCTTGCTTGCGGGTCTCTCCTTTGGGTATTGTCCCAAAGAAGACATCGGGCGAATTTTGACTGATTCATCACCTGTCTTATCCAAGGGGGCAATCCATTAATGATTTCATTCCGCAAGAATTGTGTACTGTTCATTATACCTCATTCGATGCAGCAGTCAAGGTAGTTAAGCGATACGGCCTCGGCACTGAACTTGCCAAGTGTGATATTAAATCAGCTTTTCGCCTGTTGCCGGTTCATCCTGACGATTTCGAGCTACTGGGCTTCTCATTTGACGGCTTATACTATATGGATCGGGCTATGCCTATGGGCTGTTCTGTCTCCTGCGCTGCCTTTGAGAAGTTCAGTACCTTTTTGGAATGGGCGATTAAGCATCACACTGGGCACCACGGGGTAGTACACTACCTCGACGACTTCCTATTTGTGGGGCGGTTCGGCACGGGGGTCTGTCGCTCCCTTATGGTGCAGTTCCAAGACCTTATGGCGGTCTTTGGGGTTCCTCTAGCTCAGGAGAAGACGGAGGGCCCGAGTGAACGATTGGCCTTTCTGGGCATCGAAATTGACACCGTGAATCAGTTTTGCCACCTACCCTCGGATAAGATAGATGATCTCCTCCTCAGGGTCATTAGCTTCCTTCAACGCAGCAAGGCCACACTTAGAGAATTTCAAGAACTTATTGGCCACCTTAATTTTGCGTGCAAAGTAATTGCGCCGGGACGGGCCTTCCTCCGGCACCTATGTGACGCCACCACTGGAGTCTCATTACCACACCACAGAATCCGTATCACATGTGAAATTAAGCTGGATTTAGATGTTTGGCATAGCTTCCTGCAACAGTTTAATGGGGTTTCCTTCTGGAGGGATGAATTGCGCTTAGGCGATGCCCTTAAGGTGTCTTCAGATGCATCGGGTTCTCTGGGCTTTGGGGTCTACTTTGCCGGGAGGTGGTGCGCTGAACGCTGGCCAAGCTCCTGGGCGGGTTCGGACGTCACAGGGGACCTCACCTTCTTGGAGCTCTTCCCTATTCTAGTGGCCATCAAGTTGTGGCCACATGAATTTGCCAACTCCACAGTGTGCTTCTGGTGCGATAACATGGCCACTGTCCAGGTGGTAAATTCTCTCACTTCAAAATCCAGAAGGGTTATGAATTTGGTTAGAGCGTTCACCCTACAATGCCTTAAGTACAACATTCTGTTTACTGCGTCCCATGTGGTGGGAGTGGACAACGGCATCGCCGATGCTCTCTCCTGTTTGCAGATGGACCGCTTCAGGCGATTAGCTCCGGGCGCCGCCGAGATGCCAGACCCGATGCCGGAGGATTTGTGGGAGCTTGGACTGGTGAGATAGTGAAGGCCATTAGCCTCTCCATCGCTCCAAGCACCAGAAAGGTGTACAAGCGGTCTATTCAGGAATTCTTTGAGTTTAGAGACTCTGTGCGTCTCCCCAGTTCCTGGCCAGTTCCAGTCCCTCACCTGTTACAATTCTGTGTCTCCCTTAAGAGGAAAGGCCTTGCCCCCCAATCTATTCAGTCCAGATTGGCCGCCTTGACCTTCGGGAGCAAGGCCTAGGGCATGCAGGACAATACAGCTGACTTTAGGATCCGGAAGGCGCTGGAGGGTTGGGCCAGACAGCGGGGCAAGGCAAACGACGATAGGCAACCACTCTCACCAGCCATTCTCAAAGGTCTTTTCCAGATATGGCCCAACATATGTTTGACCCCATTCGAGGTGGTGCTGCTACACGCCGCCTCCTTGATGGCCTTTTTCGGGGCGTTACACATCAGCGAACTGGTGATGGCATCTCGAAAGGACTCGGCGGGTCTCGCCCTGGGTGTGGATGACGTAGTAGTGGGCCCCAAGCAGGTTAGTCTAAAGATTAGACGATCCAAAACCGATCAGATAGGCAGGGGCAGTGACATTACCCTTCGCGAGTGCTACGACCCAACACTTTGTCCTGTTGTGGCCCTTAGGGAGTATTTGAAGTTACGCCCTTTGGTGCCTGGCCCCCTTTTTTGCCACGCCGATGGGTCCCCATTAACAAAGTATCAGTTCTGGTCGATTACGACTCAGGAGATTTTCAGACATGCCAAAATCCCTGTTTGCCGCGCGAGCAGCCTCCCGAAACTGCTGCGCGGCAAGGGTCTTCTTCGGACGACGCTGTGCCTCTGGCGAAACAGTCCGTGTCACTTCCGTGAAGCTTGGGACGGCTCCGCGCCATATTTCAAGCACGGGCAGCCTCCGTGCTTGAAATATGGCGCCGAGCCATCCGAAGCTTCACGGAAGTGACACGGACGGTTTCGCCAGAGGCACAGCGTCGTCCGAAGAAGACCCTTGCCGCGCAGCAGTTTCGGGAGGCTGCTCGCGCGGCAAACAGGGATTTTGGCATGTCTGAAAATCTCCTAAAGCCTTGACACGCCTGGGCTTGGGAGGCGTGCGGTTTTGTTCACACTCCTTTCGGATCGGGGCTGCTTCAACGGCTGCTGCCATGGGTATGCACCCCGAGGCCATCAAGCGATTGGGTCGTTGGAAGTCTGCTGCTTACAAGGGCTATGTACGTCCGTTATGCAATTAGCTATGTAGTTGCCTCTGTCCTATGATTGTCTGTGCTTTCTTTTCCAGATATGAGGTGCCGGGTACTGACTTGTAGCTATGTAGTTGCCTCTGTCCTATGATTGTCTGTGCTTTCTTTTCCAGATATGAGGTGCCGGGTACTGATTTGTGGCCACAGCTTTGTGTATTGGGCAGCACGACATGCCAGAAGGAGCCCGTTGGGTCCGCAGCTGGGTCTGGGAGACATTGCCTCTATCGAATGGCTTGGCAGACGGGGTTTGAGGTGGAATGGTTTAATCTCTTTCCTGTTGCAGGAGCGTCGTGGACCTCCTCCGCATGTCCTGGTTATCCACCTTGGCAGCAATGATCTCGGTCTTTTGAAGGGCAGAGCTCTGACGATACAGACTTTGGCCGACATGCGATGGATTAAGGCGGCATGGCCGCGAACCTCTCTGGTTTGGTCTGACATCATTCCGCGATTATCCTACCCAGGCGACGGTCCCCCCAAGCTGTTGGACATTGCTCGAAAGAAGGTGAACAAGGCAGTTCACAGGGCTATGAATGAAGGCCTTGGCCACTTCATACAGTACCCGGGCATTTCATATAAATGCCCGGAACTCTATCAGGTTGATGGGGTCCACTTGTCAGACATGGGGATCCAGCTCTTTCTTGATGGTATGCGACAGGGGGTGAGGGCTATTTTAGCTTCCCTTTTGGGGGATAGGGGCTAAGTGGACACTTGCCCCTATCTATGGCAGGGAGCGGGGAGATAATAATTTGGCGTTCACCTATGGCAACCTCAGATTGAGTGGTAGGATATCCTTCACTGAATTGTACCGGCGTCCCTAATGGATAGGGTACAGGGAGGTAGGGTATCCTTAGGGTCAGTCTCGGGTGGGAGATCCTTCGCAGAAGCTATATGGCTTGGGATTTCCTTCCCGATGCGGGCCCTCCAGCAGATGGCGCCCAAGGGGAACCCCTGACACCGGGATCCCCCTTGGGGCTCAGGTGAGTCGCCCAGGGACGCTGGGGGTTAGGTCACTTGTGACCAACCGCCCATGTGCATGCCCCCACGAGGGATCTCCCCCCTTTTGACACACTTGGCATACCACAAGAAAATCACAATAAATAGGACATTTATCAATAAAGTGGCCCATATTACAACCCAATCTTATGTGTGTGGTCTCGTCATTTCATGCGTCAATCATTAAATGAAAGATATAAGGAAGATCTAAAGATGGAAGGGATACAGACAGAATTAAACGAACTAGAAAAAATTAGTTCTTGATCCAAAAAGGGAAAAACTGATATCAAAATTATATAAACTCTTACTAACAAGGAAACTAGAACAAGATTATATAAAAGAGTATATGGGGAAGTGGGCAAAGGACATGGGACATAACATAACCTTAGAGGATTGGGAAACAGCCAGGAGAAGATCCATGTCATTTACCGCTTGCCAGAATCTAAAAGAAAATTATATCAAAATTTCCCAAAGGTGGTATTACACCCCAGTGAGAATAAGCAAGATGAATGCTAGGGTATGCAATTTATGTTGGAAATGTGGAAAAGCCCACACCTCACTACTTCATATGTGGTGGAACTGCAGACCAATTAAAAATTTTGGGGGAAAAGTGCATGACAACTTAGAATTTAATCCAGAACTGTACCTATTAAATATAATAAAAGGCCTAAAGGGAAAAGAAGAAAAACTATATTGGAAAATAATATTATATATGACAACTTCTGCAAGATTAGTGGTTGCTAGAAAATGGAAAACAAAGGAAGTACCTACACCTGAGGAATGGAAAGACAAACTTTTGGATATGATAGAATTGGATGAAATGACAAATAGATTGAGAAATAAGGATAATGGGCAAATGAGGGAAAGATGGTCAATATTAATAAGATTTTGGACTGAAACAGGAGATATACATCAAGATATAGGAACAGTTTAGTAAAGGCAGGAATGATAGGGCTCTGTAATAAAACTGATTTAATGAAGCTGTAACTAAGAGAAGACTGTAGTACAAGAAGCTGTGGAAAATGTCATAATGATGGAGTACAGGTTTATAAGAAAATTGGAGAAAAGGTGTATCTTGGATTCTTATAAGAGAATATAAAAACAGTGAGCGAGAAACAAGGAAGATGACAAAGAGAGGAAAGTTGACTCTAAGATAGATAAAGGAAGTCTTTTCAATGAGCAAGGAAGAAGAGAGAAAAATCACGTAACAGAGAATGAAAAACTGGTCTTATAAATGTGTATTATGTAAAGTTTTGACATGTAAACTTTAGCTGCTTATGGTTCTTTATATATATTTATATAATCCTTTTTTTCTCTTAGATTTTGTCTTTATTGTATTCATAGGAATAAGGTAATATATGGAGTTATAAGTGATGTAATGATATTAACAAAATAACAAAAATAAAAATTATATAAAAAAAATAAGAACAAGATAACAAAGTCTATATACATAGGAAAGTATGGATCCCAAACGGAATCCTTGAAAAGGATTCAAGGAAAAACAAGGGAAAAGTTGGACAAAGATAGGCTTCATGACACTAACTTCTATATCCCAGGTATTGGCTATGCCTCTTAGTTTGTTGTTATGTGCAAATTTGATGAGCATATTCTCTACTCCAATGTCCACTTGTTGAAGATGTTCAATAAAGCTGGTTCCAGGAGAGAACTCTGTGACACCCCACTTGTCTCTTCTGTCCAGGATGATGGGGAATGGTTGATGAACACATTTTGAGTTTGATCTGTAAGACAGCTACAATTTCATTTAATAGTTGTTTAGCCCACATTTTATTAAGCTTTTCTGCAAAAAATGATATTGGGGACTGTGATGTCATGGGGTTGTATCAAAAAATTGTTGCTTGATTTGTGTATGAGGTAAGTAGCTATTGGAAGCAGGGAGGGAATTGAATGTTGAAGTGAATATTGGTGGAATATTTGGCAGTTCGTGAATGTCAGGTTTTGTTTTTTTTTCATTTGGAGTGGAAGTCAGTTTTAGTTTGGAGTTTGAGAAGAGTGCAACAAAGTGTGTTTGAGAGGGGTTTGAGTTCGACTAGGTTGTAGTAAGAGAAATGAATTTGAGTTGAGTGATTGGTAAGGGTCTGATTTAGCCTAAGATGAAATAATGTAGTGTTTTAAATGTTATATAAGCAATCTGCTGTTTTATGTTTAACGTCTGTAAATAAAGTTTTGTTTTTATTTTTCAGACAATTTTGGCCTCCAGACTTGCTATCATTTTGAGAGCTTGGTTTCCATCAAGGTGTCTGTCAGGGCAGTAATGAAGGTGAAAGGCTGGAGTCCTGTTGGGGAGAAAAGTAGTATAAATGCTCATAGGAATCTTGCCCCCACATCTGGTGATACACATGGGGGACACGAGTAAGTCCTTACGTGTGGCTGAGGTGGGGATCAGGGAAAGCCCTCACATTGAATATTTGCAGAGAACACTGTGGAAGTCTTCACCCTGGGTGGGTTTAAGAGTAAACCCCCACACATTTAGTGGTCCCTGTGGTAGAATATAAACAGAGATCCCCACATTTGGTGTAGGCAGTAGTGATATATAAGTTGAAACCCCCACAGGGACCTTGTCAAAAGCATTGCAGAAATTAAGGTACACTACATTACCAGCAGTGCCCGAGTCTAAGCTTGTAGGAAGTCTAGCACACCTTGTTTTTGAGAAGCCAGTGTTGTCTGTTAGTAATCACAACATTATTTCCTAACTCCTTTCCATTGATGCCCCCTTGTCGTGGGAGAGGCTTGCATACCCTAATGATGTTTTGAGCTATGCTGGCAGTGGCTTAAAGCCACCGGTAGGGTTTCCCATGCCAGACAGGTCAAAACCGAAGGGTCTAACAATGAGCGTCAAAGGGCAGGATGGGCTATCTAGCCTTGTGGCAACCGTCCTTGGAGAAGGAAAACTCTAATCCCAAACCCGGGCAGATGGTGCTCGTCCAATCCTGTAAGGTCAACCATCTAAGAGAAGGAAACTCTAATCAAACCTACGACCCAAGGACCTCGCTGTTACGTCCATGCTTGCAAGGCCACGGCAGATGAACCTTTGGTTTAAAGGGTGAGGCCAGTTCTGTGCATGCTGCGCTCCACCAGAAAAATCCATTGCACAGGCTCGAAGGACAAATCCAGTTCCAAAAATGCACTGTAGCGATAGGTGAGGGACAAAACGGCAGATGTAAAGATGCACTGGAAGCCGCAGACCCAACCCTGCGTGCAGGCAGTTCAGGACATTGGTCGCTTGAGGCTGACCCGGGAGATGACAGTCTTGTTGGGCAGCATCCTGAATGACCAAGCAGCCTTTTTTAAGGAGAGCACTGCTTGCTCCATATGGAGAGGGGCCTAGAAAAAGTGGCCTAACGAAAGCTCATCCCCAACTACCTGGTTGGCTAGCCACAGCTAACGAGCATCTTCTGATGTGGTCAAACCAAGGCAAAGAAACAAAGGCACACACCTGCCTCCAAGGTGTAAATAGTAATAATAATAATAATAATAATAATAATAATAATAATAATATAAACTGACACTTGCATGCTGGAACATCAGAACCATGCGAGACTCTGCAGATAGTGGACAGCCTGAGCGTTGTTCTGCCCTAATAGCCCATGAACTATCACGACTTAACATTGACATAGCTGCTCTTAGTGAAGTTCACTTCCATGAGGAAGGCAGCCTTAAAGAACATGGCGCTGGCTACATACTTTAGTGGTCTGACAAACCCAAAACCGAAAAACATCTTTCAGGAGTAGGCTTTATGATTAAAAACTCCATTGCCTCCAAACTCGAAACCTTGCCAACAGGACACTCTGATCGCATTATTTCCTTACGCCTCCCACATGTTGTTCTCTTTAGTATATATGCCCCAACTATGCAAGCTGAACCTGTAGAGAAAGACAAATTCTACACAGAACTATGCCAACTCATACAAAATTCCCTGTAGAAGATAAAATTATTATCCTTGGTGACTTTGATGCCAGAGTAGGAAAGAACTTTGAAGCCTGGAAAGGTGTCTTAGGCAAGCATGGTGTTGGAAATTGCAATGATAACGGACACCTCTTGCTAGAGTTCTGTGCAGAACAACAGCTGACTATTACAAACACAATCTTTCAGCAGAAAGATAGCTTGAAGACAACCTGGATGCATCCCCAATCCAAACATTGGCACCTCATTGACTATGTTCTAGTCCATCAGAGAGGCATTTGCGATGTCCGTGATACCCAAGTGATGCCCAGTGCAGAATGCCAAACAGATCATCACCTCATCAGATGTAAACTAAATCTTCATCTTAAGTTCAAACCTAAGAAGGGTGGCATCTTAAAGAAGAGACTCCAAGTCAACAAGCTTCAACAAGCTACCATGAGAGACAACTTACAGGCAAATCTACAAACAAAACTTGAAGACCATCCTACAAATCCTTCTCCTACAATGCTTTGGCAACATATCAAAAACAGTATCCTCCAGTCTGCAGAAGAATCCCTCGGGTTCTCCCACAAGAAAAATCAAGACAGGTTTGATGAAAACAACCAAGAGATCCAGGAGCTGTTGGGAAAGAAGAGAACTGCTCACCAGGCATACCTCGCCCAGCCAACATGCCATGTAAGAAAAGCAGCTTTTCGTCTCACATGTAGTGAAAACTCTGAGACATGCAGAACAAGCAGTGGATCAATATAGCAGAAAAGACACAATGCTGTGCAGATCTGGGTGATCATAGAGGATTTTCTGAAGCTCTTAAAACAGTGTTTGGACCTACTTATCATGTCCAAAGCTCCTTATACAGTACAGATGGTCCACCATTAATTACTGATAAAGCCTCCATCCTGAATCGATGGGCTGAACATTTTCAAAGTCTCATTAGTGCCAACTGAGTAGTCCAAGGCTCAGCTATCCAAGATATGATACAAAACCCGATGAAAAATGAATTGGACATAGCTCCCACTTTGGAAGAGACCATTAAGGCCATACAGCAGATGAAAAATGGCAAGGCAGCTGGGATTGATGGAATCTCACCTGAAGTTTGGAAACACAGAGGTCATGCACTCCACGATAAATTCCACAAATTCCTTGTGAATTGCTGGGGAAAATGGGAACTGCCATCAGACCTCCAAGATGCAGTCATCATCACCCTGTACAAGAAAAGAGGAGGAAAATCTGATTGCTCAAACTATCGAGGCATAACACTGCTCTCTATTGCTGGAAAAAATACTTGCAAGGATACTCCTGAACACATTAGTTCCTGCTTTTGCAGTAGAACTTCTCCCTGAAAGCCAATGTGGCTTCAGAGCCAATAGGAGTACTACAGATACGGTATTTGCCCTTAGACAACTTCAAGAAAAATGTAGGGAGCAGAACAAGGGTCTGTATGTAACATTTGTCGACCTTACCAAAGCCTTCGACACTGTGAGTAGAAAAGGTCTGTGGCAGATCCTGGAAAGACAAGGATGTCCCCCCAAATACTTAAAATGATTATTTTGCTACACGAGGGCCAGCGTGGTCAAGTCAGATATGGCGATGCTCTTTCAGAGCCCTTTCTAATAACTAATGGAGTGAAGCAAGGTTGTGTTCTTGCACCAACTTTATTTACAATCTTCTTTAGCATGATGCTCCAAAGGGCTATGGCAGAGCTTGAAGAAGACAGAATCTATATACGTTACTGTACTGATGGTAGCTTGTTTAACCATAGCCGTCTGAGGGCTCGCACTAAGACTCTAAACTATCTAGTCTGTGAGCTGCTCTTTGCTGATGATGCTGCCCTTGTTGTCCACACAGAAGCAGCTCTGCAGTGCCTAACATCCTGCTTTACAACAGCTGCAGAGCTGCTTGAGCTGGAAGTCAACCTGAAGAAAACAGAAGTTCTTTACCAACCTGCACCACAGGATGAACACCACCATCCCCACATTGCCGTCGGCAAATCTGTGCTCAAGTCCATTCAGCAGTTCACCTACCTGGGAAGCATCATCTCCTCAGATGCCAAGATTGACAAAGAGATCGATCACAGATTAGCAAAGGCATATAGTGTATTTGGAAGACTTTACAAAAGAGTCTGGAGCAATAAACACCTGAAGCAAAGCACAAAAATCAGTGTTTATACAGCCATTGTACTGTCTATCCTCCTTTATGGATCTGAAACATGGTTCACCTATCGCCAACCACCTACGACTCCTCAAACGCTTTCATCAGTGCTGTTTATGTACAATCCTAAATATACACCGGACTGACTATGTGACGAATGCTGCTGTCCTTGAGCAAGCAGGGATCACCAGCGTTGAGGCCATGATGTTGGGAACACAGCTGCACTGGGCAGGGCACATTTCTAGGATGGAGGACCATCACCTCCCCAAAATAGTAATCAACGGTGAACTCGCCACGGGTCAGCGTAGGAGGGGCGCTCCAAAATAGCGATACAAATACTCCCTGAAACTACATCTCAGGCTCGGCCAAATTGATCACCAACAGTGGTCCACCCTGGCCTCACATCGGGAGGCATGGAGACGCACTATCCACAATGCTGCAGCCTAATTTGAGAACTCACACCGAACAAGTCTTGAAGAGAAACGACAATGCAGAAATAATCACAACCCAAAAACATCACCCAAGGAGACCTTCTGCTGTGCTTTCTGCAACTGGACTTGTTTATCTTGGATTGGCCTTTTTAGTTATCAGCATGCTTGCAGGAAGCGGGGGATGAGTCCTTCCTGCATCTTCGTTTGCGAAGAAAAGCCAGAGATTTCTCAACTGCTCACAGACTGTTTAACGAACTGACCTATAATCTTTTATAGTATTGATATTAAGCCAACAGGTCAATCTTTGGCTAGGTAATTAGCTAACACACATTGGAAACTGCTTAATGCAGTGTAGATATGTAAATTGCTATTGCTTAAAACAATTTGTAAACCTCTCTGATAGCCTTGTGGCTGAAGAGCGGGTATAAATAAATAAATAAAGTCGTCAGCATGCTGGCAGAAAGCACAGGATGAGTCCTTCCTGAATCTTCATTTGTGAAGAAAAGCCAGAGAGAGAGGGGAAAAAATAAATAGGTACTAGGAATGCAGGGGGACATACTTTTCCACCTCAGATTTGCAGATACCTCACCTGTTCTACAATAATTCTCAAAGGTAAAAGACAGAGACTTTGAGATTACACCTGCAAGTTCCTATTATAACCTTGGTTATGGTTTATCTAGCCCTTTTGATTTAAATTCATTTCAAGTAGGTAGCTGTTCCTGTACCACTTTTTAAAACTGTTTTGGAGTGTGTTTTCCTTGCTGCATCATTTATTCTGCAGTATTTTCAGAAGTTTGAACACTTCTTTTTTGAGAAGACAGAAGCAAAGTAGTCATTAAGCAGGTCTGTTTCCTCTCTGTCACCCATTAGCAATTCCCTGTCTTTTCCATGCAGTGGACCTACGACTTCCTTATGGCTGAGCCCCATTCTTGTTTTTATTATGGTTAATCTCTCCTCCAAGGCTGAGCTCTTTTTGAGCTTTAGCTTTCCTGACCTTCTCTCTACCATTATTGGTAATCCATCTGTATTCTTCCCTTTGCCCCTCCTTCCATTTCTTTCACATGCTCCTTTTAAATCTCAGTTCACCAGAAGTCTATGCATTCATCCTTGTTTCTTTCTGAAACCATGGCTTAATCCCTTCAGCTGCTTCCTTGCTGCCAACCCCCCCCCCCCGCACCACCTACTGCTGGATTTCATATACCATTTCCCAGCTTTCTTTGCTGGGAATTTTTTTCCTATTGTCCCCCGCACCTGGTGTGCCTTCCTACCTTGTACAAGCAGTCTGGATGTCTTCAGAACAATGAATTACTTTTGAAACATTGCAACAACAAATGGAAACAAATTCATCTAGAAAAGCAACTTTCCAAGCTTGATCTCAAGAATTGCATCTTTCCACCCCTAAAATATTCCCAGTTCTCTGTTATTTTTCAGGATTTTGATGATGTATCAAATCATTAAACAGCTGCTTCGGAAAAGAAAAAAAAAAGGAAGGAAGGAGGGGGAAAAATTGAGTACATTTCCCCAATAATAAAATGTGAACTGAGAGATGCTCATATAAATGGCTCCAAATAGAGATAAAATTTAATTAGATACTATTCCTGGCAGCTATTGTCAGTTCTCACATTGGTTCTGTGACTTTCAACACATCATGATTTTTAAAGAACAGAGTTATATATTTGTGACAAACCCAGAGCAATTCCTTTGCTTGCTAGATAAATACTAACAGTGGTTCTATTTTGTTTTTAGCATTGTGTTGCAATCTACTGTTTTTTGATAACTCACACCCTCCATTTGGTTCCATTCTTAGTGGAATTCTACTTCATACCACCTTTTCAATTGGTTCAGAAAGTAGGAAGCAATAAGAATGACTGTTTCCATATGTCAAATCCTGGGAGACAAATTTATTGGTCAAGTACAGTGGTTAAGTTTACTCAGTGAATGGCTGCTAATTTGAATGGTTAAAAACCAGGTAAGTGAACACATGACTACAGCCTTTATATACAAACTAGCTGTACCAAGCATAACATATGCCATTAAAAAACTCCCCCCCAAAACACCTGGTAGACCTCACAACAACCCTGTAAGGTAGACCAGTGGATTTTAAAGTTCCTCCTCCCCCTTCTCAGAATTCCACACTTTCCCCAGAATTGCTGGGGGTGGCTTGCTCTGTTGCTCTTCCTCTGCCACCAGCTGACTGTCTGGGTCCTGTTGCAGGCAGCCTGTTGCCACTGCCACCAGTTGACTTTTAGGAGGCAGCAGTGGTGTCCCACCACCATTGCCAGTTGACTGCCTGGGTCCTGTTGCAGGTGACCCACTGCCACCAGTTGACTGTCTGGGTCCCAATCTGGGCCACTGAGTAGCAGGAGTGGATTGTGAGGTGGAGAGGGAATTTGCATGTGGGTGGTGATTGGTTGGGTGTTTTTCCTGAAGAATGGTAGAGCAGTGACTACTCAAATAAATAAACTTTCATGTAGATCACTAGGTTGGCCTAGGGCGTGCTGTAGTGCACAGCCTTGCTCATATCATGATCTTGGGCTTTGGAAGCCTTTGGGGGCAAATGATGAAATATGCTATTTTTTCATCTAAGAAGAAAACCTTTTCCCTCTTAAGATCTGGGTGCATAGCCTGTGGCTGTGGCACTATATGATGTCCTCACTGCACCTTGGGTAGCCCCCGAAACCAGTAGAATCTCACATATGTACTTTCCCTCATAGCTGATCAGAATGGGTAACATTCTTCCAAGGCTCCCAAGATCACTGTTCTGCCCTATTGTAGTGATGAGAAAACAGGTAGAAATCATTGGGTAAGAGGCAATCCTTCAGTGGCCAAGAAGCAATAATTGGAAACACTAGCAAAAAGCAATCCTGCTTCTCATTGAGACAGCTGTTTTGGCTGCTATTAATAGCAATGGAGAAACAGCAGTCATGGTAGTGGTTGCTAGGACATGGGAAAGGATTCCAGTCTCCCTGCTTCTAGTGATCTCTAGAGTTCAGTGGGTATGGAGAGGAAGTTTGCCTTCTCATCCCTGTCTGCTAAAACATATCCATAGGGGAAAATGTTATGGGTGGGATGGTGTGTGTTTGTGGCACAAGGGGGCTTACCGGCTTGCCGGTGGGCCTGGTTGTGGCCCGGCTGGCACCGCCACTTCTCCCCTCCCCCCCATGCGGCCCCTGGGGGTGGCCCCTGCGACCGCATGGTTGGCACAGGGGGCTGCCATTGCCGGGGGCTTCTTCTTCCCGGCATCCTCCAGGGGCTGGTAAAGGCGGGAAGGCCTGGCCAATCAGGAGGAGTGCCACCTCCCCCAATTGGACAGGCGGTGGGGTTGGGGAGGGACTTCTGGCCGTGCTTCCATCGCGGCCAGATGATGTGGAGGGCCATGCCAGGAGCCAGTATATAGGACGGCTCCTGGCACGGACCCTTCAGTTGCTCACTGGGAGCCCAAGTCCTGCCCACCCTCCCTCGGTTGTTATGTATGCTAATTTTGTCACAATTTGCTGGTGGTTGGCATGGGCCCTGATCCGGGTAGGTGGGGGAACAAGGGGTCTCCGTCAAGTTCAAGTTCAGGTTCAAGTTCACAGAGACCCCCCTCCTTGTAAGCTGTTAGAGCTGTTAACATCTTGTTTTCAGGCAAGGGGGGAGTGTCGAGCAGGATGGCTCGACTGGGGACTCCCCCCTCTAGGAGGAGTCGGCAGCAACCGACATGGAGTCCATTGGTCAACACAGGGTTGGTCAATGAAGGGATCTGGACCCATGCAATAGTGCCAACCATCTGCAGCCACCAGCAAGTTGTGGCCTTTTATTACTAACCTCTTACTAACCTGTATCTAACACTTTATTTTCCAATTGTAATCAATACATAGTTGTAGTAGAGTTCTGTGTCTGTGTCTTATTTCTGGGGGGAGAACGGGGAGTACAGCCTGGGTCCGCAAATGTTGGGGCGGGGGGAGCTCAAATTTCCTGCTATTCCAGCCATGAGGATCAAAAATGTTGTGAGAAGAACCATAACAGAAACAAGAGACACATCACAAGATGATCAGAAGATTGTATTTTATTTTATTTTTTTAAAAAAGAAAGATTGGGGGCATTTTGGGCTATGGATGCTCTTAAACCTTCTTCAGAGGGCCACTTAGAATGGAAAATTCTGATATTTTTGAGCCAGGACCTGTTTTTTCTTCTCCGAGTAAATGGTTTTGCAACTCTTGGCTCAGACATTTCTGAAGTTTCAGTATTAGGATGAACCAGCTATCTTTTGAGAACCTTGAGATTTATCTCTTCTTTCTCTTGTGGATTTCCTTGTATGCTTGCCAGTTTTTTAAACATATATTTTAAAATATATATTTTGGTGAGCAGAATCATGCCATCGCAGCTTTTTGAAGATAACAGAAGTTAAGCCACTGGCTTTAAAGGCAAGTTATCTACATGTACAAAATCCTTTGTACAAAGTCTTTTAGGCCAACCTAGCTGCCCCCTTTCCTCTTTGTCCTCTGTTTAGCTGGAGGTGTTTTAGCAGCATTGCCACTGGGAGGATGGTGAAGGCGGTTTGAAGAAACATTGACTTTTGGTGTTGGGTTGCAACTGCATATCTGGGGTAAACAATAAAACTTGAGTTGGGAAAGAATGAGATTTTACACTAGCGTATCCTACTGTACTTGTGTGCTTGCCTACAACAGGCAAGGTAAATAGCAGCTTCCACTAGAATCCTTTATTGAGCGTGCCTGAGCAGGAAAACAGAGAGACAGGAGGAAAGCAGATAAAGCTGACCCACCAGCTGTTCTCAGTATTTAAAAAAAAAAAAACATATGAGAGTATAAGGACTTTATCAGACGCACTAAATACGGTGTCATAATGATGCAACATAAATGTGAAAGGGCATGTGTACCACATGATGTCACCCTTTAATGTTTATGTCCTGGCCATAACCTGTACTTTTTAATTGATGGCTGAAACCGTCAATTGATCCCCCATGGTGCTTTAGTGCTGGCATTGCCAATACATGAAATCTTGAGCCATTGTAGTCATATGAAAGCAGCATGAATGGCTGGTCTGGTGCGAACACCTCCGGGTGAAATCACGACATCCAGGTAAGTGATGCACTTTTTATGACCCTCACCAGATTACTTGGGACTTTTAAAATGTGTTCCTGTGCTGTGTGTAACTTTTTTGTGTTGTTTTTAAAATTTCCCACACAAGCATCTTCTTGTGAGAATCCGTGGGCTTTTGAATGAGGACGTGAATGGAGCTCTTCATTGTCAGTGAAGCCTTTGCTGGGAGAGAAGGTAAATTTGGTGGTGGGGTCTTCTTTTGCTGGCATAAAAAATGTTGCTTTTTTTAATCCCAGCAAAAGAACTTTTTAAGGGGCTCGTCTGATAAAGTCCCAAGTTTGGCCACTAATGCTTAATTATAAGAAAAGTGGGGCCTAAAAAAAAAGGAAAAAATATATCCCTGTATACATGTTGGAAGAAGCTTTCTAGAATGTTCAAAATGTACTTGTTTCCTTTTGCAAGGTTTACCTGAGCTGGTTGTTTCATTTCCCATGGGCATATTGTTAGTTCTAGAGAAAAGTTTTCCAGAAACATGCTGAACTGTTTCCTCCCCATCCTTTCTTTGTAGTGCAGACATTTATCCTGCCCCCCCTTTTAATTGTTATTTCTGTCTCTGGTACCAAATTTTCTGTTAAGGAATAATGCCTAGGAATACATCTGCTTTGTTACCTGGGGTATACCTGTAGTTCCTTTACAACTGTGATTGGGCATGTCTTGCCTCTCAAGTGTTGTCAGATTGAAACTTCTCTCAGTCCTAACCAGGGCAGCCAATCATGAGGAATGAAGAGAGTTGTAGTTGAACAACACCAGGAGAGCTACATAACTCCCATCCCAGCCATATACTAACCTTGCTCAGACAGTCCTCCTAGGGAGATGAATGTGCATGTGTTGTGTGCCAAGCTTTGTCCCAGCCTTTGAACAGACACTCTTGCAGATTCAGTTACTCACACAGAGAACAGTTTACATGTACTCAGGAATCTTCAAGCATTCTTTATTGCAGGCTGGGCCTTGCATGCATCCATCTATATGTTGTCCACTTAGGCCAAGGGTGGGAATCTATGCGAGTCCACAGGTGTTGTTACACTGCAATTCCCAGCAGCCCTAGTCAGTATAGTCAATGGTGAAGGAATGGTGGGAGCTACAGTCCAGCAACATCTGGCTGTTGCATGATTCCGACCCTGATTTATACAATACTCCCCTGTTGAAAGGGCCAAACAGCTGTAAAATGTTACCATGTGAAACCATTGTTCCAGAATAGCCCAATATTGTCTACTTTGATTAGTGATGGCTCTCCAAAGACCCAGGGAGGGATCTGTGCCAATATTGGATCCTTTTTGAGTGCTGGTGTTAGTGATGTAACCTTAGCTTTATTCTGGCAAGAGTAAGACATATACTCTAGTTTAGAAAGTAAGTTATGGGCCTTATCCACATGAAGGAAAAGAAACATTTCCACCCCATTCCTGCACTGACCTGTTTAGATGATGTACAGGGCCAAAATGGGTGGAAAAACATGCTCAAGCTGCACTCCAGGGTGATTCTCTGGAGTAAAAAGAATCCCCATTTGCTCCAGATAAGGCTGGAAACTCTGGAGACTCCACTGAGCATGTAGACTGCACACCACTGTGGTGATGGGGGAGGAGCAGTGGCAGGTGGAAGAGGTCAGGAGGAGGTACCCTGGGCCAGGTGAGCCACTGACCTCTTCCTGCCTAGAAATTCCAACTCCTGCTAAAGCACTTTCAAGTTCATGTGGTTCCTCCAGGGCCATTTCTTTTGCAGACGTGCAAATTGATTGCACAAGCACACATTAGTACAACAATACCATTAGTACAGTGCACTGATGCTCAGACATATGCATGCATTGGGGAAGGGGAAAAATGGTGCGACAACAGCTGTGTAGCTTCGCATACTGTGTTTTAACGGATTGGAGTGAGGAAGTGTGTGGACAGTGCTGCTGGTATCAGCCATCATTGGTGCCCATTGTGTGGACAGCTCATCCTCCCCACAGATCTGGAAACCCAGATGGTAAGCTGGGTTTTCCTGTCAGTGTGGACTTGGCCATGGTATCTCTCCAGGACCTTCTGGCTGATCAACAACAATAAGAAATTTAACTGCAGCCATGCTGAGTACTGGCACAGAGGAAATTTAGACATTAAGACATGGTGAGAAACTGTGGGAGGGGCCATTTTTACTCCCACCCCCACAGGTCATACCAGAATGTCAGTGGTGTAACTGAAGAGACATAATTTCTCTTCTGATTCCCATTTCAGCAAAATTGTGAATTTTGTGGCTAAAATTCAAGGGGTTGTTGGTGTTTTTTTGGGGGGGGTAGGTTGGGAGGGAAAAAGCAAGCCATTGTATTTTTGTGAAGTTTAAGAATGCTTGGGCATTTTTCAGGCTGAAAATTACCTAAAAATTACCTCCCCCCTAAACACATGCATTCAATGGGGGATGTTTGGGAGAGTTCCTAGGGGCCTTTGGAACTGCAAAAGCTGGGTTTGAGAGCTGCATAGGCCCTCCAGGCTACACTTTCCTCACCCTTACATTAAGGTATATGTGTGTGTGCGCGCACACATGTGTGCCTTCAAGTCACCTGTTAACTTATGGTGGCCCCATGAATTTCATAGGGTTTTCTTAGGCTAGGACTACTTAGAGGTGATTTTGCCAGTTCCTTCCTCTGAAATAATAACCTACAGCTATACAGTGGGCCCTTTGGTTCCAGGACCCACTGTGGACACCAAAATTCATGGATGCTCAAGTTCTATTATATAAAATGACATAGTAAAATGGTATCCCATATATAAAATGGCAAAATCTAGGAATTTTATCAGATGCAGTCTTTAAAACATTCTTTTGCTGGCACAACCCACCCACCCTCCATTTTTATGCTGGCAAAAGAACATTCCCCCTGACACTCACCACCTTTCCTGGCAAAGGCTCCTCTGTAAATGAAGAGGAAGTGAATGGAGCCCTGTTCACTTCCTCGTATGAAATCTCACGTAATTCCGTGAGATTTTTTTTTTCTGGCAGAAAAAAACCCCCAGGCCAATGGGAATAAAAAAAAAGTGAACAAGAGCAGAAGATCGAAGTAGAAGCAGGAGGGGTTGAAGAAGGAGGGGCTGAAGAAGCCGATTGGGATGATTAACCAAAAAGGAAGTGGGGGGAAAGGGTGGTCGAAAGTAAGGAAATAAGGTGAAGCGGAAGGGAGAGAAGGGATAAGTAGTGAAGGAACGAGGGTGAGAGAAAGGGAAGTGAAGGGGAAGAGCAAGAAGGAGAGTAAACCAGATTGAGATAAGCACAAGCGCAAGTAAGGGCTAGAAGCAGTAGGAACCGGTCATCAAGATGAATGTTCTACCCAAGCTATTATATTTATTTCAAACAATTCCAATTATTCATAAAGAAGGAATTTTTAAAGGATGGCAACAAGACCTATCAAGATTCATATGGGCAGGGAAGAAACCTAGAGTGAAAATGAAAGTAATACAAGATTCGAGGAGAAGAGGTGGACTGGATGTTCCAAATTTAAAAGTATACTTCGAAGCTTGTTGCCTATCCTGGTTGAAAGAATGGACAACATTACACGATGATAAATTATTGAGATTAGAAGGTTTCAATATTCATTATGGCTGGCATGCCTATCTGTTCTATAATAAAGAGACTGTTAATAAGGATTTTAGCCATCATTTTATTAGGAACTCTGTAATAAAGGTATGGAAAAAATACAGACCAAGATTCTGCCCCAAATTCCATCATGGGTTTCCCCCCATGAAGCGTTTTTTAGTAAAGAAAAAATAACTGCGAAAAAATGGATAAATTATAAAGACTTAATTGAACTAAAAGAAGGACGGCAGCTAATTAGGACACAGGAAGAATTGGAGAAAGAAGGAACACCTATTCACTGGTATCTATACAGATAAATGAAAGAAAGATACAAGATGGACCAAAGATTGGTAGGAATAGAGATGACAAAATCACTCTGGGAAAAAATAATCCAACCAGGAAATAAGAATCTTATAGCTAGATTATACCAACAGCTATTAGAATGGAATTCTGAAGAGGCAGTAGTAAAGGATTGCATGGTAAAATGGGTGCAGAACATTGGACACGAAATACAATTGGATAAATGGGAAAATTTTTGGACATCCAGTATGAAATAAACACTTTGTCAAAATGTTCGAGAAAACTGTTACAACATGTTTTTTAGGTGGTACCTTTCACCAGATAAATTGTCTAAAATGTATAAAAATACAAAAAATGAATGTTGGAAATGTGGACATAATAATGGCACTTTTTTTCATTTATGGTGGAGCTGTGAGAAAGTACAAAGATTCTGGAAACAAGTACAAAAGATTATAAATGAAGTGTTGTGTTGTAATCTCTCACTTCAACCAGAATTATATCTATTGGGAGTGCACAAGGAAAAATTATGCCAAGAAAAAGAGAAACTACTATTCTATATGGTGACAGCAGCTCGACCAATATGCGTCCAAATGGAAGGATAAAGAAATCCCAATGATGGACCAATGGCTGTTAAAAACGTTTGAAATGGTTGCAACAGATTGACTAACGATGTTATTAAAAGGTAAGTCAGTAGAGAAGTGCAGAGAAGGATGGAACAATCTATTGGAATTTCTAGGGAAAACATGGGGAGGTTTTTGCAACAATCCTTAAATGAGAGATAAAATAAATAAATAAAATAAACAAAATAGGATAATATAACAATTTGTAAAAAAGAAAAAGAAAGAAAAGAATAAGGAGTATTTTCTTATTCTCCACTGAATATTCTGAATATATAAGAATATAAATAGATAATTGAAGAAGTAAACAGATATATATTTTGCATAACAAGAAGTATCAGAAGATGGAAGGAATAAAGATGAAATACTATGGGGGAACTATAAAATAAAGTGGGAACAGACTTATTACAAAATGTGGATATAAAGATAACAAAGGGATAACATGTATAAGCATGGGAAGATCAAATAGGAGGTCATGTAGAAGTTGTATGATTGAGTGTATGGGTGGAGGGGAAAAGATGACAAATGTTTGTTTATGTTTGTTAAAGGAATGAAGGTAGAATGGAAAATTTTGTTTTGGTTTTGTGATGTGATGTTATTTTAAACATGTCATATTTTAATAAAAATAACAATAAAAAAAAGAAATCTCACGTAATTCCATTGTGCATGAAATTCAATCTTTAAAACAAAAATAAATCTTAAAAAGTGAAGCAAAGTACATATACACAATTTAAAAGTCACAAGTAACCCAGGGAGGGTCATAAAAAGAGCAAAACTTACCTGGATGTCCCGATCTCACCTGGAAGTGTTTGTGCTGGAGTGGCCATTGTCAGGGTAAGTACATGATTTAAATGGCCTGAGGTATCGCATGCCGGCAATCCTGGCAAAAAACAGTAGGGGGATCTATTGACGGCTTAAGCCGTCAATTAAAAAGTACATGATTTTGCCTTTTAAAACCACAAAAGGGCATCATCATCTGATCCGCACACCCTTTCGCGGTTATGTGGCATCCTTATGACACCATATTATGTGTGTCTAATAAAGTCCTAGGTTTGCTTTTTGGATTTTTTTTTTAATATTTTCAAACTGGTTGGTTAAATCCATGTATGCACAATCCATGGATATGGAGGGCTGACTATCTGTCTATCTATCTATCTATCTCTCTACTGATAAACCTGCTATTTCCTCCTAAATATGTATTTCTTCAGAGATACATGCTTAACTAACAAGAGTTGCAAATTAAACCCATGTTTACCTCCCATTAAACAATTTCATAGCAAATAAAGTATACTAAGTGCAAAATGTGTAGTTGGGGAAAATAATATGCTATGACAAAAAGGCGTCTTATAATACTTGAGGAAGCCACTCTTCTAAAACCTGCTAAAGCTGTTTAGTTTGACCCAGAGATAAGTGACAGTAGATCACTGGATGACTTTCAAGAGAATAGTAAGAATTTCTGACTCCTGATTCTTTTGGCAGTGTTGGTTGTGGTGGCAGCTGTTGTTGTTGTGTGCCATCAAGTTATTTCTAACTTATGGCAGCCCTAAGGAGAATCTATCATGGGGTTTTCTTGGCAGAATTTGTTCAGAGGGGGGTTGCCCTTGCCTTCCTCTGAAGCTGAGAGAGAGTGACTTGCCCATGGTCACCCAGTGGGATTCCATGACTAAGCAGAAATTCAAACCCTTGTCTCCAGAGTCATAGCTGAATGCTTTAACCACTATGCCACACAGTTTTTTTTTACAATAGCAACAATAAAAAACTTACTCCCACAACTGAATGAGAATGTTAAATGGAATAATTCATATATGAATATTACTTCCATCCTGTTCAAGTATCCAGTCTGAATTGGCTAAGCTAAATAGGTAGGTTAAATGCACCCTGGGGGATTCTATGAGATTTAGCCCCAAAATATCATTTTCCCAAGCTCTGGTTAAAAGCACATAGGCTCTGCTTCCTACAACACAATGTATACCAGTTCTGCCTCTCGCAGTCCAGACCTTGACATATTGAGCAGCGTGACAAATATCAAAGTAAAACCAGGGAGGTGGAGTTTGAAGGAATATCAGGAAGTATGGAGGAGAAGCCACTCACTGTGTGTGTGACTTAAGCAAGGAGGGGACAGAAAGACTGAAAATTGCTTCAAAAGACACATGTTTAAATAAAAACAATGCTGTTTATAATTTGTTTTTAACTTGTGTTCTTTAAACAGAAATTTAGTTTGTGTTTTAACTTTTGTACTATTTTTTAAAATTTGTTTTTACATTTTTTCTACAATTTTTAAATTGTATTGTGGTTTTAAAATGTTGACCCCCACCTTGGATCCTGTGTTGGGTGAAAGGCGGGATATAAATTATGTACATATATGCATGCATGCATACATACAGTACACTGTTTATATTAAAGCGATTGCTGTGCTTCAAGTATACAGTGTCAGATGAAACAAGCAGTCAGTAGACCTCTCATTTAGACTTTATTGTCCAGCAAGTCAAGGTCTAAACTGAGATCACAGGGAAGGTGTATATTGGGTTATAGGGGGTGAAGCCTGCATCCCTGATCCCATGCCCTACTCATGCACTTAGTAGGGATATAATTCTTCACTATTTTTTTTCCTTGAAGGGAGCAATAAGTAATTTTTGTAATTTTCTTCCCACTGCAAGAAAGTTTTTTTTAAAAAAACCAGAGTTTTCAAACCCTATTCCCAATTCAGGGCTTATTTTGCCAGCCAAATTTGCATGTGGTTGTTTTATACAGAAAACAGTGTTTTCAATCAACCACATGAAAATTTTGCTCAGAACAAGTCCTGAACTGTGAAGATTCTTCCCAGTCCAGGAATCTTCTTGTCAGGGTTTCTCAACATTGAAAACCATGTTTTTTGACTATTAAAAAATAAACAGATAAAATAGTCTTTCTGTCCCTGGCATTTAGTTGATGCTGTTTAGGTTGAATAGAGCATTTGTATGTTGACATTGTCACAGTGCACATTTTTGTGTTTACACATTATTCCAGTTGGTAATTGCATCAGCTCCAAACACTATTTTTTTTACCTTGCTCTGACTAATGGAACCTAGGTTTCTAATAGATCCTGTATGAATTCTACATTCATTGCTCAAGAGCACATTCTTTATAAGCTAGAGCCATGTGGTGGTTAGTTACTGTGGTGTACTGCATTCTCAGGCAAACCCCAACAAATCATGTACTTTGTAAAACCAATATGGTTTCTTCCATCAATATAAACATAAGTTATAAACATTAATATCTCATTGGGATCAAGTGGCTACTGGAATGTGGCAATAATATATCACAAGAAAAAGAGGAAAGATGTGGGATGCATTCTCGTGGCAGAGCCTAAAAGTAACTTGTTACAAATAGTAAGTTTCTTATAAGTAATTCCTTTCTGCAATAACAAAGGGATAACTGAGTTGCATTATGATTGTAACTTAACAAAGGATAACTGGAACTATTCAAAGCAGGGGTGAGCTAATTGCAGCCTACGGGCCACATGTAGATCCCTTGGTATCCCCTGTGGCCTCCTGTTACTCCCCTCCAACTTTCTCCTATAAATGGTCCCTCATATCCTCTAGGGATGTGAGGGACCAGCAAATAACCCCCCTCCCCAATTCTGCCAGGGATCAATACCATATTGTTGCCCATTGGCTACAATTGCTCTTTTGATTCCTGGATGCTCACTAGGGGAGAAGCAGCTACGGGGTGAGAGACGGGCATTGGTCCAGGGACCACCAGTTTGAGTAGCACTGCTATAGAGGATTTGGGGACAATTTCACCACATTATCACTTATTTTAGGCCTAGGATGATTTCCCCCTCAGATTTAGATGGCACATCAGGCTATTGTAAGCCTGTCCAAACAATGTCTGGGCAACCAAGCAAAGCATGATTACTACACAGCTGATAACAGAGGTACAGCACAGTCAAGCTAATTACAGGCAAAAGCATCAAGGCAGTGTGAAGTCAGACACTTACTTTACTAGCAAAAAAAAAAAAAACAAGTTCACAAGCAAAGTCCAATATACAAGGCCCACATCCAGCAAACAGAGTTTAGGTTAGTCCAGCAGAATCCAGGTCAGGCAAATAGAGTCCAGAGTAAACAAATACAGTCCAGGTCAAACACAGCTAGTAGGAACATGACGGGTACTCAGGAAGATCAGATAATCTCCAACAACCCCTGGAGGGCAGTGATGTGTATTTATAGAACACAGCTGCTGCTTAACTAATTGCTGCTTCCTATAATATGCTGAGACCACTTTTGCTCTCTCTGTGCTGTGAAGGTAAGTATAGGTAAGTTGTCCTCTGTATCTGAAAGGGTAGGACACACTGCCAGAGCTGGCACTGCACTATTTTCTGTGTCTGAGGCCTGTGGCTCTGGAACATCCTCTTGTTCTGGTTCAGCATGTCCAGGCATGTCCTCTGCTTCAGTCTCTGAGTCAGAGTCCATTTCTAAGTTCTGGAAGCAGGGCATGACAAAGTCAAAGTAAATGGGCTGTCAGAGGCATGTGATGTGGGGGTGGCCTTCCAAGGTCCAAGAAGACCTCTGGAAGGTGTCATCCCAGTGTAAGGACTTTATTAAATGCAGCAAATATGGCATTATAATGATGCCTAATGAACATGAAAGGACACACATATCAGAGAATGTTATCCCTTCATGATTTTGTGTGGTCAAAAAGCTGTTCTTTTTTATTGGCAGGCCAAGCTGTCAATAGATCTCCCATAGCACTTTTTTGCCATTATTGCTGGTGTTTGAAACCTCATGCCATTGTCCTCTTCTGATTTCAGCATCAATCCCAGAACATCTCTGGCTAAGACCATGAAAGCCAGGTAGAGGACACTCTTCTTATGAACCTCCCTGGTTTACTTTTAAGTTTTAATCTGTGTTTCTGTGCTTTTGTGTATGTTTTCTGTCTTTGTTTTGCTATATTTTTAAAATTTACCATGTTTGTGTCTTCTTGTGAGAATTGCTGAGTTCATGAGCATGGAAGTGAACAGAGCTCTGTTCATGCTCCATTAATGCTGGGACTGCATTTTTATGCTGCTGGAGGTAGGTCTGAAAGAATGGGTTCTGTTGCTGGGACAAGTACACTGTTAGCTTTTGGTGGGACAGAAACATTTTTGCATGGTTAGTCTGATAAAGTCCTAAGGTTACTCTTCTATTTATTGAGGTGTGGCCTCACTAACAGCCACCCCCCCCCCCAGATAAGCAAGAATGGTTGAGCTCCAAATA
The DNA here is from genome assembly GCA_030847615.1 of Gambelia wislizenii. Taxonomy (NCBI): domain Eukaryota; kingdom Metazoa; phylum Chordata; class Lepidosauria; order Squamata; family Crotaphytidae; genus Gambelia; species Gambelia wislizenii. The sequence goes on along the minus strand of JAUMIR010000003.1, from coordinate 203,328,600 downwards.
ATTTGAAGGAAAAAATGGGAAAGGAATTAAAGAAAAGAGGACTAGATAAAATAGAGGGATGGATAGGATGGATGAATGAGAAAGGGAGTATAAGAGAGAAATTACGTGGAATGAAAATTTCATGGTTTAATTGCATACAGTTAGAACAATGGATTAAAAATTGGAAAAAGAATCATAAAGAAACAAGGGAATTTACAAAATTTGAAAATTTGGTGAAAAAAGGTGAAAAGAGGGATGATAATGAAAGTATGAAAGGTATTACAAGTGAATTATATAAAATATTGATAAAAAATAAGGGAAAAAAGACAAAGGGGAATATTTAAGGAGAATATGGGAGGAAGACTTGAAACAAAAAATTGGAGATCATGAATAGGATAAGATATGGAAACAAAGACATCTAAAAAATATGTCGATACGGATAAAAGAAAATTATTATAAAATAATATGGAGATGGTATTTGACACCAGCAAGATTGCATAATATAGATAGGAATAACTCTAAATATTGTTGGAGAGGTTGTCGAGAAATAGGTACATATATGCATATGTGGTGGAATTGTAAATTTGTACAGCAGTTTTGGGAAATGGTTTTCATAGAAATAGAGAATATTCTGAATAGAAATATAGAAAGGAAACCGAGCATAGCATTGATATCAATTTATAATGGAGAGAATGGGAACCAAGCAGAAAAGGATTTAATAACAAATTTATTAACGGCAGCAAGATTAATTATAGCAAGACATTGGAAAATGCAAATAAATGTACAAGTGGAGGAGTGGTATAAAAAGTGTGGAAGATGGCAATAAATGATAAGTTAACATGTAGAATCAAAGTAAGAAGAGGAAGTTGGAAAGAAAGTGACTCTGATGAAATTTGGAAAGTATTTGTTAAAAAAGTATTACAGACAAAAGATGGGAGGTTACCTCCACGAGAAGAAATGAGATTCTGGAAAGATTAGGTAAGGGATAATGGCTCCGGTGAAGGGGAGCACTGAGTTGGGGGGCGGGTAGGGGAATTAATATTTTTGAATAGAATTATAGTAAAGAATCTCTGTTAACTTTTGAAATTAGTTGGTAGAAAGGTTGTGATGTTTATGGTAATTTTGTGTGTTGTAATAACTAGGTATTGATTGGATAATATAATGTATGATAAGATTAATAAAAATATATTTTAAAAAAAGAATGGTTGAGCTGCAGGAGGTGTTTTAATGATGCCATGGAAAGACAGGATTGGCCATGGTGTGGCCACGCCATGGCTGGGAGGAGGCAGAGGAGGAGCTTAGCCGAGTTTACTTAGCTCCTTGCCACCCCTGGCCTCCTCCTCTTTTCTTTGTGACCACTAGGGAGACAGCAACTTTCTGAGCTGACTTCTGAGCCACGAGGGAGAGCTAAGTGGGGGCCGGGGTGTACATGCATGTGGATGGTGTGACTGGACAGCCCAGCAGTGTGTGTGTGTGTGTGTCTGTTGCTTGTTCTTTGATTGCATTTAATTTCTTATTGCCTTTAACTTTAACTTTAATTTAACTTATTTAATTTTTATTGCCTTTAAACTTCGTTATTGTCTTTGCCTGTGTGCCTGTGCCTGCTCGGGTGTGAGCTTTGTGTGTGTGAGTGTGTGCTTGTTTTTGATTGCATTTCCCCCTCTCCATTGCTTTCCCCCCTCCCTCAGCCCCCTCTCCGGTTTGAAGCAGCCTTTTTGCAGCCCTCTCTCCGAGGCCGAGGAAGAATATCATTTGGTTCCAATGTTGGTTTGTGCTGTGTCTTGCACTACAGGTTATTTTTAACAGGGAACTATTTTACTTAATTGCAAGAAATAGGAAAGCAAAAAGTTGCTTTTAAAATCATAAGTATAGGAGTAGCTAACTACATTTTTCACATTGGAATGGTAATTGTAGCTAATTACTTTTAAAAGTAACTTTTCATGCTCTGGTTCATAGACAAGAAAGAGAGATGAAGATCAGTAGGATTTGTGAAGAGAGATGGGTGGATTTTCCTTGTTCAGTTCTTCCTCCAGGGACAATGGAACCTGTTAGAACTAGAAGTGATAGGTTTGTTGAGGTAACAAGATTAATAGTATGGAATGTGTACTGAGAACACGTCTTGTGAATTAGAGTGGGGAGTAATGCTCTGGGAATAAATGACAGCCTGAAGCTAGGATGGTAAATATGGGGATAAAGGCTTGAACTATGTTGGTAGTCTCACCTAGAGCTGACTCATTGTATCAATAGGATTTATGTAAGAGATGACTCACTGATTCAATGGATCTATTTTAGTTTGGACTCAGGCCAAAATATCTGTGTGGGGACTATACAACTGTCAGTGCCATGTACCACACTGTTATAGTGGATTTGAAAGGTTCACACAGTTCAGCTACACACTATTATTGTGGGACAAAATACCACCAGAATCTATACAGACACTGAGCGATGGTTTGACTGTTGGGCTCTCCCACCCTGGATTTGCAGGCCTATGCAGTGTGGCAGCTTCTTCCCTTGCACTCCCATAGCAAGGTGTATAGTGAAGGTGGAGGGGCAGCTCTGTTTAGGCTCCTGGAGTCCTTGTCATGGCTGGCAATGAGGTCCTTGTGAGGATGGGGATGCAGATGCAGATTGAATGGCAGGAGTGGACTGTGAGGTGGGAAGGGAATTTGCATGTGGGTGGTGATTGGCTGAGGGATATTTCCTAAGCAGCCAGTCAGCACACTGGGAAAAGCAACATACTCAATAATTTTATATCTGTCTGTCTGTCTGTCTGTCTGTCTGTCTATAGATGAAGAACATAAAATATAATGTGGCCTTCACTCTAAGCTAATTTTTAAAAAGACTATGCAATGAAAGTTAGTAAAACAGTTTCTGTGAGAACACATAATTCATTGGTCTTCTATTATATGTTTTTTTTTTTAAAAAAAATCGACTTTCAGAATCATTTAATGATGGAAGTTAAGAAGCTATTGCATTTCATTAGATTTCAAAATTATCCTCCAGAGTTATTTAGGTCAGGGAGATGTTCTTCCTTTGAGTAGCAGGTTGACATCAAGAAGCTTCTTAATTTGAGTATATTCATACTTCAGATTCAGATATGATAAAGGTTATACTACATCAAGAAATCAAAGGCTAACTACCAACCTCAGTAAGAATGAATTTATACTCAGAAAGCAGATAAGAGTTTGCAAATGATCATTTCATTTGACATTAATGTCCCAGCTGTGCATAAATCATTCAATACAACCTAAATTGAATAAAAGACATGGAAAGCCCTTCAATTTTGCTTCACGTAAATGACATTTAATTCATATAAAAGCTTGTTCACAGTATGGATAGTACTATTAAAAAAAACCTTATCAGAAATCAGAAATGGATGCTGCCCAATTAAGAAAATCATGATACTCATAGAACTATACTAAGAAATGTGGTGATAAATGTTTGCCTTTGGTGTCTAGTATTGCAAGGACTCACTAGCCAACCCAGAACACTGGAGATTTGGTCAATTTATGATTCAGAATATATTGCTCTACATTTTCATATTAAACACTCTATATTGTCTCCCATTTAAAAGTTCATTTTCTGAAGTCCTGTGTCTCCTTGTTGTATCCCTGTTAAAATATGCTAGGGAAGTGGGCACAATGCAGACCAAGGGCCCCATGTGGCCCCTGGACTCTGCTTTAGAGCCCCCCTAAAGTCCTCCACCAGTATCCCAAAGCCCTCCCCAACCCACCAATTTTTTTTTAAATGGTGCAATGTTTAGGCAATTTTTTTGCCCCAAATCACAACCCCTCCTGAAACATGCCAAAATACCCCCACAATTACTCACATCACTGTACTACCCCCCAAAACCCTCTATTTTCTGCTGTCTCCCTCTGGCTTTTCTTCACAAACAAAGATTCAGGAAGGACTCAAGCGCGCTTTCTGCAAGCGCGCTGATGACTGAAAAGGGCAATCCAAACATGTCCGGTTGCAGAAAGCACAGCAGAAGGTCTCCTTGGGCGATGATTCCAGGTTGTGATTCTTTCTGCATTGTTATTTCTCTTCAAGACTTGTTTGGCATGAGCTTTAATATAAGGCTACAGCATTGTGGATAATGCGTCTCCATGCCTCCCGATGTGAGGCCAGGGCGGACCATTGTTGGTGATCAGTTTGGCTGAGCCGGAGATGTTGTTTCAGGGAGTCCTTGCATCACTTTTTTGGAGCGCCCCTCTTACGCTGACCTGTGGCGAGATCACCATAGAGTACTATTTTTGGGAGACAATGGTCCTCCATCCTAGAAACGTGCCCTGCCCAGCGCAGCTGTGTTCTCAATATCATGGCCTCAATGCTGGTGATCCCTGCTTGCTCAAGGACATCGTTGATCGTGAGTAAAAATCGCTGAAATATATCGCTCAAATGTCCCAGCGATACTGCAACAGTACCGCTAGGGATGGGCGTCATGCGAAACGGACGCCCTGCAGTGCTGCAGCCTCACAACGTGGCAAGGCTGCTAGCGTTGTTTTTTCTTTGTCCGAAAAAGTCCATAGTCAGTCCAGTGTATATTTAGGATTGTGCGTATAGAGTGCTGATGAAAGCGTTCGAGGAGTCATAAGTGGTGGCGATAGGTGACCCATGTTTCAGACCCGTAAAGGAGAATAGACAGTACAGTGGCTCTATACACACTGATTTTTGTGCTTCACCTCAGGTGTTTGTTACTCCAGCCTCTTTTGTAAAGTCTTCCAAATGCACTATATGCTTTTGCTAATCTGTGATTGATCTCTTTGTCAATCTTGGCATCTGAGAAGATGATGCTTCCCAGATAGGTGAACTGCTGAACGGACTTAAGCACAGATTAAGCACAGGTTGACTTCCAGCCCAAACAGCTCTGCAGTTCTTGCAATGCAGGATGTTAGGTGCTGCAGAGCTGCTTCTGTGTGGGCAACAAGGGCAGCATCATTAGCGAAGAGCAGCTCATGGACTAGATAGTTTGGAGTCTTAGTGTGAGCCCTCAGATGGCTTAAGTTAAACAAGCTACCATCAGTACGGTAACGTATATAGATGCCATCTTCTTCTTCAACCTCTGCCTTAGCCCTTTGAAGCACCATGCTGAAGAAGATTGTAAATAAAGTTGGAGCAAGAACACAATCTTGCTTCACTCCATTGGTTATTAGAAAGGGCTCTGAAAAAGCATCGCCATATCTGACTTGATCGTGCTGGCCCTCATGTAGCAAGATAATCATTTTAAGGAATTTGGGGGGACATCCTAGCCTTTCCAGGATCTGCCACAGACCTTTTCTACTCACAGTGTCAAAGGCTTTGGTGAGGTCGACAAATGTTACATAAAGTCCCTTGTTCTGCTTTCTATATTTCTCTTGCAGTCTAAGGGCAAATACCATATCTGTAGTACTCCTATTGGCTCTGAAGCCACATTGGCTTTCAGGAAGAAGTTCTTCTGCATCTTCTTCTGTAGTTCCTCTCAAAATGGTGACAGGAGATTACATGATGTCACTTCCTGTTGTTATTTTTGAGGGGGACTGCAGAAGAAGATGGTAATATTTGGGCTAACAGTATGTGGCCCACAGGAGGGATGGGGGAAAACTTGCCCTGGCCCCTAGGCAGTTGCTCACTTCTGTGGCTAGAGCAAAGGTGGGGAGATTCTTCCAAACCCAAAGCTGTAATCAGTCTGAGAGAGGTTCTTGTGGCCAGCCTTTCAACAGCAGGCAAAGACAAAAGGGTAGGGCCAAATATGCCTTCATATTTTAGCTTAAAGCTCTTACATTTAGAACTATGCTATATTTAGGCATCCAGAACACTGGATTAGGACCTCAGAGGGGTCAGATTTGACTCTAGAGTTCAACATTAGCCATCCTCAACTTAGCACATATATCTTGAAGTCCATGAGACATAAGTTGATGGTCTGCTATCAGTATGACTCACTGGATCATTTTTAAAAACTATATTATCTAAGTTTGCCTGGAAGCAGTCAAAAATGAAAAAATTGAGGAAAGTGTGAAATTGATGTTCCAGGCAAAGCTGAATACATTTGGGTCTCATTGATTTTAATAGGAGAGATTTAAGGACATAGTTAATGGTCCTTTTGGAATTAGAAGGTATAAAAAGTATTTAACTTTGGTTGGATCATGTCCAATGTTTATAGCATACCTAAAATCATAGAGTTGGAAGAGACCACATGGGCCATCTTGTCCACCCCCTGCTCTGCAGAAATATGTATATAAAGGAAGCACAACTTTTAATTTGCAATATCAGTTGCACTAAGGTGATCTTCTCCAATTCAGAATTAAGTTTTTTAAAAAGCACAGCATCCATTCACTGGCTATGAGAATAAATTATTCTTGTCATGAGTTTTGGTTCATGCCATAAAATACCTACCACTGCTTGACTTTTCAAAACCTCCAACCTACAAAACCAATGTAAGGTGGGGTTTTGTTGTTGTTTCTAATTTTTTTTTTTTAATACAAACATGGCTAATGATACCTTTTGGTTTATAAATCCACTAGAAATGTTATCTCAGTGGGCCAGGCAGCTGACAAGACGTGGAAAATTCATCTTACTAATTGCTGACTGTATGCCATTATAACATAAATGTATTCACTCAGGAGAAGGCCAGACATTTCAAAATCTTTCACTTGGAGTCAAATATAACACCCTTATAATGATTTAAAGAGGTTGTTCTAAGAAGGTGTTAGTATGGCGATCTTCCCCACCCTCAGGGGTATGGAAGATTTAAGATCTCATCTAAAAAGCTCTAGGGCATACAGCAATATTATACAAAGCAATACTGTCTGAAACTAATAGCTGGATACATTATTCAAGGTATTTGTGATGTTTTGCAAGCACCAGCTAAATTATTTCTTGGACCAAAGCCTGCAATGTTGTCTACAACTAATTACTGTAAAGCTGAAACAGACATTTATTCTAGAAGCCTTTTTAAATAGTCCTTTTAAATTCTGGACAATACGATTGTTTTGAGTATTAACCTATAAAACTATCAGGCTTACTTTGAAATAAGGAGTATTTGTTGAGCAGCAGTTCATAGGCATTTTATGACTTGTGAGTATGTACAGGCGAGCAGTTTGGAGAAAGCCATGGAAGGAGGCAAGAGGTATTTGTAGTCTGTTACTATTTAGTGCACAGAGCCAGAGTCAATGCTGGGCAAATACAGAGGGGGTAAAAAGTTGATGAATCTACCTCTGTGTATGTGTGTGTCAGCCACCTATTTTTTTTTCTATTAACCATGTTTGGCGAACTTATAGGGGGTGCACGGCCTAGTGTAGGGCCTGCTTTGTTTTCTGACCGTGGTGGCTGGTGGCTTCCTTGGAGTGGAGAATCTGATCTGGTTTTCATCTCAACTTTAAAGAGCTATCCAAGGTGCTGAACCTGTTTTGGGCAAGAGTGGGCACTGGGGCTGCACCCTTCATACTAGACAAGGGAGGGTTCTATCCCCCGCCCACACACACACCGACCTCAAAATCTTAAACAAAAACTTAACTGAAACATTCTGCCCATGTTCTGTTGTGGTGAGGGCAATTTTGCCAAAGTCTCTCCCTTGCCCCACTCCGGCTTGTTTTAGGCCCAGGAGGAAGCTTTTTTCAAAATCAAAAGTATTTATTTATTTATTTGAGTTATATGCTGCTTTTCTCCCAGAATGGTGACTCACAACACAGAAGTCACTTGAGATTTTGTAAAACAAAACAAAACAAAACCTCTCTGGAATTGAAATAACTTGGGTGGGGGAAAAGAAAACCTCTAATAAAATTGATTCTCATGGCTCCTAGAGACTTCAATGTTAGGGGATGATAGGGCACGCAATTCCCAGCAGAAGCCAAAAATGATCTCTGCAGACTCAGTAGCAACACTTTCCCAAGAAAACTCTCACACAGTGTTTGATGTCCAAATAAGCAGGAGGCACTTTTATTTTCAAAGTCAAACAGTTGCAATATATACAAATATTTACAGTTTCAGGAGAAACTGCTTTACCAGGCCTCAGCATTTATAGGAAAAGAAGGAAGTAAGCTCTGTTCTGAGCTCTTATCTATCTACCGGACATTGCCCCCTAGTGGCCTGACTAGGCATGACTTGGTAGTTCATGCAGCATGGTTCTGCAGTTGTTCGGCCATTTTATAATGGAGTTCAGTCTCTAACTCTTGACATTTAGTTGTAACTTTTCAAGTTACTTTAAAAAAGAAAAGGAATAAGGCACCAGGGTGGGGAAGGTCTATATTGAAACCTTGGTGTGTGTGTGTGTGTGTGTGTGTGTGTGTGCAAGTAGCCTGCAGAACATACTTTGCCCACCACAGACTTAAGGAGATATTCCTTCCTTCCTTCCTCTCACCCAAACAACAAAAATGTACTTTAGAGGGGAACATAGAAGTGACTAATTTAGAATAAATAATGGATGGGTAGTCCAGGTTACACTCCTCTTCCCTGGTCTTCAATGACTTTAAATTTGCTGTAAATCCATGTGGCTGTTTATTTTTTTCTTAAAATGATACCTAGACATAGGTATAAGCCAGGCATGGGAAGTTTTGCCCCTCCACCTATTTTGGCCTACATCTCCCACCAACCAGAATAGCCAATGGGAAGGAAACATGTTGTATTCCCCAACATCTGATAGGCCAAATATTCACCTTCTGTTATGCCCCATCTGCAATATTAGGCCCTTATGGAGTTTTACTTGAGTGTAAAATTATTGTGTGGGATTAACAAAAACAATATTTACTGTAACCCAAAGGGTATGGTTACTCACTGTAGGGTAACCAGAAAGGGTAGTGTGGGTGATGTATGCATTTTATTTGGATTTCAAATATTACACACTATGTGGGATTCTCTGCCTCTGATCTCAAACAGAGATTGCAGCAAGTTTAATTATTGGTAAAAGTCTGTAGATCAGTATGATCTGCTGGACTTTTTGCAGAAAATGTTGTTTCATTTATTAGCTATTAGGGTAATAGAGTTATGCATGCACTGTGTATTAGATGTTATAAGGTAAGGATCTGTCAGGAGAGGGGAGAGAATGGAGTGTTGGGAGTGAGTGGTGATTAGTGGAATGTCTGAAGAGATTTGGAAAAGGCTGGTGTATGACAGTTGTTTAGAGGTGAAACAATAGTCTGTCAAGATTAGGAATTAGTTAAGAGTGAGGTTTAGGGCTTTGAGTGTTAGGAGAGTTAGTTGGGGTTAGAGACAGAGGAGAGTTAGAGTTAGGCTCAGAGTTAGCTAGGAGACGAGAGTGTGTGTGTGTGAGAACGAGATGTGATTTAGATGTTTTTAATAATTAATCTGTGATGTTACATTCAGATTTTGTTTACTAAACCATTAATTTTGTATTATATATATTATATTTTTGTATGATATATATTTTGCCTCTGGGAATGATAGATACTCGAAAGCCTGAGTTCAGACACAGTGCCTGTGGTTCCAGCAATTAATAGAGTGGTGGTGTTCAGTAGGGCTAGAAGATAAATGAAATGTCACACAGGAATCTTGAGGGCATGTAGGAGGTCCTCAAAAGTTAATCGCTACAGCAGTGGGACAGGAGGATGTCTTAACACTTGTAGCAGAGGTGCAGGTAACTTGTGGTCCATTGCATGTTGTTAGACTCCCACGATTCCTCACCACATGTTACACTGGCTATTTCTGGTGGTAATTACAGCCCCACAACTTCTGGAGAGCCACACGTTGTTCACTTCTGCTGTAGTCAGGACTTTAGCTAGAGTTTCTCTCCAGTTCTTTATTGAGCCACATCTATGTTGTTTATCGATATCCACAGTTGTGCAGAGTACAGGGAGAGTTTGCTTTAATTATTAAATATACCAGCAATCTCTAGAGAAAACTGTAAAGTTGGCTTATAGCTGGCTAAATCTGTATAAATTAGCCCATGCGAATAGACCACGGCTGTTGTTGTGTGGCTTCAAGTCATTTCCGACTTGTAGCTTCCCCAAGGCGAACCTATCATACAGACTATACTATACTAGAAACAAGCACAGGTATAGCTTTTACCCATGAACTTGTGCATATTTACATATGGTTAGATCAGAGTTTGGATTCCAGTGCCTAGAAATCTCCATGGCTGGTAGCCATGCTGGCTGGGAAATTCTGGGAGCGGTAATCCAAAAAGTAACTTTTCAAAGCTCTGAGTTAGGCTTTGAGAAGCACATGCTCTTCCTCCATGCCTCTCATTCTGCAAAATAGAGAGCCATTTCCCCCTACATAATCTAAATATTAGCACAGTTTCTTACACATAATCTTAGAGGTTTTTTTTTTTTTTAAATCTTGTAACCAGACCAAACTTGGGCAGCAAATTGCCTTTCATGAACCAGCATATTTATACAGATTTTCACAGTTTCCACAAGGATTGTCATTTCTGTCATCAGCATGGCAATCTAGGCAGACATATACCGTATATTTCTGCATACAAGACTACTTTTTAACACTTGAAAATCTCCTCAAAAGTGGGGGGGTGGTCTTATACCCCCAATAGACCTTTTCCCCTGCTGTGAGAATGATTGAAGTGTAAAATGGCCTGGGCAGTTTTCCCAGCAGATCCTTCCTCCTGCTGTGAGAATGACTGCTTTGCATTTGAAGAGTTAAATGGCCCTCTATTTAGCTCAGGAGAGTCAAAATGATGTTTCTTTTCAGGATAAGTTAGCCTAAAATTAGAATTTCTGGATTCAACTTCTCATTTTGCATCAAGTTTTGTCTATGGTAAAATTCTCTTGTCTGCCAATGTGGCTCTAAAACCATTAATGTGCTCATTCATTAATGTGCTCATTCAAAAATTTGGGATTTGATAGCTTCATATTAACCAACTTATAGTATTAATGCAACCTTACTTTCCAAAGATTGAACACCACAGAGATTTTTCAAAGTATCCCATGCTTTTTTAGCTGTTCTTAGTCCTTTAATTTCACAGACTATTCCATCATCTACAGCCACTGAGCTGGCTGGCTGGTGGGGGACAGGCTTTCCAGCCAGCTGCCTGGCTGGCTGGGGGGGGGCAAACTCTATATTTTAACTTAAAAATTGGGGGGGGTCGTCTTATGCGCCCAGTCGTCTTATACGCCGGAATATACGGTACTACTCATGTGGAAACAACAGTTCATATAAGTTTTTTCTCCTGCTCAATCCACTTGGCTTTGCAGTGGTGATGGCATTTTGGCTGGGCTTGGAAAGTGTATGATTCAGTGTCACACCATGGCACACCAGACTGATGCTGACCAGGGGTGGAACAAAGAGGCTATATGAATTCACACCACCCTTAGATGGCCCTATTCTGTTTGTTGTTGCTGCAATTATTTCATAGTGTAGGCTTTGGTGATCATAATTGGGCAAAGAAGGAATTCTGAACCTTCTTTCTGAATTCTGAATTCTGAACCAACGAATATGTTTTCCAATTGTTTTTACCCATTCTAATCTGTGAATAATGGAAAATCATGATTTATGCTATGGAAGCGCATCAATAAGTAGAATGGCCAGAATAATAGGGCTATATTGAGAAAGGGGCCTCAGAGGCAACTTTGGAGTAACTTTGGATTCCCAACACTTAGTATTCAGACCTGAGAAACCCAGAGGTCACGTAAGATCTTCCTTGGGGCAAAACTGGCACATTGACTTAGAGTCCTTGTACAAAAACAACACACAAAGGTCTTTCTGGACACCTTCCATCCAGATGGAGATGAACTACAAGTCTCAAAACCCCAGCTAGCATAGTTGATCACGAGGAATGCTAGGAATTGCAATTGATTGACATCTAGAGGGCCACATGAACCCGATCCTTGTTTTAACAGGTGGCCAATGGGAAGAGTTAAACTCCCAACAAGCCTGAGCTGGCCCAGAGTGACTTCTTAGCAGGTCACTTTACTGCTTGTGCCATTTAGCGTATCACACAAAAGATACTGTAAGTTGTTGCCTGCCACGTTTATAATTCAGTTATACATTTAATAAAGTTGTGATCCTATTTCACTCCAATGATGGGTGTTTCATAAGTGGATTACTGGCTGCACAAAGCACGCTTTGTAAATGTTTTATCATAAGTGTGTGTATATGGACTTTTTCAAATGGGGAGGGGACAAACCCAGAGGGGATTGGGAGAAGAATGGGGCTGTTGCGCTTAAAGAACCCTGTTTCAGATGATGCAGTCCTCGTCCATCCTCCTTCCGACCTCCTCTTGACCTTCCCCCATGTTGTGGGCACCGTTTTTTATTGACAGAAAACCTATGTCAATAAAAAGCGGCACCCACAGCATGGGGGAAGGTTGGGAGGAGGACAGAAGAGGATGGGGCTATCTGAAATGGGGCTGTGTAAGCATGACAGCTCAGTTCTTCTCCCAACCTTCTTGGGGGGTCCCCCCCATTTGAAAAAGTCCTATGTGTGAAGATAAGTAGGTAGATAAACAGATGCTGTTTGAAAATATGATCAGATGGAGCATGATATAGGAGTGACTGACTATTGGGTTGTGAGTTAAGAAAACGACAAAAACAAACAAACCGAAAGCATTATGGCAGATTATTAAGGACTTTATGAGACACAGCAAATCCAGTGACATAATGATGCCTAATGAATGTGAAAGGGCACCAATACCAGACAATTACATGCTTTTGTATGGACTTTTTCAGACGCCTCTTACCGCGCAAGCAGCCTCCGGAGCAGTAACGAGGCTGCTGCGTGGCAAGGGGTCCATTTTGGACGACACCATTTCTCTCTCAGCGTCGTCTGTGACTGTTGCGGCTAGCATTGAAGGCAGCCGCACTATTTTTTACTCACAGACAACTTCTGTGAGTGAAAAATAGTGCGACTGCCTTCAATGCTAGCTGCAACAGTCACGGACGATGCCGAGAGAGAAACGGTATCATCCAAAATGGACCCCTTGCCACGCAGCAGCCTCATTACTGCTCCGGAGGCTGCTTGTGTGGTAAGAGGTGTCTGAAAAAGTCCTATGTGTTGAAAATAAGGCATTTGTTCTTATTGACAGGCCAAGCTGTCAATAGATCAGCCATGGCATTTTTTTTTTGCCACCATTGAGAACTTTTTGAAACCATGCACCATTTTCCTCTCGCAATTACAGCGTCAATGGGCAGAACACTTCCAGTTGAGAACAGGAAAGCCAGGAACGGGACACTTATTATGAACCTCCCCAGTTTATTTGGGAGTTTGTGAGTGTGTTTCTGTGCTTGTGTGTACATTTTCTGTTTTGATTTTGCTGTTTTTTAAATGTTTACCATGCTCACGTCTTCTCGCGAGAACTGGTGAGATCATGAATGTGGAAGTAAACAGCACTTGCGTTTGTGCTCCGTTAATGCTGGGGATGTTTTTTAATGCTACTACAGGTACATATGGTAAAAAGGGTTATGCTTTCAGGACAAATATGCTGCAAAATATGGTGCTAAGGGGATATTTTTGGAGGTTCATCTGATAAAGTCCTAAGACTCCTACTTTTTAAGGGTGAGAAAGTTTGCCAGCCAACAAGCCTGTACTATTCAGGCCATCACCTTTGTTTTCTAAGGTAACAGAAGGAGAAGCATCTGTAAAAGGAAGAACAACAGCAGGAGGGTTCATAAAAACACTAGGCTGTGGGAAATTTACTTCCAGAACACTGGCTTCAGCTGATTAGGAAATGAGAAGAGGATTTGAAAGGCAAATTGGGACTCAAAATAGCATTGGAGAGCATAAAACCACAACCATATGTGGAGGGTATTCAAAAATGACACCTTGTTGAGAAAGAATTGTAGCTACTTCCCCAGGCTGCTGCTGCTGCTTCCACTCTCTCCACCAAGGATAAACCTTTTCTACATTAATTTTATATGGCTTTGTTTTGTAGCAGGACAGTGGATGGTTTTTTGGTTGTTGTTGTTTTTGAGATGAATATCCTTTGCTCATGAGTAAAGGAAGCTCTTAAAAGTGTCTGTCTTTTGTAAAAATCAAAGTTGTGAAAATCAGAGTAAGAGAAAGGCCACCAGATCCAAAGTGCAATCTTATTACTCTTGCCTCATCTGTCTGACCTCTGCTATCCAGTTAAATGCAAACCCAAAAAACACAAGCTTCAGTGAGCATCTGCAAGTTAGAAAACCATCTTTTTCTGAAGCATGGAAATAAAGAGCTGACTAGTGGCAGTGGGCTGAGTTAAGCCAGTGGTTTTGCTGTCACTGGCCTGTATTGTGGCTAACATTTAAACAGAAGTAGGTAAAAAGACATGTTAACAGCTTTTAAGCCAGGAGTATTTGATCTGGCAAGGAATCAATGCCTTGGTGACTGAATTAACCTCAAGGCCATTTCTGAATTAAACGTACACCAGTCATTTTAGAGTCAGAACTGGCATGCTTGTGGTAAGGCAGGGAGATGATTAAATAATCCAGGAAAGCGTGAATGCAAAATGTGCAAAAGGAAGAAAGCAAGAAAGCTGAAAAGAAACATACTATTATGCATAATATATGAGCTGGACCATGTTTTAAAATCTCCTAGGGAGGACTACCTCTCAGTTCTACCACCATCACAGGCCCATCTGGTGAAGACATCGGGGGAATCTTCTCAGTGTCTGTTCCTGGGTTGTGAAACTCCTTCCCATTGGAGGTCTGACAAACCCTCTTCCAGCAATCTTTCCACTGGCAGGCTAAGACCTTTCTATTTAGGCAGACCTTTGCCTTTTCATTGTATGACAGCTGGGCTATTGAAAGTGGTATGACATGGTTAAAACAGATTTAAAAGATAACTGAAACACTACCAAAAAACAAACAAACAAACAAACACACAACCTGCCAAGTGCCTGTTAAAATAGAATTGTTATTTAATTGTTTTTTAACTTTTGTAAAATTACAGCTGTCCCTTCATATTCACTGGGGTTTGGTTCCAGGACCCCCTGTGGTTACCAAAATCCATGAATATTCAAGTTCCATTATATGCAATGGCATAGCAAAATGGTGCCTCTTATATAAGATGGCAAAATCAAGTTTTGCTTTTTGGATTATTATTTTTTTAAGAATATTTTCAAACCATGAATACTTAAATCTGTGGATACCAAATCTGTGGATATGGAGGGACAATTGAAGTTTTTAACTAACCTTTTATTTTAAATTTGGTAAGTTGCTTTGGATCCTATGCTAGGAAAGAGGTGAGCTATACATTGAATGAATGAATGAACAAATGCATAAATGAACGAAATTAGAGATTTAGAAAATAAATGAAAAATACATTTCTCACTATTCTGACCCCACCAATGTCAATTTTATTCTAGAAAAGGGATGAATAGTTGCCAATTGCAAAAGATGACACGTTTTCTTCCTCTTTTCTAAAGAAGAAACTTAGCCTTAATTCAAAACCAAAACAGAAAGGAAAACCTAGCTTCTAGTTCTCTCTAAAGTACTGATTTATGTCATTGTTTATTGTGGCTTAATGAAAATAATTACTAGCACAATGACACATCTAAGACAATACAGAACATCCATATGTTCTGAAATCTCTCCCAGCCTCCCCAAGATATCATGTCAATACTATCATGAGCCATTGATTTGGAAGAGGATTTTATTTGTGAATAATGGATGCATCAGGCATTTGATAGAAGAGAAACACTTATCTCCCATCACTTTCTACCACAAGAGAACAACATATTCCTATAGTACTTTGGGCCTGTTTACAGCAAAGGCATAATTGTAAGCAAGCGTTTTTACATGTTTATTGAAACAGCTGAACAAAAAAGTTTCTCATAAGCAGAAGAAGAGAAGCTACAACAAGAACCCTCTCTGGTCTCTCATGATCAGCACGGACCAAAACCTAAAAGTTCTCATCTACAAATGTGTGTACACAATTAGCTCTCTGTTCCACTTGTCATTTGGAATACCATGGAAAGGTGACTAAAGGGTTGTCTAGATGCTGAAAATACTCCTCATAGAATTCAACTAGAATTCTTTTTTTCACAACATGCCCCAAATGAAATTTGCAGTATTCAGAAGGGGAGCAGTGCAAAAACTCCATTAGCTGCTCCTGTTTGCTATGGATATTTTTATTTTTGTATTAACAAGGGAAAACAGGGGGTTGCTCTAGATTGAGTGTGTGCCACTCTCACACCACTTCTCTTCCCCCCTTGCTTTTGTGGCAAAATACTCAAGATTGTTGTGATTGTAAGTTCTCTACTCCCCCCCCCCTTTAAACTCTCTTTACTGGGATAACAGAAGATTTTTATTTATTTATTTATTTTTGCCATTTTCCCATGTATGTTTGCCACCATGAAGCATGGTTTTCTGTTTGCATATCTCTAACAAGCAGATATATTTGTAAAAGCACTTTGTTTTGAAAGAAATTGTGAATGTTACCCTAAGAAATTGCTCCTCCTTTCACTTCAGTGTTGTCTAGTTGTTTTATTTTTATTCTACAAAAAAGTAATAAAACATACTTTCCCATATTACCTGAAATAAAACTTTTTTTAAAAAAAAAACATTTGGATACTACAGGTATGTTAGTGTATCATATACATCTCATTAAAAACATTAAAGGGCATTACAGGTAAGTTTTTGTTCATTTTACTTTACATATATATAGTTGTTACTTTAGCTTTCTCATGCATTCAAAATGATATATAACATGTTATTTTCATTTTTTGGCAGCCAAAATACATTTGCAAGCTAAAAAAAACACACAGAAACCTGGGTTCCACTTTTCAACTGATTCTACTTCCTGACAGGAAGTCCCTAACCAATCAGATAAGTAAGGGCTTCCTGTATCTCATTGTCACATTGATCAGTAAGATCATACACAAAGCAATCCCTGCTTAAGATCCCATTTTGTCATGTGGTGTCACACTGAGTGATCTAGAAGTTGAGCAGAATTCATTTATATTATACAACCTTATATAAACAAAAAGCAGAACCCCCCTGCCCAGCCCCAATATAATATCAAGTTAACAAATTGCAGTGGAAAGGAATATCACCTGTTCATTTACCTAAACAAATGCAAACACATTTTATTTAAAACACTGTTTGCACTGACATGACATTTTCCTTTTCCTCTGGTATCATCTCTGTGGTATTACTTCTGTATTTATGTATCTTTAAAATATTCCAGAATGTCTGCTTTTGGAGTCATAATCATTCTCTATAATTTTGTTTCAGAGAGGGTTGACAGCCTGCTTAGTCATATGGAGTCAAGAGGAAGACATTCAAGAAACCCCCATGGTCATAACATTTTATTGTGTACAATCACAAAGCTGGTGTGGCTAGCAAACCCTACATTGGTTTATGAAACAATTGTGCTACCAGTATGTTCCAATCAATGAGAATCTTTCAACTATGAAATTTTATTTATATGCATCCCCCAGTGTAACATCAATGGCCTTCGTCAAGTCCTCCAGCTTCACTATGATTTTTTTTTCCTGGGGAAAATGGCTGAAGAAAGGGGGAGGGGAGGTGGACATGGTTTTATTGTAAGAAGCAATTATGGTAAGATGTCTGGTTCTAGCAGCTAGCTCTTTATTCATATGCAGCCTCCACATTTGGAAGGGGCACCAAGTTCACAGATTTCAAATGAGAATGCCATTCATGTGAACTAGAACCAGCTTTGATCACCCATTCAGGCACTGACAAGCACAATCCTACTTAGGACTTTATGAGACAAGTGTCTAAGAATACTATAATTCCGCTAATGAGGAAAGTGGAAAGAGAGTGGCATAATCATGGTAATTATCATATGTTGCTGTAATCACATGATACTACAGCATGGAATTATTGTACAACCATCACTAGTGGTTTAAGAATGGGATTTCAGCTTGCACTATTGTAACACCTTCTCTTCACATAGCCTTCTAATGACAAGAGTATTAATGCTTTGTGCTGCCTGTGCATGCACCTTTAAGAATTTTTTTCTTACTTTTGTGATTTTACATGGGTGAGATTTCAGCTATTCTTGTGATCAAACACAGTTAAAAATACCAAAAACAAATACATAACAAAAGAACTTCACAAATAAACATTTAAACATAAAAACATACAAAGCAAAGGAAACATTTCATTAAAACAGCATCCTGTTGGTCCTCTTCATGTTCTCCCTGGAAGTTTAATTATGTGTTGTCATTGGGAAAGCAGAGGGGAAAAAGAGGACCACCCATTCATGCTGCAATTGCATGATTGTAGCAGGATGTGATTTTGCATGCTCTTCAATACTGTGTAAAGAGAGATATTGAAGGGTATTCACAGGTTTTGCCTGTCAAAGAACAGTTATGCATAATTAACAGGTGGATCACACATGGACCATGGGAGGGCAATGATGTTATGTGATAATGGAAACCCATTCATGCTACTATCCTGTTGTAATCATGCAATTTCAGCTTCGTGTGATAAAGTCCCTGGTTTTACAAGGTTACTGCTTCAGTTTTCTTTTTAATGCAATTTGAACTTGTGTTATCCCAATCTTACTGACATGCCTAAAAAAAAAAAAAAAAGATTTATGTGTGATTTTGACATCTACCAAATCTGACCTTTCAGCCAATGTTTAGCATTATACTTATGCTGTTCTAGGGTGTTTGATGTTCTGTTCTGGCTTGTTTTTACATTCAAACAATGTTCTATCCTTTGTCAGACTAGTTTGGGTCATGTTCCTTAAAAAAAAAAAAAGAGTTTTCATTATTTTAAATGGTATATAAACACCATACATTTTTGTAGTACTAGGGAAAAAACCCACCTTGCTTTAGTCTTCAAAAACGAACAGACCCATACTTATATAAAATGAAATAAATAATATTTATTTACATCCCATGTTACATTGCTGTAATCTATGAATCATATCTTAACTATCAAGTGTGTATCAAGAAAACAAAGAAGGGAGAACTAAAGATCATAAACATTTCTTTCCACACATTAAGATTCCCCTGGGCTCATTAAAACCCCTTTCCCTAAAAACAATTCTCACAATTTTGTTAATATTATGTCTTCTTCCCTGAACCCATTCTTAGAGAACAATAGAAAAAGAGGGATAAAAGAATAGAAAAGATCTGAAATTGTTTATAACCATTCATATATTTGCGGACCCAGACTGTACAGCTCCCCACCGCCTTCCTAAATAAACACAGACACACAGATTTAGTTAACTTTGTATTGACTACAAAATATAACACTTCAGAAAACATGGTTAGGAACAGGTTAGTAAATATAGATACATGTTGAGGTAGTTATGCTAATTATATATATGTGTGTTTGGCAATAAATTGGCCGCAACTTGCAAGCTAAATGGTTGGTGGCAATGTATGGGTCGTGATCTCAACGCAGCCCACACATGGGGGTGGCACAGGGACTGGTCCATCCTGGTCCCCCCTTCATAGAGGAGAGAGACACTGGCCGAGCCTCCTGCTCGATGCTCTCTCCTCCCCTGTATACAAGCTCATGTTAACAACCTACAGGGGCCTCCCTTGAACTTGAACTTGCACTTGAAATTGCACTTGACGGAGACCCCTGATTCTTTCAACTTATCATGACCCAATACATCCGCCACTAAGACATTCCCATGGAACCGCCTTCTGCCAACCATTACCCCATCAACAGGCAGGCCTACTCGTCCCCATGGGCCCCTGGCCTGGCAGGCAGTGCCCTTCCTGGTCTGATGTAAGTGGCATAGGCCCTGGAACACCAACATCCCAACCCCATAATGGATTCTGTGGACATGCCGGCTTCTGCTGCCATGGTTGCCGCCCCTATCCGGAAGGAATAGCTGGTGAAGTCCTAGGCCGGAAGCCCCAATCCTCTGAGTGCCATTTTTAGCACGCTCACGAACTGAAACCTGGTGAGAGGGATCCCATCCTGATGCCTGAACGAGGGACCTTGTCCAAGGCCCCTTGCCTCCATGAACTTCTTCATGCTGGTCACGGGACACGGGGAAGAACCTTCAACCCTCCGTAGGTGCAGGGTGGCCCCATGGCCATGCTGATCTGCCTTTGAGCGCCTGATGCATAGGGACAATTCGTGGGCCCCCAATGATACATCGCTGATCTGCAATGTCCTGCCTGATGTGTCCATCTTGGAGGAGCACACCACCTCCCCCACCCTCAGGGCCCCAAAAAAGGCAATCGTGTACGCTGTGCCAAAGAGCAGTGCCTCATAGCAGTTGTGGCATATGGATGGCAAATGATCTACCAGCTGCGCTAACATTGAGTAGGATACTGGCTGCCTTGCATCACGCGCCCTTGGCGCCGTCCTCCTCCAGCCCTCTAGCGTTTTCCTTACCATGAATGTGTCACAGGGATCTCTGTGCCCTGCCGCTTTGCTGAAGAAGAAAATGCCCACCGCTTGGCCTGCTATTGTCTTAGATGCCATCCCTCTGTCCTTCAGGGAAGCCAGATAATGCAGGACTTCCCTCTCCGATGCTGGGCCAGCAGACCTGTAGCCATGCCTCTGCCTGAATCTCATGAACTGCGCCGCCGCCCTCTGGTAGCTGGGCTGCGTAGAGGGTGCCAAGGAATCCGCTACGCCCTGGAGCACAGTTCGCTCCCAAGGTTCCATAGGTCTGCCGGAAACTGGATAGCCACCTCGTCCGCATCCGGCGCCAGCAGGCGGAACCGGTCATTCTGAAACCGAGACAAGGCATCTGCGATCTCATTATCCACTCCCGGTATGTGCCGGGCATGAAAACTGATGTTGGCCTCCAGGCAGGCAAGCACAAACTTGCGTACCAGTCTCATGACCCTTTCAGACCTGGAGAACTGCCTGTTGATGATCCTTACCACAGCCTGATTGTCTCACCAGAAACAAACCTTCTTGTCTCTGAATTCCCTACCCCACAAAGTGATGGCCACCACTATGGGAAAGAACTCCAGAAAAGTGAGATCCAGCCAGGGCTGAGCGCACCAGTGCCCATCGTAGTAAACCCCAAAACCCAGACAGCCCACTGCATCGGAGTGAACCTGCAGACCGTTGCCCAGCTCCAGACGACCCTGACATGTGGTCACCCCGTTGTAATTCTCAAGGAAAGAGAGCCACAACCTAATGTCCTCTTTTACCCCTCTTGTAAGGCGGATGCAGTGGTGCTGCGCCCGCGCCCCCCGGTGAGTCTCACGATGCGCATGCAAAATGTGCTCCCCGGGGACACCACCCTGCAAGCAAAGCTCAGATGCCCCAATAACGACTGCACTTGTTTTAGTGTGGCTTTTTCTTTCCTCAGTAGGTCAGCCAGCAACGCCCTCAGGCTGTCAATCTTATCATCTGACATTCTGGATATCCCCTTATCTGAATCACGTTGTATGCCCAGGTACACTAGGGACGTCGCTGGTCCAACCGTCTTGTCAGGTGCCAACGGTACCCCCAGCTCTGCTGCCACAGCCTAGCAAGTAAAAAGCAGCAACCCACACTCTTCCCCCCCAGCTGGGCCCATCATCAGGAAGTCATCCAAATAGTGTGTGACAAAGAGGGAACCTGTGCACCACTGCAAGGCCCATTCCAAGAATGTGCTGAACATTTCAAAAGCAGAGCAGCTGATGGAACAGCCCATGGGCAATGCCATGTTGTAGTACCACTTGTCCTGAAACCTGAAGCCCAATAGGCAATGATCGTCAGGGTGCACCAGCAGAAGCTGAAAGGCCGACTGGATGTCACATTTAGCCATTAGTGCACACTGACCACAATTCTGCAGGAGATGAACTGCGTAGTCCAATGCGTGCATAGTTCTGGTGGGATTGCGTCATTGACAGAAGCCCCTTTTGGGTAGGAGAGGTGGTGAATGAGCTGATACTCGCCTGGGGCCTTTTTGGGCACCACCCCCCAGTGGTGAGCCCCTTAGGTTGGGCATGGGTCGCTGGTCAAAAGGCCCCACTATGTGCCCAGCCTCAATCTCTTTTTTGATCTTGTGAGCCAGCACCTCAGGCAGCTGTGCCGCCGACTTAAGGTTGCCTGAGGTGGTGGCTTCCCCTGGGCCCTGAAAAGGTATGTGAAACCCAAATTCGATTCCTTCTGCCAAATAAGTTGCCACCTCTTTCTTGGGGTAGGCTGCCAAGAGAGGTCACATGGCATCCACTTTCACTGGAGTGAATGCCATGAGCCTCCCAACCCCTGCCCCCACCTCATTTTGATGCGCTGTTGTTGGCATTCCCACTGGGCCCCATCTCCCTCCTGTTGCCAGCTGCAGCGGGGTGGCTGCTCCGAAAGGACTGGCTGCTGCCACCCTGACATGAACAATTCACCTTTGAATGCCCACCCCCACAGCTGTCACAGGCATGCTCAAATCTGCACTTGTACCAGGAGCTCTTGCCTCCATTAAACTCCCAGCACACCAGCTTCTTCCTCTTTTTTGTGTGTCGCCTTTTGGGACTCACCCTTTCACCGCCTGCCTGGTCCCGTGGCTTGCAGCCAATTGGGGTAGTCGATTGTCTCCCATCTATGCATGGGAGACTGGGATGCTTTCTTCCTGCATTCAATGTCATACAGTATTGCGTTGGAGTCCCCTGCCTGGGCCCGCACTAGCAGCACCTGGCGGAGGTGATTGATCAAGTGCCATGCCCACTCAGGGAAGACCAAAGCCACCACCCCCATGAAGACCGCGTACCCGTTGAGCCAATTGGCGAAGGTGCCTTCCAATGGCTCCACACTACTCTTGTCACTTTTATGTACCCTGGCCTCAGCCCCAGGAGGCTGAGCCAGAGTTAAAATGTTGACATAATACCCTTGCAGAATCTTAGAATGCACCTTGTTATCCAAGTGACCCCCGGGGGGGGTCCCCCTTGGACTTGGCTTCCATGAGCTCCTCCCCTTGTGGGTGTTTTCCCTCCACCTTCCTGTCCACCCTGGCCTTTCCCCTGGCTCTGCACAGCTTGAGGGCCCATGCCAGCAAACCCGGCTTGAAACCTCCCTTCTCCCAATACCTGTATATGTCCTCATCCGAGGACTCACCTGAAGAGGATCCTGATCGGGACCAACGGTGCTTCCTGTGCAGACTCCGCCTACCATCAGATCTGCTGCACTGCTGTGATGAAGACCCATGCGAGTCCATGCGCCTCGACTCCCTGGAACCGCTCCTCCCTTTCGACCTGGAACGTCTGGACCATGCGCTGCTGCTAGGAGCACCTAAACTGGAAGAAGTACTGGGTACCCCAGCTTCAGCAGCCTCAACCACTGTTGTTGCCACCTGTTCCGGCATACTACCAGCGGCAGCCTCCTTGTCCATCCTCTGCAGGACCACAGACAGGGCCCCCATGACGTCTGCCAGAGTAGGTATTGGGTGGTCAAAGGTCTCCACCAGAGGCCAAGGTGCCTGTGCCATGGTGACTCCGCTGCCGCGCTCCTGTCCCTCTATCCCAGTCCCATCGCCAGTCGGGGCGGCTTCCTCCGCCCACAGAGGCCTGGGTTCCACTAGGTGGCACTGCTTCGCTGCCCTTTTAGGCCCCATGGCCTCTGGAAACCTTAACCAATTGGGAGCTGTGACATGTGGTTTGGCGCACCGGCAGAATGCCTGAATGAATGCTTAATGTCTTTTTTTTTATTAAGCGCCAGCTCCATCCTGCAGCCCGAAACCTGCAAAGGAAAAAAACTCTCCATAGCTTGACATGTATTGGTGAGCACGTATGTATCCCTGTTCCCCCCCCCCATTGCTTCTGGCTGTGCTGCTGGATGGGGGTGGGATGGGGGTTGGGTGAGCGCTGCAGGGGAGAGTTGCTGCAGGTCCTGACCCGCTGATGGGGCGGGCCAATGTCATAGCTGGTCCCCCGGTCCCCACCTCTGGGCCCTAAGCCATGCTTGCCCAGGGATCACCTCCAGCCCAACCTGCGCCATGCATAGGAAGGGAGGTTGCCAGCCATGGCCCCCATGCTGTGCAGAAGGCTGCCCTCCGCTCCCGCTGTTCGGCCCAGTTTCTTCCCCCCCCGCACGCACCACGCTCCCTCCAGCAAGGCTTCCAACTACCGCTGCTGAGGCCCCTGCTGGATGGGACGGTCCGCAGTGATCCAAAAACGAGGGGTGAGTGTGGCTGAGTGCTGGGCCTGGTGCCCTCTGGATTGCCACCTGTTAACTGAGTGCTGGGCCTGGCGCCCTCTGGATTGCCACCTGTGGCCTTGCCCACCTGGGGCCTTGCCCACCTGGGGCCTTGCCCACCTGGCCCCCCATCCCTCCCGCGGTCTGCTGCCTGATGCGTGCAGTGGCCACCCACCCCGCCTGCTCCGCGGAGAAGGCCTCCCCCCCCCGATGGTCCGGGGAGAAGGCCTCCCCCCCCCCGATGGTCCGGGGAGAAGGCCTCCCCCCCCCGATGGTCCGGGGAGAAGGCCTCCCCCCCCGATGGTCCGGGGAGAAGGCCTCCCCCCCCCCCGATGGTCCGGGGAGAAGGCCTCCCCCCCCGATGGTCCGGGGAGAAGGCCTCCCCCCCCGATGGTCCGGGGAGAAGGCCTCCCCCCCCGATGGTCCGGGGAGAAGGCCTCCCCCCCCCCGATGGTCCGGGGAGAAGGCCTCCCCCCCGATGGTCCGGGGAGAAGGCCTCCCCCCCCGATGGTCCGGGGAGAAGGCCTCCCCCCCCGATGGTCCGGGGAGAAGGCCTCCCCCCCCCGATGGTCCGGGGAGAAGGCCTCCCCCCCGATGGTCTGGGGAGAAGCCCCCATGGAGCTCGGGAAAACCCTCCCGATGAGCCTGGGGAAAGAGTGCCCGTGCCCCCATGAGGCCCACCCCCCTGCCATGATGGCGGGGTGGCCTCCCAATGCTGCGCTCCAAACTTCCCCCCTGGCCACGTGTGGTGGCGAGCCCAGCTGCAGAGGTGCTGAGCCCATCGATGGACCGGGAAACCCCTCTTATGGCCTGGCCAGTGGCCATGCTCCCCCCACTCAGCCTGCCCTCCTCCAAAGCCCTGGAGGTCGACATATATTACGTAAACTCCCTTGTTCTGCTCTCTACATTTCTCTTGCAGTTGTCTAAGGGCAAATACCATATCTGTAGTACTCCTATTGCCTCTGAAGCCACATTGGCTTTCAGGAAGAAGTTCTGTAATAGCAGGAACTAATCTGTTCAGGAGTATCCTTGCAACAGAGAGCAGTATTATGCCTCAATAGTTTGAGCAGTCAGATTTTACTCCTTGTTTCCCTTTTCCCCAGCAATTCACAAGGAGTTCGTGAAATTTATCATGGAGTACATGACCTCCATGTTTCCAAACTTCAGGTGGGATTCCATCAATTCCAGCTGCCTTGCCATTTTTCATCTGCTGTATGGCCTTTAGGGTCTCTTCCAAAGTGGGAGCTATGTCCAATTCATTTTTCATCGGTTTTTGTATCATATGTTGAATAGCTGAGCCTTGGACTACTCGGTTGGCACTAATGAGACTTTGAAAATGTTCAGCCCATCGATTCAAGATGGAGGCTTTATCAGTAATTAGCGTTTGATCATCTGTACTGTATAGGGAGCTTTGGACCTGATAAGTAGGTCCAAACACTGCTTTAAGAGCTTCAGAAAATCCTCTATGATCACGCAGATCTGCACAGCGTTGTGTCTTTTCTGCTATATTGATCCCCCACTTGTTCTGCATGTCACAGAGTTTTTGTTGAAGTTTACTACATGTAAGATGGAAAGCTGCTTTTCTTACATGGCATGTTGGCTGGGCGAGGTATGCCTGGTGAGCAGTTCTCTTCTTTCCCAACAGCTCCTGGATCTCTTGATTGTTTTCATCAAACCAGTCTTGATATTTCTTGTGGGAGAACCGGAGGGATTCTTCTGCAGACTGGAGGATACTGTTTTTTATATGTTGCCAAAGCACTGTAGGAGAAGGATCTGTAGGGTGGTCTTCTAGTTTTGTTTGCAGATTTGCCTGGAAGTTGTCTCTCATGGTAGCTTATTGAAGATTGTTGACTTGGAGTTTCCTCTTTAAGATGCCACCCCTCTTAGGTTTGAGCTTAAGATGAAGATTTAGTTTACATCTTACGAGGCAATGATCTGTTTGTCATTCTGCACTGGGCATCACTCGAGTATGATGGACCTCGCAAAAGTTTCTCTGGCAGACTAGAACACAGTCAATGAGGTGCCAGTGTTTGGATCGGGGATGCATCCAGGTTGTTTTTAAGCTATCTTTCTGCTGAAAGATAGTGTTTGTAATATTCAGCTGTTTTTCTGCACAGAACTCTAACAAGAGCCATCCATTATCATTGTAATTTCCAACACCATGCTTGCTTAAAACACCTTTCCAAGCTTTGGAGTTCTTTCCTACTCTGGCGTTGAAGTCAAATAAGGATAATGATTTTATCTTCTACAGGGACTTTTTGTATGAGATGGTGTAGGTCTGAATAAAGTTTGTCTTTCTCTACAGGGTCGGCTGCACAGTTGGAGCATATATATTAAAGAGATCAACATGTGGGAGCCATAAGGAAGTAATGTGATCAGAGTGTCCTGTTGGCAAGGTTTCGAGCTTGGAGGCAATGGAGTTTTTAATCATAAAGCCTACTCCTGAGGGATGTTTTTCAGTTTTGGGTTTGCCAGACCAGTAAAGTGTGTAGCCAACGCCATGTTCTTTAAGGCTGCCTTCCTCATGGAGATGAACTTTACTAAAAGCAGCGATGTCAATATTAAGTCGTGATAGTTCATGGGTCATTCGAGCAGAGCAATGCTCAGGCCATCCACTATCTGCAGAGTCTTGCGTGGTTCTGATGTTCCAGCATTCAAGCGTCAGTTTATTTATACCTTTGGAGGCCGGTGTGTGCCTTTGTTTCTTTGCCTTGGTTTGACTGCATCAGAAGATGCCAACCAGGTAGGCCACCTTTTCTAGGCCCCTCTCCATATGGAGCAAGCAGTGGTCTCCTTAAAAAGGGCTGATTGGTCATTCAGGATGCTGCTCAACAAGACTGTCATCTCCCAGGTCAGCCTCAAGTGACCAAAGTCCTGAACTGCCTGTATGCAGGGTTGGGTCTGCAGCCTCCAGTGCATCTTTACACCTGCCATTTCGTCCCTTGCCTATTGCTACAGGGCTTTTTCGGAATTGGATTTATCCTTTGAGCCTGTGCAATGTATTTTTCTGGTGGAGTGCAGCGTGCACAGAACTGGCCTCACCCTTTAAACCAAAGGTTTATCTGCTGTGGCCTTACAAGCATGGATGGTAGCAATGAGGTCCTTGGGTCGTAGGTTTGATTAGTGTTTCCTTCTCTTAATTGGCTGACCTTACAGGGTTGGACGAGCACCATCTGCCTGGGTTTGGGATTAGAGTTTTCCTTCTCCTAGGATAGTTGCCATAAGGCTCAAGAGCCCATCCTGCCCTTTGACGCTCTTTGCCAGACCTTTCGGTTTTGACCTGTCTGGCATGGGAAGCCCTACCAGTGGCTATTATGCCACCGCCAGCATAGCTCAAAACATCATTAGGGTACGCAGGCCTCTCCCCCATGACAAGGGGGCATCAATGGAGAGGTAAAGGCACCACAAACACATACTTATTGTTGCTATCCAAGGGTTGGATTCAGGATCTGTTTCTGTCAGAGGAATGTCTTTTTTCTCCCATGAACAGCTTTTGATACGATGGAGATTTCCTGTGGAGCATAGTAGAAGGATATGTTTGCTGATTCCCTCATCCCCATGGTGGTCTCCCAAGTTCTGCCTTCCTTCTAGACTTAATGCATTTAATCTTCCTTTCAAGCACCTTCAGTCCCACTATTTCTGCACTGAGGAATCATGAAGAAAGCTCTTTTGCATGTAGAGATGTTAATGTGTATGAACTATATGAACCAATCTCATACACTAAGGTCTTGTTTGCACCAGCTGCACAAGGCCACTCCAGATCATTATGCTGTGGACTGGCCCTGCATGGACCATGATGGTGTCAGCATGCACAGGGCCCAATTAGATGTGGTGACACATTGTCTACATGAGCCAGCCAGGCTGACACTACATCAGCTGCTCTGGCCCTTCAACCTCAGTGCCAACGGCCCCTTTCCGGTCAGCCCAGCAGCTCTGTCTGAGAGTGTGGCATCTCCTATCTTGCTGCTGAGGTAAACATAGAGTGCCTGTGTGATTGCTGAGAAGGGGGAAACAACCCCATCCCTATTGAGCATATGATGTGGCAGCCTCTGCTTGCCTCACCTTACCTGGGTGGGTGGCTATGCAGACAGCTGGGTTCTGGCCTGATCCAGCTGTCTGCATGCCAACAGACCCTGGAACCACTCCAGGGTTTCAGGCAAACATAGGACTTTTCACTGATTTCACCTAGCACAGGGCAAAGTCAGTTACAGAACAGAAAGTGTGGATCCTCCCCCCAGAAGTTGCTGACTTCCTGTGCTAGATTTAGGGTGAGAATTGTGTTTTTGGCCCATAAAGACGAAACCTAAATCAATTTCTACATAATTCAGCTTGACCACTGGGGAAAAGGACATGATAAAAGGTAAAGTATTGCCCAGCGTCCCCTTCCCCTATGGGTATTATATGTTTAAGGAATCATTTAGCTAGCTAGCTAGCTCTGGAACTGGGGAATATGAAAAGTATTGAAACAGAGCCACAGATTTAAAGTGTCTTTAAAGTGGTGAGTGGGAAACTCTTAAATGTACCACAAACGTATGTTATATTAATCAGCATTCATTCTGATTCCTGGTATTTCCCTAGAAAAATGAATCCTGTACTGTGAGAAAGGAAAGAAAGAACTCCAGATTGGGGCGGGGAAGTATCTGGTAGTCTCATGCTTTGTTCCTGTACAAACCAATTTTATTTTGGACATTCATATGACATTTTCCTAATTCCAAAGCATTTCCTGGGAATGTCTGACATTATCAAAGATTTTCATCTCCACTCCCTAGGTTGGTTTAAATTAATCCAGTGCAGAGACATCATGGTTTAGTGGCTTGAGTGTTGGAGTATGACTCTGGAGATCAGGTTTTGAATCCCTACTCAGCCATGGAAACTCATTGGGTGACCTTGGGTAAGTCACACTCTCTCCACCTCAAAGGAAGGCAAACTGTGGATACCAACTCCTTGGATACAGGGAACAACCTGCTTTACATCAGTAAAGCAGTAGGATCATTTAGTTTTAACAATTTTCTTTCCCTTGCTTGCTCTCTGTTGAATCTGTTTCCTCGAAGCTACAGCTGTGTTTGCTAAGCAGCAGCCATCTTTACTGCTCAAGAACAGGTACATTTCATTTCAGAAAGTTGTTGTCACTGTGTGCTTTAAGTCATTTGTCTCCTCTGGACAAATCTTTCCAAGAAAACCCCGTGAGGTTCACCTTATGGTCACCATAAGTCAGAAATGACTTGAAGATAAGCAAAAGATGTGTGGAAGTCAATCCAAGTCATTTATGCTGTGTCTTTCTCATGAACTACAGATTGTCCTTAAAAAAATAACAACTGGATATCTGGGCCCACTTGCTAAGTCTAACATATATGGTATCCTGAAGATCTTAGCTGGTCCTCAGAGGCTACATTCAAGTTTCCAGAAGCCTCCATGCACACCCTAGCCTCCATTGCTGCTGAGAGCATGATTCTGTTGTGAAAGGAACTTGCCATTCCCTTCATCCTTTTTCACAGAACAAGTGAACCCAAAGTGTCTTCCAAACAGCTGTGTTGTGGGTTGTTGGGAATGCACTTGTGTGGGGGAAAAGAACACATGAGGAAATAATCCTTGTGTGCCTCTTCCCTAGCACAAAAATTCCCCTGGGCTGTCAGGAATGTGATATAATCTACAGACTTTATCAGACCACCCTCCAGAAACATTCTTTTGCCGGCATATTTTGAAACATTTTAATGCTGGCAAAAGAACCTCCTTTACTAGACCTACCTACAGCAGCATCAGAAAGGCAGCCCTAGCATAAACAGAGCATGAATGGAGTTCCATTTTCTTCCTGGTCTGCGATCTCTCCGATTCTCAAAAGAAGAGGTGAATGCAACAAGTTCAAAAATTAAAGCAAAATACAGACACAAAATGTTCACAGAAGCACGAAACACACTTTAAAAGTCCCAAGTACACTGGGGAGGTTCATAAAAAGAGTGTCCCCTACCTGGCTGTTGCAATCTCACCTGGAAGTATTCTGACAATTAATGCTGTATTCCCATGAGCACAATGGTGTGAGGTTTCAAACACTGGCAATGCTGGCAACAAAGTTACACAGGAGATTGATTGATGGCTTGGCCTGTCTAAAGAAAGAAAGAAAGAAAGAAAGAAAGAAAGAAAGAAAGAAAGAAAGAACAACTTTTTGACAAGACACGATCGTGAAAGAACATTGTTGTATGGTATAAGCACCCTTTCGCGTTCATTAGGTGCATAGAATCATTAAGATGTCATATTTGTCGCATCTGATAAAATCTTACTTGTCTCCCTACCACTATCCAGCAGAAAAAGCAAAATGTCAGCATGCAGGAAGGGGGAATTTAATGGGGCCTTGATTCCTTCTGTTCTGAGAGAGGAATGGAAGATTGTTATAGGTATTATTATGTAATGTGTTGGTGCATGTCAACACATGCACACCTATTTGTGTACCTGTGATGAATATGCAGAGTGGAATTTGCTGGTGTGTACCCTGACAAATTACTCACCACCTGTGTACTCTCTGCTTGCAAAAGTGTTGAAGTAAGACAAATTGTAGTTACCACAATGTTGTGGAAAGAAAGAATGCTCAAATCTGAATGTTTTACAGAGTCTGGATTACTAGGAATTCAGGTTACAGTCATTTTATTAGCACCCAGAGAGACATACTTTCTACCCAACTAGAATCCATTGTATGTGTCGTTAACATTCAGCTTTGATGAGAGAAGGCTTAGTTAATAAGCTTCACTTGAACTAATAACAGAGGGATTGTTTATATAGATAAGATGATAAAAATTAGATGACATTACATACGAACATTTATAAAATGCTTATTTAATCATCTGTTTCATGATCTGTTAAATGGTTATTAACAAAAGACATGTGCCACCAGTTATACCAGCATTCATAAATGATAATATGCTACACAGCATTCCTGGTGTGGGTGTCATTCACTGACTGCTTGAACTTCAGAGAAATTACACTACAGAGATACACAACCATCTATTTTCATAATAAAAATAGCATAAATCCAAACTAGCGCGAAACCTTGACACTAAGTACACCATACCTGTATAAATGTTTCAGAGAATTATCTTCTAAGCCAAATGTCTTCATTAAAGGTTAGTGTTTAGTTTAGTGGATTCCAAGACATCCGATTTACTTCCTACAAAATGTTGCAATAAAAGCAGAGAAGGAGAGAGAGAGAGAGAGACTGCCGTCACTTAACTTCTATGGCTTTTATATGTGCATTTTGAGAGCCATAACAATTTGACATTTCATTTTATTGATGCACAGATATTTAAAATGGAGCTCATCAAAGTTCTCTTGCACAATAAGGTCAGCAAGTTCTACAAATCTATTTGCACCAGTAATATCAAAATAAATTAATTGCAATATTAAAATATATCAATTATATGGTGCAATTGTTATAACAGTTTTGAGCATGCAGTCAGTGCTCACTCAATATATATATATATATATATATATATTCTTGTAGCTAACTATTTAATAATTAACAATGCTAGATAAAGCATCATGCAATAAGATTTCCTCAACAGGGCATGAAGCATATCATTGAAATCTTTATTTTTATCATTTAAATTTATGCCTGACTCTCTGATGAACACCATCCACTAAAATTACCTAAAATGTAGTTTTAGTTGTTAGCAAAAGGAATTGGAAATGCTGTGAAACAATTAAGTAGTTTAAACTATTTTTAAAAAAAATAAAAATTCTATGTTTTAAAATGGGTACATAGATTAACACAGTTTGTGAGCACAGAGGTTTATTTTACAGAAATAACCTATGTAGACTGCTTTCTACCAGAATAATAATTCATAAAATATATACATCACTTATACTTTCATTTTAGAAGGATCCCTAATTAGCTTCCATGTAAATGAACTTCCATTGTTTGAATCCAGGTGCCCAAGCCATAATTCCAATGGCACCTCCATCTTGTCTGAATTCTGTTTCTGCTAGTTCATTGTCATCCAACCTATTACTGAGCTGAGGTGGCATTCAAACATTACATCTACTTCCTTGGAGTCAGGTAACAAAGATAATAAAATGAAATGTTATCACCATGTTGATGACATTGCATTCCAAAGCACTAGCTGACCTCTCCCAGTGGATAGATAACAGGAAAATAGTGCCACGACACCACCTTCTAGACATGATCAGACAGCAAGAACCAGAACCACTGCTGTACAATGTCCACAGATCTCAGTCCCACCAAATAGTTTAGAAGAATACCATGCTCAAATATATTAAAATCTGTTAAGATGTGAGAACTAATAGGGCTACCCTTCTCCATACTTTTCCTATTACAGGTATCCAACAGGGTCTATCCACTTCCTGTTTGAAAGTCCAATTGAAATGGGACCAAAAAAAATGAGCATCATCCAAATGCATCAGACATTGTGAGGTGGAAATTTCTTAATTATTTCTACAAGTCAAATAGAAATGCAATACTTTTCACCATATTGTGGGAAAGTGACCTGTTCAGCTGTGTTTCTGCTTAGTCTGCTCTTCAGGTGCTAACTGTTGATTGGTAAATTTCAAGGTCCTCTCTCCTGATCTTTATCTTCAAGCTAGGACTGTAATTGGTGGAGAGAGGTTGATTTTGTTGAGAGCCCAATTTGATTTGTTGTAACTAGACCCATTTCAGATTGGATTGATCGGGACCCAATCTATTTCACTCTGGACTCCGAATGTGAATCAAGATGGGGGAATCTGGACCACCTGTCTTCCTCCATCTATTTGTGTTGGAAAACAGAAAAAGCTATAACTTTTTTAAAAAAATCACACATCCATATAATACATAAAATATTGTGAGACAGTACAAAACTCATTAGAGGATTATCCCACTAATTTTGAGATAAGTAACTCCAGGATATTTTATGTGAGACACTTGTAAAGCTTTCTTTCTTCCAAAAACATCTTTAAAAGCCTTTTTTGACTACTCAGTCTTGGAAATTAGTTTCACACTGTTTTGGTACTTTATCAGACACCACCCTTTAAACGTTCTTTTGCTAGCATAAAAAATATTATGCTGGCAAAAGAACCCCCCCCCCCGCTGCACTTACCTTCTTCTCCCAGCAAAGGCAGCTCTGAATAAAGAGGAGCTGTTCCTTGCTCAAAGTCAGGAAATTTAAAAATAAAATAAAAACAAAAACAACAATAACACATTTAAAGTTGCACCAAGCACCTTAACACACTTTAAAGGTCCCAAGTAGCCTGGTGAGGGTCATAAAAAGAGTGAGACTTACCTGGATGTCCTGAAGTGTTCTGGCCAGTTCGGCCATTGCTGGAACAAGTATGAGATTTAAATGGCCTTATGTTTCGCATGCTGGCAATACCAGCACAAAAGTGGCAAGGGGTAATCTATTGATAGCTTAAGCCATCAATTAAAAACTACGTGATTTTCACTATACATAATTGTGAAAGGGCAAACATTGTCTGATCCACATGCCCTTTCATGTTTATGTGGCATTGTTATGACACCATATTTAGTCCATCTGATAAAGTCCAAAGTCCTGGCTCTGTCCTCCTAGAACATCAGTTAGCTATGTCTGTAAAGTTTGACTAAGATGTATGATAATGATAATGATAGGACAGTACACTTGAAGAGAGGACATTTATTTTGCTTTTTTCTTCCAGTAGACCAACTATCAAGATTCAGTCATGCAGCCTTAAGGTGAGAAGGGCATTCTGAGACCATGTTTTATGCATTACCAAAAGTTAAAATAATGATCCCCCTGCTTACCCTTTAGGCAGTACTTGATCTGTGCTGTTGTTGGAAACTTCCCTTTCACAGCCCCATTTTCCCATCTCTCTATGGAGATTATCAGAGTGGAACACAAAAAGTGTTCCTGCCCCACAATCTCCAGCCCTGTCCCTGTCCCAGCACAATAACCCTCCCCCATCAAACTTACCTTCTCTTGCATCCAAAGGCAGCCCAGGCATGAATGGAGCTCTAACAGAGCTCCATTCACTTCCTGGACTGAAATCCCACCAGTTCTCGCGAGAAGATGTGAGCACAGGAAATTCAAAAAGAAAAAGAATACACACAAAAAAGTTCACAAAAAGCACATACACACACACTAAAAAAAAAAAAAGTAACCTGGGGAGGGTACAAAAAAGAGGGTAGCCTACCTGGTTCTCATGATCCTACCCAAAAGTGTTCTGGCAGGACCACCCATTGACGCTGTATTCAAGTCAAAAACAGCACAAGGTTTCAGACGCTGGCAATGCCAGTGCCAAAAAGGGACAGACGATTCATTGACAGCTCCAGCCTGTGAATAAATTAAAAAAAAATGCCACAATAATGACAACAGAACACAAAAGGATGATGTCACGTGATATTGGTGTCCTTTTGTGTTCCACTTGTGTCATTTTGGCACCACATTAGCCGTGTCTGATAATCTCCTAAGAGTTGCCTATCCAAGCTTATACTGGAAGGGGGCTGAGAGCTGCTGTCATCACCACTTGTTCATGCCCTACAGGTCTTTCCTATGTTGTCTTGGCTGATTGGACTTTTCTTCTGCCTCTTCTCTGTGAAAGTTCACTTGGCGCCACATTTTTTGGTGTTAACAGCAGACTTTGGCGCTATAAAGTGTTTTCCTTCCTTCCACCCTTCTGTTACTATGATTCAGTTGCTGTTTTTAGTGAAGGCAGATAGCAATCCTGGGATCTGCTTCCACATACAAGTTGTACCACACAATACTACCCTTTTGTGGTGACTCAGACTGCCTGACTTCCATATAATGTTTAAGTAACGACAACATTTAGGGACACTTGTCTGTCTAAAACAGCCTATTTAAAACACAGAGAGAAACATTAAACAGTCTAACAAGAAAACATAAAATCAAGTAAATGTTATCTACCCTGAAACCCCCAACCCCATGTCTATAGGGGTAAGATGGCGACGGACTAACAACTTCTGAATTGTCCTCCCACTAACATCTGGCATTACCACCTATATATACCTCCAAAATGCCATCCAAAGGCAAGAAAAGAAATCGGACGAGCCCCTGTAATAGTAATGACAATCAGGAACCCTCCAAAGCAGGAAAACAGATGAGGATTGACTCACTTTTCCCAGCGGCAGAGACAACACAGCCCGTGAGTAACAGATCTGTAACAACGGGTCCTTCTTTACTCCCCAATTCCTCAAACAAAACAGCCTCCCCAATTCCTCAAAGTGTAAATATAAATTATGGGACAGAGCAAGTTGAAAACAAAGTTGATAACAAAGTCAAACTCCTGGAGCTTGGCAGCATTCCCTATAATAACAGTGCTCAGCTCTTTTATGATTTCTGCAAACTGTCCATAGAGACTTTGATTCTTATTTTGCAAAGATTAAACAACATTACCAATAAGCTTTCCCAACAAGATTTTCAAAGACAAAACCCATATGGTACACAGGGGGTTAAAAATGTAACAGAGTTGGAGGAAATGACGTGCCCTGCCACGTCACAGGATGCAGAAAATCACAGCCGAGTGTTAAAAAAAAATCAGCTTCTCTTGCAAATACATCACAACAGTCACATGTGGAACGGATGGAATGGAAAGAAGGCTGTTGTCAGATATCTTTCCCAACTTTTAAACATGCACAGCAGAACAATTGATTTAACAGACTGCCACTTTTTACCCAGCTCAAGAGCTACCAAGCGAATTTTTTTGACCTTTAGCCTGGCAAATATTCCTAACAGGCTGTTACGGAAAAGAAATTTCCTCTGGAATGCACATTATATAGAAATTAACAGAGTTTTCAAGGATGAGATAGTCCGTGACCTCATCACAGGGAAAACAGCAACAATAACACAAAGAAGCAATAATTCTGCACACCAAGAGGGAGAACCTAAACACACCTTAAAGGAAGACACCTCAGGCTAACACCTCAGGCTATTAATAAAGAAGTAATTAAACTGAGAGAAAAACTCGCAGAAATCTGGGAACACACTCCCACAATATAGCTGATGAAAGATACCATCCTGAGTCAATCTAACAGCAATCCAGCCCCATTGAAATCAGCCCCCCCTCGCAGAAAACTGTCAGTGCATTATTCTGATATTTATGACAGTGAAAGTGAAAGTGATGACTCTCTACTTACAATCAAGGAAGCCTTGAAATCCCGAGTTGTAGCCAACGCCCCTTCACAAATGCAATATACTGCAGAAGCACCCCCATCTACAATTAAACCCCAGGGGACTCAAACATCCCTATGCAAACCTAGTTCAAGGGGAAAACAGTCTTCACTGCCACCTACCTCATCTCCTAAGCCAAAGAATACCCCCCTCACTAAAGAGATGGGATCCTTGCTTGCTTCTGATCCTCATTTCACTTCCCATGCTGCATTGGTTCTTCCAATCTCCCTTCCAGAACAGGCAGGGCAAGAAGAACCGGAATGTGATTCACTACCCCTCCATCCACAGAGGAGGACACAGCCACAGTCAACCCAGTCATTTAACCAACTGCCATCAGATGAATTACCCACTCAGCCTGTGCCCTGCAATGCAGCTGCCTGACTTCCAACAGACCAGTACAAGGTTACCCTTATGACCTGGAACATCGCTGGGTGGCAGACGGTCCACAGAGATCCCTGTCCTAATGACTTCCTCACCCAATATGACATTATACTGATCCAGGAAACATGGACTAATAAGGATCTGTTATTAAATGGCTTTCACTCATTCTCAATTCCGGCAGAGCCAGGCAAAAAGCATGGAAGAGCTAGAGGCGTCCTGGGCGTCCTGGTCTCCACCACCCTACGTGCCATAGCAAGGCCTCTTTCCACTTTTAAAACACATGCCATGGCAGTGCTGATTCAATTTAACCATTGCACTTTGCTGATAATAAATGCCTACATGC
The DNA here is from genome assembly GCA_030847615.1 of Gambelia wislizenii. Lineage (NCBI taxonomy): Eukaryota > Metazoa > Chordata > Lepidosauria > Squamata > Crotaphytidae > Gambelia > Gambelia wislizenii. The sequence continues at coordinate 203,291,827 of JAUMIR010000003.1, read as the reverse complement.
CTCCAATGAAGAAGAAATCCCAAATCAGAGGCCTGTGGGCTGAATTGGAATCATATACTGCTAATCTCATGTTGCAGAACCCAAATGCATTTGTAATTTTGGGGGGTGATTTGAATGCCAGACTGGGCCCCAATAATCATACCCTATATGCCCATCACAAATGCCCTCCTCCTGATTTTGAAGATGATGGAACCCACCTCATCCGATGCTCAAAGGACAAGAAATCAAATTTTGCAGGACTTTGTCTGTATCAAACAGCATTCAGGCTGAACCTTTAATTCCTAAATGGTGCCCTGAAAAATGACTGCCCAGCTGAATTTACTTATCTCTCTGGGTCCAGAATGAATGCCATTGATTACATAATCATTTCCAGGGACCTTCTTCCCTATGCCAAGGAATTAGAAGTTATGCCCAGATTTGAAAGTGATCATTTACCAATTTGGTTACAACTTAGCGACTTCACTCAGGAGACACACACCAGGGAGCGCTATCATCTCTCTGTGACACTGTCAGGAAGGACTTATCGCCGAGCTAAATGGACCCCCCAACTAAACCAAACAATAAGTGAGGTATTGGCTTCAGACCAACTTCAGCATCTTAGGACTGCCCTGATATCAGCTGAGTCCCCTGATGAAATCTTAGAAAATTACAATACACTTACCCAAGCTCTACACCAATATCTAATCTGTCAAAATAGTGCACATCAGCAGAAACAACAACAACCACTCCAAACCATGGTTTGACAAGGAATGTGTTAATGCTAAAAAAGCCCTCATTGATATTTATCAGGGTTACCTGTCTAATAACATTCCAGATGCTGCACCAATGCTGCTTCAGCAGAAAAGAGACTACAAAAAATTGCTGAGGAACAAGAAAAAAGAAGCCATGAAGAATGACTGGACACAACTTATCCAGGCAGTCAGATCCAACAACACAGCTCTATTCTGGCATATTACATCAAGTTCCCAGAGAAATGGGCCAGCTACAGTGGATTGTCACATCCCTCCAGGGATATGGGAAGATCACTTTCAAGCACTTTATAAGGACAACTACATTGAAAGTGGATGCACTAGCCAAAATATAGAAAATATCCAAGAGTGGCCACCAGTGACAGTGACAGAGATCAAGAACCTTGTAGCCCAGCTGAGAATGGGGAAGGCTCCAGGAGAAGACTTAATACCTGCAGAAACCATTAAAAACAACCTTGAATTTTGGGCCCCTATCCTGGCCTCACTTTTCACCTGTATCGACAAATATGGTCGAGCACCCAAGGATTGGGGTCTTGCAATCATCGTCCCCATATATAAAAAAGGAAGCAAGGATGATCCTGTCAACTACAGACCAATTAGTCTCCTCAGTACAATCAGCAAACTCTATGCAAGACACTTACAGTGGAAATTTCAGACCTGGTTGGGACAAAAAAACATACTTGCAGAAGAACAAGCTGGCTTTAGGGAAGGCCGCTCCACCATAGATCAGTGCCTTGTACTCCACCACCTTATTGAAAAATACTCCACCTGCAGCACAGTTTCTCTCTATGCTGCCTTCATAGACTTTAAAGCAGCTTTTGACTCTATATCCCGAACCAAACTGTGGAAAAAACTGAAGGCTTCTTCGATCGACCGACGTTTACTCCATCTAATTCATATGCTGCATGAAGGGACCTCATTAAAAGTAAGATGTAACCCCCAGGGACATCTCACCAATGACATTGTCACTGAGAAGGGTGTCAAGCAAAGTTGCATTCTAGCTCCACTCCTGTTTAACTTCTACATCAATGATTTGGTGGATCACCTCAACAACACTAACTTCCACCCCCCAAAATTAAAGGGAAGGCATATTTCAATGCTGCTTTATGCGGATGATGCAGCAGTACTTTCAAGAACTCCCATTGGACTAAAAAGAGCCCTAAGAGCACTAACACAATATTGCAGAGTGGAACAGCTAGAACTCAACTATCAAAAAACTAAAATCATGGCATTCGCTAAAAGGCCTAAGAACTACAACTGGAATATAGATGGCCACAAGATTGAGCATGTCTCTTGCTTCAAATACCTGGGGGTAATTTTTCAAGCCACTGGTAGTAGGAAAGCGCATGGGGAGTATGCTGCTTGCAATGCGCAGAGGAGTACAACAACTATTCTCAAATTTCTTAAGACAAGAGGAGGCCACTATTTACCTGCAGCGCTTAAACTCTTTGAAGCCAAACCAGTAGCACAACTGCTTTATGGATCCCAATTGGGACCCTTCCCCAACCCTGCTCCATTAGAACTTGTCCAATCCAAATTCTTAAGATCAGCTTTCCAAACTCCAAAATGTGTCTCTAACACAGCTCTGAGACTGGAATCAGGATTTATGAAAATGGAGGCCAGAGTGTGGGTGACCATACTCAACTACTGGCTCAGACTATCCCTCTTTCCCACTGGCCTTGCTCCACTAACCTTAAGTGATGATTTCCAATCCAGCTGGAAACAGACAGTGATGACTAAAATCTCAATGCTGGGCCTTTCTCCAGTTCTTCTGCTAAGCCTGGGATATGATAGGGCAAAAGCTACTATCAAACAACGGGTAGCAGATATAGAGCGACAACTGGATCTAGCCAGTACTCCAACCTTCGTTGCTAGTGACTCCAATAGATATCTGGCCTCACCTTTGGCATACTTAGCAACACTTGAAATACCTAAACATCGAAGGGCCTTTACTCTTGCACGGTGTCATGCCCTCCCTTCAGCTGTCCTTGAAGGCCGATACAAGAAGATCCCCTTCTCAGACAGACTGTGCCCCTGCAACTCAGGCCAAATAGAAACAACAGAACATGTATTACTCCAGTGCTCATACTACAGGGACATACGTCGCAGACTTATTTCACCCCTGTTGCATAAATATCAAGGGCACACTGGACAATTCTATATAAACTTGTTGCTTTCAGACACCAACCCAGGAACAACTTATAATGTTGCCAGATTCTGCGCAGCTGCGGTTAAAATTCGTCAGACAATGTCCTCAGCAGTAGAATAGTGTCAACCTAGTCTTGTTATACTGGAACTAACATTTTAAATACTGCTTTTATCCTGTTTTTATTCTGCGATCTTACCTTTATTCTGTATCCCCTTTTTACCTGTGCTGGTCTATGACCGTAATAAAGATTCTATTCTATTCTATTCTATTCATGTCTATATTAATAATTGCCTCTCCATTGACACCCCCTTGTCATGGGAGAGCAGCTTGCGTACCCTAATGATGTTTTGAGCTATGCTGGCGGTGGCATAATAGCCACCGGTAGGGTCTCCCATGCCAGACAGGTCAAACCGAAGGGTCTGACAAAGAGTGTCAAAGGGCAGGATGGGCTCTCTAGCCTTATGGCAACCATCCTAGGAGAAGGAAAACTCTAATCCCAAACTCAGGCAGATGGTGCTTGCCAACCCTGTAAGGTCAACCATCTAAGAGAAGGAAATTCCAATCAAACCTACGATCCAAGTACCTTGCTGCTACATCCATGCTTGCAAGGCCACAGCAGATGAACCTTTGGTTTAAAGGGTGAGGCCAGTTCTATGCACGCTGCACTCCACCAGAAAAATACATTGCACAGGCTCGAAGGATAAATCCAATTCCGAAAAAGCCCTGTAGCAATAGGCAAGGGACGAAACGGCAGGTGTAAAGATGCACTGGAGGCTGCAGACCCAACCCTGCATGCAGGCAGTTCAGGATTTTGGTCACTTGAGGCTGACCCAGGAGATGACAGTCTTGTTGGGCAGCATCCTGAACGACCAAGCAGCCTTTATTAAGGAGAGCACTGCTTGCTCCATATGGAGAGGGGCCTAGAAATGGTGGCCTAACGAGAGCTCATCCCCATCTACCTGGTTGGGTAGCCACGGCCAAAGGGCATCTTCTGATGCAGTCAAACCAAGGCAAAGAAACAAAGGCACACACCAGCCTCCAAAGGTGTAAATAAAATGATACTTCCATGCTGGAACATCAGAACCATGCGAGGCTATGCAGATAGTGGATGGCCTGAGCGTCGTTCTTCCCTAATAGCCCATGAACTATCACGGCTTAATATTCACATTGCTGCTCTTAGTCAAGTATGTCTCCATGAGGAAGGCAGCCTTAAAGAACACGGCACCAGCTACACACTTTACTGGTCTGGCAAATCCAAGACTGAAAAACATCTTTCAGGAGTAGGCTTTATGATTAAAAACTCCATTGCCTCCAGATTCAAAACCTTGCCAACAGGACACTCTGATCACATTATTTCCTTACGCCTCCCACATGTTGTTGTCTTAAGTATATATGCCCCAACTATGCAAGCCGACCCTGTGGAGAAAGACAAATTCTACACAGACCTATGCCATCTCAGACAAAATTCCCTGTAGAAGGTAAAATTATTATCCTTGGTGACTTTGATGCCAGAGTAGGAAAGAATTTTGAAGCCTGGAAAGGTGTCTTAGGCAAGCATGGTGTTGGAAATTGCAATGATAACGGACACCTCTTGCTAGAGTTCTGTGCAAAACAACAGCTGACTATTACAAGCACAATCTTTCAGCAGAAAGATAGCTTGAGGACAACCTGGATGGATCCACGATCCAAACATTGGCACATCATTGACTATGTTCTAGTCTGCCAAGTCTGCCAGAGAAACATTCGCGATGTCCGTCATACCTGAGTGATGCCCAGTGCAGAATGGCAAACAGACCATCGCCTCGTCAGATGTAAACTAAATCTTCATATTAAGTTAAAACCTAGGAAGGGTGGCATCTTAAAGAAGAGACTCCAAGTCAACAATCTTCAACAAGCACCACGAGTGACAACTTCCAGGCAAATCTGCAAACAAAACTTGAAGACCATCCTACAGATCCTTCTCCTACAGTGCTTTGGCAACATATAAAAAACAGTATCCTCCAGTCTGCAGAAGAATCCCTCCGGTTCTCCCACAAGAAAAATCAAGACTGGTTTGATGAAAACAACCAAGAGATCCAGGAGCTGTTGGGAAAGAAGAGAACTGCTCACCAGGCATACCTCGCCCAGCCAACGTGCCATGTAAGAAAAGCAGCTTACCATCTCACATGTAGTAAACTTCAACGAAAACTCTGAGACATGTACAACAAGTGGTGGATCAATATAGCAGAAAAGACACAACGCTGTGCAGATCTGGGTGATCATAGAGGATTTTATGAAGCTCTTAAAGCAGTGTTTGGACCTACTTATCAGTTCCAAAGTTCCTTATACAGTACAGAAGGTCAAACATTAATTACTGATAAAGCCTCCATCCTGAATCGATGGGCTGAACATTTTCAAAGTCTCTTTAGCGCCAACCGAGTAGTCCAAGGCTCAGCTATCCAAGATATGATACAGAAACCAATGAAAAATGAATTGGACATAGCTCCCACTTTGGAAGAGACCATTAAGGCAATACAGCAGATGAAAAATGGCAAGGCAGCTGGGATTGATGGAATCCCGCCTGAAGTTTGGAAACACAGAGGCTATGTACTCCATGTTAAATTCCACAAACTCCTTGTGAATTGCCGGGAAAAAGGGGAACTTCCATCAGATCTCCAAGATGCAGTCATCATCACCCTGTACAAGAACAAAGGAGCAAAATCCAATTGCTCAAACTATCGAGGCATAACACTGCTCTCTATTGCTTGAAAAATCCTTGCTCCTGAACACATTAGTTCCTGCTATTGCAGAAGAACTTCTCCCTTAAATCCAATGTGGCTTCAGAGCCAATAGTAGTACTACAGAGATGGTATTTGCTCTTAGACAACTGCTACACGAGGGCCAGCGTGGTCAAGTCAGATATGGCCATGCTCTTTCAGAGTCCTTTCTAATAACTAATGGAGTGAAGCAAGGTTGTGTTCTTGCACCAACTTTATTTACAATCTTCTTCAGTATGACACTCCAAAGGGCTACGGCAGAGCTTGAAGAAGAAGATGGCATCTATATACGTTACCGTACTGATGGTAGCTTGTTTAACTTAAGCCCTATGAGGGCTCACACTAAGACTCTAAACTATCTAGTCCGTGAGCTGCTCTTCACTGATGCTGCTGCTCTTGTTGCCCACACAGAATCAGCTCTGCAGCGCCTAACATCCTGCTTCGCAACAGCTGCAGAGCTGTTTGGGTTGGAAGTCAACCTGAAGAAAACAGAAGTTCTTTACCAACCTGCACCACAGGATGAACACCACCATCCCCACATTGTCATAGGCAAATCTGTGCTTAACTCCGTTCAACAGTTTACCTACCTGGGAAGCATCATCTCCTCAGATGCCAAGATTGACAAAGAGATCGATCACAGATTAGCAAAGGCATACAGTGCATTTGGAAGACTTCACAAAAGAGTCTGGAGCAATAAACACCTGAGGCAAAGCAAAAAAATCAGTGTGTAATCACCCATTGTACTGTCTATTCTCCTCTACGGATCTGAAACATGGGTCACCTATCGCCACCACGTACGACTTCTCTAACACTTTCATCAGCACTGTATATGCACAATCCTAAATATACATTGGATTGACTATGTGACAAATGTTGCTGTCCTTGAGCAAGCAGGGATCACCAGCATTGAGTCCATGATATTGAAAACACAGCTGCGCTGGGCAGGGCACATTTCTAGGATGGAGGACCATCGCCTCCCAAAAATAGTACTCTACGGTGAACTCGGCATGGGTCAGCATAAGAGGAGCACTCCAAAAAAATGATACAAGGTCTCCCTGAAACAACATCTCAGGCTCGGCCAAATTGATCACCAACAATGGTCTGCCATGGCCTCACATCGGGAGGCATGGAGACACACTATCCACAATGCTGCAGCCTTATTTGAGAACTCACACCAAACAAGTCTTGAAGAGAAACGACAATGCCGAAAGAATCACAACCCAGAAACATCACTCAAGGAGACCTTCTGCTGTGCTTTCTGCAACCGGACTTGTTTATCTCAGATTGGCCTTTTTTAGTCATGAGCGCGCTTGAAGAAAGTGCGGGTGAGTCCTTCCAGACTCTTCATTTGCGAAGAAAAGCCAGAGAGAGATATTAATAATTGGCAATATTTAATAATTAGGGCAACATGTGGTCATCCATGCAGTGCAGCCATTAAAATAAACCTCGAAGGTTCCCCAGCTAGGAAACCCAAAGTCAAACATTGCTTAGTCAGGAATGCCCTTAGGGAGGCCACCTAAATTAGCTAACACACATTGGAAACTGCTTAATGAGGTGTAGATATGTAAATTACTATTGCTTAAACAATTTGTAAGCAGCTCTGGGAGCCTTTGTGGCTGAAGAGCAGGGTATAAATACATGAATAAATGAACATAAATTATAAAAAAATGTTAATTCTTAAACCAACTGAAGGCACACACACCTGGCTAATCCCGTCTGCCCAGGCTGGCTAACTCAAAACCTGTATATGACCCTCCAATTCCCTCACTGTACCTAAACAAAGGAAGGTGCTTCCTCCCTTTCATTCACAAAGTATTCAACCATTATAACGCTATTAACATACACAGAATGCCTTTGTTGCTCTCTGACCAATACCACAAGATATTGTCTTCTACTCTAAAACCCATTCCTAGAAAACAAAGATGGACTATTAAAACCCTTCCAAAACTCCACTCAAATGCTCACAGTTCACCTTCACATCTACTCCACATCTGACTGTGCAACCATTCCAGATTGGGACCCACATTCTGCTGGTCCCCCCCCCACAACCTCATCTTTACAGGAAAAGATGCTGTATCATCCACTAGAAACTTCCTTTGCTATTCCTCTTTCTCAATCTCTCCCACTTTATTCACTGGTTTTGCATGAATGCTTGATTCTTGAATGTGTATTAATGTTGTTATTATTATTTTTTAAATGAAGATTATCTAGCTTAATGTCTCTTCTTTAGTACTGGTATAGTTGGTCTCAAGGTCCTGCCATTACCCACCTCTTGCCTTGCCCAGCTGAGTATATTAAAATTCCACAATTTAATATCAATATCCAGAGGGTCTTCAGACTCCAGATCATTTAAGGTAACAATAATCGATTCAACAAAATTAAAACACTTGAAGAGACCAACTTCAACAACTGCTCAGCCCTCACTACAGCTCTTTCATGATCTATTACGAACAAAGAGATGCCCGGAAGAGATAACTTATTATATGACTTCAGGACCTCACACAGTCCTCACACTTCCACATAACCACTTTGGGTTGTGCTGGTAAGATTCTTGCTCTAGAATGCATGAGAGATCTATTAATGAGTAAAACCCAGTTTCCCTCATTCCCTTCTTCATCACACCATCTTGATATTTTCCTGATATTGGAGACACAGTGTCTGGATCGTTTTACCACTTACTTTTAATGTCCAGATCTCTGAATTAGTCCAAAGCACTTCAGACTCTGGAACCAAATTTGGACAATCCACTATGATCCTTAGGTGGTTCAACATTATATAAAACTGACCCAGAGTTGGTACAAATTGCCTAATCATTTGAGATTTGACTGAATCTATTGTATAGCCCTACTTTAAACAAATGTGACTCAATTGTCCTTTAAAAAAAAAAAAAAGGTTACTTCACACAGCTGCTTCTGACAGCCTTTCAGAAAGAGTACTATCTTCTCCAAAGTAGGAGTCATGGTCCTGTACAATTCCTAGTGACTAACTCAGTAATTTTGTTCAATTTTTATAGGCATTTCACTATAATAATAAAGACTAAGACATTTCTTCCCATAAATTAAATTAATTAAAATTATTGTTGAAAAATCATTATAAAATTATTGTTGTTTGTAGTTAAACTACAGTAATTGATTAAGAACAAAAGAAGTTTAAACTATGTAATCAAAACTACTTTTCATAAAGTGGTTGTGTTTATCATTTAACAACACACACAACATTAGCTATGAGCCTCTTCTCACTACCAATTTCTAGCACTGTGATTCCACTTCAGTTGTCATGACTATAACCTACAGAATTCTGAGGACTGCAGCTTGGACAGAAACTAGAAGTCTCTGGCTGAGAATCACAAATCCCCCCCTAAACTGCAGATCCCAGGATCCCATAAAATGTTGCCATGGCAGTCAAAGTAGAATGATAGCACTATAATTGTGAAGAGCAAAAAGTCCCCAGATATTTTTATTTGGAGTCAGGCCTTCTCTTGCTAAAGTAATAAATGTTCTTTGTTTAGTCCTGTGTCCCCTAAGCCTGGCTTCCTTAGTGCCGTGTTCTCTAAGTCTCCAAAGAGAGAAGAATACTCCAAACACATATAATGGCATCTCAGTAGCCCTGTCAAAAAGTCCTTTAAGCAGACTAGTACTGCAAGACCCACACTGCAGAATGGGAGATGGAAGGGACAGTGGCTTGCTGACGACTATCCATGAAGCTTACCAATAAAGTAACATTTGCACTAGAACCTTTCTGGCTTACAGTTGTTCAGCTGACATACAAGGCCAAGTGAAACAGGCATGGTTCTCCACCCCTATCTCTTTAGATTGAGCCATTCAGGGTCCTTTGCCATGTATCAGCTAATATGCTTTCTGTCTCGGGTCTCTTTATCACCTTCGTGCCACCTGGGCATCCACCTTGTGATGGTGGTGAAATCCAGACAGGCAAAGTTAACATCAATACACCATTTAATCATTTTAAACTACTAGAATCTCAGGATGTTTAGATGGGAGAATGAGCAAGCTCCCTGTTAAACTTTTAGGCTATTACATACAATCATAGATATACAAATATATACACTCTTCTTGGGAAGAAATCCAGAGCTTACAATGTCTGGACGCAAAGTGTATTCCAGTATATGGCAAGTAAGATGTAACACCTTCATAAAAAACCTTTTTCTCTGCATCTTACTAGCAGGCTTCTCTATAGTTAACACGTAGAGGAACATTACTATCTTACCCATAGAGACATTCAATGTGAAGTCAAAGGCTTTCATGGCCAGCATCCATAGATTTTCCTTGTTTTTTTTTCCCGAGCTGTGAGGCCGTGTTCTGGAATAGTTTCTTTCTGATGTTTCACCTGCATCTGTGGCTGGCATCTTCAGAGAATGGTTGGATAGGAGTAGTGCAGTAGCAGAACATGCTATAAACCAACCTGGACACAAAATGTTATTTAAAAACACAGACATTCTGGACCAGGCCAACAACTATCATGTCAGAATGGACAGAGAAGCTATTGAAATCCACAAGCACCTGGACAACTTCAACAGGGAAGAAGAAACCCAAAAAGTAAACAAAATCTGGCTCCTAGTTTTGAAAAACAATAGAATCAAAACTCAACACTTACAAAAGAATTCCACCCAGGGAGAGGGGGATTCCCAGCAGATAATGGCCCATCAACCAACCATTAGCCAAACAGACACTAATGAGCCTTGCATTTCTATACCCAGAAACTAACCATTCAATTACACAAATTTACATATACTCCCCGACAGGGGTTCACAATATATAAACTCCAGACACACTCCTATTCAACCATTCTCTGAAGATGCCAGCCACATATGCAGGTGAAATGTCAGAAAGAAACTATTCCAGAACATGCTGCACAGCCCAGAAAAAAAAAACCCAAGGAAAATCAATTACTGTCTTAAACAATATAACCTAAACGTTTATCCATTTAGGAATAACATCTCATCTGTTGAGGAAGTACACATCTCTAAACAGGCATCTGTGAACACAGTGGCTTCCAAAGGTTAATATTCTTGAGCATTTCTGTATCTAGCAATATCTATTACATACATCCATAATGGGAATTACATCTATTTAGCAGATCCTAGTTGTTTTTCTCACTAGCAGTGTCTATTTGCATGAGCATGTCTGAGCTATCAGCTTGGAACAGCACACCTTCATGTGGTGGAAACTTACTAAAGCAGTCTGACTTTGGTCTCCTCTTGGCTTATTTTAGTCTCTGCCTAGCCTATCAGCTGTCCCATTTAGTCCAATGAGATAAGAGATCTTTAGTGAACCTCATTTATGTCAGCAATCTTCTCCTTCAATCAGATTCTGGAGATAATTTAAACAAGCCTGGGGATAGTTAGATCTTGGCTTTTGGCTGCCTTCCATCAATTACATCAGTCAGCTGACTGCATCAGCCATTGCAGTACCTGCTATGAGTTTAGTATTGGTCAAGTCTGCTCATACCTTTATTACAATTGAGCAGGCATTCTGTCTGGAACTATGCTGTCACTAAAATCTCAGTAATGCACACAGATGGTAGATTGCACAGAACTTTTGGCTTTCTGTTTTAGATCTTATATTTTATATATCTCCTGAACACATTATTTATATTTTCAGGGCTTAAATTTGGCAAATTGGAACCCAAATCAATGCTCAGCCTGTATCATGGGCCTCAAACATAACTGAAGTCTTTCCTAAGAAACTTTCAGAGAATTAATTTTTTAAAAAATTGCCCAAATTTTTACAGTTGAGCAATTACCTGGGGGCAGGAACAGGGAGATAGATAGTAAGGAGGATGCTACTTTGTACTCTTGTAAGAGATATTACATGAGAGTTGCAAACTACAAAAATAATATCTTCTCAGTTTTCCTTTGTGCCTGAAGAACATTCACAAAGAGCTTCACTCAAAACACCTATTATTACAACAGTCCATAGACCCTCCCTCTTTCCTTTTGTTCCCACAGGCTAGAGTCTGCAGCTTTCTTTTATTATTAAGGGCTTTGGCTTACTACAGTCCATTATAATCTCCATAAATATTTCAGTAAATACTATAGTGTGGTTCAGATTAGGAAGAAAAGAGGGCTTGGTTCCTTTTTATCTGCTATGTTGTTTACTACCATGGATCTGAAGTAAATCTTTCAGGACAGATTCAGAGTTCCCCCTTGACTACATTCTGTCACTCTGCCTCTCTAAGCAATTTCAAGAGAAAAGAATAAAAATATTGCTGAAACGATACCTTTTTCATCTTATGTTCCTTCACCCATCACACCCCTTGGGTGTTATTTTCATTGCTGTCACTTTAAAAAAAGGAAAAAATTAAAGGTGACAGGATATAGGCTGCATGCATCAAGACCCATTCTTTTATTTCACATTTAGGAAAGGGTAATGTCATCATCCTTTTCATTTCATTCAAAGCCAGTGAAAGCACTTCAGTCATCTGCTTGGGTCTTAACAAATCTGCAGAGAAGTGATCCTTAGCAAGGCATGGGATTAGTGCTACAGGAAAGACATTCATAACCAGCTCAAAAAAACAGAATGCACCTTTTCCAGGGCCATCACTAAACATATTGTTTAATGGTCACTAGTATAGAGCCTAGGTACTGCTACCAATTATTTATCACATTTATACTCTGATTTGGCACCAAGGAGATCCAGGTGGTGTATATGGAATTTACCTTGTCCCAAATGGAAACACATTCTCAGAAGGTTCTCCCACCCTCTCTATGCCTTTGTACTGTTTCTGCTGTATATTCAGTTGTTCCATTGCTCCTATGCAGCATTAACAAAACCATCATGTTACAATTAGAAATAGGAAAGCATTCAAGTACCGTAGTTATTTTTGTACATGGGTCTTTGGCTCTACAGGACAACTAATATTTAAATTTTGGCTTCAGCCAAAAAGGGCAAAGTTTTCCCTTTGATTTGCCACCAAATTTCATACTTTTGTTTAGTTTGAACCTGTGAGTGCAAACATGTTCATATTTAAACTCTGTATGTTGCTTAGTAAACTTTTAAGTGTGCTTAATTATTTCCCTAATCAATTATTAAATGATACTAATGATGAAAATGATGTTCTGTTTGTCAGTGAATCCTGCAAGTACAGATTTTCCTTGGGCTTTTTTCCAGGCTGACAAAAGCTTTTGGGAAAACCACAACAAACTGATAAATGAGTATGGACCTGCTTGTGGGTATTACATTGGCCATCAAATGTTTGTGGTGATATTTGAACCAACATGATAAAGCACATCTTAGAGGAAGACTTCAGAAACTTCAGTAACCAGATGGGGTTCACAGCATATAAACTCCACACACACACCTACCCAACCGTTCTCTGAAGATGCCAGCCACAGATGCAGACGAAATGTCAGAAAGAAACTATTCCAGAACATGGCCTCACAGCCCAGAAAAAAACCCCAAGGAAAATCTATGGATGCAAGCCATGAAAGCCTTCGATTTCAATCCTGCAAGTATTTCCAATCACAAACTGCAATGAAGCTTGCTTACATCAGTGAAATACAGAGATAAATACCCAGGATACATTTAGCAGAAATATTCTGAGAAATAAAAGGAGCAAAGGAACTTCTGCAACATCAATGTGCATGGATAAAGAAGTTTTACAAGCAAATGAAAATTTAACAAAGAGATTGTGATAACTGTCACTTTCCAGACCAGACCTGTCTCTCAAAGTAATTTAGGCAATTATCAGACATGCTAATTATTGTGTTATCACAACACCAGGATATTGCTAAAGGGCTTCCTTTTCAGACAATGTTGTTCCCATCTTGCCATGCACCCGTGCTGCTGCCGTTCCACCAGCGCTGCTTTTTATTGATGGGTTAAGCTGTCAATAGATCCCCTGTTCCATTTCAGTAACAGAATGTCCTGCATCTGAAAAGGTGTCCTGTTATGTTGGCACAATGCCTGCATCAATGGGAGGTCTTCAGAGTAACTCTATGGTCTAATATAGCAGTTCACTGTTATACATGGTTTTGCATATCTGCAGTATGTACAGGAATGTATCCCCTCAAACAGGTGGTGAACTGTACAGCATGATAATGTGTATATTTACAAGTCCCAATGCTGGGTGGCACTTAACTTTTAAAAATGTCCACAACTACTAGAGTCATGATCAGGCTCTAATATCCAAGGTATATGATATTATGACTGAGAGTTTTTCTTCAGCCTCAAGGGGGTGTAAGGTAGTATGTATGGTATGCCAGTTGAAGATGTTCAATGCAATCAGCTTTTGGTTAAGGGACCTATTTGTTCAATCTCTGCTTCTATTAAGTAACAGAAGCTTAAGTTGATTAATACGTGGTATTATTCCCTAATCAGATTATACCACATTTCTAGGAATTTGAGCTCAAATTGTTAGCAACGTCAAAAACAACTGGGATCATATACGCTGGTTGTGCATTATGACTTTTGACTTTTAGTCTTCCATCACAAGTCATTCTAAAACCAGCTAGCAGCCTGTTACTTATTTTACTTTGAGAAGAGAATCTAATTTGATTTCTTTGTGTGATGGGCAGGATGTTTATTGCTAAAAGAATTCAAGAGAATTGCCTTATCTGATTGACCAACCAATTTATGGAAAATTCCATTTATAGAAAAGATGACAGTCCAGTTACGGAAGCAAGAAATAATCAGACCACAAGTCCTATTATGAAATATACTGGGCTTTTATTTCTTTTGTTAAAAGAAATACAGTAATGATATTTATTACCTCCATCAATGCTTAGGGCTCCTCTGGACTGGTAAAAAGTAGTGAGGGCTCTTGCAACAGAGTTCCTCACTTACTGCCAGGAACTGCTGGCTTGTGCTCCCCCAACATCCACTCTCAGCCTCTCATAATACTTAGCTTCAGTCTCTGTAAAAGGTGATGGTGGGAGGAGGGTGAAATGAAGGAAGATCTACAGCATAGGCTGGTCTAGACAAGGGAATAAAATGTGAATTGGTGCACAGAAAGCTGTCATCTGTCTCAACAAGTTTTTTTGCAAGATTGCTGGTGTGCGAAGTGCTCTGTGTTTCCTGTTCACACAGAAGCATCCCAGTGAATCAAGATGGCAGACACAAGTGAATTACTTGTGGTTTTGTACTCTCCAACTTGCCCTGCCATTTTTTAAAAAAAAAACTAAATTGCCCCATCAATGCTATCATATCAATGCAACACCCTATGCTACACATGCACACACCATGCTACACACACACACATACCACACTTAACCTCACATGCTACGCACACACGCCATACACATACACCCCACATATTACACATACTCCACATGCACCAGGACACAAGAGTTCCTCCACCACCATGTTTAGAAAGGACTTGAAGCTTTCCACATTTCCAAGAGCAAGGAGCAGCTACAGACAGCACAAAAGGGCCAAGCAGCAGCTACAGGCAACACAGAAGGCCCAAAAAGCAGCTACAGACAGCACAGAAGGCCCAAGACCAAGGAGCAGCTACAGGCAACACAGAAGGCCCAAAGAGCAGCTACAGACAGCACACAAGGCCCAAGGCCAAGGAGCAGGTACAGGCAACACAGAAGGCCCAAAAATCAGCTACAGACAGCACAGAAGGCACAAGGCCAAGGAGCAGCTACAGGCAACACAGAAGGCCCAAGGCCAAGGAGCAGCTACAGGCAACACGGAAGGCCCAAAAAGCAGCTACAGACAGCACAGAAGGCCCAAGGCCAAGGAGCAGCTACATAGAGCACAGAAGGCCCAAGAGCAAGGAGCAGCTACACAGAGCACAGAAGGCCCAAGGCAACTATAGGCAACACACAAGAGGCCCAAAGAGCAGGTACAGACAGCATAGAAAGCCCAAGGCCAAGGAGCAGCTACAGATAGCACAGAAGGCCCAAGGCCAAGGAGCAGGTACAGACAGCACAGAAGACCCAAGGCACAGCTACAGACAGCATAGAAGACCCCAGCTACAGAGAGTGCAGAAGGCCCAAGACCCCAACCCAAAAGCAAGGAGCACCTACAGACAGCACAAAATACCATATTGTGGAAGCCAAAACTGAGGTCTAAATGCCACTCTTAAATAGCAATTTTCCAGGCTGCTTCAGGTGTGCTGCATGATTGCAGCCAGCTGCATCTGATAGCTCATCCCTGGTGCTTCCAAGTCTCCCACAGCCAGGGCCTGAGTCTGCAAAGAGGTTGTGCAGGCAGGGGCCTAGTCCTGTGAGGAGAGGCAGATCCTGACACCTAAGCAGCCAATCAGCACAATAAAAACAGCAACATACCCAAGAGAATTATATGTATAAATTATTCCGCTTTAGCTGCTATGGTTCCATCCTATGGAATCCTGGCATTTGCAGCTTAGGGAGAGGTATTCTGAATTTTCAGCCAGAGTGTTCCAGTGTCTCATCGAACTGCAAACACTTAGAAGTCCATAGAATGCAGTCAGGCAATTAAAGTGGAAGAATAGCATGAATGGGTCCCTGGGATGGGCATGCTTTTTAAAAAAGGCTGTAAATGGGGGCGTGTCCGGACACCTAACATGGCGGACGTGTAGAGCAAGGGCTCCTGAAAGCTTCAGAATTTTAACCTGCCCTACAGCAACCGGAGGGGTCCTTCTGAAACACTAAATAAAGAATCACCTTCCTGATGCTTGGCAGCAAGAGATTGTCTGAGAGACTGATCTCTGAATACTGCCAGAAAAAAGAGGAAGAGAAACCCCCTCGGATAACAGCAGTGAGGAGGAGGCCGAGTGGGAAGATAAGATGGCGCCTGCAATAAACAAGTCAGGCAAAGGAGGAGGCGGTAAGGGAGATAACAGCAGAGGGGGAGGAAAGGAAACCTCACTTAAACAAAATAAACAACTGCTGCCAGACCAATTTGAACTGCTCTGTGAGAAAATTGTCTCTGACCTTCAAAGAGACTGGTCTGCAGCCCTTGCTCCTCTACAGACCTCCATCAAGGAGCTTACAGGGTTCTGAAGTTGCAGAAACGGCCACTGAGGCACACAAAATGGGGCAAAATCATGAAATCAGATTGCAGCACCTTGAAGAGGCCAATGAATCTCTAACAAATAACCTGGAGGATTTGGAAAATCGAGGGAGACGGGGAAATATCAGATTTTGCGGTTTTGTAGAGGATGCTGAGGGAAAAGACATTCTAACCTTTCTAGTAAATTGGATTAACGAGCACTGCCCCAGCACCACCATTACTGCAACTGATATAGAACGCATTCATAGAGCACTGGGTCCCCCACCCTCTTTAAACAGACCTCCTTGGGATATCATTGCTCGATTTACCCATTTTTCCATAAAAGCCCGCATATTTGACCTCCTCTCAAAACAAACACCGATACTTCACAATGCAACCTGGATAGCAATATATCAAGATCTGGCCCCAGAAACTTTATGCAAAAGAAAACTCTTCAAACCATTGACATCAATTTTGCAAAAAGAGAAGATACGCTACAAGTGGGCCTTCCCATTTAAACTTATCATCTCCTACAACAATACAACAATTGCTTCCCCAAGATATCAACTCCTGGATATACTACTGGCCATTGATATTCCAGTGCCTACAACATTGGAGCAAGAGATACATCATGAGGACAACTGGGCCGCACAGAGGATTCACCCATCTGATACCAACAAGTGGACTCAGATCTCCAAACGCAAAAAGAAAAGTCCTACACCCCAAAAGCTCTAACACACATCAGACCACCATCAACCCCATCAACAGCAAAAATCAGAACACAGGACAAGAAAAAAGTAAATGACTGTGCTAGACACCGTCAGCCAAGACAAATCTACATTTTCAAGCCAAACCCTCTGAAGATTTTACCAGACTTTCTGTCATCACATCTACATTTGTTGCCTTCTCAACTGATGGTTTACCTGATTGTTAAGTATCTACTTGCTATATTTTTATTGATGTGGGTGGGGGTGTCGTGGTTCTGGGCCTTAGTGAAACGCTCAGACCTGGGACAGTGCACCACATAACCCTCTATAAAAAAATCAATGACTAATAGGGCACATTCAACACCCTGACATCAAGAGGCCTCAGTAACCTGCCCTCTGCTCTAGTTTAACCCCCAAAAATGTTTTCCCTGGAAAGAATGGGGATATTACCCCCACCTGAAGTCCCATGCATTCTGTGGGACTCCACACCCAGGTGTTTGAATGTTCAAATGTTAATGTTGATTATGTTGATACTTTAAACTATTATGCTGTACATCTCTCCTTACGATGTTCTGGAAAAATGCTGGACTCCTACTATATGGTCGCTAAATATCTGTAATTGCACTCTCTCTGGCCCCTTACAACTGACACCTCCGGCCCACCCATGGAGTAACAACTATAATAGCAATTTTCATTTAACTAGACATGTCTAGTCTCAAATTTCTCTCCTTTAATGTTCGAGGGTTGGGATCATCGATCAAGAGAGCCAAGATATTGAAACAAATCAGACCACTTCATCAGAATATAATTCTCCCACAAGAGACTCACAACAAATTGTCTGACCCGGTGCTTCCGAAATCCCAATTTGGACAACAATTTGTGGCTGGAGCTAATGGGAAGGCGAGAGGGACTGCAATAATATTTGACAGACACACCCCATTCACTCCACAGAAAACCCATATGGATCCTAAAGGCAGCTTTCTGATAGTACAAGGTAATCTTATGAACAGGTAAGTCACTCTAGCCAATTTCTATGCACTAAACTCAAACCAAACCCAATTCTTGATATCCTTCCTGGAATCTCTAGAACAGATGACAAAGATGCAGTTATAATCGCAGGAGATGCTAATGCAGTTCTCAACCCATACATGGACAAATCCTCTTACAAATCACTGAAATCCCACTCAATGCCACAAATTCCCTTGGAAAATCTTAAAAGAATTAACTTGGTTGACCCTTGGCGATTATTAAACAGCACTACTAGAGATTGCACCTATTTCTCCAAAGTTCACAATTCTTACTCAAGACTTGACTATTTCTTTGTTGATAAACTAACGATGTCCCACATTGAAAGAGTAACCATCCACCCTGCCCTCCACTCAGACCACACTCCACTAACTATGGATTGGTCCCTGACAGAAACAACACATCCCACTAAAATATGGAGATTTAACTCTTACTTACTAAACAATGAACTGTTCAAAATGCAAATACAACAAGTAATAAAACAATTCTATCAAGAGAATAAAAGAGACAATACCCCAGAATCACTACTCTGGGACACTTTAAAGGCAGTCTTGTGCGGCCTCCTGATTCAAGAAGGAGCTAAACAAAAAAAAAAAAAAAAAAAAAAAACCTAAAAGAGGCACGCAGACACTTCCTATTGAATAAATTGAACATACTGACCCAAATGCACAAGAAGACTCAAAATAAGCAGATATCAGTTCAAATGACAAAAATAAAATCTGAAATAGAAGAACTAGACCTCAAAAACATTCATATAGCCACCCAATATATAAAAGCACAGTACTACCAACACGGAAATAAAAATTCAAAATTATTAGCATGTTTAATCAAAAGAAAAGCCAAAAAAGAGAATTATCTCAAGAATTAAAACTCTGGTCGGAACCACTATAACCAAAACCACAGATATACTTCACAAATTTTGCACATTTTACAAAGATCTATATACCTCAGAATGCCCCCAGTCTTTAGACTTAACTCAATTTTTAAATTCACTCAAAATCCCAAAACTCACTGAACAACACAAGACAACTTTAAACTCCCCAATCACCATACAGGAAATTGAATAAACCATCAGTCAACTCAAACTGGGATGGTTACCTGGACCCGATGGATTTTCTGCTGAATTTTATAAACAACTTAAAACAGATCTCACCCCGCATTTACACAATTTATATAATGAACTCCTTCACAGCGATCCACACCCTAATAGCTGGAAAAGATCGTGGATCATTCCGATCCCTAAGACAGAAGATGACACACCTGTCATCACCTCCTTTAGACCAATTGCTCTAATCAACTCTGACCTCAAAATAATGACCACAATTTTCTCAAAACGTTTGAACACTTTCATCACCAAATACATACTTTTAAACCAAAAAGGCTTTATGCCTGGCAGACGCTTAACTGATGCTATCAGAAGAACATTAAACATAATACATTTCTGCAATAACAAATGTATACCCTTGGCGTTGATATCGCTAGATGCATTAAAAGCCTTTGATAGGTTTGAATGGCCCTACTTATTTGGACTGCTTCAGAAAATGAATATGGGTCACCAATTTGTAACATTCCTCCAAAACCTGTATTCCAATTCTGAAGCAATGATATATGCTAACAAAGTTGACTCCCAAGCATTTGAACTTCACTGCGGAACCAAACAGGGATGCCCACTATCCCCACTATTGTTCGCAATAGCCATAGAACCCCTTGCAGAACAAATCAGAATGTCACATCAAATCGAAGGCCCAATAATCTACCAACAAAAGCACAAAATTGGTCTCTTTGCAGATGATATCTTACTCTATATCACAAATATAACCACAGCTTTTCCAGCTCTCCGAAACATCCTGACCAGTTTTGATATATATACAGGTTTTAGGGTAAATATGCAAAAATCCAAACTACTATGTCCAAACACTCCACATGCAACACAACAGGAATGGCAGCAGTTGACCAAACTACACCTATAGCCTTCAGGATTTGAATACCTAGGGATATTAGTTACCAAAGATAGGGGACAACTGCTGTCATGGAACTATAAACCACTCACAAAATGGATTAAGCAAAAAATAAAACACTGGACCATATTTAACCTTTCCCTCCTGGGAAGGATAGCTATAATAAAAATGTTTGCACTCCCAAAACTTTTATTTTTGTTTTTTACACTACCTCTAGAACCCCCTACAACATATTTTAACAACTGGAAAAAAACTATTCTATACTTTCATCTTCAACAATAAAAAAACCCAAGATTCCCAAAAAGTATTTTACATTTAAAACTCCAATCAGGTGGTTTAGGTGTCCCAAATCTTCCACATTATTTTGCAGCTGTGCAGCTTGCACATTTGGTCCAGATATTCAAGAGAAACCCCCAAACCAACTGGATTGAAGCTGAACTAGACCAAGGTGACCCAAAACACATGGAAACATATTTTTCTAACCTTTCCCACTCTCAGATTAATAAATTGGACAACCCCTTTTTACAAACATCTTTACGAATTTGGAAACAATGGAGCCATAAAATGATGCCACAAGTCTCACCTGTCCGCCCTTTTCTGACACATCCGGAATTTTATGGCCCGATCAAATACAAATTCTACTCAGATTGGACCAGAAAGGGGATATATACGATATCTGACCTTTATAACAAAAACGTTCCTAAAACTAAAGAGGAGCTAATAAGAGACCTATACCCTATTCAACCCACCTGGCTACAACATATCCAAATTGCACGTTTCCTGTCTCATATTCAACGTCAGGGATTTGTACCTAGACCTCTAACAAAATTTGAATATTTATGTGTATCCTCTACCAACCAAGTCAAAGGCCACATGGCAACTATATATAACTTCATGATGGAAACTACCAAGATTGAAACTTCATGTTTTAAATTAGCTTGGGAAGCAGATATTGCACACCCCTTAAGTGATCTGGACTGGTTGAACATCTGGAAATCCCCAACATTTCAGAAAAGCCCAGTCATAATACAACAAAACATACTTAAGGTGATGTACAAATGGTATCTGACACCACACAAACTTACTCAAATCACCAAAAACAATAACCCCACCTGTTGGAGAGGATGCAAAGAAAAGGGTACATATCTCCACATATGGTTTCATTGCCCTGTAGTTCAAAAATTTTGGTCTGAGGTACTCAGACTGATCTCACAAATTACAAAACAAACCATTACCATGACTCCCAGCCTGGTACTCCTCTCTTGTTTCACTGATCAAAACATCACAGTCAAACACAGAGACTTGATATGATTTTTATTAGCAATAACAAGACTGGAAATTGCACAAAATTGGAAAACAGGCAAATTTACAATGGAAAAATGGTGGAATCGATTTTCGAACATTTGGCTAATGGAAAAACTAAAGGAACAAATTAGAGCATCCCAAGGCAGTCTTGCAAAAACAACCTTCACAGAAAAATGGTTCCTGATGATTGAATATATAAATCACAACCTGGTTCGACAAACCCCACCTGCCACCCATGGAAAACTGTGGAATGATATTCTGGAGAATTAAGATGTTAACTCCTGTACTGTATCATATAAATGCACTGTACAAAGTTCAGCACAACCAAATTGAATCATATATTATGAAACTGCATACCAGACATATATAACAGCATGATTTTTCCTTTTAACATTTATCCTTGTTTGTTTGTGTTGTTGTAGTTATTTATTTTTTCTTATCACCATATACATTGAAAATATTATTGTTACTTGTCATTTTGTGGAGACTGTCAACCACAAAATGGAATTGTTATGTATTTTATTATTATAAACGAATAAAAAGAAATTATACAAAAAAAGGCTATAAATCAATCACCAAGGTTCTAAACATTTAAGTCTTTTCTGCACCCCCCCCCAACAGGACAGAGTGGAGTAAACACACCTATGTCCAGTTCTGGCTACATGGAATGCTTTGATTTCTCCTTATATGTTCATGGCAGGGGGTTGGACTGGATGGCCCTCGTGGTCTCTTCCAACTCTACAGTTCTATGATTCTATGATAGATCTCACACCTTACCCCAAGAACTATTTTATACTATTTTGAACCAACAGTACCTAGGCAATGGTGTGGTTTCTGTATATTTCTTCTAAATTTACATGATTCCCCTATCACTTTGTCTTTGTCCTATATGTCTCACACAGTTTTCGGGGATTTTACAGAACCATTGAATCACTGGAATGTACATGCCTTCACTGAACACATTATTTATTTCCATGGATCAAATTGTTAGTTTCAACTAGAGTACATCCAGTGAATCCTTGAAAGATACATATTTTGATTTATCCAGTTCCAGTTGATTTAAGGGATCCACTCTAGTTGGGACTAACAAAATAATTTGGGCCTCAGTCTGTTAATGTGCCATGTCATGGAGATAATTTACTTATTTATTTTAATTTTATTCATTTATATCCCACCTTTACCCTCCAATAATATGACTCAAGGTGTGCAACTCAGGGTGGATAACAACTTATTAAAAGCAGCACAGATTAAAAATGATGCAAAAACATCAGTAAAAAAGTATAAATATAAAAGTTATTTTAAGAAACAAATAATCTGTAAGGTTATTACAGTTCATTAAAAGACCATATAAAAATAAAAAAACCCAGTGCAGCACACAATAAAAAGCACACCCTCAGAGTCAATTTCTAAACACCTGACAGAATAAGAATACTTTTGCTTGCTGGGGGAAGGAGAGCAGGGAGGGAGCCATTCTTGCTTCTGTAGGGAGGGATTTTCAAAGTCTGGGAGCAGCCACTGAGAAGGCCCATTCCCTTGTTCCCATGAAACGAGCCTGAGGAGGTGGTGGGACAGAAAGAAGGACTTCTTCAGAAGGTCCTCGAGTGATAATGGGTTTATATAGGGAGATATACTCCTCCACTGGATTGTTTTGAGAGATCATAGTAACTGCTTTATGTGTTTTTTCCTTAAGATTTTTCATACCCATGAAAACTTCATAATACCCTCATGATATCTCATCCTTGCACATGAATAGGCTGTTTTTGTCTACATCTGCACAGGCCAACTGGAATTGGTATTAGAAGTGTCTTACTGTTAATAAAACAGTTTTTTTTTTTTTGTTACCTCATACTGTACCTGACACTTCTGAAAGTCCAATAAAAAGTAGAATTATTTGTCAGAGGGAATTTCAGTGCCAGCAATGAGCTGGAAAAGGTCCATCAACCCTCAGCATCTCTCTCAGTGCACTTACTGAAATATATTTCACATTTGACATTACAACACAAGTGAAGATGATTTCTTCAATTGACCTTTATTTGTAGACTGGCCTTCAGTTGGTTTGGGGTGTTTTCTTTTCTTTTGGCAGGTAATAATATCCCAAATAACATCCTTTTGACATTTGTACATCCTAACCTAGCTATCATTTTAGGATTATTTTTCATCAATTATCTGAAGTATAACCCCAACGGGGGCGGGGGGAATGAGAGTATGTTTTGGTCTGGTGTTTGTATGTGTTGGTTTGAATCCCACATGAATGTGAAAAATGGAGATTGAACATGACAGTGCTGGATCGGGTGTCAGTCCCAAAATTATCTGTTAATCTCCCAGTCACTATAGATTAAATTGCTTTGCTCACCTATGAAACTTCATATTGGACAATATATAAGGAATGGCAGGTTTCTGTCTCCTTAGTTTTCCATTCCAAACAGCATGAATTTATGATCCCCCTCTCATTATCTCTCCCAGATCTCCTGCATGCTCTCTTGTTTGTTGCCCTTTTGCTTGTTTTGAGAAGAAAAAATTGATACTCAGAACAGGAAACGTATTTCCCTTCCTTGACACTAATTAACTTTGGCAGTTCTCTTTTCTGAAGACACTTGCATTTATGCACAGGATAATCATGTTTGGATTTTTAAAGTTGTTTTCAATAAACATTTATGCACTTCTTATGGGAACTAATATGTCTCCCTTTTGCTAAACTCTTAAATAACAGTACAGTCAAAAGTGTCCAGGTTCAAGTAGATTTGGAAATCACATAAATGTGATTCATTGTACCTAGTTACTGAATCTTTTCTCACTTGTAAAACAAGGATTCACAAGAGCCACTTGTTTTAAATGTAACATTTCACTTCCCAAATATCTCAACAGTTCTTCTCCTCACTTTAGGAGGGGGTGGGTAGGCTTCCAGGGTATAGTTAACTAAGTAAATTTATTTTATGTTTCCAAGGAGACATCTTTGTTTAATATTCCCCAATGATTTATAAGGATGGATGGACAGATAGATAGATAGATAGATAGATAGATAGATAGATATCATAGCTGCTCTGTTTTCCTTTCATGTGGTTTAAAAAAAGAACACTATCACTTCCAGTTTCTTTATCAGGGCACACAATGTGCTGAATGCCCATCATGAGGGCAAGACTGCATTAAAAATCAATGTGCAATGTGGTGAACTGGGCACACACATGTTGAGTTGTTGATGGGCCCAGTGTGTTGCTTAATCTGTTTACTCCATCTCAGAAAGCTTTGACTTGACCCTGAATCTGTATTATCCTCTACTGTCACTTTGAATCAGTCCTGTTGCCGGTTTGAAGATTCCCCAGTGTAATCACTTTGGTCTTCATCTTGTGCTTTGGTCCTAGCCTGTAGGTTTTGCTGGAAGTTGTAGTCACTCATCTATTTAAAATCTTTGTCAGTTTTACCTTATGCTGAGAAACAGAAGCAGGAAGTATCTTGAATGTTTTTTTTTCCTGTTTCCTTGAAAATTGAAAATAGGCAACAGAATGTATCTAAATGGACAAAGGCAGTCATCTTGAACATACAAATAAAGAGTGTTTTTAGTAAGATAGCAGAGAAAGAAATTAGTACTATGATGAAAATTTATTCCATGCAGTGGTATGGCATGAAGCAAATTCCAGGATAGGAGGGAAACTGAGGTTTTGAACCTACCATTCCCATGGTATCACCATTTAGGGCAGTGGTGTGAGGGATAAAAATGTGCCAACCTCAGTGGCAGGGTGGCACATTTCTGGATGCTCTTGGTCATTTGTTTGGCAGATCAGATCACTGGATCTATGCCATGCCAATCTTAACAGCTGTAACTTCACTAAAAGTTGTGGCCAACCTTTTCCCAACATCATGTGTGGGCATCCTTTTGTGTTGGTGGCTCTTCCTTGGCTCACCAGCCCTTTGTCTATAGGTCAGCAAATATTTAAAGGCCCTATATATAGGGGGAAATTGTGTGGGTGAGGTTTAGAGTTCTTGTGCTTGGGAAGGGAATGTGAGTTTCCTGCCATCATTCTGCATAGATCCCTTCTGCAGTTGGCAGCCTTTCCAGCTTCCTGTATGACATTTAAAGCCCAGGAAAAGATGTGAGGTAAATTCTCTCCATGGGGCTTTTTCAGATCAGGAAGCATGGACAATCAGGAAGTCCGAAGAGTGATAAGAAGATGTGAAATGAAAAGAAGATGAAACCTGCACAGCACTCAGCAACCATACAATGGGAAATTAAGTTCAAAAACATCATAGAATCATAGAATCATGAATTGTAGAGTTGGAAGAGACCACAAGGGCCATCCAGTCCATCCCCCTGCCATGCAGGAAATCACGATCAAAGCATCCCTGACAGATGGCCATCCAGCCTCTGTTTAAAGACCTCCAAGGAAGGAGACCCCACCACGCTCCAAGGGAGTGTGTTCCACTGCCAAACATCACCAGAAGAATGTTAAAGCACCCTGAGAATGAACCAAAAAAACTGAAATGGGAAACAAAAACTTTCATGAAACTAGAGGATAGATTTTGGTAGGGCAATAGCTGCACCTCCTCATCTGGAACGTCCATAACGCTTCTCCAAGGCTTGCAGGAAAGGAGCAGCATTATAAGGAGGTTAGTCAGATACAAGATGTATCCACAATAATCACCCATCATTTTGACATTTACTGCAGGACAAGTTGGAGAAGGTGCCAAACCTTGAAGTTTGAAAACTAGAACTGATCCACATTTTTTTGAGAAGGTGTTCTTTCTGAATCAAAGTTCTGAGATTTTTGCTTTTTCTTCTCCCCCGCCCCCCAGAAATAGAAGGCTACAGTACTTTCTAAACTTTTCTCTCCCAAATGTTCTCCACTGAATGTGTGTATGGGAGTGGGAGGGGGGAAGAGGGCAATGGCTGCTTTTTATAGTGGACCATCTGTCTATATGGAACAATAATAATAATAATAATAATAATAATAATTATTATTATTATTTTTATTTATACCCCGCCCCTCTGTTAAAACAATCGGGGCGGCTTACAAAAATTAAAATACAATACAGATAAAATCCCCAAACACCCCCCACCCCACCCTCCCCCATAAAAAATATTAAACAATTATAAATTAAAACCAACTGATCTAAAATCACAATTAAAACAATAAATAAATAAAATACTATAAATAGCCAGCGGACTAAAAGAAGCCAGGATCCCCTGAGGCTGGGATCTAATTAGGAAAGGCCTGCCAAAAGAGATCTGTCTTTAGTACTTTTTTAAAGCTACTCAGGCTTGTTATCTGACGGATCTCGTTCAGTAGGTCATTCCAAAATTTGGGGGCGATTATCGAAAAGGCCCTCTGGGAGGTTGCAGACAGCCTAGATTTTTGTGGCTGAAGCAAATTCCTCCCAGAGGACCGGAGTGCATGGGGAGGATTGTATGGGAGGAGGCGGTTCCGGAGATAAGTTGGACCCAAGCCATTTAGGGCTTTAAAGGTAATAACCAACACCTTATACCGGGCCCGGAAACTGATAGGCAGCCAGTGGAGAGATCTTACATTACAGAAAATGCAAATGGCTGCCCAGGCCACCAAAAAAAAAAAAAAAAATGTTCCAGTTGCCATTTACAGTGAGAGCACAAATGCTAAAAAACTCTTTCAGAAAATAAGAAAGATGCTGTGGGCTTCATCATGGCTAATGGCAAACCCTACCTTGTTCTCCTGAAGAAATTCAGTGAAATTCAATGGTTTCCCTAGTTTCAAACAGGGTGGAAAATTTCAAGAGGTCATTTGTAGACAGGTATATTTTTAAAATGTACCTTGAAGAGCATTTTTAACACTTCTTTAAGAATTTCTGCCCGTTGTCACATTTAGGTGTTTTTTTTTTCCCCACTACAGGAGCTATTGAAATTCCTTGGTGTTCTTTTTTCTATATACATATTTTAAGCTGGACTAATGAGATCCAGTCAGAGTATGGGTGCAAGACAAATGTCAAACTCTATGACATCAATTCTGCTTCATTCTTAAAATGCATTCACTGTACTAGAGAGAATGAATGTTGAATACTCAAGTATTTTTCCTCTCAAAATATTCTTCCAACAAAATGACTTCATGATACAACTATGCTTATATTTCAATGATGATGGTTCTGGAGAGGTACAGTTGTGCTTGAGTTTTCAGCTATTTTGTAAATATAGTATATCAATGGATATAGCTTAGACCAGGGATGGAGAATCTTGGATCCCTGGGCTGACTATGGCAAACCAAAGTCCCTAATCTGTTAAGAGCAGTGCACTGGGTTTAACTGGTACGGGGTGGGGGAAGCTCTACCAGGCACTAACTCTCTGTAGGACCATACAGACTAAAGGTTTTAAAAAAGGAAAATTAACCAGAATGACTCTAAGTGAAAGAAAACAGGTCAGGGACAAGCTAATTTTGCAACAAAAACAATTATTTCTTTATTAAAAAGACAGAAAAAGATAACAATAGAAACCAGTTGAAGTCTATATTCAATACAAGCTGTTTTCTAAGCTGTTTCTCAAAGTAAAAGAGGTGACAAATACCATGGGTGCTAAAATCCTCCTCCTCATGGGTCTAAGGGTGGAGGCGAATAGATGGATGTAGGTGAGCTTAAGGGCCTATAGTCTAAGACACACATGGGTTTTCTCATGCTCTTGATGCAATCCTGGTCTTCCTCGGCAGAGCTTCTGGGAGGTGGAAGAAGAGAGGAGATAGGCGCCAAGAGAGCCAAGGGCAAAAAAGGACTGACACTCCCTCTTTCTGGCTAATATATAGTCCTTTTCTAACTTGGAGGCTGTCTCCTGGAGTGGAGACACCTCTGGGTGGAGAATGTTATTCTATTGGGGAGTTCAAAAGGCCCATGTGCCTAGTGTGATGTTTGCAATGGTCTTGTGACCTCTGCCTTTCACCCTCTGGGCACTGGTAATGACTCTTAGATGCTCTAGGAGAGACAAACAATGGAGTTGCACACCTTGAGACAATGCCAATCAGGTACATATTCTCTTTGAAATCCAGTCATGGTTGCCCAATATCTCTGGAAACTGCAGAATACCTCACAATGGAGTGTATGCCAGTCTGATCAGTTTGGGAAGGTCTCCTTAAGTAGAGCAGTTAGGCATTGATTGTTCCCCTGAACATATATATCAACAAGACCATTTCCTTATCATCAGAAGGGGGAGGAAAATTCCACTTTGCTCTTTCAAATGAAGCTTGACTTCTCCAGAATGGACAGGGATCCAGGCTTTTTGCCTTACCCTTTCAATATATGCCTCATATGGTGTGTGCAGACTCTGGCAGTAGGCAGCTTCCTGCCTTAAGCATCAAAAATCAACTTTCAATTCATATTTATCAAGCATAACACATAACAAATCTGGGCTATGGATCTTCTAGGGGTCACCCTATTGTGAAAGCCTTGGCCCCTCAGAAGGTAAAGTGGCAACTGTGCTCAAGATTACAGCTTTCCCCCCTCCCTTCTCTTTTCCTTCACCTTTGCTCCTCCCTTGCAGCCCAGGGAGGGATCACCCTGCACCTTTTGTGTGAGGAAAACAAAGGCATAGCAAAGCCTTGTGTGCAGTCAGCTGGCACTATGTGGCACTATCTGAGTTGTGACTTCAGTAATGAGCTGGATCTGAAACACTGGATGAGTCATTCTTCCTTTACCCTTTCTGCATTGTGGGGAGTGGGGGGAGGAAAGGTACAGCAATGTTGCTCCCTGATCAAAGCACTGGCTAGAGAAGCTCCACATGGGAATTCAACTGGGGACCTGAGGATGGCAGGGATGATGCCCCTGATGTCATCTGCCTACTCACTCCCTGGCTTAAGTTATCATCATTGTGCAGTTAAGGCTTTGATTGTTATATTTAATTTATTTTAAACGTGTCTACTCTTATTTTTCACAATATTTCAAGGCTCTCTCTGAGCCCCTGGCAGACTGGGCTGTAAATGTAGTTCTCAGGGGAGAATTTAACCTGTTCAAGAAGAACTAGCTGAATAGTGCTTCTGAATACGTGGAACATAAGCCATCACTTTCTCCATCTTATTTCGACTAATCTTCAGTTAATTAACCATCCTTCAGTCCATTACTGTGTTCTAGGCAAATAAGTAAGGACATCTATTACTGAACCTGAGGTGTATCCACAGTCTACTGCTTTTTGGCTACTTTTGGCTACTTTTAATAGCGAAGGTCCACCCTACAATTTTTACTTATTTATTTTTTTGCAGTTTGGTGAGGTCCTTAGAACCTTCCTCCAGAAAGCTCTAGTGCTATAATTTGTGGAAATGGGCTAGCATTCTTCATCTGGGTATTCTGAGTATCTTTTACAAATCTTAGGGTTCCATGAGACAGAGTCATGGTAGCTAAAGTGGTATCAGCAACTACTGTAACTGTGTGGTATGGAAACACTCCTGGATTAGATCAGAAAGTATGACTGGGAGCCTTACTGCACTCTGAAGAAAAGTGGCAAAGCAGCAGGAACATCCCATTTTTCCTGCTGCCTTATCACATGACTTTGGCATTCTTTTGTTCTGGTCCTATGGGGGACTGAGGTAAAATCACGTCTTTTTCCTAACCAGAAACATCCATTTGCAAAAAAGACATGGTTTTACCTCAGTCCACCACAGGACCAGAACAAAAGAATGCCAGACGAATGCTGATTTCATGCAGTAAGGCAGCAGGAAAGACAGAACATTCCTGCTGCTTTGCCACTTTTCTTTGGAGTCCAGTAAGGCTCTGGGTATCAGAACTAATCCAAAATGGCTTCACACCATGGTTTCTCATAAACATTAAATACCATGGTTGACAAAATGGAATATTGTAGCACTACACAGCATAAGAGAAGTATAAAGCAACATCACTTTCTGGAAATTTTCCACTGAGCAGATATAGAATGATCAAAGCATCCATGATCAAATTCTCCCCCATGACTGCTTAGGATGAGGCTTACAAAAATTTAATGCAGGGAACACTACATAATCAGTAATCATTGCCCCCTACAGCCTTCATATATTACCACAGTGTTTCAAAAAGAATTTTACAATGTGTTGTTCTATATGAACTTTCACTTCTTATTATCTGCTTTCAGGGCCTGTTGTCAGGGAGAAAAATGCGATATAAAGTTTTTAAACAACAATAACAACTAGCATTCACATAATAACAGAGCAAAAAAGATAAACAACAAAAACAAAGTCACAATATAATCTAGAACATAAGGTAAAAAGGTTTTCTTAAAAATCATACTATCCTATGTACACAATTCCTGTCCCCTCCTACTCATACACACATTCCTTATATGAGTAGTGAACCTTTTTTTAGTCTAAAATTTGCTCTTGACATCTCTTCACTTATTCTTCACTGTCTTCCTTACATTGCCAAGAATGTATCTATTTACTCTGAGTGAAGTGACTGTAATGGTGAAGTATGTGGGAAAGTATTTTCTGTTTACATCCGTGAAGCCCATAGGCAATATTGTATCCTCGATAGATCAGAAGAGTACTCTGAAGGCTACTTAAGAGTTCACACTCCCATGTGGAGTATTCTCACACCGAAGCTTTTTTGGCGGTCTGCCATGCTAGAGATCAGAGCATATGTAACAGGTCAATTTCAAATCCCCAGTGGTAATCAACTGGAGCTTTCCTCCCTTCCTACTGCCAATTGCCATGTTGTTGTTGTTGTTGTTGTTGTTGTTGTGTGGGAGGGGATCTTGGTTGGAGAGGGAAGAATTAAACCTATGGTCTTTTCACAATACATGTTTATGGCACTTGGATTCCACTTTAGCTACCATGGCTCTGTCCTATTGAATCCTTGGATTTGAAGTTTAGGGAGGGGCATTTATAATTCTCAGCCAGAGAGCTCTAGCACTTCATCAGACTACAAATTTCAGGATTCCAGAATACAGCTGTGGCAATTAAAATAGAATGATAGTGCTATAATTGTGTAATGTGAAATGACCCCAGGAATTGTCACAGTACAATCCTATGCATGTCTACATGGAAGCCAGTCACCATGTAGAATAACACCATGAGTCCCATCTTGGGAGAAAGCTGGGGTATAAATCTAATACATACATACATACATACATGACCCAATATTATCATCATTGGAAATTGAAGGCCCACAATGCTTCCTCTGTCCCAATTCAGCCCTCCTGACTGAGTGCAATTTTATTGACTAATCTGAATATATGCAAGGAACAGAACAAACACACAAGCACACACACACAAATCTAGCATGGTTATTAATTGGAACAATAGGGCAATATCTAATGAAACCTACAAACAGCTGATTAAGAAAAAAAAAGCAAGGCAAAAAATAAAACAAGACAAAAACCCGTTAGTTTACCTATATTTTATAATGGCTACTTCCACGTGGTATTAAAGGCTTGTGTCTCTCTTTTGAACACTACTGAGATAACTTTTGAAGAGATCTATTTCATTAACTAGGGCCCAAAGACCTTAAAGTCACCAGATCTTGTCTGATCTTGAAAACTAAGCAGGATCAGCCCTGGTTAGTACTTGGATGGGAGGCCATCAACAAATGGCAGGTGCTACAGGCTATTTCAGAGGAAGGAACTGGCAAAACCACCTTTGAGTATTCCTTGCCTAAGAAAATCTTATGGAATTCAAGGAGTCACCCTAAGTCGACAGGTGACTTGAAGACACATACACATACACAATTTCATTAGCTGCAGCAGTCATCTTGTAGCATTCAGTAATACCAGTGCTCTTTCTTGTGCCTTTACACCCTCCACTGGTTTCCTGGGGATGTATTTGAATTCTCGCCAAACTTGGTGCAGGAGGAGGATGCCAAAGAAAAGTGCTCACCAGTTACATGCCTACACTGTGAAGGTTGGCCTGTACTCTCTCCTCCCTCTTTCCATCCAAGAGACTCATGGGAAAGAACATGCATAACAACATCTTTGGGCCTATTGAGCCAGACAGTTTGGAGGAAGTGGTGGGAGCAGGTTTCTTTCCCCACTGGGTGGTCAGTGGTGTTCCAGCCTCCTCCCATGTCTGTCTTGAATCAGAGGGGTTGTCCAAGCAGTGAAAAAACTCCTCAAGGAATGCAAGGAGAATCCTACCTGTCCTAATGGCATTCTGTATGATTTTGCCCTATTGTGAAAGAGGGGAACAAAAAAGGCCAAAAACATCAGTAGAAAAGCCTTTGCAGCTTTTCCTATCCTTTTTTTAAACAACAATGTGAGGGTGTGCATTTCTGCTCATTAGGACAAGCGAGTCAATCAGATTTGCTTGCCCAAATGAGAGGAAACCCAAGTCTGATGGGCCAGATGAGCACAGGGGGTGGGTCTTGCTTGCAGGGAAAGAGCCTGCAGCCACCATTCCCCCCCGTCCCAAGCAACCAGGGATGGGGAAGGGAGGAGGGCATTCTCACCCCCTGCCACCACTACCACCAGGGGTGGAGAAGGGAGGAGGGCTCTCTCCTTCTCCATTTCCTTTCCCAGTCCCCCCCCATCCTGCCGCCACTGCTGCCTGCCCACCTGGTTTATCTGCCACCTGCCCATGGAGCCAAGGGAGGGGGGAGAAGGCAAAAGAGCCCTGTTCTCCCTTCCTCAGTTTCTCCACTGCCCTCCTGCTCACTCATGTGGGGTTGAGGAAGGGGGAAAAGGGCTCTCTTGCCCTCTTCTCCCTTTGTCTGCTGTCATTTGGGTTATGAAGCTTATGGGGGCTGCTCAGGATAAAACAACTGTTAAGACAAGTCACAGATGCTGTAATTTGCTTTTTTTGCAGGACACATTTTTTTGGGGGGTGGGGGGCTTGTATAGACAAGCCCAGAGACTCTCGGTGGAGGCCATGTTGTAAGTCCACCACTCCAAGAGGCTAGTTTGGTGAGACAGGACTTTTTTTTTTGTAGTAACACCTCTGTTGTGTAATCTGCTCCACAGATTGACTTTATCTTTAACTGAACTTCTGAAGACAATCAAGACTGCATGTTCTGTATGGACTTTGGTCCTGAAAACTAGCTTTTTGGTACTGTCCTGTGTATGTGTGTGTGTGTTTTAATTTTTTTAAAAAAACAAAAACAAAACATTTTTAATTTGGTTTTTAAAGAATGTTTTATTTGTTTGGTCTGTTGTGAATCACTCTAGTCCTAGTAGACCACAAGCTGAACATGAGTCAACAGTGTGATGCGGCAGCTAAAAAGGCCAATGTGATTTTGGGCTGCATCAATAGAAGTATAGTATCTAGATCAAGGGAAGTAATAGTGCTGCTCTATTCTGCCTTGGTCAGACCTCACCTGGAATATTATGTCGAGTTCTGGGCACCACAATTCAAAAAGGATATTGACAAATTGGAGCATGTCCAGAGAAGGGTGACAAAAATGGTGAAAGGTCTGGAAATGGTGCCTTATGAGGAGAGACTTAGGGAGCTGGGTATGTTTAGCCTGGAAAAAAAGATGGTTAAGAGGCGATATGATAGCCCTGTTTAAATATATGAAGGGGTGTCACGTTGAGGATGGAGCAGACTTGTTTTCTGCTGCTCCAGAGACTAGAACACAGAGCAATGGATGCAAGCTCCAGAAACAGAGATTCCACCTCAACATTAGGAGGAACCTTTTGACAATCAGAGCTGTTCGGCAGTGGAACACACTCCCTCGGAGGGTGGTGGGGTCTCCTTCCTTGGAGGTCTTTAAACAGAGGCTGGATGGCCATCTGTCGGGGATGCTTTGATCATGATTTCCTGCCTGGCAGGGGGTTGGACTGGATGGCCCTCATGGTCTCTTCCAATTCTGCAATTCTATGATTCTATGATACCAGGTATGCTGCTGGGCTGAGAGGTTGTCAATGGATACTTTTAATAGATAGATGGATGGCTAGACTGATAATTGACATTACCCATGATGCTAATCAGGTCACATTTATCGAAAGACTGGGAATATATTGAAATTGTGGAGATTAGTGACAGAGATATGAGTGGAGTACGGAATCAGCTGTAGGCTTAAATCCAGACTTTAAAAGAGCTTTCTAAGACACTGAACCTATTTTGGAAGTAGAATTCTGTACCTTGGATAGCTCATTTAAAGTTCTGACAAAAATCTGCAATAGTGTCACCACCCAAATTTACACTGGAGTTGACAGTCTTCACCATCCAAAATGACAACATAGCATGGGAACTATTGGGGTATTTTTAATATAGGGACAGATCAGGCAATACCTCAAAACTGATACAATCTACCTCTACTGCACCTTGACAGCCAATCCACCACAAAGTGGGTGAAATGCTGATTTGAGCCCATTCCTAGTAGCAGCTAATATGGTTTCATATTAGCTGGGGGAAAATAAAACTCACATAGTTCAGAGGTACCTCCAGTATATATAATATAAAAAGAAGTAGCACACACTCTCTCTCTCTATTCATGTACTGAGCCACAAAAGGGTTAATCATCAACTTAAAATATTTATATACAATGTCTGTGCTAGCAATTTTTTTCTATTACTGATGAAAATGGATAGTATTTGGGATCAACCATGCTATTAAAATGATTTGATACATTGCCATGCTTGCACATAGGTAATGAACACAGACGGTGGACCGGTTACCTCACTTGGAGGAAATTTGTCTTTTTGTTTTCCTTCCTAGGCTTAATAATCTAAGCATCAGTTTTTCAAGTTAAGCTGCCTCCATGGGAATCTTAAAATTCATCCTCCACACCATTATTTATACAATTGGAGGGAAAAAAGTCAAGACATTTTCTCAAATAAATGGGCTTCATGTTTTGTATGAAGCCAAAACTCAGCTGAGAGATAATTTTACGTATCATTTGACATTGTCATTAAAGCCACTCACTGTTGATATATTTTTTAAAAAAATAGTTGAAATCACATATTTACAAAATCATTAAAACTAATAGAACTAGATGCTAAAAATACAAACAATTAAAACAGTGATGTTCATAGTCAGTATGCATTGGAACACTGTACGTTTCCACACATCATAATGTCCATGGTGTGACACATAAAGTGCTTTCATTATCCAAACTTCAGTGACATTAATCTGATCTGCTAGTTTTCCATTTACTGGCAATTAACATCATCATCATCAACAACAACAACAACAACTACTACAACATTTATTTATAACACTCTTTTCACCAAAGGGCAGAGGATTTCTTATTTGTGCCTTGTAGGAGCCAGGAGGAGGCAGGAAAAGCATGTTTTAACCACACCCATCAGCAGATGCTCAATCTAGTGTCCAATGCCAGAGTGATGAAAGCTTCTCTCCTACTTCAACCAATTGAAAACCTCAGATGAAATGGAAGATGGTATTTTTCACAGTACCAAGAAACCTCAGGCTTCAATTTGGTCCTCTGCTAGGGCACAGATGGGGTCACTGTTGGGACTTCAGTATCATTCTTTGTTTGGCTTCACCATCCACCTTTCCTAAGTTCAGTTTGTTTGGTTTAGTTTGTTGGCATTGCTTGGGCTGAAGAGGAATTTCACTAACCAGTTCATTTGGTTTCCTCACTCATAGGGTGTTTGCATCCTCCATGGAAAATGTGCTTATCCCCACCACCCCGCGCGCTTTATTAATGCATGTAGCTCCTTTGTAACAACCACATTTATGAGATGTCACTGTTAGGGAAGTGAGTTGTCCTATCTGTTTCCCATAACATAATTTATGGGTAAATTCGATTCAGAACAGCTCAGCCTAGGAGCAGATGTGCCAGCTTCACTTCCAGGTGCTGGGAGAGACCCATATAGCATTTCAGACTGCAGTGGAATCCCTTATCCAAGCACTCCCATTGGTTCTCCCAACAGACAGGAAGGAGCAACAGTTGACAGGCAGGCTGCTTACAGATGAATTGGATCTCTCTTCTGTGTAATGCCAAAGTTTTTCTGAAGCTGTAAGCAGTAAAACTGTGATTTTTTGTGTGTGTTTCCAACACAAAATTACTTATCCCTCCCTTCTTTTCTGTGTGCCCACAGCTGCAAGGAATGGAATGCCATTAGAAATATTCTAATATTAAAACATAGTTAGAACAAAAACATAATTTAAAACAAGTTCAAACACACCAGTAAGAAAAAATATCACCCCAAAAGTAAAAGACCATCACCAACAACCAGTCAGTTTCCAAAAGCCAGTCTGCCTGCCTGCCTCCATCCTTCCCTCCTTCCTTCCCCCTCCCTCTCATCAGTCAGTTGTCAAAAGCCTCCCTCCAACCTAGCATCTCTGAAATGAATCCCAAAGCCTACCACTTTGATTGTGTGCTGGATTTCATGTATGCATGCTATTAGAGGCATTCTATTCCTGCAAAGGAAATGGAAGGAGAGCAGGTCAGTGAGTGGGTGGACAGCACTGTGATGTTGGTCAAGACAAAAAAGAGGCATGCCAGAAGATCCTATGGATCAACAGGATCCAACTTTTCTGCCCCCCTTCTCCACTAATACTAGAATGGGGCAAATTTATGCCAGCACTGGTACTAGTGTAGTGTGCTTTCCACCCATTGAGAATAACAGCAGGTAAAAGGTAATGGAATTTCACAAAGGGGAAAAATAGATGGTAAAGTTGTACCTACTGTATTCTGTTAAGAGATGAGTGTACCATAAATGCATATGCATGAGTAGTGCAGCTGTAAAAACTTTTAGTAATTTTTCTGGACATGTTTGGAAACCTGTATTTAAAGCACCAGGTCCAATCTGTTCTTGGAAAGTAAGATGGGAATGCTTGGATGGGATATTGCCAATGGATATCATGTGCTGCAGGCTATATTTCCAAGGAAGGCAATATGTATTCTAAGTATTCCTTGCCTAAGAAAACTGTATGAAATTCATGGGGTCACCATAAGTCAACAGCCAACTTGTAGGCATGCGCGCAAGCGCGTGTGCACACACACACACACACTCACACATGAGTAGGACATTCTAAACTGATTGATTGATAGCTACTGAGTGTGCTTTGCTGAGCATTAGGTCCTTCTAAGATAAGTGCCTGGAGTTTTCTACAGTTCTGGCTGACATTAAACCTATAGCTATATTTTCTGGTTTGTATCAGAAGTTACCCACTATCAGCAGTATACACTTTGTGAATCCACAATGACATTATTATTTTTAATGCCTGTATGCATGTAAACAATTCCTTACTTTCTCATGTGCTTGTATCCTTACTCAACCATGAACAGACACTAAAGTTCACACTTGAAAGTGTCTCCCCTTGCCCACAGCATCCAAGGCTGTCTAAATACCTTAGGCACTTTACAGTTCACTAGGCAAAATGAACTGTCATGTAAATAGCTTAAATCAGCATTGAACTAGCTCCTTGTTTGCAAGAGTACGTGCTCCTCCCTCAGCAAATACTGTACCTTCAAAAGAAAAATTCAAGAAAAAAGCTTGTCTCACATTCCTAGCACAAATCAATTATACTATGCATTATTTGCTTTCTGGCACATTATGTATTTGAGTAGAATAAATCATCTTTAAAACAGAACAGGACTAAGGATGGAGTGTGTACAAGGGAGCTGGAGTCTTTATTTCTTTTTAGTTAAAATTACTTCTTCTCAACTACTTCTTCATTAAAACTATCAAGGGACATTGACGTCATATTTCTTTGCTAGCTAATGTGTGTTTTTTTACTTGTATCGTTTTTTATTCAAAATATTTGTGTGGAAATAATTTTATCAGATTTCATTCAAGAAAATGATGGTACATAATCATCATTAACCATAGCAAATAATAAGACAAGAATCTATTGAGCCCATTCATTAAATGATTGTGTAATAAATTCCAGAGAGTTAAATAAAATCTGTCCTTATCAATGAAGAAAAAAAAAGTGTGAGTAGTTATACATAAAGCCAATGTATACTTTACTTTTTTTCTGTCCCATATGACTTTTATCTTGAATCAATTACAGTGTGAGTTATTTTTTTAAAAATATACGAATACATACTACTAGGCGGGGCTAAGCCATTTTGACAGCTGTCAATCATTTTGACATGAGCTACACAGGTATACTACTTTTCATCTACCCGAAAGCAATATCCTCAGTTAAGAACATTATATTTCTAATAAGAATAATCAAGCTAAAGGGAAACAAATAAGATAGATGTGACATGGTGAACACAATATCATTTTCTGCTTATGTGCTGAATGGTGCCACTAAACATAGCATATATTTGTAGGGCAGATGCTCAGTTCACCAAATTATTTTACATCTAAATTTCTTGTGAATATTTTTATCCAAAATACTTATACTGAAGAGCAAACAAATGCTGAAGAAAGCACACTGCCCACCCACCCCTAACTACATTAATACAAAATAGGTAAGAATCACAACCATCTGAAAGGAATATTCTCAAGTAGAAACCTCTATTTCCATTAAGCATAAGAATAATCAAGCCAAAGGAAAACAAATAAAATGGGCTCATTAAAAAAATATTATATGAAGATGGAGGAACTTGAAGATGATCTGATCATATAGGGAAAAAAATGGGTGCCATCTTGTTGTGAATTTTTTTTCAGTCCCCCCCCCCACACTTTTGCCAACAAGCATGGGGCATTCATCTGGTAGCTGAAGTCATCTGCCAAAGTCTTTTCAACCCTCATTTTAAGATGAGATCTTTGGTGGTTTTTCAGGACCTAGTTAATTCATACTGTGCAGCACTGATCATTGTAGAAACCAGATTTTTATGCACCACATTCATATTGTATCATAATCAAATATTGAAAGGAACAAAAAAAAATCATTGAAACACATATTTTCTTTAATCATTTGACTCACCCATTGTATTACTTTATCCCTAAATTGAAGTACTTTAGGTCAATATACCCACATGCACTTTAAAGGTGTCTACATTTGCAACATTCATTTGAACAGATTGGTTAATTTTATGAAATTTATTGGGGTTAAATGCTCTCTGTAAACAGTTTTTATTATATTTTCCTCTACAGAAGCAGATGATTATTTGTAAGAGAATGCCCCAATTTTATTCCAATTTTCCTCTGATATACTCTTTTTCAAATTTGCTTCCCTGTTGAGTTCTGGTTCTCTCTGTTTCCCATAAGAATCATTGATAACATTTTCTGTATATAATCAGTTACCCAAGTGGCCTTATAGACTTCCTTAGTTAGAACTCAGCTTGAATGCAATAGGTGCTGTTGGAGGTCCTTCAGTATGAAATACATGAAACACAAATGAAGTGACATGGGCAATTTGCAATGACAATAGTTTTATTGATTATGAGCTTTTACTAATGTCTTCTTTTGTAAGAGGCTTCCTGCATTGCAAAAGGTCTCTAACTCAATAGATTCCAATGTTTTTAAAAGTTTATATTGTTTAAATTTCCTTTCATCTGTGCATTTTGTGTGTTCTAAAAAAGACAGAGTGGGAAAGCAGGGGAGGGGGCTAAGCTTTTTACACAGCATTGCCAAATCTGTAACACTTCCTTAGTTTTTGTTGTTGTGGTGGTGGTGGTTGCTGCTGCTGTTGTGTGTGCCTTCAATTTATTTCTGCTTTATGATGACCCTAAGTTGAACCTATCATTGCACCCAGGCAACCAGACCATGTGCTCTAATAAATTTAATCATTTGTGTTATCTAGAATGCTTAAAGACATTTATTTATTTATTTATTTATTTATTTATTTATTTATTTATTTGAGAGATTTATGTATCACCTCTCAGCCTGCCAGGGCCCTCAAGCCAACATTGTTGTTGATAACTGCCATCAAGTGCCTTCGACTTATGGCAACCCTATGAGTAAGAGACATCCAAGTCACTCTAACCTCAACAACCTGCTCAGATCTTGCAGACTCAGGGCTGTGGCTTCCTTAATTGAGCCTATTCATCTGGAATGTAGTCTTCCCCTTTTCCTACTGCCTTCTACCTTACAAAGCATTATGAGTTCTTCTTAGTGAGTCATGTCTTCTCATGATATGGCCAAAGTACAACCAATTCATAGGTTTTCCATATTTTTTTTCCGGGCTGTGAGACCATGTTCTGGAAGGGTTTATTCCTGATGTTTTGCCTGCATCTGTGGCTGGCATCTTCAGAGAATAGTTGGGTTGGGGTGTGTGGGGTGTATATACTGAGTCCCTGTTGGAGAGGATATGTAAATTTGTGTATTTGAATGGCTAGTTCCTAGGGTGGGAGGATGTGCAAGAAGGATTAGTGTTTGTTTGGCTAATGGTCCCTTGTCTGCTGGAAATCCCCCTGTCCCTGTGTGAAGTTCATTTGCATGTGCTGAGTTTTGATTTTGGTGCTTTTCAGGACTGGTAGCCAAACTGTGTTGGAGGTCCTTTGTTGGAGGGTTTCTTCTTTCTTGTTGAAGTTGTTTAGGTGTTTGTGGATTTCAATAGCTTGTCTGTGCATTCTGACATGATAGTTGTCGACCTCACAGCCTGGGAAAAAACCATGGAAAATCTATGGATGTCGGCTGTGAAAGCCTTTGACTTCACATGCAACCAACTTAATTTAGTCATCTTGGACTCTAGGAAGTGTTCAGGATTGGTATCCACAGAACTCTTCTCCAGCACCACATTTCGAATGAGTTTATTTTCTTCCTAGCAGCTTTCTTCACTCTCCAGCTTTCACAACCATACATAAAAACTGGAAATACAATGGCATGGACAATCCTAACTTTAGCATTCAGTGATATATCTTTACACTTCAGGGTCTTGTCTAGTTCCTTCACAGCTGCCCTTCCAAGTCCTTGGGGGGAGGGAATCCAAAATACCTCATAGTTTTGGCATCTTGCAGCAGCAGTGACATGTCCAAACATTTTTTCTGGCCTTGGAAGCCCCCATAAGCCTCACATTCCTAAGGGCAGCTGCGAGTGATTTACTCATGTTAGTTCTTCACGACCACCACCCATTTTTAAAAAAGTCATCCCAAGGTGTGGTTATGTGATACAGTGATTTTCCAATTTTACAAGAAAGCAAAACAGAAAAATATTGATCCTTTGTTATGATCTTAGTGAGCAATCACTAAGGTGAAAATCCAAGATGGCGGAAGCGGGCGCTTGCCTTCCTAGCAAGCTCTGCCCCCACTCTCACCTGGGCAATCAGCTTTGTGCTTCCCTTTGAGGTTTTTATTGTTTAATAGTCCAAATGAGCATAAATGCACACTGACCTCACTGTTTGTAAAAAAAGTACGGGGAAATCTGCGAAGACTTTTACTCCATTATTTTTGCTGTTTTGGGCCCCACTCCTTCTGAATAGTGTCTATTGGCACTGGTTCTTGTATGGACAGGTAGGCTTCCCAGCGAATTCCGTGAGGGGTATTTTCACCATTTAGATGCCCCCCTGTCTTCTTCTGATTTCTTGACTATAGTGTCCATTCTGATTAATGACTAAGCCAAGAAATGGAAAATCTTGACCTATTTCAATGTCTTCATTCTCTGCTTTAAAGTTATGTAACCCTCCCATTTTCATTATTTCTGTTTTCTTAATGTTCAAGTATAAACCTGCCTTTGAGCTTTCTTCCTTGAATTTCTTCAGTAATCATTCCAAGTCTTTGCTATTTTCTGCTAGTAGAGTCAGCTTGGTGTGGTAGTTTGAGTGTTGGACTACAACTCTGGAGACCAGGATTCGAATCCCTGCTCACCCATGAAAATCCACTGGGTGATCTTGAGCAAGTCATACTTGTTCAGCCCCAGAGGAAGGTAATGGCAAACCTCCTCTGAATAAATATTTCCAAGAAAACCCAGTGATAGGTTCTCCTTAGGGTCATCATAAGTTGGAAATGACTTGAAGGCACACAACAACAACAACATATATTATCACCTGCATATCTTAAATTATTGATGTCCCTTCCTCCAATTTTCATGCCTCCTACCTCTCCAACTAATCCTGCTATATCTATAATATGTTCAGCATACACGTTGAACAGATAGGATGATAAAATGTAGCCTTGCCTCTCCTCCTTGCCAATTGGAAACCATTCTGTTTCTCTGTATTATGCCCTAACAGTAGCCTCTTGACCTGAGCACAGGTTACATATCAGGACAATCAAATGTTGTGGCACACCCAATTCTTTAAGAGTGATCTGTAGGTTTTTTCGTGATCTACACAATCAAAGGATTTGTTAACATCTATAAAGCACAGGCTGATTTTCTTCCAAAATTCTTTGGTGCTCTCCATTAACCAATGTGTGTTTGCAATATGATCCCTAGTGCCTCTTCCTTTCCTGAACCCAACTTGGGCATTTGACATTTCTCACTCCATATATGGTAAGTCTTTGTTGTAGAATTTTGAGCATCAGTTTGCTTGTATGGGAAATTAATTCAATGATCCTGTGGTTATTGAAATCCCTTGTGTCCCCTTTCTTAGAGATTGGACTGTATATTGAGTGTTTCCAATCTGTGGGCCATTGTTTTGTTTTACATATTTGTTGACCAATTTTAGTTAGAACTAGAGTAGATATTGTAGCTTGGAGTAGCTCTATTGATATACCATCTGTTCTTGGTGCTTTATTTCTCCCAAATGTTCTGAATGCAGCTTCTACTTCACTTTCTAAAATCAGAGGTTCATCTTCATACGGTTCTTCATTGAATGTATCTGTCAGTCATTCATCTCTTTTATATAGTTCTTCTGTGTATTGTTTCCATTGTCTTTTTATTTCTACTTGG
The DNA here is from genome assembly GCA_030847615.1 of Gambelia wislizenii. NCBI lineage: Eukaryota > Metazoa > Chordata > Lepidosauria > Squamata > Crotaphytidae > Gambelia > Gambelia wislizenii. Next base: position 203,248,687 of record JAUMIR010000003.1, on the reverse strand, counting down.
TCAAGTAATATGTTTCCCTGCTGGTCAATGAGCATCCCCACTCTTGGTTTAAATTTCCCTTTGATTTATCCAATCTTGTGGAAGATGTGTTTTGTTCTTTCTTTCTTGTTGCCACTATTTCTCTGCATTGATTATTATAGTAGTTCTCCTTGCCCCTGTGCACAAGTCATTTAACAGTTGCATTCAGGGTTCTGACTCTATTTCTATCTTCTTTTACTTTTCTTTCTCATCTGTCCTTAACTGCTTCGAGAGTTCATCTGTCATCTATTGAGGCTTCTCTTTCTTTTTAGCTGTGTAGTGGTTTTTTTTTTTTTTTTTGCATTCCTCCCTGATAATGTCCTTGGCTTAAGGTCTGGCTCCTGGTTCAGTAGGTTTAATAGTGCAAATCTATTTTTTACATTACAGTATCTTTAAATTCTACAGAGATGATCTTCAGGTTGTGTTTTGGTATGATGGTTGGTTTAGTGTTCTTTCACTTTACTCTGTTTTTTTATATTAGTAGTTCATGGTCTATGTCACAATCTGCTCCTGTTTTTGTTTTTGCAGAAAGAATGGAGCTTCTCTATCTTCTGCTTAAAGTTCTGTAGTCTATCCTATTTCTATATTGGCCATCAGGTGATGTCCATGTATATAGTTACTTTTTTGGTTTCTTTAATAATGTGTTTGTGATGAACAGACTGTTGGCCTCACAAAATTCAGTCAGTCACTCTCCTGCTTCATTTCTTCATCCTAGGCCAAATTTTCCTACAATCTTTGAATCTTCTCTGGAGATTATCAGACATGGCAAAAACTGCATCAGAAGAAAGCAATGATAACAGAAATAGATGACATTATCAGAAGACATCACCCTTCAGCATTCCGGGGGCATAGCATGGTGGTAAATAAGGAGTCCCTTTTTATCGATGGCTTAGCCCTGTCAATAAAAAAGTGAAGCCTTGTCCATGTCAGCACTATGCCCTGGGAATGGATGAGGCTGCAGACATCTGATAATGTCACCCTTTGTGTTCTCGTTGTGTTCTTCTGATGCAGTTTTTTGCTGTGTTTCCTTGCATCTGACAGTCTCCTCTGTTTCCTATTTCCAGAATCCCTCAGTCTGCATGGCTGCTTGAGAGCCGTAGCCCCCTTAAAGTATCCTCTCAGAGTTCTTTTTATTTAAATTCATTTGGCTAGCCTGTAATAACAAAGTCTCCATTTAGTTAGTCAGATTTAATTTTCTCATACCTAGGATTCTGTGTCCCAACAGCATCCTCATGATTTGTTCAGTCAAGAATGTATGTATCTCATGGGTTAGCCATGTGCATCTAGCCCTTAAAATAATATGCATAACAGTCTATCCCTGTTTGTGAGTGATGACAGTTAAGAAGATCATGTTGTTCCTCCATCAGTTAGTGGGAAAATATTTAGCAACTATTTTAATTATTTCCCAAGATTACAACAATTCAGTCTATAGTAAATCATGTTTGAATTGAGTTATAAAGTTTATACAATTAAAATATACTACTCTAGGAGCAGAGACTGGCTTGATGCTCCCTATTTGACAAGTGTAGACACAAGTCTATTAACAGTGACATACACCCCCTTGTTGTTGTTTTGAAAGAAGAAGAAAAAAATTAACATGAGTGTCCAATCAAGAGCATGAAGTAAGAATAAAACTGGAAAGCATGGAATGAAGTTGGCCCTTGAATATTCATGAATGGAAACAACATAAATTCTGCTGCATCCACCTTGCATGAAGTTTATTATCAGAGAGAGAGAGAGAGAGAGAGAGACAGACAGACAGACATTGGGACAAAGAAACATAGAAGCCCAGGGGATTCCTGTCAGGGAATCAGCAGAGTGGTAGAGGGCTTCACTTAATTAATCTTGCCAAGGTTTATTAGAGGCCTTCTTTTCCCTCTCTTAATTACCCCTGGAAATGTCTTCTTTGATCTGACACACCTTGACCCATGATTGAAAATGTTGATGCCTTCATACTACACAATTACAGTCTATATTCCACTGTAAGTGTCATGGGTCCATCCTATGGATTCCTGGGGATTTGCAATTTAAGGAAGGGCATATAGAATTCTGTCAGAAATCTTTAGTACTTCCACAAGCTACAAACATAGGGGTTGTCTTAACAGTCAAAATAATCCTCATGGAATTTGCTGGGAATCGTACCTATCCTAATGGCATTCTACATTGGATCACAGTATTCAGAAGGAGGGGGACAAATCTACCATAAACTTCAATGGGAAAGTCTTTGTGGCTTTTCTCATATCTTTTTTAAAAGCTCCATAGAGAATGCACATTGTGGCTCATTTGGACAATCAGATTTGCATTCATTTACATTCCAGATAAGAGTAGAAGTGGAAGCTGATTGGTCAGGTGTGGGCAGGGGCAGAGCTTGATAACAAGGCAAGCACCTGGAACTGCCATCTTGGATTTTCACTTTTGTGATTGTGTGCTCAGATAATGAAACAGCCTTTTTCTTTTCTTAAAAAAAATATTTAGGTGGAATATCACACTTTAGGTTTGTGTTTTTTTTTTAAATACTGTTTGCTGGTGGCAACAGGTGATAATAAAAACATGAGTAATTCACTCATGCCTGCCATCTTGATTTGCAGACATGCCTTTTGGGAAAGCAAAAGCAAATAGCTTTGCATGCCTGAGATCTTGCTAAATAACCATGGAGGAAAATAGAAGCTGCTTTGAAGGCGTTAGTATGCATCAATCCACATTCTCCCTCCACATAAAGACAAGCCCATAGACTGTTGCCATGGCACTTAAAGTGGATTCATAATTTTAAAATTATTTTTATTTATTTACACCCCGCTCTTCAGCCACAAGGCTATCAGAGCAGCTTACAAATTGTTTTAAGCAATAGCAATTTACATATCTACACTGCATTAAGAAGTTTCTAATGTGTGTTAGCTAATTGCCCCCACAAGCCGGGTACTCATTATATGTACAAGTTAATGTACATATAACAACAGGCAATCCACTAATTACACATCCAATGAGCCTCCATCGTTTACATGTACAGTCTCATTAAATGTAATTGTGTAGTGTGAAAGAGCCCCAGGTTTATTTGAATGACAATCTGCACTTATCTCAATCTGTAGAAGTCCCTGCACATGGACCCACCTCTACTGTCCATCTGGTTAGAAAACACAAGAATCAGGACTTCTCTGTGGCAACCCCTTCCTTATAAAATACCCTTCCATGGGAAGTCTGCCTGGCTCCCTCTCTGACCACATTCATTTCTTTGTTAATTAAAAAAAAATGGAAAAAGAAAATGTTATTCCAAATGAAAATAAAAGACAACTATATGACTACTTTTAAACAGGTCTTAAAGATCTGGAAGTTTCCTCTCACTTTAAATCAAATAACAGTACAGGTCTATTTTATAAACTGTATTGTTCAAAATTTGCAGATGCTGCAGGCATATACCCATGAACGTACACACTGATAAACAGAGGTCCATATTGAAATGGAATATTTATGCTGTGCTACTTTTTCCAAAGCATTTTTAATGATTTTATTGTTTTTATTTATAAAAAGGCTTTTATCTTGAAATACAACATAGTAATATGTTAAATAATTAAAAATAGGATATTCTTATAAGGTCCTATTTAATATTCCATCTATACAACATCCTGTATAAAGGGCAGGGCCTTCTCAGTGGCAGCCCCAAAGCTCTGGATGTTTCTCCCACATAGAGATGCTTTCTTTGCCTAGACAACTACTTTTTTTTTTTTAAAGAGGGCCTTTGATTCTTTATTTCTGATGTATGTTTTGTTCTGTCCTAGAATTTTCTGATGTTTTTAGTATGAATTTTTGCTGCAGTTTTTGGAATTATTTTCATTTTGTTTCCTTCATTGCTTGTTGTTTATTGTTTTTCATGTTTAAAATTATGCATTTCCATGAATAGGGATGGATAGTTGTATGTTTATTTGTTTTTGCAAAAAAAAAAAAAAAGACTAAGGATAAACACATTGCCAATAAATCTAGAATTTATGCATTCAATAAAAAACACACATAGATTGGCAGCAGCCTGAATGTTGTAAGGCTGCAATCTTGTGTATACTTACCCTCAAGTTAGTGTCATTTTACTCTGTGGGACCTCTGCGTTCAGTCCATGGCAGCTGGTGGTTTCAATGTTGGTGGGAGCAGCGAACCTACTCCAGTCTGAAATTTGAAGGCTCTATCCAAGGTGTTGAACCTATTTTGAGGACAATCCTTCAAAGTTCAGAGTAATTTTCTCTCCCACTGCCAGCATAGCCATCAGCCAACCACAAGTTCAAAGGCACAGGACTGGACAACAGGTGACTGAAACTGGGATCAACGTAACTCTCCTCAGGATGTTTCTATTTAGTTCAATTAATAGCAGGGACCTGCTGCAGACTCAAGCCAAAAGGAATTGCAACATAGGACTTTTTTGGATGCATGAAATATAACGCAAGCAGCCTCATTGCGTTGCGAGGCTGCTGCGCTGCAGAGCGTCGGTTTCGGATGACGCTCGCCCCTGCCAGTACTGTTGCGGTACCGCAGGGAGAGTTGAGCGTTATATTTCGTTGATTTTTAAGCACGAAAGTTGGTCGTGCTTAAAAATCAATGAAATATGTCGCTCAACTCTCCCTGCGGTACCGCAACAGTACCAGTAGGGGTGAGCATCATCTGAAACCGATGCTCTGCAGCGCAGCAGTCTCGCAACGCGATGAGGCTGCTTGCGTTATATTTCATGCATCCGAAAAAGTCCATAGTAACAAAGGCATTACTGCACAGTGGTAAACAAATCTTTGTTGGTATCTAACCAAAGCAAGGTCAGCACTCTCCAGTTAAATGAATTGTGCAAAACCCTTTGGGGAGCAATATACACATTACAGGGTAACTATGGGTTGCTCTGGCCTGCATTTAATCTGACTGCATGAAAACATCCTCAATTTGGATAAAAGGAAAGTATGTACTTTTATAATTGGGAAACTGGCTACATCCTTTTTTGTTGCATAGAGTTGTTGTCACGACTATTTCTAAATTACTATCCTGAAATGTCTGTGCATTTTGCAGAACAGCTTCAGTACTAGCTCACCTTCCCAGCTTATGTTGATGTGGAACCAAAATCATTAGGTGTGGCATGGCAACAAATAATAGTTTCCCACTCACATTAGTTTTTATTTCTTCCCACATATCAACTGTGATTAGTAAAAACACATACTAGGGTAATAAGACAGCCTTGCCTTTCCCCCAAGGATGGATGTATTTTATAGGCTTTAGCACAGCGCAGTCAATCAGACTCAAACAGGTTTTAGAACTGAACCTTCTCAAATCATTTAGTAAAATGTCTGTTAAGCAGTTTTTACCTATGCCTGCATTGATTTCTTTGCATGTGTAGCCATCCTAGCACAGTCCTTGAGATGTTGTTGAACTATGACTCCCAGAATTCCTCAACATTGGCTTTGCTGGTGTTACCGTAAGGTGTGTGTGTGTGTGTGTGTGTGTGTGGTGCTTTAAAGACCCATCTGTGATGCCAAAATCTATCTGGGGGAATTATTCACTCAAACAGTAGCCTGGAAGAAGTGGGTAACTTCAGGAATCTTTTCAGCTATGTATTCCAGTACTAACTGTAGAGAGCACTCCAGATAAAATGAAATAAAGTATTTTTATCAGAAATTACACAGGGGATACACTAGCATACAAAATGCACACACTTAAGAACCATACAAGGCTATTGGAAAGAAAGATGGGGAATTTGGATAGTGAGAGGTTCAGGGAGATACAGTTAAAATTACGAGTCTTGAATAGAAGAGTTCCATACAACATCTGAAGGCGGCACAGAGAATCCGTCAGAGTGTCAATATCTGTCTAAGTAGATGGGGTGTAGGCTGGGATATTTATACCCTATTTCATATCCTAAGGGGTACTCTGGTAATGACAAGCCTGAATGGCTTTCCCACTGGATAGATAAAAGGAATGAAACTCAACTGTTTGCTTTGGTTCCAGCAAGACAAAACCTCTTAATGATCGGTCAAGTAGTGGATATAGGGAATATTTCTGTAGGAATAGATTTGGGAATGGTCACTTAATTGTTTGAATGAATAATTGCTGAGGTGCCCGGGGTTGGAAGAAACAACTGTTTACTAAGGGGCTTCTGCACAATCCTAATATGAACTTGTTTGTCAAAATATTTATAAGACACATCCCAGGTCATTGTGACCTCCAATTGACTTTCTTGGGTTGCCCCAGTGAACCTGACCCTTGAACAGTGCCCAATATTTCCAATTATGAGATACTATAGGGAGGGGTAGTAGGGCATGCTAACGCTGTCTAGTCCTGCTGGGAGCTGCAATTCAACAATATTAGGGGTTCAATATCTAAAGAAGAGAAGGTTAAAAGGTGACATGATGTGCATGTTTAACTACTTGAAATGATGTCATATTGAAAATGAAACAAGCTTGTTTTCTGCTGCTCCAGAAATTAGGACATGGAGCAATGGATTCAAACTACGGTGGGGGGAGGGGAGTCCACCTAAACATTAGGAAGAAGTTCCTGATGGTAAGAGCTGTTTCATAGTGGAATGCACTGCCTCAGAGTGTGATGGCATCTCCTTCTTTGGAGGTTTTTAAACAGAGGCTGGATGGCCATTTGTTGGGAGTTCTTTGATTATTTATTTCTGCATGGTTGGGGGTTGGACTGGATGGACTCTTCCAGCTCTGATTCTATGATTCACACAGTTCCCACCCCTGTGTTAATGCAACAAAATTGGTTTTCCATCCCTTCTCAGGTCTCTAACACTGACCCAAAACCTGCCCTGGAGAACTTCCTAGCTTTCAGGACCTGTTTTGGAGGTGTATGGGAGGCAGCAAGTGATGAAAGGGAAAGTAGAGATTTATTGGTTTCTCTGACAGAAGCAGATTCATCAATGGAATCACCCCATTAGATCTTGACCATGGTAAATGAATGTTTCTACTGAAAATATGCATTGAAAATATTCCTGTCCTTACTTCACATTATCAAAGCAGAGTCAGGGTCAGAAATACAGGGGCCACTGAACTTTGCCTGAAGTGAAAATTTAGATGAAGGATTGAGGTTCTTTGTTAGAGAAGATTTACAAGAGAACCATAAATGGATTTGATCACTTTTGACATTTCTTATGGCATGGGAGTGTATCCTCGAGGCATCTAGTTGCCTTATGTGGTGGGTAGTGAAGCAAGTCATGATGTAGTGGGCAAAATTGAAAGGACTGGGGTACTAGAGCATCCTAACATTTCCAGAGAAATTTGCTAGTCGAGGGACTAGCCATGAAAATTTCAAGTGAAGCAAAATGAGATTAAATAAGGCTGTACTGGTAAACAGTAGAGGGATAATGGCTGTGTGACTTCTGAATCTGACTTCAGGGCATTCCTTGGCATTCACACATAATAGGATTTCCTGGCTATCTCTTTCCCTGGTCTTTATTCTAGTGTGTTTCAGTAACTTTGATCTGGTTAAAAATCTACCCACTAGAGCAAGAGTAAGGACTTTATTTTGCCTGTTAATGGCTGTGTTTCCCCAGGGGTAATCTATCTGGAGGTCATATGATGGTACTAGGTGGGGTCACCCTCTGTCTTCTTCCAGGCTTCTGGGAGTGGTCAAACTGTTGTTGCCAGTAATCTCAAGGACTCACCTGCAGAGGGCTTTGAAAAGAATCTGAAGACCACATGGAATTAAGTCAAATATGACCCTACAGCAGGGAGTGAAGCATGGCACTCTTCAAAAATTGGCAAATCCAAACTACCAGAATGCTTCACCATTGGCTATGTGAGGGGACTGCAGTCAAATAACATTTGGAGGTCTACACAATTCCCACCCTTGCCTTAGGGCTTTTGGATACCCACTCCTTATGATTGCTGACTGGTGCAGGCTGACTGCATGAAAGATAGAACAACTTAATAATTGTTGTTTGGTTAAAGCTCTCTGTTAATATCTAGTCCCACATTAAAGTGCTTGGTTAGCCCCTTAAATGCCTAAAGAATATGGATCACATAAAGCTTCAGAACTCCTTGCTCCCATATAAACCTGCCTTTCTGTTGAGAACCTTCTTCACAGTCCCAGCTTCCTTTTTTCCTTGCTGTTATGATTAGTGTGTTGCTAATTAATATTTGGGGTTCTTCCTTTTTTTTTTTTAAAGAGCTTTTAATTTTTTTTTTTAAAAAACAAGCTTTTTAAATATTATTATTTTTTAAATAATATGATTTTTTAATTGTTTTAATATGTTTTGTTAGCTACCCTGATTAAGGAATATAGGGATTGTCATTCACTGGGTAGGAACTATGAACCACCTAGCTCACTTGTGACTGTACTGCGTGGCAGTTGCTGCCCAGGATTCCAGAAAGAAAAGTTTCCTAGCACTGTTTGGTAATGTCAGGGATTGAACCTGGAACCTTCTGCTTGAAAAACAAATCCCAATAAGATATAATCTCTTCCCCAGATTTCCAAATATTTTTAATAAGAAAGCCTGAACTCTGCCAAGTTTGATTCCTATTAGAGCAGTAGAAGGCAGAAGGGAATCTATTGTAGCAATTCTTTTACCGGTGCTTCTCCATAGGGAGTTGTTCTGAGGGAAACAGTCATTCAGGAGAATGCTTTGCATTAATATTGATGCTCCATTGGGTTTGTAGGAGCATCCATAAGCAATTTTGCTTAATAAAGCTGTGATGTCAGTTACATGCCCTGAGAATGGGATTTACAAGTCTGCTAGTCTAGGATGAGCAGATTCGATGGAGGTCAGGCCTTCTATGCTGGTTTGATAGATGAAGGGATTTTGGCTCATTCTCATGCTGCTAGCCTGACTTTTTCTCAGGCCAGTCTGACAGGTTGACTTGTCTCAATTGCCACTTCAATGCAAGTTTGAAAGGCAAATGAGCCTTGCGCTCCAAATCTCCCAGTCACCCCACTTCACATGCAGACTAGCAGTGGTAATATATTATTTATAGCCTTTGTTTCATCTAAAATTGGCACTCAGTAGTCAAAATTAATCACAGTAAATTTTAAACAACATAGATCCATGGAATTGTGTGCATATGGTTTGGAGAGGGTGGAGGATGCTTGAAATGCATGTGTCCTCTTGTGTTTTGTATTCTTGCCAGCTTGGCTTGCTTATTCCTTCTTGTGCATTTTTAATTAAAGTTGCTGGGCATTCATAAAATATTCATTCAGTCCATATCTTGATGGCTGCAGAGAAATGCACAACCTTGACTCTTTTTTTTTTTTGTACATAATGTGAGAAGTTTCACAACATGCCACATTTACAATACAAAATTAGCTCAGAATATATGAGTAGAAAAGGGTCCTCATAGAGGTTTTGTCCCAATACCACCAGGTGCTAGTTAGGATGTAAAGTAGACACATAACTGTTCTCATACACAGTGGGAAAAGGTTTCTTCCTGGCACATTGAGATGGCATTCTCATGACCTCCTTGGTTTGTTTGTTTGTTTTATTTTTTTAAAGCATCTGATAATCTCTATTGTGGGCTTGTCTGTAAGAGGCAAAAAGAATCAGATTACCCTGCAGTGAAAACAACTCATGGCAGCTGCAATTTGTCTCAATAGTTGTTTCTTTTAGTTTTTTTGTTTGTTTGTTTTTGCTGTGGGGGTGGTTAGGTAGATTGCAGGCATGCAAAGCTACCCATGTTTGCTGTGCAAACAGGCATGCCTGTGAATCATGATGGTGGCTACAAGTGAATTACTTGTGTTTTTTCTTACCAGTTTGCCACCGCCAAACAGTACTTTTTCTTTAAAATAATAATAAAAAGTATTCCCAAAGTGTGGTAGAACAATATTTTGCCTTAACAGAAAAGAAAACAAACAAGCAAACAAACAAACAAACAAACATCAAACAAACCCCATTTTATTGCTTTAGTGCTCACTCACTATAGCAAAAACCCAAGATGGCAGTTCTAGGCACTTGCCTTGTTAACAATCCCTGCCCCCCACGCTCATCAGGCCAATCAGCTTTCAGCTTCTGCTCATATAGGAAAGTGAATCTAATCTAATCACTTGTCCCAATGAGCAGGGATGCATATTCCTCCCGCTGTTTTTTTAGAAACTGCAGGAAAATCCAGAAAGACTTTTCTTATGGCATATATGGCGTATGTACCCCCCCCTCTTTCTGAATATGGTGATACGATGTGGGATGTCATTAAGTCAGCTCGTATTATCCTTGCATTCTGTGTGGAGTATTTTTGCCATTTACACAACCCCTGTGTTTTGCAAAAACAGTGTGTTCTCCACAATGTAACCCTTTCCAGCAAAATATACTTTTTTTGCAAAATACACAGCAAACTCACAAACACACTGCTATAGTGATAAGAATGTTGCTAAGTTTGTAGCCGTAATATGAAAAAGCAGGCCAATTTATTAAGGAAAGAGGAAGCCTGTCTGTGCTAGCATGGGGAAATGATCCAAGAAACAAAACATTAAGGACAGTACAAGTTCTGCCAAAAACGTTAAATGAAAAGAGACCACTTCCAGAGTCCTTGTTGACTTCTTCTAGCAACTGTAAGTGCCTCATGTTAACTTAAAAGCTAACCAATTGTTGTAGTCTCAGTTTCCTGGATTACAGCCCATCAACCAAGGATCAGTCCAAGCCTGATGGGGTGAATATAAAAATATTACGGATGTGAATTGTCTCCTAGATTTATGCTTAATTATACAAAGCTTAAAGTTTGTGTCTCTATCATAAAGGAAGAAATAAAATGAAATAAAGCTGTAACTACATCTGTTTTTATTCTTCTTCTGCAGTAAACATCCCCTAGAGTCTACTGCTTAATCATCTTTCAGCCTGGCTTGGACCACTTCATGGGCAATTGTGTGTATTTGAAAATATGGGGGAAAGCTGTCCACAATGGAACTGAGAAAACAGACTGCCAGTGGAATTGCATGTCAAACAAAGGAAATTTCAAAACTTGTTAGTGTAGTATGGATAATAGCTGAGAAAGGGTTACAGAACATGGATTCTCAGAAGATTATTCCTCCTCCTTCCCCTCCTTCCACCTCCTCTTCTTTCTTCATTTATGAAAGTTCACATGCCAGAAAAGAAGAAATGCTAGAGGAATGGAAGGGTTTCCTTTATGGCTATGTTTCATTCCATCAGTTAAAGCAAACAATGACAAAAACTACTTGATTCTTTGATCATTATAAAATTTAAACAATGTAAAGCAGAACAAATGATCACAGTAACAGAATAATGTTTTTATGTTTTATTTCATGTGCAGAAAAAACCCAAAGGAAAGCAAATAAATGTTTGTTCCTTTTTTAAAAAAGGATCTCAGTTACTGTTGTCAAAATATATTTGTAAAATCATCATTCTACAACCATGTACTGTATGTTTCTATGAAGACCTATAAAGGTTTGTGAAAGACAAAGCAGAGATCAACATTAGAGTACTCAAGAATTGTAGTTATTCTTGTAATGACCAGTCATGTATCTGAACAAGAAAGGGAGGTATTGTGTCAGTTTGACAATTTTTGTTTTGTTGTGGCGAGATGAAGCAAAGTAATTCTAGTGGTTCATATTGAAAGCATAAATATGAATGAAAACCACCACCACCACCACAAGTGGTGAATCTATCAGGTGATCTTGCTTCTAGGTCAGATAATGTAAGCCCCCCAAACCACTACTTGTGATCAAAATGGAATGTTAAAGTAAAAAGGTACTATGATACACTGAAATAGCCTAGGATTCTTTCATACTCTACAGTTATAATGCTATGCTTCCACTTGAACTACCATGATTCTAGCTTATGGAATCCTGGAATTTGCAGGTTAAGGAGGAGTATTTAGATCTCTCAGCCAGAGAATGCTAGTAGTGCCTCACCAAACTGCAAATCCTAAGATTCCTGTGGATGCAGTTATGTCAGTTAAAGTGCTGTAATGGTGAACTAAATCGAAACTTAACGGAAGCTGGTCCAAAGAGCTGCAGCCAGACTGTTAACAGGCACAGGTTACAGCGACCTTACTATGCCCCTGTTGAAACAACTCCATTGGCTGCCAATTAGTTTACGGGCACAATTCAAAGTGCTGGTTATGACCTATAAATCCCTATATGAGCAATAAAATTTTATTATGACAAATAGCCAGCAGAAATAAAGCCCTATATGGTACAGGTCAAGGCTATTTGGAAGATGTATCTCTGTCTATGAGCAGGCCTGGGCTTTGAGATCATCAGGGGAATGTTTACACAACAATAAAAGCCTGAGAATAATTTGTGTCAATCCTTAGTAGTTCACACACATCATTGGCTATTCAGAAGGAGGGGGTAGCAAAAAACCCAATTAACACGTGACTTTTCACCCCTCTATTTTTCAGGACCTTTTTAGGAAAGTCTGAGACAACCCGTGTTATTGGTTGTCTGAACAATCAGGAACCATCTTGGGACATGAGCTGAATATTGATTGGTCGGACTTTGGAGGGGGTGGGCCTGCAAGGGAAGCCTTGCAATTCTTGATGCCCAGCTGGCAGAAGCTGCAGCCAGCTGAGAGCCACCAGCCCCTCCCTCCCTCCTCCTCCAGGCTGTGGCTCAGCCTTGCTTAAATCATTGCTTTCTATTGGAAGGAAAAGAAGTGGGGGTGAAGAATGTGGTGGGACAGAAAGCACTTAAAACATTGCTTTCTATTGGAAGGAAAAGAATTGGGGGAGGAGTGGAGGGGACAGACAGAGCTTAAAGCATTGCTTTCTATTGGAAGGAAAAGAAGTTGGGAAAAAGTGTAGGAGACAGACAGAACTTAAAACATTGCTTTTGACTGGAAGGAAAAGAAGTGGGGGACAGAGAGAACTTAAAGCATTACTTTCTATTGGAAGATAAAGAAGTGGGGGGAAGAGTGGGCATGACAGACAGAACTTAAAGCATTGTTTTCTACTGGAAGAAAAAGAAGTGGAGGAACAGACAGTAGAAGGAAAAGAAGGAAAAGAAGTGGGAGGGAGAGTGGGGAGAGACAGAAAGCACTTAAATCACTGCTTTCTATTGGAAGGAAAAGAAGTGGAGGGAGAATTGGGGGGGACAGACAGAACTTAAAGCATTTCATTCTATTGGAATGAAAAGAAGTGGGGGCAGGGGATGGGGGTTCTCTTTAGAGGCGAGGGTAGCTGTGGCCAGCAGGGGTGGGGGTGGTTATCTGAGACTGACCATTCCAAAAATGGTGGATCCAGAATTGCCAGGCTTCCCCTGCAAGCCCGTCCCCTCCAAAGTCCGACCAATCAAAATACTGCTCTGCTGTGTCCCCCTATCCTGGGATGGAGGTACTCAGAACAACAAATCCAAAAAAACGAGACTTATGCTACCCATGACTAATCGTGTAAACAGTAAGAGAGAAACTCGGGATGAAGATATCTTGCTTCTCCCCGGGATAAAAACTGCCATGTAAAAGAGCCCCAGGAGAGGTCCTTCTCTCAGTCGCATCACCATCACAAGCATGGTTGGTGGGGACAAAAGAGAGGGCCTTCTCAGTGGCTGCCCCTAGACTCTGAAATGCCTTTCCCAGGGAGGCCAGAATGGCCCCTCCTTGCTGTCTTTCCATTGGCAGACTAAAACCTTTTTATTCAGACAGATTTTTAAAATAGAAAGTTTTTAAGGAACAGGGTAAAGGGTGCTGTATTTTTTGCAAATGAACTCTTTTTAGAGTTTTTAAATCATTTAAATTGTATTTTTTTATTGATGTGTCAAATTGTTTTAATACTGTAAATATTAATTATATTTTAATATTTATTTTTTGTATGTTTTTAATTGCATTGTAACTACTTAGGGAGAGCTCTGGCAATGACAAGCAGTATAGAAATGCAGATAATAAATAAAAATAAATAATTTGCTCTTTTAAATTGTGAGCCACTTTGAGCCCCAATTTTGGGGGGAAAGTGGGAAATAATAATAATAATAATGATGATCTCTAGTTTAGTGTGGAATTTCCGCCATAACACAGAAAAGCAGTATTTTCAATGCAGCAGAAACATAACACACAAGTGAAAATAGGGATCATGATCATACTACAGAGAGTTTGGTCCTGATTCTAACAGCACACAGAAGGAGACATGTGTACAAATATGTGCCTGATACAGCAGAAATACATCACACAAAAGATAAATCAAGAAATCAATTAATGTCCAGTTTAGCCCAGAAGTACATAGCAGAGGACTGATCAATAAATCTGACTCGTTGAATAATATCAACAAAATCTCCTTTCTGATCATGGTGTCCTTCTTCACTATTAAGTACCGTTTGCTGTACATGGCTTTGAGTCCCAGATTGGGGAAAAAGCGGGATAGAAATGATGATGATGATGATGATGATACTTGTAATAATAATACTAATAATAATGTCATAGAGTAGAATCCAAAATTCATCACACCTTCCCCTCTCCATGCCATTTCAGAGAAAGGAACAGTTAGAGGCAGCACAGTGTAAAAATCCAGTTTGTACATGTCACAAATAAAAAGCAACTTGATTATGCAGAACTAGCCACGGGCAGGAAAATCTGAGCAGCCAAAAGATTCCTCCATTTCCCTTTAAAACAGAAATGGGTGGGGAAATAGTGCACCAGAAATCATAACAGTACATTAGTGCCTGTCATGTTCTTGTTATTCTTGTAAGTATAATTACTGTCATTATGAGGGGGTTGTTGTTGGTGGCAACGGCCTGCCCTGCCCTGCTCTCTATGCCAAAACATTCAGACCATACTAGAGAAAAGCCCAAATATTTTCTGGCTTCATTATAGAAATTACTCAGTTATTATTTTTCTTCTGCCTTTCTGTCATTTAGTATTTTAAGTATTTTAAACCTCACACTTCTTTCTCCGCACTTGCCACAAGCACAGTTTATGTTGCATGTCCAAGCAAGACGCCCCTTCCCCCTCCCTTAAATGAAAGACAGACACAATTTTGAAATTGACTGGCAATATATGGCCACAACTTTATTGATCACAGCTGCAATTGGTTGGCTCCACGCATGGGTCCGGATCCAGGCAGCGACCAACCTGCCTGCTGGTCAATGATTCCATTGTTGGCCTGCCTGCCAATAAGTGACATGCAGGAGGGGGAGGAGTCCCTGCAGGCCCAAGTGCCTGGTGTCCATCCTCCTTCCCCTCCCCCCCATGGAAAAGAGGAGGGGGTACCCAGAAAATGCATGCCCCGAGCTGGCATATCCTCCTGTCCAGTACCATCCCCCATATCTCTGGATGGAATCTCAGTGATCTGCCAGTGACAGAGATCCTCAATTCCAACGGCTGTATGTATTTTATGCCGAGATCCGCTAATCCTCCCAAATGCCTAATCCACGTAGTTTACAGGGGATTCGCTAGCCCCCCTTCTGAATGAAACATATGAATCCAAACGACTGTGTGTACAGAAGAGCAATCTTCCGAACGGCATACGTATATATTTTTTTACTGTGTAGACGGGACCATTATCTGGAGGTTTCTACTGAACTGTGGTAGCTGATAGGTCCCATGTCAGTTGTGGATCTGCTCTGGTTTTAATTCATACTTTAAAGGAGTAATCCAAGCTGGTGAACCTATTGTTGGGATAGGGTTTAGCACCTTGGATAGCTTTTTTAAAGGTCACATGAAAGCTTAGAACACATCATTCACTACCTCACAGATGTGGAAGCTGCCAGTCCCCACTGCTGTTAAAGTGGCATTCAGGCATAGGATCAGGGCTACAGTTAGGTATTGGCATCATCAAGCACTTGCCAATGCCCATGATCTGGCAGGGATCCATAGCCAAGAGTTTCTGGCTCTTCTGTTCTTCTCTCTGCTGTTTTTCACTCAGTTCAATACACCTGAGTGGCAACAGAAAATGTGCAGGATGGGGGCTGACTCTAGGTATCTTGTCCAAATCCTGGAGCTGACATTATGTATGATCTTGCAACTTTACTATGGTACCTCCCCACAGGAAAGTGTGTGGTTTAATCTGTTCCAGAGGATTAAAAGAGGCTACGGTGATTAGACTTAGACAAAACGAATCCCATTCCCAACATTAGCTCTCTAATATTTTACTAAGTTATTGAAGCAAGAAATGAAAATTTGATCCATTTCATCTGAACAGGTGAAAGCAATTTCAGATAGTACGGTGTCTTCCAGCTCTCTTTGATCATGGTTTAGCAATGACCTTTTCCTATTTTTCTTTCACTTATTATTGGTGAAAGAAAAGAAAGGGTAAATGTCTATGCATGAAACAGTCTTTTGAAAAAGTGTTATCTAACATGCAAGATAAAGGACATGAAATATATTTCTTTTGTGGAACACTTCCAGTTTCCAATAATCTTAGGTGTTAGTTGTAGCAACAGTGAGTAGAGAATGTTCAGGCAAAAATATGGTATTTAAGTTGGTATTTATATGGTGATTGGGGGAGCTCAAGCAACTGTGTTTATTGTGCTGTCTTCTCAAAATTCATCTTCTGCTTTTCAGTTTCAACTTTAAGGCCTGACCTTGAGCATTATCAAATTCTTGAGTTCTATTGACTGTACAGAACAGATTACAGATAAACTGGATGGGTACTGACAATCCTCTCTCCTGGTAAGCCCCCTCAAAAACTAGTTCTGGAGGACTGAAAAATGCTCTAGTTCTGATTTTCAGTCAGTGCAAAAGGTGACAGGTTTAAGGGGAGAAGAGAGGAGAAAAACCTGTGACATATTTGATTTAACATTTTCTATCTGCTAAGTACATTTGACACATAAGGTATCTCCACCACAGCCCCAAATATATTTGTCATCATATGAATTAACTAGCTCTAATGGGCTTAAGTAACAAGAGGAGTCACTCCAATAAAGAACAGGAGGTGTTGTTTCAGTAATAAACATGATTTTGCCATGTACTGGGAGCTTTAGGAAGAGCAGGGTACTAGATGATTCCATGTTAGATATGGAGTAGCCTTGTGCTTTCAGGAATGGCTAGTATTTATGTCATTGTAAACTGACTTACGATCACATAAAGGTGAATTACAATGTTGCACAATGCTTGTATTTTCAGAAAGGAAGCAGAAACATAGCTATGACTTCCAGACCATTGCAGAAATGGCACCAACAATGTGGCCATTGTACCATGGCTCCCATTGTACAATTGTGGTATGTGCAATTGCTAAAAACTCTGAGTCAGAGGAGCCAGGGGTTGAGGAAGAAGTGAATCCTACTCCACAGCAGGAGGTTGCAGGTGCTAAAGATCTATTGCCATCATTCATTGAATGACAAAGAGACAAAGAAAGATTGTATTGTTCCCAGCAATTGTTAAGTAAGAGATACTGACCTGATTAGGCACCTGGTGTCTTGAAACAGCTGCCCATAAATCTCTCAGCCACTCCCTGGCAGCTTTGTTGCTTTCAGCCCTCCTTCTTGGCAACTACCAATACTCTTTGGTGTTTGTGTTCTCCTGACCCTTTTCCTGACCTTGGACTGCCTACATTTTACAACCTTGTTTTATTTCTTGCTGGCTTTATTTATCTCGACTACTGACTTTCTGAGTGACTTCTGGACTGGCTGACAACCACTCTATTGCTTCTCCCTCCATCCTGTTGGATACCCTGTGGCTGACCTGGAGTGAATTAACTTCTCAACAATCCTTATGCACCAACCACCTGGTTCCTGGGTCATTTGCTGACTCGAACACAGGACAAATAAGCATCAGAATTGTTCGAGACTCACAGCACAATGGGAACTCCCATTACACAATAGGGCATCATGCAAGATACACATTGTTGCATATTTATTGCTTGTCCTGTCAGGGATGTAGCTATGACATCATAAAGTTATGAGTTGTAGTCTTTGATGCAGGATCTTAGCAATTGTTTTTTTTTTTAAAAAAATAGAGAAATATTAGGAGACATGTACATAACCTGTGTACATATATTCATGTGAATTTCTGACATCCACCTCTCTCTCTCCCCCCGCCTTCTAAAACTGATCTAAAGAAGTGTGAGTCCTCATCAAATAGTTTCTTGGTCTTTGTCAGGTTTCACTGGTTGCTGTTGCCTCCATGTCCAAGTGTTCCATTCTTTGAGGAGGAGGGGGGCTTTTTGTAGCAATTTCTTGGATCTGCACTAGGGCTCTTAAAGGAGTTGGGCTTGATTTGCTGAGGTAGTCCTATGGCTTGAAGGGCAAATTTTTGTAATTGTTTTTAGAGTTATATTGCAAAAATACCATGTCACCCATGTACTGATGCACTGCACCACTGATACTATTTTTTAAAGATGGAAGGAAGGAAGGAAGGAAGGAAGGAAGGAAGGAAGGAAGGAAGGAAGGGGAATTAATGGAACTAAAATAAATGCATTTGTGAGTGGGAATCTCGTGTTGCAGCTGGTGCCAGAATTTGCCAGAAAATAGTCTGGGTCAACAGGAATGTTGTTTCGATATCTTTTTAAAAATCCCTGAGAACTAGAACAACTACAATAACCCCCTGACACATTTGTCCTGTCTGGATACATAAACGGGCTGGAACAAACTTAAGATTGGGGGGAGGGGAGTGAAATGGATAAAAACTGAAATGGACAGACTTGCTTGTTTCTTGCTTGTTTCTAGCTGTACCCCTGAAGCCTCTCACCACTCAAGGAACTGAGAGAACTGAGGAGTTTATAAAAATATCAAAATACAGGGCAAGATGTACTGTGCTTCATTTTGTAAATATCAACAAGGTAATAATAAGCTGGGTGAGAATTAAGATCAATGATAACTATTTTTAAAATGACTATAATGATCCCTGTCCTTCTCCAGGCAATTTTAACCATGATGCCATTGGTAATTTAATTGCAGAGGGGAATACATTGCCAGAATCGATAATGACCCTGCTTTATTAGTGAAATCTATAAACTTTAAAGGCCTTGCTTATTCCCCTGAGAATACCCACAGATGAATAGTAGTCTAAAATTCATACTCTGCTACTTAGTTAGTTTAACCCAGTAGCATGAATAGTTGACACTAAAACATTTTTCCCAAAGTGTTTTTTTCATCCTGAACCTGTAATACTGTTCCACAGCTAGAAGGAATATAAAATGGAATTGAATCACACTGTGGCTAGTGTTAAAAGAATCCCAAAACCTGAAATAACAAGAATAACTTGACCATCTGTCTAAGGCAGGGGGGAGAATCATGTGGCCCTCCACATGTTGTAGGACTACAACTGCCAGCATTCCTCATAATTGGCTAGGGCTCCTTGGAGTTGCAATCCAACAACATAGAATCATAGAGTCATAAAATCCTAGAGGTGAAGGGGCCTCATGGGCCATCAAGTCCAACCCCTTGCTCAATGCAGGATCTCCAGTCAAAGCATCTCCAGCAGGTAGTTGTTCAGCCTCTTTTTGAAGACATCCAGACAAGGAGAAGCCACCACTTCTTGATGCAATGGGTTCCATAGCTGAATAGGTCTTACTCTTAAAAAGCTCCTTTTAATGCTCACTTGAAATCTATTCTGCTGTAACTTAAAACCATTAGACCTGGCCCTACCCACTGGGGCAGCAGAGAACAGATCTTCCTGCTCTTCTCTGTGACAGCCCTTGAGGTATTTAAAGAGTGCAATCATGTCACCCCCTCAGTTTTCCCTTCACCAAGCTGAACACGCACAGCTCCTTCAACCTTTCTTCACATGTGTGTCCTCCATACATCTTAACATCCTTGTTGCCCTTCTCTGAACCTGCTCCAACATGTCTATATTCTTATATTCTTCTTAAAATGAGTTGCCCAGAACTGAACACAGTTCTTCAGATGAGGCCTGACCAGTGCTGAATATAGTGGGAATATTGCTTCCCTTTGCTTGGAAACTATGCTTCTATTAATTATGCAGGACTGTGGCATCACTAAAAATGGTGTCATCCTTCCTTCTGATGGTGTCACCTGGTGTAGTTTGGCCTCTCCACACACCCCTGGTGCTGCCACTGATGCAGGCTAAAATAGCATTATGGGGGGGGGGAATGATTCCCACCCCAGTCTAAAGACTGAAAGAGAAGGAGTCTACTAAACCTCCTTAAGGAAAGAGGTTCCATAAATTTGGTGCCACTGCTGAAAATATCCTGTCCCATTACCCAACTAGCTATGCCGCTGAAGACAGAAGAACACTGAATTATACCTCAGATGACAGCCATAAAAGATAGTGATACTCATGTGGAAGAGGCTAGTCCTTCAAATAACTGTTTGGGATTGTACAAGTATAAAACAGCACCTTAAATTGTGATGCTATGAACTTAAGGCCCACTTAATTTTCATAAAACCAGAAACAAACTAAAAGAAGAGAACTGGAAGTAAGTTTAGTTTTCCTAATACCAAAGTAATGTGCTCCGTGAAGCACAGAGCTTGGCTAGTTTATGTCCTTCCCATTTGTCACATGAAAGCTATTTAATATAAATAATTTGGAAAGCTATTCCACATAAATAAATATGGAAAGTGATTTCACATAAATATATTTGTGATGAAACCCCTCATTGGGCTGGCCCCACAGTTCCAACCCTTGGGCTTCTTTTATCTTCAGGATCCTTCCTAGATCTGGAACTCAGTGGAGGCACATGGGGGTTGTGGAGAGGCCAAACCGCACCAAGTGACACTGTTGGAGGGAGGGATAACACCTAACACCACAGCTGGTACTCAGTAAATTGCCTCAAAGTGATGCCTATACTGAACAAGAGATTGTGTTGATCAGTGGGTTCAAGTGAGGTAAAGGAGATTATCAGACGTGGCTAATATGGCACCAAAACAACACCAGCAGAATGCAAAAGGACACCAATATCACACAACATCATCCTTTTGTGTTCTGCTGTCATTCTTGTGGTGTTTCTTTTTATTGACAAGCTAGAGCTGTCAATGGATCACCCAACCCATTTTGGTGCCAACATTGCTGCCGTCTGAAACCTCACACTGTTTTTGACTCATGAATACAGTGTCAATGGGTGGTCCTGCCAGAACACTTGTGGGTGGGATCATGAGAACCAGGTAGGCTACCCCCTTTTTTATACCCTCCCTGGGTTACTTTTTTTTTTTTTTAGTGTGTGTATGTGCTTTTGTGAACTTGTGTGTGTGTGTATTTTTCTTTTTCTTTTTGAATTTCCCACGTTCGTGTCTTCTTGCAAGAATGGGCGGGATTTCAGTCCAGGAAGGGAACAGAGCTCTGTTAGAGGTCCATTCATGCCTGGGATGCCTTTCGACACAAGAGGAAGTAAGTCTGATGGGGAGGGTTATTGTGCTGGGACAGGGATGGGTCTGGAGAATCTGGGACAGGAACACTTTTTTGCATTCCTGTCTGATAATCTCCAAAGTGTGACCAGTTTTCTCAATTCTTAAATGATAGCATTTGTAGAAACTAAAACCAGTAAAGATTTATCATATAACAATTATTATATAACACTTAAGTTAAACCTGACTCACTGACCTCTTTCCATATTCCCTGCTCTCAAACCCCTATTAAGATCTTAATGATTCCTCTCTTCCTAAGTGGTCTTAATCCTATCTCTGACTGCCCCAACTAACTTGTTCACAGACAAGCCTCAAGGTTATAACTTTTCCCTATCATAGGCCCAACTTCACAGCATTCCAAAGTCTGTGATTAGCTGGCTTTGTGATAATGGGATGGGTGTAATACATCTCCCATTATCTGCAAACAGTGATTATCTGCAAGCAACTCCAGGTAAAGAAAGGGTTAACTGGAGGTGGGATCAAAAATACCACCCCCAGAGTCACCTCAGTAATGATATCAGATCACCAGAGATAGGATGGCCAATCACAGGCTGTCAGAGAGACAATTTGAAAAAGGATATAGCTTGCCTTGGCCATGAGGTGAGACACAGAAAAGAAGCTCAGAGAGAAGCATTGAGATGAGCAGATGGCATCTTAGGCAAAGCAGAACAAAGGGACAAAAAGATAAACAAAGGACTTTGGAATGTGTTACAGTAATGTGAGTAGACTAGGAATGTCTAGTTAGATTTCATTAGAACATTATGTTTATTTCTTACTTTGGCTGGATGTACCGTCTAAGATATACCTGGAGGAATGGAAGGTGCCTTCCCCTTGAAGAGATATGCCTATTAAGCCTTGCTTGAATAAAGTAAGCTTTTGCTTTCTTCTTTCATAGCTGATGGTTCATGTGCCTTTGCTTGGTCATTCTACTCTCCCTGCTTCTGGATAGAAAGGAGGGGGTGGTAAACTCTACAGTGGCAAGATTATTCTAGTCTTTCACTGGACTGACAAAATAACTCAGTGAATGGTGGTGGCGTACTTAGAAGAGACATAGCTCAGGGGGATCTCCGGGCTAGAGGGATCCTGAAAGTGTATTCTGGAATCGAACAGCTTCAGGAGTTCTCAGGCTAGAAGGACTCCTGAACTGTATTGTAACATAGGCAGCCCTGCTTTGCAGGCGTGTGCGGGGTGAGAGCACACACTGGGGGCAGGGCTAGCCCTATCACAGGTTCTAACCAGGCTTGCCCATCTCTCAAGTCACAGCATTCTTGTGTGAAAAAGAGATGGCAAAGTCACAATCCACATCCCCAAACAGTGATGATATCAATGTGCTCAAATCTGTTTCAGATCATGGCCATTAAATACAGGCTTTAAAAAGGAATGTGTGAATTAGTAGCAGGTTGCTGGTTGACATCAATTTGTGGATAAGATGGTTCTTTCAAAACTTTGTGTGTGTGTGTGTGTGTTTCTTTTTCTCTGTCAAGATTGTAACAAAATAAAAAAGCATCTGTTTAAGGGTTAAGGTTATAACCGTTTCCCAAGATTCCAGAAAGAGCAGAAGTTCAGCAGCAAACGTCAATGAAATTACATTGTAAAATAAATTCAATTGTATCAAAAGCATACCTCATTTTAAAAAAGCATCACATCTTATCATACTATAATGTGCCTCAAAATGCATTAAAAGTAGGTAGATTACTTAGAAAGCAATAAAATCATAAAAATAGTTTAGCAAAACTGTTATCCCCACAGCAAAAGAGTAAACTGGTGCAATGCTGTATGGGAAAACAAAACAACCCAAAACAACCCAACCCTCTGTATTCAGATTCAGTCATAAAAGCAGTCTGTTATATCAGGAAAAGCCATTTATACCTAGAGTGGGGGCGGGAGGAAGGAAGACAAGCTGTGTAAGAAAAAGAAATGGAATCAGTTTTAATTATTTTCAAAAATAGTATGGATATTTTAAACAGATGTAGGATTTACCTAACATTAATGAACCACATTTTAATCATACATATATGTTTTACCTGAGTTTGAGAATTATACATTTTAAGCTGTTTGATACTTGGCCTGTTTCACAGCCTAGCTCATGATGCATTTTCCTCCATGTTCAGGAAGACAGAAAGCAGTGACCCCTCTCCTGTGAGAGGAAGACAGTGAATGAACTGTTAACAGATGTCAGCCACTTACAGATGTCTCTTACAGTTAGACACCCTTGGAAGCCATTCTGTTATTATTGTGATGAGTGCCTCAGACATGGAAACAATAGCATGTCTGCAGATATGCAACCTTGAGCTGTGATGATGCAAGATTTCCTGAGCTAAGCAAAATTTGGAATGGCCATTTTTTCCCCTTTTTTTACTGCTGACAACAACAATAACACATACAACATTTTTCATCTTGATAGTGTTTTAGCAACATTAACCTCTGTGAGTCATGAAAGTACATTCAGAAACATCTGAAGGAGAAATTTGGTAAATTAAGCAATATGAACAAAATGGCTCCACAGATCTATTTTTGTGTAAGGGTCACTGAAACCAGGACACAACTATCTCCTGTGAGCTGCAGTCAGATCCTTCCATACATCACACTAGAACTTACGGTCAATCTGTTAGTTATTCTAAAGAAGCTTTATGTGAAGATGGAAACAGTTCTATGCCATGTTGTGACAAGAGTGAAATCTCAGGTGCTTTTGAGAGCAGATGCTCCCAAATGTTGGTTCTCAGGTGTTCTTGCATTTAGGTTCTAGCTAGTGTGGCCAATGGTAAAAGATTCTGGGTGTGTTGTTTGGAGAACCATTTGAGAACCGCTGCCGAGTTCTGCAGACCAGTGAATCCCAAACTCTGATCCTCAAGATGTTTCAGACTTCAACACCCAGAATTCCCGAGCACTGGCCATACTGGCTAGACATTTATTTATTTATTTATTTATTTGATTTGATTTGATTTGATTTCTATGCTTCCTTTCTCCCAGATTGGGACCCAAGGTGGCTCACAATGCATAAAAACATTTAAGATTATTACAATTTAATTTTTTTAAAAAACATATAAAAATTAAAAGAATAAAATAAAACCACATCCCAATAAAAGCCTCTGTGCCTGAAGCTACAAATTAAACCCCTGCTGGAATTAAAATGTATTTGCCTGCCAGCAAAAGGAAAGCATGGAAGGGAACAGCCTAGCCTCCCATGGAAGGACATTTCAGAGGGTGGGAGCAACCATGAAGAAGTCTCTCTCTCTCTCTCTCTCTCTCTCCTGTTCTTACCAGGGGAGCCTGTGATGGTGGTGGGACTGAGAGAAAGTCTTTCCCTGATGATCTTAAAATTCTGGCAGGTTTGTATTAGGAGATATGGTCTTTCAAATAGTTTGGACCCAAGCCATATAGAGCTTTATAGGTCATAGCCAGCACTTTGAATTGTGCCCAGAAATGAACCGGTAGCCAGTGAAGCTGTTTTTAATAAGGGAATTATATGCTCCCTATAACTGGCCCCAATCAGCATTCTGACCACAGCATTTTTGCCCCACTGGAGTTTCCAAAGGAACGTTAGAAATTCTGGGTGTTGGAGTCTAAAACCTTTGAAGGACCAGAGTCTGAGAAGCACTGGTTTAGATTTTATGTGGTGGTGGTGAACTGACTCCATGGACTTTTTCGGATGCTGAAAAATAACGCAAGCAGCCTTGTTGCATTGTGAGGCTGCTGCGCTGCAAAGCGTCAGTTTCTGATGACGCTCGCCCCTTCCGGTACTGTTGCGGTACCACGGGGAGAGTTGAGTGTCATATTTCGTTGATTTTTAATCACAGCCAACTTTCGTACTGCAACAGTACTGGAAGGGGTGAGCATCATCCGAAACTGACGCTTTGCAGCGCAGCAGCCTCGCAACGCGACGAGGCTGCTTGCGTTATTTTTCAGCATCCGAAAAAGTCCCATGTGTGAAAACACACTCTGAATTCAGCTTACTCTTCTGTAGTAACAAGACAGTTTTGCATTTTAAAATTTTTTTTTTATTATTATTATTATTATTATTATTATTTTGTCCCTTCTGCCTAACTACCTAAAGGTAGTTTGCTTGCTCAGGATCTGCTTCTGGCTCTTGAGAAATTATCAGCTCATTCATCTTACCCTTAAGAGTAGTGATCACAACCTATTAATTCTTCTAGGTTTCCTTTAGGAGAAGCTCTGCAACTTCAACCAGGATGATTGTGGTTTTATCTATAGTCCCTTTCTCAGAAGATGTTTAGGAGATTATCAGATGGGGACAAATATAGCATCTCTGTCTCACAATCTCCTCTCCTGCCCCACTCCTGTCCCTGTAACTTTTTTTTTTTAATTCAGACCTACCTTAATCACGCTATAAAAAATGCTTCCCTCCCCTCTGGCAGTCCAGGAGTGAATGGAGCTCTCACGGACCTCCATTCACTTCCTGGAAAGGAAATCCGGGCCGTTCTCGTGAGAGAACGGAGTGTGGGAAACTCAAAAATAAAAATAAAAAGGTAAAAAAATAAAACCAAGCACAAAAACACATTTAATAAACCACAAGTAACTTGGGGAGGGGGGGGAAAGGGTGTTACTTACCTCGATGTCCTGATCTCAACCAGAAGTGTTCGGCATGACCCTCCCAGTGATGCTAGCATTGTGCCATCATAACGGGGCACCTTTTCACATGCACGTTGTTCTGTTACAAAAATGGAACAATGGGTCAATTCACGGCTTAGCCCATGAATAGAAAGGAGCACGGGGTGGTGGTGGAGGAAAGGATATGGGAGCATAATGACACAGGGACAATGTCATCTGAAAGGGAAGCCCTTTTGCAATCTCCTGTCATCCCTGTGGTGGGATATTAAGGTCATCTGATAATTTCCTTAATGAAATTGGAGAATACTGTCTGTTTCATGATTTGTAAAATGAAGCAACAGTTATAGAAAACAGTGTTTAATTCACCCAGGTGACTTCACAATAGGCTTGTAGATATCAAAATTCATTCCAAGCTACAGTTAAGCTAACGTGTAGACATTTTATAAAAGCTGCAGGTAGACTGGGGTACAAAGAAACAAATTAAGGACCTTATCAGATGCGGGAAATATGGCATCATAAGGATGCCTAATGATCGCAAAAGGGTGAGCATACCAGACAATGTTGTCCTTTTGTGATCATGTAAATCCAAAAGCCATTCTTTTTTATTGATGGCCCAAGCCATCAATCGACCCCCCATGACACTTTTTTGCCAGCATTGCTGGCATTTGAATCCTTGAGTCATTGTACTCACGTGAATACAGTGTAAATGAGAAAACACTTCCGGGTGAGATTGTGACATCCAGGTGGGGAACACTCTTTTTATGACCCCCCCTCCATGTAGTTGGACTTTTAATTCTGTTTTTGTGCTTTGTTGTACTTTTAATGTGTTTATTTGGCTTTTATTTTTAAATTTCTGCACTAGCATCTTCTCATGACAATCAGCAAGATCTCAACCCTGGAAGTTTATGCTCTGTTACTGCCGGGGAAGCCTCATTGATACTGCTGAGGTAGGTCTTAGGGGGGCGCTTTTAGCAACATAAAAATGTTTTAAAATATGCTGACAAAAGAACATTAATGGGGGTGGTCTGATAAAGTCTTTAAACTCACAGAGATATAAAAATTCATTCCAAGCTCCAGGTAGACTGAATGTATAAATAAAGCTACAAAAACTGCAGGTAAACTGGGTGTATAGACAGACGACTACTCCCAAGATTGTGAGGTTGTTTTAAAAATTCTTCATTAGTGATCTCATGTTCTTTCAATTTACAAATGGCATTCCAATGACCATAAGAGGAAATATACTGTACCTCCAATTATTCAACTAGAGAATGTAACTTCATGTACTATTACAGTCAGCCCTTCATATCCATGGAGTCTGCATCTACAGATGCAATCAACTATGGCTTGAAATTTTTTGAGGGGAGAGAATTCTGAAAAGCAAAACTTGCTGTTTGCCATTTTATATAAGGGATTCCATTTTACTACTCCATTGTATATAATGGGACTTGAGCACCTACAGATTTTGGTATCCATGGGGGGTCCTGGAACCAAACCCCAGTGGATACCAAGGGTCCACTGTATTTGCAAAGCAGCATGGAGAGATGCTTTCCCTAGGTCCTAAAGAGGTATGCTGCTGTTATTTGCCCTCAAGTCAACCTTGACTTATGGCAAGCCTATGAATGAGACACTGACAAGAGATCCTGTTAACAGTACTGCTAAGGTCTTGCAAGCTCACGACTGTGGCTTTCTTGACTGAGTCAAACCACCTGAAATGTGGTCTTCCTTTTTTCCAACTACCTTCAGCTTTACCAAGTATTATCATCTGCTCCAATTAGTTATGTCATCACATGATACAATTCATAGAATCTTAGAATCGTAGAATCATTGAGTTGGAAGAGACAACAAGGGCCATCTAGTCCAACCCCCTGCCATGCAGGAATACTCAATCATGTACAGTATTTTACTAGGATTCAAGGATTGCTTAACAGAATTAACCCAAGAGGATAAACTCAGTACATGCTGCATTAAACATGACAATTACTGTCCATCTATTTTTCTTTATTTTTGGCCCCGTATAAAAAAGAGATCTGACAAATTTACAGAACATGTACAAGCAACATATATCACATCACTTGGTTTGAATGTTACCTCATGCATGTTTGTATTTAAGAAAATACTACTTAAGGATAACCCACCGGTTTTCTTCCTCTAGGTCTGCTAGAATTCTCTCTAACTTGCCTCTTCCTTCACTCTCCAAAAAATTAAGATTTGTGCAGGACTTTGAGGCTGACTGAGTGGGGATTCCTGGTTCAAACTTTGGCACTAGTGCTGGATTAACAAATGCTCGTCATCTATGCTCTGCTTTAGTCATTTTGGCTTCTAGTCAGAGTTCAGGCTTGACTCACTCTTGGACCCATTTATTTGTCCTTTTGGTAACCCATGGTGTCTGTAGAACTTGCCTACCACAGCACATTACAAATGAATCAATTCTCTTCCTGTCCACTTTCTTCGCTGCCCAATTTACACAATCATACATAGGTAATCCTGACTTTGGTATTCAATGATACTCTGCCCATTCAAATCCTAGTCTTCTTCTGAGTTCCTGACTATACTCACCATTTTGATTGATAACAGAGCCAAGGTATAGCAAACCTTTAACAATGTTGATGTCTTCACCATCCATTTTACCATTATGGAAAACTTTCATGGTCATTATTTTTCTTTTCATAAGCTTTCCCTTTAGCCCTGCTTTTGCACTTCCTTCCTTAACTTTCATAAGTAGTTGATCAAAATTTTTGCTATTTTCTGCTAATAACATGGTGTCATTTTCATGTCTTGAATCATTGTTGTTCCTTCTTCCAGTCTTCACACCTTCTCCTTCCAAGTCTAGTTGTGTTTGTGGGGAATGGAAATAGTAGAAACTGTTGTTTTTACTGAAGGAAGGTACTCATAAAAAGAAAAGTGTCAAAACCTTTTTCTCTAGGTGCCATGGGTAATCTTTACCTTATGATCTGAGTTTATTGTTGCTGATACTTTGTGAAAACTATTAAGGGAATTTATGAAAATATGAGTTAGATACATTCTCTTTTTAAGCTTGATTCATTGTCGGGGGATAGCTGCAGTAACTTCATTTCCCCCCTCCTTGCTCCCAGTTAGCTATTTTCTGTCAACTCCGTGTTTTGAAGTCAGTGACAAACAAGGTTAGACTTTGGACCTGCAGCATATCAGAAGATAGAAAACAATGGCTTTGATCAGAAGAAGTTCATCAGAAGAACTAGTAATTTTTTTGAAAAAAATCATACTTCTACTTAGGATGCTGAAATGAACTCAGTTTTGAAGAAACAGTTTGAGATATGATGCAGAGATATTGGGTTATAGTGTTGTATGACATGGAGCTCTGCAAAATGGATGTTCTTGTGAGAAAAAGTAGAAGGGATTATTTTTACTCATTCCCATCTCCCCCATTCTACTGTGTTCAAACATTCTTTTTAAGATTAGTTCCTGAAAGGTCACAAACATTTAGAATATAAATATGAGACTGCAGTGCTTAGAGATTTTGAGAAACCACCAACTGCTCCTCTGTTTTGATATTTTTCTATGGTGAAGACATCATCATTGGTTTAAGTTGTTTGATTTAATACATGTATATGTGTGTGTGTGTGCTTTCAAGTCACCTGTCAACTTATGGCAACCCCATTAATTCCATAGGATTTTCTTAGGCAAGGAATAATCATAGGTGGTTTTGCCAGTGCCTTCCTCTGAAATATAGCCTAAAGCACCTGGTATTCATTGGCAGTCTCCCATCCAATTACTAATCAGGTCTGAACCTGCTTAACTTCCAAAATCAGACAAGATCTGATGTGTTTAGGCCCTTTGATTTAACATGTTGCATGAGAAAACATACACATTTTTTTTGAAATGTGCTTTAGCTGGCTATTGCTCTTTTACTAAACCATTTCTCTTTGTTTTAATTATCTATAATGACTATATAATGCCTGTTAGACTCAAAAGGAAAACAGATCCATTTTCTATGTGGGTAACTGGCACACATATCCTGTTAACATAAGCAGCTCACTGATTTTATAGCTGTAAAAATGTGAGAACTCACCAATAAGAAGTGAAATATGGCATTGTCATTTCTAGCATCTAACACTTTTATTTTCCTGCCACTGGCTACTGATTCCTAGGCATCCACAAATACAGATAGACCACCACCACCCGCCAATATCTGCAGGACCCATATCCATGGATTCAGTTACCTGTGTCTGAAAAAATATGGTCTCTCTAGGCATCTTGTTTGTTCTCCAGTGTGACTGGAATAGTAGTATGCACTCTCTATACAAGCGGACCATTAATTGATAAACGAAAGGCTAAAACCAACTCCAGAAATTTCTGAGGACTGAATAGCTCCTGAAGAAGGCCAATTGGTGTTAAGGCCAAAATGTGTTGGTTTTTTTAAGAAATAAAAGTTTGTGACCATCATATAGTACGTGGAGGTTTGTCTCCATTTACTCCTCCAGTAGGGTTCCAGGAGACCAGGGTTCAAATCCCTGCTTAGCCACAGAAACCCACTGTGTGATTGTGGGCAGGTCACACAGTCTCAACATCAGAGGAAGGCAATGGCAAACTCTCTACACAGATCTTGCCAAGAAAACACCATAATCGGTTCACCTTAGGGTTGTCAGTTGGTGGGACCTACATTAAGGCACCTAATAGCACCAAATACATGTGGAAAGCATCCTGAAACTCTGTCCAACTTGAAAACAAGACATGTGTGGTTTGGTTTATAGGCTACGAATAGCTAAATTGTGGTGGCATGGGGACAAATTTGGTGGGCTAGCAGAAACAGAATGTCAGAAAGAGCATGGATCTCCCACCCCTGCTATGCACATTTACTTGGATGAAAGTCCTGTTGAATGCAGTGGGACTTATATGTCAGTAGAAATACATCAGTTTGCTCTGGTAAATTTTTTTGGTTTTTTCCCCCCAAGACTGTGAGGCCATGTCCTAGAAGAGTTTACTTCTGACATTTTGCCTGCATCTGTGGCTGGTATCTTCAGAGAACGGTTGGGTAGGAGTGTGAGTGGAGTTTATATACTGTGAACCCCTGTTGCAGAGTATATGTAAATTTGTGTATTAGAATGGTTAGTTTCTGGGTTTAGATATGCAAGGAGGATTAGTGTCTGTTTGGCTAATGGTTGGTTGATGTCCCATTATCTGCTGGAAATCCCCCTCTCCCTGGATGGAATTCCTTTGTAAGTGCTGAGTTTTGATTCTATTGTTTTTCAAAACTGGAAGCCAGATTTTGCAGCTGTGGACAAGTTTACATAGGGATCACTAAATGCAGTGTGCAAACATGAATCAAGGAACATGAGACACACTGCAGACTGGGCCAGCCAGAAAAATCAGCAGTAGCAGAACATATTATAAACCAATCTGGACACAAAATGTTATTTAAAAACAGAAATTCTGGACCAGGCCAATAACTATCATATACTCCCCAACAGTGGCTCACAGTATATAGACTCCACTCACACTCCTACCCAACCATTCTCTGAGGATGCCAGCCACAGATGCAGGTGAAACATCAGAAGTAAACTCTTCCAGAACATGGCCTCACAGCCCGGAAAAAAAAACCCAAAGAAAATCTATGGATGCCGGCCGTGAAAGCCTTTGACTTCACATTGCTCTGGTAAGCTTCATTTTCAAGTAGATTGCTGTGATGTAGAGTCAAAGGGTGACTGGGGATAAAAAAGTAGACTTTTCCAGAGTCACCAAAGAGAAGAATAAGTGATGTCTGAGTTCAGCTTATAGTTGCCAAATCCAAGCTTAATATGGTTTGCCAAGCTTTACTGGAGTTTAGCTTAAATAATCATGCCAAATCACTTGCTACTTCATTTCAAATAGGTTAGTCACAGCTTTTGAGAAATTCATGTAATTTGCTTTTGAAAATGATTCCAACAATGCATGTAATGATTTACTGCAACTGAACCCCTCACAAAATTTGTGTGTGTGTCTCCAAGCTTATGTTTAGGTCAAACTGGAACAATGGATGAGTTAACTTCACGAGAGCCTTATTACTTGAAAGAGATCTTCACTTTTTAGCCCTTCATTTACAATCATTTAATCACTTCTTTCTGTGCAAATACTTCATCACACCTTTAACAACAGAACAATGACACAAGAATGGAAATCCATATTGTGAAAGTGGTCTTAAATCAGTCCTAACTGATTAATTCCCCCTTTATTCACAAAGTCTAACTCATACTGACTGAATCAATCAAAAAGCTATTACTTTCATACTTGCAAGTGTTGCCTTCAAAATCAATAAAAATTGAGTTCATTTTTAAGATGCAATATATTACCTAAATAAAAATTCCCATTTACTTGAGCAAGAAATTTATCAAAAAGCATTGTAGTCGGCAGAATCTTGTTTGTTGACCCTGCTGGTATTCCACTGTTTTGCAATCTTCAGCTCCTTCCTATTTCCCCACTCTCTCTTTCATTTATTTCAGAAACAAGATCATTATTAGTTCTGTGCTTTCTTTTCTGTGTCTGTCAAGACGCAGCTTAGTTTATGATCAATGGTTTCCCAGGAGGTCTTTCTGCCCCATAACCCAGAATATGTACTTTATTTCCTACAAACCCTTTTTTCTGTAGAAAAAAAGATTGTTCAGGGTGCACTTGATGTTCTAGTGAGCAAGTTCAGTAAATACAACAAGGTACATCACCACATACTTAGTTGCAAGAAATGTTATTTAAGATGCCCTAAAATATTTGAGGGAGAGGGAGAGGGAGAGGGAGAAGGAGAGGGAGAGGAAGAGAGTGAATATTCAGCACTATATGAAAAATTAGCTCTACTTAAAACACAAAATGTCCTTAGGTAATTTTTTGTGCTGTTTCATGTTCTCCATTTACACAGTAGGAACAGTCATTGCTTGTCCTACAGAGTTGTTGAAAGGATAAGCAGACTACAGAAATAACAAAGTATCTTATTGTAATCAATATCCTTAAGATATTGTTATCAATATCCTTAAACATAAGGGGTTTTTTAAATGGATAAATTAAAGATATTGCCTTTTGGTTAACATGATCATGAACAAAATTAAAATCAAGTTGTGTTACAAACGTAGTCCCCCTTATCTAGAATTCTAAAATCCGAAATATTCCAGCATCCAAAATTTTGCGTGGCTGAGATAGTGACACCTTTGCTTTCTGATGTACACAAATGTTTTATGCACAAAATTATTAAAAATATTGTGTATAAAAATTGCCTTTGGGCTTTGTGTATAAGCTGTCTATGAGACATAAATGATTTTTGTGTTTATTATTGGGTCCCATATCCAAGATAATTTATTATATATATATGCAAGTATTCCAAAATCCAAAATATTACAAAATCCAAAATATCTTTAGTCCCAAGCATTTCTGGTAAGGGATACTCAACCTATATTTAATTTTATACTTTAGGGCCATAAACCCAGTTGCACCAACCCAGTTGCACCAGCGTATGTGCTTTTAAGGGTGACACAGAAGGTGGATGTACCTAGTACATCCTTGACCAATGTCCCTTGTCCCAGGTGTGCAATAGAAGCAAGAGAGAAGGTTCCTGGGTACAGCTCCATCCCTTTAGTCAGCAAAAATTAGCTGCAGGTTTGTACACGGGCACATTTCAACTGCCTTCAAGTGCTCAGAAAAGAGGGAGCAGTCATGTTGAAACTGTAGACAGTTCTTTTCTGGATGCTTAAAGGTCACCAGAATATAACCAGGTGGCCTCGTGGCTAGGAGTCCCCCAGATGCTGCTGCATACCTTAGGATGGAGCAAGGAGAGAAGGAACAGTCCCAATCCTAAAAACTGGAATAAATACACTGTGAAAGATTTGCATTCTGCCAGCACTCTGTTGGATCTCAACCTATGAGAAACAATATGCATTGAAACAGGCATACTTACTGAACACATACTGAAATAAATAGGACTTAAATTAGTTTGTCTGGGACCACCAATAATATATTCAGTGGCCCTGCCTGAATTTGTTTAGAATGTATTATGTGTTTGGAAAACCACCATATGCTGTGACTCTGATCAATTCATAGTTTTGTGCACTGTTAAGAATACTCAAGATTACACTGGTCATACCCCTTATTTAATTCTTCTTTACAAGAAGAGAAACAGATTTAAGTATCAATGAAAAGCTCACATAGCAAATCTGTACCAGTAATATATGTTTTGTATGGGGTTTTTCCCCCAAAATGAATAGGCTACTAGAAACCTTTGAAGTTGTACAATTTTCCACATTGTTCTTCAAAACAATAAGTAATAGGCTGTCTGTATAATTTAGTAAATAGTTGTTTGTATTCACCCACAAGACACCTTGGAAAATAGTTCTTTATATTTATCCGCAATAGCTTGGATTTCCAGGGCCATTTTGTGTGTGTATGTGTTTTAAACAGTGGCATGGTGAAGATGAGGTTACAGCATGAGATCAGCAGGATTTTATATACATTTTTTAAGTCAGTGGGGCAGTTATAGCGCCTTTGTTCCCTCTGAGTTCAGCTGAAAGCTCAAAGTATTATAATTTTCTCTTCAGCCATATATTATTATGAGCTATCCCTGTTATAATCAAAAGTCTTTTAAGATGACTTAGGAGACTTTCACACAGCCACTTTGTCCCATTGCAGGAACAGAACAGGGTCACTGAAAGATTTTTCTTTCAGACGATGTTCACCCTGTTCCATTCCCACAGTGTGGCTGTTCTGTGTTCTCCCTGTGATGTAGTTCACAGGGATAAGTCATTATTAAGCATCCGGTTCCATTTCTGTAACAGAACACGGGTGTGTGACTAGGACCCCCATACCTTTTCCGGAATGACAGGGATGGGGGAGCTCCGTGGCAATCACTTCCTGCCATGATCAGGACATCCAGGTAAGTGGGACCCTTTCCCCACCTCCTTGGGTTCCTTGTTTTTTTTTAAATTTATTTGACAGCTGGGGGGGTAGTTTTGAATTTCCCTCCTGCTCGTTCTCTTGCGAGAACGAGCAGGTTTTCAGCCAGCCAGTCGCAAAGGCAGCCTTTATGATGGCTGCATTTACAGCCAGCAGCAAAGGGGGGAGGAGGCCCATTCCTGCAGCAGAATGGAGGTAAGCGTGCAATCGTTTACCTCCATTCCATTTCAGGAAAGGGAGAGGGGCTTGCGGGACAGAACCGGGGCTTTTGGCCCCAGTGTGAAAATATCCTTGAGCTGCTGACACACTGCAAAAACAATGTAGTTTGATACCACTTTAAATATCATGGCTCCATCCTATGGAATCCTGGGATCTGTAGCTTGTTATGGCACCAGAGCTCTCTGACAGAAAAGGCTAAATGTCTCACAAAACCACAAATCCCAGAATTCCATAGCACAGAGCCATGGTAGCTAAAGTGGTATCAAACTGGATTATTTCTGTACTGTGTCAGCAGCTTAGGTCATCAATCACCAATTAAGACCTATTGGCTTTATAAAAAACCTGCTATTAATAGAGAGGAAACATGCTTGAATTGGTTTCTTAATATGAATCAATACAGTTCCAAGGATTTTTGATTTAACTAATTAATTTATCTTGTTTCATTGATTGATTTACACCCCATCCTTCCTCTTAGGAGCTCAGGGGCACTTCTTCTCCATGAGAGATTCTCATGATGAACGCCTGCTCTTCAAAATTTATTACACAGATTTTTAGTGATGAGAAAAAGCTGCCATCCTGAAACAAAAGTGCTTCCCAGCAAGGGACATTTGGGACCACTTAAACTTAAACACATGGTTCAATCTACACATAGTCATATTTAGCCACAATGAACTTAACTGCCATAGGTCTACTCTAGGCATGGCTAAGCTAGGTTCAGCCCTATGCCTTTATTACTGTTTCACACAAACTCCATAACTGTAAAAAGTAAAGGTAAGCATCTACATGTTTTACATAGCGACTATTATGATTATTATTTTATTCATTTATACGCCACCTGTTTTGCAATAATGGGACTAAAGGTGGCTTACAAATTATTAAAACCAGTAATGATCAAACCCCATACAAAACAGCATTAAAAACACACACACACACACACACCATAAAACTTATTTTCAAAGCAGTTAAACAATCAGTACATCACACCTGATCTTGGAAACTAAGCAAGGTCAGCTCTGGTTAGAACTTGGATTGGAGACTGCCAATAGCTTTAACTTTTTGACAGTAAGAGCTGTTCAGCAGTGGAAGACACTCCCTCGGAGCGTGGTGGGGTCTCCTTCCTTGGAGGTCTTTAAACAGAGGCTGGATGGCCATCTGACGGGGATGCTTTGATCATGATTTCCTGCGTGGCAGGGGGTTGGACTGGATGGCCCTCGTGGTCTCTTCCAACTCTGCAATTCTATGATTCTATGATTCTAGGTGCTGTAGGCTATATTTCAGAGGAAGGAGATAGCAAAATCTCCTCTAAGTATTCCTTGCCTAAGAAAACCCTAATTCATGGAGTCACCATCAGTCAACAGGCAAATTGAAGACACACAGAGTTAAAAGAATTTAAAATTCATTCAAAGACAATGGTCAGAATTCAGTAACACAGTTACAAATGGAAGGTGTGGGTATGTCAGTCTGCTCCTTCTCAACTGACATGGGAACAGATTGGAGTGGCAGCTGTCTGGGAAGTAGGGATTGGGTGAGTTGGGCCAGGAGTCACTACATAGCTATGTAACTAGCTGTGTAGCAACAGAGCTATGTAGCTGATAGAGAATTCTTGCCAATATTTTAAAACATCAACAAAAAAGCACAGTTGTGAATTCTGACTCAGTTCCTAAAAGCCTGACACAATAGGAAAGTTTTTACTTCCCTGGGAATGGAGAGCAAGAAGGGAACCATCCTAGTGCTCCTAGGGCTAAACCCATATTGCCTTTGTATTTTATCATCAACTATTTATAGAAACTAACCATTCATAGAATCATAGAATTGTAGAGTTGGAAGAGACCACGAGGGCCATCCAGTCCAACCCCCCTGCCACGCAGGAAATCTTGATCAAAGCATCCCCGACAGATGGCAATCCAGCCTCTGTTTAAAGACCTCCAAGGAAGGAGACCCCACCATGCTCCGAGGGAGTGTGTTCCACTGCCAAACAGCTCTGACTGTCAAAAAGTTCCTCCTCATGTTGAGGTGGAATCTCTGTTCCTGGAGCTTGCACCCATTGCTCCGTGTTCCAGTCTCTGGAGCAGCAGAAAACAAGCCTGCTCTATCCTCAGCATGACATCCCTTCAAATACTTAAACAGGGCTATCATATCGCCTCTTAACCATCTTTTTTCCAGGCTAAACATACCCAGCTCCCTAAGTCTCTCCTCATAAGGCATCGTTTCCAGACCTTTCACCATTTTAGTCGCCCTCCTCTGGACACGCTCCAATTTGTCAATATCCTTTTTGAATTGTGGTGCCCAGAACTGGACACAGTATTCTAAGTGAGGTCTGACCAAGGCAGAATAGAGTGGCACTATTACTTCTCTTGATCTAGACACTATACTTCTATTGATACAGCCCAAAATCGCATTGGCCTTTTTAGCTGCCGCATCACACTGTTGGCTCATGTTCAACTTGTGGTCTACCAGGACTCCTAGATCCCTTTCGCACGTAGTCTCATTCAGCCAGGTCTCTCCCATCCTATATTTATGCATTTCATTTTTCCGCCCTAAATGCAGTACTTTACATTTCTCCGTATTGAATTTCATTTTGTTAGCTTTGGCCCAGCTCTCCAGTCTTCTTCTTCTTCTTCTTCTTCTTCTTATTATTATTATTATTATTATTATATGTTTTGGTATTACCTCATAATTTTTAAACCATATTTTTATTAATAAATGTATATGACTTAATATAATACATTCAACATGCATCTTCTTCATGTTTTACATATTATTTTCATTTATACAAATCAAAATTTAAAAAACAAAATAATTCTCCTTCTCTCCTCCAATTTACACACCTCTTTCTTAGCACCTTCTCCAATCTCATTCAGAATCTCTATTCCCTTCACCCTCTCCAGTGCAATTTTCAAATCCTTCTGATACCCTGACTCTCTCATCTCCTTATACCTCACTTTCACTTACCCTCACACATTCTTTACCCTCCAAATTACTTCCCATAAACAAATCTTTCCACCAGTCACCAATCTTTCAACTTCTCAATCTTCCCTCATTCCTTGACTTCCCACCCTACATCCACAGTGATTGGTTATCTATACCATATTGTCATATCTCTTAACCATACCCATACAATGACAATTTTGCTATTCTTGCTATGATTTGTGCCTTACATAAACCAATTATTTTCCATTTTCATTTTCATTCTCATTTTCCCTATCTATTATATTGGTTCCCATTGTTGTCAATTGATTTCTTCTGAGGAGTTTGGAGAAACTCACAAACAGTTCACAAACTCATATTTTCCCTTTTCCTAAAGCAATTGTCTTTTCAGTCTTTAGTCTTTAATTCCTATAATAGCAAATTCTCCCCACTTATTCCTCAAATACTTAATCACCATATCCCAGTCTTCTCGGAACTTTCTCCCCACAAAACGACCTTATAATAGCAATGAAAGCTTATCCATTTCTATCATTTTGTATAGTTTATGAGGTATTAGCTCATAAAATTTTGATTTTACTATTAATTTTAACTTTTAATTTTATTTTATCCCATCCTACTGTATCTTGTTATATTTTATTCTAATTTAGTCTAACTAGTTTACTATATTGTATTTTACCTATTTTATTCTACTTTTATGTCTGATATTAAATGTTTTGATATGGTCAACTGACTAATCAATAAACTATAACTAACTAACTAGTGTCCCTAGGGAGGGAGGTCCAACATCTGGGAACAACTACTGAGAATTTGCTCTTTTTCTCAACAAACACAGGGCTTCTCTCAAAGATCTTAGAGCTCTAACAGGTTCTAACCTGATGAGTTCTAAGACTCATACCGTAGTTCAGGATTTGAAAATTCTCAGTCAGAAGAGTAGACAGGTATTAGAAAATATTGACAACTTGAACATGAAGAACTCAAACCTACCATTGCTTCTCCATTTCCTTTTGCAGAAAATATTTCCAGTGAAGTTTTGTGGCATTACACGTTTCATTACAAAGGAACAAGTTATCTGTCTAAAGCAGCACAATTCTATGCACACTTAATTGAGAGAAAGTCTTGCTTAATATACATGAGCTTTATACCTGATATGGCTATAAACTGCTTAGTGACAACACATTTACCTTGATTTCAAAACTGGACTCACTAATTAACAAAGTCCATTGGCCTTCACTACCCAAAACAGGAGTATAAGGCTTAGTGAGCACAACTTCTATCTAAAGCATATATAGGATTGCTCTCTTAGAGGGAAGAGTGGTGCCCTTGTTGAACTGATCATTTTGACACTGTAATTCATCCTGCCACATTTGTTTATAACTCATGACCTGAATGTTGTTGCTAGTCCTACCTAAATTATACCCACTGAGTCAATTAGATTTCCTTATGTGTTGACTTGCCATTGAACAATTCATTGAATGGGTCTACTCTAGCTGGGAACTAACCAACAGGATTCCAGCACATATCTTTATAAAGGCCTCAGCACAAGTCATCACATGCACTGAGTGAAGGCAGGAATAGGTCTGTACTTCACTATGTAAAAGGGCAAGCAGGTTTGCACTAGGCCTACCATCAGCTCTGTTTTGCAGAGGACAGTTCCCGATTTGAAGAGCTCCAGAGGATAGTCCTCTGTCACAAAGACTGTACAGCCCAAGGGCATATCTAGACGGGCTATTTATCCCATCTTGCCCCTATCTTGGAGCCCTGCAGTACAGTAGCACACACTTATCTGCTGATTCGCCATCTGCTGATTAAGTTATCCACAGTTGGTGACAGCAGGGGAGCTGGACGGGGAGGGAAGAGAGGAGGAGATCTAGCCTCCCTTCACTCTCCAGGATGGCTCTGGCAGTGGCAGTGGTGATTGGGGGGGGGCAAAGGGAGAGGAGGAGGAGAAATCTCACCTCCCTTCACCCCCCGGGATGGCTCCGGTGGCAGCAGTGGTGACAGGGGGTAAGGGAGGGTAGGAGGAGAGATCTCACCTCCCTTCTCCCTTCACCCCCCCCAGGATGGCTCTGGTGGCAGCAGTGGTGACAGGGGGTAAGGGAGGGTAGGAGGAGAGATCTCACCTCTCTTCTCCCTTCACCCCCCCCCCAGGATGGCTCCGGTGGCAGCAGTGGTGACAGGGGGTAAGGGAGGGTAGGAGGAGAGATCTCACCTCCCTTCTCCCTTCACCCCCCCCCCAGGATGGCTCTGGTGGCAGCAGTGGTGACAGGGGGTAAGGGAGGGTAGGAGGAGATATCTCACCTCCCTTCTCCCTTCACCCCCCCCAGGATGGCTCTGGTGGCAGCAGTGGTGACAGGGGGTAAGGGAGGGTAGGAGGAGAGATCTCACCTCTCTTCTCCCTTCACCCCCCCCCAGGATGGCTCCAGTGGCAGCAGTGGTGATGGGGAGGGTGACGGGAGGGGAGGAGGAGAGATCTCACCTCCCTTCTCCCTTTGCCTCCTGGGATGGCTCTGGTGCCAGCAGTGGTGATGGGGGGCATTCACTATTAGCTGCAGATTTCATTATTTGCGGGGGGGGGCTGGAACCAATCCCCCGTGGATACAGGGGTTCTACTGTAGAAACAAAACAGCACTTTTGCCCCACCCACCCCCAGGCAGTCCAGACGACTCACAGGGCAAAGATGTGGGGGGAGATGGGGTAAAGCCCATCAATTTATATTTTATAAAATTATATTTTAACCCCCAGGGAAACCTGCCTTATTTAATAAAAAATGGATCAGTCCCATGTGGGAACCCAGGAGTCCATACTTGCACACAGGCCTGTATCTGCAGCTGCCTCCACTTCCTTCATCATCACTCCCTCTGAAGCCAGGAAGGAGGCCCATAGCATGTGATCAAGTCTGATCACATGCAGGGGGCCTTGATCACATGCAGCAAATCTGTCCTAGCTTCAGAGTGAGCAATAAAGATGGCAGTAGAGGTGGCTGCAGCTATAGGCCCACATGTCCATGCAGAGTCAGAATACACCAGCATATTCTGGCCAGTGTAGACAAACCCTGGCATAATCTAGCCACTGTAGACAAACCCCAAATCTCATTTAAATTGAAAGAATCGTAAGAAGGAAGAAAGAGCAAGGGACTTGTAGTTGTCTATAAGCACCTGGACTGCTGACTGAGCAGGCAGGCAGGTCACCTGGTCACAGTCCTCCCCACAATGATACATATTTTGAGAAGAGATATAGTCATTATTTCTCAACCTCCATATGCGTGTGTGTGTATGAATCTGCATATTTTTATGCCAACAAATGTCCTAATTTTGGTAGCATATTTTCTCTTTTTGATGATCTGTAAGTAGCCACCTTGGGTCACATTGTGTCACATTGGGTCACATTGTGGCCTCCAGCTTGTGGGGGCAATTAGCTAACACACATTGGAAACTGCTTAATGCAGTGTAGGTGTGTAAATTGTTATTGCTTAAAACAATTTGTAAACCGCTCTGATAGCCTTGTGGCTGAAGAGCGGGGTATAAATAAATAAATAAATAAATAAATAAATAAATAAATAAA
Source organism: Gambelia wislizenii (assembly GCA_030847615.1). Classification (NCBI taxonomy): domain Eukaryota; kingdom Metazoa; phylum Chordata; class Lepidosauria; order Squamata; family Crotaphytidae; genus Gambelia; species Gambelia wislizenii. The sequence goes on along the minus strand of JAUMIR010000003.1, from coordinate 203,207,374 downwards.
TATAAATACATTGTAGCTATGGATGTTCATTGTTCATGAGAGAGGATTCTTATGCATATAATTCCTCATGAGTCTATTGTTTATCTTCCCAGTCATGAAAGCTGAAGGCATGCTGGTGCTTTGGGTGAAAACCCCTTATTCTGAATGATATTCAGGGGTAGCTGTGTTGGCAAACTACAACAAAATCCAAAATCCACAAAACAGTGATACTTTCTTTTGAGCCAACTAAAAAACACAAAATAAGCTCCACTAGATTCTTCATCAGACAAAAGATGTTAAAAATCACACAAGAGAAGAAAAGTGATGATTTTAGTGTGGGGAGTGGTCTCTGCTTGCATTGAGAGCCCTCCAACCCAAATTAAATCCTACAGAAACAACATCTGATACAAAATATAAGCCTATGACTCTAACTTTTCTTCTCCTGTATGATATCTTAAACATTTTTTGCCTGCTGAAGAAACCAGTGAAGCTTTCAAAACTTCCACACTTTATTTGTGCTTTTGGCCCCCAAAAGAGATTTTTTTTTGTGGATTTTTGATTTTGTTGTATTATTCTGAATGCTGATGGGTTGGTCACTTTGCATGCTAGTAGTAAAAAATAGTTTTCCATCAATATTAAAACAATATAATTGATTGCATAGACATTCACTGAGATATTTGAGGCACAGCTTCTGTCTTTTCAAAAACAAGAAAGATAAAATTGTTAAGGAAAATGCAACATGGGACATACAGTGAAAGAAATAAAATATGTATGTGAAAGTCACAATGACTAAGCAAGAGCAATTATGAAGCTACACAGGTGAAACTGCTAATGTAATCTAGAAGCCTGAGAGCCAAGGAGAGAGGTACTGAATGCAGATTGGAAACACCTGAGAATCATTAAGTGTACAAGGTGAAATGCTGAAATACATGGGTTGGTCTTAGGCATGGGTGGAACTATGTGGACCAATCAGAATGGAAGTACACACCCACTGGGTGGAAACTAATTAGTGGGTGGTGATAAACAATGGCTATAAAAATTGCAATGTTTGCCAATGTATTGTGGTTGTGTGTGGTTGAGTAGAGGTGCAGTAGTTTGGAGATATTGTGGAGTAGTGTGTAGAGATTGTGATTTGTTGACCATATAGTATATTTATATAGAAAAATAAAGTAGGTTTTATATAAAACTACTGAGTTGCCTGAGTGAATCCTGGAGACGTTTTGGAGACACCTGGAGAAGAGTGAGAAGGCTTGGAGAGTTTGTCAGGATCTTCAGCCTATTCTCTGAAACTCTGCTGCTTTGGAGGAAAGCATTAACCACTGATCTAAGCTGGTCGGCTCTGCTGCATAACAAGGTGGTGAGTTTGAGCCAGAGGTGAAGAGCTACAACTCCCATCATCCCTGACAAAAATACATGGGGATGGGAGGATTTATTGAAGCAAAACCAATAGACCTGAGTTCACAACCTGACTTTTCATGCATAGTTTTCAAATCTATACCTGAAATAGTTTAACAATCTTCTTAAAATCATGAGGAAACAAAGATAAAATCAGAAGAGTTGGTGAGAGCATTAGGTTTCCCTTGCTAGCAAGGTAGGCAAACATGATGAGATTTAGATTTTATGTCTATTTTTTTAAATAAAGCAGATGCAACACAGTCTGTTGCATCTTTGACGTGCAGCAGCAGGTTTGCACAACTTGTAACCCACTGAGCAAGTGGCAGCTACAGCCATGTATATTAACCCTTCAGAAGTCTGACAACTTTCTTGTTTAGAAACCCAGACAAGCAGTGAAGTCTATCAACTTTGTAGCCAGCTACCATATACAGTATTGCTGTCAGAGAGTCAACTTTTATTTACTTGTTATATTTACATCCTGTCTTTCCACAAAAAAATTAGTGTGCCAGGTGGCTAAGAGGAATGAAGTATAGATAAAATGCAAACTTATAAGAAAAACATAAAGAGGGAAAAATTCAAAACACAATTAAATGCATTGTTGTGTGTCTTCAAGTCATTTCTGACTTATGGTGATCCTAAGACAGGGTTTTCTTCGCAATATTTGTTTCGAGAGGGTTTGCCTTTGCCTTCCTCTGAGGCTGAGAGAAAGTGACCCACATGGCTAGATCACCCAGTGGTCAACCAGTGGGTTTCCATGGCCGAATGGGGACTCAAACCCCCGTTTCTAGAGTCATAGGAGATTATCAGATGTGGCAAAAATGCATCAAAAGATCACAACAAGAACAGAAAGGGGCAATAGATCAGACGACGTCATCCTTCAGTGTCCTGGGGGCGTAGCACAGCCATGAGTAAGGCACCCCTTTTTATTAGCAGCTTGTCCCCATCAATACAAAGGGAAGCCTCATCCACACAGCACTATGTCCCTGGAATGGCTGAAGGAGTGGGTGTCTGATAATGTCACCCTTTCTGTTCCCATCATGTTCTTCTAACACAGTTTTGGCCACATTCCACTGTGTCTGATAATCTCCATAGTCCAACACTCAAACCCCAGACAGTCCAGAGTCACTCTCTAACAATTAAATCACATCAATTAAAAAAGAAAAATAATAGTACCCATCAATTAAAACATACTTCTAAAAATAAGTCTGCTTAAAAGCCAAATGTCTTTTTGAATTAAAAAAAAAAGCCTTTGCCTGTCAGTAGAAGGCCAAGTGAGGTATTCCATGGAAGGAAAATCTTGAGCCTTAGAGAAATTTCTCCCTCCAGTATCATGGAATCTATCTTCTGTGGTGGTAAGACAGAGGGTAACTCCTGAGGATATTAAAATTCAGGCAGATGCATGGAAGAACATGAGTCCCCCTGCCTGCAAATAGCTTGGTTCCAAGTCATGTAAGAGCTTATGGGTTATATCTACTATTGTGTAACTCCCATTGGAGAGGGGAACTGTTTTAACAAGAGAGTGCCATGGCATTCTGATCTGCTCTCAGTTCATCATCTGGCTGCATCATTCCACTCCTGCTGACCTTTCTGAATAGTTTTCAAGGACAGCCCATGTGAGTGTGTGTTGTAGTAAGCTATTAGCAGCTTGACAAATTGGTTTCTGGAAGGAGAATATCAAGTATATCCCTTTGCTTCAGTTTATAGGACTATTGGGTTTTCTGTTTAATATGAAGGGATTCCGTAGACCCTCAAGTATAAAGACATATCACTGAATACAAAAGTCAAAATTGTCCATGCTGTAATATTTCCACTTTCTATATACAGTTGTGAAAATTGGGCAGTGAAGAAAGCTAACAGGAAGAGAATCAATTCGTCTGAGTTATGGTGTGGGAGGACAGATCTGCAGAAACCATGTATGGTCAAAAAGATAACTAAATGGATCCAAGAGCAAATAAAACTTGAATTCTCACTACTAGCCAAATGACTAAAGGGAAGCTATCATACTTTGGACATATCATGAGATGACATGACTCATTTGAAAAGACAAAAAAGCTTGCTAAAGAGGAAGATGATATCAGTCAAGAAAGCCACAGCCCTGAGCTTGTAAGATCTGAACAGGGCTGTTGATAACTGGGATTCTTGGAGGTCTCTCATTCATAGGTTTACCATAAATAAAAGCTGACTTGAAGACAAGTAGCAACAATTCCTTTCATTCTAAGTCCTATTTGACATGAATCAGTTGAAGTTGATTTTAGCAAGAGCAATTAGAAACATTTTGCTATCTGAGGCAGAGTTGCAAATGCTACCCATCCTCCCAAGTAATGGTGCATATAGTACTCACACTATTTTGGTAGATGGGATAGAAAATTCCATCCCTGGCAGTAAAGATCCACTTATTTTGGCATGTGAGAGAGAAGTTTCCATTCCTGGCATTAAAAATTCATTAATAATGAATACAAACATCTTCCAGATTAGACTTAAGAAAGATGAGTTTTTGCAATATAGTTCCTAGGGTTTTGCAGGGTTTCACTGGTTGTTGTCACCTCCATATCTCTTCCCTCTATTCTTTCTTGGGACTGATTGTAGTGATTTCTTAGATCTGCACTAGGATCCATAGAAAGTAAAAAAAAACACAAACAAACAAACACAAAAAACAACAGTTGATGAGATGGTCCTATGACTTAAAAGGTCAATTTTATCCTCTGATATTTTCCCCTTAAATTTATAGTGCTATAGCGCAAAAGTGCCATTTCACTGATGCACTGATGTACTGTACTCTACCACTGTAACTCTGTAATAAATAACAGAAAGGAGGGGTTGTCCCCATGGTGGAAATACCCCTTACAGAATTCGCTCAGAAAATGATCTGTCTTAATGGGATCCTGCATTGTCTCATCGTATTTTGAAGGAGGGCCAAAAAAGGGAAAAACTATGCAAGAAAAGCCTTTGTGATTTTCCTCACTTAAAAAAAAAAAACAACAACAAAAATCTCCAGAGATATGCACATTTTTGCTCATTAGGAGAAGCAATTCAACATGAATCACTTCCCCATACAAGACAAAGTGCAAACCTGATTGGCTGGACAAGGGCCAGAAGCAGGGCTGGGTTACAGGGCAAGTGCCTACTGTAGGATTTTCACTTTAGCAAGTGATCACTAAGGTGGTAAAACAGAGGTTTGTGTTATCTTTTTTCTCTTTCTTTTTGGGGAAAGGTGAAATATCCCTTGTGTGCACCATAGAAATAGGTTTAAAAAAAAAAGGTTAGCAGGGGCAGATTTAAAAATGTGGGTAATCCACTGGCAGCTGCCATCTCAGCTATAGACATGCAGGGTTTATCAGGGCTGTAAAACCATTAAGACAGGTTGAAGCCACTGTGACTTGCTACTACTATGGAGAAGTCTGGGTTCCCCCCCCCTTTTGTGTAGACATGGCCAAGGAGTTGTAAGTGGTGGTGATAGGTGACTCATGTTTCAGACCCGTAAAGGAGAAAAATCACAACTGGGAGACATCACCCAAGGAGACCTTCTGCTGTGTTTTCTGCAACTAGACTTGTTCATCTCAGATTGGTCTTTTTAGTCATCAGCGTGCTTGCAGAAAGTGCAGGATGAGTCCTTCCTGAATCTTCGTTTGTGAAGAAAAGCCAGAGAGAGAGACATGGCCGAGTAGAAGAAAATATACGCCTGAGAATAAAAAAGAAACCCACTCAAGTATAGGAATAAAATGTTGCAGCTAGTGCAAGGAATTGCTAGAAGATAGTCTGGGAGGACAGAGATGTAATTTGCATATTCAGTCCTCCTGCTCCAAGAACTACAACAAATGCCACAACCTCCAGCAAACTCCCAACATATTTGCCCCAGCTAGAGAAGCCTAAATGATCAAAATTTTGCTGTCCTCTCATGACACCCAAGTTGCTATCTGTGGCACTTGCCTGTACCATTTTGATAGAATTGCGACCGAGTGTCAAGGAGCCCTCCCTGCCCCTAGGCCTCCCAAGGAGATACACACACAGAATATATATACACACAAGGTTTATTAAAAGGGTAAGAATAATTGGCGGAATGGCCACAACTTTCCGTCTGGTGATAGATGTTAGCGGTTGGTCTGGGCATGAGTACAAGGGCAGGTGAAAGCCCTCAACCTGCCCGGGCGCCGAGGGACACGTGACCAAGCACGTGCCTGGCCGCGAGACCATGTCACGTGTTGGATCACGTGTCCGGAAGTGAAATGTGCACATGGGGGGTCACGTGACAGGACCGCGTGCCCGTCGAAGTCCTACCCCTGGGAGGGGTAGACCGACGGAGGTCCAGGCCCTAGGACCTGGCCTACCTGCTAGCAACACCCGGACCCCCCCCAGAGGGACTACACACTCATGCCCACCGCCAACAAAGCCGAGCGGAGGACCGCTTGGCTTCCGCCAACCCAACAGCTATCACCAGGGAGAAAGAAGGCCCACCGCCTGAAGGGGTGTGCTGGCTGTCCCTATCTGTGGAGGGGGACGAGTTCCGGGCGGATGTAAGCAGAGAAGACCTTGGACCGCCATCTTCCGAGGTGCTGGATGTCTGTCGGCGGCATGCCCTCTGCCGCTGCGGTGGTGGCTGCGCCGATCCGGAAAGAATGACCGCTGAAGTAGCCAGGTGGAAGCCCAAGGTGCTTCAAGGTGGCCCGAAGAATGCTGACAAACTGGAAGCGTGTCAGAAAGGATAAGTCCTTGTGGATGAAGAGAGGGCCAGGTATGTCTGCGCGCCGCTCCAAGTACCACCGTACCAAGTGCACTGGGCAAGCCGGAGAACCTTCCAGGGCCCGAAGTCGTATGACTGCCCCCTGTCCGCGCTGGTCATTTTTGGACCTTCGGAGCCGCAGGTGAAGGGTCCCATCTCCCAATACGACGTCTGACCGAAGAAGGACATGTCCAGTCCCGGAAGCCTTGGCTCTGCAGACCACCTCTCCAATGCGCAGCGCTGCGAAGAAAGCAACTGAGAAGGCTGAGCGAAACAGCAGGGTTTCGTACCTGGAATGACAGATGGATGACAGAGCCGAGATGAGGTCGCACAAGAGTCCAAATGAGACTGGTCTGCGCGTATCCTGTTTGCATCCTTCCAAGCGCCGCCATCCCTCCATAGCTTTGCGGATCAGGAAGGAGCCACATGGATCAGCCTGTCCGGCAGCTCTGCTGAAGAAGGAGATTGCCGCCACATGGATGGATATGGTTCTGGGGGCGAGGCCATCGTCCTTCAGAGATGCGATGAAGTGGAGCACTTCTCGTTCCGAGGTAGGCCAGGAGCCCCCGTATCCGTGACGCCTTCTGAAGCTGTCAAACTGCCGGACCGCCCGGGAATAACTGGCCCTGGTGGAAGGTGCCAGAGAGTTAAGGACTCCCCGGAGCACCGTTCCTTCCCAAGATGCCAGAGTTCGACCGGGAAGGGTACCGGAGAAGGATCCGCATCCGGGGCCAGCTCCCGAAATCTGCCATCCTGGAATCGAGACAAAGCATCCGCTATTTCGTTATCAATGCCTGGTACGTGGCGTGCAGAGAATGAAATATTGGCTGTGAGGCAGACCAGGACAAACTCTCTGACGAGCCGCATAACCCGGTCAGACTTGGAGGATTGAGAGTTAATAATGCGGACCACGGCTTGGTTGTCGCACCAGAAACAAACTCGTTTGTTGCGGAACTCGTCCCTCCACAGATGAACAGCCACTAGAATGGGAAAAAACTCGAGAAATGTTAAATCCCGAATTACATCAGAGTCCCTCCAGGCCGGGGGCCAAGGCTGGGCACACCAGTGGCCATTAAAGAAGATCCCAAACCCTGCGCCCCCCGCCGCGTCTGAGTGGACCTGTAACCCAGCCCCTAAAGCTGCCTCCCCCTGCCAGAAGGTCACCCCGTTGTAGTGGTCCAGGAATCTGAGCCACACCCTGAGATCCTCCTTGACCCCCTTTGTAAGCCGTATGCGATGGTGAGGAGACTTCACACCAGTGGTGATTCGAGCCAGTCTGCTACAGAAGGCCCTGCCAGGGGCCACCACTCTGCAAGCAAAGTTGAGGTGGCCTAACAATGACTGGACTTCCCTCAGTGATGCCTTCTTCTGATTAAGGAGGGCAAGCAGCAACCGTTTTAGCCCCTCCAGCTTTTCTTCAGGCAGCCGCGAGACCTCCGCAACTGAGTCCAACGAGATCCCCAAGTAGGTGATGCTGGTGGCTGGGCCCACGGTTTTGTCTGGGGCCAAGGGAACGCCGAGCTCCTGCGCCAATTCCTGAAATGACTTAAGCAAAAACCCACACTCCGGCCCCCCAGCTGCCCCAATCATGAGAAAATCGTCCAGGTAATGAGTGACGAGGGCTGAGCCGGTCCTACGCATGAGGGCCCATTCCAAGAAAGTGCTGAATGTCTCAAAGGCAAAGCAGCTAATGGAGCACCCCATAGGCAAAGCCATGTCGTAGTACCACTGGCCCTGGAACTTAAACCCCAGCAAGCAGTGGTCCTCGGGATGGACTGGTAGCAGCCGGAATGCGGACTGAATGTCGCATTTTGCCATAAGGGCGCCCGGGCCGCAGGACCTGACTAGCTTGACTGCGTGATCAAATGACGCATATCGTACTGAGCAGAGCTCAGGCGGTATGGCGTCATTTACAGATGCCCCCTTGGGGTAGGACAGGTGATGGATAAGTCGGTATTCTCCTGGAGTTTTCTTGGGGACGACACCCAGGGGGGAGACCCGGAGATTGCTAAAAGGTGGTGCGGGGAAGGGGCCCGCCATCCTCCCCGCAGCACACTCCCTGGCAACCTTGGCGGCCACAACCTCGGGAAGCTCATAAGCGGACTTGAGATTGCCAGAGTCCGATGCCAACCTGGGGCCAGAGGCCGGAATCCTAAACCCCTCCGAAAACCCGTCCCTGAGGTATGCGGCCGCCTGCCTATCCGGATACTGTGCCAGAAGGGGGAGAAGTGCCTGGAGCCTGACAGGCGTGAAGGCCAAGCTTCTTTCACCTACACCCCTATTGCTTCCCACTCCCTTGCCCGGCGTTGCTGCCCGACCCTGAATCCCTCTTGCCGCCGGTGGAAGCAGGGCGTCCAGAGCGAAAGGGCTGCGTGGGGGCACCGGGTCGGGGACAGCTGGTTCTGGGATGCGACCCATAGCAGTTCTCGCAGTAATGCTCGAACTTGCAACGGGATCGCTGGCATTTGCCAGCATTAAACTCCCAGCAAACCAGCCGGCGGGCATCCCTCTTACGAGGCTTGCCCGCTTCGGGTTTCCCTTTGATGTGAGAACCCACGATGACAAGCCATAGCTTGTCATTGATGAGGTCCCACCTGGCCCTAGGGTTCCGGGAGGCCCTTTTTCGGAAGGCGGAGTCATATTGAATGGCCGCCGCCTCCCCAGCCAGCGACTTGGCCTTGAGCACGTTGCTCAAGTGATTGGCCAAGTGCCACCCTCTGACCGGGTAAGCCATGCCCACTACTCCCATAAAGACCGTGAACCCTGCCAGCCAGTTGGTGAACGAGCGTTCTACCGGTTCCGGTTTTTCCTTCTCGGAGGCTTTTTCTGATTTAGGGGTGCTGCCCACCTCCCCCTCAGGCTTAAGGAGTGAAAATACGTCCACATAATATCCCTTAAGGATATTATTGCGGGTTTTTCTGTCCAGGTGGATCCCAGGAGGGTCCTCATGGTCCAGAAAAAGGCTTGGAGTGGAGGGACCCGCGGAGGCCGCCCCATCCCGCCACGCCCTGGATGGCCTGGCAGAGTCTGGCTCTGCAGCAGCCCTGGCCTTGATGGCCCAAGAGGGCAGCCCTGGGACCATTGCCGCCGCAGACCAATACCCTGCCCGGTCCACCTCTTCGTCAGACTCACCTGAAGATCCCTCGCTGTCTGTGTCCCTCCTCCTGCGCTTGGTCCGCTTTTTCTTGCCTTCTTTGTCCTTTTCCCGTTCTCTTCCTCCCGAGGCTCTGTCCCCCCGCGCCGGGGAAGAGTCGTCTGAGGACACCATGCTGACTTCGCTAGGTGACGGCGACCTGCGCTTGCCACGACGACCCGCTGTCCTGGCGGATTGTCGAGCCGTCCGCTCCCTTGCAGATGTGGGAGCTGCTGTATCGGGGGCTGCTGTAGATTCGGGAGCCGGTGCCGCGGCACCCCCCTCCTGCCCCCTGCCAGACCTTAGCTCCCCCACCTGCTCAGCAAGGAGAGTAACTGCACGTGTGAGTTCTTGTAGGTTGGGAGGCGCAGTTCCATCCAGGAGGCTGCCTATCGCTACGCGGTTATGAGCCGCCCCCTTAGAGGGGTTGGCTTTCCTTGAGCGAGGCGCCAGGGCTGCCCAAGACTTGGGTGCCTGGCCAGCCTGAGCCCGCGTAGCAGGTCGGCTAGGCGTAGCTTTCTTCTTGGGGGGCATGGTCAAGGCAAAGGCAGGAGGAGGAAGAAAAATAGTGATTTCAGCTCTGGGTGAAAGTTGTGAATAGAGAAGTTCTCTCTGGCTTGTCCGCCCTTAATGTCTCTCTGGCTTGTCCGCCCCTGTTGGGTCTGCTGACCCCAATTGGTTACTCCCAGCTGGGAGATAGCCTGGCTTGTCCGCACCTTGGCTTGTCCGCCCCACTGGGCCCGTAGGCCCTGGCTGCCGTTCCCAACCGGGAGGCAGGTCCTGGCTTGTCCGCCCCGGAACTCACTGGCTTGTCCGCCCCACTGGGTCTGCAGACCCCGGCTGCTGCTCCCTACTGGGAGGCAGGTTCTGGCTTGTCCGCCCGGGACTCACTGGCTTGTCCGCCCCACTGGGTCTGCAGACCCCGGCTGCTGCTCCCTACTGGGAGGCAGGTCCTGGCTTGTCCGCCCCAGAGACTCACTGGCTTGTCCGCCCCACTGGGTCCGCAGACCCTGGCTGCTACTCCCCACCGGGAGGCTGGTTCTGGCTTGTCCGCCCCTGGGGAGGCCTGGGTCGGCCTAAGTGGGTGGGCCCCCGCAGACCCCCCTCGCCCTTGAGCCTGCGGCTGGGTGGACCTGTTGGGCTGCCCAGTGCAGTCCCAACAAGGCCACCACCCCGCCTGGGACCCCGCTCGTCCCTTCCCCTCAGTGGCCGCCTCCACTGAGTCCCGTCAGGCCAGCAGCTCTACCTGGCCTGACTCTGCCCTGGTCCGCCGAAGCTGGACCCCCCGGGTCCTGTCGGGCCAGCAGCTCAAACTGGCCCGACCCTGCCCCGGTCGCGCCGCCTCCGAAGGTGGCGCCGCTTGCTTCGGCTCCGCGCCCCGTCCGCCGCCGCGTCGGGGGCCCGCTAGGTCCGAGGACCTAGCCGCTGCCCCCCGCTCCCTTTGGCCCGCTGGCCTCGCCGCTGCCCCGGCCGCGCTTCTTTGCTGCCTCCTCGACGCCGCTTCTTCAATGCGTCGCCGCGTCCTCGCCGCCGCGTCCTCGCCGCCGCTCCCTCGCCGCCGCCGCCGGGGTCTTCCTTGGAGCTCCCAGAGAGCTCCGTCCTCTTCGGCTCGCAAGAGCCAACTGCAGCAGCTGGGAGCCGGCCGGGGCTAAATACCCGGCCGGCGGACCCTGGTGGGGACTAGCCCCGCCTCCCAGCCAATCAGCGGCCGCGCCGAGCGCGCACCCTGATTGGTCCCCAGGGAGGCCAAGCGGCCAATCAGGTGGGACCAGCCCTCACCTGATTGGTCCGGCTAGGATCCTCTTCCCAGTCTGCCGGAGCAGTCTGGGAAGAGTAAGGGGGCCAACATGGCGGCGCCCACGCCGCCACGCGGCTGCCTCTGAGGCCGGAGGGCGACACCGGCCGCAAATGCGGCCGGCCAGGTAAGTCTGGCGGCCGGCTTGTGGGCAGGGGAAAGCAGAGCTGTAGGACTTTATCAGATGAACATCCATTAATATTTCTTTCCCACCATATTTTGAATAGTTTTTCTGCTGGCAAAAGAACCCATTCTTTCAAACCTACTTCCAGTTGCATTAAAAGGCAGCCCCAAACACTGATGATGCACAAATGGAGCTCTGTTTACTTCTGTGTTCGTGATCTTGCTGATTCTTGTGAGAAGATGGAAGAGCGGTAAAATTAAAAAATACACCAAAGGAAAGACAAAACAACAACAACAACAAAAAAAAAACACAAGCACAGAAACAGACTTTAAAACTTAAAAGTAAACCAGGGTGGTTCATAAATAGAGCACCCCTACCTGGCTTCCGTGTTCTCACCTGGAAGTGTTCTGGCATTGATGCTGAAATCATGAGAACACAATGGCACAAAGTTTCAAATGCTGACAATACTGGCAAAAAAACCACCACGAGAGCTCTATTGATGGCTTGGCCCATCAATAAAAAAGAACACCTTCTTTTCAAGATATTATTGCAAAAGGCATTGTTATGATGCCATATTTGCCACATCTGATAAAGTACATAGTCTCTGGCCTGTTCCTTCCCCCCTAAGCTTTTTGGATGATCTCACCACACTCTATATCCTGGAGGAATGGGCCTGAAAGTAGAAGCCTGCTCATAGATATACAGTATAGGTTCCAGGCATGGTTTAGAAGTCTGCCCACTCTGGGTTCTAAATCATGTGTGAAGACTATGAGCAGAGAGCCAGGCTTCAGGCCTTCAGCCCCAACACGCAGATGCCAGAAATAGGTTATGATAGAGTACATAATGTCAGGAGAAATGCTTGCCAGTGCCAGAGATGGGAAAATCTGTCAGTTTGATTTCCCCTAGTAGAACCAGTCTGACCATTAGCCTAAGTGAGGCATTTGCCTCAGGCAGTGGAGTGCTGGGACCAGCAAATTTGTCATTCCTCCCTGCTGTTTGGGTTAGAAGCTGCCTCCACTCTGTCCCACTTTCCAGTATTGGCCACTGTCCTGTATTTCTCAGGGCAGGCTTCAGAGACCCAATAAATCAACTTCATAGTTCAAAGGGATAACCGAGTCTATTCAGCTTACCAACACATAGAACAAAATGCAGTCCAGTCCAGGGTCATACACAAAGAAACAGCCAACCAGGCAAACAGTCCAAAGGGGTAATCCAGAGGTGAAGTCACAAAGTGAAGGAGAGGTCCAAGATAGCAGTCAGTCAGTCAGTCATGGAGTACAGGGAGCACCATCTGGCATGGCTTTCACCCAAACAGGTCAGTTGTCAGCCATGCTCTTCTGGAGGAGGTGCTTCTTATTGATGGTCCAGCTGAGTCTCATTGGCAGTTCTTGATTACTTCGTGCTTCCAATATTGTCATTGTGACAGTTGGAGAGATTCCTTTTCTTCATGACAGTGAGTGAAACTGGGTAAGTCTGTATCCTGTTCCTCTGGGGTTTGTGGCTGTGGAATATTCTGTTGTTCAGATGAGTGGGCTGGACACTCTGTCCCGCATAGGCTAGAAGCTGTTTGACACTCTGTTCCTCAGTGTGTGGTGGCTACTGATCACTCTGCTCTAGCCCAGGCGTGTTTATCAAAGTTTTCAGATTCTTCCTCACTGTCATCCGAGAGACAGTCACTGGGTTATTGGGCATGGCCACTGTGTGCTTGCTTGCTTTATTTATCTATGGTATTTTTATATTGCCTCCCAGACCACAAGGGCTACTGGGGGGACAAACAAATAAAAGTAACAGAAAAGTACAAAGTTTTTTTTTAAAAAAACCCACCCATTAAACTTATCTTTTAAAACTTTAAAGGCAGACTAAGGACTTTTTCAGATGATCCTTGCAGCACAAGGATCGAGCGGGAGAGCTTCGTAGCTGCAGTGCAGCAGGGGGTCCATTTTGGATGACACCATCCCTGCAGCGAAATCATCTGTGTCTCTTCTGTTTAGCATTGGAGCCCGCCGCGCCATATTCAGCCAGATTTTATTCATGGAGGTTGTCCGTGAATAAAATCTGGCTGATTATGGCATGGCAGGCTCCAATGCTAAACGGAAGAGACATGGACAATTTCGCCTCAGGGACGGCATAGTCCGAAATGGACCCCCTGCTGTGCTGCAGCTACAAAGCTGTCCTGCTCGATCCTTGCATCTGAAAATGTCCTAAAACCAATCTTAAAATACAGTTTTAAAAACACAGCAGTTTCAAATGTTAAAGGTCATGCGGAACAGCCCTGTTGTAGCTGCCCACCAGAAGCTCAAAATAGGTGGGGCCCATCTAACTTGTCAAAGTGTTCCACAGTCAGGACATTCCTTTCTGGAATGGGTGAAACATGGATACCATGTCCTGGTGGGTAGATGGAGCCATGGCTGGCAGGACTACATCTCCATCTTTTTCAGGATGTATACATGGGCACCACAATCATGGCATTCTTTTTAGGTGGCTAGTGATTTGGAGTGCATGTGGAGAGCAGATAGCAATTGTGATTAAAGAGCAAAGACACTAATAGTTAAAGGAACAAAGACTTTGCTGTAATAACTCCATTAAATATAGGAAAGTTCCTTCATCTACCACTGAGCTAAATTAGTTTCCACTTTCATAGAAGTGAAAAAATAAGAGGTGGGAAGAGAAAAGATGGAAAGAGCTCTAAGAGCATCAGTTTACATCTCAGACAGGTCAAGATAGATGGATAAGAGCTGAAGAGACTTTGGGTCATAGGAAACTACTTAACCCTATCAGTCTCTCCAAAACATCTTTAACTCTTTAAATTGTTGCATTTCCAACATCTGGGGGTGGGCAAGGACACCACTACCACAGCCTTGCCCTCCACCTCCTTCTTGGGCCGGAGTGCCTTGAGCTGGGGCTGGTGAGCATTGCCATCTGGGTCTTCCCTCAGTTGGTTGGGGGGGGTTACCTTCACTGGAGTAAGGTGAAAGGGATGGCATTTTGCCTCCCACCTCAAGCTGTGGGAGAAATTGGGCCACCCCTGTCACTTCAAGTGCAATTTTGTGAGCTTTGAACAATTCTGATAACAACCAAAGTAGGATTAAGTTCTCTTTCCTTTATCCCTGTCAGTGGAGCCCCTTTCCCTGCCCACACTCTGGGACTATGTGTGAGCAATATTTCTGAAGGAAGTGTCAGTAACCAAACATATACCGGTACTCCTTTGGGCTTAGGTAGTACATATGCCATTGTAGTTGAAACTTTCAATAGCTAAAACAAATGTGAATTTAGATTAGGCTTTTATGTTAGAATGACTGCTTATTAAATGAGCCTGTTTTGTGCTATGAGGTGATGTCTTGCCTCCCGGGTCTGTTGTTGCTTACTCCATATGGTTTCTTCATAATTAGGAAACAAAAACTGACAACTGGAAATATTTACTTGTAACTGTATATTTCTTCCAATAAATGAGTAGAAGCAAGCAAGCAAACAATCAAAAAACCAAAAGAAAAACAAAACCTCCAAAGCCACCCATATATTTGATTTGAACATACTATATTTTTGCCAAAATAAACAAATCACAGGCTTTTTAATTCACCAAGGCTCATACTCGTTTAGACCTGTCATACCTTACAGAAGAAAATTATCAAGCATAGAGGAGCAGTCAGGCATGATATTAAACAGCTGATCTTGTCAAAATAATCACTGTGTAGTTATTCAACACACCATATTGTTACACTTATTTGCTATTGTGCCATTTTTTTAGCTGCCTTAGGAGAGGTGATTTGTTTTCATGATACACTCATTATTAACTGACTATAAATGGAATTAAATCAATGAACGGTATTGTGTTTACTCAATAATTCTATTATTTTAATCACTTTTGTTTATTTAAAATAAAAGACATGTTTCCTGGGGAGGGATATCCTTCATGGTTAGATTGCCACCTTCTTTTTACGGGGCATGCTTCAATGCTTTAAACTGCACCCAGACACTTGGAATTTCGGCAGGTGTAGCTCTTCCTGATGCAGAGCTAAGCGATAGGAAAGCTGCTGAAGCTCAGTGTGCCAGCCTGCTGCTAATGCAACAGGAGCATGAGGATTTAAAAAGAGTGTCAAATCTATTCAGTGGTACAGCTAGGTAATTCTAGACTCTGGACTTAATAGTCACATGCCTCCACTACTTAAGCTGGTAAAGTATATTATTTGGGTTACTTTGAAATATGGTAAGTCTGATCTGCTTAGAGAAGGGTGGAAAATCCATTAGGTTTGTATATTTATATGAGCTTACCCAGTTTGTGCACTCCAGGCACAAATATGGTCTGGAACATAATTTGTGTTAAGAAATCATTTTATGTACAAGCTTGTGATCTGATTCATGCAAAGAAGAGAGTGCAAAAATTCAAATAATGCATAGATTTCAAAAGCACACATGGAGAAATGCATACACTTGAAATACACACACATACACAATTGAAATGGATGAATAGACAGACTATAAGTCAATTGGACAATTTGTTTTAAGATTGAAAAATGCAAACAAACAATGAACCCATTTTGAAAACCACACAGGGAAACACTTAATAAGTTCTGTGCAAGCAGAAAAAAATCATTTCAAGTGATATTAATGCGAATCAGAACATGCTTTGATGCAGAAATCAGAGAACCTTGAAGTACCTCAAAGTTAGATTGATTTACCCCTTCCCTAGACTTGCTGCATTTGGGAGACTTTCTGTTCATTATCCTGAGTGTTGTTATTGTTATTGTTATGTACCTTCACATCAACTCTGATTTTCGGATACCCCATCATAGGGTTTTCTTGGCAGGATTTATTAAAATAAGGTTTGCCACTGACTTCCCCTGACGCTGAGAGAGTGTAACCTGACCAAGGGCACTCAGTTTGTGCCTCTGGAATTTTATCCCAAAGTTCTGCTTTAATAGTGCCACTGAGCCTATTACTGTTCTTCAATAAATAACGCTAGCAGTCATCACACCTTACTATTGAATGTGACTTCATCTTTATTTCTTTATCAAAATGCCCTACAAAGAAATCACAATTCATGTGCAGACATGAACCTAAGAGATGATAGCAGTGCTTTATAGCATTCAGGGTCTGTACCAGAATATGTTTGCTTCCTTGTTTTTAGTAGCTTTTTGTATGTGACCCAAATGAGTTAATGTTGGTCTAAAAGATAAAAATTATGGAGCTTCTCCGATAAAAAAATAAGACCGAGAATTACCATAAAGGAACAAGGTGAACAGTAAATTGTTTCATTCATAGGAAAGGGCTTGAATTCTGTTCTGGTGTGTTTATTTTCCTGTCAATATTGCTGACAGCATGTTGTGCCTTGCCTTGGCAGAAGAGAGGAGGACAGCTTATGCAATATTAATCAGCCACTCATTTGTACATAGAAACCCAGTGATCTCTGAATATTAATCAGAATTATACTAAAATAATGGTTATAAAACAGCTATTTAGGCACCTTTCCCCATGCAAACTTGACTAGGACATGATTTGTGCACCATAAATTATTTACACAAAGACTTTCTGAGTTCCCCCCTCAGTCCTTCCATTCTTGTTTCAAACCAATAAACAAAATAACATCTAAATTCACATTTTTTCCCTGAAGCCTGACAGGAAAGTACAGCCATGTTCAGCAGATGTTTGGAGCTGATAAGATGTATTAATGCATGGACCATTAGCTGAACTGTTGTGTAAGTCATGAATGACTCAAGCAGTTTAACAAATTGATATCTACGGAGGGGGAGGGGAAACCACCCTGAATTGTCTGTGAAATGAAGCAGTAGTTCCTAGTGACAGTTGGAGAAATCAAGAAGACAGGCTTCATGAGTGGAATGCCAAGGCGAAATGTGCTAAAAAGAAACATCAGCTTAAAACAAAGACTTTAAAAAGCACCAAGTTCAAAAGGATAAAACTCATCATTGTGTTCAAAATCACCCCTCCCCGCAACAAAGTCTTTTATACATAGTCTTTCTCAATCTCTCTTACCATTCCCCTCAAACCCCAAGCTTAATCTGGTATTTAAAATAATGTGGAAAACATGTACTAAATTTTAGATGAGAAAAGTCTGTAGATGGCAGAAATCTTTTCATGCATACCCTCCTTTCATCCCTTGTGCCTTAGAGGAGTAATAGGAAAGCATTCCAGGAAGCTCTTATAGATCTTTCTCAGGGATCTAATTCTTCAGTAAGTTTCTCTTGAAGGAAGCAACTTTTTTCAGCAATTTTCTTCCTCTGGGATAAAGTCATTGAAAAGGCACACAGTTTTCAAAGGCTATTCACAATTTGAGACTTATTCTGTGCAAAATTCGCACGTGGTTGTTTTGCATAGAAAACAGTATTTTCTACACTGTGAACAACATTTTATGCACAGAAAATCATCTTTCTATGCAATGTTACTTCCTGTGCAGCAAATTGTGTTCCTGCACAGAAGATGTTGCTTTCTAAGCAAATCAAGTGTGTGCAAATTTTGTGTAAAATAAATAATTACAATATTTTCTGTGCTGAAAGCAGCATTTTCTCTAAAGGAAAAATATTTATGAGTAGAATTATCATTTTTTCTGCATAGAAAATGCTGTTGTGTATGCAGAAGTTCCTGTTTTATGCTCAAAGCAATCATGTGCAATTTTTGTGCAGAATAAGTCTTGAACTGTGACGATTCTCATCAGTCTAGGATTCTTCTCATCAGGGATTCTCAATACTCAGGAAAAAAAAAATTCAACCATTTTATTCCAAGTATTTTTCAATATTCTTTCCATCACTATCTGCCTCTCTATATACCATTCCCACTGTACCAGGAAGTCTGTTTTACTTGCGTAGGTTCCCTGCACAGTTTCGAGCACAAAGAATGTTTTAAATTTCTTGGTGGGTGGACAGAAAGTCCCCCAAGTGCAGCTTTGAGTCTTAGGACCAAATGACTAAAGCAGCCTCCCTAGTACAAAAGTTCCCTTCTGATGTTTGCAGGACAATGGAGGTAAGCCTAAATATGGATCTAAGTACCTGAATAAGAAGCAATAATATCTGAACATGTACGGGGGGGGGGTGTTGTAAGGTGATGTTGTCCAAAAGAAAATCTTACCTTTTGAAGGCATAACATTTTGCAGGTGACCTTTTGAAGACATAACATGCATCTGGTATGTATAACAGAGATCTGGATGGATGAGCTTGGTAGTGTTAGTTTGTCCCAGATTTGTCCACCTGTATACTCAGTGCAGCATCAGCCCAGACTGGAGGGATGGGAAGGAGGTCATCTATAGGGATTTTATTACTCTCACAAGGTTTTATTACTCTCACAAAGTTATCAACTTTGAGGCTTTGTTCCTTGTGTTGGGTCAAAGAGACAAAAGGGGGTGCTGCTGATGTACCACCCAGCCTGTTGCCCTGCAGTCTCCCTGACTATGTTGGCCGATTTAGCCTTAGAGGTGGTTCTGGAAAACTCCAAGACTGTGGTTCTGGGGGACTTCAACATTCATGCTGATGCTGTCTTGACAGGACCTGCTGAGGAATTCATGGCTACCATTACTACCATGGGGCTGTCTCAGTACCCAATTGGTCCAACACATATGTCAGGACATACTTTATATTTGACTCTTGCTATTGGGCAGATGGAGGATGATCCAGTTTGGCAGAGATGTCCAACAATCCCGTTGTCATGGTCACATTGCTTCCTTGTGAAGTTTGGTTTGGCAGTAACAGACCATCCCTACAGGGATTGGGGACTGATTAAGATGGTCCACTCCCAGAGGCTTATGGAAAGATTCCTGAAAGCTCTGAGGAATTTTTTGGCAGACATGGCTGGCAATTCTGTCAAGGCCTTGGTCTCACTATGGAATGATGAGATGGAAAGGACCTTTGCTGCAATCACTTCTAAGTGCCCAATCTAGTGCTGTAGAGCCTGTATTTCACTTTGGTTTACAGAAAATCTGTGGACAATGAGACAGGCTGGATGAAAGCTGGAGTGCAAATGGCATAGGTCACAGAGCAAATACGATCAAACATTGGCAAAGATCCTTCATTGTGCCTCTTATGTGGCAGTGAAGGTGGCAAAAATCAATCAAAACTACTATGCTGGTGAACAGCCTATTGGGATCAGGCTCAGAGAAGCCAGGATTAGAACCCTCAGTTGCCTTGCTGTGATAAATTTGCCAGGTACTTTGACCAGAAAGTTGTTTGTATTCATTCAGAACTTGATACCACAGTTATTGCAGTGTCCAGTGTACCATCTTGTCAATTTTCCTGGGATCAGCTTTAGTTAGTGCAGCCTGATGTTTGAATTGGTCCATCCCACCACATGTAGTCTTGACCATAGCCCATCTTGGCTCTTAAGATCTAACTGATGTGGAGTGATTGGGTGGGTCCAAAGGGTGGTAAATGCCTCACTACATCAGTGGAAGTGCCTGCTACCTTGAAGGAGGCTGTAGAGCAACCTCTCCTAAAAAGGACCTTCCTGGACCCAGAGGTATGTGAGGTTCTGCCCTATCACTAATATCCCTTATTTGGGTAAGGGGCTTAAATGTGTGGTGGCTGGGCAGCTTCTTGGAGAAAACAGATTATCTAGACCCATTTCAGTCTGGTTTCAGGCCCAGGTATGGTACCAAAACAGTCCTGGTTGCTCTAACTGATGACTTACTCTGGAGGAAAGATTGGGGGAGTGCCAACTTTTTGATCCTCCTGGATCTCTCAGCAGCTTTTGATATCATTGATTGTAGTATCTTACCGGACTGGCTGTAGTGGATGACAGTAGGAGGCAACAGTGGCAGCAGTAGGGGAGTGAGGAGAGGCCAAACAGCAGCAGGTGACACCATTGGAGAGAGTGGTGACATCAGCCTTAGTAATGCCACAGGGAGGCACCATTTTATAGTGGTTTCACTCCTATCTGCAAGATCCGTTCCAGAGAGTAGCATTGGGAGACTCCTGCTCAGCCCAAGGGCCATTGTGCTGTGGGGTGCTACAGGGTTCAATCTTATTTCCTATACTGTTTAACATATATATGAACCCACTGGAAGTGGCCATCAGTATACCAATGACACTCAGCTCCACTCTGTCATCAGAATTGGCTGGGGCTATGGAGGTGCTGGAGCAGTGCCTGGCTGCTGTAATGGGCTGGATGAGGGTGAATAAATTGTAGCTGAATCCCAAAAAGATGGAGGCTCTGTGGAATGGTGGTTCTCCAGTCCAGGAACTGGATAGATTGCCTGCTCTGGATGAAGTTGTGCTCCTCCAGAAGGAGCAGGTGCATAGTCTGTGAGTACTCCTAGACCCATCCTTGTCACTGGTGGCACAGATAGACTCAGTGGTGTGGAGTGTTTGAGGCCAGCTTTGACTGGTTTGCCAGCTATGATCTTCCCTGGACAGGGATAACTTGGCCACAGTAATCCATCATTGGTAACTTACTGATTAGACTACTGCAATGCACTTTATTGGAGATGCCCTTCAAGATGACTCAGAAACGGCAGCTGGCACAAAATGCAGCAGTGAACTCACTGGAATTCCATTCAGATATAGTACCTGTTCTGAAGAAATTGCACTGGCTGCCAATACATTTCTGTTCTGAATTCAAGGTGCTGGCAATAATATTTAAAGCCCTAAACCCTTAGGAATTCGATACTTGAGGGAGTGCCGCTCTATATAAATATTTCTGCCTGCCCAAGAATTGAATCTATTGGAGGGGCCCTTCTCTGTGTCTCATCAGTAAGGGAAATATATTGTGGGAAGTCATGTTAGAGGGCCTTTTCTGCAGTGGCACCCTTATTGTGGAATTCCCTCCCTCTGGAGGCCTGATTGGTGCCAACATTAGAATCATTTCATGCCAGGTTAAAACCTGGCTTTTTATTAAAGCCTTTGGGCCAAACAGATTTTATCCAGGCTGCACATATCATTCAAGATTGTTTTAACCAGTTTTAAACTGTCTATTTTTAAACTGTGTTTTTAAACGGAAAGACTATTTAATATTTTTGTAATTTTCTAATTTTTTGTAATTATTTATTATTTTAAGTTGATTTTATTATAATCCGCCCAGAGATCTTCAGATAAAGGGTGGGATATAAATATTTAAATAAATAAATGAATAAATAAATCTCCACTGCGAGCTGAGTTGCATTGAAGATGCATGTTATACATGGGGTGGGGAAGATGGAGATAATTTCTTGAGTTTCCTATACTGTTCCGTTACCTGTTCTGACCTATAGAAACCTTCCTTTCAATTCTACACTGATACTATCAGGGTTAATGATGTCACTTCCTCCTGGTCTTCCTCTCTCCTTGACTCTCTTTGTTTAGAGTGCAGCTAACTTTTGTTTCTTCTGGAGAGACCAGGAATATGAATATTTCCCTGAACTTCTACTTTGGTTAGATGGAACTAAGACTCCTATTCTGTTTACTATCATACATTATTTCCTACAATAATTTCTTGCATTCTTAGTTTACTAACAGAAGAATCTCTATGAGATTGCCTTCCAGGGTATAAAGTGCTCCTCCAGAAATCCTGTTGTTTCAGACATCTGAAACTGCTTAGGCACTCTTCTGCATACTCTCACTTTTCTACTGTTACCATGGTTGTTTTGCTTTCTCTCTCACCTATAGAGTACAATCTTCTGAGGTTTTTCAGGTGCCAGTGCAAGTGAAGGATGTGGCAAGATGTAAATATATCGTAAACATGGATTGTCATCCTCTTGCCTCCATAGCCTAAGGATATGTATGATGAAATGGTATTATGCAGATAAAGTTTCTATACATACAATAAACCTATACACAAGAAAGAGTGTCAAGGATCAAATTCCTGCATATCAAATTAGAAGTGTAGGAGCAGACCGCTCCAAAGGATGGCAATCCTGAAACACTAGATTATACAGTAACATCTCCACTAGATGTCTATACTAGAGGGAGTCAGTATCATGCAGTAAGTGATGACACATTAAAATACCCTGAGATCCAAGGTAAGGATTTGGTTACACAGTGTTGACACAACAAAAGGACTGGCATAGTGCTTAGGGGGAAAAAAATCATGTTTTTGAGGTGACAGCTCCCAGAATCCCCCAGCCAGCACAGCCAGCAGATTCTAGGAGCTGTAGTTGAAAATGTAACTTTTCTGGATTGAGAATGGTAAAGAGTCTTTTCCTTGAAGTCTATGGGCAGTTTGATCGATACGAATCATATGGAGCCAATTGCTTTCCAATTTAACATTGTATAGTCTGGATTATATAGGTTGCTATGTAGGACTTGTTGGTGGCTCAATAATTCTGCAGATATTTGCAGGCTCTGATTCTAAGGTGGAACAAGATTTCATTTTCAATTCTGTTCAGATATTCCATGTGGAATTTACTCTCCACATGTGTAAAAATGGAAGAACTTCACTGCTAGAAACTAATTGGTCAGCAAGGGAGTGAATGACCTTCAAGAATTCATCCATTTTCTTCTTCCTGTCTTTGCAAGCTTTAAACACTACAGTTATGGGCTAATTTTTAAAGTGTGGGTAAGTTGAAAATGTCCAGTAAATGCATCATTTCTGCCTTTTAAAATGGCAACTAAATGTTGACACAAATATATAGATTTTGAAAAAGTACGTTTTCCCCTACAGGCATTACTTAATGTGAAACATAAAGCACAGCAACAACTATGGAAAATCCAAGTGGTAGACAGTATAACAAAACACCACCTGTTTGTTCACCAAGCATGAAAGATTCAATTTGATTGGATCAAAAAAACCATACTGGAGATGACAGGAAAAGGTTCCATGGGAAATCACTGTGCTTAGCTGCAAGGCACAAGGTGTCTATGAGAATTATAACATCCACAGTAACTCCAGATACACAGCCACAATGAAGAGCATTTGCTGTGGGGTGGGAGCAGGATGCAATCTTGAAATTCTGTTAGTCTTACCAGGCAACAGTTTATACACCCATAGCTCCTTCCGTATCCTGCAATACTAAAGTCTATGAATGCAAAGCTTGATTATCTTTTGTCTCGTAGGTGTTATTACTAGTTATGTATGACTTGAGGGAATGTTTTTCTCCTCTATATCTGTTAGTAAATATATAATTTGTTTTTAGGGTTATTTCTGTACTTCAAGGGCATCATCATGCTTTGAACAATATTTAGATGAAATATCTTGCAAACTACTCTCCAGAGTCTCAATTTTAAAAATAAAAATAAATAAAAATAGGGGCATGTTTTGGATTCACTGAAATCCTGAACCAACCTGTTCTGATTTGGAAATGTCTGAATCGAAGTGGAGCTCCTCTGAAGCAGACCAAATCCAGATCAAAGTGCTTTTTGTAATTCAGATTTGGAAAGAAATGGAGACCCAGCATGTCTGTAATAAGTGATACACTTCACCCTGGGCTTTCTATGTAATGAAAACAACAGGATAGAGACATGAGGAGGAAGATAAGAGGTAAAGTTTTCTGAATGATACACCTAACTTCTAATCACAGTAAATGGTTTTATCAGAACTCTCCAGGCCCAGTTTTTGTGGAAAACATATTGAAGTATTATACTGCAGAATTATTTCAGTATTCATTACTGTTTGCTACTTGTCTCGCAATTAGCATTATATCCTCTTGTCTAGACGAGCCCTTAGATCAGGAAGAGGTACATAGACATTCCATCAGGTGGAGTTATGGCATTTCCTCCCTCATCCCCAAACCCACTTTTTAGCTGTTGCACCCTCTCAACAGAGCTATTTACTGGTGGAAAGTGGGAAGAAGCATCCAGTACTGTTCCTTTAGCTGGGCATAGAACAGAGTTGGATGCTTCTCTGTGCCCCTCTTTCCATTGGTCAATAAATATCAGTGTTGGGGAGGGGCTGCAGTTTATGAGGGGTCAGGGAAGAGATGTGCCATAGTTCTGCCTGAAAGGACTTCCAGGTCCAGGATCTGTTAACAGTTACACCTACAAAAACCCTATTCTGTATTCAGCCTGGCAATCCTAGCTTTGGTTGAGCCTGTGAGACCAGGAAGGGTTCTGAATTAGGAGCTTACTTAGAAAATGATAAATGTTCATGTGCTCCTCTCTCTGCCATCTTACACTCTTTACCCATGACTAGGATACAGTGGCATAGTTCTACCTAATCTTGCTACTTCTGTCCTTTTCAGCCAACCCTCTGTCTCCTGAAGCACCCTGTACAATCCAAAAATCCTATTGGGCTAGAAAACCCTCTGGAACAGCCGTTTGGCTCTATGAAGACCTGCAGCGTGAGAGGATTTTGCTAGCACTGGGTCCAAAGTACACCATTGGACATTGTCCCATTACCCACTTTTTCCTATTCTATGACTTTGGTGCCAAGAGAGCACAAAATAAGCAAAAAGTCTTGATATAATTTTTAAACCATAGGTACCTGGGCCCTGAATCTGTCCATCTGAAATTGTACAGGTTCCTTAATTAGGGCTTCCTATATCTATATGTAATTTAGATTAAAAATACCCTCCCCAATACAACACATAAAGATGAGTATTGTTGTCATGTGCCTTCAAGTTATTTCTGATTTATGGTGACCCTAAGGTGAACCTATGATGGGATTTTCTTGGCAAGTTTTGTTCAGAGGGGGTTTGCCATTGCCTTCTTCTGATGCTGAGAGAGTGTGACTTGCCCATGGTCACTTAGTTGGTTTATGTGGCAGAGAGGGGAATTGAACCCTAGTCTCCAGAATCCAGGTTTTCTAGGGGATTCTAGTAGGAATATTTTTTAAAAAAAGTACTCCCTCACCTGCAAATTCTGAGGATGACCTAGAGTTTTTTGAGGACCAAAACAATTGTAGATCCTCCAGTATATATAGTGATTAAGCTTTGTTCTCCCAAAATAGAATTGTAGTGCAATTCAATAGGTAGTTTGGGTCCTAATCTAGGGTGAATTGTGGCAATGACACCATCATCATTTTCCTTTTGTGCCAAGAGTTGGAGGTGGCAGTCCCCCAGAGATGGCTTTTAAACAGGGATGACATACAGGAGAAGACAATCAATGACTAGGCTTTATAGCATCTCCAGGATCAGAAGGAGGATGCTTTTGAATCTCAATTCCTGGGAAATAGCAGTGGGATAAGGCTATCATCCTCATTTCCTACTCGTGGGTGTCTCAGAAGCATCAGGACATTGCATGATTGAAACAGGATACTGGACTAGAAAGATCTTTGTTGGGTGAATTTCTTTCTTTTCCTTTTGTAACAGAGAAAGAGTAAAAAAGAAGAACAGCTAAAAAAACAAAAACAAAAGATGTACAGTATGAGAAAGTGGGGGTGGGGGAGAATATGATGGACATATGATAAATGTCAAATCTAGGCTTCATTTCTCAAACTGAGTTCAAAGAAGGCTATCAACCTTGAAAAGACAAAGATTACAGCTTCCCCTGCAGCAGGCTAAAGCCATGGTTTCTGGTGCCATGAGCAACAATAGATATTATTATTCTGTTAGAATGGAACCTGCCAGGCCAGCATGAACCTTGATTTCAGTAAGGCCTTTGACAAGGTTCCCCATGACATTCTTGAAAACAAGCTTGTAGAATGTGGGCTAGACAAGTTAACTGTTCAATGGATTTGTAATTGGTTGACCGGCCGAACCCAAAGGGTGCTCAGCAGTGGCTCCTCTTTGTCTTGGAAAGATGTGACCAGTGGGGTGCCACAGGGTTCTGTCCTTGGCCCAGTGCTATTCAACATCTTTATCAATGACTTAGATGAGGGAATTAGGGGCATACTTATCAAATTTGCAGATGACACCAAATTGGGAGGAGTAGCTAATACCCTAGAGGACAGGATCAAAATTCAGAATGACCTGGATAGACTGGAGAGCTGGGCCAAAGCTAACAAAATGAAATTCAATACGGAGAAATGTAAAGTACTGCATTTAGGGCGGAAAAATGAAATGCATAAATATAGGATGGGAGAGACCTGGCTGAATGAGACTACGTGCGAAAGGGATCTAGGAGTCCTAGTAGACCACAAGTTGAACATGAGCCAACAGTGTGATGCGGCAGCTAAAAAGGCCAATGCAATTTTGGGCTGTATCAATAGAAGTATAGAGTCTAGATCAAGGGAAGTAATAGTGCCAATCTATTCTGCCTTGGTCAGACCTCACTTAGAATACTGTGTCCAGTTCTGGGCACCACAATTCAGAAAGGATATTGACAAATTGGAGCGTGTCCAGAGAAGGGCAACTAAAATGGTGAAAGGTCTGGAAACAATGCCTTATGAGGAGAGACTTAGGGAGCTGGGTATGTTTAGCCTGGAAAAAAGACGGTTTAGAGGCGATATGATAGCCCTGTTTAAGTATTTGAAGGGATGTCACGCTGAGGATGGAGCAGGCTTGTTTTCTGCTGCTCTGGAGACTAGAACACAGAGCAATGGATGCAAGCTCCAGGAACAGAGATTCCACTTCAACATTAGGAGGAATTTTTTGAAGGTAAGAGCTGTTCGGCAGTGGAACACACTCCCTCGGAGCGTGGTGGGGTCTCCTTCCTTGGAGGTCTTTAAACAGAGGCTGGATGGCCATCTGTCGGGGATGCTTTGATTGTGATTTCCTGCGTGGCAGGGGGGTTGGACTGGATGGCCCTCGTGGTCTCTTCCAACTCTGCAATTCTATGATTCTATGATTCTATGAACCATTCTTCTCCAAAAAGATGCTTGAATGTTTTAAGCATGAACAGAGGTGAATCGCGATTATGGTCATGATGCATTCCAAAGACTGGAATTGATGGCTGTATTTCAGGTTTTTTACATCTACCCCATGGAACAAAATAAGCACAAAGAGCCATCTTCCATTTCAGGCTCAGAATACCCTTATTCCTTGAGCATGCTTATTTTTAAACTGATCAGTGGTTGTGCTATCAAAATGACAACTACTTCTCATTGGTTCAGCTCTAATAGACATGTTTTTATATGATGTACTTCCCTTTTTCTGTCTTCTGCTATCCATATTGCAAGTAGCAGAAATGGAAAACATGTATATGACTAGCCAAAGAAAGACAAAGTGTTTAATCTGGCTACCTTGTTGAAAATTGGTCTATTGTATAGTAGATGTTCAAGACCATGACTCATGATTTATGGGAATAATGAGATTGCCATACCAGGTGGAAGATGTGATTCAACCAATGTTCAACACTTTAAAATTTCATTGATTTTAGTGTTGTGAAGAATAAGGGAAACTTGGCTAGTATTATTATTCATATCTTGGCAGTATCTAGTTTTGCCTACTGCAATAACCTGCATGGATGCTGTCTTTGATGAGTGATAATAAATGTTAGCCAGTTCAAATACAGCAGGTAGATAAATGTATGTGAGTCATTGGAGGGAAGACATTTTGCCATTTAAAAAACAAAACAAAAACACCACTCTGGCTTTTTGTACACTTCCCAGGCACAGTTCAACATGTAAGGTCCTAAATGCATAAGACCTGATAATCTAAAAGACCAAGTAATCCTAAATGAAGGGTGCCCACTGCTATAAGGATAGGCCAGTATTCTACATCAGGTGCCATTGAATGATGTTTCCATCAGGGTTGGGGGAATTGGGCTAAGAGTAAGGAACTTTGAGGGGGGTAGTTAGGATTGTGGCAATAGTGTCACAATTGTGCCTAAGTAGTAGTCATGAATATGGAACAGTTACCTTGAGTTACTAATCTGTAACTCTTCCATATCTAAAAAGAGCCAGGATGGTATAGTAGTATGAATGCTAGACTATGACTCTGGAGACTAGGATGCAAATCCCCATTCAGCCATGGAAAACCCACTGGGTGATTTTGGGCCAGTCACACTCTCTCAGCCACTCGGAACAAATCTTGCCAAGAAAATCTTGTTAGAATCGCCATAAGTCGAAAATACTTGCAGGCACACAACAACAACTCTTCTGTATTCATGATCACTACTTAGGACTTTTTCAGATGCCCCTTACTGCGCAAAAAGCCTCCGTAACAGCAGTGACGCTGCTGCGTGGCAGGGGGTCCGTTTCGGACAATGCTGTCCCTCTCTCGGCATCATCCGTGACTGTTCTGGGTAGGATTGAGGGTGGCCACGCCATTTTTTATTCACGGACAACTTCCGTGAATAAAAAATGGTGCAGCCACCCTCAATCCTATTCAGAACAGTCACGGACGATGCTGAGAGAGGAAAGGCATCATCCGAAACGGACCCCCTGCCGCACAGCAGCTTTGTTGCTGTTACAGAGGCTTTTTGAGCAGTAAGGGGCATCTGAAAAAGTCCTTAGTCATGATTGTTGCCTGAAAACGTCCTTAGTCATGATTATTGCCACTATCATAACTTCCCCCAACCTACTGTACAGTGTATCAACAGCACAAGGAGAAGGAACTCCACTTCCCAGGGATCAGAGTATGGATGAATGTCATATCCATCAGGTTGGGGGGAGGTTGAGTCAGGAGAGGTTACTTAACTAAGTATAGTTAACGAAGAAGCTGGTATAGAATACTGTCCATAAGTAGACAACCTTTTCTGAATGGTGTATGTCAGAATTTAGGTGGGTAGTGACTCAGACAAGGGCTTCTTTGCCATTGCACCACTTTTCAGAAATGGTCTACCCAGGGAGGCTTGCTAGGTTTTAGTGAACTTTTGGTGCCAGATAAATATGTGTTTACTAAGGCTTTAATTTGCTCAGTCTTTAGTGCCTTTTGTGTCTGAAAGTACTATCCTAGTGTATTAGTTTGGAGTCTGCTTGTGAGATTTTAATCACCTTTTAATTGGAGGATTATGAGTGTCTCACTCATCGTTGTCTGGTACATATATTACATTATTAGAATATTTAGTTTTCTTGTATAGTTTTAAAAAATAATTGTCATTTATGTAGCCCTTTAAATTACCAGGTCTCACATCATCATGTGTACCTGGACCAGCACAGCAAAAACTCAGATGGGAGATTACTTTTCTAATGGTAATTATGGTGAAGGACAAAGAGGCTTTGCACCTGGGCCAGGGCACCAGAATGCAGCATGTGGGGTGTGTATGGTTTGGGGCTACTTAAGACTGGAACACCTCCTCACATGACTCTTTGAATCATATTCTTCAGGCCACCCTTCCACCCTCACTGCAGTGTGAGTTTTATTCATCACTTTGAGTCTGGGTAGGAATTTTATTATTTGTTTGTTTGTTTATTTGTATATTTATTGGATTTATATCCTGCCTTTCTCCCAAGATGGGATTCAAGGCAGGTTACAATAGTTAAAAAATACATCTAAAATCTCAGAAGCTACAAAAGTTAAAAAAGAATTAAATTAAATTTCCGTTATTAAACTATAGTTAAAAACACATAATTAAAAAGATAAAATTGAAAAAAAAAGCATTAAAAAACAGAACACCAAGTAAAAGTCACATTTCAAATGCCTGCCTAAATAAAAATGTCTTCAACTGCCCACGAAAAGAGAGCAGGGAGGGAGCCAACCAGATCTCCTATGGAAGGGAGTTCCACAGTCAGGGAATAGCCATGGAGAAGGCTCTCTCCCGAGTCCTCACCAACTGCACCTGTTATGGTGGTGGAACTTTTTCTCCCCTTTTACCTAGGTTTTGTTTTGTTTTTGCCTACCCCATACAGTATCTGTGGGACTTGGGCAATTGGCCTGAGGTGGTACCTATGACTGGGTTGTCATTTGGCAAATAGCAGGGGGAGAATTTAAGAGCTCAGTGTACACCTTGCCACTCTTTTGGTGGAGGATATGGCTCTAGAATGGCCTCCAGAGGTCCTGGGACTTGGGAGGTAGGAGTCTTCCCTTGAGGCAGACCAGCGGGGGTGGGGGGTGGGTGGGTTGCTCTCAGTTATAAGGTCTGGTGTGGGTGTAACCTTCCAGTAAGTGGCTGGCTGGGGAAAAATCCAGATACTGGATTGACTTTGGGGCACAGGTGTTTCACCCAAGGGAAGGTTGAGAAGGTAGTCTAGGCTAGAGATCTGGACTCAGCTGGACTCACATCCAGTTGCTCCCCCCTTTTTTCTCCTCTTAGGTCTAATTAACTTAATTCAATTTTCTACCATCAACAATCTCCAGTGCTGAACTGTGTCTGGAAAATAGACAGGAAGCCAGATGTTTTAAGGCTCACAACCCTTCCCGTGCATGTGAGTTTCCTTGAAAATTAATGCAGTTGGACCAGCATTGAGGCCATGATATTGAAAACACAGCTGCACTAGGCAGGGCATGTTTCTGGGATGGAGGACCATCGCCTCCCAAAAATAGTACTCTACAGTGAACTCGCCATGGGTCAGCTTAATAGGGGCGCTCCAAAAAAGTGATACAAGGACTCCCTGAAACAACATCTCAGGCTCGGCCAAATTGATCACCAACAATGGTCTGCCCTGGCCTCACATTGGGATGCATGGAGATGCACTATCTACAATGCTGCATCCTTATTGGAGAACTCACGCTGAACAAGTCTTGAAAAGAAACAACAATGCAGAAAGAATCACAACCCAGAAACATCACCCAAGGAGACCTTCTGTTGTGCTTTCAGCAACTGGACATGTTTATCTCGGATTGGCCTTTTTAGTCATCAGCGCGCTTGCAGAAAGCGTGGGATGAGTCCTTCCTGAATCTTCATTTGAAAAGAAAAGCCAGAGAGAGAGAGAGAGAGAATGCAATTGGAAAACAGGATAAAATTATTTTAACAGTTATATCCACTGAAATTAATGAGACTTAAAATTTATTCATGTTGGCTCTATTTTGCCTTTTGTGTTTGCAGATGCAATAATTATCAAAAAATACCAGGTATAATGGATGAGGTATTATTTTTTGGTATTAAACTTGAAGTATAAATCACATCCCCTGTAAGATTGGAGCCTGACTAGATTAGGATTTAGCTGGGGAGGACTTGCATGGATTCCAGTGTAACTTTTTTCTCTGTTTAAATATATATATATTATTATTCTGCTTCAATTGTGGTTAGTTCATTCCTTTTTTATTATGGCATGTCTTAAATCTATATGCAGTTGAGGGATTTTTGTGCATATTTTTTAGGCTGAAAAGCTAAACACACACACACACACACCCCAGATGAACTGTATCCAAAAGTATTGAAAGAACTGGCAGAAGTAATCTCGGAACCACTATCAATAATCTTTAAGAATTCCTGGAGAACAGGGGAGGGCCCAGCAGACAGGAAAAGGGCAAATGTTGTCCCCATCTTCAAAAAGGGGAAAAAAGAAGACACTAACAATTATTGCCAAGTTAGCCTGGCATCAATACCAGGAAAGATTCTAGAGCAGATTGTTAAACAGAAAGTCTGTAAGCACTTAGAAAGGAATGTCGTGATCACTAAAAGTCAAGATGGTTTTCTTAAAAACAAATCATGCCAAACTAATCTTATACCATTTTTGATAGAGTTACAAGCTTGGTAGATGAAGGGAATGCTATGGATGTCATGTATCTTAATTTCAGTAAGATCTTTGAGAATGTCTCCATGATATTCTTGCAGAAATGTTAGTAACCTGTGGGCTAGACAATGTGACTGTAATTTCTATATTTCATTTGCTTCTACAGTTGTCCCTTAATATTCAATGGGGTTTGGTTCCAGGACCCCCCGTGGATACCAAAATCCATGAATACTCAAGTCCCATTATATGCAATGGCATAGCAAAATGGTGTCCCTTATATATATAAGATGGCAAAATCAAGGTTTGCATTTTGAATTATTATTTTTTTAAGAATATTTTCAAGCCGTGAATACTTAAATCCGTGGATACCAAATCCGTGGATATGGAGAGACAACAGTACAGGAAAAAAGAGATTCCACGTAAACATTAGGAAGAATTTTCTTAAAGTAAGAGCTGTTTGATCGTGGAGCATCCTGCCTCGGAGTATGGCTAGATGGCCATCTGTTGGGAATGCTTTGATTGTGTATTCCTGCAGGGCTGGAGTTGGGGTTGGACTAGATGGTCCTTGTGGTCTCTTCCAAATCTCTCTCTCTCTCTCTCTCTTTCTCTCATTTATCTGGGTTTTCTCCTGTGGATAGAGAAGGCATGCTCCCTGAATTCTGGTTTTAGGTCATGGTTAAATATATTAAATATATAATACACCTGGGAAGAGAAACAGCAGGCTCTTACTTTAATTAATATGCTCACAATATCACTAGTATTGAGTGCCAGTTGAGATAGTGTGATATTTATTTTAATTGGCCAATTAATTTAAAGCAAGTGATGCAATTCCCCCCTCAGTCTTTAACATATGCATTAATTTATGTTTGGATCAATTGTTGGCTTCTATGTGCTTCCACACTGATGGATTAAAGAAACCTGAGTCCTGCATACTCTCAGCAGTTGCACTTGGTCCAAATTTGGACATAGCTTTGTAAATATTCATTCAAGTTCCAAAGCTGGGTAGGGAAACTTAGTCCTTCAGAAGTTTTGGACTACATATCCCAAAGTCCATTACCATTAGCTAAGTTGGCTCGGGTTTCTAGGATTTGAAGCCCTAAACATATGGAGGGGAAAAGATTTCCCATCCCTGTTCCAAAATATGGTGATTTTTGGATCTGAGGGAGCATCAGTGTGATTCATCCTCCTTGACTTCTTAATAGTGTTATACCTGTAAAACCATATCTTATAACATTTCCAGCCTCCTTTTTGAAACAGTTCACTGGTTACCAGTTCATTTGTGGTCATAGTTCAAAGTGCTGGTTATGGCCTATATGGCTTAGGTGCACACAACCTGAAAGATATATTTCGCTAGATCAGCCTGCCCAAATCTTAAAATTCTTGAGCAATGACTTTCTCTCATTCCCACTAGTATCATAGGCCTGTCTCATGAGAATACATGAGAGGGCCTTCTCAGTGGCTGTTCCCAGGCTATGGTTCACTTCCACATGAGGCTAGGCTGTTTTACTTTAGCAGTGTTTTAACAAGATAACCTTAAAAAAAAAACTTTTTGCCATTTTTTTTAAAGTTATACGTGGTTTTTTAAACTGTGTTCTAAGCCAGTGGTTCTTAACCTGTGGTCAGGGGACCCCCAGAGGTCCACAATGTCCTCACAGGGAGTCCATGGAGGTTTGAAGGTTGCTTGGCCTCCCTCCTCTTAGGGGTGCACAGCAACAAAAGACATTTAAAGGGGTCCCTGGTAAAGAAAAGGTTAAGAACCACTGCTTGAAGCCACCTTGTATCCCATGTTATGAGAAAAACAGGAAAAGAAGAATAGAATAGAACAGAACAGAATAGAATAGAATGCTGATTTATGTCCCTGAAGCCTCTAAGTAGAGAAGACTATGCTTAGGGAGTCCTTTTTTTTTAGTGTAATTTCTACCCTTTTGTCATGAAGATATACAGTAATATCCACAGCTACTTTTCTATGCTAGGTGAACTGGGCAGTCTAAGGACATTTTCAGACAGCGTTTTAGTGTGCCTACCGTGGGAGGAGCTCCCGGGAGAGGGACGGCGCTCTTGCGTGGCAGGGGGTCGTTTTTGGACGACGACGTCCCTCTCCCGAAACCATCAGTGTCACTTCTGTGAAACTTCGGAAGCCGCAGAGCCACATTTTAATCACGGAAGTTGCCCGTGATTAAAATATGGTGCTGCGGCTTCCATAGCTTCACAGAAGTGACACTGATGGTTTCGGGAGAGGGACGGTGGCATCCGAAAATGACCCCCTGCCGCGCAAGAGCGCCGTCCCTCTCCCGGGAGCTCCTCCCGCAGTAGGCATGCTAAAACGCTGTCTGAAAATGTCCTCTGATGGAGCTTCAGCTGCTTTGCAGTTTGTTTTCACAGTGTATTTGTTTCAAGTTCTAAAAGTTAGTCATTTAGGCGAGTTTCTTAGGTATATATCCCCTTTGATCAGTAAAAGTGTTTTAAATATACAGCAAGTGCTTAGAAATTACAGAGTCCCCCCTCCCATTTTGAATGAAAACCATATTTTCTATTCTATGTAGTCCTACATAGTTCTGTGAAGCTGTCCATTGGGCTTGGATGTAGTTCTGAAATGAGCACCAAACTGGAAAAACTGATAGTTTGGTACTCTTCCAAAACATACAGTAAATGGTGCTGCCTTTGTGATATCAGAAGTTGTGTATTGATAGGAGTGCCCCTAGCAATCATATAGTCAATCTAAAGCAATCTAGATCATTGGAATTCTATCTTCCATCCAGAAATTAATTTCATTTTAAAGTGGTCTTGTCACAGCAGTAAAAAGTTATGGTTTTAATGAACCAACATAACCATTAGTAATATATCTTTTATTACAAGGTATGAAATGGGTTTAAACTATAATTAACTCTAAATTAATTTGATGCTTAAGATAACTTAAATACAAATTTCTTTTTATCACTTGGTTTGAAATTATTGGTTCCAGCTTTATAAAACACTGTGTCTTCAGAATCTTTGTTTCCTCTAAATACAAGGGTGATTTTTCTAACCCAGTTTTATAAAGCCCTCTATGTAATTCTTCTATACAAGGATTAATTGTTAGCCATAAAACAAAAATAAATCTAGTCACATGGTCATGAAGTCACGTTAAGATAAGATAAAGTCACATCATCATATATAAAAAAAATAATGGTATTATCTACCAAGAAAAAAATGTAGTGCTCACCGTTTATGAAACCTGAAGTAGACTTTGCAAAATAACCCTGCTAATGAAATCCTGTTTCTTAAATTACTTGAAGCAATTAACCAGCACATGTGCTGATACTATCTAGATTTGGGGTGATCAACTTGTGCTCCTCTAGATGTTTGAACTAGAACTCCCCATAACCTGCTGTATATGGGAAGCAAACACTTTTTCTGGTTAGATGTTTTAGTGTTAATAAAAAAAATGTGGCAAAGAAGCTCCAACCTCAGGACAGTTGCAATGAGATACAGGAGAATCCTATGCCAGCATAATCTCCTGGGTATTTCAGTATAACCTCTTGGGTCCTATAAACATCCCTATTACCAATATGATACATTTCACATCTCTTTTAAAATCCCCATGAAATTATTTGGACATGACTCAGGATTCACTGAAGGGTTCATATCAAAAGGTCACTGCCAACCACATTTCATTTTGGGAAAAATAATCTACTCATCTTCTCGAAACATTTGACTCATAAAATGAACAGGGGACATGTTTATTTAAAGAAAACACAGCTGAAGTCTATAAATTTTCCTTGGTTTTTTTCCGGGCTGTGAGGCCGTGTTCTGGAATAGTTTCTTTCTGACGTTTCACCTGTATCTATGGCTGGCATCCTCAGGGAATGGTTGTGTAGGTGTGCGTGTGGAGTTTATATGCTATGAACCTCTGTTGTGGAGGATATGTAAATTTGTGTAATTGTCCAGTTCTGGGCACCACAATTCAAAAAGAATATTGACAAACTGAAACATATCCAGAGAAGGGCAACTAAAATCGTGAAAGGTCTGGAAACCATGCCTTATGAGGAGAGACTTAGGGAGCTGGGTATGTTTAGCCTGGAAAAAAGATGGTTAAGGGGCGATACGATAGCCCTGTTTAAGTATTTGAAGGGGTGTCATGTTGAGGATGGAGCAGGCTTGTTTTCTGCTGCTCTGGAGACTAGAACACAGAGCAATGGATGCAAGCTCCAGGAACAGAGATTCCACTTCAACATTAGGAGGAATTTTTTGAAGGTAAGAGCTGTTCGGCAGTGGAACACACTCCCTCGGAGCGTGGTGGGGTCTCCTTCCTTGGAGGTCTTTAAACAGAGGCTGGATGGCCATCTGTCGGGGATGCTTGATTGTGATTTCCTGCATGGCAGGGGGTTGGACTGGATGGCCCTTGTGGTCTCTTCCAACTCTACAATTCTATGATTCTATGAATGGTTAGTTTTTGGGTATAGAAATGCAAGACTCGTTAGTGTCTGTTTGGCTAATGGTTGGTTTATGGGCCATTATCTTCTGGGAATCCCCCTGTCCCTGGGTAGAATTCTTTTGTAAGTGTTGAGTTTTGGTTCTATTGTATTTTAAAACTGGGAGCCAGATTTTGTTTACTTTTAAGGTTTCTTTTTTCCTGTTGAAGTTGTCCAGGTGTTTGTAGATTTCAATAGCTTCTCTGTGCATTCTGACATGATAGTCATTGGCCTGGTCTAGAATTTCTGTGTTTTCAAATAGCATTTTGTGTCCAGGTTGGTTTATAACATGTTCTGCTACTGCTGATTTTTCTGGCTGGCCCAGTCTACAGTGTTGCTCATGTTCCTTGATTCGTGTTTGTACACTGTGTTTAGTGGTCCCTATGTAAACTTGTCCACAGCTGAATGGTATGCGATAAACTCCTGCAGCTGTGAGAGGATCTCTTTTGT
Organism: Gambelia wislizenii; assembly: GCA_030847615.1. Classification (NCBI taxonomy): domain Eukaryota; kingdom Metazoa; phylum Chordata; class Lepidosauria; order Squamata; family Crotaphytidae; genus Gambelia; species Gambelia wislizenii. The sequence goes on along the minus strand of JAUMIR010000003.1, from coordinate 203,171,044 downwards.
CCTTCGCTGAGCGTAGCATTTCTTGGATTGTTTTGGTTGGTCTATAGATTGTTTGGAGGTTGTGTTTCCTCATCAGTTTCCCTATTCTGTCTGTGACTCCTTTGATGTACGGTAAACATACCTTCCCTTTGGGTGGCTGGTTTTCTTCTTCATTCCTGTGGTTTTTTTCTGGGTCTGGCTGCTCTTGTGATGTCTGATCTGGAGTAACCATTAGCCTGTAGGGCCCAGTTTACGTGCCTCAGTTCATCCTCCAGGTAGTGGGTTTTTTTGCACAGTCTACCAATGCTTCTTTTTTGTCCTGGGTTATGATTGGAGTTCTTGTGTGGGTTTTCTCTATACCTTGTGGCCTAACCGTTGGTTTGGTTTGTGGATGACTAGGACATCCAAGAATGGTGTAAGCATAAGCTTGTACCCCACTTCCAAGGCACCCCACTCCTGGAATGTTAGCATTGACAACAGGCCTCAGAAACATGTCAAGTTTGTTTCATTAATGTGGCTTTTTACAAAGGGAAAAAGACAGGATGGTCTCAAAATGTCATTTATGTTTTTCCCTGGAAAGCTTTAAACCTAGAGCTGTAAGGCCGAAAGAAGACACATTCCACATAAATGGGAGGTTAATGGATGGAGAAACCTTTTTGTATTTGCTGATTGTGAAATTTCCTCTCCTCAGCTCCCAACCTTAAAAGAAGCTGCTCAAAGCTGTTAAAATCCAATCACTGGACATTAAGAAACACATTTAGCATCTTTCCAACCTTTTGTCAAGACCAGGAAACTCATTGTGCAATCCATGAAGGCTCATGGAATTCATTGTTTCAACCCATGAAGGAACCAATCCCCTCAGGTGTATTTGTAGGTATAAATATCACCCCCAAAATATGCCTCATTGCACACAGCCAGTAATAGGGGGAAGCTCTGTTACTCTGTGATAGCCAACCCAGAGCACAGTTGTAATAGGGGGGAAACTCTGTTACTCTGTGTTAGCCAACCCAGGGCGCACAGTTGTAATAGGGGGAAGCTCTGTTACTCTGTGTTAGCCAACCCATGTTCTTCCATCCACTCTGCCAGATTGACTACAGAACAGGTCTGTATCACCTCAACAATTCCTCTTGCTACCTCCAGTCCCAAGTTTTCCTATTGTTTCCCCTATAACCTTGTGTGAATGCTTTCTTTGGGTGAATGTGTGTGTGTTTGGTGTTATTTTTGAACTTCTTATTAAAAAACCATATTTAATTTTAAATGTGTATGTATTCCATCCAGACTATTACCTGTAGACATAGGTTTTCAGATTCCGTTGTTACACCCTCTTGCATAGCTAAAGTCGAGTTGCTGCTAATTTCCCCAACATATTAGAAACTCGATATTTTCTTGGAATTTTCCAAAGAGCATTTTGGGTAACAATGGCAGTGTTGCTTCCTTCTCTTTTTCCATTGTGAATTGGATATTTGGGTGGATGCTGTTCAGGTGGTTCAGGAATGAGACCAAATCTTCTTCTCCATGGTTCCAAATGGTGAAAGTGTCATCCACATATGAGAACCATGTTGTGGTCTTTTTTTGGTGCGGTTTCCAGGGCCTGCTTTTCAAAATGTTCCATTAAAGGTTTGCTATCACTGGGCTCAGGGGGCTGCCCATGGCTACCCCATCTATCTGTTCATAGAATTCATTATCCCACTGGAAGTAGATTGTGGTGAGGCAGTGTTTGAACAAGGCTGTGATGTCCTCAAGAAATATTTGCTGTATGAGTGTTATGATGTCCATTATGGGGAGTTTGGTGAACAAGGAGACAACATCAAAACTGATCAGTCTGTCTCCAGGTCAGACAGGTCTCCTGTTGATTTTCTCCTGTCTCCAGGTCTCCTGTTGATTTTCTCTATGAAGTGAGTTGAGTCTTTGATGTAG